>LR999456.1:5940504-7186358 GCA_905216605.1 Arabidopsis arenosa
AACCTCTTATTGTATTGATCTATTAACATAATTTCTTGTCTGTTCTTGTTGTAGTTGTCAGCGTAGGGGCTGCTCTGTTTTTGTTTCAACAGTTAGCCGGGATAAACGCAGTTGTGTACTACTCTACATCGGTGTTCCGTAGTGCTGGAATCCAATCTGATGTTGCAGCCAGTGCTCTCGTTGGAGCATCAAATGTCTTTGGTTCGTTTGCTCTTATATGATCCCCTTGAGTTTTAATATAGCCAAACAAATAACCTGATAAAAATTTGATCTCAGGCACTGCTGTTGCTTCATCCTTGATGGACAAAATGGGAAGGAAAAGTCTTTTACTCACAAGCTTTGGTGGAATGGTACATGTTTCATTATCATTCTAATCCATATTCGAAAATCTCAACTCGCATTGGTATTACCATAACCGGGCTAACTTAGATTTTGTGATTTTGTTTTGAAAAGGCTTTGTCGATGCTGTTGCTCTCCTTGTCCTTCACATGGAAGGCTCTTGCTGCATATTCTGGAACCCTTGCCGTTGTTGGAACTGTCCTGTAAGTCACTCTCCTCTTGAAGACTTTGTTTAGTTTCTCTGTATTGGCCTTGACCGATTCTTATACTTGCTTGTATAACCAGATATGTCTTGTCATTCTCACTTGGTGCTGGCCCGGTACCTGCTCTTCTCCTTCCAGAGATATTTGCATCCCGAATCAGGGCAAAAGCCGTCGCTCTTTCTCTTGGCATGCATTGGGTAATATACATATATATCTATAGGTTCTATGGTTGAGAACAGAGTTGATTCTCTCTGTTTCTAATGTTTGTCTCTCTTTTGCCCTAACAGATATCAAACTTTGTGATTGGACTGTACTTCTTAAGCGTTGTGACTAGATTTGGAATCAGCAGTGTCTACTTGGGTTTTGCCGGAGTCTGCGTCCTTGCGGTCCTCTACATTGCAGGAAACGTCGTAGAGACTAAAGGGCGATCACTGGAGGAAATAGAGCTTGCTCTTACATCTGGAGTTTGAATTTTAAAAAAAGAAAACAGCAAAACAAAAACAACTTTGTTTCATCATTTAGCTTGTGAGTCTTTCTCTAATCTACTACTCTTGGGTAAATTGTACAATGGACGAAGTTATCAATAACGAGAAATCGTTTCATGACCACTACATGTTGGCTTTCCTTTCCCACCTTTCCCTCGTATCTAGCCTGTTTCAAAACAAAACCGCACAAACATTAGCACATGTTTTCTCAATACCTTGATTAAAATCAGCAAAAGAAGCTCACCCCCAAAACAGCTTTTGTGGCTTCTTTGGTACTACTGTGACTAGTGTCTTATTATGATTCTGTTCTTCTAAGGTAGAAGAAGAAGAGGAAGTTGATTCTTTCAACTTGTTAGAGCTTTCACCATCTTCGATGACTTTACTCTGAGAATTCTTGCTCGCTGCATTTCAGTTTAGAGCTTTTAGTCTAGTGGATATGAACTGCGAAAAAGCTAACTACAGTATAATACCTTTAGGTTTCTTCTTAAGAATCTTTGTATTGGCTTTAATTTGCATACGTCTCTTGTGCAGCTCCTGTAGTAAACTCAAAACATAACCAAAATGGCTTCAAATTCATATTGTTGAAAGAAAAAAACTGGATTGAACAGTTAATAGAAACTCGAATCAAGATAATTATACGAAATCGTATGTTTATAAACTCATTGAGGTATCTGAAAATCATAAACTTTAAAAGTTGATGCGAAGAATCTGACCTGTAATTTCGAAATTTGTTTCTGACTGACGTTGGAACGATTGAAATTGGCTTGAAGAGATAGTGTTGAGGCTAATAAAGCTTCTTTACGATTCTCCTCTGCTTCTCTATCGATTTCCTCGCTGGTCCTCGTCGTCGCCATGGCTTCTCCGTCGGCGTTCATCGCTGGTTCTTCGACAACTTTGAGAATTATAAGAATACGACGTCGGATCCTTCCTTTCCCCTTTTTTCTTTAATATTTTTGAGAAAATACCGAAATTACCCCGGAAGAATATGCGTGTTTAACTAACTACCCGAATGTTTTGAATTAATACATAACTAGACCCTGACCCGCACGTACGTGCGGGATTTCATATTTTAAGATATGTGGTGTATAACATATGTAGTTAATATGTTTGTTTTTATGTGGTATGTAACAAATTATTTTTTTTTCTTTTGGGGATCAAATAATAGAATAGATACCGTAATATTAGAAACGTAAATGTATTATCAAATTTTCTGCGTTTTAAATAAAATTTGGTACAAAAATTTGTTTTATGTTTGATTGGTTTAAAATTTTGAATAGTAATTTTGTTTTGGTGAATAATTGGATAGCTTTGTTTGGTTTTGGTGAATTATTTGGAAAGTTGCAGAATTGGTGTGAAATATATGTAATATTGAATATTGTTTATGATTTTTTAAAATATTATAGTTTTTAAAAATGTAAAATAATTAATTTGGTAATGCAAAATTATTGTTTGATAGTTGATACATTGGTAATTAGTATATACGTTTGACCCAAATCAAAATATAGTGGTCCATGACTGAATCCAGTTTTTTTTTTTTAATTTTGGGCCGAAATACATTGAGACCCAGATAATAATACTCTTTACATCGATCCATCACTTCGTTTCTTTTATTTTATTAAATATATTACTGATGTTTTTTTTCTCTTTTTGGACAGATCAATGTCGAGACAACATTGTCTTATCGGTGAGAGATTAACCAAACCCTAAAAATCTCAAACGATTGTTCGATCTAAGAATCAATTACAAAATACTCTATCAAGCTTTTTCGTCTCAGTTTATCAAATTTCCATCGCAGATTCGGAATTCTAGAAAGAGGTGAGGTTTTTATTGATTCAGATTTAGAGAACTTTTTTTTTTTGGGTAAATTTGTCGATTCTATTTTCAATCTTTGAAATTCTCTTTTGGAACATAGACTTTGGGCAATGACTTTGAAGAACCCGAACTTGCATGAGTAAGTATTGCCAATTATATAATGAAATTTTGATTTCAATAATTTTTATAAACAAATCCCAAATTGATTTACTGTATTTTTGGAATTTAACGGAGTAAATCAATCTATCAACATAAATCTTCAGAGTCATGGGTTAATAGATTTCAAAATTGGCTTGTTTAAAGATTTTAACAATAGATTTTGTTTCCTGTAACGTGTAAACATTTAAGTTGTTTCTAAATTGATTTCAGATAATAACATAGATGATGATGATGTTGCCAAAAGAAGACGATTTACAAAGATAAGATTTTCATACGATTATTATCTAACAAAGTATGTTTTCAAATACATGGTGCTGATGAGACAAAGTTCAATATATACATGGGAAGCATAATTTTCGAGTTCAATTCTTCTGGAGGAGGCAAAGTTTATGTCGTTTAGCAGCCTTACCAGAATCTCGCAGCAACAATCAGGTTAGTGAGGTGTTATGGATTCAACTTTTGTTTAGTCCATAATAATATTTAGCTATTGTTACTCTTTTTGAATTGGTATAGCATTGTTTTAAAAAACATTGTTTGGTCATTGTATGATTTCAGATTTTACTAAATTTTCCTTTTTGTTTGTTCAATGTATACAGGATGAGCATCAGTTCCCAGTTTATTTATTATGGATGAGGCAGATTTGATGTTGCCTTTGTAACAATTCAGAAATATGGAAGCTTTGTTAAAGGTTAGTGAGATGATAAGTCTAAGATCTTTCTTTACTCCATAGAATATTTAGATTCTGTTATCTATTTTTGAATTAATAGAATTGTTATATAAAACATTTAGTTGTCATTGTATGTTGAAATGTTTATATTTTATTAGAGATTAAAAATACTTTAATTTCTGATATTGTTTGGTAAGGTCTAAACGTAAAAACTGCTTTTGTATATGAATTAATTAACTTCAGTTCAAGAAATCTTAATAACAGAAAATTTAGATTCTACTACTGATTCTTTGAATTAGTAGAATTGAAATAGTTAACTTCATATTACTTAATATGATGTTTAAGTCACTGGAAAACTTTTGGAAAACAAAGTTTAGCTGTTATAGGTAATATATGTCTCCGAAGTAATGTAAAAAGAGAACATGAAAATAACATAATAAGTTTGGTACAAATAATCTCTTCGATGGAAAACTGATATCACTAACTCCATCACTTGCCAAATTACCATTTTCATAGCAGCTTGTACCTGTTCACAGAATAAAATAGAAGAGATTATTATTGGAGCAGTTTATTATTGATATCAGAAAGATCAGTGAATGCTAGCAGTGCTGCCATTTTCTTAGAAGGAACATTTGGAGAATAGCTGAAAGTTTTGAAAGGTGAGTTTAATTGAATTCTTTAGCCTATATTTATAGTAATCCAAAGTCGCCTAGCATTTCCTAGGGTTTAGAGAATTACTGCCAAAGAGGATAAATTCTAATAAGAATATTTAAGGTATATGCTTGATTTGTGGCGATTTTTTTGTATAGCTATTATGAGTTTTTTGGGTAGAATTTATAACTGAATATGGATTTGAAGAGATTTTGTTATTTTAAATAAAAACTAATAAATGAAATCGAATATCAATGAATTAGTTTTCTTCAATCTTTAGGGAATATATGGGATTGGTTTGTATAGAATTATCCGTGAACTGATTTTTTAAAATTCGAATTTATAGTTTTAGTTGTTATGGAATGATTTTGAAGCAATTGAATCTAATTTTTTGAAACTTTAATTGCTAAAATATTCTCGATTAAGAATAGATAAGGAATATGCTAGATTTGGTACTATATATATGAATATATAGATTTACTTATTTTTTTGGTAAAATTCATAAATGAATATTTCAATAAACGGATTTTGTTATTTGTGGTAAAAACTAATAAATGAAATTGAATATAAGGAAATAAGTTTTCTTTTAATCATTGGAACCGAAGAGGATTGGGTTGTTTATAGAAGTATAAGAGTAGTGATATTATTCTAATCCGGATAAAAGATTTGCTTGTTATGGTAATATATCTAAATGTATTGTATTGAATCCAATTATTATTTTTTTTAATTACTGTAGATCCGAATCATAAACGTCATATTGGGCCTATTGATCGTAAGCCCAATAGGATCATTATGAATACAAATCGAGACTGCTAGGATCCGCGTGTATTACCAAGAATAGACCCGAGATCCGCGATGTTATCCGAATATATATCCGACAAAGGATCCAAGATCCGCGTCCCAGTACCAACCTATTTTCCATTTTACCCCTTGCCGAAATCCTTTATGTAGTCGTGGAATCAAAAATTTGTAATGGCATTATTTGTAATTTTTTACCCTTTATAAGGTTATTTATTATCCAATGCTTCCCAATTAATAGTATAGATTAACCTAATAGTTTCTTTAATTATCAATTACACCCAAAGTTTTTTGGAATTTTTGGCATTAGTGAGTTACTATATTAATGAGAAATCTTAATTATTGTATCATAGATCGTGCCGAAAATAAATGGGCTATGTCTAACAGCTTTGAGTAGAAAGTAAAACTCTCAAGCTTCGTCTTTAATTACTTTTGTGCCTTGACTAAGCAAAGTAATTAGACCTTAAGATTTTTTAAATCCTTTAATCTAGCATGCCCATCACGACCGAAACGCTTAACCTGTATTACTGATTTTTGTAATCAAAAATTCATATTTGACTATCTACCAAAAAAAGAAAAGTTCTGGCAATGTGTCGTTTAAGTGCACCTAAAGTTAGGCATGAAATATATTGTTCCTTGGTTTGTGGGTCAGCACCGAACATTTTGCACGCTCTTCTATTTCGTATTGCAACACTTCAAATAATTAACATCTTGGTTTTTGATTTAATATTATTTTGGTTTGAGGTATGTAATTTGCTAATTGTTTTGATTCAGATTAAGTTAGAATTTCAAAAGAAAAATTAGACAAAATTGAACCCAAACACAGAAAAATCATTCAATAGATCATCCAAGTATAGGTTTTAACATTCAGTAAAATTAAAGAATTCATCACTCATTCCCACTTAGCTTATTTTGACAACATATCACCCTTACTTGAAATTGCAATCTCTTACTATACTCCGTCCTATGGGTAAGATAAAATTTTGTCAAATCGCGTGAATGTTAAGATCTAAAACCTAAGTTTTGTATCTAACACATGATCGTTATATACATATGTTGACCTGAGAACAACTAAAAGTCAACAGGTCACGTCTTCGTTCCAAAGTCTACCCTATTAATATACATTTAACTTGCAAGAGCTTCTTTGACGTTGTCTAATACACTCCAAATACCTTGTTTTGTCTTTTTCTTTCTTTTACAACTTGTAATAACACATTTATAACTTCTGGTTGCAAAATACTTAACGATCACAACAACACTTCTCTCTCTCTCTAGCTCTCTCTCTGTCTCTCCCTCTCCTTCTCTATCTCTACGATGGGAATTATAGATCATAAGAGCAAGAAAGAAGAAGAACAGTACCCAATGATCTCAAAGCCCTTGAGATTGATTCTCTTACAAAAGGGAAGTTATGTCTTAAGCTCACTCTTCTTTGTATTCGGTTTCTCGGTTGGTCTCTTCCTTTGTCTGCAACTAAAAGCCGTACACATGTCTACGACGACGACACAACGACAACCCTTATGGTCTACATTACTATTCAACCACACCACAACGATGGACATCAAACAAGACTTGCAACTAAAAATACTTCCACACAACATGACTGATCAAGAACTTTTCACCAAGGTCTCGTCATTATCATCACCAACATCATCCTCTTCATCATCATCATGGTTAGGGAGGAGACATAATAATGATGGGAAGATGGTTGTGAAGGTGGCTTTCATGTTCATGACAGGTGGCAGACTCCCATTGGCTGGCTTGTGGGAGAAGTTCTTTGAAGGACATGAAGGGTTTTATTCCATATATGTCCATACTAATCCATCTTTTCCAGATTCTTTCCCAGAAACTTCCGTCTTCTATTCAAGAAGAATCCCAAGCCAGGTGACAATAACAGCTTTAGTTTCTTAATTATATCTTTCTCTTTTCTTAATCAAACCTATTTAGGTACCCCTATATATGATTAGTATACTAATCAGGAATTATATCACTAGTTTTCCAAACATATCTCTTGGATTTGACAGGTTGGTTTTTTCACGTGGCACGTGTATTGATCTTGATTCGACCCTTGCATAATGGTCCACTAAGGCATGAACCCATTTGATATTATTCTAACATAAATACATGTCTTAATCATGTTAATAATATTCCAATATAGACTATTCTCAAATTTTGTAAGAACAATACAGAGAATAGTTTCAAAATGCATCTCAATATAATATTTGCAGATGTTATATAAACTGAAAAAGGTCGTAGGAATCGAGGCTTTATACGTTTATTAAATTTCTAGATTCAATAAACCTAACAAATTAAAAAAGGCTTCAATTTGTATAAATAAGTTTAGATTATTTTAACAATCACTTTTTTATTTATTTTAACAATAATACTTATGTTGGTTTGTGAAAAAATTGTGAAACAGCCGGTGTATTGGGGAACATCATCAATGGTAGACGCAGAGAAAAGACTATTAGCCAACGCACTTCTCGACGAATCCAACCAAAGATTCGTCCTCCTGTCCGATTCTTGCATCCCACTCTACAATTTCACAACCATCTACGATTACTTAACCGGCACCAATCTCAGCTTCATTGGCTCATTCGACGACCCAAGAAAATCCGGTAGAGGCCGTTACAACCACAAAATGTATCCACAAATCAACATCACACATTGGAGAAAAGGATCACAATGGTTTGAAACAACTAGAGAACTTGCTCTTCATATTATCGCAGACACGGTTTACTACAATGTATTCGATGAACATTGTAAACCGCCTTGTTACATGGACGAGCATTATATCCCAACTCTTGTTCACATGTTGCATGGAGAGATGAGCGCTAACCGGACCTTGACGTGGGTTGATTGGTCCAAAGCCGGTCCACATCCTGGCCGGTTTATTTGGCCAGATATAACCGATGAGTTTCTTAACCGAATCCGATTTAGAGAGGAGTGTGTCTACTATGGCCGTGGTGGAGAGAATGTTACAACTTCCAAGTGTTTTTTATTTGCGAGGAAATTTACAGCCGAAACATTAGAGCCTTTGTTAAGAATTTCGCCAATAGTTCTTGGATTTGGTCCATAGTTACATTTTTTTTTTTTCAATTAGTAAATATTATGGTAATGAAGTGATAATAAATTTAGATTTTTTTTCTTGCAACTATTGTTGTACCCTAACCACTTAATTTATAACTTTAAATTCAATAATAATAATAAAATTTTATTTTAATTATATGGTAGAAAATTAAAATTTGTGTGTAATTATTTAATTTTCATTGAAAATGCACTAAAATGAGAGA
The DNA here is from genome assembly GCA_905216605.1 of Arabidopsis arenosa. Classification (NCBI taxonomy): domain Eukaryota; kingdom Viridiplantae; phylum Streptophyta; class Magnoliopsida; order Brassicales; family Brassicaceae; genus Arabidopsis; species Arabidopsis arenosa. Next base: position 5,948,909 of record LR999456.1, read on the forward strand.
AATGGAATAAATATATTATGTTATCCACGATTTTTGTCGGTTTGTGAGCTCTTTGTTCTGCTCTTGTGTAACTTCGGGCCTTCGGCGATAACCCAAAGTTGCAGACTTTTACTCAAATGCTAACTTCTCTCTTCCTCTCGGCGCGAGCTTATCCATCTCTGATCACTAACTCCTCCTTAAACCCTAATCAAAACCCTTCAAATGCAGCCAAAAGTACCCAATTTGATCAATTTAGGGAAAACAGAGGACTCTCTGATGCTACGATTAAGGTTCCTACTGCTCCATGGATGAAAGGTCCTCTCTTGCTTCGACCCAATGAGATTGTCGACACTGAGAAGAGGAACAAGCCACGGAAAGTTGAAGAGAAGACGTTTAAGGCGTTGAATCGTAGAGAGAGTGGTGTTAGGGGAAAGAAAGCGATGAAGAAAATCGTGCGTAATGTTGAAAAGCTTGATGAAGGCAGTGATTCTGAAGAAACCCAGATGGATGATTTGAGCGAATTCGAGTATTTAGGTCGAATTGCGGAGAAAATTGAGTCCAAGGATAGATTTGGCGGGAAAATGCCTTGGGATAGAGAAGAAGAGAGGTTTATATTGAGGAGGATGAAGAAGGAGAGAGTTCCGACTACGGCTGAGCTTATCCTCGACGAAGGATTGTTGAATAGATTGAGACGTGAAGCTTCGAAGATGAGAAAATGGGTGAATGTGAGAAAAGCAGGTGTTACTGAGACAGTTGTGAATGAGATTAGATTGATCTGGAAGTTGAAGGAGCTTGCTATGGTTAGATTTGATGTTCCTCTGTGTCGGAATATGGAACGAGCTCAAGAGATTATAGAGGTTTGGTTACATTCATCTATTGAAACTTGTTGAAATCTTGATGTTTCTCTGAAATGATTTCTCGTGTTTTCAAGAATAGATGAAGACTGGAGGCTTGGTTGTGTTAAGCAAGAAGGAATTTCTTGTTGTTTATCGAGGACCGAGTTATTCATCGGAGGAAACCCGTTCTGGACAAGATGAGATTAGCTCATCATCATTGTATGAGAGAGAAGCTGATAGGTTATTGGATGGTTTGGGACCTCGATATATGGATTGGTGGATGAGAAGACCGTTTCCTGTTGATGCTGACTTGCTTCCTGAAGTGGTTAATGGATATAGGACTCCATCTAGACGTTGTCCACCAAACACTAGAGCTAAGTTAAGCGATGAAGAGCTTACCTACTTGAGAAACATTGCTCAAGCTTTACCGTTTCATTTCGTCCTTGGTAATTTGCCTTTTTCTACTTTAGCTGTCTTCCTCACTCTTTGTGTGTGTGATATAGAGTTAAGCTTCAGGGAGAGCTATTCATATGTTTCTGAAGAAATCATGAAAGAATGAAGAATTTTACTCAAACTATATCTTTTCTTAACAAAAAATGAATCAATTCTTGAGTAGACTAAGAAATTTGAGAAGAGATAGATCAAGAAATGGTTCTCTTGCTTTCCAGAAGTTGCAACATTTAATATTTAAATTCTCCGTCTTTGTTTTTTTCATTTGCGTATACTACTTATCGTCATTCTCATTGCGTTTGCTTGCGGTTTTCTCCCTTGAGCTCTCAACAGTCTTTTCTCTTCTTCTTAATTTGCAAAGGGAGGAACCATGGGCTTCAAGGTTTAGCTTCCGCTATTGTGAAGCTATGGGAGAAATGTATTATTGCAAAGATTGCAATCAAATGGGGAGCTCTTAATACAAACAATGAGGAAATGGCAGATGAACTGAAGGCAAAATTTCTTTTTTCTTATGGCCAATTGTTTTGTATATATTCAATACCGATGTGGCTGATGCGAATTTTTTGGGCTCTATCATTTTTTTCAGCATCTCACTGGAGGAGTTCTGATACTACGCAACAAATACTTGATAATACTTTACAGAGGCAAGGACTTCCTTTCTGATGAAGTCGCAGATTTGGTTGATGACAGAGAGAGATTACTCAGAGGTTACCAACATTTTGAAGAAACTAAGCGTGAGAGCGATATAGAAATCTTAGAGGTGGTAACAAATGGTAAACAGTTGAAGGAAACAAGCAAAAGTGGAACTTTATTGGAGTTTCAAGAACTTCAAAGAAAATTCGGAGAAAAGGAGACGAGAAACCTAGAGACTGAAGCTGAGAAAGCAAGACTAGAGAAGGAGCTCAAAAGCCAAGAACACAAGCTTTCCATTGTAAGCCTTTTATAGCTTCCAAAAATTGCATCGTTTTATATTTCGCCTACTGTTATATAAGTTCCGTGGAATGCTTATTTTCGTTTTGTTTGTTTGCAGCTAAAATCAAAGATAGAGAAATCAACAATGGAGTTGTTTAAATTGAATACTTTGTGGAAACCATCCGAGCGTGACGATGACATCGAGATATTTACTAATGAAGAAAGAGAATGCTTGAGAAGAATAGGGCTGAAGATGAGTAGCAGCTTAGTTCTTGGTAGGAGCCACCGGATCCATTTCTGTCTTCTTTCTTATTCCTTACCCATTGGCAATGAGATTGATTTACATAAATTTTCATTTTTGTATTTGTTTCATTTTTAGGTAGAAGAGGAGTCTTTGTTGGTATAATGGAAGGTCTACATCAGCATTGGAAGCACAGGGAGGTAGCAAAAGTGATCACGATGCAGAAGATTTTCTCCAGAGTTGTCTACACAGCGAAATCACTTGAAGCAGAAAGCAATGGAGTACTAATCTCAATCGAAAAACTTAAAGAAGGACATGCGATACTCATATACCGTGGCAAGAACTACAAACGGCCTTCATCGAAACTGATGGCACAGAATCTTTTGACGAAAAGAAAAGCGTTACAAAGATCTGTTGCGATGCAGCGACTCGGCGTAAGTGAAATGAATGAAAAAAATATCATTTTCTTTCATTTTTTTGAGTGAGAGAATGCTGTGAATCTCATTTGAATTAATCTTTTCTGTTTTTTTTCCATTGTGGCAGTCACTGAAGTTCTTTGCTTACCAGAGAGAGAGAGCAATAGAAGATTTGAAGGTGAGTTTGGTAAATCTTCAAGACTCTGCTTCTGAGTTAAGTTGATGCAAAATGATTTGCAGGGAAGAGCTTGAAAAAGTTTACCTACCAAGGCAACTTTATTTACTTGACTGGATCACATATTCTTTTTCTTTTACTGTGGTATTTTTCTATAAACTTTTTTGAAGTGTCGGATTATCATGTGTATATATCACGTAATGTCACATTCTGAATAAATAATTTCAAATAGTATACAAAGTTATAAATCTTGATAAATCCAGCTTCGGTGAAATGAAAAGTTAACAAAATTTGTTGGATTTGGCAATAATGTAACTTTTTTTATATATTCGAAATAGCCAGCCTATTTATAGATGAAGGCCCTGAGTGCTATAGTGGTGCATCCAAAAGCATTTTATTGATTTATGTTAATTGAATAGTTGAAGCTATAAAAAGTTTAAAGGCATCCACAACAATCTTTATCTTCTAGTAATTTAGTTTTGGCTTTATAGGGATCGATCCAAACTTTCCCTTACTTTTCAAAAGTGTGTGTAATTATTAGATATACCCCATCTTTTGTGTTGTCTAAAAGATTTTTGTCATGTGCTCGTTAATCTTCTATTTATTTTACTGTTTTTTTTTTCACATTTCTTAGAATCAATGAAAATCTTAATGAACATGAAAGAAATGGAGGAAACTAATGATATACAACAAATTACACTGCTCATAATCTAACGCATACTATACAAACATGAAACATAAGGACTAATTAACATTGTACAAAAAAAAAAAGATATTGAATTAGCATCGTATTAAAAATATTAATCCACCTACTTAATATGAAAAAATGACTAACTATTTTCTTGTTTGAAAAATGGATTCTATAACGAAATCTACCTTATTCTGAAATCTGGAAAAAAAAAGAAGAAGAAGAAGAGAGAATACTAACGGTATAAATTACTAATTACATATTCTTAGAAACTCAAAATGTCTATAGAAGACATTTATCAAGTTCCTACAAAACCAATTCCGGCAATAATAAAAGCAAGAGCCTGCATGTAAAGATAAATATATAACAATGTCTTCCCAAAGACAAGGTTATAGGAGGCACAACACAATATGTATATCCCGACCATCATCTCCTTTGAGTTTATCCTGCAACAAAACAAACTCTTTCACCAGCTGACTAATTTTGGAGACGAAGAAAACAAATATATTATTTGTTGATTAATTACCTGTCGAGAACCCCATAGCGAGGTTTTCTTACTTGGGGAAGTAACTTAGTCTCAAGAGCATCTCCTAATTTCTCGGTGACGACCCATTCGTTCACTCTCCCTCCTTCAAGTAAACCGATGAAAGTGCCTTTGGTCCGATGCATAGCCATTACATTCTCGAACAAGACCCAAAAAATCACGAGGTAGAAAGATCTACATGCATATATTAACCTAATAAATACTTGGTATATTATAATCTAGCTAGGTACTAACTATATGAATAAATGAACGAATGTTAGTTGTTGTTATAGCTAGAAAATAGTACTAACCTTGGTGTGGCGATGGCATTGAATAGAGTGATCATAAAAGGAAAGTAAACAGTTGACCAAGTCGGAATGTTGACTTCGGGAAAGAATACGCTCGTAGGAAGAATGAAACAATAGAAGAAGAAAGTGAAGAAATGGACTATGATCTTCCTTACGAAAAAGAAGCTGTAGATCACATACAATTTCTTCCAAATCGTCACTCTCTGTTCATATTACCAAATCAAATTCATTAGTACCAACTTTATATTATTATTTAAGATCATAACCCCATATATAAAAAAAGACTTGATTAAATTGCAATGCCTCACATTGGGTATTTGTTTCTCATAATGGACAAAATAAAAAAGTTGGTGTGTCTTAGAATGAAATAAATTAAGATAGAGAATAAAAGTATCTTTCGTTTTTATTGGTCAGATAGAATGAATAATAGTGTACCTTATTGCGAAAAATTTCCATAGTCATTTTTCTGAAGAGATTAGCTGGACCGCATGACCAACGATGTTGCTGGAATCTGAAAGCTTTAAATTGGCTTGGTAGCTCACTTTTCACCTACAATCGCAATCATATAATTTTTAAATATATAAAAAACGATCAAAGGTTATTTATTTGATATCCACACGTTAATATGTGTATTATTCTTTGGAGTTAAATCATGTGCAACTGTGCATAAAGTGTGTGAGCAGCAACAACACATGTGACTAATATTAATGAGATTAATTAGATTTGGACTGGTTTATACGAGGTACGTTGTTCTTTTAAATTACATATAGGTTTGGACACACATTAATTAGTTAGAGTCCAAAAGAATTGAAAGTACCTCAACATCATTGACGAAGACAAATTTCCAGCCGTGTAGTCCAACACGAACGGCCAAGTCCATGTCTTCAACGGTGGTTCGGTCTTTCCAACCACCGGCTTCTTCCATCGCCGCCAGTCTCCATACACCCGCAGTCCCTGCAAAAGTCCAATTATATTTTTTAAAAGTTTAAACTATATTTGAGTAACATAACAAAAAAAAATTGTAATGAGAGATTTTGAAGATTACAAGATGGATTTGAATGCATATGCTTTATTGTTATTGGAAAAACATTGTAATTTATTCAATACCAACTGGTTTTGGATTTTTTTATTCAAAAATAAAAGTAAAATATATATACAAATAAATGTGGCTTGTTTTAGCTACATAGAATATAAAATTAGAGGATCTAAGAAATAAAATATGGAGTTTTCAACCATAGGATAAAGTATTTTAATAAATGTTGATAAGGATGCATATGTACCATTGAAGCCAAAGAAGGCATGTCTAGTGGATCCAGATTCTTGCTCTGCCGTGAAATGGTAATTGAGGGACATCTCCTGCATTCTTGTCATCAAGCACTTCTTTGCGTTCACTGCGCCAATGAATAGTTTCTTTAATCATATGGCTATGACTAAACACATATTCTATCTCAAAACCAATTGACAGTAAATTGAAAGTGTTTTGTTTGTGTTAACCGCAAAATAGTCATACCAAATTTCCATCGAGCTTGAACAAGAGCGAGCTCGGAATTGTGGATGAGAAATGGGACAGTGCGTTGGAGGTAGTCAGGCTCTGGCTGGAAATCAGCATCGAAGATTGCAATGTAGGTGCATGTTTTGACGTAACTATGCCTCATACCTTGTTTAAGAGCTCCAGCCTTATAGCCATTTCTATTGTCTCTCCTCTCACATTTTATGTTAATGCCTTTGGTTGCCCATTTTCCACACTCTATGTTCACCATTTCCTGCAATTACACACATTAGACGCTTGATCTTAATTTTTTTTTTTTGCGATTTTTTTAATGTTTACATATTAAATTATTGCGGTTACAAGCAAAAACAAAACATTTACACGGTTTTAACAAATATCATTTTGGAATTTTGTGAAGGCAAACGTACAGAAAAAATTAATTGAAAAGAAAGAAAAAAAGATTCTTTTTTATTTTTAATGTAAATAAAATATTCTGACTAGTAATTAAAAGCCTGCGTTTAAAACAATCAATATATATATATGTACCATGATGGTGGGATCAGTGGAATCGTCTAAAACTTGAACGATTAGTCGATCCAATGGCCATATGAGTCTGCAAGCAGCACCAATGGATAACTGAAACACCTGTGGACTAGAACTTTACTTAAAAGCTGCATCACTAGTTCACTATATAGTATAAAATTAAAATAACTGATCAATTCATAAAACTATGATTAAATACCTCTCGTTCATTGTACATTGGGATTTGGACAAGAACCATGGGAAAGTTTTGATTTCCGAGCTCCATGTCCTCTTGCATTGCCTCCCATTTGTAGATCTTCTCGGGTTTGCGTTTAAACAACTTGACGTAGATTACTACAATGTTCATATACAAACTTTCAACGAAAACTAACAGTGAGATGACCAGACATATAGCCACCAAACACTTGAACATTGGAACTATAAGTAGACTTCTCATTTCTCTCCACCACATCATCGTTGTCATGCTTGATTATCTTTACTCTTCACACCATTATATATGGTTCAAGCTTTTCGAAAGTCGCAGCTGCATCCTAAATTATTCACTAGCAAAAGAAATATAACTATTCTTCTCAGAACCAAGAAATGGGAGTGAGAATTATTGTAGGAAGAGGAGAGGATTTTAGAAATGGGTTTTTCTTGTTCTGTCTATAAGTGTCTGACTTTACAGAGATTCCCTTTTTTGTTGAATTAAGTAATTTGTCTTAGCTTTTGTTTCTATTTTGATTCGTCGTCGTTTTACCAAATTATGTGGACCTGATCTAGAACATTATCATAGCTAGTGGGAACAACAAGATGAGAAAAAGGACCAAACAATGTTTTAACTTTTTAACTCAGTCTCACTATTTGTATTCCTAACTTCCACGTGATACTTACATATACCTACTTGTATCGGCAGGCCCGGCGCATGACACAATCAAGTGAAGCGATGGCTTAGGGCATCAAATTAAAGGGGGCATATATTTTAGAATTTTTTTTAGGGTCTTATATGTTAAAAAAAAATTATAAGTTTTTTTTGAAAAATAAATTTCTTGGACTTTATTTTCACTATATTTTATGGACTTTATGCCTTTAAATTAATAAAATGTTAATTAATATGTCGTTAATGAATTTTTTTTGGAAATTTTTGGCTTAAAATAAAATAAAACCCTAAACATTTACAAAGATTAAATGGATTGGCATTACTATCCATTGAGACAGCTATGGTTGAAAAGCTCGACTACGTGAGTTTGATGAATGATTTTGCTGGTAAAAGTCTAAATAGAGCTATATTTAGAGAATAGATTTTTTTTTTCCTTACAAACTTCTTATGAAATTAATTACTGTTTTTTTTAGTTTAGTATGAGTTTTATTTTAATTTTATTTGTGATGCGAGGAAATTTTTTTTTTTACAAAGGGCATGATTTTTTTTAGTGGCGTAGGGCATTTAGGTATACCGCACCGGCCCTGTGTATCGGTATCGTATATCGTCTATGCACTATTCAATCACGTACATATACGTCATCTTTTAGCTTTCAGATTATTACTTCAGTATCAAATAGATCTATATGGTTTTCCAATACATGATAAATTAGCATACTTATTTTTAAGTTTTGTCACTCTTTCTATTTTTTGGGGGTTTTTTTTGCTAATGATTCTTTATACGTAAATAAGAGCCAAGAGGGATCATCATTATTAATTATTTTAAGTTTTGTCAAACTAGTCTTAGTTAATGGCAACCATAATCTCGACAAAATCAATGTGAATTAAAAAAAACGACCACTGTGAAGTTGTACTAAGTAATACTACTAGTGTAATTTTGAGCAGAACAACAATTAATGATCTGTCTGTGAAATTTATAATGACAACCGTAATCTTTCTCGACCTAGTTGTTTCGTAGGAAAGAGTCAAATCATTGGAACGGAAACATGTTTTTTAATGTCTCAAACTGATGAGAAAGTAACCGGAGTTAACCGGTACGATTGGGTCAATAAGGACGAAATGGATTTATTGCTTTTGAGTAAAACAATTCTTTCCTAATTAGTGGAATTATCTCCGTAGTTTGTAGGATCCACAACTTATCTTCTCTTTCTTTTTCCTTCGTAAAATATTATCACAAACTACAAAAGCTCAGTGACTGACTGATCTGAGTGTTTGTTTATGTTTCAATGGTGTGTGTGTGTGTATTACATTGATTCGTCTCGTGGTTGTTGCAACTTCTATGTTCCATTTTTTTAATTAATCCAAATCTCTTTGGATACTGGCATTACAAGACGAGGGAAATCATTACTTATGTAACTTAATTTACATATGTATATGCCTTTATACAATGTCCAATGATATTGACGACAAACGAAAATGGAAATGACTAATGATATAAGTAAAAATAAGGGAATAAAGCAAGAAAAGAAAAGTCAGATGAGGAAAATGTCTTTGCACTATGAGAAAAAAAATGTTCCACTTGACCTTTGTCCCTATCATAAGCAAGTGGCAAATGTCAACTATTTAACGTGACTCGAGTAGAGTTTTTATTTTTTTTTTGTTGGACAGAACTTGAGTAGAAGAGAGTTATGCGCAGTGTAACTCACGCTCTTTAATTACCTCGACAAGACCTTAGAAAACGGAAATTAGCAGGGGAGGGTGGACTGGCATGTGTTTGCACCAAGACAATTATGGCCCATTAATATTTGGGCTAATGGGTCTATTAGGAAACGTGAGCTAAGGTCATAATTGAACAATATAAAGATGCTAATTACAATCTTTACAGGGATATTGGGGGGCAAAAAAAAATACGAAAAAGAGGAAGAAGGGAGGGAGGGTGGACTCTATAGCTGAATTAGAAACGGATATGTGTGAATGCGAAACGCGTAGAAATACATAAGAGGAAGCAGTTTCAATTATATCTTGTAGAAAATTTTAACAAATTTAGTTATAGATAATTATACGGAATGATAGGAATAATTATATTTTAATGATTAGCAAGTTTTGGTTATAACCGGTCCGATTTCAGTGAATTGAAATTTTGCTAATGAATGGATGTTAATTGTCTAAAATTTTTAAAAAATTAAATAAATAATTGTCTAAAATTTGGTCTTTTGCCTCCGCCTTTGAATTCCATGAAAATATAGATTTAGGGTTTTTTTTTTTTTAAAAAAAAACATGTATATATGCTCCAAGAACTCATCTTATATAAGCTCTTGCCAAACCATAGATTAAGAGTTTATGACCGACATATCAAAGCACTTTCCTTAAGATCCGGAATTTTGGATAATAGTAATGTCCTTTAGTTGACAAAAAAAAAAGTAATGTCCTTTCTTTTTGGTATAACTTCTTATTCTTATAGTAGCAAATACCATATTCATGTAGGGCTTAATATTTTTTGTCAGCAACAAATGGTTTGTCATCAGCTGTAAAAAAAGCTCCTTTCAACAACACCAAATTTATTTTTCCTTAAATTTCGATTCTTCTTTTAGAGTTGACCGGTTGAATAGTTTATTTCATCTATAACTATTTCCAATCGCATAATAGAATAACATTGTATAACTTGACAGAACAAAAAAAAAAAAGACAAACTTTAAGAAGAAGCAATCGTGTGTCTCCCTCTCATGGCTACCTATTTTATCATTTTGCCATCCACAAACTAAATCCCAAATCATTTTTATTGACTCTAAATAGTAAATAGCCGTTGCGAAATTTTCAAAACTCCTTTTCTAAATTATATACTCCCTCCGTTTGTGATTACGTGTCGTTTTAGTCAAACCTTTTAGTTTGTGATTAAATGTCGTTTTGGATTTTTTAGGTAACATTTGCTTTATTATACCCAAATTACCCTTTATTCATCTTCTCCAATAGATCCAGATGATTGTTCGTTCCTGTTTATTATACACAGAGACCCAATTCAATTTTCAGATCTGTGGAACCAAAATAATTTGTAAATAATCTCGGATTGATTTTTTTCACCTGGAGCTCGGATTTGACCATGGATGATACACTTGTGAAGAGATTTTGTAGCGATTCAGCTAGATCATCACGCGAATCCGCCATTGATAGATTCTTCTTCTCGGCAAGACAAAATCGAAAGACCCAAATAAATGTTCATTAAATGAGAATAAATTAAAGGGAAACCTTATCAATTGTAAAGAAATCAAACCCAGATTTCGAAGAAAGGGAAAACTTGTTCTTCGTTGTTTTTGGGGGAGAAGAAAAGGAAAGCAATTTTGTAATTTGTCATTTTTTTGAGGATAGAATTGTAATTTGCAATGTTTCCTTAATTTAACAGATTATAGTTAAAACGACACTTAAATAGATACGGAGGGAGTAATATTTATGTTACACGCCAAGAAAAAACAATAGAATATGATTTTACCACATGTGGTAAGTTTGTCCTGTTCCTTTCAAAAGATTGACTAGATCCAATGATTTTATTTGTATTTTTTTAATAACGTAACTCGAACATTTGTTCTTTTTTTGGAATCCTAGAGAGTAAAGATTATATTAGTCTACAAATCTTATAATAGCAGTAAGAACCAAAAAAACAGACATCGAAAATATGACATTTTAAAAAAAATTAAAGATCTCATCAACATTTTATATATTTGTAAGAAAATAAAACGGAGAAAAAAAAAGAAAAGAACAAAAAGGTTTTATTGTTGTTCAGGAATAGAAACCAAGACTGGTCGCCATGGTTTTCTCAAAATCCTCAACCGAAATGATTGAACCGAACCAGACGAACCGATTCGTCTAGCCGTTAACTCTCTACCGTCACCGTTAGAAGTAACGGAGCTGACGGTTACCGGCGAAATCTCGCTTCCCTCTTCTCCATTTCCGTCTACCTCTTCTCTACCTCTGAACGGCGGCGACGGAGATGTGACCAAGAGCTCTCTCAATTTACGCCTAGCGCGGTGGTTTCCCCTCTTCTTTTTCCCGGAATTTCCATCTGACTCCGGCGATTCCTCGAGGATCTGACGGAGATTCCGTCTGCGACAGTCAGAGCTCTTTTCGAACAACATCCGCAGGGTTTTGCGTCGCCGGAGATTGAATACAGGGCTCTTCGTCGGACTCATCGTGGGGTTCCCCGCGGTAGACGCTTCCAAGCTACGATGTGCGGCGAAGAGCTTGAATTTGTGTAGACCTGAGAGTGACATCGTGAGATCCAACGGTGGATCGAGACGATCGCGAATTCGTCGTCCGATCGCTCTTTCTTCTTCACTTTATTATTTCTTTCACATTTATAGAAGATGCGAGAAGTTAGCAACTTAGTAACGGTGAAGTATTCATATAGTAATAATCATTTTAAAGTAATAGATGAATATGTTTTTTACATAGTATAAACCATAGTATAAATAACTATAAACCTTATTAAAATTCATCAAATTGCAATTAAAAAGAAGATAGTTAAGCAATCGCTACTTTGCTAGTATATTTCCATGCGCCATAACCAAAAAAATGTTAGGAAGCACCTGACACGTGTATATAAGCCATAATCTCCACCGGACTAGTCTAATTGCATGTTTACGAGGCCCCCTCTCAATTTGTCATTTAGCCTAACCACGCGTGCAAGGCCCACACATTCACGAAAAAGCCCAAAATATGTGGACAATAATAATTGAGCCATTTTGATTTTGACATAACGCGCTTTGAGTGTGCATGATTCTTGTCACAACTTGGTAAAATTGAATAATTCCAGTCTCATCGAAAATGTCTACACAACATTAACCAATATATGGGAGAATGCAAGTCGCAACATTTTTTCTATTCCTATGCTTCACAGTACTTGAGAATGAATAACACTTCATTACGTACAAAAAGAGATTATTTATAGACAGATCACCCAAGGGGAAATGAGATAGAACAAAATTTCCCTTAGCTCCAGCTACTAAAAATTCTGAAGAGATGTGTAATCTCACTCTTCTTCCTAAGAAACAAAAAACAAAATAGCTAAAAGAGAGATAAAAATAATGCAAGCTAAATAACAAAAGAACATGATTTTATTTCTGTGTGTATTAAGAATATATGCAGTAGAAGTATTAAATGAATTAAAAACCTGGTTTATATATATTTAATGGTTTTAGTGATTTTGTGGCTGTGTCTCATCTTGGTTCTTGGCTTTACTCCTTAGCATCTCAGTGAAGTTGCCTCTCATGATACGTCTGAATCTCGTGTCTTCAGTCGCTGCAGCCACAACCTTTGGTGACTCAGGTCCCTGAACTGTCGGTGATACAGGTGCAACCGCATTGGTTTCCGTTGCTTCTTTCTTCCCCAACAAGCCTCCTTCTCCAAACAAGCTTGTGACAGATGATGCAATCCCCAAGTGAGCACCCATAGCTTTACTGATTGCTTCAAATGTCCCACCTGATCTCTCCTTCATTATGATCTCTAACGCTTCTTTGTGAGCTGGATCTAGCGCATCTGGATCTTTCAGTAGGTTTTGAATCGCTGGAAGGAGGTATTCTTTGACACTTGTTTGAGACAAATCTTCAGAACCATATTTCAAAACAAAATCAGGTTAAACTTGGAACATTTAAACATAGAAGATGAAGAAAGTTATGATTTTGATACTCTTACCAGTTGCATCGAGTGCACGAATGGCTTCACAGAATGCGTTAGCTCTTTCTCGCCGACGATTTACATCTGTTGAAGAGCTTGGACTTGCTGAAAGTTGTAAAATCTTGGACAAAAGATAATCTCGAAGCCGTTCTGTCGTGTGAGGAATAGCAACTAAGAGTGCACGAATGACTGCGATTATAGCCTCATGAGATCCATCTTCCAAAAAAGCATCCATCTGGACTAGGATTTTATCAACAATCTGCATCATATACAATTTAATTAGCGCATAAAAGAAAAGATCTTTACGTAATTCGAGAGTTTGTTATGAATTATTACCATGTCGATTTTGAAATGCTGTGCTACAGATCCAAATGCATCTATGCTTGCATATTTTACATTCAGGTTCTGGTCTGAACCAAGAGTGATCAAGGCTGGTAAAACATTGGCAGAAGCAACTTTTGCGTCGATATATGGAACCTGTTGTGCAAGTAAATAACAAAGCTTCTCAAAAAAAATTGGGAAAAATAAGTGAAAGTGTGCATGTGTTTGTGTGTTGTTGAGAAGCTTACGATGGTCTTCAACAACTTAGCAGCGTTGATTTTGAGTTCTGCAGTGGAATCAACTACCATTTCCCACAAAATTCCGAATATCATGTTATGGTGTTCCTCAAATGTGCTGTAATGTTTGAGGAGTACGTTGGTAAGAACAAGTAGCTTCAGGAAACCATAATAAACAGTGGAAGCTAAAGAAAACGCACCAAAGGAAGCGAACTGCATCCAAAACCTCATTATTGTGCTGCGCTGACTGGTTTTCCTTTGTTTTGCTCTCCACTAAGAGTTGTCGTAAGAAGATAGTTAATTCTTCGCGTTTACTTGGTGCACCAAGAACTCCTGCCAACAGAAGCGGTAGAATACAAAGCGTGGCAAGTCTATTGGCTACAGCAGTTCTTGGTTTCAGGCCTGAAGGAAGGAAACAAGAATCAATGTCAGATCCTTTTTAAAAAAAAATTGTATTGCTATATATCCAGCAATTAAGTAACCTTTTATCCTTGGATGGATTGCAGAAGGTAAGAATCGAAGATCAGCCTCATCATCTCCAGCGGCCACCAAGAATACAGGTAACTCAATGTGAGTTAGGTAGGAACTTCCAAAACGTTCAGATACAGCCAAGAGAAACTGGAAACCACCACAGAGGATTTTTAAAGATTAGTGTAATTAATTACTTAATTACTTAATTACTCCCAAGATCAATAAAAGATAAGAGAATAATTGTCAACACAAATCATACCTTTGTTATCCGATTTCTCAAATGGTCTTCCTTCTGGGGTAACATGCATGCCAGTTGCAACAAGTTAGCAAAGCAATCAACATGCATCCATTCAAACATAGGCCACTCAGAACGTCCCCTGGTCAGAATTTCCAGTCAGATAAGACGTATTAGAATTACATACAAGAAGATGTCAGAAACTTGAAGAAACTTTTGTTGTCCAGAGTGATTGACGGGGTTGAGAAGCTTACTCGGCATAGATCTCAAGCAAGGAAACAGAGAATGCAGATTCCTCTGACTTTGAGATGGAAGAAAAAGGACATGTTGTCATTGCCTTCTGGTGTATAGCTGGAAGCAACTCCATGAGCATTCGCAGTAGGACATCAATGTTCCATCGCTCCCGTTCACCTAAGACCCGCAGATGAGACTCCAATGACCCTTCAACTCCAGAAAGGGGTGGGCAGTGCTGCAAATGAAAATAACTTAAAATGAGCTATTCCAAACAATCATTCTCAGTTACAATTTTAAAAATGGATAATGTATTGAGTCTATACCTGAGCAGAGCTCAAAGTGTGAGAGAGAAGACCTCTCAAGATATGATCCAGCCTGTTACCCCATTTTATCACTGCAGGAAGTAGTTCTTTCAATGTAGTTTCAACCACCAGGCCAGACGGATCACATATTAGCTGAAACATCATCTCCTCGACCTAATAAACAAGCAGAAAGCTGGTGTTGTAGCATTTTGGTTTTATTAATAGTAACTGAACGTCTATGCTATTGTCTCATGCCAACCTAAGGACACTACCATATCTTAGAAATTATGTAATCAGCCTATTTTAGAGCTGCAAATTCAGTGAGGCTAACCTTGAAATATTTGTCTGTGTTCGGAAATAGTGGAAGCAGCAATGCCAGATTATGAGCGGCAGCCTCTCGAACAACGGTGGCAGAATCTTCTATGAGTTGTTGTACGATAGATAAAATAAGAGAGTCCCGTATCTCAGGACGGACATATTCTGCAAGCTCCCCACATGATTGAGCAACTAGCAGCCTGCGTTCTTCATATGTATGATTTATCTGAAATAGACACAACCAGCATGAAATCATTCATATCAAGAAAATATCACAAAATGTTCAAAGCGAAGACAAACAACTTGTAGAAGCAAGAGTAGCATTCACCTGTTCCCAGCACTGTGGAAGCAATTCTGTTTCTGTTCTCATTTCCCCAACATTCCGCGATAGGCTAACACATGCCTGAGATAAACAGTAAAAGGACTCACGCTCAAAACCTTAAGAGTCTTATTATACGTTATGAAAGCTTCAAAGTTAATACAGTAACCTACATCCATAATAATCCGCCTCTGCTGTTCATCTGGACGTTTGATCAGGTTGAACAGTGTATGAGTCAAGGAATCTCTTGTACTGCTAACTGGATGCCGCTCAATTGCACACATCATCAGGGGAAGGAGTTCCTATCAGTCAAAGAAATCAGATAATTAATATTTCGTCAACTGTCCTGGCTGGTAAAATTGAAAAAAGAATTCAAACCTCTCGATGGTTTATCAGAACATACGGAACAATCTTCGGCAAAGCATCTGCAAGTATCTGAATCGTTCCTAAACCCTGTAAAGGAATGGAAAAATGAAAATATAAACATCTCATATAACATTTTGTGGACACAACATTAGCACAAGTATAGCGAAAGGAAAGCAGACAGCTACATTGGCTGCTACCATTTTTCTGATGACAAAAGAGGAGCTTTTAGAGTATTCAAAATCATTAACAAGAGGTGAAAATAGCAGAACATTCACGATATAAGAGGAAGCACTCCAAAGCATGATCAAGACTTGCCATTTCCTCAGAAGCAGCTTCACCATTTGCATTGTCTGATTTTGAATTAGAACCACGACCAATTCCAGGATCCACTTTCAAGATGCTTCCTAGGTCTCTGGATGAGAAATTGCCGTTTGATGGACTTAACAAATAGTTTGAGACTTCTTTCTGGTTCTCCAAAGTACCATTGTTGGCAATAGATATACTGTTGGCCTCTGCTGCCACCTCTCTTTGATCAGCAATAATATTCTTAACCTCTTCCACCACCAGATCGTCTTCTGTTTGTATGTGCCCTTTCTCAGCCAATATAGAAACTTCAGAAATCAAACCACCATCCTTTTCCACTGTTGGTTTTACAACTTCCTCTGACAGCGTGCTGATCTGTTCCTCGGATTGTAATTTTACAGGATCACCTTCATTCGATGACACATATTGACCAGCACGAGACCCTTCAATATGCATTTTAAGAGAAGTGATCTCAGCCCTACAGTCATTGAGGTTCCTCCTCTGATGCTCTGAGGATTGCTTCAAACTTTGCACCTGAATACTATCAGTGTCATTTCAGGTATTTACATTTTCAGATATGAAAGAGCCCGTTTCTTTAAGAAATCCAGTCTATAAAAATGACTACCTGCTTTTCTCGGTCCCGAAGATCCTTCTGAAGTGATTCTGTAGATTTGTTAAAAGCACCGATTTGCTCTTCGAAATTTTCTTTGCTCTTAAGTAGTCCGTCCTTTTCTTTGTTTAGCCTCTCAATCTCCTTTTTCAATGATTCATTCTCCTGAAGCATGGCTATTTTCTCCTGCATCCCAGAAATAGTGAACCATGAGAAATTCAAATTTAAAATGCATACAGAACATTCTGGTAGATTTTTATCCTCGCAAATGCTCAAAGTGCAACATCAATGGTTAACTGTGATTCTCAAATACAAAAAGTTACACGTAAAGCAAGCTCCCATTCTACATATTCACCCCACAATCAAAATAGCATCAAGTTTCAGAAAATAACTAAGGAAAAATGCAGAGGGCAAAGGAGAGAGAAGTTGGTTCTGTATAAGACAATGACGTCAAAGATCTAATTTCAAGGTATTGATCTTTCTGACAGCATCAGTTCAATTTGAAGTATTCACATGCACATTAAGCTTTCAGGAAGTAACCTCAGCTGCTTCTGAAGTTGATGAGAGGTACTGATAGTAATAATAGCGCAAGGCATCAGGTACATGTGCTGGACTGTCCTGCCAAACGTCCAAATTCTGGTCTGTCACCTGAGATAAACAGATCAGACATAATATTTACGAAGTTGCTCTAAATACAATACCAGCACAGACGATAGGTCAGACACTTCTGTTTCTCCTTCTAGAGTTGGAGTTTATTCAGATATGAAACTTAGTTTTGGTCTATCAACTAAATTAAAAATAGAAAAACTAACCCAAAACCTAACAAATATATCAACTCAAACCCAAACAAAAGACAGTGTCAGCAGCTTCTGAAAGAATATACAAAGCCGAAAACTAGTTTACCAAAATAGAGACGTCGATTTCTTCCCCTTTTTAAGGTTTTGAAAGTAAAAGATAACAATCTTCAGAAGAGTAAAAGTCATAGACAGCTTCACCAATCACCATAGATAGATACAAATCTAAATAGTTACAGAAATGGAAATGGAAAACGAAAAATTGAAATAAGCTACTAAAAAGCTCCCATTACTTTTTAGTTATTCTTCAATACAACTTTAAATGGGGTGGCAATGACGCCACAAAAGAGGCTAGTCAAGATTCCAAAATGGTGTTCGCCAATCAGACCAGAAAAACAGAAGATCAAAGATAAAAGAATTATACCTCCTCATAAAATGTCATAGCCGTAAGCCTGTAACCTGCTAGAAGAAGATATTCTTTCACTGCACAGTTTAAGTCTCGACGTTCATTGTTCTTCAAAGGCCCTATATCAGTGAAGGAAAAATCTTTCTTTTTCCGTTGAATCTCTGGCCTGTTGTCTCCAAACTCATCCGAGTCCAACTCTGAGAAATAACAAACACTATCAGGACATAGTTTAGTGATTTAAGTTACTACCATGCTGGCACTGATGAAAAATAACAAAGGATAAAACTCCTTTTCATTATATAAATGATGCTTGCAATTGCATACCTAAGCAGAAAATATCTCCACGGAGAAAAATGAAAGAAAAGAGGAGATGGCTGGCGCACAGGAACTGGAAAGCTAGACTAACAACTACTTATTGCAGAGAAAAAATCTAGATACATTCAAGTGTCTGCACTTGAGATCATCACTGAAGTTTCTGAAACCCTAATTACCGACTTCATGGCACAAAACATGAACCGAGTGTTTATGCATACAAGTTTATCTAAGTAGAAGATTTACTACGAGACGAGAAGAATAAATTTTTCAGTAATGGATTACCTTCTGACTTGTCAATGGAAGGATCAGATTTCTTCTGTCCTTCAGTTTTCAATCTTGTAATATCCTCCTGAGCTAGACGAAATTCATATTCGCTGATAGCTAACTTCTCAGCTAATGCTTCTTTCTCCTCCAATAAACTTTGTGGATCCGCAACTGCATTGTAGGGTAACAATTACTAGCTAAGCTACCAACCATGTTGTCTAAGAAAGACTAACGCTAAACGAAAAACTATATTATCAAAAACCTCAGAATGCGACACAAGATATGGCATGGGTTTGTTCTTGGTCATAATATTACCCCATTTACCAAGCTGAACAATCACCCTTCAAGAAACCTTCAATTATGATTGCTTTTCAAACTTAGACAATGAGAAGAACATCAAATTGCATGAAGAACAATTACATGACTCCACCATTCTCAGTATTTCTCAATCATTTTGTTAACACCTGTGGTTTTCACAACTTTGAAAACATGTCCATGATCCAACCTTTACACTTTAAACTACTTTCTGAATTAAGTAAGACCAAATAAGAGAGCCAATTCCTTCACACTATACAACAGATCCCCAAAAAGATCACTACAACGTAACGTAGCTCAACGACACTGACAGGGACGATTTAGCAGACAATTAACAAACAAAATAACAATGTGAGGCAGATACAAACACTATGCGGAGAATTGGCGAACCTCGAATTGAATTATACCGAGAAATCTGATCAGGAGGGAAACGGGAAGGATCGGAGAAGAACTCCTTAAGACGAATTGCTTGGGCATCGCGGCCATCGTCGAGGAGCTCGTGAAGAAGCTCAAACGCCGTCAAGAGGTAGTTCTCCTCCATCAGGAAGTTGACAAAAAAATTGCACAACGACGATCGCTCCGCGTCCATGTTTGTTTTCTTATTCTTTCACAGGAACCCCTAAAACCCAATCAGAGGAAACACCTCCTTCGTTCCAATATCACTGAGCATTCCGAAAGAGAATTCAAACTTTTCCTCTCTCGATTCGATCTGCTGAGCGATCGAATTCGATTCACCAGATCGTGTCGGTGTTCTCGCCGATGAATCTCACCGGAAGGGAGTGACGGTAGGAATCACGTGCGACAACGTAATGCTACATCGTGGATTAGTTGAACCAGATTGTGTAAACAGTAAGTTCTCAGGACACGTGGACGGTTCACATCACATGATCTAATGTTAATCCACCACAATCAAAATGGGCTGAGATTGGGCTCTTAAATTATAAAGTCAAAAAAGAAAGGTCAGTATTTATTGATAAAATCGCGCTTTGGGCCGAATAGGAAAAAGGGTTCCTCTGGATGCAGTTACTCCGCAAGAGGTGGTCGCTGATGAAACGCTTCCTCTGAATGCAGTTGTTTCTGCCAATGAAGAATTGGCTAAGGTAAAGAAAGAAGCTGAAGCTCTGGAAGCTGCGGTT
Source organism: Arabidopsis arenosa (assembly GCA_905216605.1). Classification (NCBI taxonomy): domain Eukaryota; kingdom Viridiplantae; phylum Streptophyta; class Magnoliopsida; order Brassicales; family Brassicaceae; genus Arabidopsis; species Arabidopsis arenosa. Next base: position 5,968,933 of record LR999456.1, read on the forward strand.
CAGCAGAATTCGTTTTCTGATGGTGGTGATACTGGAGTAAAGCTGACTGAATTGTATGACAAGCTACATGAGTTGAATTCAGGTGCTGCTGAAGCTCAGGCTTCTAAATTCTTGCGGGGTCAGGTTTCACGGAAAATTTGCTAGCATGTCCAACTAGTGAACTCAGTGGTGGCTGGAGGAAGCGGATATCATTGGCTAGAGCTCTCTTTGTGCAACCTACTCTTTTGTTGTTAGACGATCGATGAGGATGGCACAGGCACAGGCCGCACAGCTTCAAGAATGTGGAGAGATTATAGTGTTGTGCTCGATTTTACAGAACCAACCGAGAACCCTCCTCCTCTTCTGCAGTTGATTGAGGTTAGCTTCTGCTACCCCAAAAGGTCGGATTTTAGGCTCTCCAATGTTGATGTAGGTATAGATATATGGGGACAAGAGTAGCGATAGTTGGGCCTAACAGAGCTGGAAAGTCCACTCTTTTGAATCTTGTTGCGGGAGATTTAGATCCGGCTGAGGGTGGAGTGAGAAGAAGCCAGAAGCTGAGGATCGGCAGGTACTCTCAGCACTTCGTTGACCAGTTAAAAATGGAGGAGACACCGGTTTAGTATCTTCTTCGTCGGCATCCTGACCAAGAGGGATATAGCAAACAAGAGGCTGTGTGTGCGAAACTGGGCAAGTTTGGCCTATCAATTCATAACCATTGCGAAAAAGGCTAGGGTTGTGTTAGCCTCGCTCGATCTTAGTGTCGAAGCCACCCATTTTGCTTCTTGATGAGCCAACAAATCACCTGGACATGCAGACTATAGATGCGTTGGCGGATGCACTATATAGGTTCAAAGGAGGAGTTGTGTTGGTGACTCACGACTCATATCGCGCGACTCTGAGAAAGAGGATAAGAGTGAAATTTGGGTTGTACAAGACGGTGCAGTGACTTTCCTTTCAAGGAACATTTGAAGAGTATAAAGAAAATCTCAAAAGAGAGATCAAAGCAGAGGTTGATGGCCCTATTAGACTCTCTCTGCAACCAACGTATTGGCCCGTCGTTTAAGCTCACTGGTTTATTATTATCTTTTGTTTTGGTTATCGTTGTATGCATTCCTCGCAACTTGGGTTTTATTCCTCAAATACATAGCATAACTTATCCCGCAGATTACCAATAAAATCATCGTAATATGTTCAGCTTATGAATAGAAAAAATTTCTCACCAATCAAAAGGACAAAAGAAGTACCAATATTACAAATTTCTTTACTGTAAACTTCAGAGTGTTACGACAACCAAGGGAGTAAAAGAAGGTGAAAAGGATCACCTTGACTGAAAGAGAATAAAACCAGAAGCATGTATATATGTGTGGAGACCAAAACAAAACTGTAAAACCAAATACCTGAAAGTGCAGTAACACGAGAACGGGTTCTAAGATCTCTCAAGCATTGTGTGTGTGTGTGTGTAACTGACTGAAAGCTTCGGTTAGCATAATGGTTTGATACTGAGACGGTAATGTGGGAGCTGGAGGCTGAGATTTGTAAATCTGAGCACGAGCCATATCGTTGTTGTCATCGTCGTCGGTGTTATAGATGAAAACATCTCTGCAAGTAGTACTAAGAGTAGCTTCACTTGATGTTTGTACCGATGAATCAACGGGATTGGATGGAGGATAAACCTGCGAGGAAAACTCTGGTGCTAGAGGGCTGCTGGTGCGGACCACCTGAGAATCAACTTGGTGAGAGTTTAAAACGGTGCCCGGTTTCACAGGCGGTGCTTGAACGTGCCTCGAACTGTATTGCTCGACTGGAATGTAATAGATTGGGTATGGTTGTGGCGGAAGCTGATAATGGATGTGGTTTGTGTGATGGTATGCTGTGGGAGGTAATGTCATAGGTGAGTTTCCGGTAATGTAAGGTTGTCCAGTGTAAATGACTTGGATATGTTGTTGTTGAGCTTGGTTCATAAATGGTGGATACCCGGAAATTGGGACTGGAACTGGTCTGTTTAGCTCAGCCTCATACACGTTTGAAAACGGTTTGTTCTCAAAAGCATGTGCTTGTGATGGTAGCTCGTGAGAAGAGATTGGGGTGACTGCAGTATTGTTGTTGCTGTTCATAGAGTAAGAAGTAAAGGAAAAATGGTTAACAGTTACAAAATGGCATTTGAACCAAACGAGGTTTAGAGGACTGGCATTTTCTCTACCAATACATACAATCCTTATGAACACAACTCAACTTCAAATACTAGAACAAATACAGTCTACGAAGATTACATCCGTAGCTGAATACCAAACGAGGAACAACATATCCCCGAGCACATTGATCCGAATTGGGAATTACCAAAACACAAGGTAACACAATCGCAAACAAGACAAACTACTGATGGCCTAAGCCTATGAACTCATTCACCGATTATATACATGAAGACGAGAACCTAATTCAACTACAGGATTATTCCAAGAATTCAGTTTTTTTTTCCAACATTACTTCAAGAGATAGCTTATATATCACCCCACATTTAAACTCGTTCTGCAACACTACCAAATTCATCTGTGTCATTTGCTAAACAATTCAAAAACTCATAGCACATTGCATTTCCCAGACAACAAATTGTGTAAATAAGTTTTAGAACGATTACGCCTAAAACTACTCGATAAAGCAATAAAATGGTGAAATCAAACAGTTAAGAGCATAGAAGAGTACCTTGTTACTGATTCTATTGGCGCAAATTTGACCTGTGAATTCGTTGTCTTGTCCTCGCCGGTGCTTTTCATTGGAGGTAAATTGCTAGAAGAAACCGAGGATGATGTCGAGCCAAAGGAGGAATTGGTGTCGAGCATCATCGACTCCTGTCCACAAATCCCGCCGTTACCATCTCCGCTTCCGCTACTGCCGCTATTATTTCGCCCAGTCTGCATCATCTCCGCACTCTTCAACGCGTCTACGAACCACATCTCCGTCTTAGGGTGCTGAAGTACTGGCTGTGTCAACTCCTCGCGAATAGGCTTGGACTCTTTAATTCCGAGCCAATCGATATCAGTCTCCACTTTACACTGATCTGAATCTCCCTGACTCGCACCAGCTTCTGATTTCAATGGGAAAAGAAACAATCGGATACGCGATTGGGGAATCGAAGACTCGGAGGAGAGATATCCGTGTTCTTCCATCATGATTTGAACATCCTCATCCGTCTCGACGGAGATAAGCGAATCCAGTTCCTGATCAGGAAGCTGATACTTAACCTTGAAAGGATAAGAGATTCCGAGCCTAACCGTAAGGTGGCTAACAAGAGAAGCGAAGCTCGTTTCCGCAGAGGGAGGAACGGCGACGATTCGAGTATCTCCGCCTACATAACGCGGCGATTTCGTCTGCGGAAGTGAGAGAATACTACCGCCAAACCTACACATCACCCGTAACTTTCCATTTCTTTCATTCTTCTTCAAGCTCGGTGTGACAATCTTCGCGTCTTCCGTTACGGCGGCGGAAGCGGATGAGACGGTGGTCATGGTGGTGCAATTTTTTGGGGGTTTTTTTTACTTCTGCTCTTCCTGTCTTTTTGGGCAAACGCCGTTTATAAGCGGCGAGTTTTTTTATCGAATCGAAGTTGTTTAGCTTCGCTGTGACGGTAACGCTATCATTAACTGAATGTATCAGCATAGAGATGTGGGGCCGTGTTATTCCCGAGCGCGTGACTTTTAAAACGGGTTTGTAACCGGGTCGGGTGAATAATAATCTAATACCGGGTTTAACCCAACCCGGGATAGTATTTCTGTTTTTTCAGTTTCGAAAAAATGTTAAATTAGTTCAAAGTTTAAACATAATTTTTAGTTTTATGGATACAATATTGGTTTGATAGTGCTGATTAGGGGTTGACTTTAGATTTATTTTTTGTTTCGTTTGAGCTTGACTTGGTTTTATAGCTAGTTCGGTTAAATTCGGTTCAAAAAAAGGATATTACAAATCAAATCAATTAAGAGAGCATGTAAAAACTCGGTTATTCATAAAGACAGACTAATCCTTCTGTGACTTTAACGATTAGAAAACTCATGAATTTATTTAGGGTTAGTGGTAAATAATAAAATGAAACTAAAAGTTACTAATTGCTTGGAGTTTGGTTTGTGTTTGATCATATTAAACTAAGTTTGTTTGGCATCAGTTCGGTTTAAATCCACACCCCTAATAAGTTGCCGCTTGCTTATGTGAAAACTAAATTTGGTATAACTTACGTCGATACTTGGCTTGGCTCATTATGTATAGCATGGATCGATTTTGACTTATTTTCCACAAGAATTCATCTAGCTTTTTCTCCATAATTTCGATACTAATCTTCAAATGAATCCTATATTAATCTTCAAAACTAATAATTAAAGGATTTATCCCATGATATTGAAAAATAAAGATTCGATTTCTTTCTCTGTACACGTTTCATATACGTTTCACTTTAACGTTTTATATACCAACACTAGATTTTACCCCGCGGTACACCGCGGATCGATTTTTTAACTAAAAAATTAAATTTTAAATTGTATTTTTTAATATTGTTTATTTTGTTAAGTGTTTAAGATTGTATAATTGTATTTTGATTGTTAATTTTAAGATTTCATCTGTGATATTAATACCGTCCCGTATTAATATCGAACCAAATCCGTCCCACTATATAACCCCGTCCCGTGAAATTAAACATCATTTTGTTATTTTTAATAATATTTTATTTAATAGACATATAATTCGAGTCAATTTAAAAGTTTGATTTTATATCTATATTTTTTAATTTTAGTTAATAATAATTAATTCTATATAATGATTTCTGAATTAATTGCGTATGACCGACGGTCAAGATTGAAGATTAAAAACCGGATTAATATTTGAATGGTCACGATTAAATGTAGGGATTGTTGAGATATTTTAAGGAAATCGAATTGAATATGGATGTAATTGTGGCAAGGATTAGTTATGCTTAATATATTATGTTAAAAAATTTGGAAATGATTTTTTATGTTAATATCTTTGATTTAATTTTGAAAATCTAAATAATTAATGTCAATGACATTTGATCGTAAATAAGTTGGAACTCCAGGATTTATTTCATAAATGTCTCCAAAAATGTATATATAGATCTTACCAAAAAAAACAATATATTTAAAATTGAAATTTACGTAACGCTTATACGTTAGAGAATCATAATTAAAATAACACTAAAAATCACCAGTTACCTAAAAAGAGGATCAAAATTGTTCTTATGTTCAACAAACATTACATGATCAGTAATGTTTAACATAACGTCAAGATAAAAATCAATTTAAATAAATTTCCTTCACTATTCGATTTTCAAGTGCAAGAAATCTCATTTAATAGTATTACCTAGTAGGCTCTTATAAGAGTAGAGCGACCGCCAAATTGGTAATGGAATACCAAAAATTAATTAAGTGACAAATTTTGGGAGATATAGCGGTCAATGACGTTCGTTAAGTTTTGATATTTTGGTGACTTCTCTTTTTCTTTTCTTTTACTTTTATTATTTAGTGACTCAATGTTACAAAAAGGAAAAACCAAACTTTGCTTTACGACAACTTTACTTTCGAGCAACATCCGGTATAGACCGTCTGTTACGACTTTACTCTCTTTCTGTTTATGAAGAATATTAGGATACCTTGTTGTGAATTTTCTTTCAGTATATAACTTGACATTTCTTGTGAAGAAAAATATTGTTTACGTCTCCAATTTTTGTTCGTGTCTTATTTCTAACAATGAAAAACATATTTTCCGTGGTTTTGGTTTTAAATGTACATTTCTGAAAAGAAAAAAAAAAAGAAAAAAAAGAGTACTCGCCATCATTTTAGTTATTTATTTCGAAAATTCTCATAAAATGTTGACTAGACAACCAATGAAGATATTACTTAAAAACAATAAGACTAAAACATCATGAATTGAATTAAAATCCATATATAAATTAATGAGATATTCCAAGAAATATACTTTCTTAAAAAAGTAACACAACAAAAATTTGGAAACGCCTACGAAGGTTTCTCTTTTCAGAATCACGTAGCACGATTATTAAATTAATGAGACAATGATTTGTATCGACTACCTTTAGCTACTAGCTAGTAAATATCGAACAATCAGAAATTGATAAGGGTTATAAATTACAGAGATTTATAATCAATGTTGTTTAAGTACGTACTCTTTAACAAAACAAAAAAGTTAAAGAGTTATCTATATATTCTCCACAGAAAAATGGCTTTTTCTACGGGAGTAATAAATAGGAAAATTAGATGAATCTTTCAAATAAAGAAAAAACAAACGAATTAATGACATATACTATAAATTAAAACATAAACAGATGTCCATGGTTGCTTAAGGATTAGTATAATTAATGACCGACGTAAATAATCAATGACAGGGAGAGATCACTCCAACTCTAGTCAACTCTTCTTGTATATATATAGAGACATATTCCTCCTTGTAACGCACAACAACAAGTACAAGAGAGAGAGAAAGAATCATAGAGATCTGTCGCGGATCGGAGAGAGAGCGAGAAAGAGAGAAAATGTCGATGGCTTTGCTTTTGACCTCGCCGGCGATGATAACTTCTCCTCGCCGTGGATCTTCTCCTTCTCGTCGTCTTCGAGTTTCATGTGTTACCACAAACCCTGCTAGGTAACGATTTATTCGCAATTTCTTCTTTTTTACTTATGTTAGATCTTCGATTTTCATCTAGTTCTTTTTTTTTTTTTTTTTTTTGTAGTAGTAGTGATATATTATTATGAACAGAAATTAGAGATATGCTCCTTAATTAGCATAAATCATTCTGCGTTTTCGCTGTCTTGTGTCTTCTATATATTTATCATGTGATTAAACGGGATCTAAATTATAATTACGTCGTTTTCTTAACACAGTTAGATAAATAAAAAAGTATCTCGCTTGCACTTTCTTTTAAGTAAAGTTTTTTACTGACAGTTTAAAGATTTATTTTATGTCATATTTTTGTTTTCAAGATTTTGTTTATTCACAATCGGAGGTCTTAATGTTTATTAACATGAGCACTCCTAATTTCTATGTCCAGTGGGACTATAATACTGTTTAAAAGACATTGGATTCCATGTATCTTCGTTAAATATCCCATTATTCATATTCGTATCATGATATCATCAACATTTTTTGGTCCACCTGAAAACTTTTCTATATTGCAGAATCACTACACTTTTATATATACACTTTATCTGTGAGTGTATGGATACGTTTGTGATTGGTTTCACACGGATCATGACATTAGGTGACCTTAAGATCCTATATAGAGAGATAAGTTTAATTGATTCCCTTTCAGATATTATTTGAGAAAACTTTAATCATTTTCTGGGTGAACTTAAATTAGTTTGTTTCTTTTTCTTTTTTTGGGTTCATAAAATCGTTGGGTCTGAAGGAAACTTTTTTTTTTGTCAGACAAAGTACCATTCGACTTTAAAAAGGCTGGGTTGTTTTCACAATTTTACCACACCATGCAAAATTATCAAACAAACGTTGTTGTTTTTTTGTTTTGTTCTGGTAAAACTGTACAGACGTTAGTTGACATATTAAAATCAATATACATCAACAACATCCAAAATTCCAATCTGGATATGGTGACACTACGTCTTCAAATAAAAACGATGGGACTAATATAGAGTCTATAGACCAATCAATATCATCAACATTTTTTATATAAAATAAAATGATTTCTTTTACGTTTCCTATTTCTTTTAATATATATATAGAAATACAATGAACTTTCTTTTTTTCTTTTTTTCGGCGAATATAAGGGAGTTTATGTCAAATTACATGTTGTGAAAGAACAACTTAACCACCACATTTATAGAGTTTATTGTAATTGTACTATTAACCCTTTTTATAGTTTTGTACTCTAAAAAGATATCGAAAATCTTTTTTTAAACGTACACAGGACCCATTTCTGTTTGATATAATTTTTTTACCTTTTTTTATAGGGAAAAAAACGAAACATGCAATCAGTTTCGACCTATCAAAGAAGTAAATAACCAAATAACACACACAATACCACAAGAAAAGCTTGAGATCTTCAAATCAATGGAGAATTGGGCAGAACACAAACTACTACCCTATCTCAAACCGGTCGAAGATTCATGGCAACCACAAGACTTTTTACCTGCGCCAGAGAACGACGACGAATTCTACGACCGAGTAAAAGAGATTAGAGAACGAACAAAAGAGATACCTGACGATTACTTTGTGGTTCTTGTGGGAGATATGATCACAGAAGAAGCACTTCCAACGTATCAAACGACGTTAAACACACTTGACGGCGTTAAGGACGAAACCGGTGGGAGTTTATCGCCGTGGGCGGTGTGGATTAGAGCATGGACGGCGGAGGAAAACCGTCACGGTGATTTACTCAACAAGTATCTTTATCTAACTGGTCGTGTTGATATGCGACATGTTGAAAAGACTATACAATATCTCATTGGTTCTGGTATGGTAAGTATTTCACATTTTATATCATTATATTTTTAAATGAAATTTGACTTTCTTAATATAATTTTTTTTTTTGGTCAATGTTTTAGGATTCGAAATTTGAGAACAATCCATACAATGGATTCATCTACACATCATTCCAAGAGCGAGCAACATTCATCTCTCACGGCAACACGGCGAGGCTAGCCACAACCTACGGCGATGTTACCCTCGCGAAGATCTGCGGCACAATCGCCGCCGACGAAAAGCGTCACGAGACGGCGTACACGAAGATAGTGGAGAAGCTATTCGAGATCGACCCCGACGGATCTGTTCAAGCGTTGGCGAGTATGATGAGGAAACGGATCACAATGCCGGCTCATCTTATGCACGACGGAAGAGATAACGATCTGTTTGATCATTACGCCGCCGTGGCGCAGCGAATTGGAGTTTATACGGCGACGGATTACGCTGGGATACTTGAATTTCTGTTGCGGCGGTGGAAGGTGGAGAGTTTGGGGTTGGGGTTATCAGGAGAAGGAAGGAGAGCACAGGATTACTTGTGCACCTTGCCGCAGAGGATCAAGAGGTTAGAGGAAAGAGCTAACGATAGGGTCAAACTTGGGTCAAAACCTTCTGTTTCGTTTAGCTGGGTTTTTGGTAGAGATGTTAAACTATAGAGATAATTTAAACAAAACAAAAAAAAAAACCCAAACAAATATAAATAAATAAATTATGTTTGTGATAATATGTGACTTGTGGATTTGAGTAACCAAACTATCTTTCAGTTTTATATGCTTATCTCACATTTTCATTGTATCCACTAATGTGATTGTGTGGGATAGTGTATGTTAGGCCTGGGCAAAATACCCGGAACCGAATACCCGAACCGAAAAACCCGAACAATACCCGAACCGAACCCGAACCCGATTTTTAAAAATACCCAAATGGGTCCTAACCTCCTACCCGAAAAAAACCCGAACCGAACCCGAACCGAATCCAATACCCGAATGTACCCGAATGTACCCGAATACAAATATACACCTAAAAATATTAGTTATATTTATATTTATAATACCGAAATACCTAAAATTACAATCATAAATCCGAATATATTAGGTATTTTAGATATTTTTGGTTATATTTGGGTAAAGAGTAACCAATGTATTTTCAAGAAATCGGGTATTTCGGTTAGATTTGGGTATATATGAGTTAAAAACCCGAACCCAACCCGAACCCGAAAATATTTCGGGTATTTTTGGTTATTTTCGGGTATTTTGCTTTTTTATTAAAATACCCGAACCGACCCGAACCCGAACCCGAACCGAACCCGAATTTTTAGAATACCCGAATGGGTCTTGACCCCCTACCCGAATAGACCCGATACCCGAAAAAAAGAACCGAACCCGAACGGGTACCCGAATGCCCAGGCCTAGTGTATGTATATCATGTTTTATGATCGGTTTATGCATTCAATTCATATTTTCGTTGTGAAGTTTTATTTTTCAGTATTTTAAGAGTGTTTTAGTTTACTAAGAAGCGTTTACTGTTTTTGTTTTGTTTAATTTACGCTCTTTTAGAGTGTTTAATTTGATCATAGTCTTGAAACAACAATTGGTCAATACAACAATGAGGATAATTATAAACAATGCAATATTGATCTTCTTTCTATCCCATTCAAGCCAGTTTGTCGGCTTCGCGATTATCATTATATAGACCATCTCGTGTGAGCAACTTGAACACCGATAAGCGATTGATTCAATGATGGTTTCCATTTTGACCATTGCATAGATCCACTACCTCCTGTTGTTGGAGTCTCCTTTGAAGATGACACATCTATATCCTCGTACCCCACATAGTGTTTGCAATTTGTAAAGCATGGAGCACTACCACAACTATATTATGAGTTTTTGTAGTTGCATGCAGCCGTGATGTGATGACATAATTAAAGACTTAGGAGAATCTCTTACTATCCATCCCGACCCGATAAAAGCGTTAGCATGCAACTTGGAAACTCGTGTGATAAGAAGCGTTTATTGTTATGAATTATGACGACATTTCAGTGACAATATTGTTTTGTACCGTCGTCATACTAAAGATCTTTGTCGCGTAATATGATTTTGCTTTGACAGCACAACAATACGACAAGCAATTTTGGGTTTCAAGCTGCATCGGCCCATGGGCCTATTATGTCTTTGACAAAATAGACAAAACAGGTGAAGAAAATGGCAGTGATGTAATAAGAAAAACCTAAGAGGGACATTTAAGAGACATAAAAAAAGGAGTCGTTTATGCAATAAATGCACACACACTTGTTGGAATAATCACGTTCCAGAGAGTTTTCTGAAATTGATCGTTTTGGTTCTTCACCTTTCCTTTATTTTGCTTTCTGCTTCCCTCCCTTAAATACACATTTCACTCTGTTATCATCGAAATTTTTTCTTATTTTGTCTCTTCTCAATCTCTCCTTTTTTTTTTTTTTGTTTCGTTGAGAAGAAACAATGGTTATGGCTATGGATCGGATCGCTTTGTTCTCTTCCTCATCATCTGTTTATCATCGTTCTTCTCATTCTCATGGCTCCAAATCTTCCAGAGTTTCCATGGCTTCCACTATTCGTTCTGACTCTACGTGAGTTTCTCCCTTCATTTCGAGAAATTCTGTTATTTTTTTCCCCCAAATTTTTCCTGATTTTTTTTCCCTTCATTTTCTGGGGTTTAAGTTTTTGCAGCGATGATCATTATCTAACATTTGATTTTTATATGCAATCATCTCCTGTTTCTGTCAAATATGTATTTAAATGCAGATTTATTTCGTTTTGCGATTGCTTATTATGGTAAAGCATTGGATTTATCCTTACGCTTGTGTGCTCTGTTCCACGTATTTCTTAAAATGATCATTACAGTTACTTTTGTCCTACATATTCTCAATTCAGTTTGTTTTCTGCTGAAGCTATGGACATGTTTTGACATCGCAAAACTCTTAATTTTTGCTTTATTTATAAATATTTGATAGGGAAATTAGCAATCTTTGTCTTTCTTGAACAAAATCAATATTTGTAATCACTAGTTTTTGAATTGTAATTATTTGACACTTCTCCATATGTGCATGCATGGATTGTTCCCTATTTTTTGAATTAAAATATCATTTAATTTGGTTGTTGGCCTATCTGGCTACAATGTTCCATCAATCCCTTCTTAATTTATTGCTAGTGTGCAAGTCTTTTTATATAAAATCACATCCCACAAGAAAATGGTTAAGGCTTTTTAATATTGTTGACTTTTGGTATATTGGGTTTACTCTATGTTTATGCATTTGCACACATCTATGTCTGTGTTTATATGCACTGTAGTTGGTCAAGTTAGGTCTGAAATGTTTCTTCTTGTGTTGCTTGTAATTTTGGTGATACTGTTTTGGTCAGAAGAATTTTTGATTTAGAGCATGCTTTGTCTTGTACTGCAATTGCCCTTCATTGTTGTTATATCATCCAGGGATGATGAACATTGAATCACGCATTAGCTTGTCTTTTTCTTTCAAGAAATTGATTATTCTCGTGTTGCTATCTCTCCTTTTTGGAGGTGTCTTAAAGACTATAACTTGTTTGCAAGTTGGTTAACTGAATAACACGAAACCTTATCATCTAATTCTGGTGGTTGTGTTAATAACAGTATTTTCAGTCTCTGAAGTTTCTTGTTCTATTAATCATTGTGTTAATGGAATTGCAGAGAGGATACAAATGGAAGGAAACCGTATATCCCTCCTCGAGAGGTTCATCGTCAAGTGAAATATTCAATGCCACCACAAAAGCTGGAGATTTTCAAGTCCTTAGAAGGATGGGCTAATGAGAACTTGTTGACTTATTTAAAACCCGTTGAGAAATCATGGCAGCCAACAGATTTTCTCCCTGAACCTGAGTCAGAAGGATTCTATGACCAAGTTAAGGATTTAAGAGAAAGATGCAAGGAGCTCTCTGATGACTACTTCGTAGTGCTTGTTGGTGATATGATCACAGAGGAAGCACTTCCAACTTATCAGACTATGATTAATACATTGGACGGGGTTAGAGATGAGACGGGAGCAAGTCCTACTCCTTGGGCAGTATGGACGAGGGCCTGGACTGCGGAAGAGAATAGACATGGTGATCTTCTTAACAAGTATCTTTATCTGTCTGGACGAGTAGACATGAGACAGATTGAAAAAACTATTCAATACCTCATTGGTTCTGGAATGGTAAGCTTAAGATGGCTAGCTTTTCTTATAAAGGCTGAACCAGCAAGTCTCTTTTTGTTGGTCGTATTGATTGTTTATTTGTTTTGTTTTGTAGGATCCAAAAACTGAAAACAATCCTTACCTGGGATTCATCTACACTTCTTTTCAAGAAAGAGCTACATTCATCTCCCATGGAAACACTGCCAAACTGGCAAAGGAACTTGGAGACTTGAAACTTGCTCAGATTTGTGGCACCATTGCTGCTGATGAGAGGCGCCATGAAACCGCCTACACCAAGATTGTAGAAAAGCTCTTTGAAATTGATCCTGATACCACAATCGTGGGCTTTGCTGACATGATGAAGAAAAAGATCTCGATGCCTGCTCATTTGATGTACGATGGTCGTGATGATAATCTATTTGATCACTTCTCATCCGTGGCCCAGAGACTTGGTGTCTACACTGCCAAGGACTATGCTGATATACTGCAATTTCTTGTGCAAAGGTGGAATGTGGAGAAGTTATCAGACCTTTCTAGTGAAGGACAAAGGGCCCAGGTAACAACATTAAAACCATGAAACCATTATAATGATTTGCTGTTTTTGACTTGAGAGTTTGTTCTGTAAAAACCTCATCTTGCATTAAGGAATTTACAAAACCTATTATATCTAGATTGCATTGTTTCTTTTGTGCACTTGAAGATTGTTTAGTCATCAAATTGGACACAAAATCGGACAGGACTATCTCTGTGGATTCGTTGGATTTTGGTACTCTTTATTCTGAATTTTGGCCTTTTTTGTTGAATTGCTTCGAACAGGACTATCTCTGTGGATTGCCTGCTAGGATACGCAAACTTGAAGAGAGGGCTCAAGGGAGAACCAAAGAAGCTGCAAAAAACATACCATTCAGTTGGATTTTTGGTCGAAAGATCAGGGCTTAAAAGAAGTAATGTTATGCTATTTATGTTGGAACTTGTGTAGATAAAGTATGTGTTAGGCTTTGCTTTGTTTGGATCACCACTTTAAATGACTTCCTCCAAAGAATTTGCTTTATTTTGACGATTTTATTTATTTATTTCTGCTCCTCTATTTGTTGCTACTTGCTAGTATTGTATCCAATTCTGTAATGTTTTTTCTGAATCCAATAAGATTTTAAAAGTATTAAGTTGTGTTTTGTTCTCTCTACTTCCAAATTTGTTTCCTCTGTGGTTGACAGAGCAATAATTACCTCACTTTCTTCATAAAATGGTTGATTTTGTAAAGGTTCAACTTTTATGCATCAAAGTTCCGATCTTTGTGTATCCGCTTGAGGAAACGCTACGAAGTGACAAATCATAGGAAAATACTATATATATCATTGACGAATTACATCAAACACTAAAAAAACAAATGAACAAATCACAATAATACCCACCGAAACAGATCCATAAAACCAACATTTGATATTGATCTAACTCAACAACTCTCACCACAAAACAAAAAGACACCAACTTTAAACTTGGAACGGCCATGGCCAATCCTTAGGATTCTCCTCACTCTGAACCTTACCAGTCCTCTTCATCGCAACGCCATCACCACCATCGACATAAGCATAGTACTTCAAGAAGAAAGCACACACAAGAACGATCCAATCAAGACAAAAGATCACAATACAAAGCCCACCACCAAGTTTCAAGATCACAGCCGCATCTTCCTCACGCACATACGACTTAAGACTCCCGAGGAACTTCGAAGTGTTGGTGAAGATGAGAACAGAGACAGAGCCTTGGAATATAGCAGTGAGCACAGTGGCCACCATGTGAGCAGCGTACCACCGGTTTCTTCCGCAAGAAGCAGCGGCGCAGCCTGAGACAGCGGCGGCGATTGTGGTGGCGTGGAGGAGGATGAGGAGGAATCCGCAGATGGAAGGGATTAGACGGAGAGAGAGTGTGAGGAAGATGCAGCTTGAAGCAGCGCCGAGAAGGATATAGTTGGAGAAAAGGAAGATCTTGTGTGTACGGTAATGAGACTCTTCTACTGGTGATGAAGAAGAAATGAAACCCATGATGAGTTTTTGGAAATTTCGGAGTTTGAGAAATGGGTTTCGTTTTCTCTGATGATGATGAGAAGAAGAAGAAGAGAGTGTGAATTGTGGATTTGGGAAGAGCACAACGAGTTTGTTTATGTAGGAAGTAGTGAAGAGAGAGAGAGATTGAAGAAGGTAAAGTTTCTAAATATGACCGTTGTCTGGATCTCGAACGGCTGTTTTTGTAACGGCTAGTTTTGATTTTCATAAGGTGGGCCCAATGATTGAGTATAATATAATAATAATTGCAAGGTGGGCCTAATGGGCCGTGTATTGGTTTATCTGAGACAAGGATAAGATTATCTCTGTATCCAAACAAGGTCAGGGTCCTCGACCGTCTTCCTCCTGCTTCCGCCATTCTTCGTCGTCTCTCGAACGCGTCACTCTTTTAGTCGGTTTTGTCGTTTTCTAGTATTTGCGATTTTTTGAAGGTTAACGAGAAACAAAAATGTCCGAGTCCGATAATCTTCAGCTTCCACCATCATCGACAGGTGAAACCTTCTTCTTTCGTTTATTCAAATTTTCGAGTTACGTTCTTCTTTGGTGTTTTCGCGAGACGTGTGTTGTAAAAGTAGCGGTTTCGTACAAGTTTTGTTAAGAATTTTTGTTGGAAGGGATTTCGAATTTGATTTTATTAGGAGAGAGTTCTTAGGGTTTAGAGGAGATTGATCAGATATGAAAAATTTGGGTGTATGGAGATATACCAATGCGTTGTTTGTAACATGTGTCATGGTTAAATTAGTCTAAGCCTTTTTGTGGCGATAGAGTTACATCTATACATTTGTTTTGTTAAAGCTCTGGGATGCTCATCTTTATCATCTGTATTTTCTTAATTCTAGGGGCAACAGTTGCAGCTACTGATGTTGGTTGGTACATTCTTGGTGAAAATCAGCAGAACCTGGGCCCTTATACTTTTTCTGAGCTTTGTGGTAAGTCTTTCATGTGAACAGATTTCCTTGTTGTAGTAAGGTTTATAAGACATATAGACTGTCTGTAAATTTGATTATGTGCAACGAACAGCTGGGTTAGAAACCAATTGGATCTATATGTATTTTCTTTTTATCGTTGTAATAGAAGGCTAGCTGTATTGAAATTGTGTCTACTGTAAAATTAGATATGAATTTTTCTTTCTAATATTTTGATTGAACAAGTTTTTAATAGCATGGTTTTAAGACAGTTTTCCGACCTGTACCTTTACTTGTTTGCTTTGACTGGGCAGACCATTTCAGGAATGGTTACCTACTAGAAACTACCCTTGTCTGGGCTGAAGGAAGAAGTGAATGGCAACCACTATCTGCCATTCCCGAGTTGATGTCAAGGATATCCGGAGCTGAGATTGTCTATCCGGCTGTAGGTAGGATCCTTTTCACCCTTGCTAGATAATTGAATTCTTGGCATTTTTTCTAGTATCCCATATCAGGGCACTTACTATCTGGTATCTGACCAGGTGCATCTGGGTTGAGAAATGGATCTAATGCTGGAACCGAGCAAGAGAAGCAAAATTATACTGGTTAGTTATTTATATAGAAAATGAATTCTCCAATGTTATATTTTGCAAAGTGTGGACGATGCTTACCACAGTATTTGGTTATTGTAGTCTCTGCTAGTACTGAGGATGAATTTGAGAAATGGCAGAGAGAGATTAAAGAAGCAGAAGAGGAGGCTGAAAGGTTGAAAAATGGTTCTGTCTCTGGTACTGAGCTTGTTGAAGATGATCATGAAAGGGCTTCTTCACCACCTGAGGGCGAAGATGAGTTCACAGATGATGATGGAACGAAATATAAATGGGACAGAGCTCGTAGAGTATGGGTTCCTCAGGTGAGGCTTTGTTTTGTCCGTCAAATCAATCATTCTTTCCCAGTATCCACTATTTTAGTGGGAATTCAGGTTATCCACCTGGACATCCAAGTCGGGAGTGGAATCATTTATATGTGTCATCTTGCTTGGTGGCTCCTGGCTTGACCTTTTCTGAAGAAATTCTCAATTACTATAACTATCTCCAATATTCTTATCTGTGTTTATCAAAATTGACTATCAGGAAACCTAACTAGCCTACTCATAACTTTTTTATAACCTAAGTGCTGATGCTGTTTATTGTAGGACGATCCACCACTGGGTAGCGTTGACCCGTATGGACTCGAAGAGATGACCTTTGCTAAGGAAGACGAAGTATTTCCAACAATTAACATTCTTGATACTTCTGTTGATAAGAAGGATGCCGCTAAGGATGATGTGGCTGGTAAGAAAGAAGAAGATGGCTCTGATGAAACAGCTGAAATAAACAGTAACGGCAAAAGAAAGCTACCAGAGCCAGAAACTGAAAAGAAGGTTATTGTTTTTGTCTTTTGTCTTCATTTCGGTTTCGTAACAATCATCATTTCTCTTTCTCGAGGTCATGCATATTACTTCACATTTTTTCACCAAATCATGTTTGTTATCACTTGACTCGACCTTGAGCTGTAAGTACTGGCTTTCTTGATTGGGGAGTATTGATTTTTCTTTAGCTGCTGAAATGTAGTGGGTAAATTATCTTTTGACCGATATGCACATCGTAAAGGGGAAAAAAAAACCAAATTGTTCTTAGACATCATACTTATATTAGGACTAGCAGAATACTTTTACCATCGTTTTTTGTATTTACTAATAATGGTTGTTTGTGTTGTATGAAACAAAGAAAAAAAGTTGCATTTCCTCATGAAAATTTCTGCAAGCGTTTCTAAGATTCAAATTCATTTACAGGAACCAAACAAGCCTCCAGATTCGTGGTTTGAGTTAAAAGTCAACCCACATATTTATGTTACTGGGTTGCCCGATGATGTCACCGTCGAGGAAGTAAGTTGTGGCCATACTTTTTCAACCATTGTTAATATCTGAAGCTTTAAAATGGACTGATAGTAGGGTATCAATTACAGGTAGCTGAAGTTTTTTCTAAATGCGGCATAATTAAGGAGGTAAATCTCACTATCTTGTGATTATTTCCGTGTTTTTTTGGAATCTTGTGTAAGCTCCCCTAACAATGTGGGTCTGATAAACATTGCAGGATGAAACTGGCAAACCTCGGATAAAGCTTTACAGTGACAAGGGGACAGGAAAATTAAAAGGCGATGCTCTTATCACGTATATGAAGGTAATGCCAATACTTGAAATTCTTCCGTGAGATTTATAAGGTTATGATTCTTAAATTATGTCTCTGTTTTCTCTTCATGTGTATTTGTTTTTCGTTTTCGTTAGGAGCCCTCAGTGGATCTGGCAATTAAAATCTTAGATGGGGCTCCGTTACGTCCTGCTGACAAGCTCCTCATGTCAGTTTCTCGAGCTAAGTTTGAGCAGAAAGGTGAATACTGTTGTACAATTGATGTATAACATCTTACTCGTTTATGGGTTATGTAAAACATCCCATCCGTGGCTTTGGTTTCGACAATATTTTGCTAATGGTTCTTATTGGCTTTTACTGTTTCTTTTTTTCCACTCAGGGGAGAGATTCATAACTAAGCAAACCGACAACAAGAAGAAAAAGAAGCTTAAAAAGGTCGAGCAAAAGTTGCTTGGATGGGGTAAGTTTTCGCTTTTGTGTACTAGAAACTTACCATTATCTCAAGAGAGACACAGAATAGAGAAAGATGCAAGGAGGTGCTAGAGATTCATTTCCGTAGAAACCATAGGAAAGTTTTTTTTTAAAGTTATAATTTCTCTTACTAGGGAAAGATGTATATGAGTTCTCTATGCTTTACCAGATTCTTTATGGAACTCTCTAAACTTAACCAGTACTTGCAAAAAGACTGCACTAGAAACCTCTAATCTAATCAATTTTGGAAGGAAACCTTTCAATGACTATCAAAACAAAAGGAAATTTAGGAACTCGATATAGGGCTTACAGAGATATCATTCATTTCTTCTTCTTTCTGATGACTTGTGATATCTAAACCGATGAAGTTGCACATTTTCCTGTTATTGAGCCAGTTTTTCCGCGCTATCATGTTTATTTAGGTCAGTGGCCATTTCGGAAGCATGAGATCAAAAGGGAACATTTAGTCATGTCGATATTATCTATTTCTGATTATTCCTAGTTGATTTTTTAGCATATTTAAAATCATAAAGAAATTATCATTTTAGTTGTTGAAGTTGGAAGTTGTTCCTAGTGGTTTCTAAGCATATTTATCGCATTTTCTCTATTTTCTTGACGTAGGTGGTACAGATGATGCTAAGGTCTCAATACCTGCAACGGTTGTTCTGCGCTACATGTTCAGTCCAGCTGAGTTGAGGGTAGGGTCTGTCCAATATGTTAGTATGAGAAATGTTACCAATTTTGAAAGTACCTGACATAGCTCGACCATTTACTCTGTTTGCAGACTGATGAGGATCTGGTTGCTGAGTTAGAGGAAGATGTGAAAGAGGAGAGTTTGAAGCATGGACCGTTTGACTCAGTGAAGGTAATATGATGTGTCTTTTTTATCTTAAGCTTGTGGTTGTGATGCATATAGCTTTGTTGAAAAGTTGAGATTATTTTGGAGTATCAATCGAATCTCTTGTTTTACAGGTATGTGAGCATCATCCACAGGGTGTTGTTCTTGTAAGATTCAAGGATCGGAGAGATGCACAGAAATGTATAGAAGCAATGAACGGTCGATGGTACAAACTCTCCTGAGTCATCATTTCCACGTAATTGCCATTAGAGTCGGTCTTGGGTCTGATATGTTGCTTACATGTACTTCTTTCTGTTTCTGGATGAATGCAGGTATGCAAAGAGACAGATACATGCGAGCCTCGATGATGGATCAGTGAACCATGCTACAGTTAGGGATTTTGATTTGGAAGCCGAACGGTTAGATCAGTTTTCAGCTGAACTCGAAGCTGATGAGTAAAAGACAAAAGCACAATGATCTAAAGCCGGGAAGATTTTGGATGATTAATCTGGGAAACTCAGGTTTCTGATGTAAATCAGTAGGCACAGGCACATCCGAATCAGACCAAGGCAAACCAGAGGACCGGTTTTATCTAGTAGTAGTATTTACCTGTAGTAAAATTAACGAATAAGACTGCACTTGCGAGTGTATTTTGATATTCGTTTACTAAAAACCTTACTACTAGGTAATACGATTTTATAAACAAAATTTAAAATCATAAAATGAAAAAGTTATGCTTCACTATATTCTTTTTCCTTATTTGTTAAATCATGATACTTATCAGTTTTTGTGTGACAGCATCACATGAAAAAGAAAAATTCTATCAATCATTTGTTTAAAATACTTTGTATTGTAGTTTGGGCCTAAATTTCACAGTTTTTACAGCAGAATGTTGTCAGACTTCTAATAACAGAATCTTTATTTTTCTTATTTCTAATGAAAATTTTGGAATTTTTTTCAGATTTCCCGCAATGAGGCAAAGAAGCCGCCGAGTTGAAATGTTTTGAAAAAATGGAAAAATATTTCAAGTAATAATTAAATGAAGTAAAATACTGTTGGGGCTAGTTGACGAAAACAAAATTGTTGAAAAAATGATCTAAATCTAAAGCTATGCGGGACCCGCTTATCTGTTAACCAATGAGAGAACGACGTATGTCACGAAACATGTGTTCCTTTGCCGCACCAAATCCCTCATTTAATCAAAAATCAACCAAAGATCCAAATTTCGAAACTTTTTAGTATTTGCATATCGCAATTTCCACAAATTTTACTGTTTTCGCTGTTGTGTCTGAATCTCCAAGAAGAAAGAGTTTTGTCTTAAAGGATTCTGCTTTTACCCAAATTGGGTGTTCTTTTTCGAAGTTTCTCCGAATTAGGGTTTCCGCGAGGACTCTGTTCAAATCGAGCTGTGTGGACTTGTTTGAGCTTGGTGAATTCCACGGTAATTGATCTACCCTTTGCTCTGTATTCTACTTACGAAAGCTCGCCAAGTAGTCTAGGACTCTCTGCTCAGTGGCAATTGTTGTCGGCTTGAGCTAATTTCGATTCTGTTGTCGAAATTTAGAAACTTTTTTTGATTGAAGATTTCTTCGTATGTTACTGAGGTGGAAAGGGATTTTGTTGTCTGATCAGTTTTTGAAGCTCAATTTCTTGCGGTGAAATTCTAACAAGTTGGTTCCTTTTTGTTAGGGTTTATTTGGTCTAGAGGACGAGGAATGTTTTATTCGCAGTTTATATTAGCTAAGAAAGGGCCACTTGGGACAATATGGATTGCTGCCCATTTGGAGAGGAAGCTTCGAAAGAATCAGGTCGCTGATACTGATATTGGAGTCTCCGTTGGTGAGTATTTGCTACTTTTGCTTTTGTGTACAAATCTCTGATTCTGGTCTCACTACTTTGAGCTCATTAGGGTTAGCAGAAGCTAAATTTTCCTTCTTTTTCAGTGGTTATGTGGCTAAACTAGTTCATCCAAAATATTTCCTAATATAACTAATTTTTTTTCTGGGCAGATTCTATTCTCTTTCCGGAAGCTCCAATTGCATTGCGATTGTCTAGTCATCTTCTACTCGGTGTTGTGCGTATATATTCGAGAAAGGTGAATTACCTCTTCGATGATTGCAGTGAGGCATTGCTTAAGGTAAAGCAAGCTTTTCGCTCTGCTGCTGTTGACCTACCCCCTGAAGAATCTACAGCGCCATATCACTCAATTACGTTGCCTGAGACTTTTGATCTTGATGACTTTGAGCTTCCAGACAATGAGATCTTTCAGGGGTTGGTTTCTTGATGTTTTAATATTCAAACTCGTATTCCACTCTTAAGCCATTTTGCATAATTTATTTATTTGTTGCTCCTTGTTTTTCCTGTCTAGCAGTAATTACGTCGATCATCATGTTAGTACAAGAGAGCAGATCACCCTTCAGGATACCATGGATGGTGTTGTATACTCAACGTCACAATTTGGATTAGATGGTCAGTGGTTGTTTCATACTTACTTGTCTTTAGTTTGTAGGTAGCTATGCCTTAAATAAGCAAACTCATTTTTATACCTTTCCAGAGCGATTTGGTGATGGCGACACTTCTCAAGCTGCTTTGGATCTTGATGAGGTATTTTTGTGTTCCTATAGCAGAAAATTTCTACTTTGTTCAAGTCATTTTGGAACAAGAAATAGGATAACCATATAGAAAGATGAATATGAAGAGGTTATCTGTAGATTTCATTTGCTTTTAGATTTTGGGTTCTTTCTCTCCACGGTTTGGGTAGACGCAGCAGCTGGAAGCTCTGATTGGCATTCAGTTGTAGAGTCCTGGACCGTTAAAAGGTTGTAATTTGAAGTGTCAGGTTGCAGTCATCTTGCAGGGTCAGGATGATATTGATGTTTTCTTTTCCTAGTGAAGATTTGCGTATTGAAATCAGAACTTCTCTCTTATTATTTAATTTTGGGTGTGATCTTTTATTATCCCTCTACTGTTGTGCAGGCAGTATTCCAGGATAAGGATGTTATTGGATCCGACGATGAGGGAGTTCCTGGGTTAGTTTTTGTTCAATATCTATGCTATATTCCTTGTAGCATAATTGCATTTTTGCTTCACTATGGTACCTCTCAAATTAACTATCAAAGGGCCAGCTTGATCTTCTTTTCTGGAGCTGTTCATTATCTTTTATATTTTTTCATACGCTACTTCAGATTGTTATCATAGATTTTAAATGCTTCACATGAGGGAAGAACTCGAGTTGACTGAATGATAAAAAGCTTTGCGTTTTGGCGCTTGAATGTGTGTTTTCAAGCTTTGTAACCATGCTTTTTAAGTTCCATGACATTCATACCTTGATTTTGTGTTTGTTCTGTAATTGAATTGTGAGTTTGAACTGCAATTCTGTGAGTCTTATCCTTCTTGGATGTGGACCTTTGGTGCATAATTTGGACGTGCAAGTTGCCAATCAAAAGTCTTACTTATGGAAGATATTCTATTTGTTGATAGTAATGATCACAATGCGTATCTGGATGCGGCAACACCCGGGATAAAGGATTCGATGGAAGGAGTCTCTGAAGCCATGCCCAGGGATTTTAATGAAGAGCAGGTGCGTAGCATCATAGACATAATGCACGAGGTGCATACATATAGTTGCTTAATAATTGTCACCTGAGTCACAGTGCTTAATTCGATATATTTTGCTGTGCATTATGTCTTAATGTACTATGCAATTACAGACTCCAAATTTACAATTTTATTTACATCAGATTTATTGGCTTACTTTTCTGGTAAGACTATTGGATAGTATTATTATCAGTATTTCTTATGAATCTCTCTTTTTGATAGGTTGAAGATCTTGCTATGAATAATGAGTTCATCGAAGATGCTCAAGCTCCTCAAACTCCTGGATTAGTTGAGGTGCCAAACTCGTCTAGTGTCAGAGAGCAGCTGGCATGCGATGATCACATGGAGGTAGAGGATCTGAATGCAGAAGAAGGTAAAAAGGCCTCTGGGGAGCTGGATGCTAATGAGATGCATAAACGTGGGGAAGACCTGTCTTCTGAATATAATGCCCCAGAATCAGCAGTTACTCCTGTGGAGGTAGATAAGTCACAGATAGATGAAAATGTCAACACACAAAATGAGCCGGAGGAGGAGAGGGCAGAGCATGTACATGTTACATCTCCATGTTGTTCTCACATCACCACCGAGATGGAGGATCCTGGTCAAGTAATGACTGAGGCAGGAATTAATGTTAATAATGTTGTAACTGATAAGTCCGATGCTGTTCCTCCACTTGAATCTTCTGGAGAAGAGAACCGAGGTTTGTTGGCAAAGAAAATTGCTAACCTAATACGACATCTTAGTGCCTGCCTTATTCTTATAATTTTTATTGTTGCCAGATCATTTTGCCATTGCCACTGAGGTCAATCAGGAAACAGATTCTAGTTTACAAGGAGATGAGCAAGCGTACAGTAGACCAGATGGGCAGCTGAATAATGCACACGTAACTGATGAACAGTTAGGAAATTTGACTGGATTTACTGATTCTGATTTGCCAGCACCTGAGAAGGTATTAGCTGCACCTAACAGACAGGGGGATGGAAATGATTTCATGGTTGAATCTACGCCAGATAAAGAAGACCCTGGCACATGTAATGATGATGCGGGGAATAATAACATTACTGGGAAAAAACGCACTTTTACTGAGAGCACACTAACTGCAGAAAGTTTGAATTCTGTGGAGTCAGTTGGACTGATTCAGTCAAAGAGAACTGCAGATTCTGTCCCTGATGACGATGATTTGTTGTCTTCTATCTTAGGTATCAGTTTATTTTGGTTCCTTTGTCTGTTCTTTTATACATTCTATTGCTCTTTGAGCTAGCTTTATGGATCAATTATCATATACTTTCTTTTTTCAGTTGGAAAGTCATCCTTTCTGAAGATGAGGCCTACGCCTGTGCTTGAACCAGCATCTACAAAACGGTTACGAGCTGCTCCCCGCTCTACTGCCACAAAGAGGAAGGTTTTAATGGATGACCCTATGGTCTTGCATGGCGAGTATGTTTATCTAACTGTTTTCTTATACCTTAGTTTTTATTTCATTGCTCCAAGTGCAGCTAGAGTCAATGGTAAATTAGTGTGAATTTTGAATTCGTTGGACCAAAAACTTCTGGATGCTGATTTTTTCTTTACTGTAATTGAAGTTTGGTCTTCTTTTAAGTTTCACCCTTTTAATTACCTAGGAGCGGTATTTCTTTTACCTTATCACAGTTTCTATTTGTTTTCATCTGATGTTACCTACTTTTCTGTTTAGCATTATACGTCAACAACTGACAAACACTGAAGATATACGCCGGGTGCGAAAGAAGGCTCCTTGCACCATTCCTGAGATCGTAATGCTTCAAAGGCAGGCTTTGGAGGATGGACTCTTAAAGGAGCCAATATTCACGGGTAAGTTCATGACGCTAAAATGTAGACTGTTGTATACACGCTCTGTTGATTGTTCTTATAATCTGCAGTTACATAGGTAATATTATTAAATGATTTTCAGGTATGTCAGTGGAATTAGTATCTCTGCACAATGAGCCGTATGATCTAAGAGGAATCATGATAATTGAGAATGATGACCGTCATGCTTCTGTTGGAGTGGTGGAAGATAATGAATGTTCTGTTACAGCCGTGGAAGAAAACTCTGCTCCTCAACCTCACCCAAATGATTCCGAGGAGCAACCTGGTACAGCTCATACTCACCCACAGGAGGAACAAATCATAAACCAACAGGAAGAGATGAAAGATGATAATGAGCTTGCTGAAAAAATATCTGACTTGGAAGTTTTGAAGGACGTCAATGGAGCTGCTGATGAAGTGAATCTTGTAGTGAGTGACGATGTCAGTCAAATGCCGTCTGAGGAAAAACTCGACCGTGTAGAGGATTTACAGGTGGAAGAATCCCAGGAAAACCATGATGGAGAAGGTGGGCAGGATGTTTGTGCGGATCTTAATGAAAAAAGTTGCACTGACGTTATTGAAATTGCTGAAGGCGATATAGATAGCAACCCCATTTTCAATGAGATGGACTTGAAAGTTGAAGATGAACTTCCACATGAAGATAAGAAAACGGATGCATCAGCTGAAGTTAGCGAGATTGGGATAGACGAGCGCACGCCATGCGATAACACAGTTGGCTCCACTGAAACTGGATGCGTAGAAACTGGTGATTTGAGTAATATGGCTTTGGAAAATTGCAATGAACCTCTTGTGGAAGCGAATAATGATGGGTTGAATCCAGAGATAGAGTCTTATAACAAATACGAACCGCATAATGAGATGTCTAATGAGGAGGCTTATATGCAAAGTGCACTAGATGGAGAACATACTTCTCGTGATGGTCTTATGGGAGACAATGATGTAAGTTTCTTTGTGTCGTCATATCCTTATTCAAGTAAGACATGCCTCTGACTCTCTTGTTATCTGATGTAGGAAATGGATACCATGGAAGTTGGACACGACACAGGTTCTAAGCCTTTTCGAATTTTCAATTAAATTTTTTCCAAATGGTCTGTATCCTCTTCATTTGATCAGTGGGACTAATATTGTGGTCATCATAGCCTGGTTTAAAACTGGACTAAACGAGCTTAAACTCTAGAGCATAATTTGGAAACAAGATGCTGCGACTCCCATGATTTCTCAATGGTTCTGCTTATTAATATCTCACATTCTGTGTCTTCAGGATTTTTGAACGTGGATGATGATGAAGTAGATGAAGATCATGAGGACGATGACATACAATATGGTGACGAAACTCGTCTTCTAGAGAACAGTGGATGGTCTTCTCGTACTAGGTCTGTACAGTTATTAACTATTCCACATTCCATAAACTTCCTTAGATTCTATCATGTGAGAGACGTGATTGGCTTGAATTGTGAAAGATTCTGATTCTCTTTACTTATAGGGCTGTGGCAAAGTATCTCCAGACGTTATTTGATAAAGAAGCTGAGAATGGGAAGAATGTTCTTGTGGCAGACAAACTATTAGCTGGGAAAACCCGTAAAGAAGCATCGAGAATGTTTTTCGAAACCCTGGTATGTCCATAACACAACCCTGAACAAAACAAAAAGCTCTGATCTAGAATCTGTCTTATTGTTTTGCCAATTTTGCAGGTTCTTAAAACAAGAGATTACATCCAAGTTGAACAAGCGAAGCCCTATGAAAGCATCATCATAAAACCACGACCAAAACTCACCAAATCCATCTTCTAGATGGAGAAGATCAGTCTTAGATAGGTAGTTTGGTCCAATCCGAAAATATCATCCGAAATGATTCTACTTCTCCAAAGTTAATACACTTCCCTTTTAAGGCAATGTAGTAGTAGTAATAGTATCAACGGTGTTGTAGACCATCTAAGTAGCTGGAGATTGGTGTTTGTCATTATTTTTACCTATATATATATGAGTTGTTGTATGTGTATAGATTGGTGTAACCATGAGCACCAAGTTTAAATTTGAGAGATGCTAATTTTATTTTCTTTGGATAACCCAAGTTGTCAGGTTTGTGATATTGAAACCTGAGGAAACATTTTATTCAATAAATAGTACTTTTCATATAAGATTAAGTCTACCTTCTTGTGAAATGAAATTGTTTCCTCAAATTTGTTTTGGAGTAAACGATCCTTTTCCCCATTATTAATGATTTAGAGGTAAAATACACGAATTCAAGAATAGAAGATTCGAACGTACGTTGAAACAAAAAATGGCAATTTTAGTATATTTGTTTGTACAATGACATTTTTTAATTTTACTTTTAGTTAAACACTCGACTTTGCTTAAATTTACGAGAATTAGTAAACATAATACGGTTTTCAACGTCATTTAATCCTTCAGCAAATCCAAGTTTGTTCTGCATTTCCAATTTCTCAAAATTTTATCTTTTATAAATCACACAATCTAATTAATAAACGAAATAAATTAACTCCGCTAATAAAATATAAAGTATCAAGCTTAAATAGGCCAGAATATATATTATTCCACAAAAGATTCAACTTTTTTTCCTTTCGGCGTAAAATAAAATTAATCTTTTTCCTACTAGAAGCATTTCTTACAATCAAAATTTAAAAATTCAGACGTAAAAACCAGCAAAATGAATTCACAGAGGACAATGACACATCATATAATAGAACATTCTCATGCTTAATAATGGAGATATCCAACCATTAGAGTGAACTATAAAAAGCTCACTCAGACTGAAGAACAGTAAGGTAATAAGGATAACCTTGGCATGTCCCTGATGATGTTGCACTTTCATGCTCAGATAGCTCCCAGTTAAGTTTATATGAAGACAGATCGTAGATACCTGGAGAGAAAACTGATATCTGCAGCGGGATTTCGGTTGTGGATAATGGCTGGATTTGGACCTTTGTGGAACTTAAACCTGACCATATGAATGGAGGTGAGCTTTCCATGGAAGATGGCGGTTTTCCCAGGCGGCTTCCCATTACATCTGAAGTTAGTTTCATTTCCTCTATTACGGTTGGCAGGTAGCGCCACCCGGATTGGTTTCCAGAGGAAGAAGTAGGTGCTGCTGCGTCTGGTAGACAATCATTCGTGTTGATGGTCACAGATGATAATCCATCAGATGTGTTTCTGATTACCATCTTTAGTTTTATTTCACACAAGGAGGTCAAAAAGTCGTGGTGTATGGTTTGGGGACCGTCTAGTGACCACGAGAGCGGACTCGAGCTTCTGATACTGTAATTGAACAACAATGGGATTAGAAGTGGACAATATGTTTGAAAACTGAAGAAATATATCTTTGCGGGTACTTTACCTGTTATGGCATGAATGGTGAGTCAAAATCTTTGGTAAATCGGGAACTGCTGATGGACTGCTGCTTTTAGCCAGGCGAGAGATTAGAATGAAGTCAACGGTATTTGGACCTACCTGTTTCATCATACCAATGTGAGTTCACTACAGTTCCGATAATAAGTTACCAGTGAAGTGAAACTGTGTTCAAGAGAGTAATATATATTTCCAAAAAAAATCTCTAGCGCATAAGATTTATGTCCCTGAAAGAGGATTTTTGCTTACCTGAACCGAGGGTCCCTGACATGACCTTTCACTATCATGGAAGCTTGCTAAAGGTGAGCTAACGATATCGAAAAGCTTTTCATCGTCATCCTGAGTAAACAATTTTACGTCGGTTTGGCTGGGAGGAAGGGACATGGTTTCCTCGTCTTCAGTCCCGGATTTTCTGCAATCCTGAAAGTTTAACCAACATTCTAATTTCAGACTTGAAAAAGAGAAAGACCAAACTAGCTACTAGAAATGCATTTAATGAACAACCTTTATCATGAAGAAACAAGATAAAGCTTGCCCAGCGAGTAGAGACTTGGAAGGTAAGATTGTATCAACAGGCTGAAGCAACGAGATACCCCACCGGCTCCCAACTGTTGACAATTGGTGAATTTGGAAACAACCTGAATTCGCACGGTTCACGATATCCATACGCACAAGAAATTCTTGCAATCTTGATGGAGATGGGGTGATTTCGAATGAGATCTGTAGAGACGGTAAAACCTAGATGAAAATGTACGATATAGAAATGGTTAGTCTTGTTAGCCAATGCAAATCTGCATATACCATAATCAAATTCTTAACAAAAAACAAATGCAGCCTATCATCACCTGCAAATTATAATGCATCCTTAGGGTGCGGTATTTCATGATGCTTGATACATTTTCCATCTCATAGTATATTGTAAAATACAAAGATATCGTTCCTGGGATGGCAGCTCGAAGCCAAAGAGGCCACCTTAATGATCTGTCTCCTTGCAGTGATACATCCTGAAAGAGATCAGCATTCAAAACCATGTTAGAATACCCTAACATGCACATTCGTCTTTGAGGCTTGAAGAAAAGGTTTGCCACAGACCTTTGGAAAAGCAAATACACTACTTGTTCTATTTGTTTCATGCTGAACAATATTTTGTTCATCGCCCTTCTTTAAGCAATCTGGAAATTCGGTTGCCAGCTCTTCTTCATGATTTCCAGGACTTACAAATCTTGGATGGCTAATCTTCATTTTAAGATTCTAAGAGGACAGACAGACTTTGTTAGCACAAGAATAATCCAGTGGATAGTTTAGCGCACCAGATTATCCGGTCATCAAGCAAAAATTAATATGATAAACCAGACCATAACAAACTAAATTCATAGAAAAGTAACATCCACACAATAGCAGAACAAAATGAATTAACTGGCAAAACGGTAGAGAACATGAATGATCAGAAAAGAAAAACTACCTTTATTGGGGATTCTGACTTATTTCTTAACTCTAAAACAAGATAACGTAGATCTCCAGCATACAATTTCTCAGGCAGATGATCAATAGAACCCTCAAGCCTGGGTAGACTCTGCACAGTCAAACTTTCTAAATTTTAGAGGTCGCAACAAATCATAAAAAATTAAACCATAAAGGAAAATGTTGCACCTTGATGACTAAAAATTTCAACGCATCAGTGGGTGTAAGTTTGTTTTTCCTTCTTCCTCTCGCAGTTTTTGCCTTTACAGGCACAGATTGGAAGTAATGCACACCTACGATGGAACCAGACAACTCCCACCTTACACCGACAATTTTGAGGATACCTTCTTCACTGGGGGTAACAGTGAGTCTCACCTAGAAGAAAAAATCAAAACAATAAGTAAGACGTAACAAACAATTACAGGCTACATAAAACCTCAGAACTTCACCAAGGAGATACAGGGATCAAGGAAATTCAACATAGTGTCTTTAGGTTAGTAGCAATGAGGTATAGACTCATATTTTCAGTAACTTGGCAATCAATAGAGTACGACTTGTTGTTTGGTTTCTTCGCACAATTGACCAAACAATTAATTCATAATTGTCTTCTGAAATGAAAACACATGCAATTAAAAATCCTGATTAAGCAGAGTAAAGACCAACAACTACAAGTGAAACATCAAGATTTTATAAAACATGTTTATCTATATGCACAAGATGAAAATTTTCAGGTAGAGGAAGATTTTAAATATTAGAACATATCAATCAATCTAAGTATCTAATTCAGACTCACCAATTTTTTCTCGCCTCCACCTAATGTGAACTCCACTTCAGACAAAGTGAAAGAAGAAAAACCGGAGGTTGTAACCCTGTGGTATTGTTGACATACATGGCACATCTTAATCATTTAAATATAGGTCAACAAATTTGACAGAAACCTGATTGAGGAGATTAGCTGCTTACTGATTATGTTCTGTGGAAATCTCAGGACCCAAGCTTGAGCTACTTGGCTCATTATCTACTTTACAAAGTCCAAATGTGGAGATAAAAATCGCATATACAAACTGAAGGATGTAAACAAAGTTATAAAGTGAACATCAAATAACAGAAACAGCTTACCTAATTTTAGGTCATCAGAATTTGCGGTAAGTTCACAGATTAGAGACACACTTGTTATGGAAGTAGAAATTAGCAACGGATTCTTAAACTCCAGATCCACTTTCACCGACTCTGAAAACAATGAAGAACAAGTAAGAATCCAAAATTACAAACATTTCCAGACATGCTACACCAGAATATCATGTCCTCAACAAAATGGAAATGTATTGCCAAAAAAATCCCTTATTTGGAAGAAGCACAAGTGATAACATTTACAGATACTATGATATCATAAATGAAGAAACATGATACTCCCTCTCTCTCTCTTCCATATATCCTCTACGAAAAGTATCAAAGTTAGTCGTTTCAAAGATATCCATTTTCAAGGGTCAAATCAAGACCATAGATCAAATTGAAATATACTGCTGCTGGCAGCATAAGGCAAAACAGATTTTGGACATAACTGTGCCTACTTTAGCTGGACTAGAATGCATTATTTTAGCCTTCGGGCTTCAAGTATAAGTTATATGCAGGATAACTGTAAGTAATATTGCGTTTGATTCAGGTAAACAGTAAATGCAGCTAATAACAACCTGCATACCTCCAGCGACACAAACATTTGATTCCTTGTATTTCTTTGGCAGAAGCTTTGACTGTAACTCCAGCCAATTTGACTTGCCAGAATTTAATGATGGAATGATATCATCCTCCAGTGATTGCCAGATGCTCTCCTCTACAAGAGCCTGACCATATGACATGTGAATCATAGTGGTACTCAGGAGATGCAAATGCACCATCAATGAAAAAGAAACATTTGAATGATGCACAAAGATTATTTATTTGCAAGTAATCCAAAAATCTTAACCAGAAATACTGATGCCAATTATGTTGTTCATAATGGAGTATACATCCTAGGAAGATTATGATGGGGAGCAATATGTACATACTTCCAACGAGTGAATATGAAACTTACAGAAGCTTGAGATGCATAAGTGCGATGGTCTTCATATATAACTTGAAGAGACAACATATTAATAACTGGTAGTTGAAGTCCCACCACCTCATGCTTCATTCCAGTTTTCTTCAAAATAAATATGAAATTAAAAACATTTTTTTATAAACAAAGAACAAAGAATTGAGACCAGAGGTAACTATTGGAAGCACTATCTTTTTTTCTTAGCAGCTTCAGTAGAGCGTATAAAAGCGCAATTATAGGCTAGGCACCTTAACAATGTCGAAAAAGTCCCTGAGAAAAATTTCTTGGGTTGCCTTGGATTGGTAGCCACAGTCCAGTACTTTGAGCATGTTTCTAACAGCAACATCATGCATCCCAACAATTGCATACCACCTGAACAGATATTATAGCAAGTTTTAGACCACAAATTTCTAAACTCCACATCTTACGAGACTTACATTCACCATATTCAAAACTTACTGTCCAATATGAAAATATACATGATCTTTGATATGGCTCCATGTAGTTGATTTATAAACAGAGATTGCACTTTTGTATGTACGAATTGCATGGTTAACCTGGAAAAGGCAAACAATATGTGTTCTTAAGAATGCAAAGCATGTACGAAGCTTGAGCTCTATCAGCAAAGTGACATGTACCTGATCACAGTTTTTATAGTGTTCTCCTGAGAGAACTAGATGAAATCCATACTTGTGTAGCATCGCTGGCTTAGTTAACACGAAACAGTAAGAAGCTTGCTCCAACATGACTGCAGCGTGCAAGGGTTCCTGCAAATGAGTAAAAGTTAGCAACTGTAAAAAAAAATGTGTATGGTCTGAAGGCATATAAAGAAGCACCTCTCCACATATGCGGAAGTAAACAGAAGCAGCTTCTTTGTGCTGATCTCTAGCCTTTAGCATCTCTGCCCACCAGAGCCCACATCTCGTAGCATTTTGGAAGCCAGACTTCCCAAGTTTCTGCATGAAATTTTTAAAGCATGTTTCACCACATACAACAGCGTCTTACTTATGTTAAACATTTAGTATTTCAGTTTCATGTTTTGCTTATAATAAACACCAATTCAAGTAATTGATGATCATTCACTAAAAGAACCGTTATCGATTAAAGAGTGGGTTATAAAGACATACAATATAAGTGCTGAATGCCTTTTCCATGTAATACTCAGATTCCTTTTTTGACTGGTCTGAGATGAAAGTTGCAAGTCCCATCATTTCCTTCCAAACATGCATGAAAAGATGAGTAGTCCGCCCAAATTTTAGCAAAAAAAACAAAGGCCCATCAATGATGAACTATTGAAGTAACCACAGGACATAAAGTGAAGAATAATGAAAAATAAAGACCACAAAGCAGTTTGATAATGTGGCAAGCCTATACTATATGTAAGTTTCTAAATACAAGACGAATATTAAATTTCAAATAATGCCACAGGAACACCTCTACATTAACATAATTACAAAGATGTGAAGCTACCTGAACACCAGCATAGTGCTTCCATGCTTTATCGAGATTGTAATCTGTTGATATTAACTGATAGCTTGACAATGCAAGTTCATAATCATGCAACATGAAGGCGTAGTCACCCAAAATTCTAATTTGAGATTCGGTGGAGCTATATGTATACCTTCAAAAGTGGAAGCAAAATCATTAGAGCTTATAATTATGTCAAGGTAATCATAAAAGGAGCAAGGAGTTCAAGAAAGCATACATAGAACCTTTGGTCGCATCCGGACCATCGACTTTTCCTTTTCTAAAAAAGCTTTTAAACTGGTTTCTAAGACCTTTCCTTGTTGCAGAAATCTAGTGACACAACAAAATGCAAACTAAACGATAAGGTAAGAGAACAACAGAAGCCTAATTAAAGCGCACAGATGACTTGTTAGAGTATCTAAAGCTAACCTGTTGATTAAGTTCTCGAACTTTCTGCTCCATGTAAGGAATAATATGCCTGGAAGCAAACTCTTGCATCAGATCTTTGATCTGCTCCAAATATGCCAGGAAAAGTAATACCATAGGTTAAAACATTCAAAAACTGTTGAAAGGTGTGAATCTAATCAGTAAGAGAATAATACTCGAGAACTAGCAGCCAGAAGCCTTTTAAAATACCTCCACAATATCGTCACCAGTGAGAGCACATCCAAGTTTGTCGGCCGAAACACTTGATTTCTTTCAGAAAAATTGGTAATCAACATAATGAACTTACAAAATTGACATAGATTGATGTATGAGACTTGAAAAATATGTTGTATAAAAGTTCCGATGAGTGACTTACAAATGAAGCCCAGGGATTAGCCTGATGTTCCACGTTCCCCTCTTTAGATGAATTAGTGCAAAGTAAGTTGCATTCATTATTTCCAAATTGACTTCTCATCTCTGACAGGACTTTAGACGTTCTACAGAAGAAATAGCATCCATTCAACTAAAATATTACATTTGACACCAATAAACTTATGATGAAGATCATATCATATATGACGGAATAAGAAACAACTACCTCTCTGTTGTTGCATCTTGATTGTCATGCACCAACAAGTAATGCTTCAAAATATTTGGGTCCATTGTACCATCAGTAGGTAATCTATTGGAGTTAAAAAGATCTACAAATTTCTTTATAGGTTCTTCGTCTTTTGATGAAACGACCAAGAGACCTGAAAGCACATTTTGAATTATTTTGTACTCAACAGAAAACTCTATGAGACATAATAGATCAGTAAACCTAGTTCAAAGAGAGAAGACAACAACGATTTTCTAAAATCCATTTAATATCTTACAAGCCACAGGATGATCGAAAGCTTCGTGGTCTGAAAACGACAATGTACGTATAAGTTCTTTATTGTAATACTGAAACCATGAGGGTGCAATTTCAGACTCTGGATCTGCAGGGAGCGAAATACGTCAGCATTAGAAAAGCAACGAGTTAGAGAATTCGCCTTCTCAATTATTTGAAAATTGTTAGTGCACGATGTTAAGAAAAACTTATAACGGCATTGTCTGCTACTCATAAAAACATAATTTTGAGTAGTGACTTACTAGAGAGTATATCAGAAATTTGAGGAGGGTCAGATTTCATATCCTGAAAATCCTTCTCCCCAGCTTGAGTAATAACATGTTCTAGCCGTTGCTTTGCAACCTAGCCATGAAGTAAACATAATCAAACTTGAGCTCAACAGCAAACATGCATGATGGAAGAGCCTCTACCACAACAAATACAAGTATACGCCTAAACCCGAATCCATCTTCTTTCACTTTGCGTTATTAGTAAAAACAGGTAATGATTTCAATATATTGAGTTAAAGGTGATCCACACTGTTGCTGAGTAAGAACTGGTTATCAAGTACCTTAACTGTTCAAACATTATCATATTCAACCGAAGCAAATTTACATACCTCTACGTTTGGTTGCTTTATATCGGAGGCATAAAACAATCTCAACGTAAACTTCTTTAGCCGATAAAGCTGATCACTTGATGTCCGAACAGGCACTGCACCGCAAAATTTCACAATTGGAATCCACAAATTAGACGGTTGGGGAAGTAAACCATAGATAGACACTTGAAACACAATCAAAATTAGCAATCAAAATCAAGGAATTGACCATCGATGTTACGAAAGTTGCAGAATGGCTTGAGCGTTTCCACAAAGGATAGACCATTCTTGAGGAAAGTCTCTTCAACAAGAGGCGTACAGAGAACCATGACCACTGGACTAACTTCCTCCAATAGCATTTTCCCAAACGAAGAGTTCACCGGCTCCACCATTCTTCCTTTCGCTTAACTTGTCTCTCAAATCTCTTCACTGTGTATCTAATCCGATTTCAGGTCGGATAGATTCTGGAGGCGGTGCGATTCAGTAACCTAGATCTCTACTTTTAAGCCAATCGGAGCTACGACGCCGTCGTCGACAGCTGCCGGACTTGATGTAGATAGGAATGAAGATATCGGTAAATTATGGAGTATGTAGAACGGAGAAAGCAATGAGTACGGCGTAATTCACCGGAGAATGATCGTCATCGGGATCGAGATCGACGTAGAGGGAGAGATGTAGGCAAAGTTCGATTGGAGATTTGGAGGAGACACGAGCTACATGAAAAAAAAAAAAAAAAACCCAATTTCATCTATTTAATTTATGTAATCGGCCCTATATTTAGGTAAAGTTTGCAAACTTGCCCATATATTAAAAAAGTGCATGAAGAGCCCTTCAATGCTTCATTCTCGGGTGTACAGTGTACTACTAATACCAATCTAAGAAGAAGATTGTTTTCTCTCATATGAGTTGTTCTCTTTAGCCATATAGCATCATGCTTGGCTCTCTTCTTACAAAGTGTTGTAAACATGTTCTTAACAACATCATCCAAAGACCATTGTCAGAATGAGACTAAAGGATTGATGACATTGCACAAGGAGAAATATAGCATGTTTCATCTTGGTACAGTATTATACCATAAAAATCATTGATAAAAAAGTTAAAACAAAGACTACTTACGACTTAGAACACGCGTGATATCACGCGCCCCCAAATTCTCTCCCAAGAGGCGATTTTTGCGTCAAACCTAATTTTTCTCTGCGTTTGCCTCTCCGGTCACCGGCGTTCTTTGCCGGTACCGTGAGAGGGCTCACTTTCTTTGTTGTTTGTTTTCCGGCCACCTCCTCTGCAATTTTCTCTGCCCTAGGCGGTGGTGCGGCGATGGAGACGAGTTCTTAAGATGCTTGGCTGAGGCTATCTCAGCGGTTTTCCGACGTCGCCTCTCCTCTTCTCTCTTTCGGCGCTCCTCTCTCGATTTCATCTTTGCTCAAGGACGGCAAAGTGGATCTATGCGAGGGTTTGTGTTTGGAGATGGGTTTGGCTATTTGGATCTGCTTGCTGGTTTGGTTCTTGTGGCGGTTGGTTTCGCAGGTGGTCCTAGGTCGCTCCGGTGGCTTGCTTGTCGTTTCCCCTTGGCTAAGTGGCGCAGCGGATTTCAGAGATCTGTCGTGCTTGGGCAAGCTAGTTTTGCCTTCTCTATGGAATCTCCTCAACCACGCATTGTCCCTATGGTTTTGTTGGATGCGAGGTGCTTCTGTTTTAGGTGTTGTTATCCTTTCGCTTGGCGTGGCTGTGTGCTTTGGATTGTTGGGCGACCTCGCTGGCTGGTGGTGCGGTTGGTGTTGTCGAGTCTTCCGGCGAAGCTGCGGCGTTTCTCGTTGTGGCGGATCCGATGTGGCTCGAACGTGTTCTTCGTTCTGAGACCAATGGCGATAGCTCCTTGCTTTTCCAGCGAAGCTGCGGTAGTAATTGCTTTGGCGGGTTTGATGTGGCTCGGAGTGACTTTGCGCATAGGCTGAAGTGAAGCTGGTTTTCCATCGGTCTTGACACTAATGTTATAGCTCAAGTTCTCCTATGCTGCCGGTGTCTTACATTTTGGAAGTGTGTGTTTCAGAGGTGGTGGCTCCTATTGGTGTGAATTCTTCCAATTTGGCTTGTCCTGCAGGTGAAAGATGTTCTTCTTGCTCGGAAAAGCTGTAGGCCCGCACCGTCAGAGGATTTGAGGACGTTTCTCGGGTGCGGAGGACTCGCGGCAAATTCGTATGATTTGAATCTCCTCCTCCTCCAATGATCGCTCCTTCCTTTGTTCTACTCTAGTTTTGCAGTGTTCTTTTGTAATGTTGTATGTGTGTAGATTTTGGTCTTCTGCTTTCTTTGTGAGTCTTTGTATTCTGTAAAAACTTCAAAAATGGTATGAATCTTCACATGTTTACCAAAAAAAAAAAAAAACAAAGACTACTTTACTAGACGAGAAAACAAAGACTACAGTAGTAAATGTATTAAAAAAACGGTTGAACACCTGAACACACAACCGGTTCAATGTCCCTGATAAAAATTAGTAAAAGACAAAGACTAGAAGACGACAAAACAAAAGACCAGTAAATATATAAAAAAACGTTTTAAATATTTTGCTGTAACATTTTTTCTACATAAATTGTCTCACGCATCTCTCCTCCACTCGCAGCCAAGCAACAAGTGCCCTTATTTTTTTCACCCAAAGTTTCCCTCTTTCTCTCTTCTTCTTCTCTCTGCTGTTTTCCGCCTCACACCATTACTCTCCCAACAATGGCGGCGACGGCGACTGCTGCTTCACTATTCCCATCTCCTGCTCACTTCCAGAATCAGAATAAAGTTTATGGCTTTCCGGCGAAAACCCCCAACTCCCTGCAAGTAACTCCGATCATCGACGGGAGGAAGATGAGGAATGCCACTGTTCTCTCTGCTGCTTCCACCGATAAAGCCATCACCACTGCTCAGTCTATAGCTCCGACGGCTTGTGATAGGTGCGTTTTCAGTTAGAAGTGAAAAAGCTTTGCTAATTTCGTCAATGTGCGTTTAGAAAAGAAAAAAAAAGGATTCTTCGTTCATTTTGGTTTTCTCTGATTCGAGATGGGTTCTTTTTCTCTTTCTCTGCCTCGCTTCCAATTTCTGCAATTAATTAGCTTCTTGTTGTTTTGGTTGTTTATGATTTGCTCAACAGTGTTTTGTTTATTCAGTTTCCGTTGGCATGGCATCAACAGTCAGGTTTATTGTAGATCTTCTTTTTTCCTAGTATTGGAATCGAAAACGTGTGGTCAAACATCAAAGAAGATTCTGTTTCCTCTTTTTCTCCACGAATACTGAAATTTCTCCACTTAATATCTTTTCTTAAAGCTCTTTTTAAGCTCAATACTTTTCTTCTTCGTTTGATATACCATTTCTGGTTCTACTTCAATAGTCCTCTTGATAAAAATGGCCTAATCATATGAAATACTTGTATGAGGATTTGGTAAACATCTTAGAGGTTTTGTTTTATCTGGTCAACAAGTTCTTTCTTTGGGGTTTTCAGTTATACAACTCTGATCAAGTGTTCTGACTTCTGCGTCTCTCTTACTGAATATCTCACCAATTCATTTGCAGAGTAAGGAGGCATACCATCTCGGTGTTTGTGGGTGATGAGAGCGGTATAATAAACCGGATTGCTGGAGTGTTTGCTAGAAGGGGATACAATATCGAGTCCCTTGCCGTGGGATTGAATGAAGACAAGGCTCTGTTTACTATCGTTGTTCTTGGGACAGACAAAGTCTTGCAACAAGTCGTAGAACAGCTTAACAAACTCGTCAATGTCATCAAGGTTTTCATGTTGTTCTCTATTAACTCTTGTCTTCACTATAACTTGCTGCTTTGTTTAAAAATTACTTTCATTTTTCTGAGTTTAGCACACAACAAGAGATATGTATACTTTCATGAACCATGACTGTTAGCTTGCACTCATTATGGTTTGTTCAGGTGGAAGATCTCTCCAAGGAGCCCCATGTAGAACGTGAATTAATGCTCATTAAACTTAACGCTGATCCAAGCACCCGCTCAGAGGTAAAGAATAGTTGATCTTGCAAGAACTAATTACACTCTTAATTCTTAATATTGGGTGGATGGTCAAAGTGTTTTTTTTTTCCGATATGATTGATGCAGTCGCATTGAAAAACATCAAGGATATGGATGAAAGGAAGCTTTTATTCCTTGTGATTAATTGAGTCACAGTACAGAGTCTTTTTTATCTTCTTATGATTAGTCAATTCGCATTAAAATCTCAAGGATATAGATGAATATAGATGAAAAGAGCTTTTCTTCCTTGTTATTAATGGAGTCACAGCAAATGTTTTTTTTCTTAAGAATGATCAGTTCACATTAAAATCTCAAGGATATATATTAGATGAAGCTATGATATAATAAAGCTGTTTTTTATGAAGTTTCCATGTACTGTAGATCATGTGGTTGGTGGATATCTTTAGAGCAAAAATCGTGGATACCTCAGAGCACTCTCTAACGATTGAGGTCAGACCTTTTCTTCAGTTTATATGCACTCAGATCATATGGTCAAAATGGCTCCAATAAGTCCCATTTTTTATTGTGTAGGTAACTGGAGACCCAGGAAAAATGGTTGCACTAACGACAAACTTAGAGAAGTTTGGAATAAAAGAAATTGCAAGAACAGGGAAGGTAATTTTTCAATTTCAAAAGCAGCCACTATTTGCTCCAATCCTTCTTAACTGTCAACAACATCTGGCTCTAAATGTCTTCAAATTACATCTTCTGTCTTGAAAAAGCTTGTTTGAACGGTTGGACTCACATGTATCATTACTTGTAGCCACTTGTAGCCTTTTTTTTTTTAATTTTTTTTTTTGTCTATTATGTCACACATAGAAATTAGAATACCCAGACCCGAGTTCCTTTGGTAAAATTCAGGACACTCTAACGGCAGAGCCAGTGTCACATGATATTCCCAGTTTAGCTTTTAAATGACATGTTTACTTCTTACAGAAAAACTCACTAAATTAATGAATCTCAAATGTGGAATTGTTAATTTTTTCATGTAGTCAATTTCTGTGTTTCAGTGACTATAATGAATAATTTTAAGAATCAGCTTTGTTATTCCTAACTGTTGTTGTCTATTACTCTAGATTGCTCTGAGACGGGAAAAGATGGGAGAAACCGCTCCGTTTTGGAGATTTTCAGCGGCATCATACCCACATCTTGTAAACGAATCATCATCTCATGAAACTGTTGCAGAGAAAACAAAGCTAGCATTGAATGGAAATGGCAATGCATCATCGGGGGTATAGGATAGGAATAATTAGCTAATTTATTTTCTCCCTGTTTATATTTAAGCACTAGTAGATTGATCGAGATTAGCTAATTCTTTATTTTAGGGTGACGTTTATCCAGTGGAACCCTATAATGATTTCAAACCGGTCCTTGACGCTCATTGGGGAATGGTCTACGACGAAGATGTAAGATACGTTTCTCGGATATTGCATTCGTTTTATATAATTTTCTTTTTGATCCAGTAAATCCTGCGAAATTGGAGGTCAAAGTGAAACTGTTTACCTTATTGCAGTCGAGCGGACTCCGGTCTCACACATTATCTTTACTTGTGGCCAACGTTCCCGGAGTTCTCAATTTAATAACTGGAGCTATCTCCAGGAGAGGTTATAACATCCAGGTTATTATGCACACACTCTTGCTTTTAGCTTCACCGATATGAATGCATACTACTCCTTTCTCTCAAGAGTATGTGAAAGTTGTTGCTTCTATTGCTCTAGAGTCTAGCTGTTGGTCCTGCTGAGAAAGAGGGCTTATCTCGGATAACAACAGTTATCCCCGGAACTGATGAAAATATAGACAAATTGGTTAGGCAGCTCCAGAAGTTGATTGATCTTCAGGAGGTGAGCAAATGGTTTGAAACCGTAATGTACTTGGGTTTTAATTTTAAATTGATAGGTCTAATAATCCCTTTCATTGGGTTTTCTAGATACAAAATATAACGCACATGCCATTTGCGGAGCGAGAACTGATGCTCATCAAAGTAGCTGCTGATACTTCTGCAAGGAGAGATGTTCTCGATATTGCTCAAGTTTTCCGTGCTAAAGCCATTGATGTCTCTGATCATACTATCACCCTTGAGGTGCTGATACTCCCTGAACTTTACAACAAAAAGCTCTCGTACCTTTCTGATATTTCAAGCTTGAGATGAGATGTTCTAGTAGCTGATGAAATCCTCGATTTGCAGGTTACAGGGGATCTCAGAAAAATGTCTGCACTACAAACGCAGTTAGAGGCCTATGGACTCTGCGAGGTTAAAAAAAACAAAGTTTCTTGATTTATCTCTAATCTCTTCTGGTTGTGTCTGGCCATTCTTATGGTTTGTGTTAATGAAAATTGAAGGTGGCTCGGACAGGAAGAGTGGCATTGGTAAGAGAATCGGGAGTGGATTCAACTTATCTTCGTGGATACTCTCTTCCTTTGTAGTTCCAAAGGTTAGTAATCTCTTAAATAATCACACAGATGCATCATGCATTGTTGTCGTTATATATGAAAGGATCTTCTTGTGCAGAGGACTTACCGCAAGCTTCAGTGTACTAGTCAAAAGGACTGCACATTGTTTCAGCATCTGTGATTGATTGCTTCCTCACGAGTCACGAGCCATGGCGTTTCGAGTTGTTGTTATAGGAGGACCTGTTTAGTGAACTAAAAATAAATAATCATGTTTGTTCCGTTAAATTAGTTTTGAATGCTTTTCTCAAATGTAGAACACTGTTACTAGTTTGTCAGTTGTATTACTAGCAAAAGACTTGTATGATACTCCAATCGATCTTAAAACCTAACAATTAAGCTATAACCGGACCGGACTGGACTTGGTTTAGAATCCTTCCTTGCGAACCAAATCAGGGGCAAAGTTGTAATATTCAGCAAACGTTTAATTCTCGTCGTGTTTCTTTCGCAGCAATGGCAGAAACTAAAAAAAAAAACTCAAAAATTAGATCTTAATTGGAGAATTCTACTTCTGAATCTGAGGCAAAGCTATCCCAGATCCGATCAGATCTGTGTTGTTGTTTCTCTTCTTCTTCAGTCAGTGGAAGCTATGATGGATTGCTAGAAGAGAATACGCACGAAACCACGCTTGAGAAGCCATGAGAATGTCATCAGCTTCCGCCGGGGAATACCGGCCTGCCGCCGTGAGTCTCAGCAGTAGCGGAGGTGGTCAACGAGATGCTGAGTCTCTGTTTCGCACGAAACCAATGTCGGAGATTCGAAATGTGGAGTCGGCGACTAGGAAGAACATCGAGGATAAGAAAGAGGAGCTTCGGCAACTCGTGGGGACTAGGTACCGTGATCTAATCGACTCAGCTGACTCAATTGTTCACATGAAGTCGCTCTGTGAGTCGATCTCAGCCAATATCTCTTCGATCCACGGTAACATTCGATCGCTTTCTTCTTCTTCTGTAGCGGAAACTCCTAAGCTTGCTAGCCTTAACCCAGTACGAGTCAATGTCTATGGGATCGCTTGTCGTGTTAAGTATTTGGTGGATACGCCGGAGAATATATGGGGATGCCTTGACGAGTCGATGTTTCTTGAGGCTGCGGGGAGGTACATGCGTGCTCAGCATGTGCAGCAGAGACTGATCAAGTTGGAGGGATGTGGCGGTGGTGGTGCAGCTGAGGTGGATCAGAGTAAGCTGTTGGCGAATTTTCCACTTTTGGAGCACCAATGGCAGATAGTTGAGAGTTTCAAGGCTCAGATTTCGCAGAGGAGCCATGAGCGGCTTCTGGATCCGGGTTTAGGACTGGGAGCTTACGTGGACGCCTTAACTGCGGTCTCGGTGGTTGATGAGCTTGATCCAGAGCAAGTGCTTGAGTTGTTTCTAGACTCGAGGAAGACTTGGATTCTGCAAAAGTTGAATGCTTGTACTGGTGAGGATGCCGGTGAGGTCGTTTCGGTGTTTTGTGATGTGTTAAGTGTGATTCAGGTTACAGTGGGACAAGTTGGGGAACTCTTCTTGCAAGCCTTGACTGATATGCCTCTATTTTATAAAACAATCTTGAGTACCCCTCCAGCTTCTCAACTGTTTGGTGGAATTCCGAATCCAGAGGAGGAGGTTGGGTTGTGGAAATCCTTCAGAGATAAGCTGGAATCCGTCATGGTCATCCTTGATAAAAATGACGTTTCTAAGGCTTGTCTGACTTGGTTGAGGGCATGCGGTGGACAGATTGTCGGTAAGGTTAGTGGGAAGCATTTGATTGAAGCTATAGTTACTGGCTCGGAGCTTGGATCAGCAGAAAAGTTGATAAGGGAGACCATGGATAGCAAAGATGTCTTGAGGGGTAGTTTGGATTGGCTTAAAAGTGTTTTCGGGTCCGAGGTAGAGCTGCCTTGGAATAGAATCCGAGAGCTTGTTCTTGGGGATGATTTGAACCTATGGGATGAAATATTTGAGAAGGCCTTTGTGGAAAGAATGAAATCTATTATTGACTCCAGATTTGAGGATTTGGCTAAAGCTGTCAATGTAGCAGATTCGGTACATGCTTATAGCGAGATTACTGGTGAGAAAA
The DNA here is from genome assembly GCA_905216605.1 of Arabidopsis arenosa. Taxonomy (NCBI): domain Eukaryota; kingdom Viridiplantae; phylum Streptophyta; class Magnoliopsida; order Brassicales; family Brassicaceae; genus Arabidopsis; species Arabidopsis arenosa. The sequence goes on from LR999456.1 coordinate 6,012,281, forward strand.
TCAACTTCCAAGCTTACTTAAACAGACCTTCTACAGGTGGTGGTGTCTGGTTCATTGAGCCTAATGCAAAGAAAGTTGGTCTTATTTCCGGAAATAAATCATCACCTGAAGAAAGCGACTTCCAAAGTTGTCTAACTGCGTACTTTGGTCCCGAAGTTAGCCAAATGAGAGATGCAGTTGATAGGCGCTGCCAGAGTGTTTTGGAAGACCTCCTAAGCTTCTTCGAGTCAGAAAAGGCAGGTCCAAGGTTAAAGGATCTTGCCCCATACGTGCAGAATAAGTGTTACGACAGTGTATCAGCACTTCTTGCAGATATAGATAAAGAACTTGAATTTCTCTGTGCTGCCGTGAAGAAAGAGAACAAGGACAGTGAAGCAATTCCACCTGCTATAATAATTGAGAAATCACTTTTTATGGGACGCCTTTTGTTTGCATTGCTGAACCACTCAAAACATGTTCCTGTAATTCTCGGTTCTCCAAGATTGTGGTGTAGAGAAACTATGACTGCAGTTTCTGATAAGTTGTCATCCTTGTTGAGGCAACCAAGATTTGGCTCGAATACTGCAGTCACTGCTGACAGCCCTGGAAAGCAATTGCATACTGATCTTAGAAAGCAAACTTCATTAGCTGTTGCTGCACTACTGGGAGCGGAAGAGAAGACAAGTCCAAAATTTGAAGAGCTTAATAGAACTATGCGAGATCTGTGCATCAAGGCTCATACATTGTGGATACAGTGGTTATCTGATGAGCTTTCAGCTATTCTCTTGCGTGATCTTAGGAGTGATGATGGATTATCTGCTACAAATCCTTTAAGGGTAACTAAATTTGATCTTTATCCTTTGTCTGCATTTCCTTGTCTTTTAATTCGTTCTGCTTAGCTGTCTCTCCTGCATCGATTTAGAAAGAGCTGACTAAATTGAGAGAGGTAGTTATTTTGCTTATGTCCTATGTTCAAATTCTTTGTTTTTGGTGGAGAAAATTCTAAACTATTCTGATTCTTTGAAGTTGTAATGCAATAGTTTACACTTCCTCTTACATTTCAATAGTCATATGCGAGGTTAATTTTGTAGTGTCCTTGCTCATCTTTAAAGTATAATATAGGGATGGGAAGAGACAATAGTGAAGCAAGAGCAGGACGAGAGTCAATCTGAGTTGAAGATATCACTTCCATCCTTGCCTTCGCTCTATATGATTTCATTTCTCTGTCGGGCATCAGAAGAAATTCATCGAATTGGAGGTCACGTACTGGATAAGTCAATTTTGCAAAAATTTGCTTCAAGCCTGTTGGAGAAGGTTTGTTATGTCTGATTACTTCTTTTTCTATCTACGACAGAGATATTTCTGGCAAGAAAAGGTTTTCTCTTCAAAAAGTTCATAGCTGTTTGATAAATTTTGTTTCCTATTCATACTTTTTCACTTTCATCAATAAACATATCCAAGCTAGTGATTGCCTATAAGAATGATTATTTCAACCTTCCATTGTACAATGCAGATCACCGTTATTTATGAGGATTTCTTATCTGCCAGGGAGGCCAACGAACCCCAAATTTCAGAGAAAGGAGTTTTACAAATTTTGCTAGATTTGAGATTTGCATCTGACGTTCTTTCTGGGGGTGATACAAGCACCAATGTGGAAACACCAAAGAGCACAATGAATAGATCGGCTTACAGGCGAAAGCAGGACCAACAGAAAACAAAGTTAGTTAGTAGAGGTCGCATTGATGGAGTGACCTCCCAACTAACCCAAAAGTTGGATCCCATAGACTGGCTCACGTAAGAAATCTTATCCCTAATCTTTATCTATGTCATATATTATCTTTTACTATTCGGGCTGCTCTAAGAAGCTCCTCGCTTGGGAATATCGTCTTGTTGTTTATTGTCTCAATCACTCTCTGATTCTAGTATTTTGAATATCAAAAAAGGTACGAGCCTTATCTTTGGGAGAACGAAAAGCAGTCATACCTACGCCATGCTGTACTCTTTGGTTTCTTTGTGCAACTAAACCGAATGTACACAGATACTGCGCAGAAACTATCAACTAATTCAGAATCAAACATCATGCCATGTTCCACAGTTCCTCGCTTCAAATACCTTCCCATAAGGTTAGATCTTCTTCTTCTACATCTAACATTGTTTGTAGCTTTTGTAAAGTTTGGGAAACTAGTTTCTGATATCAGAAGTCTTGTTTTGGGTCAAATGCAGCGCTCCAGCTCTGTCTTCTAGAAGTACAAATAAGGTCTCTATTCCAGTTACATCAAATGGTGCTTTGTCAAGAAACTCATGGAATGCATTTACGAACGAGCAATCTCAAACAAGTGATTTGGAAGAAAATTCCAATTTCGGCGTGGCTTTCAAGTCTTTCATGCAGGTAAACGTTTAGTCTTTTATTAATTAATGGCGACAATGTCGTAATCTGGTTTAGTATCTTAGACCATGTACAAATTGTTTTTCAGGAAAGCACATTGAAACTGGGATCAATATTAACTGATGGACAAGTGGGAATATTCAAGGACAGATCAGCAGCCGCTATGTCAACATTTGGCGATATACTACCGGCTCAAGCTGCCGGTTTACTCTCTTCTTTCACAAACACCAGGTCCGAGTGATGATGATCACCAGTTTTGAGACTAAACTGTCATTTTCAACCCGAATTTCTGCTGTCGGTTTATGATTCACACAGAAGATACGAAGCAGCTGATTTGAGACATGAACCAAAAACTAGAGATATCTTCATTGCTATACAAGTTTTACAAAAACGAAGAGAACAGGTTTTGTAATAGGTTTTGATTTATTGTTTCTTATATGCTTCTTTTATAAGGAACATGTAATTAAGTAAAAAAAGATTTGGTTCAACAAAATCCTCAGACCAATTACAATCAAGCCTCACACATTGAGTGATCAGAGTAATAAGTTAAAGTTTTGCTACATATAACCACGGTATTCAGATCACTAAAACATCTGATTTCTATAAAGTTAACATCCCGGCAAACCAGATTTAGGGATTACGCTTAGCAATGAGAGGTTTCAGCTTCTTCTTGTCAGCAAGAATCTTGAGGAAATTGAAAAGGAAAGGGACATAGTTGTGTTTCCTTCTCATGTTCTCTTTCTTCCAGTTCTTAGACTTTTCCTCCTCCAATACAATCTTCTGCGAAACAGTCTCTATCCCGATATTGACTTCCGAAAGAGATCTATCGAGAGCCTCATAACTGCTTTTCTCAGCATATTTATCAGCTTGCAAAGCACCTAACTGCTGCAAAATCCTCTCTCGCTGTCTTTGATACTCTTTCAGTTCAGCTACATACGTCTCTTTCCTGTTCTTAACTACAGCTAAGAGACTAAAGCGAATCTCATTCTGCGAATACCAGTCAATCCGCTCTTGTACCACAGGTTGGACCATTCTGAGCCACTCGGTTCCTTCTGGCTCACCCAGACACTGTCCAAGACTAATGGGTCCTTCTTTAAGACCATCGAGCTCATATAAGATACCATCAACAGGTAAGTAGCTGATGTAATGATACACATCATCATCTTCGTCTAGATTTTTCGCAGCAGCTAATTCTTCTTCTTCCATGGTGGAAGACGGGTCAGACCTGGCAAATGTGTTGTGAGCTGCACGTATCGCCTCATTGTTGTTGATGGCTAAACCTTTCAGTTCAGGTGGGAATTCTTTAGCGAATTGTTTCAGTTCTGATAGTTCTGAGCCAATATCAATACTCGAAGAGTTCATGAGGACTGATAATATCGCTTGGGTCGCACAAGCATTGTTGATTATCTGCAAGAAACACACAGTTTATAAAAAGGTAATGATTGGCAAATCCGTATGTCACAAACCTAACGTGGCAGTGAAAGACCTGGCTTGCAAAGAAGAAATTCGGGTTTGGCTCTGTGATAACAACACGATTCTCCTTTTCTTCTGGACGCCACTTGTAAAGCAATATCAGTCCATAGACAGGTCTGCAAGTGTTCAGGAAAGAGGTAAATTAGACGTTTTTTTCTCTTGTGCTTCGAACAAGAAAAGATGAAAGAGTAACAAGTAAACTACCTTATTTCATCAAGAGAATTAAAGTCCAAGGAATACAATTCCTCAACCTGCACACCTTTCACTTGCATCTGTTGTATAATCTCAGTGAAAATACCTATAAACAACATATAATACAGAAAACGAATAAATATGAAGAAAATAACAAACAAGAAAGCGACATGGCTATGGCTATCGAGAGACACTATCCACGTAGTAAAAGACCAACACCATTGCTGATATGTAATTTCAAAAAGCATTACTTTTATTTTACAATCCTCACAACACACTAAGTATCACTCTCCTCTTTCGCTGTGTTGTAGATGCAAAGAAGACTATTGTCAACATTTTTAGGCTTCTAATTTGACAAAATCCAAACATAAATCAGGTTTTAGTGGCTCCACTATCAAAACCTCGTTACGCACATCATCTCTTTATTAATCCAGAAAACAACAACAAACCCGAAATTGGAGGAGAGAAAATATACCAGGATCAGATTCTACAGGAAGCCAAGACATGATTCAACGCTCCGGTGAAAATGGGACTGAATTAAGAGATTAGGGTTTCTCTCTCAAACTCGCTAATCTCCTCTCTTCGATTCCATCGTCTTCACGAGCTGCTGACTCAAGAGACGACTATAGACTGGTGTGGTCTGGATTTTGTCTAACCGAATCGAAACGAGATTGAATTATCCAAAGTCCAAACCATTTGAATTTCAATATACCGGTCTAAACCGAACCAGAATCAAGTGAAAAACAATTCGGTTCTAGTTTTATTACAATAACCGAACCGAACCGATAATGTCAACTCTTATGTGGCTATCTATATAATCGCCGGAGAAATCAAAAGAAATCTTAGGGCTCAAACAATGACGGCGACTGAGACTATCGCCACCGCGATAAATCAGATTGATGAGAAGAAGGAAAAGCTAAAGAAAGCTTTCGACGATCTTCAATCTCATCGCTCTCTCCTTTCACCGTCTTTCTCACTTTCCTGGTCTGAGATCGATTCTCACTTTTCCACTCTCCAATCGTCCCTTGCTAACCGTTTCCGCCTCCTCCAATCTACAGCTCCTTTGCAAGATGATTCGTGTAGACTCAACGCTTCTTATGCACAGACTTCTTCGTCGGAGGAGGTATCGGAGCAACCCGTTGTTGAGCCGGAGTTGAGAGCGTTGTGTGAGAAGATGGACGGAATTGGTTTGAGCAAGTATTTGATTGTTCAATGGGATGATGACGCTCCTCTCAATCAGGAAGTTTCTGCAGCGATTCGTTACTCTCCGGATCCGGCGTCCATGGTTTTGGACGCAATCGAAGGTTTGAACCAGAACCACACTCCGTCGTCATCGGGAAAATCATTCGATGTAAGAAGAGTTTTCGTTTTGTTAATGGAGGTTTTGATTGAGAGTAATGCGAATATCACTGTTGAGACGAGTAATAGAGCTAAGAAACTGGCTTACGATTGGAAAACGAAGATAGATACTAAGCCTTTCGAGGCGTTGGTGTTTCTGCATTTGGTCGCAGCTTTTGAATTAGGATCAGAATTTAACTCAGAGGAGCTTTCTGATTACGTTTTCATGATCGCAAAGTATAAGCAAGCAACTTCAGTGTGTAACAAGATTGGTTTAGATAGGGAAAGAGTTAGGAATCTCATCAAGAAACTCATGGATTCTGGCAAAGCAATCTCGGCAGTCAAATTCATGTATGAGTGTGGGATGACTGATGAATTCGAGCCAATCCCTGTTTTGAAATCTTACATTAAAGACTCTAGAGAAGCTGCTCTTAGAGTTTGCGTAGAAGATAACTACTCTATCAAGTCGCAGAACGAAGCCATTGATAAAGAAGTCAGTGCATTGAAAGCAGTGATCAAAATCATCAAAGATCAAAACCTTGAATCCGAGTTTACTCAGGAGAAAGTTGAGGAGCGTGTAGAAGAGCTGGAGAAGTATAAGGCACTGAGGAAACGCAACGCCACTAACCCTCCCAAGCAAGAGCCACAGCAAAAGGGGAAAAAACGGACGCGAGACTGCAATGGGACGCAAGTTCCAGGTCCGAGTCAGCAGCTACTTTCTAGACCAGAAGCTCTTCTTATGCCTGAGCATAGTCATCATGGCTTACAGTTGAACCCTTATGGTCTTATGACTTCAGCATTTTCTGGTGTTGTTGTGAACCCATTAGCCGGGCTCTTTGGTTCAGCTGCAACTCCTCAACCTCTTTACTATGCTCAGCAAACTGGATTTGTGTTGCCGCCTCAGTACCACCCACCTTATTATTCTCAGTAGCTAGCAGCATCTCGAACGTAAGACCTTAATCTCCTCAATGTAAAAATGTATCTTTGTAGAATATTTGCCCTGATGGAAAGTAAAAAATCAATCTAATGTCTGAGGAATTTTATTCTTTACTTTTTGTGGCTTATATAGAATAGTAGTGAGTTTTTCTACAATGCTGGATCATGTTTCCTACATTCTGGAAACTTTATTAAAATGGAAACAAGACTTAGTCAATGAACTTAGGGTTTGGTTTCTTCGAACCAATTGGCCTTCCCGCCTATTGACTTGTGTCTTCAAACTCATCAACTTCTATTTCTAGAGGTACCAGTAGCATATGCGCGAGCAACGAGGCTCTCCACGGACACCTTAATAGCATCCTTTCTCATACCAATATCTGCAAAGAGCTGAATAGCTTTGCTGCCGAAAGGACTAAGTTGCGCAAGCCACGCAGCTGCACTCACCGAGCTGGCTTGACCGCCCCTTCCCAACACATAGTTTTTTCCGACTAGCAAGCTAGTTTTACAATATATTGCAAAATCTTCACAATTATTTTCCAAAGCGTGGTAATCACCAAACCCATTTCGGAATAAGAGGTATTTGGCGCGGGAAATGACTTCATCACAGGGATCCGAAGGTGCTATTGTGCATGTGCCGCGTCGAGGTTTGGCAATAAATGCAGCTGGAGAGACATTGTACTCAAAGAGATAGATGTTTCCTCCGGAGAGAAAGCAGTCAAGGCAAGAAGAGATTACACCATCGACATTCGATCGCTCTCCACAATTAGGACAAGGATTGTCTCCTTTATGATTCGGGATTACACTAACGAGGATCTTGTCCAAGAAGGTCCCTGTTCCAGTTTCTAGACCACCTCCACAAGTGAAATGAATGACTTTCTCATCGCCTATATATATTCCTGAGGTGAGGATCATCAAATATATGATTATCTTTGATGCAATCCAAAACAGAAAAGTCACGTTATTGAGAGATAGAGATAGAACCGTGATGAGAGTAGATATAAGCGTTACGCCATGAATAGATGTGATCTCCTGCCTTGAGTTTATCTCTGGAGATTTGGTTGGAGATAAATCCCATCTTCTCTAGAAAGTGGGATCCCATTTTGCTGACTAGCTCTGTTATGGTTGTGATTTTATACCCAAAATGTAAAGTCAACTATATTGTTTTTTACGTCTGTGGATGAATGTTTCTTCTCAAAAGGAGAAGTTGTACTAAAATAAGAGTAAACTTCATTTCATAGTCTTCCCATCTTGGACAACTTATATCCCCCCTGCACGAACTTCATAATCTTCCACTGGAAGACAAGAAAAACAGTTAAGTGAGCCTTCGAAAGTTCGTTTATTGAATATGATACTTGTGATCAATATCCATACATCATAACATAAAATATAGAGTTGGACTATTCAACAAAAGCAGACGCAGACTCTCTACTTCACAACAACAACTAGGTGACTTTACTGATAGCTCAGAAAGCGCCATGAAAGTGAATTCGTCTCTCTACGACGGCAAATTCGTGGAAGCAGTTTCATCGATTCCGGCTCAATGAAGCGGCGTCGCTCTTAAAACGAAACAACACCTCTGAAGCAGCATAAACCAAAGAACTGCTGGTTCATTTAAACAACCGAGATGACTTTGGTTGGATTCTGTTGCAGTATTGTTTCATAATCTTAAAGTCTTGAAGAGTTCATTTCTTGGACAATTAATGTTACCAAAACTGTAATTACCATTCGACAAATAGTTAAAATACAGTTTTCACAAACAAACAAAGAAGAAAAGCAAAATCTGTCTTACTCAACAACTAGTCATCAAACAAACATCAATAATGTCAACTAACTAGACTTCTTGTTGTCCTCCGATTTGAAGACGAATTGCTGTTGTTGTTGTAGCGATTCCTGTTGTTGTTGTTGTTGTTGTTGTGATGGCGATTTGAATTGTTGTTGTTGCGTTGCGTTGCGACATTGGCCGTGACTGGAAGCGCAGAGTGCATAGTGGGAGACAAGAGCTTAGCTTCATGATTGATCAACTTCTCATGAACGTGAGTAACACGACCCTGAAGTTGCGGACATCTCCTCGCAGAGTGACCATGTACGCTGCAGATCTGACAGCGCCCGAGATAAGGACGTGGACCTCTCTGCTCTGTTTTGTTGTATGATGGCTGCCAGTTTGAAGACGAATTGCTGTTGTTGTTGTAGTGATTCCTGTTGTTGTTGTTGTTGTTGTTGTTGTGATGGCGATTTGAATTGTTGTTGTTGCGTTGCGTTGCGACATTGGCCGTGACTGGAAGCGCAGAGTGCATAGTGGGAGACAAGAGCTTAGCTTCATGATTGATCAACTTCTCATGAACGTGAGTAACACGACCCTGAAGTTGCGGACATCTCCTCGCAGAGTGACCATGTACGCTGCAGATCTGACAGCGCCCGAGATAAGGACGTGGACCTCTCTGCTCTGTTTTGTTGTATGATGGCTGCCAGTTTGAAGACGAATTGCTGTTGTTGTTGTAGCGATTCCTGTTGTTGTTGTTGTTGTTGTTGTTGTTGTTGTTGTGATGGCGATTTGAATTGTTGTTGTTGCGTTGCGTTGCGACATTGGCCGTGACTGGAAGCGCAGAGTGCATAGTGGGAGACAAGAGCTTAGCTTCATGATTGATCAACTTCTCATGAACGTGAGTAATGGTCGGTGGTAAGTCCCTGCCTTCAATCTGATCTACAATTGACTTGTTGTCCTCCGATCTGCCTTCCATGAGTTCAATAATGGAAACGAGCCCTTGCACAGGAACCTTAGTAACATCGGATCTCATACCAATGTCAGAATACAGAAAATCCATACAATACTTACCATACCCCCCTACCAACACCAGACCACCAAAAGCAGCACCAAAATTGGGAACTACATATCGAAGTGTTGAAGAAACCACCGAAGCTGCTCTACCACTAGCGTTCACCACCCCAAGAAGTCCCAATGTCGAAGAAACAGCATCCCTTGCTATAGACGCCGAATTGGCTTGACCACTACTTCCCAACTTGATATTTGACATGACAACCAAACCAGATTTGCAATAGATGGCAAAATCTTCACAGTTGTTCTCAAACAGATTGTAAGCACCAAAAGCGTTTCGCAATAAGAGGAATTTCGCACGGAAAATAACTTCTTCAGGAGGATCTGAAGGTGCTGTTGTGCAAGTGCCTCCTCGTTGTTTTGAGACAAAGAAAGCTGGAGAGACACCGTACTCGAAGAGATAGAGGTTTCCTCCGGCGAGAAAGCAATCAAGGCAAGAAGAGATTACACCGTCGAGTTTGGATTGATCTCCACACTTAGGACACGGGTTGTCTCCTCCATGATTCGGAACAGAACTAGCGATGAACTTGTCCAGGAATGTCCCGGTTTCGGTTTCCAGACCACCTCCACGAGTGAAATGTATCACTTTCTCATCGCCTACATAGATTCCTGCGAATTGCAAACCCAAATTTGGAATCTTTGATAAACCCAGAAGTTAACTAAGATCGAACATGAAAATTGGCTGAAAATGTAACGAATCGTACATGTATTGCTACGAAACTGTGTAATGAGAACAACCCAAAATTGGAATCTTTGATAAACCCAGAAGAGTTAATGGATCTACATAGTTAGAGATAGAGAAAGAGATGGTGGTACCGTGATGAGAGTAGATATAAGCGTTACGCCATGAGTAGATGTGATCTCCAGGCTTCAATGTCTCTCTGGAGATTTGGTTTGAGAGTAGTCCCATCGTCGTCGAGAGCAAGATCCGGTTTTTGCTTTTACGATTAGGGTTTTTCTTCTGATGGCCACTCCTTTTTACCTCAATATCTGAGCTCAGCTACACTCACACTCCATTCGTCGGTATTTAAACAGGTATAGGGAAAATATGGAAAATACCTCCATAATTCTGAGGAAATTGCAAAATTATATTGCTATTTTCTACTATTTATTATTACTTGTGTGTTTGTTTTGCAATTTTGATACTTGGAGTGTTTATCTTGAAAATGTTGGCTAATATTATCTGCAAGTTTTTGTGTTTAAAGTTTCATAATGAAATATCATTTTAGCTAGGGATAAAAACGAATTTTTTTAAAAATCAAAATATTCTCTTTTCTTAATTTTTAAAAGTTTTAATTAAGTACGGATCAAGAATAAAGTGGTAGGCCTAACTCCACTGGAATAACTTTAGCTGTTTAATTATTACATTTAATTTAAGTTAGAATGTTTTTATTAATACTCCCTTTGTCCCATTTTATAAGATGTTTTGTGTAAAAGCACAAAGATTAAGAAATAATTAATGTTTACTTTTTTATAGGAATTCAGCCAATAGAAAAAAAGACTGCAGAATTCAAATGGTCATAACATACTAAATAAACATAAATTATGCATAGAAATCTGGGAAAATCTTATAAAATGGAACAAAAAAAAATGCTAAAACATTCTATAATTTGGGACAGAGGGAGTATATAGAAGGGAGATTGACACAAATAGCCCCAAAAAAGTTATTTTTTCCAAAAATAGCACCTCATTTGAAAAGTTTCACAAATAGCACCATAAACTTCAATTAAACTTAATGAAAATATAAGATAGAAAATAAAAAAGAGAGCAAACACTAATCTAATATTAAATTGAATCAAAATTGTTTTAAATAGTGGAAATATATACCCTAATTTGGAAATAGGGAACCCAAATATAATACCACAAACTAATATTAAAATAAAAATCTCTTTTAAATGGTGAAAATATATACCCTAAATTGGAAATAGGGAACCCAAATATAATACCATAAACTAATATTAAAATGAATCAAAATCTCTTTTAAATGGTAGAAATATATACCCTAAATTGAAAATAGAGAACCCAAATATAATATTTTAAATTTATTTCTAATTTATTTTGTTGAATAGCTTTTATATAAAAGTTGTGGTATTATTGAAAAAAAAAGCTAGTGATAAAATTTTTAGAACAAAAACACTAATAGTAAGTTAACTAGTGCTATTTTTGGAAGTTTATGGAGTGTGTGCTATTATTGTCAATAAAACTTGTTTTAGGGCCATTTTTAGGAATTTCTCTATATAGAAACCTATTGCTATAATTTAGTATAAAAACATGTTTCCTTCCTCGTTAAGCAAAGCATACCCAAACCTAGGCCTGGGCATAAAATCCGAAATCCGAAAACCGATCCGAAAAATCCGGCTCCGAATCCGAACCGAATAGTCACAAAACCCGAATGGATAATGAATTCTCCTATCCGAATTATCCGAACCGAACCCGATCCGAACCCGATCCGAACCGAAAACCGAATGGATATCCGAAAACCAAAAATAAAATTATATATCCAAAAATATTAGTTATATTTAGGTATAATTTGATAACAAATAACAAAAATATCCTAAATAATCTAGATATAGGAAAGTTTTTAGTTATTATATTTGTTAAAATTATACATATTTTTGGAAAACTTAGCCAAATTTTAGTAAGATTAAACTATTTTTTATTTAAATTGAACATTTTTTTAGTTTCTTTTTTCTCGAAAAACAATCCAAAACCGATCCGAATCCGACACTATCCGAACCGAACCCGATCCGAATAGTCATAAAATCCGAACGGATAATAAAATCTCCTATCTGAATTATCCGAATCCGAATAAATCCGAACCGAATCCGATCCGAAATCCGAATGCCCAGGCCCAAAGCATTTTACCATCAAACCCCTTTGGAACAAACATCGAGTCACGAACGGTCCCTTTCACGTACGATAAGGAAAGAGACTGTACAATTCCATTGACCATGTCTTTTGGCTAAAAAATGTGTTACTATCAAATCGCTGTTATTAGGAACGGTGGAAAGACAACTTTTTTTATTAATTAAACAAAGTTATATATCCCATATTTGCCCAGTCATTGACTAATTATAATTTCCCAATTCAAAATTTTCAGATTTATGAAAAAACTGTCCTTCCACATTTTATTTTGGACTAAATACATTTTTTTTTAGTAACGTTGCAATGTGGTCCAGATAAGCAGTGGGGAACCAATCGAGAGTGAAATATCGTTAGCACTAGAAAGTACTTCTCGAAACTCGAGATAACAAAAATCTCCACAACAATACCTTCAAGAATCGGTGGCCAAATGAGAAAGCTTGAAGAGCTCTACAATGTGTTCAATTCTTGTAATTTTTTTTTATTTTTTTTGTGACAACAATTTCTTGTAAATAATAATGTCATTTTAACTGTATGTTCTAATTTACATATATATAAGTTAAAATGCATTTTGCTCAATACAAACAAAGCAGAACAGCAAAATCACTCTCTCCATACTTAACAATTAGTCATCAAACATACATAATGCACAACAAAGTGCTAACTAAAAACACTTCTTGTTCTCCAATATGCCTTGCTTTGGCTCCTAAATGCAACGAGCTCTTCCACAGAAACCTTGCAAGCATCATTTCTAACACAAATGTCGTAAAACAGGCGACTAATACAGTAGTTATCATATATATTCCGTCAAAGCCATACCACCAAAACCAGGAACTACATGCATATATAATCTTAGAAGAGAGAACCTGGTTTGCAACATGAACCATAAAACCTTAAGTGTCAAAGAAACAACACCACCAGCTGCAGTCTGCAGACATCGAACTGGCTTGACCACTACTTCTAATCGAACATATATATAAAGTTGAGACCATCGTTGTTTTGTTTATAACTTGTTAGTAACAACTTTTTCGAACTATTTTGATAAATAAACTAAAACTAAAAAAATTGTTCTAAATTGGATACAAACGGATAAATGAAACCATCGATTTTCGACCTCATTTACTACGTGATTTGCTAGTTATCTTATCCTCACGACATTATTGATGAGAGATTCGCCGCCCACATTAAAAATATGTAGAACATTCACAGCCACTTAAGTACTAGCTAATTCCAAACCAAAAATGTTCGAAACAAACAACAAAAGTCACATTCATTATAGACAAATTAACTTAATAAATAGCGTTGGAGAGAGAGAGAGAGAGAGAAGAAACATAAACATCTAAAAGGAAAGGGAGAATGCAGAATGAGGAGGAGGAGCCGCTCAGCCCGATGGCTCGTGTATTCCAATCGCCGGGCATAGACTTATGTGCCATCATCAACATTGGGTTCAAAACAAAAATTAATCCCGACGTTGTTCTTGATGCTTTGAAGCAAAATGTCTACAAGCATCCTCGTTTCTCCAGCAAACTGGTACCCTCCTATACATATACCATGCACATGTTCTTTATACATAGTTATATATTCGATCACTTGTAAGTGATGCATTCGACCATGACCTGATTTAGAGTGATATATATGTATGGATGAATAAATTGAATTCTTATTTAAATTAAAATGAATTATCTGTTTGATAATTATTTTACCTGATCTCTATACAGTTTTTTTTTTTTCTTTTTTTTTGCTAAGAATCTCTATATAGTTTGTGTCGGCGGCCGTGTTTTTGTAGATTTATAAATTTTGCTTAAATCCTACTTGAGATGTGACATAGTGTTTTGGTCTCCATCTGTCTTATCTTAATAGTCTGAAAATGGTAAAAAATGGATCGAGACCGAAGTCAATGTAGAAGATCATGTCATCGTACCATACATAGATCCGGAAGAGATATGTGAAGGTGGACAAAGCTTCGTCGATGATTATATCTCACGTCTCACATTGATTCCTCTTGATAGATCAAGACCTTTGTGGGACATTCACATTCTTAATGTCAAAACCTCAGATGCTGAAGCAGTCGGTGTAATAAGATTTAACCATGCGTTGGCAGATGCAATGTCCTTCATTTCCCTCGTGCTCGCATGTACCCATAAAACATCAAATCCAGACATGTTGTCTACTGCTATTCCTTCCGTGAAACGGCGAAGCACGGTGTCACATAGCCTTGAAAATGGCTGGTTCTTAAGGGCAATATTCACCATTGGTTCTACAATGAGACTGATTTGGAATACATTGGTAGATATGTTCTTGCTTTTTGCGACTGTGTTGTTTCTGAAGGATACAAAAACGCCACTAAAAGGCGGTGCGAATGTCAGGAGCAATCCAAAGAGATTTTATCACCGAAATATCTCTCTAGATGACATTAAACTTATCAAGAACGCTATGAACATGGTACGTTAATTGTGATTTATGTTCATAACTCTCTTGAGGGTTTCTCTTACCTTTTTAATGGATCTGTGCTTTCTATTGCATATGCTGCGCGCTAGACTATCAACGATGTTCTACTCGGAATTACACAAGCCGCTCTTTCTAGCTATTTGAACCGACAATATGGTAAATATTGAACTCGATATATTTATATATGATATGTATTATTAAGATCCTAACCAGAAGTTGATTCTAATACAAAGAAAAGAAAATGCTTATGATCTATATCTAATTAATATGTTTCACACGCATATCTTGTTTTTGAAGAACAAGCAAAGAATAATGAGGAGGATGAAGCATTGATTTCATATCCGAACAATCTTCCGGATGGCATACGATTTCGTGCAGGTTGTACCGTAAACCTAAGGTCAGACATCGGGTTCAAGGTTAGAAACATACTCCTCAAATTATATAATTGAACTCTTTATTCTCAACAAACAATATTTATGCACATTTTACTTTTTTCTGTATAAAAGCCTTTGGCAGAAATGATGGTCAAGGATTCAAAATGCAGATGGGGAAACTACTTTAGCTTTATTATTTTACCGTTATCGATTGGTTTATCTAAAAAAATCCAAAGCTATGATGGCTCGAAAGAAGCACTCTTATCAAGCAGCTCTAACGTATTTGAAGATGTAGCTGCAGTCTGATGAAGTTGTTGAATGAGTCAAGAAGTAATACAAGATTTTGTCTGATGGAGTTTCTGAATGATTCAAGAAGTAAGTCAAGATGCGACTGTTTTTGTGTGAGTGTCGGTTTCTAGAAGGTTTGAGAAGATATGTTTGGAGCGTGTTTAGAGGATGAATCACAAAGGAAAAAGGACTTAAAGAGATTTGGAAGACTTGATGAAAGTGGAGTTTGATGAGAAAAAGGAAAAGTATAAAAGGAAATTTACTTTTTCTTATGGAAATTGGAAATCTTCTCCTATGGTGATTAGAAAATCGTTTTGGCTATATAAGGAGGAGTGGAGGACGTCTTTGAGAAGCAAGAGAGCTGAGGCATAAAGAAGAAATCTTTGAGAGCTTTCGGTGAGGTTGTGTGCAACTTAGTTTTGCGGTTTGTGCTTGTGTGATCAAGTGGTTTTGTTTTGAAGTCTAGGCTCAAGGGGAGTTTAGCTCAGGGTTAGGTTATCCTGATTAAATCTAGACTCAAGAGGAGTTTAGTTAAGGGTAGAGATTATCCTTAAGGTTTCACGTTATAGAAGGGAGCGGTAAATCAAGAGGGTTGGGCTTGTTTTACGCGTTTGCGAATTGGTTGTAATTTGCTTTCTTGTTCTAGTGAAATCGAATCTGGACTTGGTCCCGGGGAGTAGGAAAAACCGAACCTCGTTAACAAATTTCTTGTCTCGTTTACTTTCCGCAATTTATTTGACCTCATCCGCACTTTCAATTGGTATCAGAGCGGGTTCTCGATAGAGATTTAGTCTTGTTTCGGGTAGATCAGGGTGAGGTTCAGGAGATTGTTCAGAAGTTTGTTCAGGAGATCGTTCAGAAAGTAAGACAGAGCTGAGAATCGTGTGAGATGGAGTCATACAAGGAAGGTACGTCTATGACAAGACCACCACTTCTTGATTCAGCGAATTATGGATATTGGAAGGTTCGTATGCAAGCTTTTATTAGTAATCTTGATGAAGATTGTTGGAATTCAATTGAACTTGGTTGGGAGGCTCCTAAAGTTACGGATGATGATGGAGTTGTAAGTCTCAAGTCAAGAGATAAGTGGACTGCTGCAGAGAAAAAGCTATCAAGTTGCAATTCTAAGGCTAAGACTGCGATTTACAATGCTATTGATTCAAGCCGCTTTAAGTTGATTTCTCAATGTGCATCAGCTCAAAAAGCATGGAAGACATTGGAGAATATGTTTGAGGGTACTACAAGCGTTAAGAGAACGAAATTGGATATGTTGGCTTCGCAATTTGAGAATCTAAGGATGGAAGAAGAGGAAACTGTGGCTGATTTTAGTGCAAAGTTATGTGACATATCTAATGAATCGTTTGCTCTTGGAAAGGTCTACAAGGACAAAAAGCTAGTGAAGAAGTTGAAGAGATCATTGCCTGCAAAATTTGAGTCAAAGATTTCTGCAGTTGAAGAAGCTCATAATCTAGATGAGATGGCTTTTGATGAGTTTGTTGGGATTCTTCAAGCTTTTGAGTTAAGCAAAGCATATGAAACTAAGGGAAAGATGAAAAAGGTAGATGAAGTGAAGAAGGAAGTTGATATTGGAGTTGCTCTTAAGGGATCATCAACTGAAGATTCAATGGCTATGTTGTCAAGACAGTTTACTAAATATCTGAAACGAAAGGGAAAAGAGAGGAAGGATAGAATTGATGAAGAGTTGAGAA
Source organism: Arabidopsis arenosa (assembly GCA_905216605.1). Taxonomy (NCBI): domain Eukaryota; kingdom Viridiplantae; phylum Streptophyta; class Magnoliopsida; order Brassicales; family Brassicaceae; genus Arabidopsis; species Arabidopsis arenosa. The sequence continues at coordinate 6,029,099 of LR999456.1, forward strand.
GTTCATCAAAGAATGTGCAATGTTTTGAATGCAAAGGATATGGACATGTTCGTTCGGAATGCGCCAATCTACAAAAGCATAAGAAGAAGGCCATGAATGTTGTCACTAGTGATTCTGAAACTGATTCAGATGAGGAAGAAGAAGATCTGAAGAATTTTGTGGCTTTTACAACTTTCGATCCTAGTTCAGATACAGATTCTGCGTCAGTCTCTGCATCAGCGTCTGCAACAAGGTCTGCTTCAGCATCTGCAACAGGGTCTGCTTCAGCATCTGCAACAGGGTCTGCATCAGTGTCTCCAACAGGACCTGCACTTAAAAGTGAAAACGATGAATGCGAGAGTGATGCAGAGAGTATTGATGATGAAGAATTTGCTGAGAATTACAGAGTTTTATATGAGCATTGGCTTAAAATGGTTGAGGAGAATTCAGTGTTAACTAAGGAGAAACTTAAGTTAGAGGCCAAAGTCATTGAAGCACAAAAATATGCTGCAAAAAAAGAAGAAGAAGCATCACAAGCTAAAGTACAACTTGAAGAAACTCAAAAGAATTTGAGGATGCTTAATAATGGCACAAAGAAGTTGGATCATATTCTGAATATAGGCAAAATAGATAAGTGTGGCCTAGGATTTAAAGGAAGTCTTTCCAAATCGGATCCGGTGTTCGTTTATGGTGGTAAAATCACGTCTGCTTCAGGAACTGACACAGAAACTGCAGCAGGGACTGCAATTAATGCAAAGACTGTATCTGATACGAGAACTGATACAGAGTCTGATTCAGGAAAAGTTAAAGAACTGCAGAGTGCACCTCGACAAGTTTTTCGACCTGTTTGCCATCATTGTGGTGTTGTTGGGCATATTAGGCCAAGGTGTTTCAGATTGTTGAGGGAGAGAAATCGAATGGAGAATGCTTATGATAAGAGATTTCATGGTCCTACATGTTATCATTGTGGAGTTCAAGGGCATATTAAGAGGAATTGTTTCAGATTCATTCGAGAATCCAGTCATGAAGGCTTAAGGCGCAGGAAGATTTGGGTTAGGAAAGATGATTTCTATGGAGGTGGTGTACTAGGCTATCAACCTCGTATTGCAAAACGGGGAGAATTTTCTAAGTAGTTTTGACCATGTTGTGACTCATTCAGGGGGAGAATGTTGATGTGTTTCGTGATGTTGTTTTGGAGTTAGAACTGTTGAGTTCACAAACATAGTCAAAAAGGGGGAGAATGAAGATGTAGCTGCAGTCTGATGAAGTTGTTGAATGAGTCAAGAAGTAATACAAGATTTTGTCTGATGGAGTTTCTGAATGATTCAAGAAGTAAGTCAAGATGCGACTGTTTTTGTGTGAGTGTCGGTTTCTAGAAGGTTTGAGAAGATATGTTTGGAGCGTGTTTAGAGGATGAATCACAAAGGAAAAAGGACTTAAAGAGATTTGGAAGACTTGATGAAAGTGGAGTTTGATGAGAAAAAGGAAAAGTATAAAAGGAAATTTACTTTTTCTTATGGAAATTGGAAATCTTCTCCTATGGTGATTAGAAAATCGTTTTGGCTATATAAGGAGGAGTGGAGGACGTCTTTGAGAAGCAAGAGAGCTGAGGCATAAAGAAGAAATCTTTGAGAGCTTTCGGTGAGGTTGTGTGCAACTTAGTTTTGCGGTTTGTGCTTGTGTGATCAAGTGGTTTTGTTTTGAAGTCTAGGCTCAAGGGGAGTTTAGCTCAGGGTTAGGTTATCCTGATTAAATCTAGACTCAAGAGGAGTTTAGTTAAGGGTAGAGATTATCCTTAAGGTTTCACGTTATAGAAGGGAGCGGTAAATCAAGAGGGTTGGGCTTGTTTTACGCGTTTGCGAATTGGTTGTAATTTGCTTTCTTGTTCTAGTGAAATCGAATCTGGACTTGGTCCCGGGGAGTAGGAAAAACCGAACCTCGTTAACAAATTTCTTGTCTCGTTTACTTTCCGCAATTTATTTGACCTCATCCGCACTTTCAGTATTTTCTTATCAAAATATTCCTACAAGTGTTAGGAGCTAAGGTAAATAAATTGAGATTTGTTTGCATATTTATCGACAGTATATATATAACACACTTTTGTCAATTATAGGCAACAACATCATTTTTCAATCGACACTTGGTGAACATAACGACATGTGTTTCAAACGTTATGGGTCCTGTGGAAGAAATCAGTTTCCATGGACATCCTGTCGCTTACATTTCTCCAAGCTCTTATGGACACTCACATGTACGTCTTTTTTGTTGCGTAATTTGGTTTAATTTAAACGGTAAGCTTTTCTTTTTAATTGTTTCTTGTTTTTTTTTTTGTTTGATAGGCATTGTTGATACATTACACAAGTTATGCTGAGGAAATGACAATCACGATAACGGTTGATCCTACTGTAATACCGGATCCTCACAAGATTTGTGATGATATGGAAGAATCACTGAAAACAATGAAAGCTGTTCTTTGGGAAAGAGGGTTACTCTAAGGCGCATGAGGCCTATTAGTTATAAAAGACAAGATATATTTTTGTTTGGTAATAAAGTGTTTTATTATAAGCTTTCAATATTTTCTTTTGTAGTATCAATTGGAGTAAGAATAAATTGAAGGGTCGGTTCAATTTTCTTGGAAACAATAAAGTTATTTTAACTGTGTTTTTTACTTTACAAATAGTTAAAATACTGTTTCCACAATACAATCAAAGAAAAGCAAAATCACTCTCTTACTCAACAACTAGTCATCAAACATACATAATGCACAACAAAGTGCTAACTAATTAACTAGACTTCTTGCTCTCCAAGATGTTTTGCTTGGCTCCTACAAATGCAACAAGCTCTTCAACAGAAACCTTACACGCATCTTTTCTAACACCAATGTCGTAAAACAGACGACCAATACAGTAATTACCATATTCAGCCAAAGCCAAACCACCAATACCAGGAACTACATATTTAACTGTCGAAGAAATAACCTGGTTAACAACAGAAACCACAGAATCATCTTCTTGACCACTAGTATTCTTTTTCACACCTAAAACCTTAAGTGTCAAAGCAACAACACCACCAGCTGCAGACACAGAATTGGCTTGACCACTACATCCAAACTTGGTAGCAACCGATAACACAAACAAACCAGTTTTGCAATAAATCGCAAAATCTTCACAATTATTGTCTAAAAGATCGTACTCACCAAACCCATTTTGCAAAAGAAGAAATTTAGCACGAGAAATGACTTCATCACAAGGATCTGAAGATGCTATCGTGCATGTACCACCTCTTTTAGCTAGAAAGATTGACGGAGAGGCACTGTATTCGAAGAGGTAAAGATTTCCTCCGGCGAGAAAACAATCAAGACAAGAAGAGATTACACCACCGAGATTGGATTGATCTCCACAATCAAGACACTTATTGTCCCTTCTTCCATGATTTGGTATTGAAATATCGATGATCTTGTCCAAAACTGTTCCTGTTCCGAATTCTAGACCACCTCCACGAGTGAAATGAATGACTTTCTCATCTCCTACGTAGATTCCTGAAAATTTGCAAACAGAGAAATCGCGTTATGCAAAACCAAATTATGTGATCTTTTGTAAAATCTAGAAAATATCTAAGATCGAGCGTAAAGAGATAGAGAGAAAGAGATGGAACCGTGATGAGAGTAGATATAAACGTTACGCCATGAATAGATGTGATCGCCTGGTTTCAGATCATCTCTCGAGATCTTGTGGGAGAACAATCCCATCTTCTATACTTCTTTTCTTAGCGAGAGAGAGAGAAGAGAAGTTGATCCGAGTTTGCTTAATGAGTTGGGTTTTCTTGATTTTCTCTTTTTCGTGGATCTGTTTTATATATTACAAATTTTTGTAAGATAACATGGCTTCCAACTATGGAAACTTCAAAACAGTCATCAAATTAATTAATTACAAAACAGCAAATAAATGAGACATTATGACACGCAACTTGTGAGATACGTGTCTTCTTAAGACACGGTGTTAGACCATCTCCAATGAGGATGTCTCACCCAATGTCTTGTAAATAAAATAATGAAAAAAATAGAAAAAAGAGGAGAGAGAAGGAGACACGTTTCTCCTGCGAGAAATCCTGAGACACTCTTAAAAAGCCATTTTGCCAAGTATTTTAATTTGATTGGTGTAATCTATATATAATAGCAATCTAATAAATACCATTTGCACATCTGAACGGTTGCGTCTTTTTATCGCAACTTTTCGTTAATGTTTTTATTAATTAAAATATATATTTTACGGTTATATTTTTTTTATAAATTGCATTCTGAATGTTTTCTACGGTTGCGTTTTTTTTGTTGTAACTCTTGATAAACAGTTGAAACCGCTTATTCGGATCATTGCAATATTTAGTTTATTTTACGAACAATTGCAACTTTTGGTTTATATATTTAGTTTATTTCACGAACAATTGCAATTTTTGGTTTACTTTATAAATAGCTATAACATTTAATTATCTACCGCCGCGTCTCTCGGTGTAACTTTTAATAAATTATTATTTTAATTCTTAATTTTTAATTACTAAAATGTATTTAAATGAGATTGTAACTATTTAATTTAACTGTTTCAACATTTGGATTATTTGACGAATTATTGCAACTTTTGGTTTTGTGTTACGAACCATTTTATCTTTAGTATATTTGATGAACTATTGCAACATTTGGTATAATTGACGAACCGTTGCAGATTTTGGAGTATTTGATATCTACGGTTGCATTTCTCGGATAAGTTCGTCATATTTTTTAAAAATATTTAATTACTAAAATATATTTAAATGAATTGTTGTTACCGTTTAATTTAACACAATAGCATTTGGTTTATTTGACGTTGAACGTTTTGTCTTATTTATCAAACCATTGTAATATTTGGTTTATTAGTTTAAGCTTTTTGCACTTGGGAATAGTTTTTTAGTTACAAATTATTGTTTTTCTAATATTAATATACTTAATAAATGCTTGTGAGGGTTTTCTTTATCATAATTTTTGTAAAATATATATTGATTTGTTATTAAAAAATTCAAAATTATTACAATTCATTATGAATTTTTCGTTTGATATTTTTTTAAATGATTTTTGAAATATATTCCCCCGCGATGTCGCGGGGGTCCTGAGTCCTAGTTTAATTAATTGTTTCAAATTTAATCAAAAAATAAAATCATAATAACAATAATATTTTTTAAGCATCAGACACTCTTTTTTGAGACACTCACTGATGGAGATGCTCTTAACGCGTTGGACTTATATTACTCTTTTTAGTTAGTTTGATGTTTGTTTAGTTCTGTTTTGTTAGGTTTGGTCTCCTGAGTCCTGACCGAGAACTAACCATAAAATTTTAACCCTAAATTGAAAACGGTCTAAAATAGACCTTAGACAATCGCATACTTATGAGTTATGGCTAAAGCCGATTGTTGGGTTGCACCATACCAGGTTATAATTATATAAAATGTTATGTTTGAGAAGAAAATAGAAAGTGAGAATTCAACAAAAGAATGAGCAAAGTTACTACACAACACAAACTAGGCTTCAACAACGGAAACGGTCATTCGGCTTCTTCTGGCCTTTTTCAAACACTTTTGTTTATTAGACATCAAAAACGTTCTCATACACTTATCACTTACACTTAAGCCTTCATTCTATCAAATCGCACGTTCTGATTTCTACATCCGACTCAACCTCGTCATACCCATCTTCTTCGCAATCTCTCTAAGTACAAACTTCATAACCTTCCCTGTCGAAGTCTTAGGCAACTCATCCACAAACGACACCGTTTTAGGCACCATATATCTCGGCATCTTCTTCCTACAATACTCCACCATCTCCTCCTCCGTCGGTCTCCGACTCAGACCACTTTTCAAACTCACAAAAGCACACGGCGTCTCTCCCCAAAACTCATCAGGTCTCGCCACCACCGCCACTTCATTCACCGCCGGATTCGTATACAAAACCGCTTCAACCTCAACACTACTCACATTCTCACCTCCCGTTATAATTATATCTTTTGATCTATCCTTAATCTCTAAATAACCATCGGAGTGAATCACACCAACATCTCCGGTGTAAAACCACCCGTTCTTTAAAGCTTTCTCTGTTCCCATCGGATCTTTTAAGTAACCGAGCATGATCGAGCTTCCTCTCATCACTATTTCTCCGACGGTTTCTCCATTTCTCTCAACGCTCCTACCTGATTCAGGATCCACCACGTCGATTTCTGTAAACCCGACGGTTCTCACTCCTTGCCGTGCCTTCAACCTCGCTCGATCGCTCGCCGGTAAACGATTCCACTGTGGCTTCCACGCGCAGGAGACGTTTAATCCGGCGGTTTCTGTTAACCCGTAACCGTGACTGATCACGAATCCGATTGATTCCGCTCGGAGGAGAACTGCGGCTGGAGGTGGAGCACCGGCGGTTAATATGTTGACGGGACGGTTCAACGGCTGAGATTCTTGAGTCGCAGATAACATGTTGAGCACCACCGGAGCTCCACACATGTGTGTGACGCCGTGATCACAGATCAAACGGTAGATTAACGGCGCGTCGAATTTACGCAAACAAACGTTAGTTCCTCCGACGGCGGCGATTCCCCATGGATAACTCCAACCGTTAGCGTGAAATATCGGTAGAGTCCATAAGTAAACCGGATTTTTCGGTACGGTCCAATCGATTAGTGAATCAATTGACATTACGAAAATTCCTCTGTGGCAGTGTACCACTCCTTTAGGAGCCGAAGTTGTACCGGAAGTATAATTGAGCACAACCGGATCCCATTCACTTTCGGGTCGGATCCATTTGAAACCCGGATCACCTCTATGGATCAGATCATCGTAAGTGTAATTAAATTTTGTACGATCCGCCACGTCAGCATCTCCTCCTTCCTCTTCTTTATCGGCGATGAAGACGAGAATCGGTGGATCAGTCGTCATCATCGAGATTGCTTCGACGGCGAGATCAACGGAGAAGACGTCGACGAAGAGAAGCTTAGATCCACAGTGACGGAGAAGAACAGAGACGGTGCGAGCGTCGAGACGTGTGTTGATGTTGTTTAGGATTGCGCCGGACATCGGAACAGCGAACTGGAGCTCGTACATAGCCGGAGTATTGGGAGAGAGAACAGAGACGACGTCGGACCTGCCGATCCCGATTGAAGATAGAGAAGACGCGACGCGGAGGCAACGGAGGTTTGTTTCACGCCACGTGTAAATGGTGTTACTTCCATAAACGATGGAGGTACAGTCACCGTAAACGGTGGCGGCTCTCTCTAAGAAACCTATTGGCGTCAACGGCGGCGAGTTTGCGCCACATGGCTTCATATCCTCCATCTCTTAGAAGAATTCTTGAGGTGGTAAACTGTTTTTTTTTTTTGTTGGTTTTTTCTAGTTTCATTTCCTTTTAAATAAAGATAGTTATCCATAAGATAAAATAAAAAAAGAGTTTCGTGATTATCTAGGATACCTTGGTGATGACAATGGCGATAAGGTTTAAACTGATCTAAAGCCAATTGGCATGTTAGATGTCGATTCTTTCCCATATATGAAAATAATTAACAAACTTTTTTTTTTTTTTTTGATAACCCAGTATCCAGACCACACAGTGACCTGACTAGCCCACTGGGCCTAAGCCCGCGTCACAGGGATTTTTAAGCCTCCACTTAAGGGCCCCCTGATAAACTGGTGGTCTGGGGCGCCTGAGCAAGTCCGCAGGTAAATTCCCAGGTGGCCACAGGAGTGAGAGAGCGAAACTGCGTCTGGGGAGGATCGATCCCTGGCCTAGACCAACAGGGCGATCCTTCCAACCAAACGAGAACCACTCGCCCACCACCATGTGGTTATAATTAACAAACTTATTTGACTTTGTAGCAGTCTTTGGTCAAATCTACGTATAAAAAGTAAATTTTTAATTTTCACCTATAGTTTTCCTTCAACATATTTTCCCACAATTAAGTAATTAACAAATTTTGAAATGTAAAGATTTTTAAGATTACGACGATGATGTGTATAGATAGTAGATATTGTGGGCAGCTGATAGAGGCAACATGTAGTGGACGTGCCGGAGTGGTTATCGGGCATGACTAGAAATCATGTGGGCTTTGCCCGCGCAGGTTCGAATCCTGCCGTTCACGCTTTTTTTATTGCATATTTTAAGATATATACACAATTCGCACGTGTTGTGTGATCAATGACGCATAAACTTGGTCACTTGTCGTTTTATTTTCTCTCTTCATCTGTTGTCTATCTTCACGAATTTAAGGTCCCACGTAAACCACGCTCAAAAGAACGAGTCATCCATCATTAAATATTTAAATGCCAAAGGGACGATGATGACACTGCACTCCTTTTAGAAGAGACGCGCATGGGCAGGCGTTTGGGGGCGTGTATAAAAAATTCTCTGGATTTTATACAACGATTTTGCAATATTTTTGGAAGTTTGAGCTAATTTTGATGAAAAGACTAAATGAAATCAAATCAATGTTTATAAAGCTTTAAGCATTTAGCGAGCTAAGATGGATTCATGATTCATCATTAACTGATTAATCTGCTCTGTCTCTCTACTACAATCAAAATCTCATTATCTCTAAATCATCTTCCATACATGTTAATAACCATAAAACAAAACGATTCATGTATCCTCAACATCCTTTCTTATACCAAAAGAAAAGAGTGTGATAACAAAAACACAACAGTTTCTGGTGAAAATCCACAAGCATATATCATATATGTATATATGTCTTAACCCCTAATAATCCGTAACAAAGTAAAAGTATTCATGCCTCCTAAGCTTGTCTATTGCAGTCATTGAAAGCTTATGCTGTTGATACTATAGGATATGGTATAAAACAAAAAACCTACTACAAGCCAAACTTTTTACAAGACACACCATACCAGAAGACTTTGCACTTCCTTCTACGCCTCAATCAAAAACCTAATGCCCATCGATTTCTTCGTGGTCCAAATATCGATTGGATATCTTCAGATTTCTTCTGCATTGTCGGATGGATTTCTTCAGATTGCCTCTGCATTGTAAGAGTTAATGAAACAAAGTAAGAACACTGATTTCAAAACTTCAGCAACAAGTTTCAAGCAAAAACAAAACCCAAACATTCATATACAAAGATTCTTCGACTCAAGAAGTTACATCAAGATTCAATGAGCTAGGAACATAGACAATCTCGCCTCTTCTAAAGAATTGTGGTTAAAGAATCTAAAACCCTTTTTCACAAAGTTATTGACTCAAACAAATTTGGGGAAAAATCTAAACCCTAGCTATTTGACACTAGCAATTTCCCAAATACAAAATTTCCAAAATCAAGCTCATGAAATTGCAACAACGTACCTCCAAATCACGGGGTCTAGAGAAATCAACCGCACGAGGTTGAGATTCCGCGGCAGTGCAATCTCGAGGAGACTCAAAGAGCGAGAGAGAAAGCTGCTTATCAGCAACACCGACATCAAAGTGAATTAACCCAGAGCTCTCCGGATCCACATGTATTCCTTTAACAGCAAACCACAAGAACAGCTCCTTCTGCGTCACACCCGATAAATTCCCGATCCGTCCATCGGAAAGAACGCCGGAGATGTTATAGTCGAAGTGGAACTGATTCTCGAATTTAGCATCGCAAGGAACAGGGAGAGCGACAGTGAAACGACCCGTTTTAACGTCGATCGAGAAATTAGTAACTCCTTTTGGAACTATTCCGGCGGGAAGATTGCTTTCCCGGAGATAATCGTAAAACGACGGATCCGGTAACGAGGAAAGCTGAGGAAAGAGAATCGAAGAGAAGAGAGCGATGATGATGAAGGAGAGATCTCGACTTGAAGTAGCCATTGAATTAAAAACAGAAATTGTCAAGGCTAAAAAAAGTAGAAAGCGTTTTCGATTGCTATGAGGAAGAAGAGAGGCGGTTGAAGTTGCCTCTGTCAACAAACAATCCGTTTCTTTCTAGAGATTAATTTAATTGTTCATTAATTAATCATCAATTTTCCTTTTCGTGTTGGGCCCTTATTAAGCCCATAATGAAGTTGGGCTTGTATTCTGAAATTGGAAAAATTGGAATATAACAGAACAAGAAGAGTTCGTGTATATAGCAAAGAAATGAAAACAGAGCTTATGAAAAAAATGTCTCATCTTTTTTTTTTTTAAACGAATAGGGAGATACTAAAAAGTAAAAACTGATTCTTCCTCACCAAACTAAGAAACCTAACAGACTTTAACAGTGACAACGAAGCGGAAACATTTTTAGAAGTCTCAGCAAATTGTTTTACCAAAGCAGAGATTGAATTTTTAGTAGAGCTTCTTTTCTCCATTTCTCATGGTGCCGATTCTACGGTTGAACCACAAACAGAGGCTGTCAAATCGAAAAAAAACATCGATATCAGTAGAGAAAGTGGTTTAAATATAACCTTTCAATTGAAATGATGAAAGCGTATAAACTAGTTCTAGTAAAACACACAAAATGCGGTTTTTGGTTGGAGAAAGTTGTTTTTCCCTTTTTAAGTAAAGATAGAGAGAATTAGTAAACTTACAGTGTCGAGGCTGACAGGCTTGCCGTCTTCTGCGACAATATCGACTACGGTTCCTGTATGGTCAGACTGAGGAGAAGAAGTTCAAGTTTCAGAGTCAAATCAATGGCACACGTTAAGCAGAAGTATTCATCCAAATTTAATTGACAAGTGAAAAACGGAGTTTGGTCATATATCTAGAAGGCAAATCATATGAAGTTTATGGACAAGAAGATGGCTTAAGTGGGATTGAACATATTAATTTACTGTAAGGATTTGGTAAGAGATGATTCGAAATAGCTAGGGTAGTAGATAAAAAGTTCACACGGTAGTCCATTTTCAGATGATTTAGAAACTCACCTCTATTTCATTCATTAACTTCATGGCTTCAACAATGCATAGAACTTGTCCCTTCTGCACTTTGTCTCCAACCTGAATCACCAAGAAAGTTATATGGCACGAATTCAGACAGTGAAATGCAGCAGACCTGAATTTGCAAAAATTGCTATTTATGACAACTCCGTTTTGTTGGATTATCTCATTAGACTCAATATCGATTTCAATCTTCTTCTTTCAAATATATAAAACACATAACAGATTCCGGAAGCGTACTTCGCCAAATGAAAAGATGTCTCAACCAAAAGCGCATGTCTTAATTTCAGAGAAGATATTAACTTTCTTGTTATTTATCAAATATCCTACCTTAATAAAGGGTGGTTCACCAGGTGCAGGACTACGGTAGAATGTGCCAGCCATAGGGCTTTTAACAGTAGGAAGCGATGATTTGGCTGGAGTAGGTGGGGATGGTGGAGGCAGGGTGGCTGGCGTAGAAGGGGCTGGTGAGGCAGCAGCAGGTGCAGGGGGAGGAGCCATTTGTTGTGCATAAGATGGTTGATTTGGTTGCTGCATCATAACATACGATGCAGGAGCTTGAGGTTGAGGTAAGGCTTCTTTTTTACGAATGACTAGTTCACAGTCAAGTTGTTTCAACTGCAACTCGACGATGTCTCTCGAATCCACAAGCCTTCATGATGAAGATGAGTATCAAATCATGGTTAAAAATGATTAAGTAATAGAACAGAGAAACTGTACTCACTTGACAAGAGTTGTTACTTGGGTAAGGAACTCAGAAATAGACTCTTCTGTAGCTAATTCAGGTGAAGAAGAAGAAGAAGAAGACGAGTCCTTCAACGTGGTTTTCTCCTTTCCTTCAGCTGATGGCTCATCAATTTTGGCAGCATTTGATGGTGCACCAGTACTAACCTTTAAAGGCAGGAGAAGATTCCAGAAATGAACAAGTTTTTGGAGAAACACTTTCTCAAAGAGATCACTAAAAAAAGAGCTTACCTTGTTAGATTGTGCCTTCACCACAGGGTAGCTACTGCGACTAGGCTGCAATTTTATATATCAAAAGGAAATCACTAATGGAATAAAAATCCCCAAATCACGATTTGTACACATAAATCTGGAAATCGGATTTTATCATTCTTCTCGGAAAAAAGTATTCGAACATATATACAGAGAGAATCAAATCGGAAAATGCAGATAAACACTAATCGACGAAGATTAGCCAAAAAGAACCTGAGCAAATTGAAATTATCCAGAATTCGAAAAACTAAAAAACCACATTGCACGAAATCTTCTCTTAAATCAGAGAGAAATTGGGAAGGAATCGTGTACCTTGGAGAGAAAGCGAAGCTTGGGCTTAGCAGAGAGACGGAAAGTAACTCTGCGAGAGCGGTTTGGGATTGGAAAGTGCGACGAGGTTTGAGTGACTGCATAGACGGTAGCAGCAGCCGGAGACGTGACTGAGAACGACGAAGACGCCATTCTTCTTCTTCTTGTTATTGGTTCAGATCGGGTTTAGGTTCTCTCTCGATGAAACCAAAGAGCACAACAACAGTTCACTTCAGAGAGAGAGAGAGAGAAGATGTCGGACTCGGAACGCGTTTCTCTTTCATTATAACTCTCTTTCAGATTTCGCCACGTGTCATACTCTGATCTGTTGTTCTGTATTTGCGATTACCCCCAATCCTTGTACACTAGCGTATTTTAATTTTTACCTTGAAGAATTTAAATGAATTGTTATTATTTTTTTTGGTCATCTGAATTTAAATGAGTATTCATATTTAGGAAATTACATTTTCTTTGGAGGAAGACATATTTATTACATAAAGATTGCATTCAAATGATATTAATGTTGTTGGTATCCCCAAATTTTATAACAAAGTATGAATAGATCCAAATACATTAGCCTAATATAAAATTTAAATATAAGGCCAGATTGGATTTGGTGAACAACTAAATGACTTATGAATAATTTAGTTGGAAGTTGGAACATCCGTTGAAAACAAAGCACAAAAATCAAACATGTAAGCCAAACTATAAACAAGCTGCATCTATTTCAACAATCGGGCCCCTGAAATTAAAATCCATCTTAATCCCTGAATTAAATCTATTGGGTGACCTCAATCAAAAATAGCCAATTTGCTTGGTTATATGAACTTATGATGCATAAACAATTCAGCTCATCATTTCATACCTTTCCACCATTTATACATACATAGTTAACCACAAATTCCGGTTAAGGGAACAGAAAGAGTTACATACATAGAACCAAACCAATTACATGGATGGAGTATGATCCTAATACTTTACATAATGAGTGATATAGAGAGAGAGAGACTCAGCCTGACCTTGCTGCTTCAATGGCTGCAAGTAAGTCTTCATATTTTGCCCCGGTCACTTCCTTTACTACCTTGTTGTCCTTCAATATCTTAAAGGTTGGAACCACTCTGATTCCGAGCTCCTTTGCCAATGGCTGCAAGCAAGAGTTTTTGCGTTATGAAATAAGTAACATAAATATAAAGACACATTCCGCGCAAAAAGAAGAACAAACCTTGTTTTCTTGGTTGCAGTCAAGCTTAAGAAACACCATGTCCTGGTACTTCTCCGATAGCTCTTTGTATTTGGGAGCAATCACTTTGCAAGGACCACACCTGCAAAGAGCCAAAAGAAGGATTGAAAAAAAGAGAGGCAAACTTTGATTTTTCTCAACACCAAAACAAAACATTTATTAGTAAACTCATTTCCAGCATTCATGATGGAACAGCTTTTAGGCTTATTTATTAAATGTACATGCTTCTCCAGAAAGTGTTACTATTCATAATTTCATATCCTTTTGTATCCAATATTCCTAACAAACCAAAAATGAATTTAAATGAATGTTCACAGAGAAGCAGAAGCCTGATAATGTGAAGATTATGGGTGATACTTACAATGCTGTACCTTTTGAACACAATTGAAAGTAACAAGGGGATCGAATACTAGCCCTAGACTATCGAAGCTACACAATATAAGAAGCAAACTGAGTTTCATAGACAAGACGAGCTAAATATAGGCCAAGAGAAGCAAAGGAGATGGTTAGTTGGACCAGGGCATGATTCTGTTGTAGCAAGAATTGGGAATTGAGAATTAAAGACATGAGGGTCAGCCAATGCAAAGTTCTAAGCTAAACAACTTAACAAAGTTATTTCAACTGTGAAATATCAAATCAGTAAACAAGTTTCAAACCCTAATTTCCAACGACTGATCCAAAACCTATCAACAATCTAGATTCAAACAAACTGTACATTGAATTTTTCAATTCCGCGAACATCTGACGGAATCAAGTAGTTCCAAACACTAGATTGCAATCAAGGAATTCAAAAATTCGCACCAACAACAAGAAGAAGTGATCGAAAAGTTACCACTGAGTGTACATGTCGAGGACAACAATCTTATCACCGGCGGCTTTAACAATTGGCCAGAAAGTGTCCTTATCAACCTCCGTCACCTGGCCGACACTGACATTCACTGTTTCTAAGCTACACCTCACCACATACGAACCACTTCTCTTCCCGGAATCTAAAACACCACCACCACCACCAGAACAGAATCCGATTTTCGTCACGACGCCGGAATTAGGGATCTGGCAGTGCTGCTTCACGAGGGGAAATCCTCCGACGGAGGTAGATGAAGTCGGAGAGTAACGGAAAGATGTCGGAGATGGAGCGAGTCGGAGAGAGAGAGGCATTGTTGAAGAAGAAGAAGCTCGAGTCCAAAACAGTAGTGTGATCTTTCAAAGGACCACCCTGTGAGAGACTCTTTGATTTCCAAATTAATTCGAGTATTGTTCTGATTGTTATCGTTATCCGTGAAATATCGTGGATTTTCTTACTGTGAGGTCAATAATACCCTTAAATGGATAACGAAGAAAGACGACATTTGGGGGTGTTTACGTATTTTCGGGTCTTCGTGTTCGATGGACGCGAAGTTGTAGAATAAATCGGAGGATTATTTGTTGCAAATGACGATCATGTCCCCACAACTATAACTTTGGTTTTTGAACAGAGACCATAGATTATTTTTGGAATTATTTTTTGCTATTTTTGAGCCGGAATTGGATGTACAAATCAGATAACAATTGTCCCTGTTCTTTTGTAATGATACAACCAACATTATTACGAAAGGCTTTAAATCTTGAGATAGTCATTGTCTACGGGATTAAACACATGAGCAGCCTCTTGCTCGATAAACCTCAACTGTCCTTTTGTAAGATGCAAATAAACTATCCAATCTCCGGCGCCATCGGTCTCCACCGGACTAGGCATTGTCATCACGTAACCAGCTCTGCTTCCGGGTGGAAGATGGTACGAGCCAAAAACAGGCGAGCCCCACCCGAAATCAATCTGGGTCACCGGAAAACTCTTTCCAGAGGAAACCACGAAAGCGGGTCCATCGTTTAATCCAGTACCGTATATCCTTGATAGAACCGGTATCGGACGGCGAGTCTCAATCCAATCGATCAAGTTCAAGAAATGGTCTTTGGTCATTGTACTCTCCAGTACCTTGTGAACCTCGTCGTTCACCCAAGACAGTGGCTTGTGGATCAAGTCATCGATCCTCTGCTCTCCAAATGGAACCGAGAGAACATTCCCAAACTAATTGCAGTTTTCTTGCTCCATAAGTTTCTTCCTTCCGTCAACAACGATGCCAAGTTTCGAGTTTTTAGTCGGGAGTACCGAATCTGTTGCTGCGTGTTTAGCCAAGAGTTTCCATAGAAATGCGCTGAAAGACTCGAGTTTCGTCCTCTTACCATTGCTAGCCAGAGTTTGAAGCTTTGCTAAGACATCTGCTTTGATGTAATAGATACTGCTTGTGAGGATATTATCTTCATCAGTGATTTCTTGTGGAACGGTCAAGGACGTTAGAGGCATGTACATTTGGTCTATTGATGAGTCGATGATCAAAGGTCGTCGTGGGTCTAACAGAGATCTTTTGAACGAAGGAACATAAGAGATTGGTACATCGGATCGAGAGATCTCGGCCCACGATACGAGGAACATGTTCATGGAATACGCATCTGCTATACGGTGATCAAATGTGCATCCCACAACTACGCTCCCACATTTCAGTTCAGTTACCTATTCAGACAAATTGAAACAATAACAACCAGCAAAGAAAAGAAAAACAGAGTTATGTTAATAACAACCAACAAAGACAAAAAAACAGAGTTATGTTGTTACAGCTGAATTAGTAAAAGTATTTTGCACAAAAAAGTAAAAGTATATGAATATAGGTAATCTTTGAAGGTGTGAGATGCAGAGTATAGATAGATACTTCAATTTTGTTTCTTTATGCAAAACTAGAATCCCAAAACTTATTTAAATATGTATATGTTGTTTTGAAAATAAAATTAATTAGATTAAGACATATCATGAAGCCAGCTTTCTTGACTATTCTTTTTTTTTTACTATTCTTTTTTGACTATTCTATTACGGGAAAAATGTCATTTAAATCATCAGTTGGCTATTTCCGTTGATTTAAAGCATGAACTCTGCACCTGGTCATTAAAATGCTCAATTTTATGTTGACTTTTAATTTAATCACGAATTCTCGATGACAAAGCCAATTGAAACACAAAATCGGAATCGAAAAAAGAAAATTGATATCAAAATTAGAACTTCATAATTAAAATTTCTCTCGATTTCTTCTCTAATCCTCTCGATTTCTTCTCAAATCCCGATTTAATCTTAGTTTCTCAAGATTTCTTCTTTCGATTTCGATTTTATGTCTCAATTAGCTTTTGTCTATGAAAATTCGTGATTAAATTGAAAGTCCACAAAAAATTGAGCATTTTAATCATCAAGAATATAGTTCATGCTTTAAATCAACGAAAATAGCCAACTGATGATTTAAATGATATTTTTCCCGTTCTATTACCTGAATAGCAAAGACTCCATGCTTTTTCATGGGAACAAACTTGGCAATACTTTGATAAGGATCATACAAGTTAAGCTCCCGGAGCTCCACGTCAGCAGCGGCTTCCACAAACTCCACGCCACCGTTACTGCAGAGAATCACGGGCTCTCCGGTGGTGGGATTGATCACGACCTCGCCGGCAAGAACGTAGTAGGAGACGAGAGCATCGGCCAAAGCCGTTTTGAGAGCATGATTATTGGTAATGTTATAAAGTGGTTTCTTGTAGAAGAAGCAAACGTTGATATCGACAGGAGGGAGAAGGAGGTCGAGGTTGGAAAGAGGGATAATCCTATTCTCTGGCAAAGAGAGAAGAGGAGCAGCCGCGACTACAACCTCGTTCCTCGTGGTGGTCACGTTGAAACCACGTGCTTCGGATTTAGTCACAGATCGGTTATGATATCTAAATCTGTTCAAGAACTTCGAGCCGTGGAGAGAAGAAGAAGAGTGAATGATCATTATTGTTTTTTTTTTTGTTTTTTTTTTATCTTTTGTTTGTTCACGAAAGGGAAATGAGCCCAAAAATACCTTATCCAGAATCCAACAATGTACTTATCAACTTTAACCAAAAGAAAAAGTTAAATGTTGGATTTATAAGACCGAAAAATACTCGAACCGGCATGAAGAAAACCGGGTCTCCGGTTAATAAAGCCACCGGCAAATTTAAAATTCATCTTTCGTCGTCTTCGTCCCGTACATTCGCCGCTGCTCTAAAATCAACAACGATGTTCCTTCCCCGCGTGAACGGCACGCGCTTCCCTCCACTCGTAGCTTCTCGTCGTCTCTTCTCCGCCTCCGCCGCTTCTCTCCAGCAATACTGCACGGAGAAACCACCGATCAAACCGTGGCCGCAGAGGCTATTCCCGAAGCGATTAGTCTCCATGATCACCCAACAGCAGAACATCGATCTCGCTCTCCAGATATTTCTCTACGCCGGTAAATCCCATCCCGGTTTCACTCACAATTACGATACTTACCACACAATTCTCTTCAAACTATCCCGTGCTCGTGCTTTCGATCCCGTGGAGTCTCTCATGGCGGATCTTCGGAATTCATACCCGCCGATTAAATGCGGCGAGAATCTCTTCATCGACTTGCTTCGAAACTACGGTCTCGCTGGTCGATACGAATCTTCAATGAGGATCTTTCTTCGAATCCCTGATTTCGGTGTTAAACGCTCTGTTCGATCGTTAAACACACTCTTAAACGTTCTAATCCAGAATCAGAGATTTGATTTGGTTCATGCCATGTTTAAGAACAGTAAGGAGTCTTTTGGAATCACGCCCAACATCTTCACTTGTAATCTACTAGTGAAAGCTCTCTGCAAGAAAAATGATATAGAAAGTGCATATAAAGTGCTCGACGAAATTCCCGCTATGGGTTTGGTGCCAAATTTGGTGACTTACACTACGATTTTAGGTGGGTACGTTGCCAGAGGTGATATGGAATCGGCTAAGAGGGTTTTGGAAGAGATGTTGGATCGTGGGTGGTATCCGGATGCGACCACTTACACGGTTCTCATGGATGGTTACTGTAAGTTAGGGAGATTCTCTGAGGCAGCTACGGTGATGGATGAGATGGAAAAGAACGAGATTGAGCCAAATGAAGTAACGTATGGAGTTATGATCAGAGCTTTATGCAAGGAGAAGAAATCCGGGGAAGCACGTAACATGTTCGATGAAATGCTTGACAGAAGTTTTATGCCAGATTCTTCTCTTTGTTGTAAAGTTATTGACGCTTTGTGTGAAGACCACAAGGTGGATGAAGCATGTGGTCTGTGGAGAAAAATGTTGAAGAACAATTGTATGCCTGATAATGCGCTTCTGAGCACTCTCATCCATTGGCTTTGTAAAGAAGGGAGAGTTACAGAAGCGAGGAAATTGTTCGATGAGTTTGAGAAAGGCTCGATCCCTAGTCTCTTGACGTACAACACGTTGATTGCTGGAATGTGCGAGAAGGGCGAGTTGACAGAGGCGGGTAGATTATGGGACGACATGTTTGAGAGGAAATGTAAGCCGAATGCTTTCACATATAACGTTTTGATTGAAGGCTTGTCCAAGAACGGAAATGTTAAAGAAGGAGTCAGGGTACTTGAAGAGATGCTGGAGATTGGTTGCTTTCCTAACAAAACAACGTTCTTGATATTGTTCGAGGGGTTGCAGAAGTTAGGGAAAGAAGAGGATGCGATTAAGATTGTTTCAATGGCTGTTATGAATGGGAAAGTTGATAGAGAGTCTTGGGAACTTTTCTTGAAGAAGTTTGTTGGTGAACTAGATAAAGGGGTTTTGGCTCTTAGAGAGTTGTTGCATGAAATTTCTGTCTCTTGACGAACCAAGACTATGATCAATACTCAATGCTCAAAAGGCTTAATCGATGTCCTCAAGGTATCTATCTTACTCTTGACTCTTATGCGTTCGAGACCTTTAGATGCTTTTTTAATTTTACATATTAAGAATATTATATATAGGGCCAAAGACTCTTGTGGCAGTTGAAGGGAAGAGAAGCAGCGAGTCAAGGCCGCTTAAGATTCAGCATCCATGTTCCAGTTCAAGCTATCGTGATCATCAAGCAGCTGACATTGATGTATAAAGCGAATCAAGTCGCAAATTCACCTAACACCGCGATACTCGCCTTGTGTCCATCCCTAGTCTATTTGTTACTGTTTGATATCAATAATGTTTATAATGTTTTTTCTACAAAATTACAAAAATTAGTGAATTATCAGATTATTGTAACTAATTTAGGAAAAAACAGATTTTTTTTGTTTATTCTAAATTTTAGAATTGAAACAGATTTGAAATTGAGCATGGTTTAAATTTGAATCATAATTGTTAAGAGTTAAAGGACATGTATCTCTTAACAAAGTAAATAATCTTATTCTTCAAAATTCTACCAATTAACTAATTTATTAAAAAGCATAGGATTTTTATGAAAAATTAAAAGTTAAATGACACATATCATCACTCTAAAATTTAAACACTCATGATTATGTATCCCTAAAGAAAGTAATATAATCTGATTCACACAAAAATTCACTAATAAACTAATTTATTAAAAAGGATAGATTTTATTCAAAAAATACCAAGTCTTTGAGAGTTTAGCTTCAAAATGATCAAAATGGAAAAAGGAATTAATTTACTATACACAAACTTTTACATTTAAATCTACTTATTTTTATTCGTATTTTAAAATTCCGTAAGTTGCAAACATACAAAAATATTTTAAGATATATTTTGATGTCATATAACGAAATCAAACCATATTACAAATTAACGGTATAAAAAATTTAAATAATCGCGCGAATATTAACCTAGTTCATATTACAAAATAAAAAAAAACTGTGTTGTATATTTATAAGTTTGTTATAACAATTGAAAAAGCAAAAAAAAACAGAAACAAAGACACATCAAAATGTCTACTGCTTCACTATTTAGCTTCCCTTCATTTCATCTCAGATCCCTCCTTCTTCCTCTCTCTTCTTCTTCTTCTTCCTCTTCCCGATTTGCCCCTCTCCGTCTTTCTCCGATCCGATCTCCGGCGGCGAGGACTCAGCATTCTGTTCGCGCTTTCTCAGCTGTCACCATGACCGACTCTAACGACGCCGGAATGGATGCTGTTCAGAGACGACTCATGTTTGAGGACGAGTGAGAAATTTGATTCCTTTTCTTCGATTTTGATTTGGGTTTGCTTTATTAAGGAACCAACATTTAGGGTTTATTACTTTATCTGACAAATTTAGCTGAGACACTCTCTCTATGTTTCTAAGATATAGTGATATGTTTTGTGGAAGATGCTGAGCTTTTCTAAAATTTTGATTTTGTTTTTTAATCATGGATATGATCAAATGTGAGTGGCTGCTTGATGTTCTGAAGTTAGTATTCATGATGGCTTTTATTCAATTCAATCTCTCTTTTTGTTCCGCAGATGCATTCTCGTTGATGAAAATGATCGTGTGGTAGGCCATGACACTAAGTATAACTGTAAGTGAATTTGATTCTCATTCAATATCTCGGAGAAGAATGATGGCAACCTAAGCTGCTTTTGGATTCGTTTTTCTTGTTTTTCTTGTTTTTCTATTGAAACACATGTGTGTATCTTAGTAAACAGTTTCGATGCAACCTCGTGGTAATTTGCGTCTTTTAAAGTGTTAAATTTAGTTGTTCCAGGATAATACTGACTCCTTGTTTTGATCTGCAGGTCATCTGATGGAAAAGATTGAAGCTGAGAATCTACTTCACAGAGCTTTCAGTGTGTTTTTATTCAACTCCAAGTATGAGTTGCTTCTCCAGGTATTTTTTTATGATCACCTTGATGTGAAGACGACTCTAGGTTTAGAAATCCAGTATCTGAAAAGTTTTGTGCACCATTATATTCATATCATCTAGTCTCTTTGACACTCTAGTTCTGTAATGTCTGAAACCAGTCACACTGATAGAGAGATAAGTATATACTGTAGCTTCTGGTGGTAAGGCAATGGAGTCGGTCGTAAACTAGATTTAAGGAATTTGTTAGGCAATGCCCAAGGCTGTGAAAATCACCTAGCTTTTTTAAAAAAATTGTTGGTTGGGTTTTGGCTTTGCTTGCTTCAGATTGTATGACCATCCTATTGAAATTTTCTTCTTCTCTTATGGACAGCAACGGTCAAAAACAAAGGTTACTTTCCCACTTGTGTGGACAAACACTTGTTGCAGCCATCCTCTTTACCGTGAATCCGAGCTTATTGAAGAGAGTGTGCTTGGTATACATTTAAGCTTTTTATGAAACTTCGTGAATCTTTCAGCAGTGAGTAGCTACTACGTACTGATCTCCTCTATTTGATCTTTCCTTATCAGGTGTAAGAAATGCTGCACAAAGGAAGCTTCTCGATGAGCTCGGTATAGTAGCTGAAGATGTACCAGTCGATGAGTTCACTCCCTTGGGACGCATGCTTTACAAGGCACCTTCTGATGGAAAATGGGGAGAGCACGAACGTAAACAATCCTTCCATGTTTGATCATTTCTCTTTTTAACTCCTTTGAATTCAGGATTTGAACCTCTGTGGACTTTCTTGCAGTTGACTATCTACTTTTCATCGTGCGGGATGTGAAGCTTCAACCAAACCCGGATGAAGTGGCTGAGATCAAGTATGTGAGCAGGGAAGAGCTTAAGGAGCTGGTGAAGAAAGCAGATGCAGGCGATGAAGCTGTGAAACTATCTCCATGGTTTAGATTGGTGGTGGATAATTTCTTGATGAAGTGGTGGGATCATGTTGAGAAAGGAACTCTCATTGAAGCTGCAGACATGAAAACCATTCACAAGCTCTGAACTTTCCATAAGTTTTGGATCTTCCCCTTCTCATAATAAAATTAAAAGATGAGACTTTATTGATTTAGACAAAACTGGCAACAAAATCTCTTCCTAGGATTTTTTTTGCCTTTTATCTCCCTTGGATTCATCTATAGTTTAGTTTTCATCTTTTTTACTTCTTGTCTTCTTGAGTACAATTTGCAAAGAGAACATAACACATGTTGAAAACAGAACATGAAAAAGGAAGAAGACAGAACAAAAAAAAAAAGGTGAAGAAAGTAAAATTAAAGACGAC
This sequence comes from Arabidopsis arenosa, assembly GCA_905216605.1. NCBI lineage: Eukaryota > Viridiplantae > Streptophyta > Magnoliopsida > Brassicales > Brassicaceae > Arabidopsis > Arabidopsis arenosa. The sequence goes on from LR999456.1 coordinate 6,051,480, forward strand.
AAGGTTATCAAGTAGTAATCTCATGATTCCTTGCTTTAAGCTTCACCACTACCTCTGATCTGATTTATACCAAAACCCACTTTTCTTCTTTCAAAAGGTAAAACTCAATCATTTATAATTTATTATGGAGAAGTGAGAGTAAGTTTCAACTTTGATCTTGTATTCTTCTCCGAAATAGTAACACACTGTGAAGAGTTTTCCTACATCTGAATTTTGTCTGATCCAGGTAATAAAACTTGATCTGATCCCTTCCATAGAAATATTTTCAAAAGTTCTATCCTTTTTCTTCTAGGTTTGCTCGATTTTCCATGAAATACGAAACAGATTCGGTGATCATACTCATCAAGCTATCGAAAATCTGATAACTTTATAAAAAATTATTGCCTTTTGATTGATCCACTCTCAAGTCTCATCTTTTGATCGTAGCTGAGAAGAGAAAAGAAGGAAAATGGCGTTTGTGACAACTGCGGAAGTTTGTGACGCGAATCAAGAGCTGATTCGGAGTGGTCAGCTACGAGCTTTGCAACCCATTTTCCAGATTTATGGCCGTCGACAAATATTCTCAGGACCAGTTGTTACTGTCAAAGTATTTGAAGACAATGGCTTAATCCGTCAATTCATTGAGGAGAAAGGTAATCAAGTTATTTCGCAAATCAAAGTTTTAAACTTTCAACGGGATTGAACAATATTTTACTTGCAGAGAGACTTGAATAGATATGATCTGAAAGTTCTGAACTTTGACATGTTTTATGATTACATAAAAACATAATTGTTGTGTTAGTTGCTTAGTGTGTGTAATCTATCACTTTGCAAATGGATCATTTTCATGATTAAAAGGGTATTACTTTGAGAGAACAGAGCTGGTCTTGGACACGTTGAAACTGGGGCTCATGTAAAAAACTCTTAGCTTCCGGCTCTTTTACATGTATCAAGATCAGCCTTTTATGTCACTTTGCAAATTTTTAATGTTAGGATGAAAAGGGTAAGACTTAAGGAGAGAGAACGATTCAAAGTTCTTTAACTAAGAGTGTTCGAGGGGTTTTCGATTAGGGAAACCTCGCGGTAGTAGTTTCAGGCTCTTATTAATCATTCAAGATCATCTATTTTACTTTCCATATTCTCACATCTAAGATTCTGTAAATGTTTTGGATGTTATTAGGAAACGGTAGAGTTCTTGTGGTGGATGGTGGAGGGAGTCAACGATGTGCAATACTCGGAGGTAACCCCGTGGTTCAAGCTCAGAACAACGGATGGGCTGGAATCGTTGTGAACGGATGCATCAGAGACGTCGATGAGATCAACGGTTGTGATATCGGAGTGAGAGCTTTGGCCTCTCATCCGATAAAGGCGAGTAAAAAGGGACTTGGAGAACAACGAGTTCCGGTTAATATTGCAGGGACTCGGATTTGTGATGGAGAATGGCTTTATGCAGATACTGATGGGATTCTTGTCTCCCAAATTGAGTTATCCGTTTAAGAAAAAAGGCTCGTCTGGTTTTGGCTTTGATCAGTTACAAAAAAAAAAAAAAAAAACAGAACTTGGTTTGTGTTCTTCTTCTTTTTACTTAAGAGATTGTCAAATTATAATGGAAAATAATTTCTGTTTTGAATCAAGTATCATATTAATATTATTTCCTTTGAAGATGAATACAAAAATAAACTTTTTTACTTATGAATCAATAAAGCCAAGAAGAAGAGTTAAGCGCAATAACAAGAACAAACAGCACCAGGGGCTTCAGTAATAGGTTGACAGCCACCACCTTTGTTAGTGGCACAACCATCAAGGCACATCTGAGTGCATTTTTGGTCATCTTCTTTTGTTTCACATTTACCAAATTCTGGCTGATGGCTGCAACACTTTGGGTCTAATTCGCTGCTAGGCCACACAGTCTTTCTTGCTTCAGTACCTGCAAATACACAACACACGTAAATCATATACTGTATTCAGTTTTTTTGTGAATCCAACATAATGGATTTTACGAATAAATTACTAACCGGAAAGTAGAAGAGACAGAGCTAGGATAGCAAAAAGAACGAATTTTGAGGAGGCCATTTTTTTTTTCGTTCAACTCTAAAAGATTTGTTTATGATTAGATAATATGTGCGTTGAAAATGTGATATATATATACACACACTTGTTTGCTAGAAACTTAGAAAGGAAAGAGATAACCAAGATTTTCAACATATAAAATTTAACACCAGATTATATGTTACTCAAAATGGGTAATGAAGAGAATTTAATTTTTTTTTACTTTGATATCTTATTTTCTGGAGGAAAAAATCAAAAGAAATTTGCGTTGATGGAAATGATATTAATTAGCAAATTTGATAGGTAATGATGGTAGTATCAATATTTTTGAATGATTTAAGTTTTCATAGATTTTTAAATGATTTTGGTGATTTTTGGTGAATTTAAAGAACTGATTCTTTATTAAAATCTCTCAACCCCATGAAATTTACATATTTGTATTTCCAGCTTAAGAATTCTTCTAGAACACTGTAAATCATTATTAATAAAATAAAATAAATTCCAATAAGAGTAGATTTGTATGTTTTTTTTTCCAAATATAATCACCAGTTTGATTAATCTTTTTTTTTTTTGACGTCTAGATTTATTATTTATTGCAAATTATGAGAACTGTTACATAGACGATTCTACAACGGACAATTCCTTCCGACCCTTATTAGATCCACGACAGACGACACTTCCTTCTCCATGCTCTTGACGGACACCTTCAATGATCCACAACCTTACGACACTTCTCTCTCTGCGTAGAATCCTGGCGAACGGCTATAATTGTACTTCGCTGGAGATCTCCTGCACACTTGCCTCCTTTAATCTGCAAATTTATTAATAAATCGCAATATCTGGGACTCGAACCCCAGACCTCTTGGTGTAGAAGCATTAATTAACCCTTGGTCAACCAATGGGCCAAGGGGGCTTCCACCACCAGTTTGATTAATCTTCGATGATTTTTGGAGATGTTATCAAATACTATAACTAATAACACCAGATTTTATAAGGTAATCCAATATTCATATGATCGAATAACATAAGATTCGTCATTTTTGGTATTGAGCAAGTCTCTAACACACACATTCAGGGGAAGAACTTCAAAAAGCAACAAAAACATGTACACTAGACTTGTACAAGTGATTATGCTTTGTTCTGTTTTAGTTCTATTACTAAAATTGGGACTGATACAAACAAGTGCCAGAGACACAAGTTTTGTTTAGTATCATGGCAGATAATAAGCTAATCGAAGCTGCGGAATTGGCAAGTCAGCTTTGGGAAGCTAAGATAAAAGCAGAGTACCCCGTGAGCAAAAGATTGTTGGCAAACAAGAACTCAATGAAGATGTCATTACATTGAAGAAGATCGTTAAAAGCAGTGAAAGAAGAATTCACAGTGATAGTTTCTCGTCAACCAATTGTTGAAACGTCTTCTCACTACTTAAAACCGTAAAAGGTATTCACAATTATTTGTAGTTCTTGTTATTTACTATTTGCCACTTTCTTACAGAACAGAATTTGACCCAAAAAAACGAAGAATATTTATGTTACTATGTATAACTTTTCTGTGTCGTAGCAAAACTTCTTTGACGAGGCTGGTTTCTTCTTTCCCTCCGTCGTCTTTCCATTACTTCTTGTTGTTCTTCAACTACTTCGATCTCTAAGTTTTCGCTCTCCGCAGTAATTCTTGAGGAAGTGTAAGGGAACAAAACCGGTCTAAAACACCAAAGAAGCGCGGTTAAAATAGCGACGTAAAGATACATTGAAATCCAAACGCAAAGAGTCCATTTCCAATTATAAGCCATTCGTTTAATCCATGGCGGTTTTGAGTTTATAACGACTTCTGCTTCATATAGCTGAGGCAATGTCCAAGTTTGTGCACGTGGAACCAGAGTCGCTCTCACGGCTTTTGTCCTTGGCCATTTCTCTTGGTGCTTTAATGCATCGATTCTCATTGTTTGTGCTTCGTTTGCTATTCCGGCTATAAGTGGAACACTCATCACAAATGTTCGTGCAAGTCTTATAGGTTTGCTTCTAAACCGTAACATACAAGGTTGGCTCGATCTCGCGATTGTCTCGCCTTTCAAGGATAAAAGCTCTACTTTCAACTGTACACACAAGACAATGGACCAATTTAACTAAAAAATGCTATCAATATGATTTTAGCGACATAAGGCAGATTTTTCAAAATTAAAACTTGCGGAATCGCATAATAGTTTGAAAATAATTTGCAATTCCTTAGAATCACGTGATTAAATAAAATAAGCTGCAAAATGAAAACTTCAAATTCATTATTAACAGATAAAAATTTGATTGAACATAATAGTTGTAGAACAGTATAATTCTTTTTATTATAGCTAGTCATTAAACTTGATTTGGTTATATATCAAATATGATTTTAGTGATTCAACTAGCATAATTCCATAGGATTATTTGATTGGTAAAAATATCCATCCCAAAACATTATACCATTTCACAGATATTAGTATACTACTAATTAGAATTACATTTACCTGAAATACCCCAATTCTTCGATTAAATTCAGATTCAGGCATCCAAAGCACCAAAGAGACATGAACGTTATGACCAACAGGAACACTAAACGATCTCTTCTTCTTATCAAAACTAAAAACCGCGCTTGGGTTTTCTACAGTGTAATCAAAGAACAATCTGTCTCTCACAACCACAGGCTTTTCTACATACAAACTCACAATCCCAACACCGATAACAACCGCCAAAATCAATGCCAACACCATCACCATTGACACGTGGCATGCACCCAATATCCCAAACCATGTCCGCCTGACAACTCGCCCCGCACCACCCGCTATCCGGGAGGGAGCCCGTTTAACCGCTTTTTCCGCCGCAGAGACGGTAGCGACTGCGCGGCGGTAGGAGCGGTAGAGGAGAAAGAAAGGTGAGGATAATACCACGAGTGCGTTATAGATTAGATCAGCTTGGATGGTGACTAGAACCATGAACCAGTCGGCTCGTAATGGTTCGGGGATTTTGAGTTCGTTGTCTTGTTCTTTCATTGTCTTGTTTGGGAGGATTCTCTTACGGTTTCTGTTTTATGATCGATGAAATAGATAAACGTCGCTGTCATAGTGCCATATAAAATATATTTTTCATCTGCATGAGAAAACTGATACGTGTTGTTTCGTGTTCTTGAGTAGTGCCACGTTGCTGCAATGAGATCATAGTGAATGTACCAGAATCATTTCAACATGAAAGAAACTTTTTGTATGGGTAAATTAGCTTATCCTGAAGTGTTGGATCTGGATTTTAGTTCAAGTTTTCAGCTCTTTTTATCTACATTAACCGATGTTAATATGTTATATCATGTAACATATAAACAAAATTAATTTTAAACTTATAGAGTATATATAGTTTACAAAGTAAGGTGATATTATGTAATTCATACTGGAAAATAGAGATAAGTAATCCAAAGAATGCAGCTGGATTATAATTAATCTAAAAAAATCAATACCTAAATGGATTAAAATCTAAATTCTTTTCAATAAGATATATAAGTTTCTAATTTACTATTAGAGATCATGTACAAAACAAAAAAAAAACTCTAGTTGTGTGAATGTACAAAATGTACAGTTTCTATATTATTATTTTATTATGTTAATTCATACTTTTTGGTCATAAAATTCTTTACTATTTTTATGTTTGAATTTATAAAGTGATAAAAGGAATAAAAGCTAGCGGATTTGAACGAATATGGGAGCAAAAGTCTTAATATGCACCGTACTACACTCTATAAAGACCTTTTCACAAAATAGGATAAAAATTCCTTTTTTTATTTATTTAAATACTTTTTAACTAAAGATAAATAATCTCGCATCGAAACTCTCGTAGCCCCCAATTCCTTCTCTCTCAATCGCAAAATTAGGGTTAGGGTTTTCAATTCCCCCACCTTGCGAATTTCTCATTTCTCGTAGCCGCCGCCGCCATCGACGATGACAGGCAAAGCAAAGCCAAAGAAGCACACAGCGAAGGAGCTCCAAGCAAAAGCCGATGCAGCGTTGACCAATCGCGGCGGAGGAAAGGCAGGGCTCGCCGATAGAACCGGTAAGGAGAAAGGTGGTCATGCTAAGTACGAGTGTCCTCACTGCAAGATCACTGTACCGGATCTAAAGACGATGCAGATCCATCATGAATCGAAGCATCCAAAGCTGACTTATGAAGAGCCGAGGAATCTTCATGAGGCTTTAGCTGCTCCTGCTGAATCGTCTAAGCCTAAGCCTGGGATCAGAGGAAGCCTTAAGAAGTGAAGTGAAGATGTTTGGGGATTGTATCGAATTTCGATTTGAAATTTGAGGTCTTTTAATGGTGTTTTGATGTGAGAATATAAACTTGCGTTGATGATGGATGATGCTTATGTCTATCTTCGTATTTTTATGTTACGATCATATAAAAAGTTACTGATATTTATTTTTCTTTATAAAATGGTTTGTTTCTAACTTATGGGTTTCTTTTGATTCTTGTTTCTGGATACTTTTTGTTCATTAGCTGCAATTTCTCTCATCTTGGTGATTTTGGTTGGTCTGAATCATTTCAAGCTGCTCGTAAAATCAGCATCTCTGTTTTTGATCAGACATGTTAGCTCATTAAGACAAGTGATTTTGATGAAGAGTTTTGGTTTTGTTCTTTGAGTTTTATGAATGTTCGGAAACTTTACAGGCTTCTGTTCTCTGTTTCTGGTTAGGCATGTATATTAGGTAAGCCAAACTTTTAGTGGAATCATTTGAGGAAGAGTGAAAGTTTATGCAACTCATGTTATAACCAAACAAGAGATTATGTAGTTTGATTTGGTGTCTGAAAAGCTTTGAGAAACATGTCATGTATGTTATGTGGTCATAGCATAAACTGGCTTTTGCTTTTTAAGCTTTCAAGCCTTCAAAGCATCTGGACAAGTTAGGGAGATTTGCATATTAAGGCACTTCTAGAGAAAGATATTACATTTTAGACACTTTCCAAACTTGAGGCATTTCTCCTTCTTTTTGGAGATAAAAATGACGCTATTGCCCCTAATTTAACTAAAGACATGTTATACACTTTCTCTCCTCTCTCGTTTGATTAGAAATATTAGTTAGAAAAAAGTCCCACGCTATTATCCGCTATTTATATGCCATTAACGTTTATCTTCTTCCCTCACCCATCAAGTTCCAATTCCCAACACTGTCACACAAAAAAAAAGAATCTTTCAAACAATGAATCTCAACGTCGTCGTTTTACTCTTTCTCCTTCTAATCTCATCCGCCACGTGTTGTCCGCCGTCAGACCGCCGTGCACTTCTAGCTTTCCGATCAGCTCTTCACGAGCCTTACCTCGGCATTTTCAACTCATGGACCGGCCAAGACTGTTGCCATAACTGGTACGGTATTAGCTGCGACTCACTCACTCACCGAGTCGCCGACATAAACCTCCGCGGCGAGTCAGAAGATCCAATCTTCGAACGAGCTCATCGAACCGGTTACATGACCGGACACATCTCCGCCTCGATATGTGACCTCACTCGTCTCTCCGCCATTACAATCGCCGATTGGAAAGGCATCTCCGGCGAAATCCCTAAATGCATCACTCGTCTTCCTTTTCTCCGTACACTCGACTTAATCGGAAACCAAATCTCCGGTGGGATTCCATACGACATCGGAAGATTAAACCGGTTAGCTGTTTTAAACGTAGCAGATAACCGAATCTCCGGTTCAATTCCAAAATCGTTAACCAATCTCTCTAGCCTAATGCATTTAGATCTCCGTAACAACTTAATCTCCGGCGTAATCCCTCCCGACGTCGGAAGATTAAAAATGCTCAGCCGTGCGTTATTATCCGGTAACCGAATAACCGGTCGGATCCCTGAATCCTTAACCAATATCTACCGGTTAGCTGACGTGGATCTCTCCGGTAACCAACTCTACGGTACAATCCCACCGTCGTTAGGACGTATGTCGGTTCTAGCAACACTTAACCTCGACGGAAACAAAATCTCCGGAGAGATACCTCAAACTCTGATGACGTCGTCGGTGATGAATCTGAATTTGAGCCGGAACTTGCTACAAGGGAAGATACCGGAAGGGTTTGGACCAAGGTCTTACTTCACTGTTCTTGATTTGTCGTATAATAATCTGAAAGGACCAATCCCGAGATCGATCTCTGGTGCGTCGTTTATTGGTCATTTGGATCTTAGCCATAACCATCTCTGTGGGAGGATTCCGGTGGGTTCGCCGTTCGATCATCTTGAAGCGGCGTCGTTTATGTTTAACGACTGTCTTTGTGGTAAACCTTTAAGGGCTTTGTTATCTACTATGTATAGTTATTTTGGACACCCAAAATTTTTTGTTGATTTTTCTTTCAATGTGCAGAGATCTCCACCTTCAAGACAATATATTGATGCCACGAGAATATGACCACATGAACATGGAACTTTGGTTTCTTTACAAACCAACAAAAAAAGGGCTTACTTGATTTTCTTTAATTCATGCCTAATTCCCTAGCACTCGCTCTCTGATGAATCAATATGTTAGATATATGTTAGAAGTTGACTTCATTACAATATTTTGCTAATCCACATGTACCAGATGTAACCGTATGGAATAGTAAGCAAAGTTTGCAAGCATCTTAGTATTTATAAAGAAACAAAAAATAAACAACTAAATGCAGAATCTCCATGGTTAAAAATAAACAACTAAATGCTATATAATGATGAGAGTGTCCATATACATAACAGCCATATAACTGACATTTAGATTTGTGATCTTAATACTTAAAAAATGACTAAATGCTATATAATGAAGTGACTGTCCGTATACAAGTGAATATTGGTCACATAGTCGTTTCATATCAATACACAAATTTATACATGAACGATAATCGGCAACTAAAAGTACACCATCCATTTTTTTTTGACCAATATTCACTTGTGTATGGACACTACCATCATTATAAAATGGATCAATACCATATACGTTGTTTATTGATGTTTGTCCAAGCTGTGCAATCCAAATGGTCATCTTGTGACTCACATGGTCGTCGTTTCATACCAACACAGAAGTTTATACATAAATGAAAACCACCAATTTCACGAAAAGCGTCCATTTTCCGCTGACCATTTGTTCACTTGTATATAGACACTCCAATCATTATATAAACCAACTTTGAATGAAAAAAAGTGTCATTGGTGATGCAAGAATCACAACTTTAACCATACACTAGATACTCTAAACCCTACTCCATACCTATTAAATCCAACCCGATATTTAATTTCTTTTATAGATATAACACTAAACCCTACTCCCTACCTACTAAACCCAACCCGAGATTTAACTTTTTTAAAATATATAACACTAAACCCTACTCCCTACCTAATAAACCCAAACCGATATTTAACTTTCTTTAGATATATAACACTAAACCCTACTCCCTACCTACTAAACGCAAACCGATATTTAACTTTTTAAAAATATATAATACTAAACCCAAACCGATATTTAACTTCTTTTAAATATATAACACTAAACCCTATTCCCTACCTACTATACCCAAACCGATATTTAACTTTGTTAACATTATAAACCCAAACCGATATTTAACTCCTTTTAAATATATAACACTAAACCCTACTCCCTACCTACTAAACCCAAACCGATATTTAACTTCTTTTAAATATATAACACTAAACCCTATCCCTACCTAGTAAACCAAACGGATATCTAACTTCGTTAACAATATAAACCCAAACCGATATTTAACTCCTTTTAAATATATAACACTAAACTCTAGATGTTTAGGGTGTCCATTTGTCTTTTGACCATTGGTTCACTTGTACATGGATACTACTTAACTAATAAAAATGTACTTTGTTTTAATTCTTTTTTCAATGTAGATAACTATACCCTAGATAATACTTAGTAAACCCAAGCAATAACTATAACTACTACTTAACTAATAAAACTGTACTTTGTTTTAATTCTTTTTTCAATGTAGATAACTATACCCTAGATAATACTTAGTAAACCCAAGCAATAACCATAACTACTACTTAACTAATAAAACTGTACTTTGTTTTAATTCTTTTTTCAATGTAGATAACTATACCCTAGATAATAATTAGTAAACCCAAGCAATAACCATAACTATCAGTTAACTAATAAAACTGTACTTTGTTTTAATTCTTTTTTCAATGTAGATAACTATACCCTAGATAATACCTAGTAAACCCAAGCAATAACCATAACTACTAGTTAACTAATAAAACTGTACTTTGTTTTAATTCTTTTTTCAATGTAGATAACTATACCCTAGATAATACCTAGTAAACCCAAACAATAACCATAACTACTAGTTAACTAATAAAACTGTACTTTGTTTTAATTCTTTTTTCAATGTAGATAACTATACCCTAGATAATACCTAGTAAACCCAAGCAACAAAATCTTAACCCTATACCCTATTTCCCAACTTTATCTTAATTCATGTTTCAATATAGATAAGTATACTCTAGACCATACTTTGTTAACCCAAGCAACAAAATCTTAACCCTATACCCTAAACCGTAACTAAATAATACATCACATTTAAAGGTGACTCTATATCCCAGTTGCTCGTGGACAGTATGCGTTGGACAAAACTTATTTTTATCATGTTTCCTATATTGAAAAACCAAAACTTATTTTCAGCATGTTTCAATATAGGTAACTAATACCCTTTATCTTTCAATAAACCATTTCAATATTGTTAACCTTTCAATAAGGCGATTGTAAGAAAGAATATCTATTAATGAAAGGTACGTATTGTTCAGTAATACAATCCTTCCCGTTTATATTGTTTATAATAGTTGTTTTTTTCAATTGAAATTTAAAAGCTTATCCATAACGGCAATATACTTTGGCTATATCGACTTGAATATTTAAACTCCGATTGTTTAAATCTAAACCCCCTAAACATCTAACACCTAAAATCAATACTCAAAACCATAATTAATACACACAGCCTTATATCCTAAAATTATAATTTTTAAACATAAACTAGATTTTAAACCGTAAACCAATACTCAAAACCATATATATATCGTAACTATTAAAAAAGTGATAATATTACCAAACGATAAAACACATTCTCATAAAATTAAAGACATAACTGTCCACTGATGAGTGCCCAAGCAGTCATGTCCACATGGTCATCTAGTAGCTCACATAGTCCTTTCATATCAATACACAAATTTATATATGAACGATAATCGTCAACTATATCTTAATCTTACATTTTGGTGTTTCATGATCTTACTTTCTGTTTCTTATTTTTTTGTTGGTATAAGAAATATTTTTTCGTTTTTATAAAAACATTTATGATCACAATCTTTGCAAATACTCCCATACCTATTTCATACATAATGTTCATTTGTCAATTTTTACCAATACGATGAACATTAACATTGGAGCCCAACTCGATCAAAGTCTTAGCACCATCATAAAGCTCAATGTTTATACAAGACAATATCAACATAGTTTTTAACCGCTTTCTAGCCACCACTTTTCAGCCACCGTTCCATAGGCACCGCTTTGCAGCGACAACATCGTAGCTACCGTTTTTAAGTAACCGTTCTGTAACCAGCGCTTCACAGCCACAACATCATAGCAAAACAAAAAACGTTGTCCACGAAGCATCAACATTGATAAGCCCTGATTATAAAAAAAAAAAAAAACAGAGAAAACTTTAAAAACCACAACTTTCTCTCAAATTCTCAGAATAACCATCAAAGTCTAAAACGAGTACTATTGAGAAAGTAATAACCTTTTCTCTATTCATGTCGTTGAGCTTATTAGCTTCTTCATCCATGGGTTGATCAAGTTTCTGCTCTAATTCCCACATAGCTCCTACTTCTCTTTCTTCAATCGTATTTTCTCCTTCTGTTACTGATGATGCTTCGACCCTTTCCGCCATTTTTGTAACAACAACAGAACTCGAAATCTCCCCTGAATTGATTCCTTTAATCAGAAACCAGTCAGAGCCCTAGAAATCGATAACCATTTGTAGCAATTTTCGACTGAGTTGAGACCAAAAATTGAAACTTTTTTTTTCCTTAAGTATAAGAATTGACTCGAGTTGTTATTACAGAGCAACAACGAACAACTCTGGTTCTGATGGAAATGGATAATAAAGCTAAACCAAACAAAGAAACAAAAAAAACCTTAATTTTTTTTTGTAAATAAAGAATTAAAAAAAAAACAGAATCATTCAATCAATTATGATTACAAAAAGAACCCAAAAGGAGAGAATCTGTAACAACTATGAAAATTACACGAAACGAACACGGTTTCAAGAAAGTTGTGTTTTTTTTTGTCTTTTTTGTTTATCTTTCTTTTGAGATTATTATTAACAAAGAAAGAAAGACACAGAGAGTGACCAAAGAAAGAAGAAGAGAGATCGATACAACTTTATAAGTTATGAAGACGCTTACAAAACTGAAGGCGAGTGGCACAGAGAGACACGAGCAGTTAAACTCGATTTCTTCAACTGGTCGGATCAAATTGAGATTGTCCTTAGAGATTTGTTTCTTGATTCTGGAAAGTGAGAGAGGTAGAGAAATGAAAAAGAGAGACTGAAAGTATTTTAGTCTTGTAAAGTTAGTAAGAGAGAGGGAGATAGATGACGAAGAAATGTTTGCCAACGATAGTCATTTAGTTAGAGGGCAAATATGTCAAATTGCCAAAGGAAAGTGCCTCATGTTTTGAAAGTGCCTAAAGATGGCAATAAGTTCAAATAAGTGCCTCATTGTGGTATTATTCCGACAAGTTATATGCAGTCTTGTCTTTTTTATTTTTCTCATTAAAAAAGAAAGATTCTATTTCTAATTCCCATTGTGCTTGCTTGTGCAGCTTCATGGTGCACATGTGGTTTTTCTAATCCAAATCAAATTGAAATTGGACTCGATTACAGAGTATTTAGTCTTTCAACAACTTGAGCAATCAAAATCAATACTATATTCTGTTTTTTCTTGTTAGTGGTTGAAATGCTAGGGAGAAATGCAAATACTTGTGGGATATTTCCGTTTTTATTTTAATCAGTTTTGTCTACTGGATTCAGTTTTCTCTAAAATATAGTTGAGCATGTATTCGATATATGATTGTGTAACATCTTTCTAGTTTTATACTGAAATCTTCTTATATATTTAGTTCGTCTATGTGTAGGAGTTGGTTGTTTTTTTTCTAGTGAGGAAATGATCTGGAAATTTGGATGTATAAGAAAAATCAATATCAACATATTTTCATAAAACTAAAGGCCCACAATACCGATTATATGATTATAGTATTGCCCATAAACTGAGATGGTTCTACAGTATAAGGCCCACGAATCAAATAAGTGAAAAAAGGCCACGGGAAAAAAAAAAACTTTGAGTTCTATTGACTTATCCAATCATATAATTAAGAGTACAAAAGCGACATATTTGTTAGTTTCTTATGAACAACAACAATTAAGAATCAATCTGTAAATTTCTCTAACTGTAAAAAAAAAAAAAAGATAAGAGAGACCAAATCAAATCCTCTATTTATCAAGGTTTTTAAAACCTATCCTATTCTCAAAAGAATCATCATCATCATCACGACAAAATGTAAAGAATTAAAAATCTAGAAAGAGAAGAGAAACAAAAAAAAATCCGATTTCAAATCTCTTTCTTCATCCTTTGGTGGCTTGAGGTTTTTGCTGTTCTTGAACAACATTCTCTTCTTGATACAGCAACTTTCTTCTCTTGAGACCATACCCATTGTACTGATAGATAATGCTGTATAGACATTGCTTCAATCTGAGCACATCGAAATCCTCTATGAACCTTAAATCTCTTTGTCTCCATTTCAAACCCGCACACTTTTGGTACTCCTCAAGAACCGATGATAAACACCAATTTTGAACTTTCCTCAAGCATCCCACAAGACAACCTGTCCTATGCTGCAATGAGCCACAGAAACACACCATTAGACTCAATCAATCTCTTAACTCAACCCAAAGCTTGTTAAACCCGAGAAGGGTTTGGTTTGGTTACCTTCCCGCGCTTACAGTGGATGAGAATTGGATGATTTCGAACATCTGTAAGCAAACAAACAGACGAATTAATGAGACAGCTAAAGAGAGAAGCTAACAAGACATCAAAAGGGTCTCTCTTTGGTTCCTTACCAACTAGTACTCTAAGAGCACTCAACACTGTATCCTTTGGCATAGGAGTTGGAGGATCCTATGGGCGTAAAAGTAAAAACAATCCAAACTCAGAAATCAAAGACATAACCATGACTCATATAAGCTATATAAGCCAGTAAGAGACTAAAAACAGGAACATATAACAACTTGAAGCTCTTATAAGATTCAACAAATCAAATGCTATTGTTGATTATGCATGTCAAGGTCAAACATTGATTCAAAGAAGCTACAAAGCCAACAAGAGAGGGTCAAATGTTCTAGAAGACCTGAAAAAGATTCAATACAATTGCTGCTGTTGAATCATAAAGGTTGGAAAATCATACCGTTTTGCCTTCAATCCCGAACTGGAAAAGCTTAATGTTGTTGGATAGAAGAGACTTTAGATTGTCCTCAGGGTATGGTTCAGGACACAGATAACTGTTTCCAGATAAACCCAACAAAGAAAACTTGTTTTGGTAATCAAATATTTCTGCGTATGTCACATTTCAACAACAAATATAATTACCCACAAAAATTGTAGTTATAAAGCCATGAAAGTGAAAGTTGTGGTGAGACAATTTAATGAATCTGTCTAAATAAACAACGACAACGATGCTTAATTAAATAAAAGATTTTTCTTTTTTTTTGTTTTTTTTAATAAATACCTCAGGAGATTCAGAATCAACAAGAGAAACAAAAAAAGAGAATCTTACATGATGGATCGAAGATTTAGGGTTGATAAGAATCCGAAATTCTCCAGCTGAGGAAACCCAGATCGGTAAATTCCGTCTTCTACCATTGAAAAATTCGGCGGCGGAATCAAAACTTCTCCGTCGCTATCATCCACGATTAAGCCCATCAATTTCTCTCTCCCTCCGTCTCTCTCAATTGAGAAACAGAAAGATACGAGTAACAAAAGAGAGAGGGAGAGAGCAAAATCCCTAAAATCTAGAGAGAGAGATTGAAAAAAACAAACGAACAAAAAAAAAAAAAAATCTTTATATGATTAATGGGATAATCATCAAGTGGGTTTTTTTAATTTAATCTTTTTTATAAAGAGACAAAAAGATGACGAAGATTTAGGAGTGTTTTGGTAGAGATTTCTGCGGATTTGGAAAAAAATGTTAAACCTTTAAAAAATAACTTAAAACCGCCATTAGAGATTGTTCTTGTTGGATCCTCTGAGGTTTTGAAGGGGAATGTTTTTTTCTCTGTAATCTCTCACCAGATTATGACACGTGTCACATCCTTCGCTTTTCGTTGAAAAACCGATTGGGAAATTTCCTACGAATCTATTTTGACTGAAGAGTCCATTTTTAGAATTTTCTATTAATTCATTCGTTGTTAGTTTAGGAACTGTTTCGACAAGTCAATATTGATTTTGTTGATAATGTATGAATAATATCATATCTTATGATTAACATACAAAATCTTTACATAATATATATACCCACAACGATTATATACACGGCATATGATATCATCATACATTATATATCATAGATCAAATTCCACCATATGTATCAAAATATGTCTAGAATCGTAAACAAAACAGCAAATAAAAATTTAAATAGAGGGAGTGAGTTATAAAGTTGGATGAAGATGAGGATTAACATCTTTTTTTGTAGAAGCGGCTGCAAGCAACTCTGGTGGTATGAGATCTTCCCATCCTTTACCTGGACCTGTAGCCGCGGTTAAACCGCTTTCCCAACCGATGTGCGATACATGTTTTACGTTTGTCGGAACTCCTATCTCCATTCCTGATGTCTCGACTTCTTCGTTCTCTTCTTCTTTGTCAGCTAACATTTTGGAAGGAAAAATAGTACACATTATTTCTTAGATTATCTATTTGTACATGTCATTTTATCTTCGTTTCAAATATATTCAACTATATTATCTATATATAAATTTTTAAAATGTTTGTTTTTACAGACATATACTAGGATTCAAATTATTAAAATCTTAAATGCATGGTATCATTTCGTAACATACTGATAAATAGAAAACATTAATTAGACATTACCAAAGAGTTGAGAAATGGTCTTGAAGCTCTTGAAAAGCCGGTTAATACCGGTAGAAATCTCGGGTTTAGAAACCGCAAGGAACTTGAATACACTCTTCATGTTATCTTCCTCCTCTTGATCACGAATCTCTTTTGAAAACACATCAAGAGATCACAATGGAAGATACATGATATATCAATATTCAATGTATACATATATGTATATCGAAGATACATGATAAATATGAAGAGAGAGAGAGAGGGAATGAACCTTGACGAGAGTGATGATGATGAGGCTTTGAGAGAGGAGATAAAACGGCAACACTTGAGTCGGAGATACATCCGACGGAGAAAGGAAGCACGACAAGTCTCTCCATTCTATCTCTCATTTTCTACCAAGCCTTTCCTTTTAAAATACTTATATTTATATATAAGAGTATGTGTGTATATGTCTATATACGATGAAAATGACAACCCACCAAATGTTTTGATGTAATTTTTTGTTGTTTTGTTTGTAATCTTTGTTGGAATATAATTTGGTAGTGGTCGTGTTATGTGTTTAGCTGACTTTGTTGTGAAGTTACAATGATGTTTACGTGTGTATATGAAGTTGCGGTAGAATAGAAAGTGATAGCTTTAATTTTTTTTTTGGGCTCAACTACTGTTTGGTAGACTGTTTTCTTTGTGACGTATAATTTGCACTATATATTTGATATTACACATATTATGTTAACCAATATTTTTGCAAAATAGTGAACTAATTCATATCTTGATCTCTCTTACACTGTTACACATTCGTCTTTTCACGTTTTTCATCGCAATAGTTAAAGTTTAATTCTAGTTTTGTGTTTTTGTTTTAATATATGGAGAATAGTTTAATTTTAGATGGAGTTCATAATGAATACTCAAAGACTCTATAATGTATGTATAATGATGCCTTTATTTTTTTGATCAAACGTATAATGATGGCTTAAATGATTAAAATGTACATTAGTTGTTCTTCCCCTTGGATTCAAAGCAATCTATATTATTAATTTTTTTGAACTTTTTTATTTTGCAAAATATAATCATCAAATGGATATATGATGCCTATGCCTTGTTTTTGTTTTTCTATATTTTTTTTTGTCTCTTATTAGTTTTATACACTTATCATGAATAATACATATAGTTGCAATCTGTGTAGTTTTTTTAGTACTAGCATACCTAGCCATCACAATAATTAATATTCTCAATTGGTTCACAATTCCTTTTTGTTGCTAAGACCGTTACAATAAGCAAATCTAGAAATATACTTCAATCGTTCCTAAATTCACATTCACACTTCATCTAGTACATAGCATATTATCAGGTTTAGATTTTAGAAAAAGGTTATACAATTTACGACTTTATATTATATATTCACTAATTAGTGAGAATATAAATTTTAATTAGAAAATGTAATATTTTTGCTTTTTTTATCACGAGTAATTTTTGTTGAACTAGTCCATTCAATCATTTGTAGACTTGTAATATTTCTAAGCTAATAAATTTATTAAAGCTTAATGAAAATACTGTGGAAACACATGGTTAGATAATATACTGTAAACATTTTCTTCCTAATATACAGTATTAAAAGATATATACATAATTTTTTTTGTTTAAGTTTCATAGTTTCTCAAAAGAAATGTGATATGTATATTAGACTTATATGACAAATTGGGTTGTTCCAAAACGAAAAGTTGAAACATTTTTTTCTTGTTGCAAAAGATTTAATCATGATCAGAAGAAATGTGTTCTTCTTCCTCTGCTTCGATCCTATGCAAAGAAGACTCACCACTTGCCTCGCCGGCATCATCATCTGAATAAACACTCTGGTCTTCAGTTTTCGAGCTATGAATGTGTTCAAGCCGAGTTTCATGGTTCTCCTCCTCCTCTTCCTCATCATCATCATGAGCAAGACTATTGATTCGCATGCTCGTGTTTCTTGGCGAATCATCGTGATCTCTATAGCTCCGAGTTTCAAGATTCTCCTCCTCGTCTTCCTCATTATCTTCATGAGCAAGACTATTGATTCGCATGCTTGTGTTTCTTGACGAATCATCGTGATCTCTATCGCTATCATACCGCGAAAAAGTGCTTTCTTCGTTTGATTTAGAGCTGCTTTTACTGCTTAGCTTCTCGTTATCTTCTTCCTCAGAGCTATAACTGTACTTTATCTTCAAGCTCTGTGCAGTTGCGTTTGTTTCATCAATGGATCTTCTCTCACTTCCAGAGTCAGAGGAGGAGCTGCTAGACTCTCTGGCTTTCTCTAACTGAGAATGTTCCTCTTCTTGATCCTTTTCGGAGTTTGAATCAGATCCATCATCTGAATCCCCCGCGGTTTCTTCTTGCTCTTCTTTTTTCTTACTTCTTATTGATTCTTCTTCTTCTTCTTTTTCTGCTTTTTCTTCTTCTTCATCCTCTGAGTCTGATGAAGAACTAGATTTGTTGTTTACATCTTTCCGAGAAAGACAAAATGGAGTAACAGAACAAGAACCGTGTCTGCTTAAAGCAATCGACATACTTTTGTCCCTGAAGGATGACATTGGAACCGTGGCTGGAATACCGTCTTCTGTTGACATTGAAAGGAAGCTAAGAGCAACCATAACATCACTTATCAAAGGACGAGCAGTTGGTTCTTCTTGTAGACACATTGATGTTATTGCCACTGCTTGATTTAAACCTCTCTCTGAGAAATTCTTCCTCAAAAGAGGATCTGCCATATCCGGGTATCTTTTGGGGTCTCTAAATATCGGTTGTGCCTGCGCAAAACCCAAAACATATCAACTTGATGATTCATAGACAAGTAAGAGATGTGAGGTTTAATGGGGTTTTACCCAAGCAACTAGATTTTGTTCATCATTAGACTTAGTGGTGTCAATAGCTCTTCTACCGGTGATGAGTTCGAGCAACACTACTCCGAAGCTATAAACATCTGACTTAACAGTGAGATCGTCCCCTCGAGTGTACTCAGGCGCAGAATAACCATAAGTATCCATAACCCGGGAAGAAAGAAACAAGCTATCACATGTTCCTGGCTCTAGATTATGCAGACCAAAATCACAAAGCTTAGGGTAAAACTCAGCATCTAACAAGATGTTAGAAGCTTTTAAATCTCTGTATATCACCGGTGGATTCACTTTATCGTGCAAGTAATCCAATCCTTGCGCTGCACCAAACGCAATCTTCATCCTCGTTATCCAATCCATCGGCTTCTGGCCTGGCTTTTGTTCTGCATATCAAATCCATTATCAGCCCCTAAACCAAGCCTAAAAGTATCTCCTTTAACAAAGTGAAATGTTTTGAAAGGTCAATTATACCGTAAAGATGGTCTTGAAGGGAACCTCCAGAGACATACTCAAAGACTAAAAGGCGTTGATCTCCATCAGCACAATATCCTATAAGCTTAACAAGATTCGGGTGTTCGAGTTTGGCCAATGACAAGACTTCAGCTTGAAACTCTTTGTTACCATGTAGTCCATGCTTGTCTAGCTGCTTTACAGCTACCAACTACACTCACAAAGCAATAGAAAACAACTTCAAATAAAAATCTCCGATAAATGTACTTATTCTCTACTATGAAAAATGTATCCAAAGGTTTGAACTCTGGAGATAACTTTTGATATGGTAACAAACCTGGCCAGTAGATTGAAGAGTTCCTTTATAAACCCTACCGAATCCACCTTCTCCTAAAAGACATTCTTGCCGGAAATTCTTGGTCGCTGTCGCTAACTCCCGGAAATTGAATGTTTTCAACGATGTTTGCTCTGTTTCTCTTTCTTCAATTCGTTTCGTCGTCGCAGCAACTGAAACCAAACAAACCCCACAACATTTTTAGAAAATGGGTTTTCAAATTCAACAGTTCCGGGACAAGAAAGCTAATATCTTTTTTATAAATTTGCAAATTTTACCAGGTGGTCTGAATTCGTCGTGTTCAACGTTTTCGTTAGTCTCGTTCGTCGTACAGGGAGAGTTTCTGCTCTTTTGTGAAGTGAAACACGGAAAACAATTCATCATGATTATCATTCAAAATCAATTTCGTGTTGTTCAATAATCTAAAAGCCTAAAACCAAAACAAAACAAAAAATGATCCTTTTTTTAAAGGTGATTAACAATGGCGGGGTCCTTCAAAAAAATGAAGGACCCACGTTAAAGGGAAGAGTATTTTGGGAGATTGTTAAAGAAGACAAACAGAGGAAGGAAGCGAAAGGAGAGAGAAAGAAAAAGAGATCAAATTGAAACCAATCAGAATACATGAAGAACAATGAAACTTCTCCGATGATCCATCCGAGAAGAAGGGGTAAATGTTTTGGATTTTTTTGTTTTGCTTCTTTTTTACGAATTCTATTTTTTGTTGTTTTGCTACTTTGTTCAAATCCCTAAAGCATGGAGAGCCATTCTTATTACCCATTTTCTTAGATCTAATTTTAAATCTAGTTTTAGTTTGTTATATAATTATTATCGTCCAAATGGGTTTGCATTATTATTGTTCTAATATTTTAATAATTTTAGTTATAAGTTATAACCAATAAAGATCGACGTATACATTGTCGAAAATTCGATATTTGCATCCGTTCATCAAAAAAAAAAAATCAGTAAACAAGAAACAAACACGTAGAACGGTAGAAGTATGAATGTGATGATTTTTGAAAATTCTCTAACACTCAAGTCAGTATTTAGATTACAAGATGAATGTCCAATATGAGAAGAGGGATACATGCAATATTATGTTAATTTTTAGCTATCTTCAGTGAAAGAAAGGAAGATATGAAAGTGTTTTCATAAAAGAACACTAATGAAATTTTACAGATGAAAAAAAAAAAAAGATCACTTATTCGAGTGAAAATAAGGTTGAGATTTATAGAGAATAGACCTGATCCAGATTAATATTTCAAAGTATAGAGTCGACTTAGTATGTGAAACGAGTCTGGGGCATATTATATATATGTTGGCATCATTGTGATGAAACAAATTATTTTCATAATATGTATTTGTTTGCTCTTTAAGTTTTTATTTAGAATGATTTATGTTGATAACAGAAATAGAGATTACAAACATGAATAAGGGGGTGTTGTGTTGTATCAAAAATATCAATCACCCTAGAAAAGTAAGGGTGAATTACTTTTACATGACCCAAATTCTCTGATTAGAGATTGGACACTTAACGTCTTTGAGGCCATTTAATCATTTATCAACAAGTGTTCTTTATACCAGATAACAACTTTGTTACCACAATACATAATACATACATATTTATTTCTTAATCGAAAACAGAAATTATAACAAAACATTTTTTTCCTTAACGTTGTAATAAAACATACATATGACTAATCCTTTCAAAAACATTAATGTATATTGTTAATTTCTTATCCTAAGTTCCAAACATTAATGTATTATCCTTACTATACAACAAAAGAAAATTAACCATTTCAAAGTTGACACGTGGCTTGATCTTTAGTTAATCTTTTCCACTTTCCAATCTCTCTCTCTTCCTTCTTTCATTTTTTTTTGTATCGCCGTCTGCAATTTCTCTCCCCGACGCTGATAACCCTAGCGGCTTCAAATTACAGTCGCTTAACGCCGAGTATTTGCCTCCGACTCCGAAAATAACGTGATTCGATCTCTGTCGCTGTCTCCATCTACAAACCAAGCGAAGATCCCCATAGCTTTCTAATTTCCAGAAAGGTTTTGCTGTCTGTTAATTTCCCTTTTAATTCATTGTCTGAAATCTTTGGAAAATGTTATTGATATGGAAATGGGTCTCTTTTAATTTCCTAAAAGATGGTCTTTTTTTGTTAATTGAGCTTATGATCCAAGCATGGAATTAGTGTTCCGATCTGAGATTTTACCTCTTTATGTCTCTCCAAATAGGTACCAGGTGTGTCTTTGTGAGATGCTGATAAGTGTTTTGTATTGAAATCAAGAAGACGAAGAAACCCTTTTCAGATGCAATGCCTAATGGCTGATGGAGCTTTAATTACTTTAGATTCCGACGATATTTTAGCAACAGAACATGTTTTAGCAGTCGGTAGAGAGTTTCCTGATGTGGAAACTTGCAGAAGAACTTTGAAAGATTTGGCTATCGCTCTGCATTTTGATCTCCGTATAGTGAAATCAGATCGTAGTCGATTCATAGCCAAGTGCTCTAAAGAAGGTTGTCCGTGGCGTATCCATGCCGCTAAATGTCCAGGTGTTCAGACATTTACGGTTAGGACGCTTAACAGTGAGCATACTTGTGAAGGTGTCCGTGATCTCCATCATCAGCAAGCATCCGTTGGTTGGGTTGCTAGATCGGTAGAGGCACGGATTAGAGATAATCCGCAGTATAAACCAAAGGAGATATTGCAGGATATACGTGACGAGCATGGGGTTGCGGTTTCTTATATGCAGGCTTGGCGCGGGAAAGAACGAAGTATGGCTGCACTTCATGGGACTTATGAGGAAGGGTACCGGTTTCTTCCTGCGTATTGTGAGCAGATTAAGTTAGTCAATCCTGGGAGTTTTGCTTCTGTTTCTGCTTCGGGACCCGAGAATTGTTTCCAACGGTTGTTTATTGCGTATCGAGCATGTATCTCCGGGTTTTTTAGTTCTTGTAGGCCTCTTCTTGAATTGGATAGAGCACACCTTAAAGGGAAGTACTTGGGTGCAATCCTCTGCGCTGCGGCTGTTGATTCGGATGATGGTTTGTTTCCCTTGGCTATCGCAATTGTCGATAATGAAAGCGATGAAAACTGGTCGTGGTTTCTCTCAGAGCTGAGGAAGCTTCTTGGGATGAATACCGATAGCATGCCGAGGCTCACGATACTCTCTGAGAGACAGAGCGCAATCGTGGAAGCCGTGGAAACTCATTTCCCAACTGCTTTCCATGGGTTTTGTCTCCGTTATGTTAGTGAAAACTTCCGGGATACATTCAAGAACACAAAGCTTGTTAATATCTTCTGGAATGCGGTTTACGCGCTCACAGCAGCGGAATTCGAAACGAAAATTAGCGAAATGGTTGAAATATCGCAAGATGTTGTTCCGTGGTTCGAACTCTACCCTCCTCATCTCTGGGCTGTAGCATATTTCCAAGGCGTGCGGTATGGACATTTCGGATTAGGGATCACAGAGGTATTATACAATTGGGCTCTCGAATGCCATGAACTCCCAATTATACAGATGATGGAACATATCCGGCATCAAATATCGTCTTGGTTCGATAACCGCCGTGAGTTGAGCATGAGATGGAACTCAATACTCGTGCCATCTGCAGAGAGACGTATAACGGAAGCAGTTGCGGATGCACGGTGTTACCAAGTTTTACGAGCAAACGAGGTCGAGTTTGAGATTGTGTCGACAGAGAGAACCAACATAGTGGATATACGGACACGGGTATGCTCATGTCGTCGCTGGCAGATCTACGGATTGCCTTGTGCTCACGCGGCTGCAGCGCTGATCTCGTGCGGTCGGAATGTGCATCTGTTTGCAGAACCGTGTTTCACAGTATCAAGCTATCAGCAGACGTATTCACAGATGATTGGGGAGATTCCGGATAGAAGCTTGTGGAAGGATGAAGGAGAAGAGGTTGGAGGAGTTGGGAGCTTGAGGATACGACCACCAAAAACGAGGAGACCACCAGGTAGACCGAAGAAGAAAGTGGTTCGGGTTGAGAATTTGAAGAGACCAAAGAGGATCGTGCAATGTGGAAGATGTCATTTACTTGGACATTCTCAGAAGAAATGCACACAGCCTATTTGATGATAGACGGGTTCTTACAGTACTTTGTGTTTTCTTTTACCTTTCTTGTTTTGATGTAACTTGTAATGTTTAAATTGCACTGTTTTTTGTAGAGACTTGTCTTCAATGGAAAAAATAGATGATGGGCTTAACTTAACCGGGCTTTGAATAAATTGATCTGGTTCTTGATTCAGTTTCTCTATTTTGCGGTTTTTGGTTCTTGATTCAGTGTCTAAATTGTGCACATTGCAACAAGTCAACAACCAATACTTTACTTCGGTTTGATGATGCATTTACAACTTCACTTTCGGTTATCAAAACCTGGTAATTTTGCAAACTTATCGAATATCAGACCGGATCGGTTAGCGTCGGTTTGGATTGGTTATGATTAATTAGAATCGAAGTCTTTGGAACACACTTAAACGCACGATCAAAGAGGAAATTTCGGGACGCAGCAGCAAATGCGCGAAACGTTTTTGGACCAATTCTACAGTAACGCGATAAATCTAATGCATTTCCACGATTTGTGTTTATCCCTCTGAAACAAGAAGAAAAAACCTCGGATCTGTTCCATTCTCTCCAAAGCTTGAATCAGGTCAATCCCTCGCAAATGTGTCCATTGATTATATAATTTTGTGGGTATTGCTTTGTTTGATCTACTAATTCGTTTAGTCTTTCTGGGTATTGTTCGATTGCTTTTTTTTTGAACAAAATGTGATTTTTCTTGATAACAGGATCTTAGTAGATTGAATCGCTTTTCAATTATTAATGTTCCGCTTGTTGATCTCAATCTATAGCAGTTTTTTTGGACAGTACTGTTCATGCGATCTCAGTTGACTGAGAAAGTAGATCTCTTGATTAGGTTTTGAGGCTATTGGGATTGTGTGTTTGGATTAGATTATGATTCTCTAATAATCACTGATGAGTGATGTGATCTAAAAAGGCTGACGCTTTTTTCCCTTAATTTGTTTCAATATTTGATCTTTTGAATATTGGTTCACACTGATTCTCTTTGGAGGTTTTCCTGACAAAGTTTTAGTTTTTATGTACTGCAGAAGAAAAAGCTTTTGAAGACCTAGAAGTTATCTCTCATACTGCTTAAAAGATTGCTGAAAATCGAAGATGTCTTCGGCCGAGATAAACAAGAATGAAGTCGACATTGTCATCGGGGCTCTTAATGCTGACCTTACACAGTTTTTGACCAGCTGGAGGCCCTTCTTCTCTGGATTCCATCTGATTGTTGTCAAAGATCCTGAGCTCAAGGAGGAACTCAACATACCAGAAGGCTTTGATGTAGATGTCTACTCAAAGACTGACATGGAAAAAGTTGTGGGTGCATCCAATGCCACCATGTTTTCTGGCTATTCTTGCAGATATTTCGGTTATCTCATTTCTAAAAAGAAGTACATTGTCTCAATTGATGATGATTGTGTACCTGCTAAAGATCCCAAGGGGTTCCTAGTGGATGCTGTTACTCAGCACGTGATCAACCTCGAGAACCCTGCCACGCCTCTCTTCTTCAACACCCTTTATGATCCTTATTGCGAGGGAGCGGATTTTGTCCGTGGTTACCCTTTCAGCCTCAGAAGTGGTGTCCCTTGTGCTGCATCTTGTGGACTTTGGCTTAATCTAGCTGATCTTGATGCTCCAACACAAGCTCTCAAGACAGAGCAAAGGAACACTTCATATGTTGATGCGGTTATGACTGTCCCGGCCAAGGCTATGCTACCCATAAGCGGGATCAACATCGCTTTCAACCGCGAGTTGGTGGGTCCAGCTTTGGTGCCTGCTCTTAGATTGGCTGGAGAAGGGAAAGTGAGATGGGAAACACTTGAAGATGTTTGGTGTGGGATGTGTCTGAAACATATCTCTGATCATTTGGGTTATGGTGTGAAAACCGGACTGCCTTATGTGTGGAGAAACGAGAGAGGGGATGCAGTGGAGAGTTTGAGGAAGAAATGGGAAGGAATGAAGCTAATGGAGAAAAGTGTTCCATTTTTCGAGTCATTGAAATTGCCCGAGACTGCGCTTAAAGTTGAAGATTGTGTGATTGAGCTCGCTAAAGCGGTGAAAGAGCAGTTGGGTTCAGATGATCCTGCCTTCACACAAGCTGCTGATGCTATGGTTAAGTGGATCCAGCTCTGGAATTCTGTTAATTCTAGCGCTTGAAGTTGAACAATATCTCGAGGTTAGGTTCCTTTATCACTTCTAAGCATATTATCGGGTCTCAGAGATTTACCAAAGTCGTTTACTTTCTTTTAGTATCCTCATGTTTATTTTCTCTTTTTTTTTTTCTAATTATAAGCATGTTTTCGAGACTTTCAATAATGCAAACCTTGACTGATAAAACCCATCTGCTTTGACTCGACGATCTTAATATCTATTGCTTAGCTTTTTCTTCTGGTTCTTGCTCGCTTTCAAATATTGTAGAATCAAAAGCAAAAATTTGTTACTACTAGCAACTTGGTATATTCACAATTTCACAAAGATACAACAAACATTAGTCATTCCTTTTGTTCAATAAATGTGGAAGTTACAGGGAGTATACAAACAATACATGTCAGACAACCTCATGGTTCTAGGCACCGTGTTCCGCGGTTGAAGATGATGATGATGCTTTGGGTGCCAAAGCATTAAGCAAAGACTGTGTGTCTAAAAGTTTTTCCCTAAGCAATACATTGTAGTCGTAAAGAAGTTGAAATTTCTTCTTGATGTCCATTGCGTCCACTTCTGAACCAGAAGACCCTTCGGTGAACTCTGCAATAGTAACAGTACTGGTTGGATGTTTCAGGTTTAAGATCATATTACTATTATAAACCAAAGAATTTCTAGATTCTAGACCCTTGTTGCAACCGATGATTCCCCTCAAATAAGCTCAATTTAGATACCATCTATTTTTCACTTCTACTTCTAAAACCTAAACGATACGAAACAGCTACTGCTACCGAATCATAGATCAATAGGAACAATGTGGAATGCTAAGTTATTAAAAAAAGTGGTATAAGTAAGCCATACCCATTGGAGGAGGTGGAGGGATTGAATCGTCTTCACTTTGAGAAATTGGATGACTTATACTCTTCTTATTTGAGAAATTATCTCCATGAGCCAGAGAAGAAGCCGAATCAAAGGAGCTCATTTCTAGACTTGCAGGTTGTGGAATTACATTCTGGATAAAAGAAGAAAATTAAGAACTCAAAAGGGTCAAAAAGGAATGGGGAACCCAAAAATAGATAGTTAGTTACCTTCTCAATACTTAAGTTAGGTTTCTTGTTCAACATGATCGATTGCCCACGTTCCGAGCTATTAGAAGATGTTGAGGGTCTCGTTAAACCACAAATTCCTGATACCTTTGTCGTTTTGATGGCATCATCGACCAAGATGCTGCAATCCCATGTGTATGCAACATATCTTCTCAGCTAAATGAGGAGTATTCTATGAGCAACTTATAAGAAAAGAGACCATAGCAAGAAGAAAAACAAAAAAGAGAAAAGGGGAAACCAATTACTTTATCCCAGTGATCTAGAGCTTTACGACGATTCCTTATCTTCCTGAAAACGGTATCTTCATTTCGCAGCTTCTTGATCCTATACTCACACTATTCAAAGAGCCGACTTACAGCCATCAGGATATGCTTAGAAAAGACAAGAAAATTTTCAAATGATACAGTACACACTGGCTAATTATGCTTAATGCTCTTTCTTATATTCATAGATCATGGATACCAATATATCAAGAAGAGAGAAAATTGAACGAGAAGAAAGGTAAACATTAAGTAAAGAAGATGAAAAGGGTTCAAACCTGCACTAGTAGGTAGAAAAATATGCCAATACTGATGCAATACAAACCACCAAGATCGGCAAGGAAGCTAACTGTAAAACAGCAATCAGAGAAGGAAAAGATGCTTAAGTTATAACTGAAGCTGCTCTAGTATTCTCTACTTGCACATACTAAATCAAGATACTGGTACGATGCACATGCCTGCATTTCGCGGTGCAATGATAAGAATTAACTACTAAGACTTGAGGGATTCACAAGAAGTGATTGGACAAAGTAAATGGAGTAAATTTACTTACCAGGACCGAGTATATTTTCATGGTCGATCTCAACAATATAAGCAGAGAGATAGTTGATGAACAATGTGGTGTTGAGTATGCCATCTGTTGACCTTCCCATAGATGCCTGAAGCTGAGTAGTGTCTCGGTAAACAGAGCCAGGGATAAACTCGTGAAACAGAGGTTGGATTAGCTTTAGATCATGCAAATGATGGTAAATCCGAGGAAACAGATTAAACTTCAATATGTTCCCTTCGGTTCCACGGAAAGTAACCGGACTTTCATCAAGGATGCTTCCGTTTCTCAGAGTGCCACTAACAAAACTCATATGCTTCTTGTTATCTCCATTCTTAGACGTAAAGTTAAACTGAAATCCAACAGCAGCGGCAGGCGAATCAGGAAGGTCAACGAAATGCCACGAGATATAGATGTAATCGCTGGTGAGACGACATTTGGTACACTTGAAATTCACAGTTGGCCCTGAAGTTGTATTCTTACAAGCATAGCTTCCTAAACTGGAAAGAGCTGCAACTTTGAACTCGCTGAATCCGGGATTACCAGTTACCAAATTCCCAATACCGCGTAAATTAGAGCAACTCATATCAGAAACAGCAGTGATGTTAAACTCCAAATCGTTCTCGAATGAGATCAAATCTGGAGAACCAGTAGCTCTCACATTGTGAACTTCAATTGTTCTCTTGGTTATGATTTGATAAAGCAGCCTGTGAAGAAACTGAAAAGCAAGTCAGTTTCTAAGTTAACAAAAACCAAACAAAATCTGACGAATTTCAAACTCACGCAGCGAATAATCCAATGAAAACAATCCAGCTCGCAACAGACAATGTTCCACCAAGTTCTGTTTTACGTTTCTTGACAATTTGTTGATCATCCTACAAGATTCAAGAACCTAATTGGTTACTCAAAAGAACCAATTCATGGAGACAAAAGCAATGAGAGAAGAGAAGGCACTAACGAGCCAATGTCTAGTGGAGAAGAAGACGTCAAGTCGAGTAATCCACCAACGGAGATTGAACCAGACATTACGACCATCGCCGAGTTTGGTGAATCTCAGGAAGAAGCAAAAGACTAACCAGGAGAGAAGCATCACGAGCGTAGCTTCTAAGAACACAGCTTGAGATTGCGTGAACTTACGGATCCTATCGAAAGCGAATAAATTCTCGGCGAATGATATTACGCTGTAGTTAACATCTTTGTCCGTGGAGATCGTCGACGGCCAACCGAAGATCTCGCAGCTCCCGGAGCTCCGGTTTAGTAGCTGACCGATACCGCACGCGCAGCGCGTGGCGTTGTAGGTGATGGAGTTTCTAGGGCACGCCATCACAGAGAGAGCTTCGAAACGAAGAAACGAAGAAACGAAGACGAAGAAGACGAAGAGAGAGTCAAGGAGAGAGAAGAAGAACAAAAGGGGCAAGAAAGGAATTTCAGTTTTAATTGTTTTGTTTATTATTATTTGGTCCAGCTTTAAAGAACCAGACCACGAAGCAGAACCAGCCTGTTAAGTTCGTCAAGGTCAAGAACCAGCAAAATTTAAAAACCGGCTGGTTCGTGTTATCCGGTTCGGTTTATATATCAAAATTTCCCGCCAGACCAAACAAACCGTCAAAATCAAATTTCAACTACCAGAGAGCTTTCCCTATTTCACTGTTTTTACTTTTAATTTTTTTTTTCAATCATTACATATGAAGTGTTCACATAACTTGTCTCAAGTCCCCTTATTCTTGGAAATAGTTTGATCATAAAAATACTGATCCTGTTCTTTATCGCTTTAGCTGTTGATATGGTGTACCCTTCAAGTTCTAAAGTATAGTAATTTTACTAGAATTAATGAATAACATTTTGTGTGTACCTTAAGACTTGTATAGTTGTCTTCACATCAAAGAGTGGTGATGCTAATACGTTTGACGAATTTATGCTAAAAGTAAATCATTCTCCATTCTCCATTCTCCATGGTTAAAAACTTGTTATTTCATCTTTCTCTTCTCTGAAAAAACGAATGTTTCCAGAATAAAAACATGAGATGTGAAGCAGAAGAGTACAACAAGTAGGTGTTGTAGCATATATTGAGTGACGAAGCAATGAAGGAACAGATTATTGTGAGCCACAAATAAATTAAGAAGAAAAAGAAAATACAGTAGTGAAGTCGTTTCAAACAGAGGATTTATTCCACCTGCACTTGGAGGAGTTTCCTCTTTTCATAAGTCTAAAGAACAATTATGCCTTTAAGAAAAATTGTTCTGTGTTTTTTTTTAATACGGAATTTGAAAGAAAGATTAGTGGGTGGATATTGATATAATTGTATTTAAAAATTCTTGTAATATTGATATGTTTGTAGTCTGATATCCGTTTTATATAGCTACTATTTAACTTCATTCTTCAATGATTGATGGTGAACATCTTTTCGACCAAAATTAAAACATTCTCTCCTTTAACTTTTTTTCTTCTGATTTGATTTGTAACATCTAACAACATATGATTACATTTTTATATAGTATATAATATGTAACCATTGCCGACGGATGCTCCTATTACACTTGTTGTCTCCGAAGTAAGTACTTGGATTCATTTACTCTTGAATTCGACCTCTAATTTAGGAAGAACAATATAAGCCCCCAACATATAGTGTTTTCTGGTCTGAACAAATATAAAATTTATGTGGTATGCGAAAAAGACATTTGACGTCAAAAGTCCAAACAATTAAGATGGCTTTGGAATAAACTTTCAAATCGTGCTAGCTATTTCTGACATAATTGAAGAAGTATAATGAAAATAAGGACGATGAATGAAGAATGAATGAATGAGAGAAAAAAAAAAACTTTTTGATATTAACAAGACTGTATTATCAACACATCAAAAGAAAAGTTTCAAAGCATATTATAGCTAGATTTGTTGTAGTCATCAAGTGATAAATAGAACTTATTCTACTAGCATTATTATTCATATTTATATATGATCCCTCAATTACCAGTGAAGAAGAATCCTCCACGTTTTCACATATTTCTAATCCACCGATTTTAATTTTTGTTTATTTAATTTATTTGTTTGTTTGTTCCAAATCTTTGGTAAAGATAGGTATTTCCGTGAAATGTTATTGTCAAATCACATATTAATTATATGCTTTCCAGATCATGTTGTGCCTCTGCATGATTCTCTAGTAATTAGGTCAAATAAATTTTCATCATGAGTAATTGAGTATATGTAATAGAAAAAACTTTGTGAATGGTGAATATGGTTACAAAACAAATATATATATATATATATATATATATATATATATATATATATCATAGAACTAAAAGGTGCTAATATGATGAATCGATGATGTTGCACCTAGCAATATGTATTCTTTTTTTGTTTGTGCAAAGCAATATGTGTTCTTGTGATTGTAATAGAGTTGATCAGAACGCAAATAAAAAAATTCCCCTGTCTAGCAAAAAAGACAGAAGCACGATGTACAATTATCTCCGTAAACTTTTTAGTTCTTGAATGGCTTCCTCAATCCTCATGATGATGATAGTTTTTCGGCTAGCTCTTGATATAATATGGTGCTTTGATTTTCACATAATTAAAGGAAAAGACATGGTCATATGATTTTTTCCACCAGGACAACATAAAATCAACAAAAACATGGTTTAAGATAAAAGTAAGTTATTAGTGACAAAGAAAGGATACCATGAAAATGTTTTGTTAAACCATGAATATTGAAACTTCAAATCATTACTAGGTAAGTAAGCGAAATTCATTTTTGTCGGTTATGAAATTGGTTGCTATCGCCAGGTGCGTAGGGCACAAATACTCATTTCGGCATATATACAAATTATTCCATTCACTTTACTTATATTACATGCGCTAGCTACTCTGCTCCCATTTTATGAAAGTGGTTAATTAATATAAGATTAAGAAATATATATAAATACATATATATATATATATATATAATATTAAGAAAATTCGATAAGTTATTGGAAAAGTATTATGAGAAATTGTTAAAAATGCCCCTTTTTCAATACATTTGCCCTCTTTTAATTTTTAATGACCATTTTACCCTTATTTGAAACAAAATTAGGTCCACAAAATACAAAATATTTTTTGGCGGGAAAAGTGATCCCGCAATTTTCCCGCCAAAACACTTGTAAAAACCTTTAAAATATCTTGTAAAATTTTCCCGTAAAAATTTTTCCCGCCAAAAAATTTTCCCGCCAAAAAATTTTTTTTGCGGGAAAAGTGATTCCGCAATTTTTTGGCGGGAAAAATTTACAAGGTATTTTAAAGGTTTTGCAGAGTATTTACAAGTGTTTTGTAAGGTTTTACAATGTATTTTAAAAGGTTTTACAAGGTACTTATAAGGTTTTATAAGGTATTTATAACTTGTAAAACCTTATAAAAAACTTGTAAAACCTTATAACTTGTAAAACCTTATAAAATTTTAAAATACATTGTAAAACCTTATAAATACCCTGTAAAAAACCTTTAAAAAACCTTGTAAATTTTTCCCGGCAAAAATTTAACGCCAAAATTTTTTTGTTATCACTTTTCCCGCAAAAAAAAAATTTTGGCGGGAAAATTTTTTGGCGGGAAAAAATTTTACGGGAAAATTTTACAAGGTATTTTAAAGGTTTTACAAGTTTTTACAAGTGTTTTGGCGGGAAAAATTGCGGGATCACTTTTCCCGCCAAAAAATATTTTGTATTTTGTGGACCTAATTTTGTTATATTTCCTTATATATTTGTGATATCTTTTATTAAAAGAAGGGTAATTTAGTCATTTTGTACATAAAAAGGGGTATTTTTAAAAATGGACAGCCAAATGGGGCATTTTTGAAAAGGGGTATTGAAAAAGGGGCATTTTGTGAGTCTCCCAAGTATTATTTGGTTAATCTAGTATGTATATATATTTTGTAAAATGGTTGGTAAGTCTATGCTCATATGTGTTGTGGCTATGAGTTACAGCCAAAAACATATATTGGTAAAGACGATTTTATAGTTATGGTGCTAAAGCTGCATCCTCATTCTTTGTTCTGCGACACCACCATTAATTAATTTTATTTTTATAATATAGTCAAATATTGAAAATGTTTACGTCATACACAAATACTACACTCAATATTTAGAGGAAACAGTTGGAATAGAATCATATGCCACGACACGGTCTGGTCAATTATATTGATAGTGATAATTCTCTTATTTCTCAATTAAACTAATGGCTAAAAAAATATGAGGTTTTATTTTAAATTTTTATCTAAATATATAGATACTCAAATTTAAATGCTTGCATCTATTCTATAGGAATTTAGCCATATTATTTATAAATACCTGCTGTAACATATCATTTAGAAAAAAATACTATTGTTTAAACCTAAATTTTGCTTTTGTTTGAATATTACTCATGAATATCTCATATATTTCTATACCTATCTTTTTTTCTCCAACAAATAAAAAAATTTATAACGTATCTATAAATATGAACATGTTGGTTTCTCTGTATTAACACATTTACTATCTACGAGGGAGAGCTTAACAAGCTTCATTTTCTTTCCTTTCGTTTGCTACTAAGTTATATTATAACTATTAACATTTCTTTTTCTTATAAAACCATGATAAGTTGTGGAGATGTTTACAAGGTAATCGAAGCAATGGTTCCACTCTATGTAGCCTTAATCTTAGGCTATGGTTCTGTGAAATGGTGGAACATCTTCACTCGAGATCAATGCGATGCTATAAACCGGCTCGTTTGCTATTTCACCCTTCCGCTCTTCACAATCGAGTTCACGGCCCATGTCGACCCATTCAACATGAATTACCGGTTCATCGCGGCCGATGTCCTCTCTAAGGTCATCATAGTCACGGTCTTAGCGTTTTGGGCCAAATACAGCAACAAAGGAAGCTATTGTTGGTCCATTACTAGTTTCTCTCTATGCACTCTTACTAACTCTCTGGTCGTTGGTGTGCCATTGGCTAAGGCAATGTACGGACAACAGGCTGTTGATCTCGTGGTTCAATCCTCGGTATTTCAAGCCATCGTGTGGCTCACACTCTTGCTGTTTGTCTTAGAGCTTAGAAAAGCTGGATCTAGTAGTAATTATAGCAGCGACGTAAAGGTAGACAGCAACAATATCGAAAACGGAAAAAGAGAAATTGTGGTTGTGGGAGAGGAGAAGTCGTTCCTTGAGGTCATGTCCCTCGTTTGGTTGAAGCTTGCAACAAATCCGAATTGCTATTCTTGCATCCTTGGGATCGCATGGGCTCTTATTTCTAACAGGTAAAAATGAATCTTTAATTTAAGTGTGAATTTGGGGTTTAGGGTTTTGATTATTATTTCGTATACTCTTGTCTTAAACCAGCTTTTAAAATAAACAGATTTAGGGTTATGATTATTATTTCGTACTAGTATAAGCTATGATCAACATGATATATAACAAAGATTTAAATCTCTAATTAATAATTGATTGAAAAATAGATGGCATCTGGAGATGCCGGGCATATTAGAGGGATCGATTCTTATAATGTCAAAAGCAGGAACAGGAACTGCCATGTTCAATATGGGTACGTTTATTTATGTCCATGCAAGTATCTATCTATACGTAAAAGATTACGTATCAGCATTGAGATAAGAGTGAGTACATGCATATATACGCAGGGATATTCATGGCACTTCAAGAGAAGTTGATAGTATGTGGAACAAGCTTGACTGTAATGGGGATGGTCTTGAAGTTTATTGCCGGACCCGCCGCCATGGCCATCGGTTCTATTGCCCTTGGCCTCCACGGCGATGTCCTCCGCGTTGCCATCATTCAGGTCATCAATTCTACTTTATCTTTTGTATCCTAGCTCTGTTGAAGTTTGTTTACCCATGCCATTAAAAAAAAACTACAAAAAAAAAGTAGATCATTTCCTTTCATTCATCCAATAGATACAAACTTTAAATTTTTAGTTCAATATGATCATTAATATTTATGAAATATTACAGGCTGCTTTGCCACAATCAATCACTTCGTTCATTTTTGCTAAAGAATATGGATTACATGCAGATGTTCTAAGCACAGCGTAAGTCCAAATTAAGAATGAATATAAAAGTTTTTATTTTTTTTAAAATGGTTATATGTGATGAATTAATTTTTTGATAAATGTAGGGTGATATTCGGGATGTTGGTTTCTCTGCCTGTGCTCGTCGCTTACTACGCAGCTCTGGAGTTTATTCATTGATTAAATTAATAAATTCGATTATATTATCAATATCTCTCTCTTCTTACATTCGGTCATCTTTCACAAGTTTTTCTTCTTCTTTTCTTTGTTATCTCTTTTACACTTCCGAGAAAAAAAATTATGTTTTTTTTTCCTATAAAGGAGATTTTGAAGTGTATTCAAGATATGGAATATGCATAATTTAATATTTTGTTCACATATGATATACGTATCAAGAAACTAGAAAACGTAAACATTCTACAAATGAAAGGACATACTGTTCGGATTATGTGTGGTTTAAAAGTCCTAATACACTACAAACTATAAGCCCGGAATATTTTTTGTCAAGTATAAAACTAGTTATAAGACTATTTGACAAATTCAGGTTAGAGAATGGACCTTTGACAAAAAAAAAAGGTTACAGAATTGATTCTAGATTAATCAAGATCATATTAACCAAATATGTGTTTAGAGTGTTTAGGTATAATCTCTAATCAATTCAAAATTAGCAAAGTAGTTTAACTTTACTCCAAAAAAAATTCATGAAATAAAGTATTCTTCATAACCGGGTGCTTGTCTCCTGGTGGTATAGGAACCTCGGCTGAGGCACCCGCCACCCGGCTTCGAGTCCCGGCCACTGCGCAATTTACCTACGGGGCGCAGCGTCCCAGACCACCAGATCCGAGGGGCCCTTAAGTGGAGGTTTAAAAATCCAAAGAACGCGGGCTTAGGCCCAGTGGGCTAGTCGGATCACAGTGTGGTCTGGACACTGTGTTATCAAAAAAGTATTCTTCATCCTCAACCGTCTATTTTGGTGGGAAGATAAAAGGGGTAATTTAGTCTTTTCGTATTCAATTTTTTCCCCCGAATCTCTCTAATTCTTTTTTTTCGTTTGTGTGGAGGAGAGAAGAGAACGCTATACTTTCTTCTCTATCTCTCTCTCTGCTTTCTCTCTCTGCTTTCTCTCTCTAGACGTGTTCTCTATGTCTTCCTCCATTGCCATCACCTCTAAACTCTCCACAATCGGAGGAAGACGATTCGTGGGAGGAAGAGAAACGATGGGATTTCCCGTCGGAAATTCTCTAGAGTGAGAGAATTATGGTTTGTTCTTAATGCTTAATACTCACAGACGCAGCCGTTGTTCGTCATCATCTCCATGGATTTTGATTCCAGAGTTCCCATTTCTCGGGAAAGCACTTCTCTTTCCCCATTGCTAAACCAAAGTACCATCCTTTTATTTCCCTCTCTGTCTCATCTTCTGATTCAATCTTAAAAATCTCAGCTTGAATTTTTGTCGTGGGGTTTGGTTGGGTTTGTGAATTTAGATGCAATGTGGCGAATTAACTTGGGATCAGATGATACAATGGGTCTTGATGGGTCTTATCCAGAACGTCACGGAGAGCCAGATTGTGCTTATTACATAAGGACTGGACTTTGTAGGTTTGGTTCTACTTGTCGATTCAATCATCCTCACGACCGGAAACTGGTACTGATTCTGTTTCTGTGCTTGTACTTGATTAGGGATTTTGATTACACCCTTTTGTTGTCTTATATCGCTTTTCCTCTGTTTCTTGTTGGCTCAAAGTTTGTAGCTTTGAGGAAGTGTGTGTGATTTACTTGTTCAATTTCTAGGTTATAGCAACAGCAAGGATTAAAGGTGAATACCCTGAAAGAATTGGTCAGCCTGAATGTGAGGTATCACATTGTCTCATAAATATCATATTGATGTCTTCTTGTTATCACATTGTCTCAAAACTTTTTTTTTTATTGTGTCTGTGCAGTTTTATCTTAAAACAGGAACCTGCAAATTCGGAGTGACTTGCAAGTTTCATCATCCTAGGAACAAAGCTGGGATTGACGGAAGAGTATCAGTTAATGTCTTAGGCTATCCTCTACGTCCGGTATGTACCTTTTTAACTCTTTATAACTTCATCACTGCTTTGTAAAATTTTGCCCCTCTCATGAGTCTGTTTGCAGAACGAAGATGATTGCTCTTACTTTTTGAGAACTGGACACTGTAAATTTGGGGGAGCTTGTAAATTCAATCACCCTCAGGCTCAATCAACCAACTTGAGGGTTTCTCTTCGTGGCTCTCCGGTTTACTCTGCTCTTCAGTCTCCAACTGATGGTCAACAGTCTTATTCTTGGCCGAGAACATCTTTTGTTGCAAACCCTCCTCGTTGGCAAGGTCCTTCTAGTTTCGCTTCTTTAATTCTACCTCAAGGTGGTGTTGTATCAGTTCAAGGGTGGAACGCTTACGGTGTAAGCCTTTTCATCAATTATCCATCAGATTATGAACTTTTTTAACGGTTTGATTTTTATTTTGGTTGGGACCTTGTTTTTCTCAGGGTCAGCTCGGTTCGCTTTCTCCCTCGGGAAGTGACCGGAACTACAGAAACCAACAGCAGAATGATGCAAAAGAGTCTTCAGGATCTCAAGGAGGTCTCTTCTCATCCGGGTTTCATTCAGGAAATTCTGTTCCGCTTGGGTTCTATGCATTACCTAGAGAGAATGTATTTCCGGAAAGACCAAGCCAACCTGAATGCCAATTCTACATGAAGACAGGAGATTGCAAATTTGGAACAGTCTGCAAATTTCATCATCCTAGAGACAGACAAACCCCTGCTCCTGATTGTGTCTTAAGCTCTGTTGGCCTCCCTTTACGCCCGGTAAGCTAATTCTTTCATATAAAGTCTCCTCTAAAGTAGAGGTGGGCATTTAGTTGTCTGGTTTGGTAAATTGTTGTTGCTGGTTTGGAACAGGGAGAACCACTGTGCGTGTTCTATTCGCGGTATGGGATCTGCAAGTTTGGTCCAAGCTGTAAATTTGATCACCCGATGCGAGTCTTCACTTACAACAACAAAGATGCATCTCCTTCTCCTTCATCATCTTTGCATCAAGAGACTGCCATCACCACACAACTCAGGAATCTCCTAGTCTCTTCTTCAGTGGAAGCAACACCCACAACACTCCCTTCTTCTGTCTCTGAAACAGCCTCTGCTAAAGACACCATTGTTGATGCACAACACTGAAACCACTTTGCTTTGTCTGTCTTGAACAACATTTAACATTTGTTTTGTTTTATCTGTATGTACAGAGATGAGGAAATTAACTTGTGATCTGATTCGCCTTTTGTTGTAATTTTCTATTGGCTAAATCACTTGAAAATTAATGCCGACAGAAAAAGGAAAACATTTATCCTAAATAAACAGACCTAATCTATATGATTTAAGGAAAAAGGAAAGTGTTGATATTTCCTTTTCCTTGAAGGTTTTCTTATGTATTTGTCAAATTACTTGCTGTATAAATAAACAAGCCTCTGTGTCTCTTCATCAATGGCTACTGAGACAAGGACAAGAATGTCGAAAAAACGTTAGACTAGACAAGGACCTAATCTAGTCTTCACTTACAACAACAATGATGCACCTTCTCCTTCTTCATCATCTCTACAACAAGAGACTTCCATCACCACACAGCTCAGGAATCTCCTAGTCTCTTTTTTCGTAGAAGCAACACTTCAACACTCGCTGAAACAACCTCTGCTAAAGACACCATTGTTATGCAGGTTTTGTGAATTCTAAATTTCAAGCACATTGTTGTGTGAAAATATATCACAAATTTATAGTTAGTTGGATGTTTAATGCAAATTTTGTATAAAATTGAGGAATATTATGCAAATTTTGATTAATCTGAGGGTTGTTTTGCAGGTTTTGATAAATAAAATATATATTGATATAACGGGCCTTTCAAAAAGCCTAACAAGCCCAAATAATAAAACCGTAATGAGAAAACAATTAACCACTCGCATGTGTAACGCGTTGATTACACACGCTCGTTGTATCTATCTACTCCGGTTAACGGGGGTTTAAAGCCGCGTCGGTGCTACACATCACACATGTCCCCGATTTCTCCTTAACGAGAAAAAACTAAACAGCTGTTTTGTCCGCCATTATCTATCTATTAAAATATCTCAACTTTTGTTCCTTACTCGTATTAGTTCCTAAATCCGATCGAAACAACTGGTGGGTTAGTTTCTAATTTCCAAGAATGGCGCAAGATCACGACGAGACGGAGAATAAAACCTACGCCGACGTTGTCGGTGGCGATGATGTCGGAGAAATTGTCAACGGAGGAACGAAGAATGGTTATCGTAAACCGGACGCTGTGGAGAAGGATGAGGATTTGAAGAGTCTCTATTCCTTGATTTGTCTCACGATCGGTTCGATTCTGTTCCCAGATTCGAAAACCGGTGATGCGTCGTCTTCGTTTCTTCATCGTGTAAGAAACTCCGTCGCCGAAAATGGGCCTAAGCTTCGAGAAGCTTCTGAAAGAACAGGACGCGAGATTCTTCTCTGGACTCGTAGAGGCAGCTCCCTTCGTGCTCTGCTTGTAATCTCTGTAAGTGGATTTTGATTTCAATGATTGAACCTAAATAGAGACGACTTTCAATTTCAGTTTAACCCTCGATTTGCTGAAGTAAGTTAACATTTTGTGCCCTAAATCGTCTTGGTTCTGTGTCTCTTTACCATTGATGAAAAGTTTGATGCTTTATTGAAAAGTTTAGTGCTTTATTGAACACATTTGAGTCAAATTTCGTGGGTATCTCAGACTTGATTAGTTATTATCTTATTGTTGTTGTTGCAGATGGGAACAATAGTTCTTCTTACAACAATGGCTTTGGTTGTATTCACACTCTTCTTTGTAGCTGCAACAGCTAATGCTATCATCATTTCTCTTATGATTTCACTTGCTGTTGCTGGTGGCTTCTTGGCACTCTTCTTTCTTTGCTTGACTGGTGTTTACATTGGAGCCTTATCCGTTGCTGCATTCGTCATCTCTACCGCTACAATTTCTGCCGTTGTTTCTGTCTTAATAGCTTCAGGTTGGTTATACTCTGCTCTGAGTCTGTTTTGGAATCTTGAAATGACACTCCAAGTTACTTCCTTTATGTATTGAATTGGTATTGGATCAGGTTGGATTGGGTTCTTCTATGTTGTGTGGTTGGGAACAAGAGGAAGCCTACGGTTGGTGAAACAATCGGTTTCAGTGGTGGGATCAGCCATTTCAGGTAACACTTTCAGTCGTCATCAACACCAAGACCGGGAGGTAAACATCGAATCATCCAACTGAGAATCCGTCACTACCGAGTTTGTAGATAAAACCCGAGTTTTGGTCTAAGTTTGTTGTTAATGGGAAGCTTGATATATATATGATCTAAGGAGTTTGTTGTGAAGAAGCAGAAAACGATAAGAATCTTTCAAAATGCATCTTGAAACATTTTGTGATCAATGTCTGCAGATTTTTGGATCTGTATATGCATACATTTGGTGTTTTATGTACTTAAGAATGATCAGTATACATATGAAATCTCAATTCAGATCTCTCGCTCTCTCTACATTTCCAGCTGCCAAAAACCAACAGACACTTGAAACCCTCTAGCCCACCAAGAGGCTTTCAAAAAAATATCCAAACTTTCACCAAATTTTGATGATTTTCCAGTTATATAACTTATGATCATACCAGATCAACCTCAGAAAACTAAAAAACCCCCCGAAAAAAAAAATCAAAACAAAAACTCATACATTGATCATCCACTTTATAATCAAATCATGAGAAGAAGAACCTCCAAATTTCTTCCTTTTGGTAGTGATTATCTCTCTCTCTGCAAAAATCAACACTCTTGAACAGCTTGACTCTCTACGTGTTCTTCTTCTTTTACGCTGAGAATTTCATCTTCACAAGGATATATACTGCATACATGTTTCTGAGTATATATATAGAGAGAGAGAACAAAAAAACCAATATATATTTTAAAAAAACCAAATCGATCAAGAAAGTCATTTCTCGTGCCAATCTGGTCTGCCTAATGTAAACTCCAAACTTGGATTGTTACAACTAAGATCTCCACACCTCTTTGCTTGATCATTCGACCTTTGCTCCTGCCAAGTAAGCGTTAATTAGATTAAAGAAAAAAAAACTAAGACAGAATATATCTATCTATATATGTTTATATGAGAATTATTAGTACCTGATTTTGAAGGCTGGATCTTTGATAGTGAGAGATCATTGATGTTGATGAAGTTCTGATCATTGTATCTATGTCGCTTGAGCAGTTATTACTTGATGGCCATGTCTCTCTATTATATGATTTAAGAAAAGAAAGAAACCTAATTAAGAAAATTTGTATTTATTGATGTATAGATTCTTTTTTTTTATCAGGTATTTTGCTAACTAAATCGTCGTCCGTAACAATTGATAATAGTTGTATTTTTGAAATCCAAATGCCCAAAAATGGGAAAATCACTAGATATACAAATGGCGATTTTTGCATGTTGCTATTTGATCCACAATCTACATGTCATGCATTTGAACAAAATTCGTTTATTCTAGATGAACCTTAAAAACCCAAACCAAATAATAATTAAAAACTTGGTACATATATTTAAATCACCTAAATCCTAAACAATTTCATCTCATTGTGACCAAAACTTCCACTCTAATTTGTTCCCTTAAACTGAACGAAAACAAACTTAAAATATCATCTAAAAGAATATTTTTTTGTTAGAAGAAAATAGATATATGGGATAAACCAAAAAATTGTTATATGAACTTGGTAGGAAGTAGGAACAATTAGGTGAGAGAACCCTAAATCTTATACCATATATCAAAGTTCGTCAATCTTACCTAATGTTTATAATATACATATCGTGTGTGTACTAATACATGTACGTATATATGATAAGGTTATAATACGTAAACGTACCGTGAAGAGTTACTCCAACGAGGTTGTGTGGAAGAAATGTCAATTTCTTGATGAAGAGAAGTATCATCAGATTGTGCCCTTTGATCCGTCGATGATTGATGATGAACTTCGTTTCCATTTATGCCCATTTCTTCTTCGCCTGACCCATCTGAAAATATTTTAACCTTTTATTTACTTTCGTCTCAATTCTTTTTACCCTATAAGGGTTCTTATTTAAAATTGAGCCATTGTTGTAAGCTTTTGGTAAAAGACAATGCAGTGAAGAAATTGTTTTTCTTTAAATGTTTTTCAGCATTTCGTTTGACCAACCTAATATGTGTCCCAAAAAGTAGTTTTAAAAACTCGGAAATTGTGCCATATAATAAAACTAAACAAATGAATCATATTTTCGTAAAGAAAAATCCATATGAATATAAAGAAGTGATTTTTCTATTGGGGAGAAATGTTTGTTTGGTTTCCTTTGAACCTTGACCACTCAACTTTAGGGTTTCAATCAAAGGAAGGATAAGCCTTGAGCTTGACCAATATCTTAGGGCTTGTTTTTTATTATTTTGGGAAAAGAGAATAGTAGAAATAGTGGAACTAAATAGTAGAATCAAATAGTAAAAATAACAGATATAATTTTACGCATTTCTACAAATATACAAATATCGATTCACAGATTCAAATTCTGATTGAGGATTAATTCATTATAAACATTATATTCAAAATAAACTATTATAGTGTCTATATTGGACATCCAGTTCTGATAAAATTTTGTTGGCGAATCCTAAGCTTTATTTTATCTCTTTCTTAGTAGTTATTATAAACAAGTACCATCTCTTTAGCATATATAAAGCTGAAAAAGCTATACTAAAGAAATGTGAATCTGCATAACATTATATGTATGTGTAAAAGAATAACACGTACCAGATGAAGCAGCAGGCTTGTTAGTGGTCTTAACAGTTCGATACATCTGCAAAAAAAATTAAAGGCATGAGAGCTCTAAAACTAAGAATAAACCATAAATCTAATTAAAGACAAAGGAAAACAAAAATAAAACGGACAAAAGATCCTGAAAAACTAAATAGATTTTTTTTTGTATAATGTGATACAGATGACAAAGCTGAAGACATATATGCAGACACATATGAACTTTATATAATTAAATAAATAATATATGTAGTACATATGTGTGGTTTTCTGGGTTTGTCTTGGAACTGATGATGTACATATAATTATTTATTTATAAATTTAAGACCACGAGGTTGATGTCTGAAAGAAGGTTGAGTAATAGAAAGATTGTATTATTATCATTGAGTAATGATGACTACTTTTGTCCCCTCTTCCTAATTTAAAAAAGAAAAAAAGAATGATAATCCAAATATCTATCATCTCAATTCTCAATTGTTTAATAATTCTCTGAAAGGTTTCAGTCACTTAAAGCTATAACTACTCTCTCTTTTCTCTCTTTAAATTCATTCAACTGCTTCAATATTCTTGGCAATTGTGCCATCTCTTCCAAAATATGACTAAACTTAAAGCAAAGACAAAACAAGAAAATAAAAGTAACACATTAGAATTGGAGCTCTATTCATTGCTCTGATGATATATACGTACATAAAAATCTTATTTCTTGATTCAGCTGTTTTTGTGCAACGCAAAGGAGTAGAGAGTGATATGATGGTGATGAAAACTATGAAATATCCCTAATTATAGAATCTTGATTGGCAAAGAACTAACTCAACTAGACTCATAAGAGGGGAAAGAAATCAAGAAGATGAAAGATAAACCAAAATTAACAAATAAAGATTGATTCTTCTTTCTTTTGTTCGATTTAATTTCAAGTAGAGTATAGATTTTACCTGCAAATGGCTCTTCACATGAGCTAAAGTTAAGTCTTTTACATCCATGAGCTCAAGAACCGACTTTGGAGTTGCTCCTAGAATCACAACAGCAACACGAATAAAAGATTAAAAACTTTGAGAAGAAATTGAAGAAAAAGTGAAGGGTCATTAGAATGCGATTATGATATAAATGTGTGTGTTTATAAATATGTACTTTCATGACCGCCTAGAAGCTCAACAGCGTGAACAAACCGCGCGTGGAGGCTACTTGTCCAACGCATCCTTGGAGCTCTCATG
This sequence comes from Arabidopsis arenosa, assembly GCA_905216605.1. Taxonomy (NCBI): domain Eukaryota; kingdom Viridiplantae; phylum Streptophyta; class Magnoliopsida; order Brassicales; family Brassicaceae; genus Arabidopsis; species Arabidopsis arenosa. The sequence continues at coordinate 6,095,545 of LR999456.1, forward strand.
CTCCGCTTTGTCGGCATCTTAGGCAAGAATCTTGATCTGATCATCCCATGATGATGATGATGGTTGTGATGATGTGGAGAAGACGAATCTGAAGATCCAACGACTGATCCATAGTGATTATTATGATGATGATGATGCAAAGGAACACCTTTAAGCCTCGGGGAAGATTGTAATGATCGGTAAGCGTTGTTATAGCCGGAAGATGAGTTTAAGATTGAGATTTGATCCAAGTCTCCTCCTCCAAGAGAAGGTAAAGAAGAAGAAGGAGAGTTTTGTTGGTGGAAAGGGAATGAACGGTTGTGATAGACCGGGATACCTCTAATTGGACGGTGGAGATTACTAATCTCGGATTCATCGACCCTTTGATGATGAAGACTTCCACCATTAATGATAGGGTTGTTGTAATGCTGCTGATGAGGAAGATTAAGAGTTCTTCGATCAGGACAATGGAAGATTCTTGCGGTTGGGTGGTTATGATGAGATAAAGAGAGTTCAAAGTTGGATGATCGGTTGTTGTGTTCGGGTTGGGACGATCTTCTTGAAGATTCTTTGGATGATTCATTGTGATGATATTGATGAATATCTGGGAGACTGATGTGGAGAGATAGATCAGGGAGAGTAGTTGTTGTGTTTGTTTTGGTTTTCTCTAGAAAAACACCTTCCATGGACATAATTAAAGAAACCTCTCTTGCTATTGCTGCCACTGAAGTTGATGATGATGATGATGACTATTCTTTTTTGTTTTTTCTCTTGAGGGTTTTGCTTCGGAATTTTAAAATGATTTTCTCTAAGGAGAAGAGAAAAAGAAAGCAGAGGGATTCTTTGGGCAAAGAAGTCAAAAGGGTGTCTGAAAGATTTGATTTTTTTTTGTTCTCTTTCTCTCTCTATATCTCAAAAAGAAAGGAGAAAGTGAGAGAGATGAAGTTGAAGAGAAGCTTAGAAGAAGTAGAAGAAGAGAGAGAAGTTGAGTAATGATCTTCTTGAAGAAACAAACATGCTCAAAGTAAGACGCAGAGAGAGAAAAAGAAGGAAGAGAGAGAGAGAGGTATGTGTGTTGTGAAGCAAAGGCAGAAGAGAAAAAAGGAATAAAACTAAATCCAGGAAAATTAAAAACAGGTAAGAGAGAGAGATATGTGTGTTCATGTACATGTATGTATGTGTGAGATGTTGTTCCTCGAGAGTATATCTTGGAAAACGATAGTTGAGAAAGGGCACTATTGTAATTCGCTATATTCCAAATATTGGAAGCTTTTTATTTGTTTTGGGATGGTATTTATATATTTGTCTTTTTCACCTTTCACCAAGTAAACTCATCTACCAATATAAAATAAAATATTTATAGGCTAAATTAATTATTTTCGTTCTAGTAATTACCAAGACATTGTTTAATTTTCATAGATTAAAAAAATGAAGAATAACAAAACTGAAAAAAAGGAAGAATAATAACAAAATAAATTTTGGTTTCTATCAATTTAGTAGATGAAATTTTCAAATGTAAATTTTGTAGTTAATAGTCGGCCATTTTCATAGATGAAAAGTATACACCTTTTAGAGTAAAAATTAATACTATTATAATCATATATTAAATCCTTAGCAATTTGAATAATAAATCAAAACTTCTTTGGTATTTATAAAATAATAATGTTCACAGATTATCATGAAGAATAATAATTAAAAATATTGGAGAAGAGTACAAGAGGAGAGAGAATAAAGGGTCGCTCTCTTCTGTCCTATCTAATCTATATAGTCAAAGCAAAAGCCAAAGTTAAATAAATAAATAAATAACAAGAAGAAAAAAACAAACACAAGACCTATAACTAAAATAAAATAAAAAGTTTTGAAATATTTGTTTAAAAAAAAAATAGAGTGCTTTGATTTTGGTACCCCGGAGACGACGGGATACATATGTTGAGAGAGAGAAAGAGACTGTCTCCTCTCTGACTCCTTTTTTATTTTCTCCCCCACTCTCTTCGCTTCTCACTTCACTCTCTTCATATCTTTTCTTTATTATAATAATTTCTTATACGATTTTGGAATCAAACAAATTCAAGTTTCTGACCGTAGATTGTTCAACTATACCTAAAGAGATAAATATACATTAAATATCTGTACGTTCTTGAGTTTATGAATAGCTCGTGTAGACATTTAGTTCGTAGAGATGTGACTATTATATCAACCGGTTACTTGTTTGACCGATTTGTTTTGTCTATTAATTAGAGCCAAATCAAAGTACTACTATGTCGCTTTAAAATACGTATTTTCAAAAAAAGAAATTAGCAGATTTACATAGATTTTTTTACTGTTTATCTATTTGTACATGGCATTTTCACATTTTCGTTCATAATTTTACAAAATTCTATGGAGTTGACTCTATCTACTATTTTCTCAATTTTAATATTAATAAATAGAAGAACATTTAAAATATTTCACTGAAAATAATGAAAAAAGTATAAAGTCTTATAGTATTTAAATATTCGATACCTTTGTTTCGTCTAATATTTTTTTATTATTTAGTCCCACTTTTAATTTGTCTTACAAAGTACCTTTATCTTCAAATGCATATATATATATATATATATACATGCCATGATACGCATAGGCATAGCTAGTAGCTACATATACGCATTCGTGTGTACTGTGTACAATACAAAGCCCTCCGTATGTATGTACATATAAGTATATAACCAACTAACCAAGTGTCAAATAAAGAATTCGATCAATTATTGTAACGTAACATGCATGTTTTTAGAATATACGTGAAGTTAAAATATATATTAGACTTAAGAAAATATTCAGCCAGAAAGTAGATTTTGTTTGTTTCCTTGAGTAAACAAAAACAAGTGAACCCTAAAGAACCTAAATATTTGCTTCTAATTCCCTTTTCATTCTCCCAAATATTCCTTCTATTTTTAATAACTCTAATATATTTTTCTTTGAATTGTCTTCTAAGAAAACAATTAACTATTCTCTCCTCACATGACCATCAATACATAACATCTCGACAAATCTTAAATGCTTGAAATAAAAATAATAATAAATTGTAAGACTGTGTACGTATATCAGCAAATTAAAATAAATGATATTTCATGCGTTGATTATAGTACAGTAATATTTTTCTTATAAGATATATAAATATAAATATTGGAGAGTAAAGCTTGTACAGTATGCTTGCAGTTTTTAGACGTTTTGCTGCATGTGAGTTAAACAAGGTATTAAGATTCTATTTAAAAAGCACTTTTAATTAAAAACAATATAACAACCCTAGCTATACTTGTATAAATATGAACGAGGTCCATTTCTAATTTTGAGTTAGGTTTCTAAAACTCCTAGGATACACTAAATTTCTTTTTATCTTTAGTTAATAGTACAAGCAATTGAGTTCAATAACTCCTATATTCCAAACCTAGCAATATTTAATTTCGTTTTCTGAACGAGTTATTTTTTGTCCCTCAACGAGCTACATTTATACTTTTGAAAATTGGTGTTTTTTTTAAACCCCTAGGCTCACCCAAAGGATTGTCATCAATTAACAGTAGTACAGTAGTAGTAGTATTAAACTATTAGCTGATCCATGAATTGCTATATTGGGAACTAAACCTTTTTCTGTTTAGTTAATTAAAGGAACATTGAAACTAGAGAGCAACGAAGCTTGATTTTTGGCTTAGTTATTGACGTTTGATAGGATTCTGTGCCCCATTAATTTCTCGAAGGACATAAGCTTTACTTTGGCTTTTATGTTTTATTCTTTCCGTTATCATCAAAATCTCTATCTCCAGAGTCCAAACTAAAATCCAAAATATATTAAATTTACGCAACGGATAAATATATAGTCCTAGTTATTAATAGTTTAATGTTTTGTTTTACGGAAACAATTGTTATGAATGATAGTTAAACTTAAGAAAGTCAGGCTTAGTCTTTTGGAGTTTGTTTGTCCAGAAAAAAAAATCTTTTAAGAGTTTTCATTCAAAGTAAATGAATGAAAATACCTTTCAGGGTTAGGCAAATTTGAATTTTACGGCTTTGTAATAAACTTTATAAAGTTATAAACAAGTTAAATAAAACCATTTAAAATTATGTCAAGAGAAACGTTCAAAGCACAAATAAAACATATTAGTCTTGTACGACTAAGAGCAAGAAAACAAAAAATAGAGTAGACCACTTGTCTAATAAGAAGTAAATTGATATTCCTTGTACAAAAAGGCAGAGATATGCCAAATATTTGTATTATATATGGAACTAGGCCACAATGAATGGTCATACAGAAAATTGATGAAAATGGCTTAGTTTAACTTTCTTTAGAAAAACATATATATTTTTAATAGCATGATCTCTATTATTTTCCTACCAGATTAATACCCACGTGTCTTCCATTGATTAGTTGCTAACTTTAGAGATATAATTGATGTAGGTCCATCATATTGCATGTATGTCTTTATAAGTTTATATCTTTTTTCCCTATGCTTAATTTTTGCTACGTGCATTTCGCATTAATTTAATGGTTTTGACGATTGTCAGTAGATTGGAATTTAACGAAAATATATATTAAGTTCCATTATTGGAATTCAGCTTTATAACAAGTTTTGCAAAAAGCATATTATAAAATGTGATTTTTTGACCAAAAAAAATATCATAAAATGTGATTCGTTAATTACCGATTTTTTCTAATGGTTGCTTTAAACTTGAATTCCTTTGAATACATATAGAAAATCATATCATTGCTAATACAGTAATATTAGTAGCATTGTGAAATTGTGTCATTTAATTAGTTTTCATAGTTTCAGATGTTGATTTATAGAAATATCATTCGGTTTCTTCATCTTAATTGTTCTTTGTGTTAGATATCGAATTGTTACCTAGCTAGCTTTAGATCATAGGTGGTAACACACAAAGACATGTTTAAATGCATGAATGAATCTACAAGAGCAATTTTTCCTTAGCAAATGAAAATTGATGTTATTGTAAATTGTGAACTAATGAACCTATAGCTTATTTAGTGTCTTGCATTCAAACTACGGTTCGGGATTCATATATTTAAGCATAGAGATTAATATTTTTAAATATTTTTCAGTGAAATTCTATTATTTGAATTCTAGAAAAGTTCTTGATAGTTTATCTATTTTTATATGTATTAATCACAACAAAATTTCTAATGTCTAGTGCGCTCTAAAAGTGTTGTTAAATCGTTTCATCGTTTTTATTTTATTATTTTTTTGTTTTCTACTTTAATTTACTTGATTTATTGTGTACATAGTGATTGAAAAATATAATTTCTTTTAGTTTTGGCATATGAACTGGGTTTTACAAACCTCTCAATCTCTTCTGATTCAAAGCAATTGATCGAAACGATCAATTGAGTGATTTTTTAATTAAAATTTTTACGATATCCTGAATTTATCTCTACTATCCTAAAAATTAGGTTTTCTTTCATCTCTGTGAATCGTGAAGTTGATGCTATCGCAAAGTTATCCAAGTAATACACTGTACCGGTTCCGGTTTAAGTTTTTATTAATGGAAATGACACTATGTCAAAAAAAGAGGAAGCTAATCTCTATTATCATAAGCTTTTTGTTTGATAATTGGTATTTATGGATTTTGTCTTATACTCTATATGTATCGTTTTAAGTGATGTTTTAGAGATTTTTTTATTTTTTTTAAATAGTGTTTTCAAATTTCTATGTAAAAGTTAAATATATAAAATATTTTGACCAATTATATTTTACATTATTATTTTATTGGTTGAATTATTTGTAGTTAATTTTTATGTTAAAGAGATAAATTAAATGAAATTTTTGTGTTTTCTTAATTTATGTATAAAATTTTTAAACAACATTTAAAATTAAACAAAATGAGTATTTAATATAATGTACTTTATTGTTTATTTATGATTAATTAATTGGATTAAACTCGAGCTATCATGGTTCAAAGAAAATAGGATAACAAATAATGGAGAATAATAAATTAAATGTTTGTATACAAGAATTCTCGTTTATTATTAAGAAAAAGCATAATTACTAAATCTGAAGAAATTGCAGAGTAGATGGATCTCTTAAACGTGTGATAATATAATCAAACGTACGTCGGTGAGTGAGATCCAATATGACAAGTAATTAAACAATTAATGCTGTTTTGTTTTAACTTTTCTGATTTTATATATAGTATAGAATTTATAAAAATTAAAATAAATTATCACTGCACGCATTAAATGGATCCAACAGAACGTGAGGTTCCATATTGTCTAAATTAATAATTTACACCTTTTTGGAATATATCGGAGAATGAAAGTCTCCGTTGATTCTACCAATCCGTTGACGTTCATATCTCTTTGTCACACATTCTATTTTTTTTTAATCATTATTTATTTATTTATTTTTCTTACGTTGTAGTATATATAAATCTGTATCGTGTCTTGAATCATACTGTCTTCTTTTCTTCAATTGTAATTTGAAAGTTTCCTGAATTAAGTATTTCAAAGATTTGTAAAATTTATCTTTAATATAGATTTGTTCTATTTAAACTAAAAAAGGTTTGGTTTGTGGAAGATGAAGATTTTTTTTTCGCAAAAACAAAGAATATTAACCAGACAAATCGCTCCACCAACTAATAATCTTTATCAAAAAAAACAAAGAATATTCGCAGCAAACCCATACTTATTTTTGTCTGAAAATGAAGCCGTGCGTTATTTGGAATTCTTTCTACAATCGGTCCATGACTTCAAAATTCGAGAAATCAGGCATCACTAAATCATTACACTACCACTCATAATTAGAGCTTAAGATTTACGTGGTTTAAGCTGGATTTAAACAAAACTATGATGGCATTATTTAAAAATACAATTATTTATATTTTCATTTTAATTGAAAACTAAATTAAACAAAAACTCCATTAAGTTTTAGATGCTATATTCTATTAATCAATCAATAAATTCACTTAAGTTATACATTATACATATTGTCACTTAAGTAAGCATAGTTTATATGTGGTCTATCTGTAAAGTTCAGACATTAGTTTTTTTGGGTACATTATTTTTAAGTAGTGTGTTCGTATTATTTATTTTGTAGTTGTAGATCTGAAATTCATAACGAATTTTTGATTCCAAAATAATTTCTGGTTATTAAAGTCGGAAAAATAAATAAAGAGTGTGTTTAGTGAAAATTATTCAAGTAGGGCAAAAGGCAAGACTCCTATAGCTGCCTAATAAACCAGCTGTCGTCCTCTGTCTATATGTATGCTGAATATTAATTTAACTTTTGTAATGGACCCATATGTTTCTTGCATTCTGTTACCATTATGGAAAAATTGTCCTACACATTAGAAAGAAAAAATAAAATAAAAACTTTGGACCGAAATAAACATTTGCTCATTTTTCTAATTGAGAGAGGGAAAGAGATCAAGATTAAGGAATATATAAGAAATAATCGACCCCATATTGGAGCGTCCTGCAAAAGTGTTTTCTTGTGTGGTATCTTAACGAACATATATAATATAATCATTGCATAATAATTTTAGTACTGATTTTTACTTAGCTAAAAATAATAATTAACTTTTCAAAATATGTATTTAGAAAACAAAAATTCTAATTTTCTATTATTATTATTATATATATAACTCATATGTGCTCATTTTTTTGTGTATTACTCACAGATTATCATGATTGGGTCTACTACTATTTAATTGTAGTATAATTCCTAACAAACAGTGAAGTGTAAAAAATAAGAATAAAAGAAATGAAAAGAATGTTCTTCTAGATACTTTATTTCAAAAGTATTAATTAGACTAATTTGATGAAAAACATGGTGATACAAATAATTGTCTTATGCGTCAAACTTTTCAAAGAAAAAAAAACTTTTAAAATGGGCATTAATTAGTTTTTGGTATTTACATGGGAATAGCCCAACATTATTTATTCATCATTGTCTCATTAACAATGATATATAATATGCTTTCTCACTTTTATTTTCATTTTTTTTCCTTTCCTTTCACTTTCACTGAGCACAAATATCCCTCTCAACTCTCAAGTGGCCATTCTAATTGGAGAATAAAGTGAATACTAAAATCTTCCATATTATGTTTAAAGAAACACCCAAAAAATACTTTTAAGCTTTACATATTTTGAAATATAATCTTAGGGTTGTTGTGGACCCACAACTTTATGATATGCAAATAGCAAAATTTCTAGAGTTGTGAATTAAATTATTTCATTCCCTTCCAATCTCAAAAAGGAGGAAACAAGAAAAAGGTTGACATTATTATCCCTTTTTAAGATTTTGTAAAGTTATAGCTAAGAAGAAGCTACATATATTTCCTATCATACAATGAAATTGCACAGTTGCACGGCTAAGCCGGGTGAGAAAAAAAAAATGATTATAAAGATACACTCAAATTTAGTATATATACACATTAAAAAGTTATCGTGATCCATTGGAATGTATATATATATATATATATATATATATAGTTTTGTTTAAAGTTTGATTACTAGCTAGTAATCAATCTACATAAATTCGGCACATAATATTTTTTTTGTAAGGTTCGTAATAATTTCGAACATATTCAATATCTAGAGAGATATTTTAAAACTGGAAAAAGGTTCAATATTTTAATATTGGAACCAAGAGTAGTACTTCCAACATACTCCAACTGTTCCTAATAGTTTGATTTATGTTTCCGAGTTTTCACACATATTAAAAACTTAATAATTCTTTAATCATTTTAACATTGTTTTTAATCTTAAATATTTTTAATAATCATCAACCAATAGTAGTCTAAAAAAGTTAATAATTTATAGGGAAATTGTTAATAATGCCACTTTTTCAATGCCACTTTTCAAAAATACCCCTTTTTTAAAACCTTATAAAAAATGCTCTTAAAAATATAAGATTTACCCAAATATGTATGTAATATTATTAAAACATACACAAACTACATTTCTATGTATCTAAAATCTTATAAATACTTTATAAATACCTTATAAATGCATTTTAAATACCTTTAAAAATCTTTAAAATATCTTGTAAAACCTTTGAAAAACCTTAAAAATCCTTTAAAATAACTTGTAAAACCTTTAAAAACACCTTATAAAACCTTATAAATACTTGGATCGAGTCTTCAAGTAGTAGTTACAATCCATAAGTACCTTATAAACCTAATAAAACTTTATAAAAATTTCAGATTTAAAAGGGGCATTTTTGAAAATGGACATCTAAAAGGGGCATTTTTGAAAAGGGGCATGAGAAAAGGGGTATTTTTGCTAATCCCCCTAATTTATAATCATTGCATCTTGAAATTTACAATTTACTATTATAAGTCAATAAAAATAAAGAAAAATAATAGAAAATCAATCTTTGTGGAACAAACAATAAAAGCTAGAACATCAATTTTTTAGAAACAAATGAAGTATATTTTTTCTAAGATTACTATTTAAAATCTAAAAAGCACATTTACTTAATTATCACTTAGCTTATAGAAAATAAAATATAATCTGCTAAACTCAGAAGTTGTTCGATTTCATTTGTAAACAATCTCTTTCGTTTTAGATTTTCAGTTTAAATATTAAATTCAAATTTGTAGTTAGCAAAAATTATCTCTATATAATTATACTGATTACTCAGAATTTCGATACTAATCAAGATTTTTTTTAATATATATTTTCATCAAACTTAACGTCAATATTTAAAAGAACATAAATTCTTGTTATATTCTTTATTTCACCACAAATCGGCCACTGTGTGCCAATTGTTTTCCCTTCTATAGGAATAAATCTATAGGAAAGAAAAGGAAAAAAAAAGAGATGGGGCCTTAGGAATTGGCAAATTGTACCATGGGTTGGTTCAAATGCAATGGACAAGACCGAAGATTGGGGAAGAATGAGATGTGGCATGAAGGTGTTGTAGTTGTCTCATTAACCAACAACAGTCATAGAGAGAGAGATGTGATGTACATTGTTCATAAGGGGGTCCATATCTTTATATTAAAATTTGTTGAATATATATGTAACGTCAAATTCTCTATATCTATATATTTTTATCATGATTAATAAATAAAGTTAGAATATTATGAGGGTGAAAGAGCACACAACACCAAAGAATGTACTGTGACACCCACCAACATTTCGTAACTATAATACATATATTGTACTTACCATACCGACTAGGTTCCAAACCATACCGGTTTTTTTAATTATTCTTCCAGCCTCAATATGTCTCGGTTCTATATTTATTAACTTTGAATTCAAGTTAATATATTTGGTTGCTACACATGGACCGTATACATCCACAACCTAATGAATGATTGTTATGAATGTGATTGTAGATTAAGAATTGCTGAATTATATTTATTTCGTATGTATTTAACAACTGATTTAATTTTTCATATATATAACTTAAAAGAATAAAGTTGTGGGGTGTAAGGATTTTCCATGGAGTATATACATTTACAGTTTAAAAACCACATTACATTTTTTTTTTTTTCTATGTGAGGTATTTTCATGTAGCGAATTGATTTGGGAAAGGAGTGTAAATCTGTATGCCTTGAGTTTGATTCTCGTTTGAAAAAAAGTCATGGCACGTTTTGAAAGTCAGGATTGGTGACGTGTCATTTGGTTCTTGCGTTGCAAATTGAACCTTGGCTTCTCAGCTGAATATCCGGTGAACTAAGTTTTTTAGTTTTTTTTTTTTTGCCAGTCAAACACCATATATTAATTCACGGAATAAGACTCTCTTCTAGAGAGAGCCAATCAGGTACCGTCGAACTTACATGGGAAAAACAGAACCCGCGATTTCTTGCACATTTCGCAAGATAGTCGGCGGAGGTATTACCACTACGAGGGATATGCTTAAGACTAAAAGTAGTAAAACGATCCCTGTAATATGTAAAGTCTTTCAATTCTGTAGAAAACGTAGGCCACTCTTCAGGAGCACATGTCATAGCCAAAAGGTCAGAACAATCCGTCTGAATGAGGATACTCGTCATTGGGATCGCCAATAAGCACTTCATCGTCCATATGAGAGTATCCAGCTCTGCATGAAGGGGAGAAAGACTTCTACGCGAGCCTTTCAAGCCTAAGTGTAGCAGTCGTCCTCTCTGAAAAACAAGCCACCCGTGTCCACTTCTAGTCTCCGTCCCGAGCCAAGACCCATCAATGGAGCATACCGGTATGTCCTCTGGGGATGGCGACTCGTGCGTACTAAGTACCAACTGGGTCTGGGGGTCTTCTCTCTGATTTGCTCTACTCCACGCGCCTTCCTCTTGAGTTGCAAGATCTAGCGTTTCCTGAGGTGGTACGCTCAAATTCTCGAAAATCTTTCGATTGCGCGCCTTCCAAATATACCACATAATCCATGGGAATACTCTTAGGCTCTCTTCATCCGCACCCGCCTCTTTACCCCGCCAATACAAATAATCTAAGTTATTGTAGAGCGACGCCGAGGGAAACAGCGCTGGGGAAGATGGGATGTTGGAGAGAGCCCAGACTTGTCTAGCAGGAGGACATTCAAAGAGCAAGTGGTTGATTGATTCTTCTTCTGCACCACATCTTGAACATCCTTTATCTCTACCAATATGGCGATAAAATAGCCGTTGGCTTGAAGCCAAGCAACCAGTAACACATTGCCACACGAAATGCTTTAATTTTCGCGTAGTTTTTAATTTCCAAGCTTGCGCCTTTAGTGTCGTAACACTAGGTCCCTGAGAAGGGTGGTCGCAAACAGGGCGAGAAATACTTCTCGCGACCTCGTATCCAGATTTGACGGTATAATTACCAGACTTTGTCATTGTCCAACAATAACCATCACTCGAGACAATACGACTCGGTTTAATCCCTAATATGAGGGTAATTTCCTCCGGGGGAAATAATTCCCGGAGACGATCAATCTTCCACTGTTTAGATCCAAAGTCAATCAAGGTATTGACGCAAGCCAAAGGGTCTCTCTCCTCCGTTAACCCCTTAGGAGGGCGTGCCGGAGTGTCTGGTATCCATGGGTCTGTCCAAATGTAGGTACCAAAGCCCGAGCCAATGGTCTTGCGGATTCCATATCTAAGAACGTCCTTGGCGGCCAGCATGCTCCTCCAACCATACGACGGTCGATTGGAGACGGTGATCTCTAGCGGACTAGAATACCGGAAGTAACGTCCTTTAAGAACCCTACTAAGGAGGGAATCTGGAAATCGTAATATTCTCCACAATTGCTTCGCCAAGAGTGCGAGATTAAAATCTTCCAAGGACCTAAATCCTAGCCCTCCTTCTGATAGTTGGGTGCAAATTTGGTCCCAAGCTATCCAGTGTATTCCACGACTTTCTGCTTTATTACTCCACCAGAAGTTGGCAATTGCGCTAGTAAGTTTAGAACAAATTGCTTTTGGCAGTAGGAAGCACGACATAACATATGTCGGAAGAGCTTGTGCTTGTGCTTTAATTAGGACTTCTTTTCCGCCTTTAGAGAGGAATTTTGACGACCACGAGTTTACTCTACTTTGTAATCTATCTCTTACAAACGCGAAGACCTGAGCTTTTGATCCATGGATTTTTTCCGGAAGGCCTAAATATGTTCCCATCCCACCTTCACGTGAAATCCCAAGAATCGATTTGATTTCCTGCCGTACGGGAGGAGGAACCTCGTTGCCGAACATAATGGATGATTTATTCAGATTAACCTCTTGGCCAGATGCCTCGCCATAGCAGCGGATAATATCGATAACTTCTTTACTCTGATCAGCATTGGCCTGACAGAAGAATAAGCTATCATCGGCAAACAGAAGATGTGAGACACGGGGGCTCGCATGAGAAATTCGAAGCCCTTGAATTTTGCCTTCCCTTTCAGCCTTCCTAATCTGAGCTATAAGTGCTTCCGTACACAAGATAAATAGGTACGGAGAAATTGGGTCTCCTTGACGAATGCCTCGAGATGGTCTAATCCGTCCTTTTGGGTCGCCATTAATCAAAATCCGATATGAAACTGAGGTAATACATTGCATTATCCAGTCTATCCATCGAAGGTTGAATCCCATCTTTTCCATCAAAGCTCGGAGGAACCCCCATTCCACCCGATCGTAGGCCTTACTCATATCCGTTTTTAGTGCCATAAACTTCTTACGATTTGCTGGATTAGAACGAAGAGCATGGAAGTTTTCTTGGGCGATCAGGATATTATCAGTGATTAATCTCCCTGCAATGAATGCAGATTGCGTCTCGGATATTAATTCCGGAAGAAATCTCTTTAGCCGTAGGCTCAAGATTTTCGAAATGACCTTATAGCTAACATTACATAAGCTAATAGGACGAAAACCAGACATTTCTCGCGGTCTTTCACCTTTAGGGATAAGACAAATATTGGTCTCATTCAGCTTCCCATCAAAGATTCCGGAGCTAAAGAAGTTCTTCACCATATTGGTGAGATCGCCTTTTATGACTTCCCAAAACCTTTGGAAAAACAGAGCAGTCATCCCGTCCGGACCTGGGGTCTTAGTTGGATTCAAGGAGAATAAGGCTCGCTTGACTTCTTCTTCGGTGACTTCTTTGACTAAGAACTCATTCATAGCTGGGGTAACCGATGGTGAGATGTCTCTAAGGGCGGAGACTGGATCCCTCGGGTTCGATGAAGTAAACAAGTTTTCAAAATAATCCACCGCGACTTTTTCGATGCCATCTTCATTATCCACCCACGTCCCATTATCATCTAGAATGCCTAAAATCTTGTTCTTCGCCCTTCGTTGTTTCGTTAAAGCGTGAAAATATTTTGTGTTTTTATCACCAAGCGCTAGCCAATTTTGGCGACTCTTTTGGTACCAAAATATTTCTTCCTCTGTATAGGCATCGCCCAATTGTCTTTTGAGCTCCCGAAGTTCATCCAAGGATGCGTTATCGTCTGCGTAATTTTCCTCAATTTTATCATGGAGTTCCTTGATAAGTATCTCAGAATTAGTTCGCGTTGATTTCTTCCATATGGAGATAACTCGTTTACAGTTTTGGATTTTTTTCATTAAGGGTCGGTCGACCCGACCGTTCTCTCCATTCCATCCTTCCAACACTGCTTCGTTGAGTCCCGGTTTTCCAATCCATCTTTTATCAAACATGAATTTTCTCGAGGACTTTCTCGGACTTGATTGTATAGATGCTAGAAGTGGTCTATGATCCGAACCCCACATCTTTAAGTACTCCACATTAGTGTGGGAAAAAATATTATGCCATTCTTCATTCCCCATGGCTCTGTCTAAGCGACATCGAATCTTACCATTTGACCGTTGTCCAATCCATGAAAATTGATTTCCATGAAAGGGAAAATCAATAAGTCCACACGAATGGATCATAGCACGGAAAGGTAGAAAGGAGGCTTCAGAGCGCTTTTTGCCTCCTCTTTTCTCATGATTGCCTGTTATCTCATTAAAGTCTCCAATGATAAACCAAGCTTCGGGTCTAGAGACACCGATACGCATTAGTCGTTCCCAAACATAATCACGATTTGAGACAACAGGATCACCATAGATAAAAGTCATAAAAACTCGATTACCGTTAATGATAGTTTCGATGTCGATTAATCGATCATCTAACAACAAAAACTTAATCGGATATTCTTTAGAAGAAAATAAAGCTAAACCTCCACTAGTACCATCAGGTTCAACAGTGTGGAGGTTGTCAAATCCAAGATCAACTTGCAAAGTTTGCAGATACATTTTGTCATTCTTGGTCTCTGATAAAAACATGAAACCTGGAGAGTACATACGACACAACTCTACCAGTCGACGAGAAGTTTCTTTTGCTTTCGCCCCTTGACAATTCCACGCCAAAGTCCTCATGTCTTAATTCCGGAGGGAGCTTGATACCCCACCGTACTAACATTGCCTCGTGTGTCTTTGGATTTTGAAAAAGAAAACTCCTCGATCTGAGGGAAAGAAACTGCGTTTCTTGAGATCAACATTTTTGAAAAGCTCGGATTGCTACCTTTAAGTTTTAATGAGAACAGCTTCTTCATGCCGAGGGCAGCAATTAAAGCAACTCGTACCATCATCACAAATAAACGTTGACATCTTATTTTGTTGAAAACTCCTTGATTTAATTTCCAGAAAAACTCTAAAATAGAGTACATTTGCCTAAATGTTCTTTCCATATAGGAAGATTGTCGGGATAGTCTTTCTTTAGTGGGTTTAGGATACATAATTTTTATTGGACCAAGAAAAAGCCAAGACTTCAACCTAGTGGGCCAGGCCCAAAGCATCTTCATTCCAAAACTAATGAACGGAAAAATAGGTCGTGAAATTGACGGATCTTGTGCTCGTCGCCGGAGCTGAGCCGCAAACGGTGGTCGCAACAGTTTCTTTACTCGGCCAAAAAATACCGGAGAAGGCAGTGAGAGAGATTCCGGAGACTCGAGAATAATCATCAACAAGAGTGTAATAAATTTCTTCCCGAAAAGATAGAGGAA
Source organism: Arabidopsis arenosa (assembly GCA_905216605.1). Classification (NCBI taxonomy): domain Eukaryota; kingdom Viridiplantae; phylum Streptophyta; class Magnoliopsida; order Brassicales; family Brassicaceae; genus Arabidopsis; species Arabidopsis arenosa. The sequence continues at coordinate 6,110,958 of LR999456.1, forward strand.
TCTTCGGGTATTGAAACCAGAACCCGAGAAGAAGTCGCCGGCTGAGGAGTATCCGAAGAATCGTCTCCGCCAACGACGCCGGCAAGCCATAGCTTCAACTGAGCTACCCTGGTTCGGATCTGTTCGTAGCGAGAGAAGATATTGACGCTTTAACAGCTCCAACCAAGCGGGGACCTCTGAGAGAGGACTTAATACCACAAGAGACTTTAATCGCCGAGAAATCTTCATATAAATGAGAAAGGTTAGCTGGAAAACACGCCGGAAAACACGCCGGAAAATACTGAGCCGTTGGAGATAACTTTGCTTCGGCGATGTTGGATCCATCCGAAGAAATCCCAAGATAGAGAGAGAGCAAAAATTCTTGAGAACGCTTATTTCTCTTAGCATAAAGCTAGATAAGAGTTTCAATTTCAATTTCGTTTTCTTGTGAGAGACTGGAGAAAACATCTTCAATACTTAGCATAAAGCTAGAAATAGTCTTTAGAATCATCAAAGATGAAAAGACTAACAGATCTCTTGAAGAAGAAGAACCTTTAAAGATATCTAAGCTTTATGCTTGGAAGAGAAAGGAAAGGGAGAAAGAGTTGCAGATCTAGGCTCAATTAGAACAGCTCCAACAAAGAGATTAGGATGGGAGAGAAGAGAACTAAGTTTTTTAGTTCGAACTTCGAACTTGTCCACTTCTACAATTTAGTCAGGTGGCTTAAGTGAGTTGTGATTGGGCATGAAACGCCCAATATGATGTTGACTTGAATTATGTCAAATTACAAAAATAAAATAAAATAAATAGTATTTATGTTAAATTTAGACATTACTTTATATATGAAGTATTTAAAAATTGCATTAGAAAAATTCTATTAAATCATGTTTTGCAATTGAAAGATTAAGAAAGGCGATAATATACATCAACAAACACAATCTATAAGCACGTCACATTTATGAGAGTTTTTATAACAACTCTATCTATAAACCCATCACATTTATGCGTACGTTGATATGGATTTTTCTAAGTAGGTATGAAATCTAAATGAGCTTTTCCGCAAGATGTTAAAAAGTGGGCACTATATAAAAAATTGACATAAATGTTGGAATATCTCAAAATTCCAATACGCAAAGTCAGCATAAATGGATCAAAATCTTAATTAATTGATGTAAGTTTAAGGTTGAGAGAGAGAAAGCAAGAAGAGAGAGGAAGAAAAGGAGCAATTCAATGTAAAAAGAGTGATAAATGTGAAGAGACAGAAGGGCACAGGACTTTTCTGCCCATTGCAGAAAAGATAGCTTGATGTGAGAGGTGATGAAATCATTTTGTAATCGATTGCTTTATGATTGCTCCTTTATTTTATTTTTATTTTCTTTTATTTTATAGAGAGAGAGCGAGCAATTAATAATAAGTGAAAAAGTTATTATTGGGTTGGAATTTGTTTTTCTTTCTCTAAAGCTGTTAAAAAGTAGAAGAGAAAAAAAGTAAATATTCAATAAAAAAAGTGCTTTTCCCAAAGCTTTTTTCCCCTCTGTGTTCTCACTTATATCTGACAAATTAAAATAAAATAAAAGATAAAGTCAAGGGAAGGAAAAAAAAGCAAAAGTTTAAAAAAAAAAAAAGCTGCAAGATGATGAAGGTATAATGACTAAATGATAATCGAATGCATGCATGCATTGCATTGTCCTATTTAGACACAACACATACCACAGTAACTTTATACTAACTTTTGCTGACTCGTTTGTTTCAATTCAACCCTCAAAGCATTTACTTCTTCGACTTCTACTATTTTTTTCTATATATATATGTTTAAATCCCCCAAAGAATTCACAGAGCTTCTTCCAAACTATATCTGTATACATGTAATTTATGTGAACATGCATGCATGTCAATCTTTTACATGCAGATTTTTTTATTCTTATAACATGGGTAAATTTTAAACCTTTTAATTTTTCTTTTTTCAAAAAACAAAGTCTAGTACCAATTATCCAATATTGTGGAATCATAATGGACGAGACTTTATCTTAACATGGACCAACCAGACGAGTCTTAACCAGTGGATAATAAAATAAAGTTTTAGTCGATCGGACGGGTCTATCCCAAAGTAGTTTAGAGCTTCTAAGTTTTATTTGAGCTGGGCCACGACTCGTGTTTGAGTTTGGTACAAAAAAAAAAATTAAATCGTAAACACATCTGAGAAAGAAAAAATCGACGAACAAAAAAAGTAGAGAACTGACCCAAAAAAATTTATAAATCTTGTCCGATTTAGTCTTGCCCTAAACCAAATCCTTGACGGGAAAAAAGAGAGTCAATCCTAGCTTTTTTGTTTGAAGCCGAATAGAATTGGGCCCAAACACTCTATATATGTTGGATTAAATAATACAAAACTAATTGGTTTTGATGAATTTCGTAGGCAAAAAATGACGAACACGATATAAAGTCTATTCATAAGTCCCTGGAGAGAGGTATTCGTTGAAAAATCAAGCCAGATCACCAACTGATTTATGTTCATAAGAGGCTAGGTTTAAGAATTTTTTTTCCAAGTATCAAAATAGCATAAGATTCGTGTACTTTGATTTTGTGTCTTCTAGACTCAGACCTTTGGATTTGCTTTGTTATAGGAAAGGCTTTCTATATTGTATGGTTATAAATTTGAGTCCATAAAACCGAATTGGGCCCAATAGATATACTGTATTAAATCATTTTTTGGATGTATCTTGGTGTGATTTTTAGGATTTTTAGTAACGGAGAAGCCTGACATATTTGCAAATTCGGTTCATACGTCCCGGTCTATCTAAAACTAAAATCTGAATTTTGTAGAGATTTAGAAATATAAGAAAGTAAAAGCTGGAGTAAATATTATTCCCAGAACTTCAAATCAAACATTTTAAACAAAGAAGACATGAGAACTGTTTCAGAATGAGAAAGAGACCATAGATTTTTACCAAAACAAAAAAAAAAAAAAGAGACCATAGATGAATGAACATGAACTGATATTAGAGATTCCTTGAAGCTCAAGGTTTCTTCTTTCATGGTTTCCAAAGGATTGTGGATTCAGCAATCATGGAGGTCACAGTGTAAGGATCCATGTTCGAAGCTGGCCTACGATCTTCAAAGTATCCTTTTCCAGCCTTCTCAGTGTCACGCCCAACCCTAATCGATGCCCCTCGGTTTGCCACACCCTGTAAAAACCGGTTTAGTTAGATTGTGGTTTAGGGTCATGTGATATGAAAATTGTACAATGGTGATGAAACAAAAACCAATTCATGTAACTGTTTTAAAAGAGGCTTATTATGAGTTTAGTAAAGATTCTTACCCATAAGAAAGTGTTGATATCTGCGGTCTCATGTTTTCCTGTGAGACGACGCTCATTGCCTTCACCATAAGCAGCAATGTGTTCCTTGTGACGCAATCCAAGCTTCTCTATCGCTTTCTTTATGACCTCGTACCCTCCATCTTCTCTCATCGACTTCGTACTGCACAAAAAGAAAATCCCAACTGAGAAAAAAACAAAAACACAGAGCAATAATCATATAAACAAGAACCAGAGCAGACCTGTAATTTGTGTGTGCTCCTGCACCATTCCAATCTCCCTGAAGTAGAAAACAAAAACAGAGTAATTGAGTGAATTTTACTGAACCAAATATTTTTGTTTATATTTTTACTGTTAGGTGGAAAACAAAAATACAAACCGGAATTGGTTTAGGGTCTAGAGACAGAACAACTCCAGCCAATTCTGTGATCCTCTGTTTTCACATATCCAAGAAACAAAGTCATAAAACAGAGTATATAAGAAACAGAGTCATAAAACAGAGTATATAAGAAACAGAGTCATAAAACAAAGTATATAAGGAACAGAGAGAAAGTGTGTATAAACCGCCATGAGTGTTTTGTTTATATATACCTCGAGGATGTAACGAGCGACCCAGACCTGATCAGCGGCAGCGATTCCAACGGTAGGACCGACTTGGAACTCCCACTGAAAGCCACACAAGATTAGTTTCAAGGATTTGATTTCTTGTTCTGAAATCGATAAACTCGATATTGAATCAGAAGAAAAAAAGGGTAAAAGTAAACCTGGCCGGGCATAACTTCGCCGTTAGTGCCACTGACATCGATTCCGGCGTAAAGACAAGCTTTGTAATGAGAATCTACGATGTCTCTTCCAAAGGCTTTGTCTGCTCCAACTCCACAGTAGTACGGTCCCTGTTTTTATTGAGAAAGATTTGTTTTTTCTTATTTGGTTTTGAGGTCAATATGGATTTTAAATTGATCGCCGGAAAAAGCTTTACCTGAGGACCTGGGAAACCGCCGACCGGCCAACCTACCGGCCACTTAATATCCTTTTGCAGCAAAGTGTACTCTTGCTCAATTCCGTACCTGAATTTCAATATTTGATCTTTAAAAAAACCTTGTGACACACTTTCTATCCCGAGAGGAACCCCGAACCCTATAGTGCAAGTGACGCCAATTACTGCCCATAACTTAATGTATGGGGTTTGAGGAAAAAAAAAACCTTGTGAAACACTTTCTATCCAAAAAAAAAAAACAGTTACAATTTTGAAAATATATTATAAATGGTAAAAAAACAAATCCTTCAAAAGATGGTTAACCATTAGATTTCAAAAAAAATATATACCATTCATTATTCTGTTTTATTTTAGGTGCAAATGATAGTTTTATTCTTACATATGTAAAATTGTTTATATGTTTATAATTATTTGGTTCTAAGAAATATATGAACTATGCAAAACTATAGTTTGGAACGATAATTAGAATAATCATTTCATTTTAAGATATTTACCATGTTTCTTCGGCGACAACACTAGGGTCGCTAAAGATCTTAGCGGCCGCATGCCTTTTGTTCGTCGGAATCGGCTCTCCGGCCGGTGTATATGCGTCACACATCACCTAATACCCAAATCAATCCCAAGAATAAAAATTTAAAAACTATACAAGGATTGAGTTTAAAGAAAATTTCATAAGGAGATTGTGTTATTGAGTTTTCATTTACAAGGATGTTGTTGCCTCTTCTGAAGGGGTCTTTGAAGATAGCTTGAGGGCTAAAACAACAAATACAAAAAAACCAAACTAATATTAATTCACGATTTACAAATTTCATTAATTATTAAAAAATAATTAAAATTTTAAACGTACTAGATGATGACTTCACTGTCATCGCCGGGAGCTTGGCCGGTGCTTGAACCGTCGTAGTTCCATTTCGGTAACTCCGATGGATCCGTCACTGGTCCTGGTAAAGTCTGCAATAACAATATAATGATTTCCTTTTCTTAACTCTTTTTAAAAAACATTTACCAATCCTTTATTTCTACGTACGAAAACCAAAAAACAAAAAAACATAGTAAAATTTAAATTTTTATAATTACCCTTGCTTTGCTTCTCATATCCAAGCCCGATCCACCAATCCTATTCACCAAACACACAAAATCTTTCAACGTAGTAGATGAGACAAAGTTTTAAACTTTTGACTCATGTTTAAGAAAAAGCCTCAAGAATGTTATTTTTTTTAGACACAAACACAAACTCAAAGCAAACTTTTTGATCTAGTATTATAAATGAAAATCACAAAGAATATATGTTATTTTGTACGCAAACTCAACTTCAAACGCTGAAATTGACAGAGATCAATGAAGAAATATACGAACCATATGTACTCGGCGATGATCTGGTCAGTGGAATCGGAGAGATCGAGATTGATTAAATCTGCAAGTGAAGACATTTTTTAGGAATCTGAAAGAATAATAGACTTTTTTTTTGGTAACACTAAAGAGATTCCTGCAAGTATTTATATATAGGGAGAGAGGTGGGGGTAGTAGGTGTGTGCTTGACTTTGCTATGCTTTGGAAATTGTTTTTGGTAAAAAAACGGAGGATGCGAAAATATCGGGCTATTATTGGAAATGCGAATTATCAGGAGATTCTGGCTTTATAAGATTCTATATTTGCAGAATCTTTTTTTTCTTAACATCATTTGCAGAATCTTTTTTTGTTTTGCCGTTTTTCTATTTCCATATAAATAAATATGATTTTGTTATAAAAAAGAAAATGTTGACCTGATGTTCGAGTACCATATAAAGTTTCTCACCTAACCCTAGTTCTCGTTCAATACACAATTACCAACTTTGGTTGGAATATGTAAAATCCAACGGAAGTACTAAATGGATTAGAATCATATATATCGAAAATAGGAAAGCTAACGAGCCAATCGACGAATCTTTCTAGAGAGTTTTAATATGGGAACTAAATAAATTAGGTTCGTGCACTAATTCTTTTCCTAAGTGGGGAATTGAGATATTTTAACATTTTGGAAGAGTGCGTTCTTATATACCTAGTTTATGTAAATCAAAAGAAAACAAAAGAAGTCAAATATTTAGTTTATTTTTATCAAAAGTTAATCCGGATATTTTGGAACCCCTATTTGTTTGCTTATGAAATTTTCTCTTCAAGTATTCTTTTTTAATCTGATTTTTTTATTTTATTTATGGTTTAACTTTTGACCAATATTTTCTCAAAGTCGTGGGGCTCAAACATTTTGAGTGGTGAGCAATAAGCTTCCACTAATTTCGAGATCCAAACTTTATCTTCTAGAGATTCTTGTATTTTAAGGAATCTCTCACAATTATAAACTAATTAAACGATTGTTGTTCTTAGGTATATAAACATAAACTTGGTATTTTTTATTCATTACATAACCGGACTTTATCAAACTGAGCCGGATTCATCAGAAATGCAATTCACTACAAGGAGGAAGAAGAGAAGTTGCTAAGCAATTGTGTGATGATGCCTTGGGAACCAAAAACAGTGGTTTTGCCTTTGAGAAAATCAGAGTACCAGTGAGCAGAGAGTTTGGGAGATCTCTTTCGATGAGGATCACTGAAATTGACAGAGTATAATCCAAAACTAAGCTCGTATCCACCTATTAACTCGAACAAATCCATAAATGACCATACGAAGTAACCTCTCGTGTCTGATCCATTCCTACACGTAATAATGTTTTTATTTCTTTCTTTATTACACAGACAAGAGCAGAGAAGATAAGATGCAGTAAGAAACACTTTACTAATTACCTAACGGCTTTGAGTACAGCACCAATGTAAGCATGTAAGTACTCAATCCTGCGTGTGTCCTTCTGTTCCAGCTGCAAATCTCGCTTCCCCTTCATTGGTGTACCTATTCGTTTACATTGGCTAAGGAATTGAGAGGAATTATACAAAAAAACAAGAGGGAGAGAGATAAGAATAGAGAAAGGGAGACCATTCTCAAGAATGCAGACAGGAGGATTGCCATAGGTCTGCTTTATATATTCCAGGACACTTTCCATAGCCCATGGAACAATATCATACTTGTCCAAACAAAAACAAAACAACTCAGAAAGAATGAATGTTAAGAGTTTAGCATCTGAATTTGGTAGCCTTAAAACTCTTACCCCGAAATCTGAAATATTGCGAAGGTCTGTCCCCCACAAGCAGTAAAGAGAGAATTAGCAAAGACAAAAGAGTTTTTTTTTGTTATTCAGAAGATTTGACTTTTGATTCTTACAAGTCAAAGACACACCCATGTCTGAGTAGAAATCCGGGTTTCTTGAAAGAGAAGGTTCCACTTTGATGTCTTCGACAAAAGCCGGAAAATAGTGCATGATCCCTATGAAGTCGGACGAGCCTTTTAACTAGTTCTGATTCTTCCTCGGAGAAAATTGGCAGTCTTGATCCCACAGCTCTTTTCATTTCATCGGGATAGTCTCCAAATGTAAGAGGCCCAAGTGTCCTAAGTTATAAAGAGCAGATTACTTCTTTTAGCTTAAAGCCTTAGATATGTTTCCCAATTTGAAAATATCACTTTTATGTGCCTACACTCACCAGCCGTAGAAGAAATCTTTGGCTCTTTGAATTGCAATTTCATCATCCTTAGAGGAGCTTGCATAAGGAACAAATTCAAATGCATATAAGCTAAACCCTACAGAACCTCCTTGCTTTTCCTGCACGGTATATATAACATGTTGCTCCTTTGTCATCAATTCACACATCCAAGAGAAGGTTATGTAAAGAATTATATATACCTTGTACTTTTGCTTATATAGTCTTGAAACAGAGGCGTGTGCAAGAAGCAAGTTGTGGCCTACAATGTATGTTTCAGTGGACGAGTTCCCTGATGAGCAGTTAGAACAACGACCAGGCGGTGAAGTCCCATCGTTGTAACCTCCGATAGTGAATACATTAGCCTCGTTGATCGTGGTCCAGAATTTGACGTGGTTCCCAAACTCTCTGAAGCAAACATCTGCATAAGCAGTAAAGTCTTTGCTGCAATGGCAAATAATAGCAAGTTTTATTAACTTTTCTCTAGAGGTAATTCGCTTTTTTTCTTTTCTTTTGGTTATTGCTAGCTTACAAGATTCTGCGGTTGATCCATCCTCCATAGTCATCCTCGAGATACTGAGGAAGATCGTAGTGGTGCAATGTAACATGTGGTTCAATTCCATGGCTGACAAGTTGTTGAATGAAGTTTTTGTAGAATTGTAGACCTTTTGGGTTAACAGGACCTCTTCCATCTAAATGAGCTCATATTATAAAGTTTGATCCTTTGAAGTTAAAATAAAAACACACACAAGAGCATGTTTGTTTGAGAAGACTTACTTGGTATAAGCCTAGACCAAGAGATAGAGAACCTGAATGCATCTAAGCCAGTTTCCACCATTAGTTTCACATCTTCCTGCACAATGAGAAAAAAAAGAAAAAGGTTTTGATGTAAATCAACTCTTGTTTGGTGAATAACATCTATAGAGAGATAGAAAAAAAACAAAAACCTTGTATTTGTGGTACCCATCACAAGCTATGTCTCCGTTTGCTAAGTTACCTATCAAAAAAAAAAAAAAACATACCAAAAGTCACATTTGGACGAATAAAATATAAAGAGGGTCCAATTACAATTGGAACACGTTTAAAATTGGAACAATTCCAACCTATATGGGCATAAACTGGAAGACGTTTTGCAACCAAGACCATGTATTATCTCTCTGCCGACAGGTGTTCCATTGTTCCCCACTAAAGAGTATAGAATAGTTACTCCATTTCTTGTTTAAATTTGTTTTTTCTTCATCGATCGTACTACCACTAATCGAATTTTATTTATGTAGTTTTTTTTGTACATTCTCAATTACGGCTGAAGTCTTCGTACGTTTACTAGCTAAACCGAGGATAAGATGTATATAATAGGACATATGTTTGTCCAAGAAAGAAGATATATTACGATATTTTAAAATTACTTCTTAATGTACAAAAAATGTCAATAGTTTAACAAATATATATATTTCCGTGTAACAAATGGTAAAACAAATATCATACATAATTAATTGTATATACGTGGTCATTTAATATTTGATCTAGTACAACATTACTATTTTCATGTTAAGTGGTCTAAGATATTTTGTAGTGTAAATGAGTCTCAAAAACGCGATTTTTTTCTAGACATATAATTTTTAAGTCTGAACTAGCAGGGTTGAACCGGACCACCATGTTATTGCAGTTAGTTGGTGTGTCATTATGTTCCCGTGTCCGTGCTGCCGTGACTCTGGGATATTTTGTATTTATGTCAACACTTTTTTCTATCTTATTCTAAAATGTCGATATATAAAAATTCGAAACTCTTTATTTTCATTGGTGGGAGAGTCATAATGCTCTCATCACATATAGTCCCAACTTGTTTTTTTTTATATAGTAATAACCAAGTTGTATCAATCGAGATTTGATTTTGTTCATATCTTCCAACTATTATTCATTTTAGTCTTTTTAGAACCAAAAACTATTACTCAAATCATATATAATACAACAAATATACATAATTGGTTACCGAACAGTCTGCATTTTACTGTTTTTATACAATGATAGAGAGCTTTATTTTTGACGTACATGTATGCCAGCCGTGTTCTTTTCTTAGTTGTTGAACTAGCGGCAGCGGAAAAAAAAAAAAAAAAAAAGCCCAAATGCTTTACTTAAGAGAATAGGCTCATGTAGAGAAAACCAGCGACAACTTTAGTTTAATAAAAGACAAAAAACGATCGGGGATGAAGTCGCTCGAAAAACCAGCGTTCACCGGTGACACCACGTTTTCCAAAATTAATGCCGTAGCCTTTTTAATCCGTCGCTAGGTTAGTTTTAGCGACACTTAATTACAGAAATTCAGTATTTTTCCGGTCCCTAACTCCGGTCGCTGCGATCGAGAAAAAAACAAGGCCTTAGAGGAGTACATTATATATAAGTTATTGGTTTAGTGGTATAGATCCGAAAATAAATAGTTTTTGAAATCGACAGTTATTAAATATCAAATTTTCTGGCGATGGGCAACTTGATGGTCCTGTTTTACTTATACATGATCAGAGTGTTTTTAGGTGGACATAGTTGTTTTAAACATTTTAAGAGTAGTATGCAATGAATGAAGAAACAAACAAAAACTTATTAAAAACGGATAGTGTGTAATATGATTGGTAATACGCAAACGCTAAGTATATATCACAAAACAAATCTCACACGGCAAATATAAAATTACATAAAGATTTCTCATTATATGAATGGAAAGTGGAAAAAAGTATATCACGAAAAGAAAAAAAAAAGATTGCATGACATAAGAAAAACCATTTAAAAACTCTGTAACGTCAATTTATGCTAGTTGCGTACACTACTCTTTCATCGAATAAAGAAAAATGCTTGTAGAGTAGACGGTAGACTGAGTAGTATTGTTGTCCCATGAAATAAAAAGGGGCTTCCAAATTCCAATAAATTAATTTTATTTATTGCATCAACCTATAAATAAGATGCATATATGTGGATAAAAATAGTTATACATACTCGTGATGTTTGGAGAAATATTTTTCTCGTGAGATTTATAAATTAGCCTAGTTTGTGAGAAAACTATGATAAGTTTGTTTGAGACCGACAGGGTATAGAACATGGCCACCTCACTAAGGCAGTATTGGACGCGGTTTCTCCTCCAATGCCAATGATTATGCCAGTTTAGTTTTATATGTAAGTTAAGTTTCAGGCCGGTCCAACTATATAAAATTATTTATGGGCCATTTTGTAAATGTTGGCCCTTTTGTTGAACTGGGCCATTTTACTGATAATAAGACCCAAGTTGTTGCAATGGTTCAAACTTATCTGTTTTTTCTTTTGTGGACATCCGATTATATTGGATTTTTTTCAATAATAAATATATCGTATTTTTTGTATATAAATCGAAGCCCCCCCCCCACTCCCCCCGATATCGTCCAAAATTTTATTAAAAAAACTATATAATTAACTGGGTTTTAATATTTTATCAAAAAAATTTGGAAACACCATTTATGCATCTTCTAATTTTACAAGAATTAACAATAAGAATAATAAAATATTTCTACGAACTTAGCACTTAATTTTGGGCTTCTTAATGATGTCATTCCATTTTACATTATTTTATTCCGTGATCCTAAACTTTACCAATCGAAGGATTTTTGGGAAACGTAACACTATGATGACGTCATGGGTACCGTAAGTTTGTGTTGGCACACCACCAACAATAACAACGAACAAACAATACAAAACCCACCACTTAGTTAGTGCTAACAAAAACCGGCCAATCACATTATACTTAATTACAAAAGTAATATACAATTTGTTTCTTCTTGTTTGAGAAAAACTTAACTCTTATTTTTTCAATAATGAGATTTGAGTAAGCGAAGAAGACAACATTGGCTGGTGAGGTGTTTTTTTCCTAAGCATAAAGAACTTTAGGCGTGATCACACTCGCTACGTGTGCTTAAGCCCATGAAGTATCGACTTCTGTTTCTCTTATACCATTATGAATAATAACATCTCATATTATTTGTTATAATTTCACTCCAATAATAGTGACACTAAAATGTTGCAACAAAATTATTTGACTTTCAAATAAATGTGTTTTTTTTTTCTATCTCTCTAAGGTATAGACAAAAATTGGAAGATTTTTAATAAAAGAGTTATACAAATTGCATCCATAGTTAATTGCATCATCTTAAATACTTATGTATCGGCCATTTTTCAATTTAATGGGTTTTAATTAATATGTTATGTAGATACAAATCCGATCATATATGATTTAAATGTCGATAAAAAATATCTTATGACAATATGGAAAATATATATTAAGAGGTTTGGAAAAAAAAAAAGTTAAGAGGTTGGATAGATATATAATTAAAAGAAGATACGAGAAGAAATGTAGGTCCCCGAACCACAAACATGGTTTTGAAATCTCTCACTCTCTATATATAGGTTGTTGTGTAGCTTCTTTAGTCTTGGAAATACAACATTATAAGTATATTAGGTAACATATTTGAACATAGCTCTCTATAAAGTAGATATATATTTAGAGAGAGAGAGATGGGGAGGCAACCATGTTGTGATAAAGTAGGGTTAAAGAAAGGGCCATGGACTATTGAAGAAGACAAGAAGCTCATCAACTTCATCCTCACCAATGGCCATTGCTGTTGGAGAGCTCTTCCCAAGCTTTCTGGTTTATTATCTCTCTCTCTCTCTGTTTTTCTAAACTTCAAAACGACACCGTTGCGATGGCTCATGTGCAAAGATTTTAGTTTTGCAAAACCCTTTCTCTTACCGACGAAAACGATACTACTGTGTTTGTTTTTCCAAAATGTTAATTTCTTGACACTTTTGAAAACAGTTAATATCAAGTTTCCGATTTTTCAGTAATAATCTCACTCCTACAGATTTATTTATCTTTTTTTGTTCATTAGTTTTCATGAGTACTACTGTTTTTTTGCGCAAATAATTAAACATATATGTAGTTTTAATTTTTAAAAATATTTTCATCGCAATATCATATCAATTCTTACCTTACTTTTTGGAATGGAATATTTATCTCTCTTCCGGACTTCAAAAACTCAAACCATATTATTAGATTGTTAATCATTGTGTTTGGCTGAAACAATCAGTGTTTGATTTCGTGGTCCTCACACGCTATTATTTGGTTTCCAATCAATTTTAATTGTATAGTTTAAGTTTCAATTAATTTGATCGTTAATTTAATCACTTTTATTGGTTAATAAACTAAATGCAGGACTATTGAGGTGTGGTAAAAGCTGCAGATTAAGATGGATAAATTATTTAAGACCTGATTTAAAAAGAGGCCTTTTATCAGAATATGAAGAACAAATGGTCATTGATCTCCATGCCCAACTTGGCAATAGGTTCATTCTCTTTCTCTTGAAACAATTATTTCTACAAACAATTTACTTACCTTAACTATGACATTCTAACTAACTCCTAATATAAGTTATATATAAAGTTATGACCATATTAGATTACAATATTTTTAAGTTATCCGAGAAACACAAAAGTCACTAAAACTCAAACTTTATCTCTTCTTTCGCATTAAAAAATAACCTTTCACATATTTATTTAGTCGTATATTTTTAAACCTAGTAGTTTAATTTAGTTGGTCTGATGAAAATGATTGAACAGTCGAAATCTTTTGTTAAAATTTTTAGCTTGTATGATTTTGAATCTTTAATTTTTTTTTTTTGTGTGCAGATGGTCAAAGATTGCCTCTCATCTACCAGGAAGAACTGATAATGAAATAAAGAACCATTGGAACACACACATAAAGAAAAAGCTAAGGAAGATGGGTATTGACCCTTTGACCCATAAGCCTCTCTCTGAACATGAAGCTTCACAACAAGCTCAAGGGAGCAAGAAAAGCTTCGGGCCTCATGATGACAAGAACCCAAAACAAGATCAAGAAGATCAACAAACCAAAGGCGAACAAGAGCAAGATTTGGAGAAGAACAACACATCAGTTTCTAGTGATGGGTTTTGCATTGATGAAGTCCCATTGCTCAATCCACATGAGATCTTGATCGACATCTCTTCTTCTCATCATCATCATTCTAATGATGATAACGTCAATATCAACACTAGTAAATTTACTTCTCCTTCTTCCTCTTCCTCTTCTACCTCGTCTTGTATATCAGCAGTAGTACCGGGTGATGAGTTCTCCAAGTTTTTTGATGAAATGGAGATTCTTGACCTCAAGTGGCTTTCGTCGGGGGATAATAATAGCAAAGACGGCAAGTTCAACAACACTGCTGATACAATGAACTTGTGGGACATCAATGATTTGAGCAGCTTGGATATGTTTATGAATGACCATGATGATGGTTTTGTTGGAAATGGTAATGGATGTTCAAGAATGGTTTTAGATCAAGATTCATGGACATTTGATCTCCTCTAGCTAGCTTCTAGTTTTTTCTTGATGTTTTTTAAGTAGATTTTTTTCTTTGTTCTTAAAGTGGGGGATTTGGGTTTGGCCTTGGTGTTGCAGTTTAGTGGATTATTATGTACAATACATGTAATAAAGATTGCAATTGTGGACATTCGTTTCTCTGTTTTTTCCTTCACTAATGAAATATTTTCATAGGAAAAATATAATATAAAACACCATTAAAGTTTAACCTAATATATACCAATTGATATTACTTAAATTTCATTCCAAAATGTTAAATTATGCCCAAAATCTAAAGCCATTAGATCAACAGTTTCATTTTAACTTTTTACGATTATATAATGGAAATTCTTAAATCTTAACCTTTTACGATTTATCCAAAAGACTTTTTATTTTTCTTGGCTACTTATATTCTACCTAATTAGTCCCATTTTATAACAACCTTAGTTCCACTTATACACAGAAAAAATGTTGGAATTTGCTTATAGATACGTAAAATTATTCGGATAAAAGTGGAAAATACTAAATGATGATACAATGATGGCGTCATGGTGATGAATCCATTGCTATATATGATAAGACTTCGACAAAACAACGTCACAACACAATCATGATTGAAATCTCTTAGGATTTATTAATAAACTCCACCTACCAAATATTCTCAATCTCACGTCAAATTCAAAGCACTTGTGGTGGACCATCAACTCCTACACTCACTGCATAAATATACTTTTCTTTCCAACAAACTTAAATGAAAAAGAATGTAAAAGGTAAAAGAGTGGCAAATACATTTTGGATTATTATCTTATGACACATACTTGTCTATACTCGTTTTCTTACATTTCATATGTTTCGTGTTTTTTTTTTGTTCCTTCTAAAAATCTGTAATCACACTGCAAATATGCAATAAGAATAATAATCATGTCTTAGACGATGCTGCCAATCTATACCGAACTCAAAAGGAACCCAAAGTTATATGGTTCACGTTATTTAACGTTTTAACATTTTATTCCAAGCCTGGTTAAAGCTGTTTTAATTAGATTGGTCCGTTATTATAAAATTAAATTATGAACAAATTAAGAGTAGGAAATAATTTCACGTAGGATCAATTTTTCATCTAATGATTATCCAAAATCGGATCTGTAAAACTCAAGTCGTTTTGGTATAATTTTCATAAGTGATCATATGATTAATCAAAAATATTTCATAAAGTACGAAAATACACCGACCCACGCATGTATCACAGTATCAGTCCGCACTACACTTATGCATATTAGCATATACTTACGTACATATTACATACAGTGGTGGTGATGACACATGTGTGTCTTTTTTTCTTTAACACATGTCTGTCTCGATGGTGACATATGCAGGTCGCTACACGAAATAAAAAAGAAAATGGTGTCTTTTAAAAATATTCAAATTAAAATAACAAATTTGTGGTTGTTAAAAATATGTTTAAATATATGGTATTGGTAGCTTAATATGTGTATTAGCTGAAAACTCAAAAGATGAAAGTTCTTAAGATCACTAATTTGCATGTCAGAACTAATATGTTCTTATAGATAACAACTGCAAAATTTTGGATTTTTTTTTTTGTTGTGATGCATATAGCTAGAATCATATGTCATAGTTTTGAATATGTTTGTACAACAATTAATTTCCAAAAAAGGTTTAACAAAAACAATTAAGTACTAAAAGTTGTCTGTTGTTGATAGTAGAATGATATTTTGCAATATGTTAAAATTTTCAATTAAATATGATGCTTGACCATGACGTAACAGATGACAATTATTTTTGTCATAATACGATATTTTAAGCAAATCTAAAATTTGGAAATAAATTATATTTTTAAGTAAAGTAAGTTTCACTATGTTGTCTTTTTCAATGTAGAATTTCAACATATTTTAAACATGTTTTTATTAGTAGCGTTTGTTGTTCTTAACCAGTATTTTCATATATTTGAGATTTTGAGTGTTAAGATTGTAAGTGGACTAATCCTTAAATCCAAAAAAGACACGTGGCCGTAACCTGTAATCTTACTTTTATTAGTAAAGAAACAAATATGTAGAGTATATTTATATAGGACCCCATAAATTGGAGGCTGCGGTGGCTTCTTCATAAGGCTGTGCCCATATGATCGGTCCTGTCGTTGTGAATTATGTATTTTGTATGTGTATGAAGTTCAAGACTATGGACCACGCGTGAATGGGATTGATAGACAAGTGGTAACTACCTTTACCAAACCATCTTTTCATAAAGAAAGATCGACATTTTGTACTTTTGGTTATCACAGTATAACATCAGTTCCTTTTCCCGTTCATATATATATTCATGATCGAAATTAATATAGATGCTGCTGACGCTAGTTAAACATCGATTACAATTATAAATCTATCAAAAGTTACGTAAATTAAGGCCTCAACCGTTACATTATTCTAATTATACAAAATTATGTGTATGAAACATGACTTTAATTATATTTTGGAAAAATAATGTAGCAGAAAAGTGACTTTTTTTTGGTTGAACTAAAACCATGAATGCCTTTTATGCCATAAAGTGTATAATATGTTTACTTAAGAAAATAAGAATTATAAAATACAAAGAAAGTGGAGAAAAGAGTGCATGTATATGAACCTTTCTCATAAGAAATATGATCATTGCTTAGGCATGACTTGTCACAAAGAAGAGCAAAAGAGATTATAGTGGAACTGTGAATGATGGACTAAAGAGAAGAGAAAAGAAGAAGATAAGGGAATTTATTAGTTTCTTAAAACTTTTAAATAATAAATTGTTAGGTTGGTGGATATATATATATTTTATAATGAATTATAGAAAAAGAAAATTTGGTAACGACAACAATGATTGTAATACATTTGAAGTTGGTGAATGAGTAGAGTTTCGTTCTCCTACTTATTGTTGTGACACATTGGCTAAAACTTCACACCCTTAACAACAAAAGTACAATCCTTTTTGGCTTTTGCAAAGTTACCCAACGATATATATATATATATATATATATAAATTTCCCATAAATTATTCAGTCTTTCTTCGTGCAATTGATTCAAAAATTATGTAGTAATTAAGTGGTTTCTTGTGTTTATACATAATCCCAATACATTCTATGAGCAATATGAATAAACAAAATACCTCTTTTGCGATACTTTATTTTGATGTGCTTAACTATTATTAAAATGACATCAAAAATATGAATTTAACTCTAATTTATGAGAAAAAAATGTTGTATTAATCTTGTACCCAACAAAAGTTTCTCTTGATGTAAAACATCTTATTGTCTCACGCGTCAAAGTAAGATCCTCTATATTGCCTACACTGGGCTCATTTTTATACGCTAAAGTTAACCACGACTAGACAAAACTATAGTGACAATTGCAGCAAAATCTGGAGCTTGTGGTGATAAAAGAAAGCATGGGAATTTTTTAGCATGCTTATTGAAGTTAATGGTTCGATTAAATTTAGTTGACCAAGTAAATAAACAATCAACAGTTGAAGACTCTATAACAGATTCACAGCTTCAATAAGGCTCAAGCTTAACATCTCCCATGTCAAGTCCGGCATCATCAACATCATCATCATCATGAGGAGCAATGAAAGTTGAGACGATGGTTCCACTGTTATAGCCATCGACAAGAAGCTCAGAAATCTTACATCTCCATACTGATGTCTGTTTTTGGGTCTTCCTGTCATGGTAGACTCTATCGCGGTAGTTTACCATAGTCCCTAGTCCAGTGTTAGCTACCCAACCGTACTTCATCAGCACTTCTGCTTCGCCTGCGGTCATATCTTCTCCTACCTTGTTATCCCCACCCCGAGTTACATAGAGAGTTCAGAATAATAATCCTTAGAAAAGAATAAAGGATCAAATTAACCGGTGAGAGAGAAGAATTTACCAGTAACGGCTTGTTTTCAATCAGCTGATATCGGCCACAGCTTGCTAGTTTCATGGCCAAGACTAACCGTTTAATCTGCCATCTGATTGATGCAGTGTTGCTGAGCTCGAAGAAGTATGTTGCGTAGCCATATTCAGGTCGTTCCATTACTATACTGTATCAAGCAAAAAGATCCATGAAGTTTCCAGTTTAGCAGCAATGACAAAGGGAAGAGAGTTAATCTACCGGTTATGTCTCTCGAAAACAAATATGAAAGACTGGAGATCACGGCACCAGCCCCACTCAACAGGCCATTTGCGGAACTGTAAATACCGCGCCTTGAAAACAAGAGGAAACAAGTTAGGAAGAAAGAGAAATGTATAAATATTTGAGAAGATGGGGATGAGGACTTTTACCTGTTCGATGAGGGAGAACAGACAGGTCAAGCAATAGCTAGTTCTTGAAACTTTTGAGAAACTTGAATTAAGAAGTTTTGTGCCCGTCTCGCGTTTGAAGAAAAGCTGATAAATTTCAAGAAGATTCAATCATTTGACACATAGCGGAAAAAAGTTAACTTTGCAGCAAAATAAAGGGATAATTTTACCTGTGAGATCACATCTTCGAGCTCCGAGAAACTCTCGTCGAGAAGTGAATCATCTGAGGAAACATCACCACCTTCGTTCCCATAAAGCCTAAGTTCTTCAACTGATACTCCTTGTTGAATCAGTACCTGCAAACAACAGATTCAAACACATGTGCTTTAAGAAATCTAATTTGAAGAAGTTCCATTAAATTCTATTTTTTGAGAAGAAAACCATGATACCTGCAAAAGACCAGGAGCATCTTCCTCCAGAGCCGTCTCAATTGAGTCCCTGTAATGGTTATTTCACATAATAAGATCAGAAAAGAAACAGAGATAATCAAAAGATACAGACACACGAGACGAAGGATACAGCAGAGAGACTCACGTAGCGGTTTTCTTCCGCTTCCAAGGACGAAATACCCTAGGAGGTTTAACGTATTCATCAGATGTACAGAAGCTAAACCCTGAGGACGGAGAATTAAGATCTTCATGATGACCTGAACCATGAAAAGATCGAAGCTTTAATCGATCAATTAATTTCATGTGGTCTATCTCATCTTCATCCAATTCACTAGCGGTCTCTGCTTCGTTTTTCATACACCTAGACGGTTTCGGAGCAGATGTACAGCGATTCAAGCGAAAGCTCAATTTCACAGAATCTAGCTCATTTTCATCAAGAGCTTCACCATGGGCTTCTACCTCTCTTTTGACCGGTATCTGCTCTGAGGTAACAGGATTTTTCTCGTCATTGTTCTCCATGACACAATCACCCAAAGGATCAGCCTTAACTTGAGTAGACTGTAGTTCATACACATTCAAAGGCAGATGATTCCTTTTGACTCTTTTCACACTTTTTCTTGGATTTCCGTTGCTACCTAACGGAGAGTGTTCGTCATCTCTACTGGATACCTCAGGTAAACTGGCTTCAAGTGACAAACCAAACGACCGTTCATGAGAAATTGGAATATCACTCTCTTGAATTCCATTAAGCTGACTTCCAGATTCTGAACCTATACTATAATTTTTACAGAGGACAGAATCAATTTTCTCTAGAAAGCCGCTGAATTGGACCCCAGAAGACGAAGCTATTTTGCATGAAATCTCAGCTTTTATTTTGTAAAGATCAGTTTCATCGCAATCTTTAGTATTATCCTGCACTTGTAATGCAAAATACCTAGTTAGCCCTAATAGATCCCAAACAAAAAACTTCAAAACCCAAGGGAACTTGTCACTTTGATTACCTCTAGGTTAGATTCTGGTAACCTTATAGCCACCCTGCAACAACAAGTAGGGTAGATAAGAGCCATTAGACACTAAATGAACGCAGGTGACTGAAAAGATGCGGAAAACCATTCAATAAAACACCTTTCAAGAAGCATTTTGCGCCGCTCCTTCAGTGTGAGATGTTCAAGATCATCACTCCGTTCAGTTTCTTCGACTCTTTTGAAATTCTCTTCGGCATTACTACAGCATAATAGAATGTTGTTCTGTGGTCTTAGATTTCCAGACTCGTTAAGACCTTGACTACAACCAATGCTCGTAGATTCCAGTATTTTGATGTTTACAGATTCCGTAGCATCACAATTTGACACAACACCCTGGAAACTACATACTCAGTTCTCTAAACTTAAAAAGTGAAATTGAATGTAACAAAAACAAAGACTTCATTACCAGCTCATTGACGCAATCTTCTTCTTCTTCTCCTTCTCTTTTCAAGATACTATCAACATTCGATCTACAAACAGAAGACACAAAAGAAAACATATGTCAAACAAAAACGAAAAGAGAAATTGAAAAAAACGTAAACCAGAGACAGTACTCACGCAGGAACAGAAGCAGCGATACGTTGAGAGACTCTTTCACTCGATAGCAATAAACTCCGCCGTGACGTCAAGGGGAGGTGGTCTACCTCAGGGAATATAAAATTAGACTCCGACGAAGAGATGTTGGTAGGTTCATGGCACATCTTATTATACATTCGGATCAGAGTAATACAGAGGATAATAAGTACATGGAGACTGAAGAAATTTGATATGATAGAGATTTCGATTTCCCAAAATTTGCTAATTCGGGTATATAACTACAAAAGCGAATTAGATAATAAGAGAGAAGGGTTTGTTGAGAAGGTAAGGAGAATGAAGAAAGTAATCTCCTTTGGAAATTAACACAAGGAGAATCTCAGATTGTCGAAACTCGAAACCCTGGTAATAAAACATGAAGAAGCTTGCTTTTGTCACTCACTCACTTTTATGAGCTTTTTTTTTTAAAAGCGGAATTGAAACATAACCAGAGAAACGGAAACCTTTTACCTCTACAAATTCGATGAAACACTGAAATTGAGACGCTCTCACTGATCGACAAGTTGAGAAAGAAATCGTTTTTTTTTTTTTTTTTTTAATCAATAAAACAGGGAGGAACCAAGAGGGAGCGAAGAGGAAAGGTACTTTAATTTGGGCTAATGGGCCAATAAAAATAGAACCTAAAGGCCCATAAAAACGATGTAAACCCTAAGCTATAAATGAAAGACTTCGTCTTTGATTTAGCCGCAAGATTATTATCATCACGAATATCCCAGAAAGATTCGATTTTTCTGTTTTGTTAAAATCCGAAATTTTTGCCAAGAAATGTTAGGTTTAGAAGTAGCATATAAGGAACAGATTTGTGATAGAGTCTTTAAGCTTATCATTCTTGTATAGCTTAAAAGAATCGTATGTCCTGATGCGAAATCAAACATCTTCATTGATGGTTTGGAATCTCTGGACATGTGGTATTCTGGGATTTTTTTTTCTCCCGTGGATTCTATCATTTTCTCGAGATTCGACAACTTATTTCTGATTTTATGTTTGGGTGTTTTAGATCTTCGAATTTCTCTGATAAAGTGTTAGCCTTTTTCTCAAATTAAGACCTTTGGTTTTGTGAAATTTGTATTTTTTTGCTGCTCTATGATGATTCTTTTTGCTTTAACCACACTGAAAAGATGGACTTGAGAATGTGATTTTGCTCTTCTTGATTCAAACCAGAGAAATATTGGATTTGATCTCGGCGTTTCTTGATGACACTTTGATCTAAGTTGCTTGAAGGGGATTTTTTTTCTCCTTTGTGGTTTAGATTAAGGTAGAGAGTAATGTTGAGCTCTTATCGACATTTTTCCTGGTTTGACGCTTGAAGAACATATACGTTTTCAAGCTCACTCCTGTGGACAACCTTGGCCCTTGTCTGAGAAGCAGCTTTTTCTCATAATCAGTTTTCTAGATGTGTTGTTTACTGAATTTTTTGGTTTGTTTTTTTTGGCTGCTCAATGATGATTTTATTGCTTTAACCACACTGAAAAGATGGGCTGAGAAGATGATGTGGTTCTTCTTGATTTAAACCAAAGAAAGAGCTTGAGCTCTGTATTTCTTGATGACACTTTGATCTAAAACACTTGAAGGGGATTTGTTTTCCTTTGTGTTTTAGATCCGAGGAAGAGAGCAGTGTAGAGCTCTTGTTCGATAGTTTCTTAGTTTAAATCTTGAAGAACCTTACCATGTTCTCAAGCACTCATATGTGGAATCTTTGTGCCCATTGTCTGAGAAGCAGCTATGATACTCTTTTTTTTGTTGTCTTCATTATTGTTATTGTAGTTGATTTCTAAGATTACTTTACAAACAAGAGTGGGTTTTTCTTACAAAGATATGGAGTTACCAAAATTTTGTTTTTTTTTTTTTTTTTTTTTGTGAAACACCAAAATTTTGTCTGAGATTCAAGTTATGTCAGATAAAATCAAATTCACTAAATTTAGAGAAAGAGGAAGAAAAAATGAATCAGTGTACGAATGGGATATGGAACAAACTGTGGAAATGAATGGGACTGAGGACGATGATGGTGTACGAATTACATACAAGCCTTGACTTTTTGTTACTAACTCGGAAGTGATGTTATCTGACGACATAGGAGAAACATACACTTTCATAAAATTATTTAGAAACCATATGAAAGCGTATCTTTGTTTAGTGTAATAAAAATTTAGTTCAAATATGAAATATGTGTGAATTTTGTTAAATTGGCAAACATCCTAGACTCTCTTGGGTACAGGCATAAAAATCTGTTGAACGTGTTCATTGTGAGGTTGGTTATAAACTAAGTGTATTCAACTTTTTGGACGATCCGAAAAACACAACTAATAGAACACAATACTGTATTTGAGAAATTCTGAATCACCTTGATCATGATTTTCTTTTCTGATAGCAAACGAGGTGTAAACTGATTCTAAAAAATAGATACGGGTTATAACATAACAAAAAGCAAAGGTGGAGGGGTGGCTTTTGCAATAACCACGAAAGACTTCTCACTCACATCGCACTCTTGGTTCATTGATCTTGACGGTCAAAAACTCGCCACCTGTTAATTTATAAAAGGTTTCAGTACACTTAGCTACACTGGATCCAAGACTAGTAGTAACTCAAACCTCGTGGTTTTAGACCAAAATCTCTTGTTCGTTTTTCCATCTTCTTCTTCCTCATCATATCTCTCCTCCTCCTCACCAGAATTGTTTCAGGCTCTTCTTCTTCTGTTTCTTTTTCTCCAAAGAAACAATTAGAAATGGAGAACCTAACCCTAGTTTCTTGCTCAGCTTCTTCTCCAAAGCTGTTAATTGGATGCAATTTCACTTCCTCGCTTAAAAACCCTACTGGGTTTTCTCGTCGGACTCCTAAAATTATCCTCCGCTGCTCCAAAATCTCTGCTTCTGCTCAATCTCAATCTCCCTCTTCGCGTCCTGATAACACTGGAGAAATCGGTTAGTTTGCAAATTCCACTCGACACTCGATAGAAAATGCCAAAATGTTTCAGTTTCTTAGTTTTATTTGTATAATTGAAACTCAAATTGTAAACCCTTTTCGACTGGTAAAAGATGAGCTTATGAATTGCTTTAT
Organism: Arabidopsis arenosa; assembly: GCA_905216605.1. Lineage (NCBI taxonomy): Eukaryota > Viridiplantae > Streptophyta > Magnoliopsida > Brassicales > Brassicaceae > Arabidopsis > Arabidopsis arenosa. Next base: position 6,134,591 of record LR999456.1, read on the forward strand.
CTCTTTAAAAAATCCACACTTTGTGAAATTTGCAATTAGAATTCTTGTAGAAGCCATTCATTGTTAGTATTGTTAACTTTTAATTTTATGTTCGAGTTTGCAGTGGTTATGAAACAGAGAAGCAAAGCTTTTGCAAGTATATTTTCATCGAGTCGTGATCAACAGACAACTTCTGTTGCTTCCCCTAGTGTGCCTGTGCCACCACCATCTTCATCAACCATGTAATTTTCTTGGTTTTGGACAATGTGCTTTGTTTGTATATTGATTAATTCTTGCCGCTTAAATTGTTTTTTTTTCTTTTTCTTGTAGAGGGTCACCACTTTTCTGGATTGGTGTTGGAGTTGGTCTATCAGCTTTGTTCTCATTGGTGAGTATAAAGATTCCTTCCTAATTTTTTTTCCTCTATATATATTCTTTCATGCTTCAATATTGATTAATAAGTACCTGATTTTTTTTTTTTTCTGATGGCATTGCAGGTAACTTCAAATTTAAAGGTACAAATACTTGGCCCTGTGGTTTTACGGGACTTTTGTTCTCTCTAGTTCTTTTGCAGAACCACGATTTTATGCTTCATGTATCTCTAGTGTATAGTGCTTATGTATCTGAGATAGTTTTATTCACTAAACTGGTTATCTTAACAAGGTGAACTGTTTGCTCACACTTTTTGAACCAAATATTTAAGCATGGAACATTTGCCTCTCTTTTTTGGGTAGTCACTTGATTCATAGATGGTAACCTACATACCATTATGGTTTTAGTGATGCAACCCAGGTATACAGACCTATAGTCATTTTCATAACTCCAGTATTTGATTGAAATATATTTCACAAGTTCTCATTGCTTTCTATCATTATTCTCTAACTCGCTGTTACTCTCTGTGGATTTTTTTTTCTTTTGTTTCAGAAATATGCAATGCAAACAGCTATGAAGACAATGATGAACCAGATGAATACGCAAAATAGCCAGTTTAATAATCCTGGATTCCCATCAGGATCACCTTTTCCGTTTCCATTTCCTCCTCAAACAAGTCCTACTTCCTCGCCATTCCAATCTCAATCCCAGTCTTCAGGTGCTACTGTTGATGTGACGGCGACTAAAGTAGATACACCTCCTTCAACTAAACCGAAACCTACACCTGCAAAGGATATAGAAGTGGATAAGCCAAGTGTTGTCTTAGAGGCAAGCAAAGAGAAGAACGAAGAAAAGAACTATGGTAGATTCTTTTTCTGTTTCAGAAATCAACCTCTTTTCATTTGTATTCTCAATTTTGACTTTCTTCCTTTCTCATTTTTAAGCTTCTAACTTGGAAGCTGATTTAATTTTGGATGCAGCCTTTGAAGACATTTCACCCGAGGAAACCACAAAAGAAAGCCCATTTAGCAACTATGCTGAAGTCTCTGAAACTAGTTCCCCCAAAGAAACTCGCTTGTTTGAGGATGTAAGTTTCGTTTTATTTTCTATTTGCACAGCATATTTGCACAGCACACCAAGTGGTGATTTGAAAACGTGACATGATTTTGCTAAACTAGGAGGTTTCTGTGCTCTCTTATTGATCTTTGGGTGAAGGTTTTGCAAAATGGAGCTGGTCCGGCAAATGGTGCCACTGCTTCAGAGGTTTTTCAATCTTTGGGTGAGTTAATGAATTGCAGATTTCATCACTATCAGAGCACTGTGCTCGATTCATGATTAAGGCTAGAGATTTCTATTTTATTTTATAGCCTATGCCAACAACTATAAACAAAGGAAGATATTAAATTGGTGATAAAGAGGAATGAGTTGGCTTCTAAAAGATCTACTCTGTTACTTGTGTCCTTCTTCTAGTCGTTGATCTGTATTGGTATAACCATATAAGACTTGCAACAGTATGGAATGCTTATTAGGTATACATAATTTTCTCAGTAAAAGAACAGTACATAAGGATTGTTTCTTCAGATATGTGATTTTGGTATACTGGCATATTAGCCTAGCAATATCTCATTTGTTATGATTCCTTTTTTCTCATCTGCTTACATAATAGTCTCTCTTTTCTTCTTCTAATTTTAGAACTGAATCTTAGTCTGTCTCTTGTTTACACAGGCGGTGGGAAAGGAGGGCCGGGTTTGTCTGTAGAAGCTTTAGAGAAAATGATGGAAGATCCAACAGTCCAGAAGATGGTTTACCCGTAACTCACCTTCCCTATCGCATTGTCTTTAAATGCTTCTATTAAGTTGATCTTTAAAACTGGTTGCTTAGTGGACATTTGGTAACATTGCATGTATAAATGCAGATACTTGCCTGAGGAGATGAGAAACCCAGAAACTTTCAAATGTAAGTCTGTTAACATTTAATCCTGTTATTATTCTTCTTGTCCTCATTTTTGCATATTTATGAATTTTAGATAAAAGGTTACGTGACTACCTTTGAAAGATGTAATTGGTTTATAGGTTGATCCAATAGTTATCTAAAATAGTGTTTGATATATATATATATTGTCTCCACTTGGAATTTTGTAGGGATGCTTAAAAACCCTCAGTACCGTCAACAACTACAGGACATGTTGTAAGCTCCATTTTACGAACATGTTTCCGTTACTTTCAAGAATGTATAAACTATATAGTTAAGAAACAATCTTGTTTGTTTCTTTCTTTTCATGGATTTAGGAATAATATGAGTGGGAGTGGTGAATGGGACAAGCGAATGACAGATACATTGAAGAATTTTGACCTGAATAGTCCTGAAGTAAAGCAACAATTCAGTAAGATAAATCTCAGTTTGTACCAAGTTAATACTAATAGTTTGTGACGTTAAACAAGTTTGATACTCAATGATTGAAACCGTATTTCTCAGATCAAATAGGACTGACTCCAGAAGAAGTCATATCTAAGATCATGGAGAACCCTGATGTTGCCATGGCATTCCAGAATCCTAGAGTCCAAGCAGCATTAATGGAAGTACGTTTTCTTTTAACCTGAAACAGAGAACTGCTTTGATTTATACAAAGCACTTCTTACTTTATACAAAACAGAAACCAATTTTGATTCTTGTTGTTGTTGCAGTGCTCAGAGAACCCAATGAACATCATGAAGTACCAAAACGACAAAGAGGTAATAATACTTGATCTTGTGCCGCTTCTCGATTGCCCGAAAAGGCGATTACTTTGTAAGAAATTTGAGGTTATACATTGATTGCAGGTAATGGATGTGTTCAACAAGATATCGCAGCTCTTCCCAGGAATGACGGGTTGAAAAAGCTCACGTCTTTTGGTTTCTATCTTATTGGATCAAAAATGTCACATTGTCTTTAGCTTTTTGTAGGAGAAAATAATGTTTTTTCTTTCAAAGTTTTGGTCAGATCAGAGAATTGTGTACCAATGTTAATCTTAAACGCGGTCGCGAATTGGAGTCGTGTAAAACGCCGTTGCTGTTGTTTGGTATGAATATGATGATTGATGATATCAAGGAATTGTTGTCTTACAAAAAAAGTCTATAAAGAGCAAATAAATTAATTATTTTTAATATCCAAAAAGTAGTTAATAAATTATTAATGAGACACAAAAGAAGAAGTGACGTGGCGATATCGAGGCGGTTTAATGAAGTGGTGGGTCCCATCTTAAAGAAATCAATGACCCTTATCGTTCCACTTCTCTCGGAGTCGGAGAAGGTTTTGTTTCCCGTACGTCGGGAGAATTGGCGCGTGAAATCCTTGGCTCCGTCGAAGAGTTTCTGTCTCCGACGGCTGTGCGTCGCATGATCGAGTCGTGGGTAAGTAAGTATCTTTGAGACTTCTAATTTGTATTTCCGTGCTTTATAATCCCCTGACTCTTGAGAAAATCAAGGAGAAAAAAAATCATCCTTGCTCGTCTTTTGAAGAGTGTTAGTTATAAAATCTCCATGTTTGACGATATGTGATTTCCGGTGAGAATGATTATTGAGAAAGCTTTTGTCTTTTTAGCAAATATTGTCTCTTTGTTAGGTAATGTAGTCTCAAGAACTATGCAAGAACATTTCAAATTATCATTGGAATTGGATATAAAATTGTTGAGTTTAATCATTGTCTTTTTTTATTTTTTGAAATTTTGGTTTTAATGCTTAGGGTTCTCTTGAGGAGATTAAGATGAAGTCTAGAAGTGAAAGTAAGAATGGTAGACTTGCTTCAGCCTCTAGAGAAGCAGTCAACAAAGTTCTTGACAGAAGCAGTGCTCGTGGCTCTCGAGGCAAGAAGAAGCAAGATGATAATTGTGATTCCGCAAAGGTTTGTTCTTCTATTCATGCAAACAACATTATTGTTAATCTGATTTCACTAAGGGTACTTAAGATGTTAGGAGCAACGAATTCTATTGATTGTTTTCAAGGTTTCCTTGAAGATTGTGAAGTCCGTGGTACTACTAACCAATTATCAATGGCTGTAGGAAGCTATTATCCTTGTCCTATGCATAAAGATTTTCTTGGGAAAGTGGTGATTTTTTTCTTATCTTGTCCCTCTGTTGTCTGGGAGTGTAACATTATTATAATATTCTATCATTGCAGCGGGATAAAGGCGTAAACGGGAAGGGAAAGCATGCGGTCGAGGCAAGATTGACTGATAACGTTCTAGAGGAGAGGGAATGTGGTACGGTTGATGTTACTAATGTTGATGATGATGAAATGAATGATTCAGACTGGGAAGACTGTCCAATCCCTAGTCTTGATAGTACGGTTGATGTTAATATTGATGACACCAGAGAGTTAACCATAGAATTTGATGATGATGTTCCTGATGCTAAGAAGCAGAAGAATGCATACCGTGCAACAGCAGAAGACAAGGTATACTGTACTTAGGAAACACGATATGCTTACTTCTGTTTATTCTTTAAAATGAGTGGTCATTTATGAGATTTTTGCTTTTTCTTAAAGGAACGGGCGGAACTTGTCCATAAGGTTCACTTGCTCTGTCTGCTTGCAAGAGGGAGGATAGTTGATGATGCTTGTAATGATCCTTTGATTCAGGTAAATAAATTGAATACAGCAGTGTTAGCAGTTGCGTCAAAGTTATATTTTTCTTATTGCAACCTGCGATATAAATTTTAATTTCTTAAATTTAACGCGCAGGCTGCCTTGCTTTCACTTCTACCATCATACTTGACAAAAGTTTCAAATCTTGAGAAAGTTACTGTCAAGGATATAGCCCCTCTTCTTCGTTGGGTATGGATTTACTGGCCTGTAGCTTTTGTTTTGTTCTGATGGAAAGTTAAACAACTTTTCCCTGGCTTATATTGTAGGTTCGTGAAAACTTTTCGGTTGGGTGTTCTCCCAGTTCTGAGAAATCTTTTCGTACTTCCCTAGCATTTGCTCTTGAATCTCGTAAAGGCACAGCGGAAGAGGTAAGCTTGTGATCAGATTTATGATATTTAACCTTTTTATTATTTGGTTACTTGTATTGTTGAAATCTCAATTTTACGAAACTTATGGAATCATTTTTGCAGCTTGCAGCATTGGCTGTTGCTTTGCTTAGAGCATTAAAGCTCACAACTCGGTATGTGATACTTGTTACTGTTGCCACAATATAGTATTTATATTTGGTTTCTGAGCATGGTAGTGAATCTGTTTTTTGCTGTGTGTATCTGAGCTCTCATATGACACCTTGTCTAAAGTGGCATATGAGAGCTCCATTCTTACATGTTTAATGAGTTTCCTAAGTCCTACCTGGCTAAATTTTCAGATCCATAACGTTCATTGACATTATGCTTTTCAAGATTAATCTTGGTCAGATAACTATATACAGTACCATAGTTTCTGGAGTGTTGCTTATTTATAATGCTTACGGCTTAGTATGCCAAGCGTGTTTCGAGTTTTCCGGACTAACTTGAGTTTCACAGGTTTGTGTCTATTCTTGATGTTGCATCCTTAAAACCAGGGGCCGATAGGGATGAATCATCAGGTCAAAACAGAGCTAAAATGAAGCATGGGATATTCAGGACCTCAACACTTATGGTACCAAAACAGCAGGCCATCGCGTCACACCCGAAGAAATCTTTTTCCCATGTTAAGAATAAAAGTCTCTTTGAAACGTCTGAGCCTCAGCGTGGGAATCCCCTGGGCTCTGATCAGTTACAAGACAATGCAGTCAATTCATCTTGTGAAGCAGGAATGTCCAGAAAATCTGACGGAACAAGGAGGAAAGGAGATGTTGAGTTCGAGAGGCAAATAGCCATGGCTTTGTCTGCAACTGCAAACAACCAACAGAGCTCTCAAGTGAACAATAAAAAGAAAATTCGTGAAATAACAAAAGCAAGTGATAGCTCGTCAGTTTCTGACCAAGTAATATCCACGGCTATTGGTTCTAAGAAAGTAGATTCTCCCCTTTGTTGGGCTGAGGTGTATTGCAATGGAGAAAACATGGATGGGAGATGGGTCCATGTCGATGCTGTTAATGGAATGATAAATGCCGAGCAAAACGTTGAAGCAGCAGCTGCCGCATGCAAAACCGTTCTCAGATATGTTGTTGCTTTTGCTGGTGGTGGAGCCAAAGATGTCACTCGCAGGTTTTCTATTGCCTGTATTACAATTACTTTGTTGGACAATCACCATCTTCTATTTTTAGGTTTCCTTTGCCTGTAAACAGTTTCCATTTCTAGATACTTGTCTTTACATCTAATTTCCTTTTGAAACTTTTCTTATTCAGGTACTGTACAAAGTGGCACACTATTTCACCCAAACGGGTGTGTTCAGTGTGGTGGGATATGGTATTAGCACCGTTAATACATCTCGAGTCAGCCGCAACTCACAATGAAGACATTGCTCTGATAAATTTCAATAGCCTAAATCCTGTTGCCAACAGAGCTTCCTCGAGTAGCGCTTCCTTTGGTATAAGGAGTGCTCTTGAAGATATGGAGTTGGCTACACGGGCGCTGACTGAGCCTCTTCCTACTAACCAGCAGGTGAAGTGGGTGTAACCCGACAAACAAATTTAACGCTCATGCTTCACTTAAACCCTTCAGCTAAAAAAACTCTCTTTATTTAATCTTGCAGGCCTATAAAACTCACGAAATCTATGCTATTGAGAAATGGCTTCACAAGAACCAGATACTTCACCCAAAAGGTCCAGTTCTGGGATTTTGCTCTGGTCATCCAGTATATCCTCGAACCTGTGTGCAGACTCTTAAAACAAAAGAAAGATGGCTTCGTGATGGGCTACAACTTAAGGCGAATGAAGTTCCCTCAAAGGTTTCCATGTTTTGTTCTCTCCCTGATGATTATCTTAGTCATTCTTTTTTCCCGGTTTGATGAGTAACTCTTGAAGTCCATTAATACCTTAGATTCTTAAGCGGAACTCGAAGTTCAAGAAATCAAAAGATTTGGGAGATGGCGACAACAACATTAACGGTGGTTCTTATTGCATGGAACTATATGGAAAGTGGCAAATGGAACCATTGTGTCTCCCTCACGCTGTTAATGGAATTGTGCCCAAGGTAAAAACAATTTTGTTGTGTTTGTCCTTGTTTATATATGTTCCATGGAATCCGTAGAAGTCTCTCAAAAAGTTATCCCTCTGCAGTTGCAACTCAATTAATACTTCAAAACAAAACTTAACATACTTTGTAGACGGGAATAGTGTATAATCCTTTTCTTCTCTTTCAGAACGAACGGGGTCAAGTTGATGTCTGGTCTGAGAAATGTCTCCCACCTGGAACAGTACACTTAAGGTTTCCTCGGATATTTTCGGTTGCTAAGAGATTCGGTATAGATTATGCACCAGCCATGGTTGGTTTCGAGTACAGAAGTGGAGGTGCTACTCCGATTTTTGAAGGTATTGTGGTCTGTACCGAGTTCAAAGACACAATCCTCGAGGTATAATCTCTTTAATTTTCAATCTGAAACACAGAGAATTCCATGTTTTGAATATGGATCCGTTGGTTATCTCTTTTCTTTTTTGTTGGTTTTGGTTAGGCATATGCAGAAGAACAAGAAAAGAGAGAAGAAGAGGAGAGAAGAAGAGATGAAGCACAAGCAGCTTCGAGATGGTATCAGCTTCTTTCGTCTATCTTAACCCGTGAAAGATTGAAAAGTCGTTACGCTAATAACTCTAACGATGTCGAAACCAAGAGTTTGGAAGTGAATTCAGACACGGTCGTTAAGGCAAAGAATGTGAAAGCACCTGAAAAGCAGAGAGTGGCTAAGAGAGGAGAAAAGTCACGAGTAAGAAAGTCTCGTAATGAAGATGAAAGCCATGAACATGTGTTTCTTGATGAGCATGAAACCTTTGATGAGGAAACCTCTGTGAAAACAAAACGCTGCAAATGTGGCTTCTCTGTCGAAGTCGAACAAATGTAATACTGGCCCTAGGAGTTTCATTCTTTTTTTTGTAGTATACTACTGATTTTACATAAAAATTAGGTTGATCGATCTGTTATTCCACCGAAAATTTTGATTTTAACTTTAATCACACACAGTTTAATTAACCTTGTTTAGTCTCAAACCTTTTTTTTTTTTTGGATAGAAATGTCGAAAAATTCAACCTTACAAATGTGGAAATTGCTCATCCACACAAATATGGGGAAGAAGGGGCCCCTATTCAAAATAATTAAAAAACGCTACCTAACTAGTCCATCTTCTTCTTTTAGTAGTTTATAAACATGTGTTTGTATTTAAGGAATCGAATTCATCATTAGAACTTAGAAGCTACAAAAATAGAATGACTAATCATGAGTATGTTTCATCAATGGTACTAATAAAGTTGACGATGCTGCTGCTTCTACTTGTCTTGACACCACATGCTGATTCTGGCTCCATTGTCAAGTTTCTTCCTGGTTTTGAAGGTCCTCTTCCTTTCGAGCTCGAAACAGGGTTTGTGTTTCTAATATCACATGATCTTCTTGCATGTGTTTTTGAGTTTTAAGGGTTAAAGAGTGTATTAGTATATCAATGGTTTGTGATAATGAAGGTATATTGGTATTGGCGAAGAAGAGGAAGTGCAATTGTTTTACTACTTTATATAGTCTGAGAATAATCCAAAAGAAGATCCTCTTCTTCTCTGGTTGAGCGGTGGACCTGGTTGCTCTTCCACCACTGGTCTTTTTTTTGAGAACGGTAAAATTCTTTTTTTTTTTTTAAATCAAACACAACAAATGAATTTTTAATTTTATTTATCTAAATATAGTTTTAGAAATACTTTGTTTATTATATTGAAAATAAATAAACAGGGCCTGTGACATTCAAGGTTGATGGTTACAATGGAGGTAGCCCCACCTTGCTTTCTACTACATATTCATGGACAAAGGTAACATTATACAACGAGTGCTTGTCATGTGGCTCGTTTTAGTATTCTTGATGTAGTTTTTCAAGTTTTAGATTATTGTTTTTAGGTGGCGAACATAATATTCTTGGACCAGCCTGTTGGGACTGGCTTCTCCTACGCAAAAACTCAACTTCTTGAAACACCAAGTGACTCGGGAGAAGCTAAGCGGATCCATGAGTTTATGCGTAAGGTAAAATAAATACAAACTTAAAAAGTGTTTCTTGAAGCATTTATATTTTTCTAGAAAGACATTATTTAGAGTGGTTTTGTTAGTAGTGTTTGTTGAATGGTAAATACGAATCACCTGGTTAAGCTCTAGACGTATTGCTGGATTCCGTTATAGACGAGAAGTAGTATCGATAACACCGATTGAGACTCGTAAACATCGCATGCCACCAGCTTCTTTTTTTCTTTTGTTCTTCTCTGTTTTCATTACGTGCTTGATTGAGTTGTCGAATTCTTTGTCTTCCTCAATTGCGATTGGTTTGGTTTTTGTTCGTCGAGTATCAAGCTTCAATTTAGTTTTCAGGTTGATGCAAGTATGGCAACATTGTTGTTGTTGTTGTTGTTATACAGTGGCTAAGCAAGCATACAGAGTTTATCTCAAATCCTTTCTATGTCGGAGGAGATTCTTATTCTGGTAAGGTTATTCCGGCAACCGTTCAAGAAATCTCCAAAGGTATATATGTGTGTGTTCTTATTTCTTACATACATCTCTTTTCTTTCTAGCTGTTCCCTTTTTTTTTTTTTTTTTTTTTGGAATATCTGCAAGAAAATAATGTGGCCATTTCTGATATTTATTATTCAAAATCTCGAAATAGTATTAACTTGAAAACATGTGCAAAATCTTGTTTAGAATGTTTTCTAAACAACAATACTTTGGTATGAAAAAAAAACAATTTTAAAACAAACCAAAAAATGACTTCTCATATATATATAAACAACATGGTAATTGTTTTGTTTTTTTTGTTTTTAAATTTTGTGGTCCTAAAAATCAATGGTTTTTAAAATGCGGGGCCCAAAATAATGAAAACAAAAAATTGTGACCCTAATAAAGCCAGGGTAAGTGTTAATTGTTCGTCAGCCTAATTATATTCAGTGTTCCTAAATCAAGAAAAACACAGAAGTTAGTAAAAAACTTATGTAGTAGAGTTAAATTTTTTGAACAAAAAAACAAAGTAGAGTTAAATTGTTTTTTTTTTTTTTGGTGTGGTTAAATTTTCAGTGCACTGCTAAAATAAATATAAATCTTGTTACAAGACCACTGTGCAAAGTTCTGTCCTCCACAAGAAGATACATTGAAGAACTCGTACTTGCAATCCCGTCGGTTCCATCTACTGATTGCTATGTAAGCAATTCCATCTTGTGTCTATTTTTATGTTTACTGTCATATATATATATATATATTTATATGTTGGAAAGTAATGAATAACCAAACCATTGACGCATAAGTATTTACACAAGATTAGTTTTTCACCCACTTGTAGAGATATACAGATTTGATAGCTTCCAACTGGGCCAATGATGTACGCGAAGCACTTCATGTGGTCAAGGTATATAGAAGTATCATATGTGACAAGTTTTGGTTTTAAGTCACAGTTTATCGAAACTCTAATATTTTGAAGGATTTGAGTTTTGATATTAAAAAAACTATTAATAGTTTTGGATCAATTTAGAAACATTATTATGATTTGTTATTACAATATTTGACAATAGTATTTATTTATATTTAGAAATCATTTTAAACGCACAAAAGTCATTATAAAAGTAATGCTTAATATATTTATGATAGCAGTAGATTTGAAAGTATTTTTTTCAAATCATCAGATCAATTTTAGTTTTAGATTTGAAGAGTATTTATAAATATTATATTGAATATTCATGTCAATGAACTTTTATAACATATACATTTGAGATTTTTGGGCCGAAATTTTTACACAAATGACCATTCCAAATATACTTCTTATTTATGACTTAAGGGAAGTATAAGAAAATGGGTTCGATGTGCTTCTTACGCTATGGGAAAAATGGGTAAATAAACCCTCACCTTTCTTAAAAACAGAGAAAAAACCCTCAACTTTTTTTGTGGGTTTTTAAACCCTCACCTTTTTATAAATGGTTAAATAAACCCTAATATTAATAAACTTAATTTAATTTTTTAAAAAATCATTATATTAAAACTGTAAGAAAGAAAAATAATTTAATTTATGATTTTTTATTTCAAATTTGAGTTTACGATTTTTTTTTCTAAAATTAGGGTTTTTGCGCTATGAACATTTATTCACCATTAAGTTGAGATTAGGCAAATTATTTTTGTTACAATTAGAAGTTATGTTATATAAACTACAAAAATTTATAGGATATCACATTTGATTATTTTTTTATTCGAGTGTTCTAGTTTTGGATAAAAATATAGTTAAATAATGATTAATTAAATATAATTTATATTATATTTTAATATATCGTAATATATATATATATATAGAAATTTTAATTGTTAGTCAATTTTATTTAGTTTGTCCAATGAAAATATTTTGATGTGGAAATTCATGTACTTTTCGTAGTATTATAAAATTTGGTTTGGTTTTACGTTAGTAAATTTGTGAGACCGAACCTAATAAACCTTTATTAATCAAAACTCATATTCGGTTTCGATATAAGAATTTACATATAATTCGTAATAAAATCGGTTTGGTTTCATGTTGATGAATTCTTGTAACACACCGAATAAAACTTCACTAGTTAACTTTTTTACATCGTGACTTACATATTTTCAAAATAGAAAAATATTATAAACTAGAATTTTAGAAAAAACACCCTAAATCAAATTGTTTTTATTTATTTATGTTTTAGTATAACTATTTTTTGAATTTAAATTAAGTTTATTAATACTAGGGTTTATTTTACCATTTATGAAAAAGTGGGGGTTTAAAAACCCACAAAAAAAGTTGAGGGTTTTTTCTATGTTTTTAAGAAAGGTGAGGGTTTTTCTACCCATTTTTCCTACGCTATGCCTTATAATATGGACATTAAAAGCAGCGTACCATACCATATGAATAACACCATCAAAGGTTATCGATCTCTCATCTACAAGTAAGATTGATGGATTTTCAACTTTCTAATCTTATACAAAGTTTCAAGAGTTGATATAAAACTTGTTGAGATTTTTATTTTGGAGAATAGCGGCGATCATGATATGGTGGTGCCTTTCATCGGAACAAAAGCATGGATAAGATCTCTTAATTACTCCATCATTGATAATTGGAAGCCATGGATGATAAACAATCAAGTTGGTGGATACGCTCAGACATATGCCAATAAGATGACATTAGCTACTGTCAAAGCAAGTCTTTTATTTTTCCATTGCATTTATACAAATCTTTAATTTCCCTAACTTTGCATATAAAGATTTGAATTTTAATTTACAGGGAGGTGGGCATACAGCAGAACATACTCCAGTGGAAAGCTCTATCCTGTTTCAGAGATGGTTGACTGGCCAACTTCTATAAAATTGCCTCTTTGCAATTCATTCATAATATATTTGCATTCTTATTTGTAGAAATTCTGTTGAATAAACATCGTTGATGGAAAGATAAATAAAGAGTTGGGTTAAGGATGTCTAATCAAATTTTCAGTTTGATTTCGGCTAAGGTTTTGTCTAGATGATCGTTGACAAAACAAAACTACTAAATTACACAAAACAAAAATTGTGTAGGCCGTATATATATATATATATATATATATATATAGATATTTTCCATAAATTTTTTTGTATGAAGTATTAACCATTAAAATTATGGCATTGGCGAAAAAGAAATTATGAATAAATATTCGGAAGTGTACAACAAAACAAACTTGATTGTAATGGAAAACTTTAAAAAGTTTGTTGAACAATTTAATAGTTGTATCTAGTTTATTCGAAAAGAGTGCGTTGACAACTAAAATATTTTTCTTTTTGTGTAAAACAATTAAAAAAAAATTCCTACCTTGAAAAATAAGTGTTTGGTAAATTTATTTATTGTGCATGATGGATAATGTCAGGCATTACCAAAAAAATAAAAAATCGTAAATAGTAAATAGAGACGGTAGTTATGAAGAAACATTTAAAAGTGAAAATAAAACACCACTACCTAGCTACCTACCCACTTCTTCATTTCTTGTAAATAGATATTCCATATTTTCTCCAAAAAACAATAACGACGAGTAATTAAAATAATGGCAAAGATGTTGCTGGTGCTGCTTCTTTTACTTATATTGAGTCCACATGCAAATTCTGGTTCCATTGTCAAGTTTCTTCCTGGTTTTGAAGGTCCTCTTCCCTTCGAGCTAGAAACCGGGTTTGTATCTTTTTCTTATATATGATGATGATCTTCTTGTATGCATGCATGTGTGTGTATTTGTGTTAAAGAATGAAACCTAAACTATAAATCGATTGTTGCGATAATGAAGGTATATTGGTGTTGGTGAAGAAGAAGAAGTGCAATTGTTTTACTACTTTATAAAGTCTGAGAATAATCCAAAAGAAGATCCTCTTCTTCTTTGGTTAAGCGGTGGGCCTGGTTGCTCTTCTATCTCTGGTCTTCTTTTGGAGAACGGTAAAACTTTTAGAAATTGTATCAACTGTTTTTTGTTGCACATTTTTCTGTGACTCAATTTTTGGCAATTTTAACCTGTTGGAAAAATATGGTTTGAATTGAAAAAAAATAAACAGGACCTGTGACTTTAAAGGTTGATGATTACAATGGAGGTAGCCCCACCTTGGTTTCTACTACATATGCATGGACAAAGGTAACACTAACAAATGCTTCTCATGTGGATCGTTTTAATATTCTCAATTGGATAAACTGTTTTTAAGTTTTGGATCATTGTTTTTAGGTGGCGAACATGATATTCTTGGACCAGCCTGTTGGGACTGGCTTCTCCTACGCCACAACTCAACTTCTTGATACACCAAGTGACTCGGGAGAAGCTAAGCGGATCCATGAGTTTCTTCGTAAGGTGAAAAGACAAAACTTAATTAATTGTCTCTTGAAGCATTATCTTTGTATATAGACACTAATTTAGAGTGTGGTTTTTTTTTGGTCATTCAGTGGCTAAGCAAGCATACAGAGTTTATATCGAATCCGTTATATGTCGGCGGAGATTCGTATTCTGGTAAGATTGTTCCGGCCACCGTTCAAGAAATTTCTAAAGGTATGTATGTGTGTCTTTCATTAATTTCTTTTCCTCTACATTAATTATATATTTCCCACTTTAATACAGTCTTTACATGATGCAGGAAATGATCTTGGATTCGAACATCAGATAAATCTTCAGGTCTTTGTGTACTTGACTGCTTCATATGTTATATAAATAGTTTGCAACTAAAATTAAAATTGACAATTTTACTATTTTCTCTCAACAATAGGGTTATGTGCTAGGAAACCCAGCAACAAACACCGAGTGTGAAAAGAATTATCAAATTCCATTTGCTCATGGAATGGCATTGATCTCTGATGAACTCTACGAGGTACAAAATATACCACATTAATGAAGTTAGATCGACAACAACAGAGAAAAAAACAATTCAAAACTCTGTTTTATGCAGTCGTTGACGAGAAGCTGCAAAGGAAATTATGCAAATGTAGATCCACTTAACATAGAATGCTTGAACCTCATTGAAGAATTCCAAAAGGTATACACTCATGATACAAGTACTTGTATCATGTAATTGTTATAATGCATGTTCAATTGCTCATCGGTCTAATATCATTTCCTAAATCGCGAAAAACATAAAAGAAATAGTACACAATTTATTTTGTGGATTTCATTTTTTGTTTTGTTTTGTTTACAATTGCAGTGTATTTCAGGAATAAATTTGGCTTATATTTTAGAACCACTGTGCAAAATGGCGTCGTCCCCAAGAAGATACATTGAAGAACTCGTCCTTGCAAACCCTTCGGTTCCATCTACTGATTGCTATGTACGCAAATCCATCTTCTTGCTCTTCATATATGCTATGTATTTGGATCAATATTGGAAAAGTAATTAATGAATCATTGAGACAAAAATATTTACACAAGACTGGTTTTGCACCAACTTGTAGACATATACAGACTTGATATCTTCCCACTGGGCCAATAATGAGAGCGTTCGTGAAGCACTTCATGTGGTAAAGGTATATCAGAAGTAACATATATAAAGATATATGACAAGTTATGATTTTATTGGTAAAGAAATAATGTCGAAACTCTTAATATGATTTCAGGGAAGTATAGGAAAATGGGTACGATGTTATGTGGGGATTCCTTATAATAAGAACATTAAAAGCAGTGTACCATACCATATGAATAACAGTATCAAAGGCTACCGATCTCTCATCTATAGGTTAGATTGAATGATTTTCAACTTTCTGACCTTAAACAAATTTTTAAGAGTTTGTATAGAATTTTGTTGAGATTTTTTTTTGGTGAATAGTGGTGATCACGACATGGAGGTGCCGTTCCTCTCAACACAAGCATGGATAAGATCTCTTAATTATTCCATTACTGATAATTGGAGGCCATGGATGATAAACAATCAAGTTGCTGGATACACTCAAACTTATGCCAATAAAATGACATTTGCTACTGTCAAAGCAAGTTTATTTTCTCTCTTTTTCTAGTGAAATTATATAAATATTTTCCCTAACATTGCATAAGAAATGGTTTTTATTTTGTTTAAAAGATTTTGTTTTGATTTACAGGGAGGTGGACATACAGCAGAATATAAACCAAATGAAAGCTTTATCTTGTTTCAGAGGTGGATAAGTGGCCAACTTCTTTAAAATCCTTCTTAATTTGCTACAAATTTGATAATATTGCTGTTGTTATGCGTTGTTATTTGTAAAATTGCTGTTGAATATTCTTAATGTAAAATGAATTAAAGCTAAATAAAAAACACAACGTCGAGAGATGGGTTTTATCTCTTTCATAAAATATATAATTACTAGATTATCATTCATGCTTTGCGTAGGTAGATCGATTATGTACAAGTTATACTTAAACCGCTATGTATGTTGAAATGTACAAAACAAAATAAAATGATTAACTTTCTAAGAAGTACTACTAATTAGCGTCACCTGAAATTTCCGACCAAACTTCAATAATTTCCCCATGTTTTGTCATTAATGTCCAAATTTGTCTCTTAAGAAAACATTGAACTACTTAACATAATGCATGTTGTTTATTGAAATCAGAACCGAGGTTTAACCGATTAGTTCTGATCCGGTTTGGTTTAAAACCCTTAAAATAACCGAAAACCCCAATAAAAATTCAGGTGAATTCTAAACCGGTTAAGAATTGGGGAGGTTTTACCACTTCTCTCGTCCTTGAAGCTCTCTCCACAATCCTGAGATTGAGAACGAAAACTCAAGCTTCGAAGCATGAGGAGATCGATTTCTTCGAAAGCGAAGTCGTTTCTTCATCGGAATCTTCTGGATAAAGGTAATTCCGGAACTTCTCCGTCGTCGTCATTTAGCATTTGCGGTTTCTGTTTCTCGAGACGAGCTTATTCCGGTGGCAATGATTATCGAAATAAGTTGAGAAATGGGATTCGATATATGAAACTAGATGATTCGCTTGATCTCTTCTTTCACATGGTTCAGTGTCGTCCTCTTCCTTCAATAGCTGATTTTAGTAGATTATTAAGTGCTATTTCCAAGATGAAGAAGTATGATGTTGTGATCTATCTCTGGGAACAAATGCAAATGTTGGGGATTCCACATAATCTCTGTACTTGTAATATCTTGTTGAATTGTTTCTGTCGATGTTCTCAGCTTTCTCTTGCGTTGTCGTTTCTTGGGAAGATGATGAAACTTGGTCATGAGCCTAGCATTGTCACGTTTGGCTCTCTGCTTAACGGTTTCTGTCGCGGTGATAGGATTTACGATGCTTTGTATATGTTTGATCGAATGGTGGAAATGGGATATATGCCTAATGTTGTGATCTACAATACAATCATTGATGGTCTTTGCAAAAGCAAACAGGTGGATAATGCGTTGGATCTTTTGAACCGGATGGAGAAAGATGGGATTAGACCGGACGCTGTTACTTACAACTCTCTTATTTCTGGACTTTGTAACTCGGGTAGATGGGATGATGCTACTCGAATGGTGAGCTGTATGACCAAGAGGGAAATCTACCCTGATGTATTTACTTTCAATGCGTTGATTGATGCTTGTGTGAAAGAAGGAAGGATTTCTGAGGCTGAAGAATTGTACGAGGAGATGATCAGAAGATCTCTGGATCCTGATATTGTTACTTATAGTTTACTGATATACGGGCTTTGCATGTACAGTCGCCTAGATGAAGCAGAGCAATTGTTTGGTTTTATGGTTAGCAAGGGCTGCTTTCCAGATGTTGTAACTTATAGTATTCTCATTAATGGATATTGCAAGTCTAAGAAGGTAGAGCTTGGGATGAAACTATTCTGCGAGATGTCTCAGAGAGGAGTGGTTAGAAATACAGTCACTTATACAGTTCTTATCCAGGGTTATTGTCGAGCGGGTAAACTTAATGTTGCCGAAGAAATTTTCAAACGGATGGTTTTTTGTGGTGTGCCTCCTAATATTATCACTTACAACGTTTTGTTACATGGTCTATGCGATAATGGGAAGATAGAGAAAGCATTGGTGATATTGGCAGATATGCAGAAGAGTGGGATGGATGCCGATATCGTTACATATAATATCATCATTCGCGGGATGTGCAAGGCTGGTGAGGTGGCAGATGCTTGGGATTTATATTGTAGCCTCAATCTCAAAGGACTAACGCCTGATATTTGGACATACACTGCAATGATGTTAGGGTTGTACAAGAAAGGGCTACGGGGTGAAGCAGATGCGCTGTTTAGAAAAATGAAAGAAGATGGGATTTTGCCAAATGAATGTTACGTATAGTGAAGCTAATTAGGACTAAGCGCATCATCTTAAGTATCTCAGGGAAGCTTGCAAGATATTTTTATCCTGGTCAGGCTCCTTCCTAAGAAAATGTTTGCTCCTGGAAAGATCAACTCAGATCTTTCGAAGCCAATTTTGAGATACTCTGGAATGAGCTAATTTTCACATGTTCATATGTATTAGGAGAAACCATAGAGATTGTTAATATTAGCGCATAAGCTGCATAGTATCATAGTGGATTTATTGACAGACATTTAGTATCGAAGCTTGCATTGTCTGTATAACCGGCTCTCCGAGAGGATGTTTGCCCTTGAAATGAAAAACGCAGGTCCTTTGAAACCAAGTTGGGATTCTTTCATATTAAGCCATCTCTTCTCAGGTGACTGACTTATTTCAGTTTTCAGTTTGGAATTGTACATCCTTTTATATACTGTATACCAATGTTTGTTTATGTATTCTTTAACAAAGTTTCTGTATCAATTTTTGTATGTCTTACAAAGTTTGTATATCATTTCTCAAGTTTCTTTACTTGTCACTTTGAATCAAGCTTCCAGAGTGTGTTGTAAGAGAACAATTTTACTTCTCGAAAAACAAGAACAGTGTCTTACACTGAATAATTGACCAGCTAGCTACAAAGCCTAAAAATACATGTCTAAGATTGAAGCTTCATTTCATAGATTGTATTATTCACTTTCTGTCTAAAGTCTGGAAAAAACCATGAATGATGAGAATAGTAGAGTAGTAAAAGATTGGAACCATCACCAATGTGTGAATGTATGAATAGAAGCCAGAGACAATACAAGCTTCTCTAGTTCTACATCGATAAAGAAACAATACAACAGACCTAATTAAAGCATTTCACTATATCATCAATGAGCGATAAAAAGCGCTATAGCTCCAGTTTTGTACAGTTTTACAGATCTCTTCTAACTTCTGCTTCAGTTTATACAGTATCCTGTGAAGATAATGAGTACAGAAATGGATCCAAGAGTTTAGGTTTCAAATAGGTTTTGCAGGACTTATATAGTTAATTCGCAATGCCATGAAGAGAGAAAAGAAAAAGTAAATGTACCTTGCTCGTCTGTTGTTTGGTGGTCTCCGCCAATTGATGTGTCCTGCATGCAAAGTTTTACCGATGAAGACAAGCTACTATATGCATAGTTTTGTGATATGATATAATATAAGAATTAGACATTGTGGAGGAAAAAATCAGTGAATAATCTGAAGAGGTTGTTACCATGGTGATGAGGATTGGCTGATACCAAGCCCATTGCAAGTGAGTATCATCCCCTTAAATCTGGCGAGATATTCCTGCGTTGAAGAATGAATTTGGGATATCTCAGATAGTCAGTCAAAACCTAGATCCCATGTTTTTGTTCAAATGTAAAGTAATTGTGTGTAAATCTCAAAATGATATGATACATACCCGTAAAGTATACTTGTGGATCTCATAAATACCAGTGAAATCATACTCAAAACGTTTAGCAGGGTCCATCAGCACTGCCAAAAAAAAAGAAGAAGCTAAACCACATTATGAAAAAAATTGACTTGAGACATTGCTTGAGGGAGAAAGAGAGACAGAGCATTGTTCTATCATATTTTCAAGTGTCGATGGAAAACATATATGACAAACAAACAAACTGTAACAACTTAGAGAAATAATTAAACAGAGAGGCAGAGATGAAGAGGGAACCTAAAATTACCAGAGGACTGAAACCATATAGAGTTGTATCAGTACTAAAGCAGAGCTAATATACTATAAGGGTTAAGGGGCTAAATGGATAAAGCAGAAGGCTTTAGTGATTTATTCTCTCACTGCTAAGCTTTTTTCATTCCTACTATTCCTAAAACGTCCATCTGCTTTCTACATTTTTCATATTTTCTAATTTCATTCTCTTCCCCGTCATGAATTATTCTTTCTAGAACAATGAAGAAAAGCAAATATCACTGAAGCTTGCCACTTTCTAGACGGGGTACTGATGTTCCGATGCATAGAAACCGACAATGCAAAAGAAAGACATACCATTATAAGCTTCATTAATCTCTTGAAATTTTTCTGTAGCTGCACTATCGCCTTTGTGCTTATCAGGATGCCACTTCTGTAGACGGAAACCGCAAATACATTCTCAGCAAAAACTTTCTTCCAATCCAGAACCATAAAAATCAATCCAAAGCAAACGGAGGACAGGTCTTTGAGTTCACATACCAATGCAAGCTTCCGATAATTGAGTCTGATCAATTCCTCAGTTGCGTCGTAATCAACTTCTAGAATCTTATAGTAATCCTTCAAACAAACAAACAAACAAAAACTTACAAATAAAAATCAAATGGGCTTCTTGAAAATGAAAAGAGAAAACATGCAAACATAATCATTTCCCAGAATTTTAAAGTAATCCTTTCTTCAATTAGAGAATTCATAAATAAACCCTTGAATCTAAGAGTAATACTAAACGAAACTGTATCAAATCTTCATATTCCACTCAAAGCAAAACCAGACATTATCTAATGGAGCTCACGCATTTTTCCAAGGCAAAATTGAAACGAAAGACATGTGATTTTTACCTTAGGGGGAGACTTATCATTGTCTTCCATCTGAAACAGAGACAAACAGAGGAAGAATCTCCTCGCACATCATCTGATAGAGAAAAAACAGAAACCCAAAACCCTAAAGTGAATGGAGCTGATTCTTTTTTCCGTTCAACAACAAAATCAAAATCGAAACTTTTAGAGAAAAATGGAAAAGTTAGAATCGAATCTTGTGGATTGCTTTATCTCAGCAGTATTTTTGTGTTTGGGAATAATCGGAAGAAGAAGAAAGGCTTTGGCTTTATTCGTTTTCGTTTTCGTTTTCGGTTCCTTTTGGGATATTTTGGATTTGTGACGAGGCCACCGGCCAATGTTTATCTCTCTTGTCTTTTTTTTTTTTTTTTTTTGTTACTCGTATTTTTACGGATTATTGCAAACCTTATCCACTTTGTAATAAATATAAGGGTGAATTTGTGCAGAAGGAAAAATGGGAACGTAAATTAGGAATTCGACATTATGGTTGACTTGTCCCTAACAAGAGAATAATAATTGGTGAAAATGAGTCTGATTTACATACTTATTACAGAAAAACCAGAGCTCGTGAAATATATGCGCGTGGGCGATACCAACACGGCTTTACGAGTAAGTGAAATAACATTCTGACAATTCATAAATGCCAACCAGTTGAACTAATAAATGATCCTTACGTGGCCCACCACCAAACTTCATCTGTGCATGTCCAATAGAAAATGTATTTAGACACCTACATTTGAATCTATAACAAAAACTTATTGACGCAAATTAGAAAATTTAAATCACTAACCTAATAACGTAGATATGTATTAATAAATGTAGCACTTATAGTTCGATATATGACTTTATGAAAGTAGATGAACGTGTATCTAAATTTTATAGATAAATTAATTCATTAACTAATTGAGAATTTTTTATGAAATTCGAATTTTTTTTCCAGGAAAAAAGCATGTTTTGATTGATTTCATGCATAGGCTATGCTCCATCGACTTCTTCCTTTTCACTTTAAAATTTCTTGTTTTGGTATTATAGTGTATTTTTCTAAATCTTGACCCATTTCCACAAATATCCTTAGATTTGCATCTATACTTTGTAGATCTATTTGTGAAGATCCAAAAAATGTTTTACATCCTTATTTGTATCATGAAAGTTATCTTTTTCCGATGAATAAACAATGGCGATGTGAATCGAGCAATTTCCCAAAACACGGTCGAATCAATTCAAGCTTCGTCGGTTGTAAAGCCTTCAGGACAGCTTTAATCATGTGTACCTTGAAGTGCTGGTTAACACGCTCACCCACATGTTCTTCTCGATCGGCGAATAATCTAGCAGGAAGGTCTAGATCCGCTATAGTCCTGACGAAAAAGGTGAAGATCTTCGTTAGTTATTGGAGCCGCAACAAAATTATGAACATGCAAACACGAAAGTATACATCTATGCTCATTTGTGAATGTCCAACACGAAAAGTATCGATCTATGTTGATTTGTGAATATCCAAGATCTGGGAAGAAGAAACGACTAATATAGAATGGCCGGTTTTTTTTGGCAAATGACGGAGAAACTGTAGATTTAAAACCAACGACGGTGACTAGGAGAACAAAAACAAACAAAATCGACCTAAGATTTCATAAGACTCAAGAAAACTCTGGAAAAACGCGGATGAAACTAAACCGACCGACTCTTAAAAGAACCAACTCCATACCGTAAAAGAAGATGAAAATTCTTGGTGACTGCGAGAAATAGAAACAACGGCGGAAAAAGAAACGTCGCCTGAGAAAAGATACAGTGATTGAAAGAAAATAAAAAAACTGATGGATTGATGTAGAAGAGAGAGGTTGGACACGCAAGAGAGATGATAGTTTGCATAAATGAGAGAGACGCGTGGAAACACGCGTAAAGCTATTTTTGGTAAAAAGAGGAGCTGAAATTTTCTATGTTATGGACCACGACAAGAGTTTATGAAAAACTAATTAGACTCAAAATCCTTGTCTCCTGGCCAATTATCTCTAAACTAGAGTTGAACCCGCGGTACACCGCGGGGCTATATTTTTAAAAAAATTTATTGCTGTGAATTTTTTTATATAGAAGACCGATTGATCGTGTATGAGTTTTAATAAGATGTAGCTCTTATAGTTAAAGTATAGTATTATTTGGCTTTATATGGCCACATATTTATAGAAAAAGATTTTGACTTGACCCATCAAAATCACGGAATTTTAACCGGCAGTACGCCGTATGACAAAATTTTAGTTATTGTATTTTAGATAATAATTTTCAGTTTATTTGGTTTTTTAATTTCCAATTATTTATTTTTGTCTAACTAATTTATCATTTTGTTTGGACCCGTGGTACCAAACACATGTTTTTTCTTATGTTATTTATAGTTTATAACTTAAAATGTGTTTATTTTATTATATTAAATTTTTTATTAGATAAAATATAAAATTCTAGATTTATTCTGTTTTGTAGAATAATATAGAGATATATGGTAGGTTAGTGTATTTTTGTTTGTTTGATGTATATACAAATTAAATATTTTTGTTTAGAAATCTATACTATTAATTGGGAATCACTAAATAATAAAAAACCTTTAAGTTGTAGAATATTACATAGAATGCCACTGATTTTTTTAAAGTTGAATAAAGTGAAAATAAACATTTTTTAAATAAACAAAAATAAACCAATAAAATAATAACTGCCCTATATTTTTGGAAATAGTTTTAAAGAAGATTCCATAATAAATCAAGTTATTTAATTCGAAATTGTATATTATTTTGGTAATATATTATTAGATATTTTCGGCAGTCTAATTTAATGTAACAAATTATTATTTAATTTAGATTTTAATACATTTTCATAACAAAACTATGCTAATTAATTCTGATTAGTAGTACACATGAAAATAACGATTTAAATATTTTATTTTCCAAATATGAAAAAACATTTAGCATATATGTCATATATAATCTAAACTAAATACTTCCATCCTTTAAAATATAACCTATTCAACAAATAATTTTGGATTTTAGATTCTAAATATCTAGATAATATTTTCAGTATAGATTAAATTATTTTACATTTTAATTAGAATTTAAATGATATAAATTTCGAAATATATTTTTAGAAACGGGTAGTTTTCATTATCTTAAATATATATCACTAAACTAAATTTGAATTATATAAAAATATATATTTTTAACACGTATTATAATAGTTACTATATCTCCAAATTATTTTATTTAAAGCCAAATAAATTAATATATAAAATCAAGTAAATTATTTTATTACGTCTCAAATTAAGCTTTTGGAATATATATTCTTCTAAATTAGATTACTTTATTTTTCAAAAAACATTAAAATATAATTTAAATACCAATGTTTAAAATTTCAATGCAAATACTTCAAAATGAGAAAATATTCATTCACACCAATATTCTTATTTTTCTACTAAATTTGAATAGCATTTTTTCTGGGAACAAACATTAATAGAATTTTTTAACAGCTCATTAATTGTATTTGAACAATCATAATCACCATATTTGCGATATGCATAAGGATCATCGGAATTTTTAGATTTTTTTTAATAATTTCGTCATCATAAATTTAAAATATGCAATTAAGATTATTATTTTTCGTCATCATCCACAAATTAAAACCTAATTCCATGTACAATCTATTTCCTATAAATATTATGCATACATCCAAGTCGTTGATTATCTCACAAATAATATAAGATTGTGTTATAAATACTATATAAAATAAATTTGTTTATATCAATCTAACCTATATTATATTTTTATCTAATAAGATTTTTTTTCTAATTTACTCTCTAATTTCATACTCCAAAATTTGACATATGGTTCACAACATTAGTTATTGTGTCATAAACATTATAAATAGCATTTTACAATTTTCTGTGTACATTATAATATATATATATATATATAACAATATATATCAACAAACAACAAAATATTCTGTATTTACAAAAAGTTTATTACAACACATTTTCTTAAAATAAGAAACCCTGCACGTATGTGCGGGTCATGATCTAGTTTATCAATTAAAAATAGTTGTTTTAAAAGTAAGAAAGTGTTACTTTGTATAATATATTGTAGATGGTATAATAAATATGGATATCATTTGTAACTTAATTAATTCCACACCATGAATACAAATCCAAAATATAAATCAAGAAGTTAATAGTTTTATTGTTGGTTTAATAGTTCAAACCCGCTTTGATAGGTCCGTCCCACAACGGGTTTAAAGATTTTTAATCCGCAAAAAACTATTCTACGAACCCGCAAAAGTATATAGTATGCCTGCATTCCCCTGCTTGATTTCACAAGACTTGCGGCCATTTTAGTAAATCCCTTTTTTCTAATTTATTTTTGTCGGTATCACTCTTCTTATTTATAAAATATATTTATAGCAAAAAAACTATTATTAATAATAAATAATATTTATTTTTTTGATAATATGATACCTAATAATAATAATATAATATTAATATGATACATAAACTCTTTTAAAAAAATAGAATCTAAAAACAATATTAAAAATCAATAAAGCTACACAGCGTTGAAAAGAAGCCATGAGAGATGTGTTTATGTCTTCATTTTGTCAAATCCCTACCATCTTTTTTTAGCCACATATGTATTTTGATCAATACTAAGTCTAGAGAAAATAAAATTTTGTTGTCAAACTGATTTTTTCTCCACTACAATCTTTGAAGGTATTTTATTTGGTTTTTTAGAGACCATGTCAGTATCAGATTTTCTGAAACAAATAAGAAAAGATGATTAGAAGACAATAAAATTAACAATTCATTAAATCTCAATAAAACAAATTAATTACAAAACCAAACATGTACATATTTTTAATTAGCTAAAATCACCGATGGAAAGGTCAAGTTTAGGACACACGCATCAATCAGCTTTTCTACCTATTAATTTGAAGAAAAAGAAGAAAATAACACTAATCGATCTCCATTGTGCTTTGTAACCCTGGTTTCCATGGCTAGTGGTGATCTCTTTCGCTGTCAAACTCTTTAAACAAATGTTTTCATGAGATCTTCAACTCTTCAAGTTTCTTCTTCGTCATGGTTGCTTGTTTAATTTCTCCGAGCAGCCATTATTTGAAGGTTTGATTGTTAGAAAAATAAAAAATTGCTTTGTTTTTGATGATGAGAGATTATGCAATGATAGGGAGTATTTATAAGTTAGTTTTTTGAAGATCTTGGTGAGCAAGCATAATATCTTAGAAACCATAGCATATTTGGAATAAAATTTTGGAAATCGTTTTAACTTAAAGGAATATGCAATATATTTCTTGCTATTGATTAGTAATTATAGTTGGGATATCATAAATATGTAATCGATTTATGGATATTTTATGTAAGAAATATAGGAAATTAGAGTTTAATACCAATAAATCTTATTCATTATCTTTAAAAATCTTAACAAAAATTGAGTTGTTAGATAAGAAAATGCTAGTAATTAGGAATCTTTCATTTATTATATTTTAACGCCACAAATTAATATAGAAACAATATTGATTTAGTTACAATTTTTGGAAACATGTTTTCTATAAGATTAGCTTTAAACGATTGTTGTTAGCATTAATTTTTTTTAAAATGGCAATTAGCAAATGAGTGAATATAGGTATGGAAAGATAAATTTTAAGAGATAATTTAGGATCTAAATCGTTGTGTTAATATCTTTAATTAAGTTTTTCAAAATTTTAGAATTAAAGCCAATGGCATTTCTTGTAAATACTTCTCAACTCCAGGATTTATTTACTAAGGGTACTCCAAAAATATATATATAGATTTCGAATAATGGATTAGTATATAACATTTTCAAGAACATTTTCGAGCTATACGATTACTATAATTCAAAATAACATTTTTTTATAAATTCGATTTATATAAAAAATTTCAATGATATTTTCAATAACATTTTCGAATAATGGATTAGTATATAACATTTTCAATAACATTTTTCGAATAATTTATTAATAACTTAGAACGTTAATATATGATTACTAATTCAAAATAATATTTTTTTTTATAAATTCGAATTATTGAACATTTTTTTTATAAATTCGGATTATATATAAATAAAATCTCTTTAATATCTTTAAACCCATTTGACCCGTTGACCCGTTAATATATATTAGTGACATGGAAAAAATGATTATAATTATAATTCTCTAATGGCATATATTGTAATTTCTTACAAAATCAACGTTATGATCCTTAGGATGTACTTCCCAAATATTAGTATAGGATATAAAATCTTCTTCTTAAAAAATAAATTTGCGTTGTAAAATCTAATATATTACTACAGTATGTCACTGAAAAAAGCCTTTTTTCGAATCAAATTAAACCAAATTAGAATCCAAATTCACTAAAAACCAAAGACGTATATTTCACTTTGCAAGAGCAACAAAAAGAAAAGAACCAAATCAAACCTTAAGTAATGTTTTTTTAAAAACTCTAGTTACAAATGAAACACAGAGAAGAAGAAGAAAGCTGTTTGTTTCTTTCTTTCTTCAAGTCGTAGCTTCAACCTCTGGGTCAGTTTGGACCGGTACATTGGGGGTAGAAGTGTTCTTTTCTCGACCTCTTAAACGCGAAGAAACATTGTCAATCGCTGAATTAAGTTGTCCTATTTTCTCATTCAGTGTCTCTCTAGTTTTCTCTAAACCTTCATCGTAGTAAGTTGGCTGTTGCGGCTTCTTGAAACCATACTCATCTTCTTCATTCAGAACCGATCTCCGGATCTAAATCACCAAATACACAAGGAAAAAATTTAAAAATCATCAGCTTAGATTGCATGAGAAAGATAAAAAAAAAGAATATCATCCAGAGCTCTAAGAACCAATGAAACAACAAAGATACTGTCTGTTTGTGCCACTGAAATGTGTGCCTAAGCAAGAACAAAAGCTCAAACAACTCCACATTTCAATAGAGTTCATAGACAAAATCAAAACCATTGAAAACAAGAGCTATTGTCTGATTCCCATTTAGGTTTCTAAAGAGTTTCACATTACCTGTGGAGCAAAGATATAAGCAACAGCGCCAAAGACAGCCCCTCCTAGAAGAAAACCAGCTATGAAATCACCACTACTTCCGCTCCTACTCCCCTCTCTGAATTTGTGTTTCAACAATTGAAGGTCAATCCAACAGAAGAGAAAACGCTGAGAAAACGAAAACGCTATAGAGTGACACACACACATACTCACCTATACCCTGCAGAAACAGAAAACTTGCGAGTCCGGTTTGATTTCTTGTGAATAGTCAAAGCAGATGTTTTACAAATAGAATTGAGATTTGTTGTAGACAATCCATTAGCTCTCACATAATGAGATTGAGACCCACCTGTGAAACCAGATTCAAGAACAACCAGAATCAAGAAGCTTGCTAAAATGAATTCTCTCGAAATTTCTGACAAATCACAAAGTACAGCTCAACAGATAGATTTTTTTTTTTGTTCAGTTACTTACTCTATAGCTATTCGCAAACAAGGAATTGATTCTGATCTCAATTTTAGTTTTATTTGAGCTAAAAAAAAAGAGCATAATTTATAGAGGAACGATGCACGATCAACATAACAAGGATATCCATACCGATACCAAATTGTACAAAAATCAAATGAACAATCGGGCAATTATCTTGTCTACATAATTCAATCAGAAATCTCGAAGATGAAATTCTACTAGCAATTTGAACGAAATTCAGGTGGAAACAAAAGGAGCTTAATAGGTAGGTAGAGAAATTAAGGATCGAGGTGAAGCGAAAAGGAATCGATTACCAGAGAGGGAAAGAGGAGCAGCTGCAATACACGACGCCATTGGAATTGAAAACGAAGCAGAGAGAGATCTGAGCAAGAAGAACAAGGAATATGCTGACGTGTTTTCGATATACTATTATCTTGGGAAAATTACGATGCTACCCTCCTTTTTTATTTTTTGAGTTACCGTTAAATTATTGAGACGGTAATAAAAACAAATCAAGTTTTCCTAATGATTATAAATAGTTAACCAAAACATAATCAAACAATTATAAATTCGTAAATCAATTATAATTTTGTAACCCACCAAACTATATCAGAGAAATGGAGACAGATAAATTCATCATATAACTCTTGTGTTCTTCTATAGATATATAGATATATCAACCAATTATTATTTTAAAAAGATTCGGTATCCTCTTTTTTTTTTTTTTTTAAAATCCCATCACCATTTTTATATACAACAAACCTGTGATTTTATCTCGTTGGAGTCTTCACCAACCAAAACAAAAAAACTAAGGACACTCAAAATATATAAAATAAAATACGACAATAACTTAACTTTTTATCTGGGAAGGTCTCTGAACAGAAACAACGGAGTATTCACATTCTTCCTCTCCTCAGTTCCCGGGAATGAGAGTGATAACGACAGAGAAGCTGCCACTGCGGCATCATCTTCTTCTTCATCTGCTTTCTGTTTTTCTTTTTTCATACTATTATTACTTTGTTCACCAGAGTTGCTACTTCCGCTTAAGAACGGTAATAGTCCCATAGTGCCTTCTTCTGTTGTTTCCTCAGCTCCTAATGCCAGCTCCAGATTCGGGACTGCACCGCTTATTAACCGTCTCTTGTTGTTGCTGTCATTATTATCGTCATTGCCAAGTGGGCTGATATTATCGATCAGTTCACTGTCGTCTCTTTCAACATTCAAGTCCAATGGGAACACGACTTTGGGACTCTTTTTCATGATCCCGGAATCATGACCAGATGTATCCCGGCAGAGGCTGCTGCTTCCGTTTTCTGTCTTCAGCTTCTTATTCGGAGATCCTTCGCATAAACCGTCATTATTGAGCTCCACTTTCTGGTTTATGGCAGAGGAATTCTCGTTAGCGGGTCTTGTCAGTTCCCAAAGTGGACGCTTCCTGTGACTAGCCTGACTACAGTTGAGATCTTTCTCTAGAGGATTGTCTTGCCCATGGGACTGGATCCCTGAGCCCATGACCGTCAAAGGCAGATCCTTTGTACCACCTAGTTCTTGTTCCTCGATTTGCTGAACCTTCCTCACTAGACTATCTCCAGAATTTGATCCAGTAGCTTGAGGAGGGATATGATTCACACCTGCTTCTTCCACTTTAAGAGCAATATCCTCCTGTATTAAGGAACTCAAGAGTGAGACGAAAAGAGACTCCCTATATTCAGAGATGGAAATGTCCTACAACAAGTTCAGAGTCTAAGGATTTACACAGGGACTAAGAAACAACCCACCTTTGTGCTCGGTGATTGCTCTAAGGATTCTCTGTTATTTGGATTCTCATGACTAAGTGCATCTGTTCCATTCCGAGTTTCAATTCCGTTGCTTGAGCTCTCACGTAGAGACGACGCTTTCTCCAAATGCTTGGAAGGAGAACTCGTTTCACACAGCTCATTGGGGTCTCTGTCACGCGGCAAAACATTTGAAGTAGGCAAAGATGTGTTCTTTTGTGGGTTAGTACAACTCTCTTTTCTTCCCTGGAATACACCCCAAAGGAAATATAACATGTTCCAGCCTGCAAGGGCAATATATCAAGATGTAAGCAGTAGACTTAATACAGACTAAACAGGCATTACGTTCGGAGTATACTTTTGAAACATCAGTGCTACTTTCTAAAAACTTATCAGACAGAATAGCAGCATGACTGACTGAAGAGTCATCGACAAGATGATCATGTGCACAAACAAAGTGTAAGAGTTTTGGTATAAAGATCTAGAAACCATCAACAAAATGATCATGTGCACAAACAAAGTGTAAGAGTTGGTAAGCATTCTTACGCTGGCAATTCGAAGGAAGCTGGTTGGATGCAAAAATCAAAAGCTCAAGATTATCAAGGTTTCCTTTCAGGGCTAAATCGTTCTTGATCATGTTATCTACCAGAGGCTTATAGTTTCTCTCATAACTGTATCACAATATTTAAAAGTTAAACATTAAGACCACCAACATGAAAGTAAAAGCAAGTAAATAATCATGTAGGAAACCTACCTCTCAATGTCCTTTGCAAAGAAGAATAGAGCTATATGGTCTTCCTTAATACCTAATTTTTCAAATTGTGCAGGCCATGTACTCTCCCGAGGTACTTCATTCAAGCTGAATGTTTCTGGAAATTTATTCACCACTTTAGCAACCCTGGGTGATGCTAAGGTTGACAGATGTGCTTGCATTCCGCTATGCATAGCTGACTGGTTTCTGATTTTCCGCACCTCTAAGTCCCCCCTGGAAAAATGATACAAGAACTTCAAGTCAATATTGCATTACATGGACATATATAAAAAGTATGCCTCAAGGAAAAAGTAATAAACACCAAAAAAGAAAACTTCTTCACCAAAAGAAAGGAAAACCTACTGCCATATAAACTCATGGTCCGGAATGGCTGAGCTTCTCAACATAACAGGTGAGGGAACTAAAGGCAAATCTCTCATGACAGGCTTTACGGAGGGAAAATTGACTTCAGGTTCCAGAGATCGTGGAGGTAGAGTATCAGCACCAGAGAATACAAGCTGCTTCTCATTTGTTACAATTGTCTGCTTGTATGGATCAGAAGCAGGCCATAAAGTCGGATGCCCTCCTTGCAATCCTTCGTGTGACACATAATTCTTATGCACCTTTGAAGGCAATTGATTTCGTAAAGTCTTATCAGAACTAGAATCCACATTAGCTACCAAAGACGCATCAGATTGCTCCAATACTCTGTTCTTGCCAAAGTTGGGCTTTTTACGCAGAGCAGCATCTACTGCTGCTCGTAACCTATTACCCTTATTTAAATCCTCCTTGACGTTTTTTGTGGTAGAGAGATCACTATCAGACACGCCTGAGGTGTCGCTGGATTCTGCAGTCTGACCTCCCTTTTGAGATAATGGTAAGCCTTTTGCACCAGACAACAGGCTAGACCTTTGGCTTTTGTTGAACGCTCCTTTGCTTTTCTTCCCTACCTCTCTAGATTCCCTGGACCGCGACAATCCATCCTGTAAAGCTACAGTACCGTGGTTTGGCATGCCTTCACCTGTCAAAGAAGTGGATGGCAGTTCGTCCTTACAGTCAGCTTGACTTGAACTTTGCTCGCTGGCACTGCACTTTTCATTTGTGGAAATATCTCCTCCTGCATAAGGAAGATATATATAATAATGGAGCTCAATCATGATATCTTTAAATAGGGGGGGATCACATATTAAGACGATGAAAAACATATCCAACCAAAGTACTATCAAAGATAAAAGTACCAGAAGTACAATTTATTGACAAAAATGATAAGTATCATACCCGAAACAACTGAATTTTCTAGACGGTTTCGGTGTAGATTGCTGACTTGTTTCGTCAAGTTACCTCGTTTACCATCAGACTGCAAACCCTTTAAATCACGATTATTGTTTGCATGTGAAACAGACGTATTGCCGCGTGACTTCAACTTCTGGTCCATGGAGGATGCTGATGCATTAGCTTCTCTATTACGATCTTTCACTTGCTTTAAGCTTTTGCCTTCTTGCGCATGATACACTTTTGATCCAAGCATTTTTGTTTGTGAGTCGTTACCACTAGAATTCCCTGCATCTGTAGTTCTACTTGGCATTGACTTGCCTACATTTCTAAAGCCCCCCTCCTTTAAATCAAGTGCAGTATATTCTTTGCCAGTCTTCTGTCTTGGGTGAATAGCATCATCCCTAAGTTGCACTTTCGGTTTCGAGCTCGAACAATTGAAGGAACTCGATTTCAAAAATGCACCTGAAGAAACAATAAACTAGTTATGCTACACAACCTGCAAAATCGCTAGAAATACAGCAACAAAGATAAGGCAGAGTTGCGTTTAGGAAGAACAATCCCATCATGCAGCCTACCTTTGGAAGGTTGGAGCAGTGAACCAGTAGATCGTGCACTTTCTGTGTCATCACTGAATGATGTTTGATGATTTAGCTTTCCCCTTAACCTGTCTAAGCCCTTGAATGATGTTTCCCGAGATAACGAACCTATTCTGGGGAGAATGGATTTCTTGGGTGACCCAGTTGAAGCCGCAA
Organism: Arabidopsis arenosa; assembly: GCA_905216605.1. Taxonomy (NCBI): domain Eukaryota; kingdom Viridiplantae; phylum Streptophyta; class Magnoliopsida; order Brassicales; family Brassicaceae; genus Arabidopsis; species Arabidopsis arenosa. Next base: position 6,167,375 of record LR999456.1, read on the forward strand.
CTGCCTGTCTTTTAGCATCTGGAGCTGCCTCAATTTTCTCTGCGTGCCTTTTGCCAGAGCTATGTGTATTGAGAGTTACCTCAGTTTCTCTTTTTCTCTTAGCATCTGCATGTTTCAACTTCAACTTCGTTAGACAAAATCAGCAAACTTGGATCAAATTTATGCTAATTTATTACGCTAATTCTTTTTTCACATATAGCATGTCCGGTTAAATATTCAGCTTTACCTTGCTTCTGCTTTTCAGCTTCCTCAGCACATTCTTCACATAGCCAATCACCCCCAGGAACTTCATTGAGCCTTTCCCGCATGCAATAGCTAAGTAAAAGAAATACAACTGTATTACTACTATCACAGAAAATGGCGCTACCTTATGAGTTATGATTGATAGAAGACATGACAGTCAAAATTAATGATTAATATCTATCCAAAATAAAATATACTACTAACATGCGGACAAATGCCAAATGGAAATTGGCCAATAGTATGCTTTCTTTCCAATGAAAAGAAGAGCAGGCTTACGTGTGTTCTGCCCCATCACTGCATCCGCTACAGATAGCGAGTAAATCTTCACGACCCGCATCTCCACAGATATCACAAACCTTTACCTATTCAGCAAAAAAAGAAGAAAACACTTTCGCATGAGATTTATTCCAGTGAACAAATATTGCAACAAAAGGCAAAGTAGACATGTTCGCTAATTTCTTCTAATATGAGACGAAACAGTATACTTACATCATGTTCCACCATTTCAGAATCATCACTCTCGCTCTCAGACACAGCTGGTGAGTTGGACGAAGAGCTTTTACTTGACTTGCCATCTTTCCTGTTCTCGCCTGAACGCGTAGATCCTTCAACTGAAGGTTCCTGTCTCTCTTTGTCACCCCCTGGTCCTGATTTTTCCTTGAAATTTCCCCTCTCAGAACTAACTCTGTCATCATGGTTGGATGATGGATTATGCAAAGATTGTAATTTCACTTCGTCTTTCCAAGATCCACCCAGCATAGGATCAGAATTGAGAGCTGAACCACCAGCTGAATCCTTATTGGCCATCTTGTTATTAGAATAGCCTGGATTCAACTTTTTGGCTCGATCATCAGACAATATCCCATCTTCCTGGCCCTCAATACAGTTAGAGCTCTGATCTAAAACATTAGCTGATGCAGAAACTTTATGTTTCATCCTGCTCCCAGAAAGAGATGTCTTAGAAGTCATTGCAACAGCTCCGGAATCATCTGATATCCCAGAAAATCTTATAGTTTCCTTACTCTCAGCATTCTCAGAGAGAGCATCAAGACTGGAATTGACAAGATTGCTTGCTTCACTAGCAGTGTTATTTAAACTGTTGTGAGCATTAACCATGGAAGAAGGCAAAAGATCGTCCTCGTTTACAGAACACTGGCTGCCTACTACTCCATGGCAGTTTTCATCTGATGCCTCGTCCAACTTTGATCCTGTGAAACCTACATTACGGTGCATGCATGATGAACAAGGAGCAGAACAAACATTACAAGTTCCAGACTCCACTTTTGAAAAACCTCTCTGACCCATTTGGCGCTTACCAACTCTTCTATCAGCCTGCAGGTGATATAACAAAACAGAAGCTATTAAAGTGATTGACAAAAACAATTAAGATAAAGAAAACAATCATCAAAGGAGTACATTCGAGATTTAAATGGTCCATATACTACAAAAGTCTAGTTATGGGAATAGCAATATATAAAGCTGTTAGCTTCCAATTGTAAAATTACTTAGAATCACCAAACCCCAACAGCTTCATCAAAAGCTATGGTGATCAAATCAATCAAAAGTTGAAACGATCAAGCGTTCATGATCTAATGCTAAATATACAACTTCATCACTTAATCTCATCCAGGAAACGGACAAGGATAATACAGCAACAGGAAAAAGAGAGGTTTAGCAAATCTCACCATCTTCAACTAAATTAATTAGCCTGACTCGCAAACCGATTTCTATCCAGCTCTTGCAACTGATACAAAGCGACAAAGAACATATCAAAAACTGCACAACATTTTACAAACAAAAACGAGATCATCAAGCAAGCTAAACAACAAACTTCCAATTTTAAACCAAACCCAGAAAAAAAAAACACACACACACACAAATTACCAATATAAATCATCAATCAATCACCAATAAAATTCATAGAGAATCGTAACCAATATCTTAATATGAGAACGAACCCATAAAACACGGAATCTTAAAGATAATTTTTTTTATAAAAAATCCTAAAATTGGGAGATAAACATTACATGATTCAGGTCTCAAAATCATCTCCCCCATGAATTCGCTTCCCAGACCATCTATTGAGAAAAAGGAAACCCTAATTTCCCTCTCCAACTCCTACAAACCCTAACTTATCTCTATATATCCAGATTCGATTTGACAAAAATCTCTCTATCTCTCTATCTCCTTCACTTAGATTGAGTGATAGGCTCCCAAGTTTTCTTCTCGATTTTTGCTTTCCTCGTGATATACACAAACAACACAAGCCAGAGATGAAAACTGTAGATATATACCTCTCAGGATCTATACACCCGCATATACATATATATATATACTCAGTCAGTCGTATAAAATTTCTACAATATATTATTTGTTTTGACGAATATTTGTTGGATTAGTCACACAAGATTTAGAGCTTTTAAACATGGTTACTTACTGGTTAATTAATTTTATTACTACAGTAACTAAGTAATTACCTTTTTATCTTGTCTTTCTTGTGTCTGATTCCTCTTGAAGCCTTTTCTAAACGCAGAGAGAAGAATCTGACTCTCTCCTTATCCCTTTTTCTCTCTTTATAAGTTTTTTTTTTGTTATGCTAATTTCTCTGAAAATTCTGAGATATTTTTGTGTGCATTTAATATGTAAATAATCACTAATATATAAAGTATTTATTATATGTATATCTTAAGAAATTTAGGAACATTATTAAATTGCTATTTAATATTTATTTAGGAAGACTTTAAGATTACATTTTCGTTGTAAGCTTTTTCTCTAGTTAAAAACATGTGTGTGGTCTTTATTTGGTCAAAACTTGATTTGAGTCTTCTTTTTATTAAAATGGCCAACTAATTACACCCTATTAAAACGAGGACACCAATTCACATAGAAAGAACCCCTAAATTAAAAAAAAAAATGCATGTTTTTTAAAAATAAATAAATAAAGTATTCAATTCAACCGGTCCGATTCCGGTCTAATCTGGTTTAATTTTGAGCTTCTTCATCTGTGGTCGGCTCACGCATTTTCCCGCCAAAAAGAGCGGCACGAGAAGCAGGCGCGTTAAAACCCTAAAAGAATCATCGTTTTCGATTGTTCCACCAACGATAATTCTCCAATGGCGCCCTCCGGCACCGTCGCCGATCCTCCGCCATCGTCAACCACCAATTCATTCAATTCCGGCGACACAGGAGAGAATGATATTCGGGTCCCTTCTCTCTCTATATCTCCGTCAAATTTTGTTTGATTACTCTTCACTTAAGCGAGAAAGAAATCAAAGTTTGAATTTTTGGTTCTGAGCTAGTTATGATAGTTTTCCCGTTTTGATGGCAGCCATTTTTTGTACTCCACAAGGCTTCTTCGTCTGGGAGTAATCTCAATGGGAAATTAACTGGGATTGTGAAAAGCAAGCGGAGGATCGAATCACCTTCACCTAAAATTGCTAAGAGATCTGAAGTCGAAAGTGTGGAAGAAGAAGATGGCCAGTTTTTCTCAACTCTTCGCTTTAAAGTTTTCGAGACTGTCTGGTCGAAAATCGAGAAGACAATTGAAGTCAGTCTCAATCTTTTCTCTTTAAATTTCTTCCATTGTGTTTGAATCTTCAAAGTTAGGATCTTTTTACACCTTGATTTCTCCCGGGATAAAGTGGCATTGTGTAACTTTTTCAATTGCAGGACGTTCTGCGGAATTCGAACTCCAAAGTATTTAGTGGGATTCATGATTGGATACGGGAATCATTTGAGTCGATCATATCATCTGGAGCACTTAAGTTATCGGAAGCAGTTCGATCTTATCCTGTTTTAACTCAGGCTTCTTCTAAGCAATTGCCTACTGCTATGGTTCTTACAAGTAAGTCCTTTAAGGACTAGTGTCTTGACTTATGACTACACTCGATATTGGACTTAAGAGAGCATGTAACATTTGGATGATGTTTTGATGGGTTGCTAAACTTTCATAAACTTTATAAGCAATCAGTTACAACTACTTCGCTTCTTCTTATAAGGTAAACTTATATTGTTGTCAGGGAACCTGGAAATGGTTGATGATTTATTGACATTTGAAGAACTGGAGTTGCACTTGAAGTCTCAAGGATGCCATGTGGCTAAGCTTTCATCTATGGACTTCTCAGCCAAGAGTGGCGTAGGAGGTTGCCTTAGAGGTTTGTTACGCCAGTTTGTGATGCCAACCGTAGATGTTAGTAAATCTGCATAGCCTTTAGTTTTGTAGCCTACTTGCACCATTAGTGTATTGACTGATTCATTTTCTTCATAATGCGAATTTTGAACAGGTGGCTGATGTGACCATTCTCGCATCATGGTACCGAGAAAACAAAAACCATGAGAATCCCGTGGTTATAATTGTGGATGATACAGAGAGATGCTGTGGGCCTGTACTGTCGGATTTAATTCTTATATTAAGGTATTAGTTCATCTTTATGCTTGCTACGTTTGCACCGTATCATTTTCAGGTTTCTCTGGTCACTGGACTGAAAAGTTTTTGTTTTACAGAAACTTTGAACTTTATCTACTTTCAGTTTAGTCATTACTCTAGCAAATTGTGGTGACCTGCTCTTTCATTTTCTCTTTTCAGCGAATGGGCAGTCAAAGTTCCAATTTTTTTGATAATGGGTGTGTCCACAGCACATGATGCGCCTAGAAAGATATTATCAGTGAACGCGCTGCAAAGACTTTGTGCTACTAGGTTCACTCTGAGTTCTCCGGCCGAAAGGATGGATGCAGTTCTCAAGGCTGTTTTTTTGAAGCCGTGTTCTGGGTTCACTGTTAGCCATAAGGTGGCACTTTTTATGAGAAGCTACTTTTTGTGTCAAGATGGAACACTGACATCTTTTGTTAGAACTCTCAAGGTTTCAAGCTCTATCCTTTATGCTGTATTAGGTTTCAACTTGTTTCGGACTGCTAACTCTTTGCTGTTCATTTGGCTATATATTCTTTTCTCAGATAGCCTGTCTACAGCATTTCTCATTAGAGCCTTTAAGCATCATGCTTGAGCACTTTTGTCATGATGGTGTTAATCAGGTATGCTTGATGCACCTGTCTAAAACTAACATTTTTTTTAACAGAACCTTCAGCTTTTCCAGATATCATATTTGACTTTGGTTAAGTTGGCACTGCCATTTCTATATTAGCGTAATTGATAACTAAGAACTTTAGTTCATGCTTCGCATATTGAGAATCGATGTACAAAGAGTACATATGTATTTATGTAAAGAAATGATTGAGGATCTTTGGTGGTACATCTTGCATCCCTCGATTGGTCATCTAGAACCGTAGACCTTTTTGCCGTAAATATTTTCCAAAATTATCCGTATAATAAAGCGCAATTCGCTTTGTTCTAAGGAAATTTTACCTGTAAAGCTATCAGGTGAAGGTACTGGACTATTGACAGAAGCAACAATGAAACATGCCTTTGACTTGCCATCTGTGACGAGGTACACCAGAGAATATCACCACTTTTATTATGTTTTATTTCCACTATTTGTATGGTTGAAGAACTGATGGGGAGGTTAGTGGTGTTGGACTTCTATGACAAGGTTTATTCCTTGTTGGAGCCCGTGATTTTAGGAAATTAGATACACTAATTTCTGCTCATAAACGTTTTACTAGGAATAAAATTACTCGGAGTACTTTTGAAATGCTACCTCATTTTTTGATGGACTTGCAAAGGATGCCAAACCCCTGGAGCATAGTAGTTTTGGTAAGTTCTTTCTTTAACGGTTCATCATCATAGTAAGAGCCACTTCATTGTCGTACATGACTCAGGGATGCCATTGTCTGTGAAAAATAATTTCTCATATTATCAACAACTTAGATAGGAAATGTCGTGGAAAGCCTGTTTTAATGATTAAAAATATCCCAGTATTTTGGAACTTTCACTTTCTGTTCTCCGCTTGGATGAAGTTTGAGTTTTATAGATAAACTGTTTCTTTTTCATCACTAGATTGAAGGCAGATTTTTTGTTGTTTCTCTTGACTTAGCTTTTCTGCCGGTTTAGTTGGACTCCTCAGTGTTGATGCATATTATGCTTCTTCTGTTATATACATCACTCGAGGAAATATGAGGCAGTTCGGTTTTTCATCTGATTAGAGTGATTTCTGCTTCCTGGATAAATTAATGAGCAGATTTTTTGCTGCTGTTTTGCAGTGCATATATGAAGCTGGAAAGTTTGATAAACTTCGATTGCTAGACATATTCTGTGAGATACTTGACCCAGAAGCACGTTACTTGAAATACTTTTCACCTTCGGAAATCGTTAGCTCTCAGAGTCACAATTCAGGAAGTAACAATGTTATCAGACGGGTTTTGTGCAAGCTCAGGTTAGTTGTGTTGCAAGGAAGAAACATGAAATTTTCCGCTCACACAATAGCAGCGAAGGATTGTCTTAAATTTATGGACCGTACATAATTTGGCTGATGGATCTGTTCATGTGGCTTAGTGTACTTATGCTAGGTTGCCAAATTTATGGAACAAGATTTTGAGGATTAATAAATTCATCTGTTCTCGAGTTAGTAGGCCTAAAAATCTTAGGTCATTGAGAGCTTGTGTTAATATCTCTGCAAGGAGCCTAGCTCAAAAGTTCTGAAACTCTTGCATTCAAATTTTCTCAGGGATCTTTCACCTTCACAGCTGTCTAGCATGTTGAAAAGTTGGGAAAATCTCACTACGGAGTTCAGTGAGGTAATATCTAACTAAAATCTATCAAGTTTTTACCGTTTCTCTTGACTTGCATATTTTTTATGTGATTTTTAATTTCATTTGTCCTGAAATTTTTTTCTTTTGTTTTCCGGTTAGTTCTTTCATTTCCTTTAATCTAGAGCATCTTCAACTGTCTCCATGTTCCTAACATCCCTTGTGCGGAGGAATTATGTTTTGTAATCTGTTGATCTGAAAATATTTCTTGAGTTAGAGATATCACGTATGTGATATATGTTAGTCCATCCTCAGTTCTAAATACATGGTGGTTCAAGATGAGCTATAAACTTGTTTGTTTGTTCTCTGCTGTTAGATCAATGACAAAGTAATGGAACTGCATCCGTTCATGAGATCCGTGGAAGCAGCTGGTCAGAGACAAGGACTTCCTAACAGCCCAAAGTAAATCTCTAGATATTGTTTTCTTTTCAAACCGAACACCATGTATGAATTCATATAATTTCTCGTTTTCTTTTTAATCTCTGGCTTACCTCCAGCAGATCTTCTTGGCAAATTAGTCTCTTGAAATATATTTTCCTGTCCCCATCGTTCTTGTGCATGGGAAAAGATTGATGAGGAAACCTAGTGTCTTAGTCAGCTATATGTAATCATTACTATATACATAAGTTCATCTACTCGTTAGTTTCTGTTGCTCATCTTAGTAACTATGAATACTGAATAAAAAGTGGTACTTTGATGTGACAGAAAGCATGCATCTCGAAGCCATTCAAAGCTTGAAAAGGAGCTTAAAGCCATGACTGATAAGGTTGCCACAGTGATAGAATTCATGCTAAGGTGAACTCTACTTTGTCACAGAGTCTCTTTACCTTAAGGAAACAATTTGTTTTTGAACTCTACATTGCTTGTATATGGCTTTTGATTTGACTGCCGTCATTTAAAACGTTGTCATGTCAGATTTTGTACGCGTCTTTAGAATTAATCACAGCCTTTTTTTTATGGAACAGGGAATATATGAAGCCAGTTGAGAGTGTTCCTTTCCACGAAATTTTGTGTTTCAAGAATGTCGATAAACTTCAATCTGTAAGTCTTCAGCATCCTTATTCCTCTCGGATTTACTTATATTTCCATTACTTGGAAGTTTTATAATAGATGATTAATTGTTATATGCTGCTCGCGTGGTATCATTCTTATCAACTTAAAGCAAACCGGTTACAAGATCAGTTCTGAGAGAGTCTGAGAATAATTTTTTGTAAATGATTCATAGAACGATTAATGTTGTGCTGGTGCTTAAGACTTTAGATATGGCCTTCTCTCTCTTTTTCTCTTTAATTTGATGTTTATATCTGTTTTAGGCTTTACTTGGAGACCCGAGAGGTAGGATCCAATTAGATCTACTAGAATCCCACAATATCCTCCACTGTGTGTGCTGCAGCCAGAGAGGCACAACTCTGCTGCCTTCCATGCATGATACATCGATTTTGTGAGTATTCACTTACTTTTATACACTTGCATTGTCTCGTTGTCTTTGTTGAAACAATTCTTGTGGGATTACTTTTTCTTGTCGCGTATATGATTTGAGAGATTACCGGCGTCACAAACTATCTTCAAACACACATATAGACATGAACACAAACCGGCTTCTTTCTCCATTCTTTGTTTCAATATGTGTTACAATGAAAAGGTTTGTGATAACTGATTATATAGGTACACGCTGGCGCAAGAGCACGCTGATGTCATTAACCTCCATGACTGGTATCAATCTTTCAAGACGATACTTATTCCCAGGAGTAGCAAGGCTAAACAAAAATCTAAGTCATCTTCAAAATCGAAGAAAAGGAAGGATATATGCGAAGAACCAGAAGCACCCGCTGAAGCTTTAATTCAGTATCCTTTTTTGGTTAAGATTAGTAATTGTTGATTCACCAATGTTCATCCTTTTGTATGTGTTCATTTTTCAGGACATGTACGTAAATGCAGATGACCATCATAATTTATAATAATACTTTTTAATCCTTAACATTTGATTCCAACAGAGCTCGATTCTGCAGAGCTGTAATGGAGCTTCAGATTGCAGGACTTATCCGCATGCCTTCAAAAAGACGTCCAGATTTTGTGCAAAGAGTGGCTTGCGGTTCGTAAGAATAGTTTCAATACTTCCTTTCATTGTAAGTGTACTTTAATCTATATGTGTTCATAACCTGTTTCCATGACTCTGTTCAGAGACAGAATTGTCAAACTCAAAAGACGAAAATTAATATAAACAGAATTGTCACACTCATTTTTAATGAATATAACTATCTAAATCTAAGACGTAACTGAGACTCGTCAACACACGTTAGCTCTTACATCTTTTTCCATAGTTGAATATTCAAAACCATGGGAAAGTCTTTCTGTGTAAACATTCTCAAGTCTCCTCCCTAAACGACCTGTGGACTTGGTAAGTCTTTATAACTCTCCATCATCGAGTTTTGGCTACCCGTCTGCTCTTATTTTCTATTGAACACCCCAAAATCACAAAATGTCTATAGTAATCCTGGTCACGACTTGTCTCTGGTTCTTGCTGGAGTCTAGCTTCTCAGGCGCAAACGAGGCCAACGTAAATTGCCTGAAGACAATAAAATCCCAAGTTGAAGATCCCAATAATTACTTGTCCAGTTGGGACTTTGGCGACGAAACTACTAAAGGGTTTATCTGCAAATTCAGTGGTGTCACTTGCTGGCATGATGATGAGAATAGGGTTTTGAGCATTAAACTTCCTGGTTATGGTCTCAAAGGAGAGTTTCCTCTTGGAATTAAGGAATGTTCTGATCTGATAGGTCTGGATCTTTCTAGAAACAACTTCTCTGGTCCTTTACCATCCAACCTTGCGTCTTTGATTCCACTTGTTACAAGTCTCAACCTCTCTTACAATAGCTTTTCCAGTAAAATCCCTGCCAGTTTATCAAACATTACCTTTCTGAACACTCTTATGCTTCAGCATAATCAGTTCACTGGTCAGCTTCCTCCCGGGCTAGCGTCACTTCAACGGCTCAAAACGTTCTCAGTGGCGGACAACCTTCTTACCGGTCCTGTCCCAAATTTCACGGAATCCGTGAACATTGGACTGGATAGTTTCGCTAATAACATGGATTTGTGTGGTCCGCCTTTGGATGCTTGCGTTGATCTGGAAGAAGAAAAGATCCGGTCAGGGAAGATGGGCGCAGCAATTGGTGCGGCTTTATTTGGACCAGTAGGTGCATTCTTAGGCTTGTTCTTCTCCAATGGTAGGAAGGAAAAACAAGGAGAGATATAAACACATGTTATCATCGATGTCTTATTCACATTGGGGATTGAAACACATGTTATCATCGATGTCTTAATTAGCTTTATCTCTGCACACTTTACAACGTGTAATTGAAAAGAGTATATGCATGATTTATATATCTATGCCTAAAGATATTTGAGTTTAATTTAAAGCTGTTGAAAAAGAAAAAATTATAAGATTGGAAGATAAAATATAAAGTATTTGTTTTCTTGTTATATAATTAGCTTTGAAACAGATTCTTACTGTTACAATAATGTAACAGCTTCTGTAATATATTATTTTTGACTTTGATAAAAGTATTTTGAACATTCTCGGGAGATATACACCTTAGATTGATAACTAACTACATTATCTATCGATTATTGTTTTCTTTTCCTTTTCTCACAGTTAATTCTATTAGTTTTTCGTCAATTATTTTCTTTTGTTGGAAAAAACCTCTAACCATATTAAACACGTATAATCTGCTAAAAACCAGAAACTAAACCAACTTCTTTGCAATATAAATTACGAATCAAATTCAAATTCAAAGTAATCGAAAAAAAAAAAAAAAACAAGAACACACACAATAATGGCGAGATCCTTCGATTTTTGTTTATTCTTCATATTCATTTATTCAACATCAAAGCTAACCACAAGCTATCCTCTCTCCACAAAGTCTAGATGGATCGTGGACGAGAAAGGCCAAAGAGTGAAGCTAGCATGCGTGAACTGGCCGGCTCATCTCCAGCCCACGGTGGCCGAAGGGCTAAGCAAACAACCATTAGACTCCATCTCCAAGAAGATTGTCTCAATGGGATTTAACTGTGTTAGGCTTACTTGGCCTCTTGATTTGATGACTAATGACACATTGGCTCTTAATGTTACGGTTAAACAGTCTTTCGAAAGCTTGAAGTTGTTTGAAGATGTTCTTGGGATTCAAACTCACAATCCCAAATTACTTCATCTTCCCCTTTTCAATGCATTCCAGGTAACTTTAATGTTAGATCATTGGTTTGTTCTATCTGAAATATGCCAAACCGGGCTATGTTCATTATATGGACTATCTAAACGTGATCTAATTCGAAACAATAACAAATTAACCAAAATTGATCGCACGAAAGAAAAAGAAATCATTCTTAAGGATAATTTAAACCAATTCCAATCGCTAGGATGGAAGGGAATATCTAAATATATTATATTAAAAAAAAAAGGTGATGAGAAATGTAAGAACTTTATGCAAAACAAAAAACTTTTACTCTCTCTCCTTTAAGTTTTTTTCCCTGTCAATTCTTCATTTGTTTTGATATTTTAAATAAATTAAATAAAAAGTATTATTATTAAATTCTAGAGAGATTCTATTAGGTTGTTAACTGATAAAGATGCTCTAACAAATAAATAAATATCTATCATTGTCATTTGTCAATTGGTTTTGATGTTGAATTGATATTTGATGTGAAATTTTGTCACAATTCCTTTTGTTTTATGTAAAACTTAACAGTATCAATCAAACCCAATGTGTAGTAACTTCGTTATGATTTTAGAAACAACAAAGAAATCGAACTTTCCATCTCAAAAAAGCGTTCACTCTTTACATATCTTGGAGTTGGGACCAAAAGTGATCAAAGTGTTTTGTGACTCATAGATACACATACAAAATTATGTTTATTGTTATTATATGTTGTCAGGAAGTGGTGTCGAACCTAGGACAAAACGGTGTAATGGTGATACTAGACAACCATTTGACAACGCCAGGCTGGTGCTGCGGCGACAATGACCTCGACGCCTTCTTTGGCTACCCTAAGTTTGATCACAAATTTCACACAAAAAAATAGTCCATCAAGTAGAGAGGTTAAATGAGTTAAGTTTCCACCATTTTCAATAAAAATATAGAACCAAAATTAATTAGTATTGTTTTTAATGTTCACGTGTTCGTGCATGCATGCGTGTTAATGGTAACGTGAAGGCATATGCCACAAGGAGCAGAAGCAGTGCACGCCGCAAACCCTAAATTACTAGTCATCCTCTCCGGCATCGACTTCGACACAAACCTCTCTTTCCTCCGTGACCGTTCCGTCAACGTCAGCTTCACCAACAAACTCGTCTTCGAGCTCCATTGGTACAGTTTCTCCGACGGCAGAGATTCGTGGAGAAAACACAACTCTAACGATTTCTGCGTCAAAATCATCGAAAAGGTTACACACAACGGAGGATTCTTGATTGGGAGAGGCTTTCCTTTGATCTTGACTGAGTTTGGGACTGACCAGAGAGGCGGTGACATCAGCGGAAACCGGTATATGAATTGTTTGGTGGCTTGGGCGGCCGAGAATGATTTGGATTGGGCGGTTTGGGCGTTAACCGGAGATTATTATTTGAGAACCGGTAAAACGGATTTAGATGAGTCTTATGGCCTTTTGCAGGCCAATTGGAAAGATATCAGAAACTCTACTTACTTGCAAAAACTCTCCGGAATCCAACATGCCTTTAAAGGTCAGATCAGTTTTTTTTTTTTTTTTTTTTTCAATCACTTAAAAGATATAAAAACTCAAAACGCTAAATTTATTATTTGCTAAATGCAGTATCTTGAACTTTCTTATTTTTCATAATTTGTTTATTTTCTAGATTTCTCGGGACACATCAAATAATTACACTATTGATGCTAAATTATATATGTAGGACCGGGATTGCGACCCAACAACAACCTTCTCTTTCATCCATCAACAGGACTCTGCGTCACCAATAATGCCTCAGACAATTTACTCACACTTCGATTGGGACCATGCCCTAAATCCGACCCATGGACCTTTAATCCCCAAGAAGGCATTCTTTGGGTCAATAAAATGTGCGTGGAAGCTCCAAACGTTGCTGGACAAAAGGTGAAGCTTGGAGTTGGCACAAAGTGTTCTAAGTTGGGACAAATCTCAGCTACTAAGATGCATTTGTCGTTCAAGACAAGTAATGGTTTGTTGCTATGTCTTGACGTGGACGAACGTGACAACAGCGTCGTCGCTAACCCTTGCAAATGTTTGACCATGGATGCTTCATGTGATCCAGCGAGCCAATGGTTCAAAGTTCTTTGAATTCTATTTTCCATGTTTTATTATTGAGAAAATGTAGTTGTAATCAAGACTACCATTTGAGCATATTCAATTATTCATTATTAAAAAAAAAAGCTAAAAAACTTTAACAGTAGTGGGCTTCTGCGATTAAAATAATAATGGGCTGAGAATAGAAGAAATTAAGGCCCATTTCACTTGATATCTAATATTGCCACGTGTCAGTCAACTTAGCCACTGAGAATTTTCCAGATTATCTGAGTCATGAGCCATCTGACTACAGTAGTTGGAAAATTAACCACTGACGAAAAATATGATAAGCCTTAGGTTTCAACCAAGCACCACCGCCGGTGTTTTATCGGCGTCGGTGAGCCGTGCCGGTTTTATCAAGCGGTGCGGTTCGACTAAACCGGGAAAGGTTTGCCGGTTTGTAATAATGGCGACGGCGGCGACTCCTCTCGAAATCTGCGTCAAAGCTTCTATCACCACACCCAACAAGCTCGGAGACTGTGAGCTCTCTCTCTCCGTAAACTTTGAAATGTTGATGATTAGCTGCAATTTGATCCCTCTTTCACTCAATTTCGAATTGCAGATAGATAATTCGTGTTAGCTCCATTGGTGCTTAGACTGTTTCTTTGGTTAAAAAATTGATAATTTCGAAATGTGAATGATAATTGATCTCTGTTTTGATCAATTTTCGCTTGCAGATAGATACTTAGACTTAAGAATTTGATGATTTCGTTTGTTAAACTTAATTGGTGCGTAGATTGTTTCTTAATTTTGAAAACTGAAACTATTCAAAACATATTTTAAGGTATAATATGCAAACACGATTGCTTTTATGTTGTGGCCACTGGTTTCGAGGGTTTTTAAGTGAGTTGGTTATATGCATAATTTTGTTGATAGGCCCTTTTTGCCAAAGGGTGTTGCTGACATTGGAGGAGAAGCATGTTCCTTATGACATGAAAATGGTGGATTTGAGTAACAAGCCAGAATGGTGAATTCTTGGATTCCTTCCCTAATGTGTTTGAAGTAGACATGATTCGTAATTAATGGCAGTGATTTCCTTTAGTTTTTTCAATGTTTTGTGTTCTTTTTTTTTAATGTTTCTAGGTTCTTGGAAATTAGTCCAGAAGGTAAAGTCCCAGTCGTGAAGTTTGATGAGAAATGGGTTCCGGATTCAGATGTTATAACACAGGCTTTAGAAGAAAAGTATCCTGAGCCTCCTCTTGCTACCCCACCTGAAAAGGCTTCAGTGTAAGCATTCCTTTTTTTTTTTTCCTCGGTCTATGATGATGCTGTGCACTTGGTTTAGTGCAATTGATCTATTACTGTTCTTGGTTGAAAACGGGCATCTGACAATTTGCATACTTCCAGTTAAGAATTTATGTCTGGACGTTTAATATATGTCTATGTATGCAGTGGGTCGAAGATCTTTTCCACATTTATCGGTTTTCTCAAGAGCAAAGATCCAGGAGATGGAACTGAGCAAGTTTTGTTGGATGAGCTTAGTACATTCAACGATTATATCAAGGAAAATGTAAGCTCTTTTGGTCCCTTCTAGATCCTTGAGTAATAGTTGAGATGATCTTATAGTAGATTGTTCTGACTGTTGAGCGAAACATATATTTACCGCTCTGTCTTCCTTACTTACTGTGAAGGGCCCATTCATAAATGGAGAGAAGATTTCAGCAGCAGATTTGTCCTTGGCACCAAAGTTATACCACATGAAGATTGCATTGGGACATTACAAGAACTGGTCTGTTCCAGATTCGCTTCCGTTCGTCAAATCCTACATGGAGGTAAATGTCCGGAAAAACCGAGCTAGTCCTAAGATGTTTGTTCTCTGCAACCTCATTCTCGTTCGATCATTTATTTTATTTTCATTTGGTTTACAGAATGTTTTTTCGAGGGAATCATTCACGAACACACGGGCGGAAACAGAGGATGTAATTGCCGGTTGGAGACCAAAGGTGATGGGTTAAGAGATTTAGATGTTTGACCTCAAGGGATCATCTTCTAGTTGTCTTCTACTAAATGTAAAAAACATAATAACCAAAAATCTTATTCAAAGTCACCTATAAAATATACATTTCTTATATAGTGAAAACTAGCACAAATTATTACCGTAAGCAAAATATTTACTCTGCGACCAACTTGACCATTAAAACAGCAACAATTACAGAATTGCCCTTCCGTCATCCATTCCTTCCCTCTTCCCCTTAAACCCCATTTTGTCACCAGCAGCTTATCTCTTTTTTTCTGGGAATTTCAAATTCCTTTCTCGCCCCAGATTTTCTCGGGAATCTGTCGGGCGTTTCTTCAGAATCTGCCATGATTCTCCAAACGGCTTTCTCTCTACCCACACCTACTGCTACTACTACTCTTTTATCTCGCAGCTGTCCTCACCAGCTCAACACTCTGTTCTTCACTCACCGACGCCGTCGATTAATTTCCCCATCCCGCTTTAATTCAAGTTTTGCGCAACGTAGATTCTCTTCCTCTGGTACCTTCGTCGCTATTCTATCTCCAGTTCGTTGTCTTGAAACTTGAAGTCTGTTTCCTATGGCTCTTTTGTTGCTTATGTTTGTTTCAAATGAATCCATAACTGCGATATTATCGGAATTCTTATGTATTCATTTCATAAACGGGTTTGATGATAAGCAATTGTATATTCGTATTTACATTTGAATTCCTCTTTTGTATTTCAGTTGCTGCGTCAGGAAATAATGTCTTTACTTCTCCTGAGACATCCAAGACCTTTGATTTTTCCTCTGAGGAGAAAATATACAAATGGTAATTTATTCTGCTGATATATTGGAATTATGGGTTTGGATATCGCAATGTACTATGGGAACTTGGATTTTGTGATAATTCTGATGATTTTTGGGATTTGGGCATTTTATTTTAGGTGGGAGTCGCAAGGCTACTTCAAACCAAATTTTGACCAAGGAGGCAGTCCTTTTGTGATACCAATGCCACCTCCTAATGTTACTGGTTCTCTTCACATGGGCCATGCAATGTTTGTCACTCTTGAGGTTGTGGAATCCATATTCAGAATAATTCACAGTCATTTGGGTATTCCATTTTATGTTCCTATTTTCATTTGACCTTTTTAGTTTTTTAGGCGCTTCCACACTTCTTAAGTTGTCTTGAATTATTGTTTAGTAATGCCATGTTTCTTTGTGCATTAACTGTGTTATACTATGGTTCTGCTATTCTCATCGCTTTTTTATTTTGTTACAGGATATTATGGTTCGGTACAATAGGATGAAAGGGAGACCAACACTTTGGCTTCCCGGGACTGATCATGCTGGTATTGCCACTCAGGTTCATTTCCTCGTTCAAAGTTCTTGTTTTGCATGGTATTTCTACTAGTGTTTGCCTGTTTGTTTTGTGCTCACTATGATTTTTACATCTTGCTTCTTCACACTCCATTGCTCTTGTTCATAAACCAATCTACCACATTTACTTTATTAAAAAGTCCTTTTCTTGTAGAGTATAATTTGTATAGATAATATTTGCATTGTTTGGGGAATGTTTCTGAAATATTTGACTGAAGCTACTATATTTCTTTCAGTTGGTCGTGGAAAAGATGCTAGCGTCAGAAGGCATTAAGAGAGTGGATTTAGGTAGAGATGAGTTTACCAAAAGAGTCTGGGAATGGAAGGAGAAGTAAGCTATCTAATCACTGCAATAGATTAATTCAAAATATCTATTTCAAAAGTATCTGTATTATACTCTGGCTGTGTTTCCATTCTTCGAACAAGTCATAAGTTATCGATCTTCTGGAAAAATATGCAGTATACATTTCTTTTAATTGAGTAAATTGGTGTTCCTGTACCATTCCGAAGGCCAATGCTTTCATTAAAAGATAAAATCGACTATATTTCTATCTGATATATAAAGGGTAAGGCTGGAATTATAGTTTGTGTGTTTTTTCTCAGGTATGGCGGAACCATCACAAATCAGATTAAAAGACTGGGTGCTTCTTGTGATTGGAGTCGAGAGCGCTTTACTCTTGATGAGCAATTGAGTCGTAAGGCATCTCTCTATAGTTTCCAAATCTTCTAGATGGTGATTCTTATAGCAGACTATAGGTGGTGCTCAAAGTTGACGTTATATGATTTTGAGTGGTATTTTAGAATTCAAAAACTTTGGCAAGTAAAATATTATGCAGTTTTTAGGTGGTTCAAAAAGTTTCTCGTTGCTCTTATTTTCAAATTGTATGTACTTACACCTTGAATTTATTCTGTATATTCCTTGATTCTCTTTTACCCCGAATTTGTAGGAGCTGTGGTCGAGGCTTTTGTAAAACTTCATGACAAGGGGTTGATATATCAAGGTAAGCTATTATGTATTTTGGTTTCTGTTGTCGTAGCTTTAAGTAGTGATGTGCTGTACTGTACTCATACGACGTTTGGTGATTTTGGCATAACGTTTTCCAGGATCTTACATGGTCAACTGGTCCCCTAATTTACAGACTGCTGTTTCAGACTTGGTGTGTAATATATATTATCTAACACTCTATAGTTTGAATACCTTTTTTCTTTCTATAAGTGACTGTCTTGTTTTTACCAGGAAGTAGAATATTCAGAGGAACCTGGGTTTCTATACCATATTAAATACCGTGTAGCTGGAAGGTACTGTCCAGTTACCAGTACACCTTTACTCTTCCTTCTACTCTGTATTAGTGTATATTATGGACCCTTATATATAGCAAAATTATGTGAAAAGATAATTTCTTCTCACATCAATTTGATTATTCTCTGCTATTCAAAGAGTTCACAGAAGCATGATAGGGTTTGAAAAGCGTATCTTACGAGGCTTTAGATTATGTGATATGATCATTAAAACTTGTGGGACACAACGTTGGGTCTGTAAGAGTTGATTCGGCTGTAGTTGACCTTAAATTGTGAATTATTCTTGGAATCAGTGACTACCTTTGTTCTGTTTATGGAAATGGCTTAGCTGATCTTTCCTCGTGCAGTCCTGATTTTCTTACTATAGCAACGACTCGTCCAGAGACATTGTTTGGTGACGTGGCCCTTGCCGTGCATCCTGAGGTAGGTGGTGATATTTTTTTGTTTCCGTTGATAATAGGATATCGGCAATGACAGATGGTCTATCAGAGTCTGTTTGACGTGTTTTCAGTAAACAAACTTAGAAGCAAGTTTTATATTAGGGAGGGGAAGTATATAATGTGTAACACATTTTCTTTTGTATATTTCTTTACGTAAAATTTAAAATTTGAAAATGTAGTCCAGGTAGTTTGTCAGGTTGCTGGTCCAATTCAATGTAAGCAGATGTAATCTACAAACTTGATGATAATTTTTTTGGATCTCATGTGAATGTAGATCGTCTTCTAATCGTTTCCGTGAATAGGTGCTATTTTTTGGGTATCGTTTGAGGATTAATGTTGTGAAATGTATTTGGCATCTGGCAGGATGATCGTTATTCAAAATATGTTGGTCAGACAGCAATTGTACCTATGACATATGGTCGTCATGTCCCAATTATTGCTGATAAGGTGAACTCAGATCTACTGCGTATGCACTCTTTATGATGTCTTTTAAGATGAAATATCTGTTTCTAAGTTCAACAAGAAAAACGCTGCAGTTGTTTTTCTTTGCTATTCTTCATGCTTTAGTCATCAGTTTTTTTCCTGGGAAACTTCTAAGTTCTAGCTACTGAGAAGCAAGAAACTGAAGTTACCTCCATAGTATTTCCTATGCTGCTCTTCACATTTCTCACCAGTATTTCTGTGTACGGTGGCAGTATGTTGATAAGGATTTTGGGACTGGTGTTCTGAAGATAAGTCCTGGGCATGATCACAACGATTACCTTCTTGCAAGAAAGCTAGGTCTCCCCATATTGAATGTGATGAACAAGGATGCAACACTAAATGACGTTGCTGGCTTGTTTTGGTAACATTTTGTTTTATACTTATATGTTAGCTGCAGTAGTTTTAACATTATGAAATGGAATACCCTTAGGTTACATCTTAACGTCCATGGCGCCTTAACATACATCGTACTTTCAGTGGCCTTGACCGGTTTGAGGTGAGGGAGAGACTATGGGCAGATCTCGAGGAGACGGGTTTAGCTGTTAAGAAGGAGCCTCATACTTTACGAGTTCCAAGATCTCAGCGTGGTGGAGAAGTATTTTTCTACTGACCAGTATCACTTTTCAGTTCGTTAGAAGTTCATATATTTTCTCATGCATGGGTTAACTGGTTTTAGGTTATTGAGCCACTTGTAAGCAAACAATGGTTTGTCCACATGGATCCTTTAGCTGAGAAGGCTCTTCTTGCTGTTGAAAACAAAAAACTTACCATCATACCTGAAAGATTTGAGAAGGTATGCAAGCGACTGGTTGGTGTTATTAGTTACTGAGCTGGTATCTGTCTTTTTCTCCTCAGTTTGGCGAATTCTCTGCAAGGTTTTGATTTTTGATTGTTTACACTGCATACTTCTGCTTTTGCTTATATTTCCTGTCGCCACTTACAGATATACAATCACTGGCTGACAAATATTAAGGATTGGTGCATAAGCCGGCAGCTGTGGTGGGGGCATCGCATACCAGTTTGGTATGTGGTTGGAAAGGATTGCGAGGAGGATTACATAGTTGCTAAAAATGCGGAAGAAGCCCTTGAGAAAGCCCATGAGAAGTACGGAAAAGACGTTGAAATATATCAGGATCCAGATGTTCTTGACACCTGGTTTTCCAGGTTAGTTTCTCAGTTAGATTTTTTGGAGATTACTTTTCTCCTGCGTGTCTTTGTTTTAGAAATAGTCACTAGTTTAATCATTGGAAAGTTTCAGTTTCCTCAGAATAGTTACAATGAATTAGTGCTTTTTCTCTGAAGAATATATACAGGCGCTGAACATGTTTTTCCTGATTTTGCAAGAACTTCCTATATCATTTACCTAAGATGTTTTTTCTGCAGCTCGCTGTGGCCATTCAGCACTCTTGGCTGGCCTGATGTATCAGCGAAGGATTTCAATAACTTCTACCCTACAAATATGTTAGAAACAGGGTATAATCCTTTCTTTCTTGTCGATCAGGAAAACAGTGGCTGCTACCATCAGGGCTAATGTTAATGTTAGACCCTTAACTAGTAAGGAAAAAATTTAGGACCAACAACAATTTTTCTGTTACCAAGAACTAATGTCTAAATTAAGTAAA
This sequence comes from Arabidopsis arenosa, assembly GCA_905216605.1. Classification (NCBI taxonomy): domain Eukaryota; kingdom Viridiplantae; phylum Streptophyta; class Magnoliopsida; order Brassicales; family Brassicaceae; genus Arabidopsis; species Arabidopsis arenosa. The sequence goes on from LR999456.1 coordinate 6,187,805, forward strand.
ACCTGGAAAGCAAATGCGCTTTAGTTGCAGTTTGCGTTTTTGAAATTCCCATTACTTCCTTTATATAACTATTGTCCTTTTATTTGGACAGGCATGACATATTATTTTTCTGGGTAGCAAGAATGGTTATGATGGGAATAGAATTTACAGGGACCGTTCCATTTTCTCATGTCTACCTTCACGGACTTATAAGGGACTCTCAAGTAAGTGTTAGGCTTTTTGCTTGTTCTAGTAAATGTGTTTTTTCTTTTTTTTTTCTTTTCAGACGAGGTAACTACGCAAACCTTGATCATTGAGGCTTTTCATATCATTATCTCTCACGTCTCCCTATATGCTATTAAATGTTAAGTAACTTCTAGGATTCCTATTTAAGGGGGAACTAGTATTTTAGTTAACCAGATTATTTGTAATTTTCAGGGGAGAAAAATGTCAAAATCTCTTGGGAATGTGATTGATCCGCTTGACACAATCAAAGATTTTGGCACTGATGCTCTGAGATTTACGATTGCACTAGGAACTGCTGGTCAGGTTTGATCTCTACTGTGTTGAGGCAGCTAAACCATGATTTTTGGGAGGTTTACATTAAAATGTCATATTTATTCCTTTCATGTTTTCCCCATTACCTTTTTGTTAGGATCTGAACTTATCTACTGAGAGGTTAACTGCAAATAAAGCATTCACCAACAAACTATGGAATGCTGGAAAGTTTGTGTTGCATAGTCTGCCTAGTCTAAGTGATACATCTGCTTGGGAGAATTTGCTGGCCCTCAAGGTTTGCTTGCTTTTCCATCTCTACTAGAAAGTATAAGGGAACTGTGGTACATTTGTCCTTTTAGTGACAGACTAAGTATGATATAAAGTCGAAGTCATTTAAAATATGTTTAAGACTATGTTGGTGTTAAGATGGGTTCATGGACCATAAAAGTCTCACAAAAAACGAGGTAGATTTAGATAAAAGAGATTGGTCAGACCTCTTTCCAGGAGTATCTCCATCTGCATACCTTTTGCCATTACTTAAAACAGTTGCAGAATCGCATCACAAGTGATAAGCTACCTTAGGCTGCTCTCTTACTATCGATTTGTTGTGACATTTTACGATGTTTGTCTAACATTTTGTTTCTCTTTTTTTTTGACAGTTGGAAAAAGAGGAAACCCTGCTTAGTTTACCCTTGCCTGAGTGTTGGGTGGTATAATATTTTTACCCTGAAGTTATCAAATAGTTCAATTTGCCTACCACCTTATATTCCTTTTGTATTACTTTCAGGTGTCAAAACTCCATATTCTCATTGATTCCGTCACAGCAAGCTATGAGAAGTTGTTCTTTGGTGATGTAGGAAGAGAAACATATGATTTCTTTTGGAGTGACTTTGCTGATTGGTATCATCACGTCAACTCTTAACAACCAATACATGTTTCTTATACTTAATTGACTGACTAGTCTACTCTACAGGTATATTGAAGCCAGCAAATCTCGACTGTATGGATCTGGAGGCAATTCAGTTTCTCTAGCTTCTCAGGCAGTTTTGTTATATGTCTTTGAGAATATACTAAAGCTGTTGCATCCATTTATGCCGTTTGTAACTGAGGATCTATGGCAGGTAACATACTCTCAGTTTTGCTATCTGGGTATTTATTTTTTACTTTTATTGGCCCTGGACTATTTATTTAGGCCAACTGCACTGGGCATGATTTTCCTTATGAAGTAAAGTAAAAGGACCGAAAACTCAGGCATATGTGGTTGATATTTTGGTACTGCTACCAAAAAATGATTTCAGCTTCACAAAACTAAAATTATGGATGCATTTGTATTTGCAGGCACTTCCCTACAGGAAGCAAGCGCTTATTGTGTCTCCATGGCCACAAAATTCACTTCCAAGGAATGTTGAATCAATAAAAAGATTTGAGAATTTACAAGCGCTGGTAAGTATGAATTTTTACCTTTTATATATTCTGTAAACCTCCAACGGAACCATGCTCAAAGGATTTAATATTTATAAGCTCAGAACATGTTGACACCTTGCCTGTTAAATCACAGACTAGAGCAATTCGAAATGCACGAGCAGAGTATTCAGTGGAGCCGGTAAAGCGTATATCTGCCTCAGTTGTTGGAAGTGCAGAGGTCATTGAATATATTTCGGTCAGTAACTGGTTGCTTATCTTACGAATAAGGTTTATTAATTTGCCTTGTGTTTCCTTAATAAAAACTGTGTTTGTGTCGGTGCAGAAAGAGAAGGAGGTATTAGCTCTTCTATCCAGGCTTGACTTAAACAACGTCCATTTTACCAATGCCCCTCCTGGTATAATTATCTTTAATTTCTCTTTTCTTTTCTCTATTTGCGTCTTATCTCAATATTTACATTTTCGCGGATTCCCTTAAACTCATCATGGTCACAATAAAACTCCACATGGTTGGTCCTTTAGGTGATGCAAATCTCTCAGTCCATATTGTTGCCAGTGAAGGACTAGAGGCATATCTACCTCTTGCAGCTATGGTTGATATATCTTCTGAAGTCCAACGCATTTCCAAACGTCTCTCCAAGATGCAAACTGAATATGATGCCCTCGTAACTCGTCTCAGTTCACCAAAGGTATACCAAAACCATCAAAAGAATCTCTTAAATACACTTGTTAGAAATTGTTTTCGATAAGCGTATTAAACATGGTGCATTGGTTTTAGACTCTGCTTGTCTTACAACATTTTAACGCTGAGATATGTAGTTTGTGGAGAAAGCTCCAGAAGAAGTGGTGAGAGGTGTAAAGGAGCAAGTAGAAGAATTAGAAGAGAAGATAAAGCTGACCAAAGCTAGGCTTGGTTTTCTCAAGTCTACTACTTCTTTAGTGTCTCAGTAAATTCAGGTAAATTATTATGCTCTCAAGTTGGGGCCCGACCAATACCGGCCCATGGACCATCAGATATCGGTTGATTTGTGACCATTTGAGGCTTAGGCTATTGTCGATGACACTACCTGTATTAATTTCTCTTTTTTTTGGGACCCCAAAATTTAGTTTGAAAATACACCCTCCCCAAAAAAAAAAAGATCAAATGTCAACTTCTTTTTACCGGTCCTATTGTCGGGGTCCATAATGCCTTTTTAAGCAGAAAGTGGATATTTTTATATTTGTTGGTTATGCTACAATTGTATTTACTATTATTTAATAGCCTCACCAACTAGACAAAATGTGTACTAGTATTAATCAGTACTACTAGTGTAATGCAGTTTCATAGAGTATTAGAAAAAGATGACAGAAAAAGGAAAAAAAATAGTAGTAACCCACACCTAAAGCAAAAGAAGCAATAAGAACTGCCCCAACTTTAAAGATTTTTTTCCTTTTTTTTTTTAATGTTTCTTTTGACAACCAAATATTCATCATCACGCTCTCTTTTTGCCTGTCGACAATTTCTCTATCCAATTTGCTAATTTAATTTTCTGGATCGTTAATCACAACATGATAACAAACCGTGAACAAGTCACTAACATAATGACTAATGAAGTTTTTTATTATACAAACACACAACATTACTCTTTGGAAAATTACTCCACTTTCTCATTAACATCTGAATTCTCAAAGATTACATACTATTTTAAGCTAACCAAAAATCGAAGTTTAGGTTAGAAAACTTATTACCGGTTTAGTTCATAATTTCGGTTCAGATCTAAACCAACTTAAAACTAGAGACAAAGACAGCGTCGTTAGCGCATGATACCCGACAACATCATTCTCTCTCTCTCTCTCCTCTTCTCTCTCTCTTCTCTCAGTTTCAGCGAAGGAAGCAGAGGAGCCAAATCAATGGCGGCCAACAATTTCGCGACGAAGCTAAGCAGAAACACCAATAGAATTACAGTAATCTTGGTCTACGCATTTCTTGAATGGCTTCTCATGTTCTTTATCTTCCTCAATTCCTTTTTCACTTACTTTATCGTCAAATTCGCCTCTTTCTTCGGTCTTAAGCAAGTATGTCTTCTCTGTCCGAAGCTAGATCGAATCTTCGAGCGAAACCCAGAAACTAGATTCACTTACAGAGAGCTTTTATGTCAAAATCACATCGCGGAGCTCGCAAGTCTGAGTTTTTGCACAACTCATGGGAAATTATCCGAATCGGCGAACTTGTGCTCTGATTGCTCTAACCGCGAAGAAGAACAGAGCAACATTGGTTTAGGGTTTTGCACATGTTGTCAAAAGAGCTTAGCGGATAAACCCTACCCTAATTACTTGCTTATCAAGTCATCAATTTGGGGGAAAACTTTGGGTGATAAAGAAAATGGAGGATTGATCTTAGAGATGATCGATGATGATAAATTTGGAGATGGGTTTGAGATAGAGAGAGAATCTTATCCCTTAGGATTCTTCAGAGGTAAAGCAGAAGAAGGAAAGAGACAAGAGCAGCAGCAAAATGGTGAAGTGATTTCAGATGTTGAGAGCTATGGTTTAAGCTTGAGAGAAGTGTCTGAGGAGGATGGGTTAAGATCTATCATCAGCAATAATTCTCCTGGGAACGAAGAAGGAACCCCAGAAGCTAAATCAAGAGTATCAGAGGATGAACAAAGGGATGATGATACTAGCAATGTTGCCACATATGGGGAAGATCAAATTTCAGGTAGAGTGAGAACATAAATTCAAAGTCTGAATTTTTATTTTTGTTTGTTTCTAGGGTTTATAGATTCTTCATTGTGATTAAACAACAGTGCATGTGGAAGAAAAAGGAGAAGGAACAGGAGGAGAAGATTTGTTGGATGACCAGTTTGAGAGCAAGAATTTCATTTGTAAGCAAAAAGAATGAATCTTTCATTTATCGAAAATCTCTTGTGCACATATGTATTCATCTTTAATTTGGTTTGTATATCAATGTGAAGAACTTTAAGGCTGAATAGAGTTTCTTCTTTCATAGGTAGCCAAAATGAAGAAGAAGAAGACGATATAGAAGAAAAGACCAAGGAGCTTGATCCAGAAACTCCAACTTCAGTCAGTACTTTATTTAACAAGAAACTTCATTTTCTTGCTAGAAATGAGTATGCAGCTTCTGAAGATGCAGGAGATGGGAGTGTATTAGTGAGTGAGATGGACGGTGGAGATCCTTTAAGGACTATTGAAAGGCTGAGAGAGACTGTGAGAGCAGAACAAGAAGCTTTGAGAGATTTATATGCAGAGCTGGAAGAAGAAAGAAGTGCGTCTGCAATATCTGCTAACCAGACAATGGCGATGATCACGAGGCTACAAGAAGAGAAAGCGAAAGTACAGATGGAAGCGTTGCAGTATCAGAGAATGATGGAGGAACAAGCCGAGTATGATCAAGAAGCCTTGCAGCTGTTGAATCATTTGATGGTGAAACGAGAGAAAGAGAAGGAACAACTCCAGAGAGAACTTGAGGTTTATCGGGCCAAGGTTTTAGAGTATGAATCGAAAGCTAAGAACAAAATCACAATTGCAGAAAGCAATGGTGAGGCTGCTGATGATAATAATGATACTGATGATGATGATACTAAAGAGGAGGAGAATAGAGAAGATGATAATTCTTCTGAGATGGATGTGGATTTGGAGAAGATAACATTGGATTGCGTACAACATATGAGCATGCTTGGTGAATCTTTATCAGAGTTTGAGGAAGAGAGGTTAGTGATTTTGGATCAGCTTAAGGTGTTAGAGGATAGGCTAGTAACAATGCAGGACAATGAATCTGCTGAGGACCCTGGAGAATTCAGCAATAGTTATGAAGAAGAGAGTAATGGACATGAAGGGCTAACAATGGCATCAATGGCAAAGAGTCTGCTACCTCTTCTAGACGCAGCAGAGAACGAATCAGAAGACGGGTCTCAAGAACCACCGGAATCCGATGAAAAGAACTTTGGTTCAGACAGTGAGAAACTGGAGATCATCAGACAAGTTGATAGTGTATATGAGAGGTTACAGGTGCTGGAAACAGATGGAGAGTTTCTGAAAAACTGTATGAGTTCAGCGAAGAAAGGTGACAAAGGAACAGATATTCTTAAAGATATACTGCAACATCTCCGCGATCTCAGAACAATTGAACTCACTGACACAATCGAAAACCAGACGACACAGGAAGAGTGATGTTTATTCACAAGAATTATATATGACCTCTCTCTCACCGTTGTTCAGACAGATTTCAACAACCGGAATCAATGTCTTTGCCCTGCTTCATGGAGGATCTGAGAATTACAGAAATTCTTAGATGTCTCTTGTTTGTGTTTTCTGTTTTTGTTTGGTGTAACAAAAGGTTTCACACACACAAGTCATTGGAGACTTGAGCCTGTCATGTAAATTATCTGTGTTTTTTGTAGTTCATGAAAATTTTCAGTTGGAAAATAATTATATTTTTAAAAGTAAATGAAATGTTCATAATAGTAACAATGGCACATAAAAATGGTTCATTATATAAATTATGACATTCTGAACATTTTGTAGAGATTACAGAAAATAAATTTTCTAGATAACAGATTGTATACAACATATGAATTTAAGTACCATTTGCCTCATTATACATTTACATTGCATTGATGATAATCGCATAAGAGCATACACAGTGGTGTAACTCTGCATCGGGTGTAAGTAATAAAAAAAAGGAAAATAATGAAAAAGTTGTCTTAGAAACGAAACCCGCGTGTAGAGTTACACTCGGATGTGGGAGGGTTTGGCTTCTCACTTTCTCTCTCTTACATTATTTTATTAATAAAACCCCATTAACACACACCCACCCACTTTTACCACTGCCTATGCTCTAAGCCTATCAAACTGTAAATAGCTGGCCCATTTAGCCCAAACATTGCTAGTACTGGGGCCATTCTTGATGGTTTCTTCAAACTTCTTGATCAAGTGCTTGAGCCTTGAAGCATGCTGTGACTGATTCCCTTGCTTTCGAGTATTTTGCTAACATGATGGATAACAAGTTGCCACCAGGCCCACCACACCTGGAATTCCACTAATGAAACATCCTTGTTAAAAAAAGAAAACTCCCTCCTGAAGCAAAAGACAGACTTTGAAGCAACTGGGCTAAAAATAGATTTGCAGTTCCTTTTGAATGTCATTTGTTTAGTCTAGCTTAGTATTATCAGGCATGTATCTAATACATGTCTACAAGCAAGACTAAACTAAACATATATAACTGGTAAAATTAAGAAAATGTAATTAAATTACAAAGCAATTATAAAACATATTGAAAATGTCGTTTAGTTTATTGATTATTTTTTGTCTCACGGTATGTAACTAAATATGTGCTAAGAAACGATACAAATGAATTTCAATGAATAGAAGAATACATATATTTTAAATGATTGATTCTGGTATAACCTATACTTAGGAGTTTCCGTATAAACAAACACCACATTGCATTAATTTGCATAAACAAAACTCATGATTATACTTAGGCAGATAAAGGCATCATTAGTCTCTCATCTCATCTCATGTGTTCTTTACCAATGGTCACATGCCCAATTTACTTTTGCATTCATCCTAATAATATGTAAATAAAAAACCTAGTATATATCATTAGGAAAACAAAATAAAGATGGTTGCGATAATGATTGATGATAATGAATAATGTATAGTTTTTTACCAACTTCATGTACAAACAAATCATTGAACTATATCAATTTTTTTGCAAAATGATTTAAATATTTATTTCTTATGAACGCATTTATATACAACCGTATAATAATAATAATAAATTGGAAACACGGAACGTTGACAAAAAAGAAAGAAAATGGCGAAGAATAAGAGCCGTTGATCTTTTAGAAGCCGCAATGATATGACAAGAAGAGTGACGGTAGTTTCGCTGTCAGTTTGATTGGACTAAAGAAGAGTTGTGTGGTCATTTTCGTCATTTTACCAACCTTCACGTTCTCTTAATATATTTCTTTCTATTTTACCATTATTTAATGAAGCTAAAATTATTAGTGGTTCTTTGTTTTTTTTTGATACATCGGAATATCGGATCGGTAGGAGAATCCTACTAATTTTTTTAATTTAAAAAAAAAAAACAAAACCTTTTTTACTCGTAGTGAGGCCACTCTGGAGACAACCACACCTGCCATTATCTATCATTCTCCGTTACTTCGATCCCACCGATTCGAATCATATTGTCTCTCTCTTTCTCTCTTTCTTGATCTGATATCCAAAAATTGAGTCCCAATTCCAGCATCATACCGATCGAATTTCTGTAATTCCGGCATTGTTCTTGTAATCGATCACCTGCGCGGCGGCGGTGGCGATCGGCGGCTATGGCTTCGAAGACTAAGTAAGACTCTCACTCTGTTTTTAGTTTTATCCTATTTAATTATCTGGAGATTTTTTTAGTAGATCTGATCGAAATTACTATTTTGAGAAATTGTCAATGATCGAGAGTTTAGAGATCTAAATTTATTTCTAGATTTGTTTTGTCCTAATTTCTTGCGGCAATTAAATTCTCTGTTTTGCTTTCTTGCTGAATTCGACTTCTGTTGTTGTTGTCTTTTGTTGGAAACAGAACTAGTTTGTCCGAAACTACTACTACGGGGAAATCAACTCCCGCAACTCCAAGAATAGCAAAAAGGGTAGTGAATAAATCCGAAACTAATAATAATTCTCCATCAACTACTACTACTCCACATTCACGTCTTTCTCTTGATCGTTCTTCTCCAAATTCCAAGTCTTCTTCTGTTGAGAGACGATCTCCAAAGCTTCCAACTCCTCCTGAGGTAATAAAACTGTTGCCATTTTGTTTTTATGTTGGAGCTGCTTCCACTCGTAATGTTTTCTTTGACATGACACTTTGCTTGCTGATGATTCGCAGAAAACTCAAGCGCGGGTAGCGGTGAAAGGAACAGAATCACCGCAGACCCGGTTGAGTCAAATCAAGGAAGATTTGAAGAAAGCTAATGAGCGGATTACTTCACTGGAGAAGGATAAAGCTAAAGCACTTGATGAACTCAAACAAGCTAAAAAAGAAGCTGAAGAAGCGACTGTGAAGCTGGATGATGCTTTGAAAGCTCAGAAACATGTTGAGGAGAATTCTGAGATTGAGAAGTTTCAGGCTGTTGAGGCGGGGATCGAGGCAGTTCAGAACAATGAAGAAGAATTGAAGAAAGAACTAGAGAATGTTAAGAACCAACATGCTTCAGATTCTGCTGCTCTTGTTTCCGTTAGACAGGAGCTTGAGAAAATCAATGAAGAATTGGCTGCGGCCAATGATGCTAAGACTAAGGCCTTGATCCAAGCAGATGATGCTAGTAAGACTGCTGAGATTCATGCAGAGAAAGTTGACATCTTGTCTTCGGAGTTGGCGCGGTTGAAAGCTTTGCTTGATTCAACCCGAGAAAAGACTGCCATATCGGGCAACGAGATGGTTGCCAAGCTAGAAGACGAGATTGTGGTTTTGAAAAGAGATCTTGAGAAAACGAGAGGTTTCGAGGCAGAGGTTAAAGAAAAAGAGATGATCATCGAGAAGCTTAATGTTGACCTCGAAGCTGCGAAGATGGCAGAATCTTCTGCACATAACTTGTCTGACGAGTGGCAGAGCAAAGCCAAAGAACTGGAGGAACAGCTAGAAGAAGCTAACAAGTTGGAGAGATCTGCTTCTGTATCTTTGGAATCTGTGATGAAACAGCTTGAAGGAAGCAATGATAAATTGCATGATACGGAAACTGAAATCACTGATCTTAAGGAGAAGACTGTGACATTGGAGACGACAATTGTTAAACAGAAGGAGGATCTCGAGGAATCTGAGAAACGGTTGGGCAGTGCAGAAGAAGAATTATCTAAGATTGAAAAAGAAGTAGAGGACTTGAAGAGTGAGCTTGAAACTGTGAAGGAGGAGAAAAATCGGGCTGTAAAGAAGGAGCAAGATGCTACTTCAAGGGTTCAAAGGCTTTCGGAAGAGAAAAGCAAGCTCTTATCAGATCTAGAGAGCTCAAAAGAGGAAGAGGAGAAGAGTAAGAAAGCAATGGAGAGTTTAGCTTCCGCTCTGCACGAAGTGTCGAGTGAAGGAAGGGAGTTGAAAGAGAAGTTGTTGAGTCAAGGCGATCACGAGTATGAATCACAAATAGAAGACTTGAAGTTGGTGATTAAAGCGACGAACGAGAAGTATGAGAATATGCTTGACGAGGCGAGACATGAGATCGATGTTCTTGTTAGCGCGGTCGAACAAACCAAGAAACATTTCGAGAGCTCAAAGACGGATTGGGAGATGAAAGAAGCCAATTTGGTGAATTACGTGAAGAAAATGGAAGAAGATGTTGCTTCGATGGGGAAGGAAATGAATAGGCTGGATAATTTGCTGAAGAGAACCGAGGAAGAAGCCGATGCAGCTTGGAAGAAAGAAGCCCAAACGAAAGACAGTTTAAAAGAAGTGGAAGAAGAGGTCGTTTATCTTCAGGAAACTCTTGGGGAAGCAAAAGCAGAAAGCATGAAGCTAAAGGAGAATCTGTTGGATAAAGAAACTGAGTTTCAAAACGTCATTCACGAAAACGAGGATCTGAGGGCAAAGGAGGATGTTTCTTTGAAGAAGATCGAGGAGTTATCAAAGTTACTCGAGGAAGCAATATTGGCCAAGAAGCAACCTGAAGAAGAGAATGGCGAGCTCAGTGAGAGCGAAAAAGACTACGATTTGCTACCAAAAGTGGTCGAGTTTTCTTCTGAGAACGGTCATAGAAGTGTAGAAGAGAAATCTCCTAAAGTCGAAACCCTTGATCATGAAGCTCCACAAGAGCAGTTCAGCAATGGCAATGGTATGGAGGAGAAAGAAGTGAATGGAAAACCGGAGGTGGAAACTGAGAAGAAGGAGAAGAAAGATGAATCCCCAGATGATGACAAAGATGATTCGGTTGAAGTTATATTCAAAATGTGGGAAAGTTGCCAAATCGAGAAGAAAGAAGCTTTTCCCGACAAGAAATCAGAACTAGAGTCTCAAGAAGAAGAAGAGGATTCAAGCAAAATCGATGAAAGCGACAAAACTTCAACAGAGAACATCGATGAAACAGGAAACGCTTTAACCGCAGAAGACCAGCTTATGATGGAGAAGAAGATCAAGAAGAAGAAGTCTTTACTTGGTAAAGTTGGGAATCTTCTCAAGAAGAAAGCACCCGCACCCATAAACCAGAAATAACAAACTCTTCGAGGTAAGGAAGAAAAGTAAATCTTATGTATCTGTATACCCTTTTGATTTCATCAGTGTTCTTTATATATATATTTGTTGGTTCTTGATTCTTTTCTTCTTTTCGATTTTAACAACAATGTATTCCGATCTTTTGTTTATAAAGGTTTGCGTTTTTCTTTTATTCCGCTTTAATTTATAAGTAACAGCAACAACAAACCGCGGTTTTTAAACCGCTCAACTATGAACGCGAATGAGTTCTTTCACAAGCAACTTTGATGATTCAAACGATCCCAAAACACCAAGAACACACCCGAGAACAACAAACCCGAGATTGGCAACTCTTGTGAACTTCGACATTCCGTCCCAGCAAATCTTCAAGTAGAAAGCAGCCGGTAATGTCACAGCGATCGTGACGCTAACCAACGAGCCCGAGAGGCTCAAGACATAACCGAAGTAAGGGACGGTTAAAGCCAATGCGAGAATGACCAGTAACAGAGATGAGCCCATAAGACCACGAGCCACTAGCTTGGTGCGATCACTCATGGTCGAAGGAAGACTACCTTCGAGCTGGATGGCTAAAGGAGCGAACTCTAAGGCGTATTTGGTCATTGGGGTTAATACAGTGGCCCAAAGAGCGATCTTGGTAACTAGTAAATGTTTTGGAAGACTGAGGGTAACTTGGGAATTTACACTTGGTCCGAACATCTTCGCTCCTGTCATGGCTAGTGCTGCGTATAACGCCGTTACCGTAGCAAAACTTACGATTGATACCTACGTATAAATTTCACATGCAATGCATAAAGTTTAATTATATAAGGCAACGCGTTATCAAATTAAAAAATAATATATATGTAATTACATTGTTACATAATTCAAATTTATATGAAAATAAGCTTTTTATATTATATTAACACTCACGATAATAATTTACAAAAACAGGAGGAGGATATTTCTATAACGAACCTTTGTAAATTTGGAGGGATCTTTCATGGAAGTGTATAGATTAGGAAATACGATGTGTCCACCGAAACTAAAGAGGTAGATTCCCGAAACAGTCGGAATATTCCCTAACCGGAGCACCGGAATCCTTCCATCATCAATAACGCCTCCAAAGACGGCCGTATAAACCACCGACCCAAATATAATGGCCGACATAAGAATCCCACCGGAAGAAAGAAACGAGATCGAAGACAAATCCCTTATCCATAGGCTTGGCAAGGCGATAGCCACCGCCACCGCCGTCAGCTTAGCCGCCGGAAAATGGCCATGGTTGGAAAAAGTGGCGGGAAAAGCGGCGGAGATGTTGTCGTGGAGGGAGATGGTGTAAGAGACTAAGGCCATGAAGATTTCGAGGTAGATGAAGAGGGAGGTGATGAGGCGGCCGTGGCGGCCGAAGGCAGAGTAGCCGATATCGGAGTAGGATTTCGATTTGGGGTTGCGGCGGATACAGTTTCCGAGGATGTGGGAAGTGTAAGTGGTGAGGATTCCGAAGAATATGAGGAGGAAGATTGACATCCAACCGCCGCTTTCGACGGCGTATGGCATAGATAGTTGGCCTAGTCCTGTGTAACCGGAGAAACATGACGTACGTTTGTTAGGGTTTGCTTCTTGATTCATTTATAAATAAGAGAGAAATTTATGTCTTAGTTAAACATGTATTATGACATCTTGAGCATATAAGTAAACGAAATTATGTTAGGATTAGCAATAGCATAGTACAGAATACTAACAAATATATATTTATGAGAAAAAAAAAAAAGAAACTTCCTATAACACTCTTGTGTACAACACACACACACTCAAGTGCAATACTCAATATATGTCTAGTTATTTATTCATGCTTATTCATACTAACGGATGTTTCCACCGCAAAAATAGCTACAGAAATGTATCAATTGACTAATTGGTGCGTCATAATATTAAGTACGTACCAATGAGCATACCAACCATATTGATAACAGAGTGAAGAAATGAACTATTTTCAGACGCCTCCAACACCAACTCTTTGACCGGTTTTTCATGCTCACATTCACACCCTTTATTTTCCTCAACACATGCAACACAAACCATCGTTCCCGACATGATTCTACTACGAAGTCACTAGATAACCGTATAAGTTAATTGAGATATGTATTTGTGATGTGTAAGAGAAAGAGGGAGAGTGTTGCTGTTATATGTAGAAGAGGAGATACACTGTACAATGAAGAGTTTTTAAATAAAATTATATCAAAAAAGAAATTCTGACGTCTCCATACATTGCTTGTATATTCGTTAGCGGTTAGCCTTCCAATGGAATTGGTCAATTGGAAAGTGGGTTCTGTTGGTTATTTATTTCTCGTAGCATATTAGTTAGGAGGAATCATATTACACGTTCGACGGGATTGTCCATACACCATATACGTCATACATTCTTAAGTGAATCATGACATATATAGAAGAAGAAGAAAAAAAGACTCTACATTATACAGTAGACAACTTTATTATACATATATAGAAGTGAATCATACAGTAGACAACTTAATTAGTTTATTTTCTTTCTTCTAGAATTTGAACCAAATAGGTTAATGAGACAACTCCTAATTGACCGGTGCCCGAGTTTAGAATATTGATAGAGAACATGTTGTTAATATATGTATTTATTGGGAATACTAATTATATTAAGTATATGATCATATAAATTAGAAGAATATAAGGGCTATGAATGTAATATTTCTGAATTGCGAATTCTTTTGTTGAAAACTTGTACATGAAAAGCTTTTTTTGGCATAGATTTTCTCATGACGTTAACCATATATATTATTAAAAATAAAAATCCAAAATGATGGTATCAGAAAGAGGTTAAGATTGAATCTGATTGTGCTCCAACTTAATGAATTTGATCCATACCTGTCGAGTGCCGATCCATAAGAGTTATTTTAAAATATTATATAGAGAAGAATCTAATCGATATAAATTTTATTTAGGTGACTAATTAGGCATCTCCTCTCCATGCATAATGTATGATGTAATTTAAAACACATGATTAATGTTAGTTGCAACTATTAGAACCAAATACAGATGTACACAGTACACGCACTGGTGAAAACTAAAAGCTTAATCACATTAAGATAACTTCTAGAACGATTTCATGAGACATAACCCTTGTATATACTCTCTCCACTCTCTACAATCTTCAGTATTTAAAGTACATGGCTAATTTAGAGTAATCAAGCTTTTATAGAGAAAATTCAGATTAATCTTGAAAATTTCATAGCAATCTATGTAAAGTTGCATGTGGGTGTTAAATGAACTGATATCTATGAAACTTACTTATGCTGTAAGTTGCATGTTAAGGAGATGTCAGGTAAAAAAAGATAGTGAAGCTGAAAAAGTGATAAGGGGGAATAATGAGAAGGAAGTGAAGATCCTCGTGAATCATATAACTAAGATATGTTTTATGTGATGCATGACGTGTATTACACAGATTCTAATTCTATGAAGAAATAATTTACTAATTTGGCCGACTTTACTTTACTAATAATGTTTGTTCCCATGACGCGAATATACGCTGACGTAAAACAAAAACAAAAACAAAAAAAAACCCTAGAAAGAACAAAAAGGTGAATAGATGTTTTTCAGCTACGAATTTAGTATCTTTTCATTAGGTTAATAATTTAATAGACGCTAGGTGTTCTGTTTGGGTGAAATTAAAGTATAATCGGTTTGAGAGATAGAGAGACATTCGTGACGGGTTTGCGATCAAAGGTTAATTGAAACTAGAAAGAAAACACTGAGTAAAAGAAGACAAGTAACAGAAGAAACTCAAAAGCAGCTTAATTAGGATACTTTAATGAAATCTGAAAGACAATAAGTAGTAGTTCATGTTGATGCTGGAGCCAGAAGGGACAAGTGAGATTGTTGGGCTAAGCAAGGGATAAGTCTCAATATGATTTTTTTTGAGAAAATCATGAAGTTCTTTTAAATCGGAGGCTTGAATGTTGAGAAACAAAAATTTAAAAACAACAGCACTTACAAAGTTACAATAACCAATTACACAAGAAAACTAGAATAACCAAAAATTGGGATTAAATCCCTCAAAAGTCAAATCTCAATCAAAATATAATTCATGCCACTAATGCATGGGATTGATGTAGCATTTCAAGACTCAAACTGCAATTACGCTTCCCTGTGCTTCGGCGATGAGTCTCTTCTTATTCGATTTATCTTTGGATTTCTGAGACTTTCGTTTCCTCGAAGGAGTCTCCTGGTTTAGCTCTTCCGTGTCTTGTTCCATTGCAGACACAGCAGCGATGACCTCTTTTTCTTTCTTCTTCTTGTCCTTAGGATACTCTGTCTCAGTCTCTGGATCAATCACAGACATCTCACCAAGTGTGTAGTCTAACAAGAAACTGCTTCTTACAAATCTGTCGATTCTATTGAAATGTCTCTGAGAATATGGGATTAACCCTTCCAGGAGTTCCCCAATTCCTTTTACCTGTCGGAAAAAAATGCCGAGATCAAGCCAAGAGAAACCGATAATATTTACTGATACTGATCTTTGACTTTTATGTTAAACCAAACCTGAACAATTTCTGTGGGAGGAAGTATGTTGAAGGTTTGGTAAAGAACAAACTGAGCAATGTGGCATAGCTTTGGTTTTGTGTTCCATTCTCTGACATATTCAAAAAGTAGACGGAACTCTTCCTTTTCAAGTCCTTGAAGAGCTTTCACAATCTGTTCGTCTGATTCTCTTTTCCTGTTACACCAATTGCAGGTAAGAAAAGGAAGAGACTTAATATCGAGAAAAAAGCAATGGCTACATGTTCTTGGATGGCTTTTTTACCTGCAGAGACCAGCAAAGAGTTCAAAAACTTTGTGAGGCCTACGAAGCTCAAATGCTAATCTTATAGCTTTAGTGTATTCAGCATCTAACACTGCGTTTTCCAGCTCTTGACCTCTCAAGATTGCTTCTTCCTGTACAATGGAAGTGGTTCAATATGATGGTCGAACTAAAGATCAAGTACACATGACAGCTCCATGGAAACCAGACTATTAGAACTTAGATAATCAGTGAATTGACAGACCTCTTTTCGGAATTCGTCTTCTTTATCGGAAGCGGTTGAATCATGCCATAAATTAATAACTGCATCGCCTCCACCAGTTGCAATCATTTCCGTCTTCTTTCCGACAGCTAAAGCCCATACCTGTAAAATTTAAAGAGTCATTTGTCTAAACAGAATAGCAAGAGGTCTATGCGACTAATGGCAATGAACATATATCATCAAAACGCTATAAATAAACACTTCCGATACAAATACAGGTAAGGCAGAAGTTCATAAGTTCATAACCCTATCAAAGGCTGACCAAGATACATCACGAAACCAAGTACAGTTTAGGTAGGTCACCTTGTCCTCATGCTGGTCATATGTGGCAATGCATTCGCTAGTGTTCACATTCCAAAGTTTCAACAAACCATCCGCACCTATAAGTGCATGGTTAGAAAGTTAAGACCAAAACGAAGAAGCCAATATGATATCAGTGTAGTTATTGGTGAAACTTACCACATGAGACAAATTGGGTTCCCTCAGTTATGAATGAGGCCCTAAGTACACTTGAGGTATGACCTTCAAATGTTTTGAGGCATGAACCATCGGATATAGCCCATATCTTTACTGTCTTATCGCCTGAAGCTGTCATTACGCACTGATCAACAGTTGAGAACTCAACAGAAAAAATCCGCCTCTTATGTCCTTTAAGTGTAACAACATGCACCAAGTCTGGTAGTCTCCATATGCTAGCTGTACGATCCTGCAAGACAGAAACCAACAGTCAGATAAGAACTTAGAGCATGTCTCCATCAGAGCCCAGTGCATCTTCATTCAATAGGATAGAAAAGAAGACAAATTTCTCGATTCATCTGTATTTGACAAAGGTTCAATAAAATGAGATATCCACAAAATTAAACAAAAAAGGTTTGCTTATCATATTTTATTACCTCAGAACCAGTGCAAACTAAGCTATCGTTACGAGCAACAGCCACAGAATTGATGTCTTTATCATGGGCAGCGACAACACTTCTAGTTTTCAGATTAACGGGCTCCTCTGAGTCCTCTGAAATACCATCAAGGCTCCAGACCTTCAGTGTACGATCACTAATCCAAAGGAACGTAGATAAGAGATTTAAAAAACATATACTAAGAGAAAGATGACAATGAATTTTGGGAGACAAGCTTGAAAGGAGATATAACAATAGTAAATGTCTCTAATGTTAACAATCAACACAGGTTCTACACCGTCTATCATGACATGGACGTGTCTGCATTTACGCACACAAATTGGTTTCAGTCAGAATATTTCACGAAGAAATGAAGGTAACAGCAATCAAACATCCTCGACCACATAGTCTCTATAGTACTATTCTGATAGTGAATTTTCTTTTCCAGCGTAAGGCCTGACAGTAAACACCCAGTATATATTACAACCGAAAATTGATCCTTTCTTATATTTCCCCAGCTGGGTGGCTGGGTAAAGAAAAGAGCAGAGTCCTAATCAGGCTTTCCTCATTGTTAGAAACAACATATGCATAAGCTAGAAGCATCATTTCTGGGAACTGCCTATAGTATTCTCATGCTGGCAGTACCATGCTTCACGTATATATTAAGACAAAAGGTATATGCAATCATATATGTAGCACGTACCCACTTCCACTGACAAAGAAACTGAAGGACTTCTTCGCGAAAGCAACCGCTAAGATATCACCATTATGGCCTGTACCAACTCCGATGCAAGATTTGCTTGTTGCGTTCCATAGCCTTACCTGTAAAGTAATCAAATATAAGTTAAACTAACTCCACAGATCACTCAAACAAAAAAGGTGTTTTTCTAGGTGATGTTGTGGGGAATGATGTGCATGAAAACAGCAATGACATAAGCTACAAACAACCCAGATCTTGAAACAAAAAATTCCATCCCTAGTAATCTAGCTTTTCTCTGTGCTTTGCCAGCTAACTCAATGAAAAAGTCTTGAGAGGAACATGATTTATGAAAAACTACAAGGTGAGTAAATGGACTTACAGTTTTGTCTTTACTTCCAGTTACGATTAGAACATTCCCAGAACTAGATACGCAAGTGTCAAGGGACAGAATAACTTCCTTATGGCCAGCTAACACGTAGGAACATGACATTGTTGCAACATCATAAACACGAACCTGCAAATATATTTGCAAATCTTAGTCCATGAAATAATCGAATCTTAGACTTGATCATACTCACAGGATAATGATCAAGCCTGCATGATACAGGCTGAAAAATGCTCAGTTACCTCCTCGAGATTTGTAGCTACTGCGAGAAACTGTTCTTCATCACCTAGGAACTTCATATCGGCTATTTCTTCATTATATCCAACAAGCCTCTTACTTAGCACTAACTCTGATTCTTCTACATTTTCCACAACGGAGTAGAAAAAGAACTGCTGATCAGCAGTCACACAAAGCAGTCCGCGATCAGAAGGCAGCATAGCAGCTGCAGTGAATCCTCTTTTAGATTCCTCGTCATCTGAGCTGACAGTAATATCCGACGACTTTTGCTCATAGAGGCAAATTGAACTGTCAAAGTAAACAGCCAAAGATTTTGATACATTTTTCTTAAGCCAGGATAGTTTATATGACTTTACACAAAATATTAATCAACGTAACAAAAACTATTAAAGGCTCACCCTTCAGACTTCCAGATGCGCACAACACCACGTTCACCAACAGTAATAAAATATGTTCCTTGAGAATCAGATTCCTTCTTCTTACTCTTCTTCTGATCCAAAGAAGCTACAAATGAAGCGAAAGGCGTCCCAGAAGACACTGCTGTCACAGCTTCTAGTACCTCATACGTTGCAACTGTAGTCTTGCAGCTATAATCATGAAGGTCCCACAAGTTCACAACCTGTGATTTAACCAATAAGTTAGCACCACTGTTCAATTGAACTTGAAAACAAAGGCTGTAATTAAATGCCTCATACCATTTAACAGAACACCAACAGAAAACAATCCTACTTTTGAAGTATGCAACTCAATTATACTAGAGAGAGCTTAGAACTCACTTTATCTCTTCCAGCACTGAATAAATTCCATCCATCCTCTGATAGAGCAATTGAAGTCACAGCTGAAAAGTGCTTCTCCAAAATGGCAAGACATTTCTTCTCAGTATTCTTTGCCATAAGATCCCAGACACGAACGGTTGCATCATCACTTCCCGAGAAAAGCTACACCCCACCATTAAGAACGCAATTCTTGTCATCAATCAGAGATAGAATATAGCTTGACAAGAATAACATATAATCGAGAAACTCTATCCCTTTATAACAGAAATATTACTCCCAGATAATTTGACCCATAGACAGAATTGGTACATACGATATTTTTGTTTGTATCAGGATGGAACAAGACACTTGACACAACTCCTTTATGGCCTTTGAAATAATGAGTGCAGAAACCACCATCAACATCCCAAACAAGAACTTTCCTATCAGCTCCGGCAGTCGCTAGCAATCCTCCAGATGCGTGGCAAGCCATTCCCATCACAGGTCCTTCGTGTCCCTGCTCATCATTAAGCACAAATTATAGAAAAAACAGCACAAGGACAACAATAATCGAATTTTCTAAACTAAAAGCTCTTTTCTACAATTAAAACACCAGAATCCTAATTCAGTATCAGTTTAGTAAAATATTTACCTTCCAAGAGCGAATGCATTTCAAGGTTTCCAAATCCCAAACTCGAATTTGTCTACTATGTCCAGCAGAGAAGAGGAGCTTATCGTCAGGACTAAGAGCCAAAGCAGTGAGCGTATCCGACTCGCCTTCAATCGTGGATTTCACTGATGAATCAGTAGAATCAACGATGTTAATGGCGTCACCACATGCGCAGGCGATGAAAGAACCATCAGATGAAACAATGAAAGGACCACCGCCGTAGAACTGCTTTAGAGATCGTGAGCACCTGTAGTTCTTCTTTAAAGACTGAGGAGCCATCACGACGGCGAACTCTTTTTCCCGTCCGGTGAAGAGAACGTTAAGGACTTTGCGCGAAGAAAAACGGTAGCCGGAGAAAGAATTAGGGTTTAAGCCGCTCGCTTTTATATCTTGTTTTTTCTTTGTTTAATTGGTACCAAATTTTAAGACGTACCAAAATTAAGCGTCTGCGTCTGCGTTTGGGCTTGATCCAAATATCTAAGCCCATTAACAACACAATGGCCCATAATATTTAGGAAGCAATCGTGGCCGTCCATCTAATGAAAAAGACCTACACTAGTCCTCTTTCGCAAGCTTACACGTGTTCAACATTCGCCACTTGCATCTTCACACGTACTAATATTCGATTCCACACGTGTACAACATTCCCTTCTCTCTCTGTTATTTCATAGGCCACAAAAAACCAAACTTTACGATTTTTCCTCTCTGGAATCTCGATTCTGTATGATCTCTTCGATCTAATCGAGTTTTTTAAACGTTCCGTGTAGAATTGCACATCTAGGGTTTGCTAAAGCTTGAACCTTTCTTCTCTTCGAAGAGGTTTTGATTTCCTGGGCATGAATTTTTCCCTAATCTTGTTACCTTTGAAGCAGAAGAGCGAAAGATGTCAGATTCTTCAATCCAGGAAAGATACTTAGTTGGATACGCACTCGCAGCCAAGAAACAGCATAGTTTCATCCAACCTTCTTTGATCGAACACTCAAGGCAACGAGGCATTGATCTGGTCAAGCTTGATCCGACGAAATCGTTGTTGGAGCAAGGGAAGCTTGATTGCATAATCCACAAGCTTTACGATGTGTATTGGAAGGAGAATCTTCATGAGTTTCGTCAGAAATGTCCTGGTGTTCCTGTAATCGATTTGCCTGAGGCTATCGAGCGATTGCACAATAGGGTTTCGATGCTTGAGGTGATAACTCAATTGAGGTTTCCTGTTTCAGATAGCGAAAGGTTTGGTGTTCCGGAGCAAGTTGTTGTTATGGATTCGAGCGTCTTGAGCGGTGGAGGAGCTTTAGGGGAGCTTAAGTTTCCGGTGATTGCTAAACCGTTGGATGCTGATGGGAGTGCCAAATCTCATAAGATGTTTTTGATATATGATCAAGAAGGGATGAAGATTCTGAAAGCTCCGATTGTCTTGCAGGAGTTTGTGAATCATGGTGGTGTGATCTTTAAGGTCTATGTGGTTGGAGATCATGTCAAATGTGTAAAGAGAAGATCTTTACCTGATATCTCTGAAGAGAAGATTGGGACGTCGAAAGGGTCTCTTCCGTTTTCGCAGATATCGAATCTGACTGCTCAAGAGGACAAGAACATAGAGTATGGTGAGGATAGGAGCTTAGAGAAAGTGGAGATGCCTCCATTGAGTTTCTTGACTGATCTAGCAAAGGCCATGAGGGAATCAATGGGACTCAATCTCTTTAACTTCGACGTGATTAGGGATGCGAAAGATGCTAATAGGTACCTAGTAATTGATATTAACTACTTTCCTGGATATGCTAAGATGCCCTCTTACGAGCCTGTATTGACGGAGTTCTTCTGGGACATGGTCACAAAGAAGAATCATGTCTGACAAAGGAACATTGTTGTTGGGGAGGATTTGTACCATTGCAATGTGTTGCAACTGCCATTGCAAGCATCTCAATTGGTTCTGGCCTACGGTGACTAGCTGCTTCGCTAATTTTCATTTGGATTCTTGAACTTGTGCTTTTTTCTATATTTTTTTAGTTGTTTCTCTTTCGTTTACTTCCGAGTTTTGCAAAGCCTTGTTCAAATGCACAACTGTTGCTACTCTTGAAAGCATTGAATCTCTAAATTCTTGGCAATGTGCTCTGTTCTCAACTGTTGGTACTTAGTTTTGTGATTTCTTTTCAAGCTTTTATGGTGCCTGTTTTCCTCAAGTCTGACAAGAGTTAGATAGTTGATTAATGAAATGCCTTGCATTTTTCGCCTATGCAATGTGTAAGTTGATTAGTAACCTTCACTTGACAATGCGTTTCCATTCTTTATATTCTGAATTGTATCGGTTTTCTAAGACATGGAGATGGTTTGCAAGATATCTTCAGTTACTTGTATCTTCGTCCTGTGCTTTCTTGTTTCTGCATGCTTGGTGCATATATGGTCCTTGTTTGAGATCATCTCGATTAAGGTATGTGATAGTCTTAACTTCAAAATGAATCTCTATCAAGTAGTTTTTCCCTGATAGAACAAACTTGATGCAGTTTTCAGTTTCACCTTTGGATATTAAGATCCTGAGAGGATAGATATTTAGATTGTTCGCGTAAATTTCTCTATAGATAAAATGAAGCTATAGAAACATTTCTCACATCTTTGTGGTTCTCATCTTATGTCCTGGTTTCACACAAGTATTAAACCACTGCTTTAGCTTCTCAAGCATCTTATACTCTCTGATTTGATGTGTTGCATAATGCATCATATGCATATTCCTCCTACACTTATATATGGATGTATATATTCTAATTGGGGTTTGGCATTTATGCTTTTAACAACTTGGATGGAACTGATAAGATGATCCTGGACAAATTTGATTGATATTCTTATTAATCTCCATTTTCGAATAAAATAAACGTGATGAATGGAGAGAGATTTAAATGTTTATCTGATTTTTATCTTTATTGGTCGAATAAGCTAGTGAGTGATTGAATTGAATCATTCCGAATTATATTTATCTTTTAGAGACTTTGTTTCTTAACAACAATATTTGAGAACGCAAAAAATAAGTGGATCGATAAATATTATCAAAAGCTCCGATTAATAAATAAATGACTAATCGAGTAGAATCATTACTGTTAAGTGTTAATAATACTACAGTATATATGTTATGGCCGAAATATCTTTATTGTTTTATGTTTTGAATTAAATAACTACGAACAGTTTTGTAGAACTATCAAAGGGAGAGTGAAATG
Organism: Arabidopsis arenosa; assembly: GCA_905216605.1. Classification (NCBI taxonomy): domain Eukaryota; kingdom Viridiplantae; phylum Streptophyta; class Magnoliopsida; order Brassicales; family Brassicaceae; genus Arabidopsis; species Arabidopsis arenosa. The sequence continues at coordinate 6,210,812 of LR999456.1, forward strand.
TGACACAAATTACTGTATGTAGTGTATGTATGTAAAAACAAATGATCAGATCTAATTAAATTAATAATCTACGAAACAACAGTATATTATTATAAAACTGATTTGTGTATGCTTATTATATTCTCAGGGAACGAAAACTGAAATTATAATTAATCAGAGAAAATAGTGACGGATGATGATTTGATGTCTTTAATATATTCGGCAAAATGTACCTTTCGAAAAGCCCATGAGCTTTTGGGTTCCTGCTATCACTATGGAAGCCATCAACCCATAAAAAAATATAATCGAACTTCAAGTCCCTCACGGCTCAGTAGGGTTAATCTAGCTTTTTCACTTTCTTATTTTTATACACTTTCTCAAAAAAGTCTGCATATATAGTCCTTCTCATAATATTGACTTATACCGTAGCCGACTTTGAGAAGGTAAATCAAAGACTTATTTACGTTATATTTGACATGGAAGTCTTCGTTTTAACCAACTATATTCATCTTTAGTTTTATCCCCTAACCTAAAAGTACATGCATAAGGTGTTACGACTGTTTAACTAGCCAGTTTTATCCCAAACCACTGCAATATTCATTGTATATACGTAACTTTTTCAAGTAAAATAAAAGTATAGTTAGTTTTCTCTTGAAACCGCAGGGTTTATGTTTATTAATTATGTTCTACAAAGTTGACGCACCATCTTACTAACTAATTGAATTACTAAGCTTTAGGTTTCTAAATATTATTTCTGCGTATATGCATAGCAATGTAACGTGCAAATCGTTGTAGTTAATTTGGTCTTTTTTTCAAGATGTTAGGTTTGACTCATACACAAGAAGATAATATATACTGTCAGGTAATTATCATCAGAACCGGGTCATACTGATATATATCGGAGTTAGATGTATAGAATCAAAGTTACTTGGTCATTCAATATGTGACGTGTATAAGTACTTCCTGGTGTTGGTTTGTGATTTTTGGAGAAATTCAAGTACTTAAGCAAATTTTGTCCTTTAATAAGTTTTAGTGAATCTCAATTTAATTTGAACATTATATGTATAGAATAAAAGTCTTGAATTTGTGTGCTGTTTAAGTTTTTGGTTGCGTAAAAACAATCATCATAATATGAAAACGCAAACATAAACGAACAATCAGATTTTTTTTATTTTTTTTTTGCGAAGAAACAAACAATCAGTACTATTGAATGTCAGTACGTAGTTTAATTGTTATACACTAGGCGAATTTATAAAGTGATAAGTTTCAAAGCTTCTGAAATCGAGATCGGTAAAAATATTAGTAGTATGTTTTTGGTATTTGACTCGAATAAATTATTGACCAAAATTCTTTTAAAAAATTTGGTAATCTAAAACATAGTATGAGTTATGAGAGATAATTTTCGAAGATATTGTTCAAAAAAATAAACAAAGCATAAATGCATTATTCAATCAAAAATTATGTCCTAAAGCCGTAAGGTAGGATGAGCTATAAGCGTTTGGTTAGAGGAAGATCAACTGTAGCATTGTTGTCTTCTTCGGATTAGTTGGAAACTTCTTCCGTACGATTATATTTCATCTCTTTTCTAAAAAGTATTGTTATTATTAGTAAGTATTGTTAGATTACAATTAGATTCTTAAGAAATATTTGATTACGATCAAGCAAGCATATATATATAACTACTGGGTCATGAATCAAATAGTATTAATTAGAAAAGGTGTACAAGGTGAAAACATATACTAATGTCGTCGTTGTGGCAATAAAATTCAAATCCCATAAAACGCATCGTCATTGATAAAAAGAAAAGAGCTTAATTTACAAGTTATTCGATGGTTTTTATGGATCAATTAACGTCAACATCGAAGCAATGAAAATTGATTTTATGGACCAATTAACGTCAACGTAGAAGCATCTAAAAAGCGATTAAATAAATGCTAAATAAGAATTAGTTTAGTCGTTAGAAGAGTTAGGGTTTTCGCGGGTCCCAGGGTTTAGGTTTGCGTGCCTAGATGTGCTTAAAACTAAATTTACACCAATAATCAACCACCATATTGAGACGTTTGATTATTTTCTTAGAAATTACTATATACTTGATGATATAGCAATGTATATACTATTTTAGTGATTAATTTGTAGTACTTTGCAACCTTTTTTCTATCAAAGTAATATCATACCCAACACAATAACTTATAATATTAACCTATGTGCCACATGAGAAAACGGAAAGACACAAAATATCAAATGGAATGTAAAAATACAAAATTATATGAATTCATCTAAAGCACTTTCTCATGATAATTCCTGCAAACAATATTGTAGAATATGAGTGAATGGATCGGAATTGCAGTTCTCTAGCTTTAAAATAAAATTGAGCTGTATTATATCGTTTCCTCTTTAATTGCCAACTGTTTTATTGATCAGAACACGATAACCCTATATTCAATATGATGAGAAAAGCTGACTTCAATAATAGTTTTTTGTTTATACGTATTATAGTTGAGATGTGGCATGGTGTGGATCATTTGTTGACCTATGACCAGTAATGCATACTGTTGTGAACACTGTTTCTTGCAAAATGTTGTAATGTATCAAATACTATATATATATACACAATTATAATATTTAATGTGTGATAAAACGGATTTAATGAACGTCTCCATTCTCCACGTGGAAAACCTAATTCATTCGTTGGTACGAATATAGGTTCCCGTTCCATGTATATATATTTTTTGAAAGGGAGATGACGAACTTATATTATATATAATTGAAAAAATAATTAGTTAAACGGGAGAATCATTGATAATTCAACATATTGTCTCCTAAGTCGTAATCGTATATAAAAAACTTAATGGGAAAAACCTTAATACCACTGTCCATTGTTTACCACGTAAACACTAAAAGAATTGCTACATTAGAACTACTTAAATATTAAATCATAAAACTTTTCATCTTTATATATCTAGCACAAAAAGAAAAATGTGTTTCTCCAATGACTAGATCTAAATCTAAGATCAAAACCACTATAAATTATATCTAGCTAGAGAACTGTACATATATCTCATGATCTATTGAGCGAAATGAAATTAATCCTTGATATCATACGATAAGGAATTTCTTAAGTTATATGATCAAGACAGTAGAAAAATATTGAAAATCTCATAAGTTTTTTTTTTTTTGTGCACCATACGTTTTTTTTTTTGTGAAAATCTCACAAGTCATTTTTCCCAAAAACATGCATATTTTTTTGTTGCTTTGAAAACTAGTTACATATTGATAATACTTAATTAGATTTCTTAAATTTTGTACATTTTTTCAAAAATATAAAGGCTTTACTACAAACTGCCTTTTGTCAACATATGGATTAGTTGCAGCAACTTTTGTGTACCTACATTGCTTCACAAACTCGATCATCTTCTTCTCTTCCTTTCCTTTTCTTCTTCTCACATATATTATGATAAGTTTCCACAAGGACATTTTCGTCATTCTTAGGTCATCAAAGTCAAAAGCTAAACTAAGATCTTCTCCGTCCGACAAGATACAAGACACGAAACACAAAAGCCCTATTTAATGCAAAGATAACACACACACTTAGCTTCATTCACTAAGATCCTTAATCTGATTGCCTTCATCAGAGTCTTTCTCTCTTGAGTTCTAGGAGATCTTCAACAGGTTCGACAATACATTTACATACACGTATGTTTCTGCTCATACACACGTTAACAAGTTCATTTCTAATCATGAATCCAATTATGGATCAAAAGTGTGTTTGCTTTATACTAATTAATCTTTAGATTGATGCAATTATTTTTATGTTTTGGTCAAAGATTGATGCAATTCTATATGCTTAGTTCTCTAGATTATTTAATTTATTCAAGAATACTTTCTAACTACATAACAATATTCGTGTTATAGCTAGTAATAATGGGGCGATCACCATGTTGCGATGAGAATGGTCTAAAGAAAGGGCCATGGACACAAGAGGAGGATGATAAACTGATAGATCACATTCAAAAACATGGCCATGGCAGCTGGAGAGCTCTTCCAAAGCAAGCCGGTTTAAACCGATGCGGAAAGAGTTGTAGATTGAGATGGACTAACTACTTGAGACCTGACATCAAGAGAGGAAATTTCACTGAAGAGGAAGAACAAACAATTATCAACCTCCATTCCCTTCTTGGAAACAAGTAATCAATTACTATTTTCACTTTATAATTCCTTACTTTGTTTTAAAAACCATATGTTAATTCTTCTAGTCAAATCTTTAATTATATCTCATAGGTGTGGTCTAAAAAGTTACTGTGAAACGATCTAGGATAAGTTTATAACTAGAATCGAGAGTAGTGTGAGATATATGAAATATATAATAACATAAACATTAGTATATGGTTTACGGATGAAAGAATATAATTGACATATATACCTACTACACTGGTTTTCTCTAGGTAGTGCATACGTCTGTAGCCGTTTTTCAATCTTGAAAAGTAATTTTTGCTATGACTAATTCAAATCAATATTAGGTATTAGTCTTAGACTAATCCACTGGCATAATATCAATTTGATTAATTTTTAATCATTTCGTATATGTTTTTGAAAGGTGGTCGTCGATAGCCGGTAATCTTCCTGGAAGAACGGACAATGAAATAAAAAACTATTGGAACACACATTTGAGAAAGAAACTTCTCCAAATGGGGATTGATCCGGTGACCCACAGGCCAAGAACCGACCATCTAAACGTTTTAGCTGCTCTCCCGCAGCTTATAGCCGCCGCAAATTTCAACAGCCTCTTGAATCTCAATCAAAATGTGCAACTGGATGCAACAACTCTTGCTAAAGCTCAACTTTTACACACTATGATTCAAGTCCTTAGCACCAATAACAACACCAATCCTTCTTTTTCTTCATCAACTATGCAAAACAGTAGCAATCTCTTTGGCCAATCTTCTTACTTAGAGAACCAAAACCTTTTTGGTCAGTCTCAAAACTTCTCTCACATTCTTGAGAACAATCATGATGAGCATTTGATGGGAAAAAGCCAAATTATTGATCACTCTTTGGAATCTTTTTCTTCCCTGATACAACCCGATTTTCAAGATGACCATAATTCACTCCCTCTATTGGTGCCTGCTTCTCCTGAAGAATCTAAACAAACTCAAACGATGATCAAGAACAAAGACATTGCGGATTACCATCATCATGATACTGCAAACCCTTCATCATCAAATTCGACGTTCACACAGGATCATCATCAGCCATGGTGTGACACTATAGATGATGGAGCAAGTGATTCTTATTGGAAAGATATAATAGAGTAAGTCCCTCAGTACTCTCCCCACATACATCTTGTTTTGTATATATTGAATTTCGTAATTACCACATGAATGCATTCGATGAAAAGGGACGATTCGGCTAGTCTAATGTCTTAATTTTCCGTTTTTTTGCAGGCAAACGTGTTCGGAACCATGGCCATTTCCTGAATAGACAAGATTAAAGAGAGAATACTTTTATAATTATTTGTTGTCGATAGAGTTAAAAGCATATTTATTCTTCACTAATCCTTACAGTTTTTTTTTTAAGACCATGTGTGGTAGACATTGATCTTGTACAAACTTAATTTACCTTACTGTATTAAATACAAATACTGTATTCGTGTTTGTACTTACTTTCATAAATCTAATTTATATGGTTTATAAAAAAATTACAAATGTTGATTTCTTTTTTCAAATATATAAAGTATAAACACAAACGCAAATCTTTTCTTCCATTTGATTTCTTTTTGAATTAAGAAGTAAACATATTATCTACACGTAAACGCATACGCAATGCAAGAAAAACAATGTCTCCTATTAATTACTATATTCTAGTCAACACGTAAAAACAAAACAAATTCTTGACTAATCCTCAAGCCGTATGAACAAATAAATATGATTACTTTTAGATAATATATACTTGTTGTTTGTTTTACCAAATATAATTGAAGATTAAAAGATTTAGTTGGCGATGGGTAAGAAGAAGTGAACTACAAAATATACTCTCGAAAGTGACACATCCTTGTTTTGATTTTGACTTTACTAGGAGACAAAATATAATCGAATAAAAGTTTTTGTTACATAACGTACGCTACATGTCTCGCGTTTTTGTTACATAACGTACGCTACATGTCTCGCGGGACAGAACATCTTGGCACTATTTTTAATCTTGCGGCCAAAAGTAAACGATGACTCATGAACAATTTTGTTTGGTCAAATGACTCAACATTTTATGATCTGAAATTAAGATGGAAAGAGGTAAATTACATTGACATTTTTTTTAATACTAAAAGAAACCCAAGTTAAACACTCGAGCACATTTCAGTTTTGGATTGTGACAGGGAAATAAAAGGAGAAACGTGTGTTAACGACTTAATCAAGATTCTAACAAGAAATGTACTAAAATTAAATTACTCTCCAGAAAATAAAAGCCAACGATTAGATTTTATAATCTAGTTCAATTAGTAGTCTATGTAAACCAAAACTCAGGGATAATTTGCATTATTTCCTACAGAAGAGAAGTTTGATTACAGAACTGAAACCAAACCCATTCCGGTTTTGGCAACTTCATCAAAATATCATCAGTCTCAGCATGAATCTATATATTGAGCGAGCTATGTCTTTTTCTAAAGACTGTAACAAAAGAACAGAGACGTAATCAGAATCCTGAAAAAGAGTTTACCAGAGACCAATCAATGTCAAGCAAAGACGCAAGTAAGAGCTTTTGATTATCCATCGAAAAAGTGTCCTTCAAGGCTTTGGTCTCTTTGGTGGTGTATCCAAGCTTCCAGGCTCCGATTTCCGCTTTATTCCCAAGAAATGCTCCACCTGAAACGTTTCAAGGCAACAGATCAATACTAATCCTGTACTAGACGGCATCTTATTAATATGTTGTTACAGAAAAATGTATATTCTCTTAGATCATGTAACCTTTTTGTCCCCAAGCATTGGTGTTAAGCTTCCAGGAACATCCTTCTCAACAGTCGCAAACCCACTCTGAGGATCACTAGTTTGTCTGAAAAATGTAACAATCAAGTGTTAGTTAAAGAAACTGACCGTCACTTAGATCTCTGTGATGCCTAAAACTAAAACTGAGTAATGAAGCATATTATATACCCTGGTTTGACATGGCCACTGAGGACAAGGTAAGGAGTTTTCAACTGAGCTTGAGCTTCTCTCATTCTTTGAACAGATTGCGATGGTGTGTCTGAGTTTTTCATTTGCTTTAACTTGAGTTCTTCCTGGTACTGTTTCATCCGTTTCTCTTCCTTCATTTTTCCAGGCCCCTTCCCGTGGAATTTGTGAGAGAGTAATCGAAAGGCTTCTTTTGGAGTTAACTGTTAACAACGTGAGAGTTGAAGTTCGATTATTATACATAAGGACGAGATTAATAAGAGTGAGAAGCAAAGCTTAAGAAAACTTACAGTTCTACCAAACTCGTCAGTCCTTTCAATCCGGATGTCCTTGAATCTATCCTTAGATTCTTTATCTCCTTCATCATCCACAATACCCACAAGCTTGCTCTTTTTTTTGTCCATATTTCTACCACCCCATTCGACCTTCTCCTTTAGGGTTCCTCGGTCTTTAAGAAGCTTCAATGCACCAGATAATCCTTTTCCAACTGCAACCTCGTGTATAGTTTCATCAGGAGTTATCTCTTTGGTGTCTGATGAATCCTCTGCTGCATCCATATCAGTGTCTTTTACTTCTGTCCAACCATCGGGGTGCTCTTCTTTTACTTCAACAGGAGCTTTGGGTGCTACATCTTCTTCCATGAAAACATCTTCGCTTTCAGGCTTTTGCACATCTGAAAGACCACACCAATAGATCAACAACTCCATACCACCTCTAACGACAAAGCATATTTTTGTCTAAGAAACAAAAGCAACAAGCAGGTAGTCGAATTGATTAAACTAGCCACAAACTATTTGCAGACAAGTTAACCCCATGCATGTGTGTGAAAGAGAATGTCCATATATGACACCAAATAACTGTTCCAAATAACGTAGGAAGTGCTATAGCAGATCAATATAATAGAGCAAAACATAAATAGCAGTGTAACAGTGTCAGAAGATGATTTAAACTTTACCTTTCTCGCGCTGGAGACCCCAGACAAAGTCTCCCATCTCTGTAAAAACCACTGTATTTTCTTGTGTCTCATCCTCGGTGGTGCTATTATCATCTGTTGTTTGATTGGTGCTGGAAGCCACAAGATGCGCAACTGCCTGTGGACCAGATCCAGCTTCCTCTTTCTTAATGAGAGCTAACCTCCTAGCTTTCTCTAACGATTTGTAAAGATCTTCAGCATCATCGGCCAGCACCATACTCTCATCTTCGTCTGTTTTAATAGGCTGAACTTGTTCCCTTCTGAGTAGTCTGGATGCCTCATCAGCTTTAGCAACGGCTTCCTGATAGGCATTGCTCCGTTTTTCATAATCGTTCCTTTCTTTCTCTTCTTTCATGGCCTGCCTTCTGCCATCTTTACGAGAACCAAGATCTTCGGCTCCAAATCCCGATGCAACAGCTTCTGCTTCCAGCACACTTAAGTCCAATTTATCCTTTTTCCGCAATTGTTTCTTTTTCTTGGGTTTTTTGAACCGTAGCATTTCTTCATGTGAGAAGTAATCTGAAGAGACCTTTGCTGAGGAGTTAAGGTCTTCAAAAGTATTTGTCGTCTGACCCTGAATTCTCTTACGCAGCTGATAGGTAGAACATGAAGGACAATAATTCCGTTAGTGTGTATACTTACTACGATCCATTTAATATGAGAGAATGTTAGGAAGAATAGTACCTCCTCTAGCTTCTTCTCAGCTTCACCGGTGAAACGACCCTTTGCATCCAAAAAGATCCCCTAAAGCAAAAGCAATAACATTAATTCCCTCCAAAGAAGTGCCTATAATTCTGGTATTTGAAAATCCGCTAGACAGAGTAACTTACCTCATCAGTAGCAGCCTCATCGTACTGCGGAAGCATCTTCTTTTCTGCCCCGGGATCATCATTAAACCTACAAAAATCAATATCATGCCATGTTTCAGTCTTAAGCAACACATATATGCTCATCTAAATGCCACTGAAATATAATTAAACTTACTTATCATCGTATATTCCCTTTTTCTTCTTGGCTGCTTCATAAGCTTCATTCCGACGCTTCTGTTCTCCAATTTCCACATTTTCTAGCATGTCAATCTCTGCAAGAATAGTTGCAAATCTCATTTATGACAGAGCCTAACATCAACCATGCTGATAACATAAATAAAAGATAGCACAAAAAGATACTAACCATTGTTAACGTCACCATCGGCAAGGACACTTTGGTCTTTTAGTGTCAAGATAACTGCTCCACCTTCCACCACTTTATCCAAACCATGTAGAACTTTAACACCAGATAGATGCCCTGTCAACCAGAATATGTCAAGATAAATTATCAATCAGAATGCATCACATTTAGAAAGGAAGAAAGGAAAAGGAATGCTATGGTATGACAGAATACGTGAATCATTATACTTATTTATACTAGTTTACATGATTACTTCCTTTGAAGATTTAACGTTAGGTGTGAAAGAACTAGAAAGGAAAACATACCGCCATCCTCGCCATCTTCATTTTCACCTTGATTAAGATTGTCCTGAACAAATATAAGATAAGATATATTATTAAACTTTCAAATAAAAGGAAGTTATGAAGAAATAAAAGGATACAATATGTCCAAGGAATGGAGGTAACACCTGCTCCTCAAAAATTCTCGAGAGCTGCTGTGCTCTTTGCTTCTCAGCATTTCTTTTTTCCTCAATTTTACGGCTCCTTGCAACCCATGATAAAGCATCAGAAGCATCAGAAGCATCTTCAACTTTCTTCTTTCTTTCCTCTCTCATCCTAAGGAAGAAAACACAAATTTTTAATTCCTAGACTGCCTGTAATTTGAGATGTCATATAACATACGAGAATCACTTACTTCAAAATGCGATTCTGAAGTTCCAGCGCAGATGCTTCTTTCCCACTTGATGCAGCATCAACATTATCGCCACCTTCATTCAGACCTCTGTTGTCAAAATGTTCATATCTTTCTGCAGCTTTATGAGTCTCGTCATCATCTTCATGACTTTTCTTACTCGCTCTCTCCTTCACTCTTGACCTATCCTTGTCTTTTTCCTTTTCATTATCCCTCTCATTTTCTCTATCTTTATGTCTATCTCTTTCTTTTTCCTTCTCCTTTTCTTTTACCCGATCTCTGGTCTTATCTTTCTCCCTCTCTTTATCTCTACCTCTAGAGATCTCCTTGTCAGTGTCTCCTTCTCTATCTCTTTTTCGGTCTCTCTCTTTCTCCTTATCCCTGCGGTGGTCCTTATCCCTGTTCTTTTCTTTATCCTTGCTCCTATGATCCTTCTCCTTCCTCCTTCCATCTCTGTGTTCTCTAACAGGCGAACCCTCGTAGTCAGCCCTCTCTTCCCTGCTTTCATGCCTTGATTTAGACTTCTCCACTTCCATTGTCAAGAACTTCAGTCAAAGACCTAATCACAAAAAAGGAACAACTCAGAAACAGCGAGCAAAGATGAATTACTCTGACAAATGGTTGCAGGCTACAACGAGCAAAGATGAATTACTCTGACAAAGTACTTTCACACTTATTGACAACTTTCGGTTTCTATACTGGTGACAAAACACAAGAAACGCGTAGAACCCTAACCTAAGACGGATTTCATTATTATTGGGAAAAGATGGTAAAATCAAATCCTGATTCTAGCACTAGCACAAATTCAGAGTGTGGAGAATAAACGGAAAAGGGAACAAGGTCAAGCGATACGAAATTCATCGGAAACAAAAACGCGAACGTCAGAAAAGAAATCTCAAAGAAAACAGAACTTGATCAAAATCCGATTCGAATTACCTCTAGATCAAGCCTTCAATGGAAAGTACTGCAATATTCGGAACGACGGACAAAGAACCCAGTATTGCAGGAGAAATTTTCCGAGGGTTTAGAGAGAAATTGCGAAAGCACACCGACGAATAGTAAGGTTTAGAAGATGAAACCCTAGCAAATGCGAATAAATTTAGAAAAGAATGCTTCGAGCGAGACAGACGACAACTAACAGCAAACCGCGGACGATCGCAAACTCGCCGTGGAAAGAGACGGAGAGACTCTCTGGTGGCCTAGAGAGGAGAACGATTTTGCAAACTAATGGAAAAAGAGAAGATACACGGTATATATATTACTCCGGTTTAAAAGCAAATTCGTTGGTACGGGAATAAATCTTAGTCGGTTTAATTTCTGAACCGGTTATTCCTAATGAAACCTCCGTGGTTTGGAATCATTACCAAAATTGGTTTAGTGTACATATTGCAGATAAAACACATTATCCTGACCGGTCCGGTTTATGAAAACTTAAAAATGAAACCGAGCTGTTTACATAGTCCTCAAAACCTTGAGAAGATCTGCCATTTTTTTTTTGAATCTGCAAGTTTCATAGCAATTTTGGCTATGAGGTAACCAGAAACTAGAAATTTATGAAACAGATTCTTCTTATCAATGAAAGGTTTCTTTAGCATTCAAGAGAAGACAAAGTAGCTAAGATTAGGAGCTAATCGATAGACATGGCTTCAGCGCCATCAGCAGTAATGTTCCTCTGCATTTCTTCCACCATATTCTTCTGTTCATCCTCCATTGTCTCCTGCAACTCATCCACCTGTACATAATAATTTTCACAAAACCAAAACAAATTAAAGTTAGATTTAGCTGTAAACACAGAAACACGAGAAAGGCAAAATTTTGTTCAGAATCTTAGCTATAAACACACAACGAAACCCGTAAAATCGACATACCACATGCAACAACAATGCAAACTGCTTCTTCCTTAGCTCAAGAAGTCTCCAACTTGCTGTATTCTCGGCCTCGAGTTCTGCAATCTCCTTCTTCAATTCATGTATAACCTTCTGTGTCTCTGACCTTGGTGGCTGCGCAGAGATAAGTTTTCTAATGGCTTCACACTCCTCTTTATGTTGTCTCTCTATCTTACTCTCTTCAAGCTGTTTCTTAAGATCTTCTATATCAGACTGTGCCTGCATTATCTGCCTATTTGTCTCATCTTTAAGCTCGTTAAAGTTCTCTTTCTCCCTAAGATTGGCAGCAACAACTGCTTGGCTCTTAAGAAGCGGAATCTCAAAAGCGGAAAGTTCTTGCAAGAAAGCTTTAGCGAGCCTACCACAGTCACTGTAGTTATCTTCTTCTTTGTCTAGTTCGATAACAAAAGAAGTGAACTTCTTCTGAAGCTTCTTCAATGGAGGTTCACCTCTGGTGGTGGTGGTGCGTGTGAGAAGCCTATTTCTTATAATTTTGTCATCATTTAACGGATCGAATGCATAATTAGCTGCTACAGTATCTGACCTACCACTACCAGAAACAATCCTCCTAGCTCTCACTGACATCTTTAACTACTAGACTCTTTTAGTTAGAATCTGCAGAACAAACACAATTCATAAGCTAGGCAAAATATGATAAATTTTCGCACAGTTCTGACAAAGCATTATCTAAAACCATACAAATAAATCTCTGTAAGCTAAAAACTTGCTGAAAACAATGAGAACAAGGTTCTTTTGAACAAGGATACTCGATTCACCTGGTTATTAAACATAACAAAAACATTCAAACTAGTAATTAAGCAATTAAGACTTGGATTTCTTCTTCTCATTGTCAAACTTGTTCTAGGACAATTTTCCGTTTATCATATTTTCATTGAACCGAAATAGCAGTGAGATTTACCCAATAAATAATCTGCAAAAAAGAGAGGATATTTGACTTACTTGAACCGAACCCAAGATCAATTTACCTCTTCGAAACTGAACCCTAATTCTATGTTTCCGTTCCTTCTTCCCCTTTCCCTCGTTCTTCAGTTTGCTCGTTCCTTTTTTTTTTCCTTTTTCTATTGAATAAATTGTATACAAGCTCCTGCACTTTCATTTATTGTATACTAATCCTTATTCTTTTTTTAATTACAATATAAACCTTCACAGTGGTGAATTGAAGTAGTTTAATTACTACTACAGTACTACTAGTTAGTAATTTACCTTTATAGGAGTCCAGAAAATTTTGGTCTTAACATTCCAAACACTATGAACCTAGGATGTTGAATATTGGTTTGGGTTCTGATCGATTTCGATTTTTCAGATATATAAAAAAGTATTACCGATCTATATATGTATGTATTAATACTCAATTCGATTTTCGAATAAAAAAAATCCCAATTCAATTCAAACTGGTCTGAATAGAACTTTTCTTCATGTGTTTAAACATCTCAAGCTAGTTCAGTGTCATGTAAATTAGCCCCCAATTAGAGCCAAAGCGAAGGTGTTCACGATCAGAATTGAAGAAGAATCCAGTTCCTAACAAAAATTGGGTTTTTTTTTTTTTGTAATTTTGAGTAAATTATGAGCTTATGCTAGTTTTCGCCATAAAGCACAGAGCTAATTCTACGACTTGTCTTCAACTATCACAATATTTACATTTTTATTCTACACAGAACACACAATAGGATCGTAACCAGAGCTTAATGGAAGACATTTTGATTTTACAAAGTCTATGAATCGGAGACGGACACTATACGTAATCATACCCGGATGATAATCTTTCGGATGCAAGGTTTCGTTTGGTCTGAGTGGGCAAGAGACATCGCGTGTTGTCTTTGCTTTTAAGCCATTTCGAGCCTTTCTCTTCGTGGTTCATCGTCAGCTTTGATGCGACTGATTTGATTCCGCTCCTCATATAATTCAGAACCAACACCGCAAGATCTCTGCAATGCAGCCATGATTCAACGATAACCCCATCTATGAAGAAACCGCAAAGAAACATCACAGCAAAAATAATTTAGAATGCAAAAAATACTTGTGTTGTGTACATACAAGGGTGAGCAAGGAGAGCGAGAACCGTTGATAAAGTAGACGAACAAGTAGGAATCGAAATGCTGTCCGTTGATTAAGTAGAATCCGTGTAACCTCCTCACACATCTGAAAGACATTCTTTTGTACAACCGGATTGCGGGATTGTTGTGTGCAATCACATGAAGGTAAACACCACGGCACACAGGGATACCAGAAGCGTATTTAACAACCTCATTAATAAGCGACTTAGCTGCACAAACAAGTTGCAGAACTTAATAATATTAATAAACCAAGCAATGGAAGAAAAGCATCTCAAGCCATCAACAAATTTTCAAATCATCGGTTTACTACATGGGGTCAAATCAATACCTATTCCACGTTTTCTGTATGTTTCTACAACTCCAAGTGTTAGGATGTACACCAATGTCTCCTCTCCCTTCGACGAGTCATATCTTATTAGATCTGATATCTGTACAAGACATAGAAAACTATCAAACATATACCCAAAAAAATAAAAATAAACCTTGACTCTAACATTAAACGAACAAGTACAAAACAAGTTTGGATCATAATCAAGATGTTACACAAGTGGCCCCCTTTGATTTTCTAGAACTTTTGTAAGAAACCCATCTAATGTACATGGCTTTAAAATTCACTCTTAAACCATAGGACATTATGAAATTGATAGACAACATTCAAAATCTACACTTTACAAAACCTTACAGCTTCTTATAAAAAAAAAACCAGAAGGCCGTTCAAAACAAGCTTCAATCATAACTTAAAACATTACAAATTGAAGTTTTTCTGATCAAATTGTAAGAAACCCATTTAGGATATTCAAAATCTACACTTGAACTAAATCATGAACAAGGAAGACACCTGAAACAAAACGAAAGAAACTCACTTCGCTTTCTTTGGCAAGCACGATTTTGGCAGTAACAAATCCAATAAGTTCTTCAGAATGACCATCAGGGCGGCTCCGATCAATAGCAGCCCAAGAGACGATATCACCTCCGTTGACAACATTCTGAAAAAACTCAGACTCATACCTGAACAATGCACATGCTTTGATGAGACCCTTCCTAAAAGGGAAAGTCAAATCCCAAAACCAGATCACACATAAAATCTTCGGATCAAAGGTATTTATTTACCTAATTGGGAATATGTCGCGATGGATTTGCTCCAAACGTTCTAAATCAGAAGGGTTTATTGGCCTGAAGCAAATAGTTGGACGACGACTGATTTTGGGGGCGTCCATTGATGAATTCTCCACGAATCCACGGGGAAAACGCGACATTGATCGAGATGATTAATAAACCTGAAATTGTTGATTTTTATAACAACTTTACATTTGAGAAAGAATCGAGTTCGAGATCAAATCGGTCTCTAACCCGTTTGTCTGAATCGGATCCGGGTGGGTTAGGGTTTCCAGAATCCGAAGATGGGTTTGTTGATCTGCAAAGGTTTCTCGCAGAGTCAAGTGGGAATATCGAAAGAAATGTCAAAAAGAAACGACTTTTGGAGAAAGAAGAGGAATGAAAGGTACTTGCTTGCTTGATTGCTTGATTGCTTTGCCGTCTTCCCCACACATCGTTATGGCTTCAAGCGAAACATCTTTGATTCTTCGGATCATCTCACGTGCCTTGCGACTAACAAGCACGTGCATCTTCATCATTCTCTTCTTTGGACATTCTACTGTTTAGTTTATGGTTTGGTTTGGACAGAATGGTGACAACAAAACAATCTTAGAATAGTTAATGCAGAATGAGTAGATTAAATATCATATTTTGGGGTAATATCATCACTCATTTCGATGAATCACTTAACATTACAAGTAATTTATTTTAGGTAAATCATTTAATTTATCATCTCAAATTTAGACGAATTATGTAAAAACTTACAGAATCTCAAATAAGTTGATAGATAAGACCACCTTAAACCTGTGTCTTGCCAATGCTTAGTTGGTCACATAACCCGGTACTAAGACAGTTACTGATATATGGTGTCATAGCATCAAGGCATCAACTAACTAAAACACAGAATGATATAGAATCCACGAGATATGATTATATATTCAGAACATGGATCAAGGATTGATAGTTGTAGATAATTACGGAATTACATTACTCTTCATCTATTCTCAACTAAACAACGCCGTTCAAAAATCGGTGACTAAGAACACCTTCCGCCATTGGCCGCTTCCTATAGTCAGCGTTCAACATTGCCTACCAATGCAAAGACAATATCGATTAAAGACCAAAACTTTCCAAACATGAAAATTAATATCGGGTTTAACATTTACTAAGGTTTAATCAGTTGACTATATAGGCATTCTCAAAATTTCTCCTCCATGTTTCTCTATATTTTCTTTTCATTACCATTTCTATTTAACTTAGATCAGAGTTCAGTTATTTAACTTTTTTTTTCCTGTGAACAACGATGCAGAGAAAATTGGAGTGACGAAATACCTGGAGTAATTCCCAACCAGCTCTATCACCAAGATCCAGAAACTTTACAGCTTCTTCGAGGCGTTCATCAGCCAAACAGTACCTGTAAGAAAAAACTAGTGAGGTATTTCAAACACGCAGTAACTTGGAGTAATAATCGACTAATTGAATACAACGGCTCTTTGGTGCTGCTAAAGTGAAATGCAATTTATGTAAATTTTAACAAAATCTAGTTATGACTATAGAAAATGTTAGTTAATCTGAAGATAGCAAGAGGCTTACTCTCTTACAGCCTCGATATCCAGCCGGAAAGTGTTTTCCAGTAGCCTCTGCAGTTCATCAGATTAAATTGCGGTTAAACAAAAAACTGTTTTGAAGTAGGTATATTCAGCACAAAAAGAGCTGATACATTTGTTGGATCAAGAGGAGATCTTGTGTTCTTGCCTGAAGAGAAAGAGAATCCATTACGCCGACTTCACAGAATGGAACAAAGGCTAAGTATGCAAAAAGAAGACCGGCTTCATATCTGTAAACCACAAGAAAGTGTTAAACCTTTATCAAATTGCAACTTAACACATGAAAGACTTAGAAAGCAAAAGAATTACATGTCATCTGCAATCCCAAAAGCTCTTTTCTCAAAAACTGTGAAAGCACCAGCAGCAGTTGCCCTTCGCCAAAGTTGCTCTGACAGTGAACCAGAAGTGGCTCCTTCTTCCAAGCATGAAGGCCTGTAAGGTATGCTCAGTCTATTAACAGAGAGTTGATAAAAAGCACAAACATTATCTTAACAATGCTAGTTCCAGTAATAATCAGCAAGACCAAAATGGCGAAATATAAGATAAAACTACAATAGCTGAGAATAAATAATCAATCAGGGAGAGATGAGGAGAGTGAGGGAACCTTATGTCAACAGAAAAGGCTAGATCTCGCAGCCGCGGTATTAAATAGATAGCTTCTCGTTCCGCTGGTGTACTAAAGATAATTTCACCAGAAAGAAAAATCGATTGAATTAGTAGAGTACATGATACACTTATATTGAGAGAGAGGTGTGTATGACTATGCTATCACTTTCACGTGCTCGTAGGGGAACATACTTGAGAACAATTGAGGATGGCCCGAGGCTTTGGTGTAACCTGTCATTATCATGCATAAAGGCTAGGCCCTTCATTGCACCCTGAAGGATCTTAATGACAAAGTTTCTCCTTCGTTTCACCATCTGCTCTTTTTCATAAGGATTCCATACTCCTTGGGAGCGAGCTCTGGATGTTTTTTCACTCGCAATTTGCGCGTAGTCAGCTGCACTATCTTTCCCACCATCACGAAAAGCCAGCCACTGTATGCATGAATCGACTCAACCTATGTTCCATAAGGTATACCAAAATATCCACAAACTAGTGCAGCTTAGACTAAAAAAACTACACTCAAAAGCCTCAAATTGTAAGTCTAACCTGTTCCCCAAGTTGTGTCTCAAAGCCACCAACAAGTATAAGCAGATTAGCAGGCAGGCTTTTGCTCTGTATAGAAAAGGTGATTTAACTATTAGCCACCGATGAGATGTAATTGCTAAGAAGCCATTTAGCATTTTTGCATGGCTATTTATCCAACCTGGAGAAAAGAGTGTGCATTAAGCTCGTTTGCTGCCATCATGTCAGCCTCAACTCCACCAGCACGCTGTCCTGGATAGACCTTTACAGAGACAAGTATGTGAGACAAAGAACGAATGGAAAGCAATTTAAGATCCAAAGTGAAGTTTGATGATTCTCATAATGTAAGGAGGACTCGCACAGCTGAACAAAATATGCCCAGAATGTAGAGAGACTCATGAAAAATGGAAATTGCCTTCTGGAAAACAGATTAACCTTAAAGACAATAGGCGTTCCTCGAAATGGACCCTGAGATATTCTTCCTTCATATAGTCTGCATACAAACTGCTGTGGCTAATACATTTTTAACTTGACCAAATATATTACCGTCTAATACATTGTCAACATAACGCCAAAAGTGCACCTGATCTTAACGCCACCTTCTCCAATATCTTGAGATTTTAATCGCCCAATATCATCAGAAGTATATTCAAAGTCAGATCCTGACTGCAGCCCTGTATAGCTAGGGGTATAAAAGAGGTGAAAGAAAAGGTGAAAGGTTAGAATACAAAGTAGAACAGGAAGCAGAATCTAACAAAATCAAGATGCACAATAATCATATGGTAAGTCAATGTAACCCACTTCACAACAATGAAAGCATATACACATAAATTCGATAAGATCAACGAAAGTGAGATTTTAGACCCTTCGAATATCTTCCACATACACATATTTTAGATTTAAGCTCACGTATACATTTCATAAACCTGCGGTAATTACAGACTTCACATATACATCTTTGAGTATTTTCTCACCTATCATCTTCCACATATAGACTCAATTTCGATATAAATTAGAGATATCTCTAGCTAAAGAGAGAAAACAAAAAATCCAGTGAGAGTACCTAGTTACATTCATGAATCCGTAGCTTCCAATAAGCCGCCCTACCTCGAACGAGTCAGCGCTGGTTATCAAACCCGCCGTCACCGCATGCAACCGCCGAATCGGCCGATTCCGTCCACGCGAATTCACAATCCGACGACCGGAGAACCCCTCGCCTGATTCTCGATGGATCAAAGAGAAACGCGAAACGCATTCTAAGGAAACGCGATGAACAGCGACCAGATTCATCGCTGTTGTTTGTGTTTCGTTTTGCTTCACTTCAAATTCCTTTCAAGTTTTTTTCCAATGATTTAACGAGTGTTATTAAGAGAGAGAGAGATAAGAGCCAGGAAAGTTTTCTATTTGTCCTACGTGGCTTTTATAAGATAGATAATTAACTAACGACCGGATAGATATATATTAATCTTATTATTAGTTTGACGGTGTATAATATGCCACGTACGAAACTCACCGAAAAAATAAGTAAGCGTTACAGAAAAAGCTGCTCTCGATGCTACGTGTACTTTTAAACCGAATTAATCCGAACCAAATACACGAAATGGAATCGGTTTAGTTTAGGTGGCAGTCACTGTGTATACCAAATCGAATCGTAGATAACCAAACTGAATTGAACCGAAGAAACTTAAACCGAAATGGCCATGACTGTTTTCTCGAGAAGTCATTTTTTCTTCGGCTTGGAAGGGAGAAGATCAAAGATTGGGTCTTTAACACTTGAGAGAGAGAGAGTCTTGTAAGGTGTTTGAGCTCGCGAAGAACGGAAGAAATTTTCAGGATCAATCAATCGATCAGTCTTTGGTGAACTAACTCTTGCTTTTTCATTCGTAGTTATGGAACCGGTTCCCGAATCCGTACCGTCGCCGAACTCGAATACGTCGTCTATACCACCGCCGGTGAACTCCGTGCCGCCTTTCTTGAGCAAAACCTACGACATGGTTGATGATCCGTTGACCAATGAGGTTGTGTCTTGGAGCAGCGGGAACAACAGCTTCGTCGTCTGGAGTGTCCCGGAGTTCTCGAAGGTGCTCTTACCCAAGTATTTCAAGCACAACAATTTCTCCAGCTTCGTCAGACAGTTAAATACTTATGTAAGCATCACTTTTTGTGTTCTTTTTAGTTTCTCTTCTCGAAATTGATCGTTTTTTCGTGGTACTATTTGGGGGATTCAGGGGAAATCGTGAAATACTGAAATGTTGAAGTTTGAAGGGTTTTAGTCTTGGTTTAAGTCTCTTCTTACTATATAGCTGAGCATGGTTTTTTAGTGACTAGATCCATGGTTGTGTTGGATTCTTTTTAAAGCCATGTCAATCTTTCTACTCACCAAAAGGTTCCACAGAAGTTTGCAGGCTCACTGTCACATATATCTGAAGATTGGTTTCCTCAATTGCTTTCTGCCTTGTAGCTCTAAATCACAAAACAGAATGTCTATCAGTTGTCTGAACATTAGCTTTGCTTTCGTTTGTATATGTCCGTCCAGGTACATTTTTTTTTATAAACTAAGAACTATTACTTTCCTTAAGTGATTTTGTGTTGCATCCAGGCATAGTGTGGATAATTTGTTTTCTTCTCAAACTTATGCTATAACTAAAACATATAACTAATCTGGACTGTTTTCTAGTCTACCTGTTTTGTACAATAACTCTATGTTGGCTTTTCTACTTCCAGAAAATTCAAGCAACCTCGTTTCAGTTCTTCAATTTGAATTTCGATATTTATAATAGTCTCTCTGTATTCTTATGTTCAGGGTTTCAGAAAAGTTGATCCAGATCGATGGGAATTTGCAAATGAGGGATTTCTTAGAGGCCAAAAACAACTACTGAAGAATATTGTTAGGAGAAAACCTTCACATGTGCAGCAGAATCAGCAACAAACTCAAGTTCAGAGCTCATCTGTTGGTGCTTGTGTCGAGGTGGGGAAGTTTGGAATAGAAGAAGAAGTGGAAAGACTTAAGCGGGATAAGAATGTTCTTATGCAAGAACTCGTCAGGTTAAGGCAGCAACAGCAAGCTACCGAAAACCAACTGCAGAATGTGGGACAGAAAGTTCAGGTGATGGAGCAGAGGCAACAACAAATGATGTCGTTTTTAGCAAAGGCTGTTCAAAGTCCAGGGTTCTTAAACCAGTTAGTACAACAGAATAATGATGGCAACAGACAAATTCCAGGAAGCAACAAAAAGAGGAGACTTCCTGTAGATGAACAGGAGAATTGTGGGGACCATGTGGCTAATGGTCTTAACCGTCAGATTGTTAGATATCAGCCGTCGATAAACGAAGCAGCCCAAACTATGCTTCGACAGTTCTTAAATACTAGTACCTCACCTCGGTATGAATCAGTTTCAAACAATCCTGACAGTTTCCTATTGGGTGATGTTCCCAGTTCTAACTCTGTAGACAATGGGAACCTTTCAAATAGAGTTTCTGGAGTAACATTGGACGAGGTTTCACCCAACGCAGCTCACTCGGCAACGAATCAAGTAAACGAAGCAGGTTTGGCTCAGCATCCTCAAGCTAGTTTGGTTCATCCAAATTTAGGTCCAAGTCCGTCTCAAGGAGTAGCACCTGCAGCCTCTTGGAGCCCTGAATCTGATTTAGTTGGATGTGAGACGAGTAATGGAGAGTGTTTCGATCCAATAATGGCTGTTTTAGATGCAATTTCTCCTGAAGGCGAGGGTGAGATGGATGAGTTACTGGATGGAGTCCCTAAGCTGCCCGGAGTCCAAGATCCATTCTGGGTACAGTTCTTTTCTGATGAAAGCCCAGCGATGGCAGATACAGACGAGATTCTATCAGGATCAGTGGAGAATAATGACATGGTAATGGAACAAGAACCAAACGAGTGGACCCGGAATCAACAACAAATGAATTATCTTACTGAACAAATGGGACTTCTTTCCTCAGAAGCACAGAGGAAATAAAGGTAAGAACACGTTAAGTTCAAAAGATGTTTCTCTGCATTGTTGTATATCTTCAGAGTTATCATTTGTTTCTCACAATATAGATTTTCAGGGGAAGTTGTGAAAGGAGATATGAAGGAAGGAGGAATATATGGTGTTTATACCCTTTACATTTTGACTGGGAGATGCAGAAAACTTAAAAAAAAAAAAAAAGAGAGAGAAGAAACGTAAAAGATTTACTACCATGCTTGTGAATAAAAGTAGAGATCGTTTTTTTGTGTTGTTTGTTTCTGTTTTACTTTTGTGTGAAAACGTTCGTCGTGTTCAACTATAATTATCTCAGTACAGTGATCTGTTGGTCCCTGACCGATTCATGCCCCAAAAGGACTATTTTCGTATGGTTATTAAAAAATACATGTTTAATATCTTTTGATCATAAAGATCCTTACCACACGATGACAAGTTAAGATCAATTCGATTGAATGGGGAAGATGGAGTATAAAGAATCTGTACAATAGATATTTATCTTTATCTTTAACGGCTCTTTGTATAGTTTCATAGATTTGTCCTTCGCTTGCTGCTTGAAGATTAAGCTTGGAGTTTGATGCTTGATGCTTTAGACCAAGACAACGATGATGACAATGAGTAGAACAATCCCAAAAATGAGAATAAGTAGACATGTCTGCAACAAAGTAAAAGATAGCAAACTTAGCTTTAGCTGCTACAAATATGAAATCACAGAACTGAAAATTTGAGAAGCGAGTTTCTTAGTGCGTACCAAAGAGGAGTTTGATCTTTGAGTTTTAGCTGCTTTTCTGAGTTGAGCAGTGGCTTGTGTAGTTGCAGCATGTGAGTTATCAATGTTAGCGCTGATGTCATCTGCCAATGCACAGTATAGGTTTTTTTCTGAGATGTTAAAGAGGGAAAAAGAAAACAAACAAGGAGATTTTACAATTTCAAATTGGTGAGTTACTTACCGACAATAATTCCTTGATGGTTCACTAGACCAGCTAGATCTTTGAACATTTCATTCACCTCACTAATCTGTTCTTGAACTTCTCTAATTCCTTGCTCTCTTTCCTCGATAATTGCTTCATTGAATGTTATCTCGTTATCTAAAAACACCACTTCCTGCCTGGAAATGAGAATATAAAAAGTTAGTAAATAGCATCTTGCTGCCAAAACAGAGAAGATGAATTTAACAGGGTTTCAGGACCAGAACCCACATCAAAAAGTTTCTTAACATTATATTAAAAATTAAGGCTATAGTTAGTAGTGCCAAATGTAAACTACTCCATTGATACTTAGTTAGTTATCTCATTAAGGAACAAAAGATAAGTGAAAGATGGTTTCAATGTGAATTCTGGAGCAAAATGCATGCTTGACTCACATTTAGTTTATGTTTATCATTACAAATGACCAAATGAATTAGTAAAATAACATGATATTATACAATCAAATCACACTCCTCACCTTCTTGATTGTAGAAGAAGAGTTTGCTCCTGGGAGGTTCTTAAAGATTCAGTATCCAGTTCCGGTGCATTATAACTGCATGAGTGGCATAACAATGAAGCATGTGTAAGTGAGACTCATATTCCACAAACCATCAGAAACAATCCTACATTCAAAGCTTTCTGAACATTCGCAAAGTTTATCGTACATTAATCAAGCTATCTTCTTTTATAACATGCAAGTATATAATCCAGCGATTTTTTTTCTTTTCATAGGAAACAACGAGATTCATTTACCATGATCTTCTGTTTCTTAACATAACTGGTCAAAAGAGGTTACCTGGTAGGTATTTCTTTTGTGACCACAGGAGTATATGTTATTTCTCTTTCAGCTGCAAGTCTCTGAGCTTTCTGAAACTCTTTGAGAACTGATTGGAAATCTTTTGCCAGTTTAGCATCCGCAATCTTCTTTATTTGCTGCAATTTAAACATAACATCAGAATTAGAATACACACATCATCAATCAAGTAACCAATTCTCCCACCAAATGAATAAAATGGTAAGATAATGACAATATTAAACCAAAAAAAAAAATTGTTCAATAGAAAATGTTCGCTTAGACATCTAACATTTCATAGCATCGTATGAGAAGGAAACAAAAACTTAAGCATTTTCTTACACTAGCTTCTCCATGAAGATCGGCTTCGCTAGCTTCCTTAAGTTTAGCTGAAGTATTTTTCACCAATTCTGATATCTGTAACCTTGTCTTTTGCCTGCCAACAAAAGAACCTAACACTTTTGAAACAATTCACATAACAAATAGATGAAACCAATCTAGAAAGTGAAGCTCATTATTTGCAAAATTGTCACGCATTAACAAAGCAATTTAAAATTCTCTACCATAGTTATGCAGCAAATAATCTATGAAAAAAAAACCAAAACCCTAATTAACACAGATTTAACAACAGAAGAGTGTGATTAGGAATTGCTACTAACAGCTTGTCTCGCAATTCAAGAGTATCTTTAGGCGTTCCAATCGAATTAACGAGGCGGAAGAAGGAATTGACAGCCGTGCTGATCCTGAAAATCCCGGCGGCGACCTCCTGAGATGGATCTCCACGAGACGACGGTCTCTGTTGTCTCCCGCCGGTAAAACGATTCGGAGCCTGAAATCGAGTACCAGCTTCGAGATCTTGGAAACTCATCGTCTCTTCTCTCGAATCTCTCAAAAATCTTCTGATCTTTCTCTCTCAGGGGAACTAACAAAGACGAAGATGATGGAAATGAGTTAGGTAAATTATAAGTTTTTCCAAATTTTATTGTATAATTTTGAATACATTATTTAATCTCATGTGGTCCGCGTGAATATGGTGGTGGATGGAATTTATTAATACGTCAAAATTAGTATTTGGCGGTGACACGTCATTGCGAGGGAAGTATCCTGCGTTGGCGTTGTTGACCTCTCCTTCCGTTTAATATTGAAACTCGGTTCCATTAAACCGGACCGATTCATGTTTGGTTTTTAGCTGTTTCCTATGAAAAAAAAAACTGTAATCGAACTCTCGAGGCTAATCTGAATTTGAAGTTCTTTAAAAACATTAGAAAATAAATAATATATTGCTCATTTAGGCTTTTAGCAGTGTCCATTGTGAATCGGTTTGACTTTGGGTCAACACTTTCATTGACTTCGAATAATTGGTTAAATGGTTTTGGGCTACATTGGGTGGGTTTGTGCCTTTGTGGAGTTAGAAAAAGGAGAAAAGTCTTGGGCCAAAACAAGAAGAAGTCCATAAAGAATAAAGTTGGAAATAATATTATTTGTTGGAAACAATTAGTAATAAAATAGTAATTTTCAATGAAAATTAATATTTTACTTATTACTAGTTTACTACTAAGTTATCATATTTATTATTGAATTGAGAGAATTAAAACTTTGATATATAAACCATTTTATTTTATAGAAAACAATGATATTTTTTTTTGATAAAGTAATTATATTTATGTAATTGTTTCTAATACAACATAAATTAATAATTGTTTGTTACGTAACTTCTAACTTTTGTTTTGAAATGAACTAGATCAGGAGCTGTACATATGTGCGGGATTTTTGTACCATACGATTTTCTAGTATAAAATTTATGTCATCTAGGTTTCGAATGTGTGTATCAGTTTGAATTTTTTATGAATATTTAAAATAGATTTATGTAACAAATTACAGGATTGAATATATTTGTTTTGAAATGAATTGAAGAGAAAAAATATAGAAATATATAAAAAAGTGAAGATATTATTTGTTGGAAACAATAATAAAATAAAAAAGTACTAAAATAGGATTAAAGGCGTAACGCAAACCCACACGTTGAGTGCGCGGTGTCATATAAAGCAAAACACACTCTTCCCTCTCTCTCTCTATACGCATCATCAATCTCGAAGCAAGTTTCGGTTTTTAGGCCAATCTCTGACTGAATCTGCGTGACAAAAAGCAAGAAATTACATATCTCTCTCTCTCCGACTTCGAATATCAAAATCCATGGCGGTATGCTCTACGTTTTTTTTCTATGTATAATTTTTTTTATTCGGAAGCGGTTTAGGTTTCCTTTGCTGCTAGATTTTGTTGCGATCCATATTGTTTCTCGGGAAAATTTCTCACGATTGAAATTTTTGGTTATTGATTTGATTTCTTCTTCTGGAATTTGGATGATCTGTGGTTAGATTGTTCCACTTGCCGACATATATCTCCGCTGCTATTTGTTCTAATTCGTCGTTATTTTCTGGAATCGAAATTGATTGTGTGATTCTGTATTTGCAACTCTGAATTTTTATTTTATTGTGTGTCTCGTTGTGATCTGTAATCGTGCAACTATCTATGTCTCCGTGATTTCTAGGTTTTTGGTTTTTTGTTTATTGTAGCAAAATCGCGATTGTGTGATTCTCAATTTGGAACCGAATTTTGCATAGGCCATTGTCCATATCACTTTTAAATTCCTCCAGCCATTGTCGATTAGTTTCCTAATTGTTAGCCTCAAACGTACAGATCATGGTTCATTTGAGTGATTCTATCTAGATGATTTGGCTGGATTTTAGAAGCAAATAGTTTTATATAAGAATGTTTATCTACAATTGAGTCATGTGTCATATCTGAATCATTATGAGCAATGTGTTTTACTATAAAAGTATAACCTTGTGAAAATCTAGGCTTCTTTGAGCTGACTTGATTGAAGTAGCGTGCTTTTTTTTTTAATGTTAAATGAGACTTTTGATCGATTAGCTATACTTGGATACAAAAGTAGTTGTACTGTAAACAGTTTCATTACACACCTGTTTTATTGTTTTCGTTAATGAATCTTTCCCTTTTAATTCTTTGCGATGACAGTCACAGGTAAGGTCAGTAAAAGTTGGCAATCTCTCTTCAGGAGCAACTGAGCATGATATAAAAGAGTTTTTCTCTTTCTCTGGTGAAGTTGAAAGCATCGACATCCAAAGGTTAGTGATATTTTTTTTCTTGTTCTTTGATTTCATAATCGTGAAATTTAAAGCTTTTTTATCAATTAACTCCCGAATTTTAAATGATCGAAGCTTCTTCTCAGCAAATTTAGATACAGTTCTCTTAAACTTACTGACTGTGAGCTTTTTGTTTTGTTTTCATTTTCTGACTATCAGTAACGAGCATAGTGCTTATGTCACATTTAAAGAAACTCAAGGAGCAGAGACTGCTGTGCTCTTATCAGTGAGTTCACCCTTATTCCCTAGTCCCTCCTATCTTAATATTATCGTAGTAGCATTCAACTCTTACATAAGACTGTTAATTGAGACCAATCCATGCGTTTCTCGCCAGCATTTAAACCTTCGTTTAATATGGTAAGAAATACTCAGAGGTACTTTCACTTCTCGTCCTCTTGGAACCTGTTCTGTGTCTGGACTAAAGAAGTACAAGTAAAATTAGTTTGCTTATTACTAATATTTAGGACCATTTGTAATTTGCATTACTAACAAGGGGTGTTATTTCAGGGAGCAAGTATTGCCGACCAATCAGTCATCATTGAAATGGCTCCCAACTACAGTCCACCAGCAGCCCCTCATGCTGTAATGTCTTTCTTCATACTTGTTTTTCTTCCATTCAATAGGTTTACTTTAAAAGAATTGATAATTTGTGATAACTTGCAAAAATGTAAACCTGTCAAACCCATGATTGGTAGAAATGTCGAGCGAGGTTTTATTCTTTGTGATTTAGTGAAAAGTATTCATCTCAACACTCTATAGAGCAGCAATATCGTAGGGGTGTTAATTTGTGTTAATTTTCTCAGGAAACACAGAGCAGCGGTGCAGAATCTGTTGTCCAGAAGGCAGAAGATGTTGTGAGCAGCATGTTAGCTAAGGGTTTCATTCTTGGAAAAGATGCGGTTGGCAAAGCAAAAGCTTTTGATGAGAAACATGGTTTCACTTCAACTGCAACCGCTGGAGTTGCTTCACTAGACCAAAAAATCGGTCTTAGCCAGAAACTTACAGCTGGAACAAGCTTGGTCAACGAAAAAATCAAGGCGGTGGACCAAAACTTCCAGGTAACAGAGAGGACCAAGTCTGTGTATGCAGCTGCGGAACAGACTGTGAGCAGTGCAGGAAGCGCTGTGATGAAGAACCGTTACGTGTTAACTGGTGTCAGTTGGGCCGCAGGAGCATTCAACAGAGTGGCTCAAGCAGCTGGAGAGGTTGGACAGAAAACAAAAGAGAAGGTTGAAGCTGAGCAACCGCCACAACCAGCACAGTCACAGCAGCAACTGCCAGAAGGGTATTCTCCGATTCATTCATCTGAATACTCGAAGAACTAAAATCATCAAGTTAGAACGGTTTCGTTTGTTTCTCCTTGTTGGTTTCTTTGACATGGAAGTTGGAAATTTCGTTTGGTCTTTGGGATGTAACATATAAGCTATGCCTGGATTTTCCCTACTACTATTAGACTATAGTTTGGGTTTTTCCAATATATATTTAATAAGTTGACATTGAAATCTTTCTTTAAATGTTACAAATTCAGTTTGATCCTAGGTTACCAAAATGAGATCCTTTTTCCTAATTTCGATAATAAAATCTAGCTAAGATCAGCTTCAATAATTCAACTTCCACAGCGAAGAAGAGTTTGACCGGTCTGTAGCATACTCCAATGCGGGCGATAGATGCCGAGAAAGATACTGTTTAGAAAGTGCAGATTTTAAATAGATCAAGAGGGTTCGATATCGCGAGTTTTTCTTCTTCAGAACTTGAATATAGGCGTGTAAGCCAAGCCATATCGCTTCTTCTTTGCATAGTTTAAGAACTGGTCTGAAACTAGAACCAGTGTTGATTCTGCGCACCCTTCGATTGATGAGTCTGAACATGTACCTATCAGTTGGAAAGAAATGAAGAACACTATTATTTAACAGAACCAAATTAGATGATTCAAAATCAAAAGAAACCAAACCAAAACCAAAACCCGAAATGCTCGAAAACATATGATATAATTTTGATTCCATACCTCATAGATATTGTGATGAATTTGAATAACGTTTGAGGATGAATCTTCCAAAACCGGGACACCTCGTAGACATAACAGTGAAACTTCATTGCAGCTAACAGAAAGATCTGATAGATGTTTAACCTGACAATTTCTCCCGAGTTGATGTTCGAGTCAAATAGAATTGGATGACATTTCGGAACCAAGAAGTAACACAATTTTTGCCGAAGACTTCTAACTGGTTTGTTCTGCCAAGCTACAGAAAAGGTTGAACTTATATGGCCACTCAAGTACCTGTTTTCATGAATTTGAGTAGCAAAATTAGGAATAAAAGCTGAGGAAACAGATCCAAACAAGTATATTTATAAGGGAAAACTACAAGAGATGAGGCAGACCTTGTGTAGTCAACTTGAACTTCAAATGTGCGGGAATTAATAAGCAAACCCGTCCATCTGACAAAAGGAACTCCATTATCACCCACAAACATTCTGTTAGAAGCACACCTAGATTCTTCTTCATCTTCAAAATTTATGCAGAACTTTTTTTCGTTCATGAAGCAGTTGTAATCTTTAAATCCATGCTTCAACCTGTGATAGAAGCTAGTCGCCTGATCTCTCGAGGTAGACACAAACAGGTAGTCATCAATAAATCTCAGTAACTTATAGCTCGTGGGAGCGATAAGCTCTTTCTCTCTATTGCATTCTTTAGCAGACACATCTTTAGAGGCTTCTTCGAGGAACGGGTAGATCAAAGTTCTCTCAAGATGCCCATAGTAAAAACAACATAACAAGGATGATAATCTGTGTCCCTGAGGTATTCCAGCTATTTGTACATAGAAGCTTTTATCCAACTGCAGCATGTTGTTCTTTAGCATATTTCCTATCCAAAGCATGAGATCCTTTTTCCTCACTAGATGGTTTTTTCCCTAGAAGATTGGACCAAAACCATAACACTGTTAAGGATATAAGTAAAGAACTACGGGGACACTACAAGCTCTAAGAAATGAAATCTCTAGAGATCTATCAGCAGTCCAATAGTTTTGTATTTTACCCTCTTGAACCTATTATCCTCTTTTCTGAGGCAAAGATGAACCAATGAAGTAGATATGTTTAGTTGCACAAACAGATTAATCAACAGGTTTAAAAGGCAACACAAACCAAAGCCTTCCTAATGAACAATCCATGAACTGGAAATTTTATTCTAATTGATCATATTTTTAATCCTATGAGCAGAATGTGTTTTTGACATTAGGCTCACACAATTGTTGCAGAGATACTCCACAGATCCAGCAAACATGTTTCTGAAAAGTACCAAAAGATCAAAGAGATTTTAGGTTAAGAAGGAGCATACCTGATCAACCATGATACTTTGCAGTGCATTATATGGAACAGTTGATGTGTATCTTGAAAAGCTAGCATTTTTATCACTCGAGACTAGTATATTGTTTACCCAATTAGATCTCTTCCCACAGCAGACCAACCTACATCTGTTTAAGATGTATTCATCTTTCAGGAAACTTTGAATGACATGAAGCAGCTTACTCTGGTCAATTGAATCAAATGCTTTGAATACATCCGCAACCACAAAGAACAAAGGAGGAAGTTCTCCAGATTGACTTCTTAAATGGATCAGATATGGGCATAGGTTTCTGTAGAAATCATCATGGTCAAAAACAGAAGATCCAAGAACATCTGGTTCTTTGAGCTGGATGTCCTTCAAAACAGCATGTATATCACGAAGAGATTGCGACCTTGACGAAGAACTAAAATCTAACACCAACCTCACTCCATTGGCCTTTGGTAAAATTCTAAACTTCGATAACTTTTTACTTTCAGCTTCAGCATTGTCCACTTGGACATATCCATCAAGGGTTTTGCTAATTTCTTTGCTTACTAACCTTTCCCAGCTGCTTCTCCGGTAATAATAAATATTTAGCCGCCCTCCTTGGCTTTCAGTGGCATAGAAGTTGAAGTGCACCAATTTCTTGACAATCTCTAAGAAAAGCCAAGAAATCCATTTTGTGCACAACATCTGCTGTGTACTTCTGATGGACTCATTTTGGAGTTCATGTCCGTTGGCCATACAGCATAACTGTTTTCTGGCAAAGAATGGGAATCCTGATGGTTTCAATTTATGCAAAAACTGATTCACTGTGCATTTCTCATTTCGTCGCCTTGAAACAAACCAGGCTATGTTTTTCCTAAGCACCCTCATCTGATGAGTGGTCCCAAGCAAACTTTCTGGAACAATGTACCTACAGATGGCCCAAATAAAGGACACTACTTGATCTTTCGTACAATACAGCTTCATTTCTTCAACACTGGGACATTTGAGTATTCCCTTGTGTGAACTTGATCCATGAGGCAGCTTATCTGAACTCTGTAATAGAAGATATGCAAGGTTTGTCACTTCAAGAATCACTTGAAAGTGCCACGGATATGAATTCTCTTATGCAGGTTTACAATATATATCCAAGTCTATCAAGTAGCAACTGTGTTGATTTTCCCTTTCTAGTTTCTTTTTGTTGTTCAGATTCGAATATTCAACATAATTTTTCTGAAATAGAAACACTCAAAAGACATCAAACGCTAGGGAAATTAAATCTGAAAACCATCTCTGAAAGAAAGATATCAACCTGAGAAGTCACATTTCCGGACTTCAACGCATCCTCTTGCAGCAAGAGAACAGGACAGTGTTTGTCTAGTAGCATTTTCAAATGTGAGGACTTTGTTTTTCCTATTAGACTTTTAAGAGACTTGAGCAATGAATGGTATCTGCAAATCAATGTAAAAGAAACCATCCCTGCATCAGTTCCCTCAGCAAAACTTTTATTAAATTTCCTTCTTCAATTCAGTCACAGACTACTTAGATATGTACTCTACATTACATCTGAATATATGCTCCAAGTTTCAGAGTAACTTTAGTTTTTTTTTTTTTTAAACATTAGAACATTTGGGATAATAGATTGATTCCAGTTGAACGAAACCAAAATGAAATAGAACAAGATACCATTTCCTATCTAAACAATTAAAAATCTGATCATGGAATTCCCCTTCTACAAATCGATATATATTAAACTTCTCACCATTACTTAATAGTACTGAGCAACCATGTATATAATCATGGAAAACAGAGCAGTTTCCTGCAAGCTGGTTTTTTTTTTTTTCGTCTTTTCCTGCAAGCTGGTTTTGACACTCAAAATGTACTCTAAGAAAAACAATAACGTGTGTCAAGGACTCAAGGTATGAAAAGCCGAAGAGCTTAGGAGAATAAATTGATGACTTACAAGCAAATAGATCCATCGGGACAGTTGCCTTTGCCATGAGATGGCGTCGTTGACCAAGCATTTACTTCACCAAATATATGGTTCATTAGGAGCTTTGAATCAGAGCAGTTGGACCTCAAGGTTTTTAAAATGTCTGTATATTATAAGGAATCGTATACAATGCAGAAGAACTGTATAGAGAGGAGTAACATTTAAAATTTCCATCAAACTATCGTTGCTACATGTCATTGAACATGTTAAAACCACTGAAGGATACGGTTTGGTGGTATAACTGAATACGTTTCCGAGCTGCCAAACTTGAAATTCTTGTTTCTTTTAACCTGCTCAGCCTACAAAAAATAGTTATCAAATCTTACAAATGCAAGAACAGATTGTCGAATTTGAAGGTAATGAAACCACCTGATAACAACAAGATATATGATACAGTTTTTAAAATACACCCAAGTAAAACTACAAAAATATTCCCCATCAGTTTCTCAAGGCTGAGGATAAATCAAGAGCAATTATACTCGTCTCTTAGTAATTTTAAGCAATAACTTTATGCTTAAACTTGTGCATTTTCAACTTAAACTTGATTGAGTTAATCATTTCTACGAAAATTACCTGCTTTACAAAATCAGTGAGACTTCCAATTATACCAATGTGCAGATTCCTTTCGTCAGCTTCATTACCAGTTGAGGCTTTACCATTTGTACGAGTTATACAAGGGGCATCACAGTCAACCTTTTGGAAATTGACCTTCCTCTGCTTTCGCCGACGTTTAAGATACAATCTTGAACGCTTACTAGGTTTTTTTTCTGTATGCTGGCCTATATCCTCGCCAACTATGGACGTAACAGCTGCAGAGTTGTCCTTACGACAGTCATTAACAGCAGAAGAAAGCCGCTGCCTTTTCTTTGATGGCTGAACGTTGTCATCCCTCTTTCTTTTGTTTTCATGGACTGACAATATCTCTATACCATGGAGAATGAAAACTTTACCAAGTTAATATGAACCAAAAACCAGAAGTTGATAATAGATGGCTAAACAGTCACAAAGGCAAATCACAAAGTATTCAGAGAACCAGCAAGTGGAAGTTTCAAAAGAAAGCCAACACAAGAGATATGATCCGGGTTCTTAGAGCATATATTTTAGGATATAGAATTTTTCTTTCTAGCTAGGATACAAGTATAATTCTGAGACTCACCCTTTTGCTTGATACATAGAGGAGGTCCAGACACTTGCTGGTGTTTTTTTCCTAGTAATGGTAAGAATATTGATGTTTGCTGTAGAAGATAAACCATGACATCATGACCGACCTACAAATATTGGAACTTGAATATTACCAACCGCAAACTCGAAAAATTAAAAGTAAATCATCACAAGAGGTTGACAACAAACCCGGTGGAGAAGAAAATCCCAAGATGAACTTGTCAATAACTCCAAAATAGGGCTCGACTGATCATACTGTCAAAGGATGAACAGGAAGAGGAACAATTAGTTATATTTTTACCAAACATTGAGTTTGAGCAGGAAGAAGAAGATTTCAACCTTATCAAATCTTGCACATATCACATTATGACAATCACATCCAGATTGCATCATCTCAATAATCCTTTCCACAATCTGGAAAACTTAATTGAAGTATTATGTTTAAAAATCGGCAAAATCATAAGATAAAATAGATACGTCTTGAAACCTCTTAAATTAAGAACTTAAAGCAATGCATAATACAGTGCGAAGCAGAATCTTACCTCTCTCTGTGACCACCAAGATGTTGGCGAGAAATCCAGAAGCGGAGGAGTTTGTTCTTGAAGTACAACGAAGCATCGGTGAAGAAGTTTACGGTAGTGAATGGGATCATCGGAACGCAACAGAAACGCCGGTTTATCGCTGCTGCAACCGAGACAACCTTGTCCCCGGCATCGGCATTGCTCCGGCTGGATATTCCGGTTCGGAATCAGATCTACTATTGCGCCCTTTAAATTCCTGGCTCTATCTCCGAATAACCTCCATAGAATCTCCGGCACACTTCGTCTAGGTTTACGCGGCATTTCACCTTCCTCCTCCTTCCTCTCGAATTGAACGAGCTTCGATAATGGAGTCGATGGTGTGAAAGAGGCGGGAGATTAAAGGTCTGCTGGAGTTCTCGAAACTATAAACTGCGATTTTACTGCTATCTCTAGATTTTCAAAATTTTCAAAAAATTTCAAAGCTGAGCTACAAACGCTGGCCAAAGCGTCCACCCAATCACAAACGCAGGT
This sequence comes from Arabidopsis arenosa, assembly GCA_905216605.1. NCBI lineage: Eukaryota > Viridiplantae > Streptophyta > Magnoliopsida > Brassicales > Brassicaceae > Arabidopsis > Arabidopsis arenosa. The sequence goes on from LR999456.1 coordinate 6,244,974, forward strand.
CGCTTAGCACGTAAACCGAACCGAAATTCGCTTTAAATTTTAATCGGTCTATTAATTTGTTCTTCAAATTTATAATACAAAACCAGGATTTTAATGCCAAACCGAAAAGACTTCGGTTCTAAAGTTTAAACCGAATTGATTTGTTTAGTTTAAACGCAGAAATCACCCGCCACTCTAGTAACACTAGTATGATTCGCCGCCTTCTCATCCCCAACGCCGCCGCGAAATCACACCAGTACATTAAAGTCTCTCTCTTCTCCACATTGGCGCCGGAGATAACGCCGCCGTTTATCCACAAATGCAAAACCATTTCTCAGGTCAAGCTTATTCACCAGAAACTCCTCTCTTTCGGAATCCTAACCTTGAATCTCACTTCCCACCTCATCTCCACCTATATCTCCCTCGGTTGCTTATCTCATGCCGTATCTCTCCTCCGTCGTTTTCCTCCCTCTGACGCTGGTGTCTACCATTGGAATTCACTCATTCGCAGCTACGGCAAAGATGGGCGCGCCAATAAATGTCTCTCTTTGTTCTGCCTTATGCATTCTCTGTCATGGACGCCGGACAATTACACATTCCCCTTCGTCTTCAAGGCTTGCGGCGAGATCTCCTCCGCTCGTTGTGGAGACTCTGCTCACGCGCTTTCTCTGGTGACTGGATTTATCTCCAATGTCTTTGTTGGGAATGCGCTTGTTGCTATGTATTCCCGCTGTGGTTCATTGAGTGATGCACGGAAGGTGTTCGACGAAATGCCTGTTTGGGATGTTGTAACGTGGAACTCTATAATAGAAAGTTATGCAAAGTTAGGCAAACCTAAGATGGCGCTTGAAATGTTTAGCAAGATGACCAATGAGTTTGGATTCAGACCTGATGATATTACCCTTGTGAATGTTCTTCCTCCTTGTGCGTCCGTTGGAACTCGTTCACTAGGGAAGCAATTTCATGGTTTTGCAGTCACAAGTGAGATGATACAGAATATGTTTGTAGGGAATTGCTTGGTGGATATGTATGCAAAGTTTGGGATGATGGATGAGGCAAACACAGTGTTTTCGAATATGTCAGTGAAGGATGTAGTATCTTGGAATGCTATGGTTGCTGGGTATTCTCAGATTGGAAGGTTTGAAGATGCTGTCAGGTTATTCGAGAAGATGCAGGAAGAAAAAATAAAAATGGATGTTGTTACTTGGAGTGCTGCTATTTCAGGGTATGCTCAACGGGGCCTTGGATATGAAGCATTGGGTGTGTGTAGGCAGATGTTGTCTTTTGGGATAAAACCAAATGAAGTAACGCTTATTTCGGTTCTTTCAGGTTGTGCTTCTGTTGGAGCATTGATGCATGGTAAAGAGATTCATTGTTATTCCATCAAATATCCCATAGACTTTCATAGGAACGGTCATGGCGATGATAATATGGTCATCAATCAACTGATTGACATGTACGCTAAGTGCAAAAAGGTTGATATAGCACGTGCAATGTTTGATTCACTTTCCCCCAAGGAAAGGGATGTTGTGACTTGGACTGTGATGATTGGTGGATACTCCCAGCATGGGGATGCAAATAAAGCTCTCGAACTTTTAGCTGAGATGTTTGAGGAAGATTGCCAAACAAGACCAAATGCTTTTACCATATCATGTGCCCTTGTGGCATGTGCCAGTTTGGCTGCACTAAGAATTGGCAAGCAGATTCATGCTTATGCATTGCGCAACCAGCAGAATGCAGTACCGCTGTTCGTATCAAACTGCCTAATAGACATGTATGCAAAATGTGGAGACATCGGTGATGCCCGGCTTGTATTTGACAACATGATGGAGAAAAATGAAGTTACTTGGACATCTCTAATGACGGGTTATGGTATGCATGGTTATGGAGAAGAAGCTCTTGGAATCTTTGAGGAGATGAGGAGAATAGGTTTTAAGCTTGATGGTGTTACATTACTTGTTGTACTGTATGCTTGCAGTCATTCAGGAATGATCGATCAGGGCATGGAGTATTTCAATAGAATGAAAACTGATTGTGGGGTTAGTCCTGGCCCGGAGCATTATGCATGCTTGGTTGACTTGTTAGGTCGTGCTGGCCGGTTAAATGAAGCTTTGCGTCTCATTGAAGAAATGCCAATGGAGCCTCCTCCTGTGGTATGGGTTGCTTTGCTCAGTTGCTGTAGAATCCACGGAAAAGTTGAACTGGGGGAGTATGCTGCTAAAAAAATAACAGAATTAGCATCTAATAACGATGGATCATATACATTGCTCTCAAATTTGTATGCAAATGCAGGGCGTTGGAAAGATGTGACTAGGATCAGATCACTGATGAGACATAAAGGAATTAAAAAAAGACCTGGTTGTAGTTGGGTCGAAGGAATTAAAGGAACCACTACGTTCTTCGTGGGTGATAAAACTCATCCACACGCTAAGGAAATATACCAGGTCCTCTCAGATCATATGCAACGCATCAAGGACATCGGTTATGTTCCTGAAACAGGCTTTGCTCTTCATGATGTAGACGATGAAGAGAAAGATGATCTTCTTTTTGAGCACAGTGAGAAGTTAGCTCTTGCATATGGTATTCTAACAACTCCGCAAGGTGCTGCTATCAGGATTACTAAGAATTTACGGGTATGTGGTGATTGCCACACGGCATTCACATACATGTCCAGAATCATTGATCATGAGATTATATTGAGGGACTCAAGTCGCTTCCATCATTTCAAAAAAGGATCGTGTTCCTGCAAAGGTTACTGGTGATGATGCTTTCTCTATGCACTCTACCAAATAGTAGGATCTTAAGAGGTCTGTTCATTTTTAACTGAAACAGAGAACAATATTTTCGATCCACACATTCTATTCTGGGGATATCAAGTTAGTAACTTTTAAAGGATCCCATTCAAACAGCAGCACAACAGTATATCTGCATCCGCTTCAACCACAGATCAATAGCAGCGCTATAACACTAAGCTTGACAGGTAGGTACAAAGCCAGAAAACAATCACCAAACAAGTTCTCATTTACTCCCTCTAGTTACCTCCCTATATCTGTTTGACGTTTGTTTTCGCATTGCAATTTCATATTACCTGAACGGGTTTCCAACATCATGCAGGTTATAAAAGCAACCTGAGCGGATCCGTATATTCAGGGTTTTCACGTGGTTACTGCAGATTTGAAGAACGATCTAAAGGGACAGAAAAGGATAATAAGCACTGTGTTATACACATCATGTAGATTGTATAATATAAGAAAATTTTGTAGATGAATAGCTTTTTTCTTTATTTTTGGTAGATAATCAAACTCTATACCATGGGTTTATCTTAAATAAACAAGATCTGTTGTTACATATGAAATGTTCATATAGCCAACACTCCCATGAATTGGCACTAGAACAAGCCATTTTCTCAATGTGCTAAGAAGGCTCGAGCTTTTGATACCTCTAATACAAAGCCAGCAAAAAAAATGATATCAACATTGGTCAAATCAATCTGATCCTGGAGAGGAAAATTCTACATGTCCATGAAAAATGGGGAAAATGTTTTGAAATGGATATTTCGTCATCATCAAGAATGAGTAAACGTAACAACTATAGATTTCTCACAGGTAACCCCGGTGGAAGAGAAAAGGTGGAGTTCATGTCTCTCCTTTCTGCTTGGTCCATCTGAGAGATCAGGTTGAAGTGATGTCATATGAAAATTCGAAGCTGCTAAAGAAGCTTTAGTCCACCTGTTACTTCATCAACAACTTCGACTGGTCCTGCAGAAGTAAATGTTGCGCTAAGAAATGCTGATAATATCCGATAAACAAATTCTGGTAGAGGAATCTCTAACTCCCCGTCATAGAACGGTGCATATGAATTTGGATACCACGCAAAAGTATACACTCTCTTCTGACCGAGTCAACTTTTTAGCTTACAGTTTCCTATTTTGGATTCTTATGATCTATATTCTATAGATTCCATTCAGGGTCAAGGACAAGCACCAAGCAGTCTAGAGAAGTCTTGAACTAATAAACTAGTACATTTATCTAGGGTAAGTGTGATTTGGAACTCTCAAACTCATCTCTTGTCCACCAGAGTCTTAACTTTTAAACACATGACTTGGATGAAAAATAACAACTTACCAAGAATAGCCATAACCGTCCTTGAATCTGGAAAAGAACATGGAAGTATATTAGATTCACATTTTCACAGAAAATGGTCCTAAATACTTATGAAAGAAGATTGAATCAAGAGAGATTTCTCCCTGGTAATTAACTAGCAAACATAAAATTAAAAGCACCAAGGGATTTGAAATTCGAGGGGCAGGATCTTATGAAACTCACTTGGGGCAATCTGTGTTCTTCCAGCATCTATGGTGATATGGGTAGGCAGTTTAAGGGATTTAGCTCTTTCCTAACAATTTTGTGAACAGTCAATACAAGCTCTAAGAAATAGGAAAAATCAAGAAAGCTCAATGATATCTCAAATTCCCCTTAAATATTCATGTATATTGGTCAGAACTCAGAATTATCAAGAAACTAACATCTGGCAACTCCTGCAAAGCCCGTGAGGATCAATCAGTTTGGCAACAGCACTAAAGCTGTGAATCCAAAATATATTTCAATCACACAATCCACTTTACAGTAACTAGTACAATTCGTTTTAGTAAACTCACTTGCAATTCTAGCATCTCGTCCTCGTCCTCGATTTTCACAACAACTTTTGGCTGTGCACATTCCTCCCAGCTGCAATAGCAACATATACTGTTAATTCAATACATCTCTAAGTAACAAATGGATTTGATTAGGACTTAAGAGGCATACCAATCCAATGCTTTTGGCGCTCGCCGAACAAGCTTTTTGTATAATCCTAAAGTTGCATGACTGCAAAAAACTGACTCAAATGTAAGAACGCAAAAGATGAATTAAACACTTGAAAGAGTAAAAGCGAGCATGATTAGTTTAAATCACCTGCATTGAGCTGCGATCTTTCCTTTACCCATTTTAAGATCATTCCTCACAACCAAAACCTGAGTAAACAAGAACAGATTAAAAAAACTCAATTCAACATTTTGTGATTCCATTAAAGTAGAAGAACAAATGTAGTTAAGTACCATCTTGAAATCATCGAGAATATCAGCGAGTTTCTCGATTTCGAGAGGACCCTTGGAGGATTGATTTTTGGTATCCCCATCAACAGCAGCAATAACAGGTTTGGAACGGCGAGTGCCAATGCAGAATCCAAGTGCAGCTCCAACAATTAGGGCACTTATCCACGTCAAATCCATTGGCAAGACTCAAATACTTAAATCCTACATACACAAAAGTGATTGAATTTGAGAACCTAAAATTGAATTACCTCGACGTAATCTAGCTCAAGTTTCTACAGGTAGAAAGAGAACAATTAGGATTATCAATGGTCTAAAGATCAAGAGAATCGAAGAAAGCTTACGAGTTCGAGAGAGAGAAACGGCTCTGATGATGAATTTTTTTTTTTCTCAAGCCGGCGTGAAAATTTTACTGGCAAGAAAAAAAAATACAAACCATTAAGTTAAATCAAGATCAAAATAAATTGATAACAAAAAGAAAAGAAATATTTACAATTTACCTGACGTGAGTGGTTGAGATAATTTTTTAAATAATATAGGTATGAAAAATAAATATTAGGAAACGAAAAATAAAAAAAACATATATTTTTGGCAATAATGATAGCGTAAAGGAAGGGAGACATATATTCGGGATAAAGTTATTCCCGCGGCCAAACACTTAAAAAAGAAACGCAGTTTTCTTCTTCTTCAGAATTTGTACGGCGTCAACGGGCCATTGACCTTGTCGCAGGTTTTCGTCTCTAGTCTCCTTCATTTCACCAGATCGAGCTTTGTTCTTCGAGCTTCTCATCTCTTTGTTCAATCTCAAAGGTAGAAATTCGCGTTAATCTACTTGCGATTTCCCTGTTTTTGGTTACTATTTCGTGTTGATCGATCTAGTTCTGGGTTTTCCCATGATATGAAATGATTTTTCCTCAGGGGTTTTGTTGACCAAAATGAATTTTTCTATGTACTTTCCAATTTCTATCTTGGAATATCGAATTCGTTTTTTCTCAGCAAACCCTAATTAGATTCATCTGTAAAAAACCTGTTTAATTTCTGGTTTAACCAGTTTCCTTGACTAATTTTGATGGATCGAGAGAATTTTTTGTATGATCTAGGAGATCAGGTGTATGTGAAACCCTGATTGATCATATAGGTAGTTTTTTAGGACACTCCATGAATCCCAAATATGAACCTTTTTGTGTATTTGATTTTGGGGTTAATCTCTTGCATAAAGGTGTTTTTTTACTGTTAGTTGTGCTTCCATACATTAAAATAAGCAATTCCTTTTGTGCTCGTTATTGTTTAGTATTATTGAAGCATATTTGAATAGATTGATGTTTCAGCTTTTGTGTTTCATTTACAGGTTTGAGTATCAGCAAAGATGGGTGACAATCTGATGGACAAAGTTACCGCATTTGGTGAGCGCTTGAAGATTGGTGGTTCGGAAGTGAGCAACAAGATCAGTGCTGGTGTGACCTCAATGAGCTTCAAAGTGAAGGAACTTTTTCAAGGTCCTAACCCAACTGATAAAATAGTCGAGGATGCTACTACGGAGAATTTAGAGGAACCTGACTGGGATATGAATTTGGAAATATGTGATATGATAAATCAAGAGACAATTAATAGCGTTGAGTTGATCCGTGGGATAAAGAAGAGGATAATGATGAAGCAGCCGAGAATTCAGTACCTTGCTTTGGTTTTGCTTGAGACGTGTGTTAAGAACTGTGAGAAGGCATTTTCAGAGGTGGCAGCAGAAAGAGTCCTTGATGAAATGGTAAAGCTGATTGATGATCCACAAACAGTTGTGAATAATCGAAACAAAGCTTTGATGCTGATTGAAGCTTGGGGAGAATCCACCAGTGAACTCCGCTACCTACCAGTTTTCGAAGAAACTTATAAGGTAACTATGACCTGGTACCAACTAATGCTACGCTGCTGAAATATACCATACAGGTTTCATTTGCACTACTTTATTGAAGATGTCACTATCTGAATATATATATCCATCTCTTGTGTTGAGTTGAAGTGTTTTGGCCTTACTTTTTGAGATTTCTTGCCCTGGGAAATTCAAGGTCAAGCATCTGGGTTTTGAACAAAACAGATAAATGACTATGATTTCAATGAATTGGCTCAATCCACTAGCTTGTTGTAGGAATTGATTGAAACATGAAAAGCTGTGAGATCTAATGTCAGAATTCATTATGATCAGGTCTTTAATGTTTTTGTCTTGTATTTTTGTTCATATACTATAGAGCTTAAAAGCCAGAGGTATTCGCTTCCCTGGACGAGACAACGAGAGCTTGGCACCTATTTTCACTCCTGCTCGATCAACTCCAGCACCAGAAGTAAATGCTGATATTCCTCAGCATGTGCATGAGCCTGCACATATTCAGTATGATGCTCCTGTAAGAAGCTTTACCGCTGAGCAGACAAAGGAAGCTTTTGATATAGCAAGAAACAGCATTGAACTTCTATCCACTGTTCTGTCCTCCTCGCCTCAACATGATGCTTTACAGGTAAATCGAGTCGGAATTATCAGGCATCATTTCCTATAATTCTAAAATACTAATGGATAACACGGGATCATTATCTCTCTGATTTGCAGGATGACTTAACAACGACACTTGTACAACAATGTCGTCAATCTCAAACCACTGTCCAAAGAATCATCGAAACAGCAGGTGAAAATGAAGCACTTCTATTTGAAGCCTTGAATGTGAACGACGAGCTAGTGAAAACGCTATCCAAGTATGAAGATATGAACAAACCCTCCGCACCGCTAACTGCACATGAACCAGCCATGATTCCTGTTGCTGAAGAGCCCGATGACTCTCCGGTTCATGGAAAAGAAGAATCTCTGGTTAGAAAATCTTCTGGTGTTCGTGGTGGATTCCATGGAGGAGGTAGTGGTGATGACATGATGGATGATCTTGATGAGATGATATTCGGTAAGAAAAGCGGTGGTGATTCTTCGACTAATGCTGATCATGACCCGAAAAAGGATCAGTCTTCATCCAAAAACGACGATCTTATTCGATTCTGAGACGTTTTTTTTCAAGCAAAATAATAACTCTTTTATAATGGGTTTGGTGTTTATTTGGTAGTATGAATGAACAGATTCAATGTAAGTAATCTGTGTTTGGAGATTCTCTTCGACTTGTGTGATGGGTTTATAAAGGAGTATCCAATTACTATCGTGCACATTTGAACACAAACTTTGTTTCAATTTAGCGTTTACAGTCGCAGACGCAATCGCGGTTAAGTGAAGCGCATCGTCACTTTCCACGCTTTACTCTCATCACAAGAAGCAACAAAACCCAATAACAGAAATTTGTAATCGAAATCGAACTCAGATTCGAATAATCAGATCTCGCAATGTCTGGGAAACAGCAAAATCATCGTTCTACTTCTTTCAGACCCAGATCCAAAACCCTAATCATCATTTCCCTCTTCTCCGTCTCTCTATTCGTCATCCTCTACACCTTCTCTTCCTCCTCCCGACCCTCCATCTCCAAGCTGAACCCGTCGGACCAACCAGTGACGTCCTTCGTTACCTCACTTGAGCATTTCTTAATCCAAAAAGCTCCGAAGCTCTCGTTACCGGTTAGAGACGACACGGTGCGTGGCGAGAGTGATGATGATGTGAGGAAGCTCGATGAGAAGGTGTTCGAGAGAGAGAATCGTTGGTTGAACGAAGATCCGGGATATCCTGTTGAGTTTCCGATTAAGGTTTATGTGTACGAGATGCCGAAGAAGTTTACTTTCGATCTTCTCTGGTTATTCCACAAAACTTACAAAGAGACTTCAAATGCTACCTCTAATGGTAGCCCTGTGCATCGTCTAATCGAACAGGTACTATAAGAAGCTTTATTGATCATTTGGTTGATTGTTAGATTTCTTGTTGTATTCATCTGTGCCATTGGTTATTTTGGTGTTATGATTGAATTGAATTGAAGCCAACTTAAGCGAGAATAGCGATCAGGCTTTGTGGTTTTGTTCAACTGGTTTTTCTTCACTTGTGTAGTTGAATAACTTGTTTAAATTTTTTCTATATTTGCAGCATTCTATTGACTATTGGCTCTGGGCTGATCTGATCTCTCCTGAATCTGAAAGGCGTTTGAAAAGTGTCGTGAGGGTTCATAAGCAGCAAGACGCGGACTTTTTCTATGTTCCGTTCTTCACTACAATAAGCTTTTTCTTGTTGGAGAAGCAGCAATGCAAAGCACTCTATAGGGTGTGAGTGAGCTTTGATTATATATTTCTAGCATTAGATCTAATTTTCAAATTTAGATAGTTTTTTGTAGTTTGTCACCCTGTGCTTTATTTGAAAAAATATCAAGCTGTTTTAACACTTTAAACGTGTGTTGCAAATGAACTAAACTCTTACCCTGAGTGTTTAACAAATGAAATGCCGAAGAATGTTTGAATTTATATCCTGTTAGATGGAAAATTGTCCCACTCGGGAACTCAGGGCATTTGAATAGTCTATTGCATGTAAATTTTGAAAAACTGCTCTTTATTTGCTTTTAGTTGATTTATGTTAAGCTTGCCTCAAAGGGAGATATGTTAGCTGAAAAGTGGGATACCGTATTTTACTGGTAACATCTTGTTAACTCCTTTCCAACTGTAGGAAGCTTTGAATTGGGTCACTGATCAGCCTGCTTGGAAGAGGTCCGAGGGAAGGGATCACATATTTCCTATTCATCATCCTTGGTCCTTCAAGTCTGTCCGTAAATTTGTGAAAAATGCAATCTGGCTTTTACCAGATATGGATTCCACTGGGAATTGGTGAGTCTAGATTTCCTTCTGTAACTGATTCTGAGCCATGTAATCTGCTATCTTAGCTATACGTTTTTTTATTCTGTTTGAACTTGACCTCGTAGGTATAAGCCTGGGCAAGTTTCACTGGAGAAAGACCTAATTCTTCCTTATGTTCCCAATGTTGATATCTGTGATGCCAAATGCTTGTCAGAAAGTGCACCAATGAGAACCACATTACTTTTTTTTCGAGGGCGCCTTAAGAGGAATGCTGTGAGAATCAGGCCTTTTCTATCCCTTTATAAGCTACATCAAATGCTCTTTTACCCTTTCTGTCTCGGTGACTTTTTAGATATCCCTAATAGTTGGAATACTTTGTTGTTATATAAAGAACAATTGAAATACCTCATTATACTGGGAAAGCTCTCAGTCTTTCTTTGCCTTATCTTATAAGTTATGTGTCTCATGAATTGGTTGTTGAATTTTTTTTGTTTAGGGAGGTAAAATACGTGCCAAACTCGGTGCAGAACTAAGTGGTGTCAAGGGTGTAATAATTTCTGAGGGTACTGCCGGAGAGGGAGGAAAATTGGCAGCTCAAGGTGGCATGCGTAGGTATATCCTGGGTTGCTTCCTCACCCATTTGGCTGCGGCACAATTTTTCTTTTTCTTTTAAGTTTTAACCTTTTTCTAACTATGGCTGCCTTCCATCAGATCTTTATTCTGTTTGTGTCCTGCTGGTGACACACCATCTTCGGCGAGGTTGTTTGATGCCATTGTCAGTGGCTGTATACCTGTTATAGTCAGTGACGAGTTGGAATTTCCTTTTGAAGGAATACTTGATTACAAGAAGGTATGTTCAGGAAACCTAATACATTGGTGCTCTGAATTTTAACCCTTTGTTTTTACTGAATTAGTTTATATGAAGTAAACTTTGTATGAGCCTTCACTCTCTTTTCTTTTTGCTCTTGTTTTATCTCTCAGGTTGCTGTGCTTGTTTCTTCCAGTGATGCTGTACAACCAGGGTGGCTTGTAAATCACCTAAGAAGCCTTACGCCCTTCCAAATCAAGGAGTTGCAGAAAAACCTTGCTCAAGTAAGTTCTTAGTTTTTCTCATCTTCACAAACTTTGATTTTACAAAACGATATTAACCTAGCAAACAACCTCACTTATGCAAGTGGATCTTTATACATTAAGTAATATGGTTGTTTTCAACTTTTCCAGTACTCGCGGCATTTCCTATATTCAAGCCCTGCTCAGCCATTAGGTCCAGAGGACTTGACATGGAGAATGGTATGTACCTACCAAAAACTTACATACCTTGATATTACCAAGATGGAAAAAAAATTGAAAGCAATAACGATATCTGACAGCATGTTGTAACTAAAATCAGTATTTGATATTGTGCAAGAAGAGAGTAATAGAAAAAAAAAATCACTGTCTGTTTTCGATGACTAATTCAAGTTCTCTTCCTTAATTTAATTCATCCGGCCTGATTGCTCAGCACAATGTGGGTTCGGCTTACCCGATTAATCCTCTGATTTAATATTTTTTCCTTTGATCACACTCATTCGTTCTCTGTCGGTGGAAATGGTGTAGAACTTACATGTGTAAATCTAAGATTCAGAAAATATTGATGTTCTTGTTGCAATGGCAGATGGCCGGAAAGCTAGTGAATATCAAGCTTCACACGAGGAGGTCACAGCGGGTCGTGAAAGGATCTAGGAGCCTTTGTAGATGTGATTGCTGGAAACCCAACTCCACAGCCATCAATCCTTTGAATCCTCTCTTGTCTTAAGACCTATACCTCTGACCCAGATATATATTGTTGAATGTTTATCCTATTAACTTTTCCCTATCGCTTACCATTTTATATACTTGCTCACGTTTATCTTCGCAAGTTGTGGTTAAAAGAATGCATGAACTCTGATAAATGAAGGGCAGTATTGAGACAAGTCCTTGGACGAAGACAAGAGTTTTGGTTCAGAAACAACCCCAAATGCACGGTAATGATCTGATATGTGACCAAAGAAAGGGATTGTAGTTATAATCATGCAAACAAAATATAACAAGTTTTTCAAAAACTATCCGCCTCTAGAGAAATTTTTGGTCTGAGATGGTGTGTGTTGTTGGTTCGTTTTGTATCTATAGCATGGATGTTCATGAAATAAATTGTCTAAAATAAAAACAAATTAAATACTCCACAATATGCCAGATATTTAATATTAAGTCCCTTCGGGGACATCTGATAAAACAGATATTTAATATTAATGTTGACAGGGACATTATTACGTGTATAATGAGAACTATTCGTGGTTAGTAGTAGTAGTTACTCCCTAATTAGATATGAAATATTGACATTTTTGACCAACGCTACGTACACACGTCACACGTTATCTCATTATTCCAAAAAATAAAAACATATACAGAAATACTCCTGCGACCGCGTATTTGGTATTTCCCATTCCTTTTTGGAAATTCCCCAAAGTACCCTCATCGTCTCTTTCAGTGTGCTTACACGTTTTTTGAGTCCCGAAATTAACGCCTCCCTACGACATTCTTTTTATTTTTCCATATTTTATTGTGAAAAATACCAAATTTATTTATTTTTTTCTTATTGTGTTTTATAGCTTGGAATTGGAACTAGAAAATATCTGAACTCTCTTCGGTAGATAATTTGTATCTTCCTACAACAACAAAGAGAAAATATAACTAAAACGAAAAAAATAATTAGTAAACATACATTTTAAACTATGTCAAAAAGATAAAATCCTGAAAACAGAGAGATTTTGGATTGGAATTTTTTAAAAATTGTTATATCAAAATGAGAACATGGTATATTAATTAATCACAACAATTTCCAACATTTTTTAAAGCCACTATATTTTTAACTTACGACTTAATATCCCGATAAAATTCAAATAACTTGAGTTATTTTCAAAACTTGGATTTGACAGTATTTGTTTGCTTTAAACACTCTAAATCATTGAACTGAGATCAAAGAAATTAGAGATTTTCTAATCTTTTATGGTAAGTAAATTTTTGGTATCCTTATTCAATATGGAAATAATGAAAACGTTCAACGCGTTAAAAGATAAATAAGACCACAAGAGTTAAAAGGAGTCGTTCTTACTTTCTCTACCTTGTCCGAAAAACCTCAGTCCCCTCAAAATAAATAAAAAAAAAACGCAAAACGTTTCAAACAAAAATAAAGTGTGCTCCGTCAACTTGTTTTCCCGGCGGCGTTCCATCTTCGTCCTCGCTGTCTCACCGCGTCATAAAATTTTCTACTAAAGTAAAAAATACGAAATCGAGCAGAGAGATCTTCCTTCTTCATTTCTCGTCTCTATTCTTTACTCTTTCTTTGTTTTATATATATTTTAAGATCTTTGAATATATTGGGGATAAATCGGCTAACGTGTATTAGTTAGCAGGAGTGCTTAAGTATTTGCTCACGACTAAGTCCTTTTCTCCTCTTCTTCTTCCTTTCACTATCTCTTCTCAATTTATCAAATGCCTCATAATATCCAGTTGGGTGGCACGACACGACCGCGTTGAATACTTCAGACAGATTTGTTAAACAAGAAAGTCTCTTCTTCTTCTTCTGTCAATTACTATAAACTCAAAGATCTGAGTTTCTTCTCTCTTCTTAGCGTTCCTTTCCCCTGAAGGTATTTGTAAGCAATCTTGGTTTTTAAATCTTGTTTAATTGTTTTCTTATAAGTTCGTGGTGGGATCGTCTCTTTTTGTCTGAAAATGTCAATGGGCTCATCTTTCTCTCTCTCTCTTTTCACTTCTGGTTTTGAATTGTTTAGAGAAAGATGTGTGCGCTTTTCGAGATATTCTCGGATTTGAAAGTTTGAATCTTTGAATTAGAGTATTCGTCTTGGTAGCTTTAAAGGTGGTGCCTTTTTGTTGTAGTAAGAAATGACTGTTACCTTTTCTTTTTCATTTGTGTGAAGGTTGATGATGAGTTTGTTTTTGATTGAAGCCATTAGATCCATATATTGATCTGTTTCTTTGTTGATGTTTTGAATGGAATTTAAGAGCAATTAGAGATGTCTTTGTTTCCTCTTTTGCTAACTTTGTTGCTTCTGCTTTGACTTCTTTCTACAGGGATCTGCCAAGTTAGATCCTAACTATGGCATCTAATAAGCATTTCGATAAAAGTCCATCAAATCTATCAAACAACTCTGATATTCAGGAGCCTGGAAGGCCATCTGTTCCTCAGTCAGTTAAATTTGGTCGAAGAACTTCCTCGGGTCGCTATATTAGTTACTCCAGGGACGATCTTGATAGCGAGTTGGGCAGTCAAGATTTCATGAGCTATACAGTTCAGATTCCTCCAACTCCAGATAACCAGCCGATGGACCCTTCTATTTCTCAGAAAGTTGAGGAGCAATATGTCTCTAACTCGATGTTCACTGGCGGGTTTAACAGCACCACCAGGGCTCACCTTATGGACAAAGTGATTGAGACAAAGACTAACCATCCACAAATGGCTGGCGCTAAAGGATCTTCTTGCGCCATCCCTGGCTGCGATGCTAAGGTTATGAGCGATGAGAGAGGTCAAGATCTTCTTCCCTGTGAATGTGACTTTAAAATTTGTAGGGATTGCTTCATAGATGCTGTCAAAACCGGCGGTGGGATTTGCCCCGGGTGTAAAGAACCGTACAAGAACACGCATTTGACCGATCAGGTTGATGATAACGGTCAGCAAAGGCCTATGCTGCCTGGCGGTGGCGGGTCGAAGATGGAGAGAAGATTGTCGTTGATGAAGTCAACTAATAAATCAGCTTTGATGAGGAGTCAGACTGGAGATTTTGATCACAATAGGTGGTTATTTGAGACGACTGGAACTTATGGTTATGGGAATGCTTTTTGGACAAAAGACGGGAATTTCGGGAGCGGTAAGGATGGAGATGGAGATGGTGACGGTATGGAGGCGCAAGATTTGATGAGCAAACCGTGGAGACCGCTTACTCGGAAGCTGAAAATTCCTGCTGGTGTTATTAGTCCATACAGGTATAAAAGAGAAGTGTATTGTTTCATTGTTTAACTTTACTAAATCCAATTCTCTAAGATGTTAAAAGAAGACTGTTTTCTTTTTTCTTTTTTCTTTTTTCTTTTTTGCAGGCTTTTGATATTTATCCGTATAGTTGTTCTTGCATTGTTCTTGACTTGGAGGATTAAACATCAAAACCCAGACGCTATATGGTTATGGGGAATGTCTGTGGTTTGTGAGCTTTGGTTTGCCTTGTCTTGGCTTCTTGATCAGCTCCCTAAGCTATGCCCGATTAACCGTGCGACCGATCTTCAAGTCTTGAAGGAAAAGTTTGAAACACCGACAGCCAGCAATCCAACCGGGAAATCCGACCTTCCTGGATTCGATGTGTTTGTCTCTACTGCGGATCCCGAGAAAGAACCTCCTCTGGTCACTGCTAATACCATTTTATCGATTCTAGCTGCGGAATATCCGGTTGAGAAGCTTTCTTGCTATGTGTCTGATGATGGAGGGGCGCTTCTTACGTTTGAAGCAATGGCTGAAGCTGCGAGCTTTGCAAACATTTGGGTTCCTTTTTGTCGTAAACATGCGATAGAGCCGAGGAATCCAGACTCCTACTTTAGCTTAAAGAGAGATCCTTACAAGAACAAAGTGAAGTCTGATTTCGTGAAGGACCGAAGACGGGTTAAGCGTGAGTTTGACGAGTTCAAAGTCAGGGTTAACAGCTTGCCTGATTCGATCAGGCGACGTTCTGATGCTTATCATGCCAGAGAAGAAATTAAAGCCATGAAGATGCAGAGGCAGAACAGGGACGATGAGATTTTAGAGCCTGTGAAGATTCCGAAAGCTACATGGATGGCTGATGGTACTCACTGGCCTGGAACTTGGTTGACCTCTGCCAGTGATCATGCCAAAGGCGACCACGCCGGTATCATTCAGGTATAAAGTCGATATCGAAAGCCTTTTTCACTTTCTTTGAAGTTTTCATAGTCCATGGAATGGCCATAGATTCAAGATGTTATTATATTATTCAATATCTCATTTTGTTTTCGCATATTATCTATCAATGCAGGTGATGTTGAAGCCACCGAGTGATGAGCCGTTACACGGAGTGTCCGAAGGGTTTCTTGATCTAACTGATGTGGATATTCGACTACCACTCCTTGTCTATGTTTCTCGTGAGAAGCGACCTGGTTATGATCACAACAAGAAGGCTGGAGCCATGAACGCCCTAGTCAGAGCTTCTGCGATTATGTCAAATGGACCATTCATACTCAATCTTGACTGTGATCATTACATATACAACTCTGAGGCACTGAGAGAAGGGATGTGCTTCATGATGGATAGAGGCGGGGATCGGCTTTGCTACGTTCAGTTTCCGCAGCGGTTTGAAGGTATTGACCCTTCCGATAGATATGCTAATCACAACACTGTCTTCTTTGACGTCAACATGAGAGCTCTTGATGGGCTTATGGGTCCGGTTTATGTCGGAACCGGTTGTCTCTTCCGAAGAATCGCGCTTTATGGATTCAATCCACCTCGATCTAAGGACTTTTCCCCAAGTTGCTGGAGTTGTTGTTTCCCTCGTAGCAAAAAGAAGAATATTCCTGAAGAAAACCGAGCTCTGCGTATGAGTGATTACGATGACGAAGAGATGAATCTCTCTCTAGTCCCGAAGAAATTCGGTAACTCGACATTCCTCATTGATTCAATTCCCGTTGCTGAGTTCCAAGGCCGGCCTCTCGCGGACCACCCTGCGGTTAAAAACGGTCGCCCACCCGGTGCACTCACCATTCCGCGAGAACTTCTTGATGCATCGACAGTAGCAGAAGCCATTGCTGTTATCTCTTGCTGGTACGAGGATAAAACCGAGTGGGGATCACGTATCGGATGGATTTACGGGTCAGTCACTGAAGATGTTGTCACAGGTTATAGAATGCATAACCGAGGCTGGAAATCGGTTTACTGTGTGACGAAACGGGATGCTTTCCGTGGCACAGCTCCAATTAACTTGACGGATAGGCTTCACCAGGTTCTCCGTTGGGCTACTGGCTCGGTCGAGATCTTCTTCTCCCGTAACAACGCTCTTCTCGCGAGCTCGAAAATGAAAATACTCCAGAGAATTGCCTACTTAAACGTCGGTATCTACCCGTTCACATCGATCTTCCTCATCGTCTACTGTTTCCTCCCGGCGCTCTCCCTCTTCTCTGGTCAGTTCATCGTCCAGACGCTCAACGTCACTTTCCTAGTATACCTTCTCATCATCTCCATCACTCTCTGCTTACTCGCCCTCCTCGAGATCAAATGGTCAGGAATCTCACTCGAGGAATGGTGGAGAAACGAACAGTTTTGGCTAATTGGAGGAACAAGCGCTCATCTTGCAGCTGTGCTTCAAGGTTTGCTCAAAGTTGTAGCAGGAGTCGAAATCTCCTTCACGCTCACTAGTAAATCCGGAGGAGATGATATAGACGACGAGTTTGCGGATTTGTACATGGTGAAATGGACTTCACTTATGATCCCTCCGATTACGATCATTATGGTGAATTTGATCGCGATTGCGGTTGGATTCAGCAGGACAATTTACAGTGTGGTTCCTCAGTGGAGTAAATTGATTGGAGGAGTGTTCTTCAGTTTTTGGGTTTTGGCACATCTTTATCCATTTGCTAAAGGTCTAATGGGAAGAAGAGGAAGAACACCGACGATTGTGTATGTTTGGTCTGGTCTTGTGGCCATTACCATTTCTCTTCTTTGGGTCGCCATTAATCCTCCGGCTGGTAATACTGAGATTGGAGGAAACTTCAGTTTTCCATGATAGGTTGATTTCTTGTCAAGAATCACAAAACAAAACAAAAAATTTCTCGTTGTCTTTTTATTATATGAAATCACATTCCTTTATTAGATTATTTTTGTTTTTCTTTTCTGTCTGAAGATGATGATGGATCATGTTAGGACAAAGATCGACTAAATATAGTTTGAACGAGTGCAGGAACTTAGTTTCTCTCGTTGTCTTTTTTTTGGTTCTCTGTTGTATCATTTGTTTATGACATGGATGTTTTTTTGCTCATGACATTTGTTCTTCTTTTTATGTAACCTTTGATTAATGGTGGAACTAGACAGTCTGCTACTACTAAAATTGTATAGTTAAAACCAAAATCCATGTCTTACTAAAGTAATTAAATTTGATCATGTTTATCTTCATCAAAACTGCATGTATAAGTAAAATTTGCAAATACATGTACAGTATTCTCAATAATTAGTTTTTGATTGATAACTTTAGAACTTTAATACGACTGTTTTATACTAAAAGAAAAAAAACTAATCTTATAACAGAGTTCTATGGAGATGGTGATGAAATATGTCACATATATAAGAAACATTAAAGTCCTGATTTGATTACAGGATTGAATTTTGATTTGGATCAATTGGTTTTCTTCTTCTTTCCAAATCTGAAATAACTAGAAATGAAACCAAACTTGACTAAACTAAAAGAATTGGAAGAAAAAAAGGAAGTAGAACATGAGAGTGATTCATCTACCGGGAATATACCGAGTGATTCATCTACAAAATGTCGTACCGGAAATGTCATATCTAACTTCAAAGCAAACGAAACTGAAATTATAGAAACAAAAAAAAAGT
Source organism: Arabidopsis arenosa (assembly GCA_905216605.1). Classification (NCBI taxonomy): domain Eukaryota; kingdom Viridiplantae; phylum Streptophyta; class Magnoliopsida; order Brassicales; family Brassicaceae; genus Arabidopsis; species Arabidopsis arenosa. Next base: position 6,263,423 of record LR999456.1, read on the forward strand.
AAGTACATGAAAAGAATTCACATGCGGAAAAAGTCGTACACGCAAGCCATATCTAATTGAGAAATTCCTAAAAATGGCCCTAAAACAAGTTTTATTGACAATAATAGCACACACTCCATAAACTTCCAAAAATAGCACTAGTTAACTTACTATTAGTGTTTTTGTTCTAAAAATTTTATCACTATCTTTTTTTTTTCAATAATACCACAACTTTTATATAAAAGCTATTCAACAAAATAAATTAGAAATAAATTTAAAATATTATATTTGGGTTCTCTATTTCCAATTTAGGGTATATATTTCTACCATTTAAAAGAGATTTTGATTCATTTTAATATTAGTTTATGGTATTATATTTGGGTTCCCTATTTCCAATTTAGGGTATATATTTTCACCATTTAAAAGAGATTTTTATTTTAATATTAGTTTGTGGTATTATATTTGGGTTCTCTATTTCCAAATTAGGGTATATATTTCCACTATTTAAAACAATTTTGATTCAATTTAATATTAGATTAGTGTTTGCTCTCTTTTTTATTTTCTATCTTATATTTTCATTAAGTTTAATTGAAGTTTATGGTGCTATTTGTGGAACTTTTCAAATGAGATGCTATTTTTGGAAAAAAACAACTTTTTTGGGGCTATTTGTGTCAATCTCCCTATCTAATTTATGGAACTTGATAGGATCTAAGTATTCAGTATTCTACAATAGTTTTATATAAATTACATGATTGACAAATTTAATAATTAGGACAATTTTTAGACGTGTCTTCAATCTCCATGACTCAACGTGACAACCATGTGGGAATGCCAAGCATTATCGATTTTCGTACGTGAATCTTTATGTATTTGAGATTGGAAGCTTGTCGTTTGATAGATCTCACAAGAAAAACTTCACCAATATTAACCAAAATATTCTAAAATTGTTACTTGTTCTTGATTATTGATTTAACCAAATTCTTCTAATTATCATGGTCTTTTAACAGGCAAATCTATATAGTAGACTATTTATTAATATAGTGTTATTTTCAAATGGAACAAAAATATATTATAAATTAATAAATTCATTGGATTATTTTTTTTATTTTTAATACATCAATTTGATTAATAAGTTATGTTCTGGCGATTAATTATAGCATTATCCACAGTAAATATCACAAATTATACTAGATGAACAAACTATCTACAAACTCGCTCACCATGCGTATACCATGACCTTATGACCACTCAATTTGGTGGAAAACAACACACGCATGTCCAAAGCTAAACCTTATCTATCACCTACCAATATTCTCTACCTAACTATGAGAGATTATATCTAAGTATCCCACCAATCTAATCTCCAAAAAAAGACCCCAAAAAAGAACAAGAAGGTTTCTTTTTTAAAAATGAGAGCTATTCAAACTCAAGTGATAACCTTCTGCATGTTAGTCATCATCGTAACATCATCAACAAGAGCCCAAAAGAGTGATCATGTGCCAAACAACCACGAACTTTCTATCGCCATCGAAGAAATGGAGAAAGCAAACTACTTCTCTTTTGTGATGCTCATCAACATGTTACCATCCGTAAATCCTCGATTCTTGGCCAATGTCACATTCTTGATGCCAAAGGACAAAACCCTTTCTAGATCTAACATTATTAATCAACAAGATTCGGTTTCCGAGTTCTTGCTTCGCCACTCAATCCCTTCCTCTCTTCTTTTCGAGCACCTCAATCTCATCCCCAATGGCTCCATTGTTCCTTCCTCTTTACCACATTACACCCTCGAGATCTCCAATGGTGGAAGATCAAACTACTTTCTCAATAATGTCAAGATTATAAGCCGCAACATTTGTAGCTTAGGCTCTATCAAATGTCATGGAATCGACGGTATACTACAATCTCCAAGTACTATCGACGATGATTCTCCTCGTAATAATCACACTTTACCCTTCATTTCTTGCCCTAGCAGTCACAACAATAGTGACCAAAGTAGTCATAACAATAGTTCTCGTCCTGCTCATACTCTTACCGCTCCTCCTCCAGCAAGCAGTCCCCTGCCAAAATCAGATTCTCCAAGCATCCATGAGGTGAAAATGTTAAATTCGATCGTTATTCCTTTGCTTGGATTATTAGCGGGTTTGATCTGCATGTGAAGTATAGTACTGCACGTCTGCACATACGGCATACTACAGATACCACCACTTAATTAGTTGTGTGTAATAGTACTCTCTTGTTATAGTTTATATACACATGTAAAAGAAAAAACGATGAACGTTATAAATGTAACAATCAATTCAATTATGAGTTTTAATTTTAAAATTTCCTTTATAATATCTATTTAGAGACTTTCTTCCAAATTTGTTTTTTCTGGCAACAATCTCAAATGTATTCTTCCTATTTTCGATATAAACTTATGCTTACAAGTTTTACATACATTAATAATCTATGATACTATCTTTTATGGTATCAATTAAAAACAATATTATGTTTTGAGTAAATATATTTTAAAAGAAATCACACGAATTATACACTAAAAATTTATGAATTTTATTTATCAATATAAAATGATAAATTTATTATATATATATATATATATATATTATTTAAAATGTTTTTCAATCGAATTCCGTCAAATGGGCCAAATGAATTGGGTTTTCGGGTCAAATATCCAGATATCGGGTAAAACCGACCCAAGATCTTAAGTCTTTTTTTTCCTTACGCAGAGAAACCCTACTAAAACCCTTTGGCAACTTTCTCTGCCTCCATTTCTATGGCTTCGAATTTCTTGTTCATCAAGCCAATTTCTTCCTCTTAAATCCTCTTTACACCAATTTTTAAATCCCCTTAAAATCAGTGAGACCCCTAGTCTGATTTCTCTTTAATTTCTCATTTCCTTCCGGGAAAAAAAAATGGCTCAGAAAATTGCGATTGGTGTGATCTCAGCCCTAGCTGCCTCCGCTTCTCTCGCGCCGTCGAAATTCGCTGCTGCAGATGGACCTTTCACTTTCTCTGGCTTCTCCACTTCTCCGGCTGCTTCGATTCCTCAGCAGCAAGGTTCTTCTCCGCCGACGCCGGAATCTGGAAAAGAACCGTCTGTTGCTGGCGAAGAATCTGATGCTCCTCCTCGGATTCGGAACAATAATCCGAGAACAACTTCAGCTGGGTTTGATCCGGAAGCGCTTGAGCGAGGAGCAAAGGCCTTGAAGGGGATCAACAACTCAGCTCATGCCAAAAAGGTCTTAAGAACTAACCCAATTCTGTCATTTGTAGATAGAATCGGATAAGAGATTAGAGATTCTCAAGTAGATAAGAGTTGTGTATGATGTAGCTAATGGAAGATAAGTTCGAGCTACTAAGTTTTCTCTAGTAGAATTATGGATGGATTTCAAAAATTGTTTTTTTTTCCTATGGTTATCAGTAATGCTTGGCCTCACAATTGATGGATGTTTGGTTTCTGATAGGTATTTGAAAGTATTAAAACTCAAGAAGAGACGAGGCAGGCTGAGTTTACAGCTAAGGCGCAGGAGTTTAAAGCTATGCAATCCCAAGCTGAAGCTGTGAGTTTAACTTACTCTTAAGTTCATTGTCAGAATATTTTGACTACATGGTTTGTTTAGGTTGTACCTACTTATCAGGCTTTCTAGAGATGAATGTATCAATCCTTGTGTTTTAGTATACTTATATAGTATATATGTTCTTACAACTCTATGGTTACCTACCAGAATCGACTGTGCGGTGACGTTGACGTTGTAAAGTTATGTTCCTGACATTTTCCATTTCACAGGAGAGGCAAAGGGTAATATATGAGGAACAGAAGAAACTTGCTCAGCACCAAGCACAAACAAAATCACAGATGGCCCGCTATGAAGATGAGTTAGCAAGAAAAAGGATGCAGGCATGCGATTCTACAGATACTTTTTTTTGTTTATTTAACTTTGGGAACTTTTATTCTCTCTAACAACTTATGCTGTGTATCTTGTTACAGGCTGAGAATGAGGCCCAGAGAACAAGAAACCAAGAACTTGTGAAAATGCAAGAAGAATCAGCAATTAGGCGGGAAGTAGCTCGACGAGCTACTGAAGAAGAGATTCAAGCACAGAGACGACAAACAGAGAGGGAGAAAGCTGAGATTGAACGTGAGACAATCAGGGTCAAAGCTATGGCAGAAGCTGAAGGGAGAGCTCGTGAATCAAAGCTTTCTGAGGATGTCAACAGGAGAATGCTTGTTGATCGTGCAAATGCAGAAAGAGAGAAATGGGTTTCTGCCATCAATACTACATTCGATCATATTGGAGGTCAGACATTAGTGATAAACAGTATCTCTCTATCGTTTTGTTTCATTCATTGTGGAAGCTTTCCTGTAGCAGTTTACCTTAGCAGTAATTAGCGTCTAATAGGTAACTTGTAAGTATAATAGGCATGTGACTCTTTTAAATACTTCTATGATTACTCTTTTAAAGTAAATGATTGACTCTTTACCCGTTTTCCTAGGGGGCTTGCGTACCATTCTAACGGATCAAAATAAGCTAATTGTTGCTGTTGGAGGTCTAACCGCTCTTGCAGCTGGGATCTACACAACGAGGTAAAGACTAAAAATGGTTGAGAAAAAAGTGCCACTCATGAGTTATTGTTGTTAAAGGTTGAGAAACTCAGTTATCTTATAGATTACTTGTTGCAGAGAAGGTGCCAAGGTTATCTGGAGCTACGTGGATAGAATATTAGGACAACCTTCTCTAATTAGAGAATCATCGAGAGGAAAGTACCCTTGGTCTGGTTCCGCTTCTCGTGTCTTGTCCACATTGCGGGGTGGTGGTAAGGAGTCTACTTCCAAAAATGGAAAAGGGTTTGGTGATGTTATTTTGCGTCCTGCTCTTGAAAAGAGAATCGAACAGCTAGCTAATGCAACTGCCAACACAAAAGCCCACCAAGCACCTTTCCGAAATATACTTTTCTATGGTCCACCAGGAACAGGGAAGACAATGGCTGCCCGAGAGCTGGCTCGTAGATCTGTATGTATTCTCTACATTTCTAATACTTACAGTTATTATATCATGTATGAAGAGTAGATGCATTCTTCAAATCGAGATCTTAGTTCTAGGTTACTCATGGGCATTAAAATCTCAGGCTTGTCACTTCGATAATCACTTACGTCCTTTGATCTGTTACCATTCAGGGTCTAGATTATGCATTGATGACGGGTGGAGATGTTGCTCCACTTGGAGCTCAGGCTGTAACAAAGATACACCAACTGTTTGACTGGTCCAAGAAATCAAAGAGAGGCTTGTTGCTCTTCATCGATGAAGCCGATGCATTTCTGTGCGAGTAAGTCGCAAATCATATGCTGATGATAATTAAACTTAACTCAGGGGTTTGAGTTATTAATGTGTTCTTTTGATTGCAAATTTGACAGGCGGAACAAAACATACATGAGCGAAGCCCAAAGGAGTGCACTAAATGCACTCCTCTTCCGCACGGGTGACCAGTCCAAAGACATAGTCCTAGCGCTTGCCACAAACAGACCTGGTGATCTAGACTCAGCAGTGTCTGACCGTATCGATGAGACGCTTGAGTTCCCCTTGCCTGGAGAAGAAGAGCGCTTCAAGCTTCTAAACCTCTACCTAGAGAAGTACATATCTAAGCCTAATCTAAAAAAGCCGGGTTTGCTCCAAAGCCTTTTCAAAAAAGAGCAGCAGAAAATTGAGATAAAAGGCATTACTGAGGATCTCCTGAAAGAAGCTGCCGCCAAAACAAAAGGGTTTTCGGGTAGAGAGATCGCGAAATTGATGGCAAGCGTTCAAGCTGCTGTATATGGAAGCGCAAACTGCTTATTGGACGCAAACCTTTTCAGAGAGGTCATTGATTACAAAGTCGCAGAGCATCAACAGAGAAAAAAACTAGCTGGAACCGATGCAGGTAACAAGAAATGAATTCATATAAATCATCAACACAGATATCTGCAGGTGTAGATTTGAACAACACTCAAAAACTCAAAACCCTGAGCATTATTCTCAAAAGGGTTTAGGCAGAATTGTTTCCAAATTGTTTCTCCATGACTGTTTTAGATTCTTTCTCTTTTTTTCTTAGCCATTACAATCTTGAGTTGATCTTATCATATCACTCCTTAGAAAACGAGGCAATACCGGTCTTTTTGTGCGACACTTCCCAGTTCTGACCATCATAGCTTTTGACCTCGACGTGATCCAGTGTCCCTGACTTGACACACTTAACTGTGACAGCGACTCCATCGGGGTTAGACCTCGGGATATAAAACGATGTGATCCCACAAACCTTGCAGAAGGTATGCTTGGCCGTATGAGTCCCAAAAGTGTAAGTAGTAATGAAGTCTTTGGAATCATCAAGAAGCTCAAAGTTGCTTGAAGGAACAATAAAGTGAATATTGCCTCTCATTGAACAATCTGAGCAATTGCATCTCCAAGCCACCACACTTGTTGCTGCTTTAACTCTCCATTTCACTTTCCCACAATGACATCCACCTTCATGAAGTATCAACTCCGATTCCATGCCTAATTATTGCTTGAATCTACAATCAAATCCTCGTAAGCGAGAAATATTAATAATTTACCCAGAAAAATTAATATGATCTGCAATAGTTGATCTAAAGAAAAGAAAAAATTAATAGAATCGAACCAGATTTTGTTGAACAGTGTGTATATTTAGCGATCGATGAAAATTCTCAAATTTTGTTCAACGAAATTGGATTAAGTCAAGGAAAGAGAATACAAATTTCTGCTGCAAGTGAGACTTTCTCCTTCCACACACTAAGGTGGTGTTAGTGTTTTTCGCTCCGCTAATTGGGTCTAAAATGGGCTTATATTGGGCCTAAAATAGGTTACAATTTTCATTTCTGAAGAGGCGGTGACACTGCCCTAATTCACATCTAAGATCACGACTTTGATCCTGCTGAACTGGAATTGAGATTTCTTAGGGGAATTCGTTGGGCGATTAAAAATGGCAAGTGAAGAAGCAAAGGATCCGTGGAAAGGAGAAGAGTGGGGGATTGAGAATGAGAAGACGAAGAAGCCAACAAGTGGTGTGAAAACGGTGACGAGAGCGAGAAAACAAATGCCGAGGGGACTTGAAGATAAATACGAAGCTTACTTCCTCCCGCGAAAGCCATGGCCGAGGGCTCTTGCCTACTATGGAAGTTTTATCCTTGGTGGGATTGGTGCTGGTATGGTTATTGAAGCTTGGATCAACAAGAAAGTCAAAGAAGATGGAGGAGTCATTTGGGAATTCGACAAGTGAAATGCTCCATATGGGTTTATCTGATGATAGATAAGAATCTAAGCAACAGCGAGTGTTTGTTTACTTACTCTCAACACAAATCCCTAGATTGGATCATTTTGTTTGTTCTAGAATTCAGAATTTGTAAGGGGTTTTGTTGAACTCAACGGTAAACTTTATACAATCTTGTTGAACCCATAATGCATTGAAGATGTTCGACGAAATGCTTTCTGTTACAGTTGGATATATTAAAGTTTACCCCTAATGCCTTTCGATCTTTGATTAAATCACTTCACGTCTGAATGATTTCGAAGAGAAAACTAATTAGCATTTGCTGTATTGAGAGGGAGAGGGAGAATGTTGCAAGAAACAGAGAGATTTTGCTGTAAGAAAATATTTAAGAACTTGAAGAAGAAAAAACACTACATCTCAAGTTCAATGAATTCAGCAACAAACGAGCAAGCCTAGAATATGAAGACACTGACTATAAGTGAAGGTCTACTACTACCTCCGAAACATACCGGAACTTTGAAGAGCCCTACTGTACTCTGCAATGATCGGAGAATTCTTCACCATCTCCCATATCTTTGCTGAGTTTTTCAGCCACTCCCGTTCGGAGACTGGTCTTGAAAAGGACGTAGATTTAGAAGACATAACCTGTGATAAACCCAACCACTAGTTCTTGAGCGTGTTCAGGTGGATGAATATGCACATGCATGGATAATCCACAAAGTCCGAGAGATGGAAATAGGAGGATGAAGAGGGAGAGAGACAGACCTGATCCCTTAGTTTCCACATTGCTAATTGATAACTCTCGTGCTGGTTTCTCGAGCTTTTAGATGGAATCACAAGAGAAACCGGCTCGACTAACTCCGACCCATTCCTTCCTTGTCTGAATGAACTTGATTCGAAATACTGCGCCAGTGCCTTTCTTAGTTGCAAGATATTCTTTGGAGAGAGATCTTGATCCTGAAGCCTGCAAAGATGAAGTAGGACGAGCAGTGAGCTGATAATGCATAGATTTGTTAGAATTACCCTACAATTTCTCATCTAACACACCGACTAGACTACATTTTATTTACTAATAGCTAAGTAGAATCACATTCAATTAACAGACTTTCAACAAACATTATTGTATAAAAAACAAGCAATAGAGGATAGTGCATTAGTTCACAAGCCTATAAGATTTGTATTTTATGGTGATAAAATCAAGACACCATCATAAGGAGACTCACTTTGAGTGCACAAATATGGGAGTAGCCATATATTCATTTCCCTCAGATAATTTGTCCTTAAATTCCATTTCAGGCCCAATCTCAGAGATCTGTAGACGGGAAAGTGCGGGAGAAGATGGATCAGGTATTGCATGCTTCAACAAATCCACCTGCAGAGAAAGAAAAAATATCAACAATGATTCATAAAATCCCTGTAAAGAGATCCTCTACCACACAGGCGTTTCTGCATCATTTGCTAAGAAAAGAATTTGCATGGTTCATGGTTTTATGCTAAAAGCCCCTATATATTAACGTTCATCTATAATTTAGACACACCAATTTTTCTAGCACTCCCAGTTTGAGTTGTTTTCAGAATTTTCCAGTTTAAAAGTCATGAATATGTATAAAGGACACGGCGCCCTAAATATGTTTTCAGTGTTTGTCAACGATTCATATATTCTTCTATTTAAGTATGGTGGAACATTACAAGCTGGAACAAAGTATTTGCTTCAAGTTATATTAGATTGGTGTCCGCTCTTAATGATATGTCGCATCTTTTTGTTACCTCTATCCATGATATGAACCATAATAGCATGAAAAATAGAGAACCAGCATCATCTAAGACTAAAAAATATACGACACAAGGTTAAGATAGAGATACCGTTGACATCAGATGCCACATGTTATCTTCATGAACTCCTTCAGATACCACCAGCAACACGTGACAAATGGATGCTAAGAGGACACCAAGCTAGAATAGTTCCTTGCACCAGCCCAAAATGAAAACGATTAGATTAGATCTCTACCCTTATTAAATACCCAACACCAGGCGCAACGCCATCTATAAGGAAACAAAAGTACATAAAAATCAAACAGTGGGAGAAAAACAACGATAAACAATACGTGAACTGCTAAAACATTGATCAAGTGAGATGTCTCTGCCAAGTCACCAAGTTACCTGGATGCACATGATTTCGTGAGCCAACTCAGCCGACAGAGAGTCATTGCCCAAGACTGGTACTGAGGATGAACTATCAGGTCTGATTATCTCAGCCAATATGGATGGACTGAAAACAGGCTGCAGAACAGAATTGGAGGATATTGATGAGAAACTAAAGCTAAGTCTGTGAAACAGCATCCACTTTACTAAAAGGCATTCAAACGAAATTGGTTTTAAACAAGATGGTTCTCCACTCAAGAACAAAAAAAAAAAAGCAAATACACTAAAAATAGCAACTGCACAAACCTGAACATCAAGAAGGATGAACCTCTCAGCGGAAACTCTTGGTTCGATGCCAATAGTACAATGTTTTGCCGCTGCTTTGATCTCGTCAGACTGTACAGAAAATGGCGGTAGCATTCCTACAAAGTAACAACCTTTTATAAAGTTTTGGTAAAACTTGGAAGAAGAGAACCTAGCCAATTCCAGAAGCATATCCCACGACTAAAATTCTTGACTACAACCAAACTGCTATTCTTATGAATATGATCCAAGAAAACACCAAAGATATGATATTTATTTCTGTGAATACTACTAACCAGGGGAGCTCCCATCAAAGGCGTAGATTGCATTCAAAATTGTCGATTTGCCAACACCCGGAGGTCCAATAACTCCAACCACCGTGAAGTCAGTATTCTCGGTAAGGAACTGTTCAAACCCAAACCCCCAAAAAAAAAAGAATCAATTGAGTCAATGATCTCTACTTAGATGAATGAGTCATCTTAGCTTCGAAGGATGATTAAACTAAGCATAAGATCTCTAGTATAGTATAAAATCAGACAGATCAAGCAAGGTAACTATATCAAATGAATTCAATATCTCAACTTCGTTCAATTCAATCACTACTAACGAAGAAGAATAAAACGAGAGAGGAAGAGTTACAGGGAGAAAGCGATCGATGTGAAAATCCCAAGAATCGGAGAGCATATTCAGAGAGCTAACAGGAGGGAGACGAGAGCGGTGCGAAGCATTATCGTCGTCGGAGTTGCCGCGTCCGAATTTACCGGTAATCGGAGAAACGGAGGGTTTAGCCAGAAGTATTTTTGGAGCTGCCGGTGATGACATTTGGCTTCCGCCTGAAGAACCAGCCATCGTAGATTACGACAGAGGCTAAACCAGACACGACGATGGTTTCCGACGTCGCGATTAGGGTAGTTAACTGCGAAAACTGTTTGCCAATCTCGACGGACTTGTGTAATGAGAATTTCTCTAGGATTTTTTTTTTGTTTTCAAGTTTCCTCCGGACAAGTACTTTTTTTTTATATATAAAAGTTTTTCCGGACAAGTACCCAATTTGGACGGTTGAACCAATCCAAACCAAATCATACCAAAGATCGATATCATGGTCTCTTGTATTTATTTCATAATTTAGACAAATTATTACATATTTGACAAGTCGAATCCTGATAACTTTGTAATGTTGCAGAAGAAACTTCACCAAATACATATGCTTCAACAATTTCATATCTTGTACGGACATATATATCCAACTTCCGAAACATCACTTACCGAACATACAAGTACTCTCATTTATCACTTAAGATGGTGAAACCACGACAAGTTGTTTCCCGACGTTTTTACCGTGAAAGAGTCCAACGAGAGCAGCAGGGGCACTCTCGAGCCCATCAGCAACATCTTCCACATACGTTATCTTACCTTCTCTTATATACGGAACCACAAACTCCAAGAATTCCGAGTATTTGTCGAAGTAATCGAAACAGTTAAACCCTTCGATACGGATTCGTTTGTATGTAATGAGCGAGAGCCCGTATATGCCTTCCGGATTCTTCAGATTGTACTGTGAGATCATCCCACATGCCGCGATACGGCCGTGTGGTCTCATGTTTAAGATCACTGCATCCAGCATCTTGCCTCCCACGTTCTCAAAGTATATGTCAATGCCTTCAGGGAAACACCTAGAAAATAGAGAATTGATCTTTTCATATTAGTTGTTCTTCATTTGTGGATAGAAGAAACCTTAATTTGCGTTACCTTTTTAGGGCAGCAACAAGATTGTGTTCTTCCTTGTAATTGAAGGCATCATCGAATCCAAACTTGTTCTTGAGGAGATCAACCTAAAGAAGCTCAACAAATCAAGATCCAAATAAGAAAGCTAGATCGTTTCTAGTAAAACGTCCTACCTTTTCTTTACTTCCAGCACTTCCAACAACATAACAACCCATCATCTTAGCAAATTGTCCTACAAGCTGACCAACCGCGCCAGAGGCAGCTGACACAAACACAGTATCACCTTTCTTTGGAGAACAGATCTCGTAAAACCCAACATATGCGGTCATACCAGGCATACCTGTCAAGGAACAGAGGAGAATGAAAGTAATTACAATGAAGTTAACAACAGATCATAAGACGTAGAGGAAGGGGAATTAACAATACCAAGAAGTCCAGTGTAGTAAGATAAGGGAAACTCGGTATGATGAATTTTGAAGTGAAGATTAGGAATTGGTGTAATAACACTGTACTCTTCCCATCCTACTGCTCCCCAAAGTAAGTCACCTTCTTCGTAGTCTGAGTGTCCAGAATCTATCACTTTAGACACTCCAAACCCTGAGATAGGCTGCACAACACAACATAAATTTCTCCCAAATTTAATCATGACGAAACAGAGCTTTATAGATACATGATCCCTTATATACTAGTGTTGGTCCCTTCAAATTTCTGATGTTGGATCCTAACAGAACTCAAACGGAATTTAAAAAACGGTTTTCCAAATTGTAAATGCTTGAGCTCGAAATTTAGTCGTGACGAAGCAGAGTTTTACCTTGCCGGGAGTGAAGGACTGAGCAGTAGCAGGGCTCAAAGGATCAGGTTTTCTCATACGATTGCGCATGTAAGGATCGCAAGACAAGTAGAGATTCTTCACCAACGCCGTCATAGATCCCTTCGGCACCCTAAGATCGACGGTGGTGGAGGTGATTACAAGGTCGGATTCGTTGGCAAAACCGGTTACGTAATCACGTAATACGACTTGCTTGTTGATCGTTGTCGCCATTTTTTAGAATATGTTTGTTTTTGGCTCTTCAACGTCTTTATTTCTTCTCTCTACTTATATAAGCTCTTCTACGGTTAGTGCGGTTATTAAAGCCACAAGTTGAGGAGATAATCTTTTTATTTGCTAATCTACTATACTAACCATGCAAAACTAATGAAGCCAAACTTAGTTGTATTAAGCATAATTTCTTGCGCTATTATGTGTGATGCACACAATGTGGGGAATTAACTGTATCTTGATTTATTTTTAAAGAGCAAATCCAAACGCAAAGATGAACCAAAACCGAATTTTATATCTATTTGATTCGAAACCATAACAAACATTATTTTTATCCATAAAACATAAACCACCCACACAAACTCCTGTTGGATAAGTACAAGTATCAAACATTGTTTCACTCACGAGCAACAACAACAACTTGTTTCCCAACATTCTTACCATGGAAGAGTCCAACGAGAGCTTCAGGAGCTTTCTCGAGCCCATCAGCTACATCTTCCACGTACGTTATCTTCCCTTCTCTAATGTGCGGAAGCACAAACTCCAAGAACTTTGAGTATTTGTCATAGAAATCAGAAACTACAAAGCCTTGAATGCGGATTCGTTTGTAGATTATGTTGGATAGGTTGTGTACACCTTCCTGGTTCTCAAGATTGTACTGTGAGATCATTCCACACACTGGGATACGCCCGTGTGGGTTCATGTTTACAAGCACTGCGTCTAGCATTTTGCCTCCTACATTCTCAAAGTATATGTCAATGCCATTAGGGAAACACCTGGAAAAGAAAAGGAGGATGTCTCTTAGATTAGTCAAAACGCAAATTGATAAGATCAATCAATGAAGATAAAGTCGTTTTTTTACTCGAATAGAAGTGCCGCTTTTGTTATGCAAACCGATCCTAACAGATATAGGCATAAAACGCTTAGAAATAAGTAGTTTACTGAACCTTTTGAGGGCAGCAGTAAGGTCAGTTTCTTCCTTGTAGTTAAATGCATCATCAAACCCAAACTTGGTCTTGAGGAGATCAACCTAACAAATCCCCCAAAAAGAAGTAAAAAGGCTAATTAATCATTCTCTTGAAAGAGAAGAACCAAGAAACATAAGGAAACAAAATATGGAAATGATGATCAAATTCTGACCTTTTCTTTGCTACCAGCGCTTCCAACAACATAGCAGCCCAACATCTTAGCAAATTGCCCCACAAGCTGACCAACCGCACCAGATGCAGCTGACACATAAACTGTCTCTCCTTTCTTTGGAGAACAAACTTCATAAAACCCAGCATAGGCGGTCATACCGGGCATACCTGTCAGGACCAGAAAAACCCATCAAAGTGAATATATGAAACAGAATAACAAACCAAACTGTTGAAACTTTTAGTCATTTATAGATTGAAGCTATAACTAATTCCATTCCTATGTTTCTAAGATTTGTTAGACATCCATAAAGGTTATGACGTTCAACTATATGATCACTGTCTCAAGCCAAAACTATGAAAAATTATATGAAGAAGCAGATTTCCAAAGTTTACAGAGTGATTCCACTTACAAAACTATGAAAAATTAAAGGCAGAGATTAACATACCGAGAAGTCCAGTGTAGTAAGATAATGGAACATCGGTATGCTGGATCTTGAAATGCACGTGAGGTGTTGGAGTGATAACAGAGTACTCCTCCCATGCAACCATACCCCAGAGTAAGTCTCCTTTTTTGTAATCTGGATGTCCAGATTCTATCACTCTGGACACTACATACCCTTGGATTGGCTGCACCAAAACACACAATGGAATTAAAAACAGTCAACACGATAGAGATAGCAAAAAGCAAAGCCCAAAGAGACACAATTTATTCTCAGAGTCATCTTCAAGAACACCAAACTGTCATCACCAAAATTGAACAGTTGATCCGTCAAGTATACTATTATTATAATAAGATATCGTTCTGTTCAAAAAGTATAAATATTTCTATGCCAAAAGAGAATTCAAATAATAATCATGCAAACCAAACCAAACATTATCATCATATATCGTCGATGGTACCTGGCCGGGAGTGTAAGCTTGAGCAAGAGCAGCAGTGGAAGGATCAGGTTTCCCCATGCGAATCCTCATGTAAGGATCGCATGACAAGTAGAGATTCTTCACTAGAACCGAGTTAGAACCTTCCGGAACCCTTAGTTCGACGGTGGTGGTGGTGAAATCGAAATCGGATTCCTTAGGGAAACCACTAACGTAGTCTTTCAATGTCACCTGCTTGTTCGTCGCCGTCGCCGTCATCGTTAATTCTTCTTCGATTCAACTTCTGACTTCACCAATTTGTTACTTCTTCTTCGGTTTCTCGAGGACGTGGCTGTTTTTATAGTGACATCTCCTGTGTGCCACTAATCTCATGATATCAACTTATCAAGTATGACGTCACTGCTTATGTTTCTTATTTATCAGATTCTTTCTCTTTTCGAGCGTTTTTTTTAATTACTTTCACATTTTTGATATATATCATCTCATCTCCTTTCACGTTTTCATTTTCGTCTTTTTACACTACAGATGTAAAACTTGAGCGATTTATAACCTTTTAAACTGTAGGGAAAATGCCCTTAAACCAATAACAAACAAATTCATATTTACTGTATATTAAAATTTACTATATTTACTATTTATTATTCATAAGCAAAACCTCACGGTTTGGTTCAACAGCCATACAAACTATTGTTGGATAAATATAACATTACTCCCAAATAAGTATTCTTCAATCACGAGCAATACAACATTACTCCCAAATAACTATTCTTCACTCACGAGCAACAACGACAACTTGTTTCCCAACGTTCTTACCATGGAAGAGTCCCACCAGAGCTTCAGGACCTTTCTCAAGCCCATCAGCTACATCTTCCACATACGTTATCTTCCCTTCTTTGATGCACGGAAGCACAAACTCCAAGAACTTTGAGTATTTGTCGTAGTAATCAAACACTGCAAAGCCTTGAATACGGATTCGTTTGTAGATTATGTTGGATAGGTTGTGTACACCTTCTTGGTTTTCAAGATTGTACTGTGAGATCATTCCACACACAGCGATACGTCCGTGTGGGTTCATGTTTAAGAGCACTGCGTCTAGCATTTTGCCTCCTACGTTCTCAAAGTATATGTCTATGCCTTTGGGAAAACACCTAGAAAAAGAAGAAGCAGAGAATCTCTCTTAGATTAGTAAAAGAGCAGTCGATAAGATATCAATCAAGATAAAACCGTTTTTATTTTAATTCAAAAAAGTTCTAACTACGGAGTTTCATTCTCCATTCTTAAGTGGTTTTCCACTTAGAATCATGCTTTTATATATTTTTCTCGTTTCTACTTTAGTTGTGAATTGCAGCGTTATTCTGCAAACCGATCCTAACAGTTATAAACATCAAACACTTTGAAATAAGTGGTAACCAAACCTTTTGAGGGCAGCACTAAGGTCTGGTTCTTCCTTGTAGTTAAATGCATCATCAAACCCAAACTTGGTCTTGAGGAGATCAACCTAACAAATCCCCCAAAAAGAAGTAAAAAGGCTAATCATTCTCTTGAAGAAAAACTATGGAAACAGAAGGAAACAAAATATGGAAATGATGATCAAATTCTCACTTTTTCTTTGCTTCCGGCGCTTCCAACAACATAACAGCCCATCATCTTAGCAAGTTGTCCCACAAGCTGACCAACGGCACCAGATGCAGCGGACACATAAACTGTCTCTCCTTTCTTTGGAGAACAAACTTCATAAAACCCAGCATAGGCAGTCATACCAGGCATACCTGTCAGGAACAGAGAAAAATCATGAGGAGAGAATAAATTAAACAGACTTGACTCATTCTAAATTGAAGTTTAGAACTCAACATAAGTGTTTCAAACAGTTTCTAATCAACAAAACTACTATACATGGTTATGACATTCAACTTCATGATCTCTGCATCAAGAAGCAGTTTTCTGAAGTTTTACCAAGTGATTCCAGTTACAAAACCAGAGGAGCAAGGCCGAGATTAACATACCGAGAAGTCCAGTATAGTAGGATAATGGAACATCGGTATGCTGGATCTTGAAATGAACTTGAGGTGTTGGAGTGATAACACTGTACTCCTCCCATCCAACTATCCCCCAGAGTAAATCGCCTTTTTGGTAATCTGGATGTCCAGATTCTATCACTCTAGACACTCCATACCCAGAGATCGGCTGCACCAAAAACAAAATGGAACAACAGTCACCACCAGAGAGAGCAAAACCCAAAGAGACACATTTTCCTCTCAGCGTCTTCAAGAACACTAATCTATAGTTCTCATATCATTGTCATCTAGTTTATATAAATAAGAAACATCCAGATTAAGTTTTAGGGTATAAAACACTATCAATTACAGAAATGATCCATCAACCATATATTATTATAATAAGACATCATTCTCGTCACAAGATATAATTTATCATATCCAAAAGAATAATCACATAATAATCTCAACAAGAAAACGAGCTCGAATCAAACATGCACACCAACCAAAACAAAATAAACATTATCATCGGATTCGAATTTCACCGGAGATTTTCCAAATCGGAGAATATCGTCGTTCGTACCTGGCCGGGATTGTAAGCTTGAGCAAGAGCAGTGGATGGTTTAGGTTTGCTCATGCGAGTCCGCATGTAAGGATCGCATGACAGGTAGAGATTTTTCACCAGAACCGAGTTAGAACCTTCCGGAACTTTAAGTTCGACGGTGGTGGTAGTGAAATCGAAATCGGATTCCTTAGGGAAACCACTCACGTAGTCTTTCAATGTCACCTGCTTGTTCGTCGCCGTCGTCGTCATTGCTAATTCTTCTCCGATTCAATTTCTGATTTCACGAATTTTTGTTACTTGGGATTCTAGTGGACGCCTGCATTTTATAGTGGCCTATTTCTCTCTCTCGTAATATCAAGTATGACGTCACTGCTTATGATTCATCCCAATGTTCACAATTTTGATACTTTCTCTTTCGACCGTGTTTTTTTTTTGTCGACACTTTCACATTTTGATATTATTGCATTTCCTTTCACATTTCTTTTTCTTTCCAATTCTGTATTGTTGTCACATTTTCAGTGAGAGTTAAGTGTTTATACATTACAAATGTTCGAAACCTTTTTTTATTAGTTGAGTTAAATTTTGAGGATCAAAATTAAAAAGTATAGCTGACAAAAGAAGCAAAACACTGGTGAATTACTACATTGATTGAGAACCTTCGAAGCATCGTTGATTTGGGACATGCAGCTAGAACAGACGAGAACCTTCGGAGAATCATTATACAAAATTATACTCTTTCTATTTTTTTGGTAAACTTCAAAATTATACTTCGGAGTATTTCTTTATGTTTTTCCTTTTTTCCTAACTTCAACAGTGTGTACATTATTACAAATGATTTTTTAAGACATGAATTTTGGTACATGTGTGTTTTTGCTCGAGCATTAGAGCCTCTTATGTGACATTGCTTCAAATAACCTGCTGGTGTGTGAAGATTCATTTCCCATTTTGTGCGGCACATTTGTGATTCACTAACATTTGTAAGACACACGACTTTGTGGTTTTAAGCAAAGAACAAACATAAATTTTAGAGACATTTGGCTTCAATTTCCTCTAGAGTGAGACACTGAGACCCTTTTGTCTCTGTAACAATGAAGAATATGAAGACCTCGACAAAACACATATCAAACTAAACCCACAAAACAGTATCCCAGCTCACAATAGTTCCCGCAAAACAGAGCCATGAGATTGTGATTGTGATGTCCCCTAATAAAGAAGAGAGGGGGTTGCACAAATAGCACCAGTAACAATATTCACTGATGTTTAAACACGCATACTTGGTATTTGGTAACATAACCTAATTACATTTTTGAATTTGTGAGATGGGTTTGGGATTGTTTGTTACTACTTCGATACATTTCAATTTGATGAACAAGTTACACAGAATATGATTCGAAACCATAACTAACATATATATATATTAAAAATTTACTTGAATTACTATTATTTAATAAACCAAAAACTCAAGCTTGGTTGGGTTCGAACACCCATACAAAATCTGTTGGATAAATATAACATTACTCCCATAACAAAAATATATTCACTCACGAGCAATAACAACAACTTGTTTCCCAACATTCTTACCATGGAAGAGTCCCACAAGAGCTTCAGGAGCTTTCTCAAGCCCATCAACTACATCTTCCACATACGTTATCTTCCCTTCTTTGATGCACGGAAGCACAAACTCCAAGAACTTTGAGTATTTGTCATAGAAATCAAGGACTATAAACCCTTGAATGCGGATTCGTTTGTAGATTATGTTGGATAGGTTGTGTACACCTTCTTGGTTTTCAAGATTGTACTGTGAGATCATTCCACAGACAGCTATACGCCCGAGTGGGTTCATGTTTAAGAGCACTGCGTCTAGCATTTTGCCTCCAACGTTCTCAAAGTATATGTCGATGCCTTTGGGAAAACACCTGGAAAAAAAGAGAGAATGTCTCTTAGATTAGTATAAGAGCAACTGATTAGATATCAATCAACGAAGCTAAAACCGTTTTTTTTTCCTTTCAAAAAGAGTTCTAATTACGGAGTTGTGATCAAATGCCGCTTTATTCTTCAAACCGATCCTAACAGTTATAGACATCAAGCGCTTAGAAATAAGTAGTTCACTGAACCTTTTCAGGGCAGCACTAAGGTCTTGTTCTTCCTTGTAGTTAAATGCATCATCAAATCCAAACTTGGTCTTGAGGATATCAACCTAACATATCCCCCAAAAAGAAGTAAAGGGCTAATCAGTAATCATTCTCTTGAAGGAGAACCAAGAAGCGTAAGGTTACAAAATATATATGGAAATGATGATCAAATTCTCACCTTTTCTTTGGTACCGGCACTTCCAACAACATAACAGCCCATCATCTTAGCAAATTGTCCCACAAGCTGACCAACCGCGCCAGATGCAGCTGACACGTAAACTGTCTCTCCTTTCTTTGGAGAACAAACTTCATAAAACCCAGCATAGGCAGTCATACCAGGCATACCTGTCAGGACCAGATAAAACCCATCAAGAGTGAATATATGAAACAGATCAACAAACCAAACAGTTGAAACTCTAGTCTTCTAGATTGATGTTTAAAACTTGACAAAACTAATTCCATTCCTACATTTTAAAACAACGTTTTTGAGGTTTGTTAGACATCTACAAACTATTTATACATCTTCAAATTATGACATTCAACTTCATATTCCCTGTATCAAGAAGCACTTTTTCTAAAGTTGCCAAGTAATTCCGTACAAAACCAGGAGCAAGACTGAAAATAACATACCGAGAAGTCCAGCGTAGTAAGATAATGGAACATCGGTATGTTGGATCTTGAAATGCATGTGAGTCATTGGAGTAATAACACTATACTCCTCCCATCCAACTATTCCCCAAAGTAAATCACCTTTCTTGTAATCTGGATGTCCAGATTCTATAACTCTAGACACTCCATACCCAAAGATTGGCTGCACCAAAACACACAATGGGCAACAATCAACACTAGAGAGAGAGGAAGAGCAAAAAGCAAAACCCAAAAAGACTCTAGAGTCTTCAAGAAAACACCAATCTAATTGATTAGAACGTTTATGTAACATCCAGATCATTTTTGTGGATATTAAACACTATCAGTTACACAAATGATCTAACACAAAAATAGAACATGTATATTATTATAATAAAGATATATATCCAAAAATAGAAGGAAAAAATCACATAAATAATCTCAACACATAAGAGGACAACGAGCTCAAATCAAGCTAGCAAGCCAAACCAAAAAAAATAAAACATTATCATCGGATTCGAATTTCACCGGAAATTTGCATAATCGGAGAACTAAAGTAAATTGTTGTCGGTGGTACCTGGCCGGGAGCGTAAGCTTGAGCAAGAGCAGCAGTGGAGGGATCAGGTTTTCCCATGCGCATACGCATGTAAGGATCGCATGACAAGTAGAGATTCTTCACCAGAACTGAATTAGACCCTCCCGGAACCTTAAATTCGACGATGTTGGTCTTGAAATCGAAATTGGATTCCTTAGGGAAACCATTCACGTAGTCTTTCAATATGACCTGCTTGTTCGTCGCCGTCATCGTTATTTCTTCTTCCTCGATTGATCAACTTCTCACTTCAATAAATTTTGTTACTGCTTTTTTAATAGTGGCCTCTCCCGTCTCGTTGCTGTTTCAAGTATGTTTATGATTCATTACATGGTTCACAATTCTGATACTTTCTCTTTCAAGCGTTTTTTTTTGTCGACACTTTCAAATTTTCATATTCATATTTCTTTTTTTCACATTTCTTTTTTTTTTTCTTTTCCAATTTTGTCACATTTCACACAGAGTCAAACTCAACCTTTTGCTTTTGGACTGTTTTAATATTCTCTCACGGTGGTTTTAGGTGACCAATAATAAATGAGGATAGTGACTGTATTTGACCACAATGTTACGTTTCTTTTTTTTTTTTGGTAGGGACAATGTTACGTTTCTAGATATCACATCAAGTTTTACAAAAAAAAAAATTGTCGGCCAAATTCCATTTAATATGGAAGGCCAGTGGTAGCCTCAGCTAATTAGGACATGTACAACCAGAAGGCCCAGAACAGACGAAGAATCAATTTTTTTTTTTTTCGACGACGAAGAATCATTTTATATTTCTTTTATGATATGTTTTTCCTTTTTTATTTTCCTAAATTCAATATATATGTTAATAATTATTACAAAGATTTCTGAAAATATTAATTTTCGTACATGTATTTGCTCGAACAATCGAGCCTCTGAAGTAAACATTGCTTCAAATAATCTAATGGTGTGTGAAGGAAGATTCATTTCCCATCCTTTGCGGTAGATTTGTGATTCACTTTAACACTTGTAAGACATATGTTTGATTATCTCTGAACCTGCATTATTATATTCCTCACAGATTAATAGTATGAATCAAACTCATGTAAAGAAGCAGACAACTTTTTGTGGTTTTAAGTAAAGAACAAACCTATTTTTTAGAGACATTTGGCTTCAATTTCCTCAAGAGTGAGCCCCTTTGTCTCTGGCACAATGAAGAATATGAAGACCAGAGACAACACACATATCACACCAAACCCACAAAACAGTATCCCAGCTCCCAACAGTTCCTGCAAAACAGAGCCATGTGAGCCAAATACCACAACAACTAATTAATGATCAAAAGGGTTTGCTACCATTTCTACAGCATTAGCCATACCAAGCTTAAACAAAAGGTTTTGAATGGTAGGTTACCTTTAGGGGTGAGAAAGCAAATGTCACAAGTGCGTTTGCACCGAAATTCACAAGCACTGCTAGACTGAGACCTCGACCTCTTAATTTAAGGGGAAATATCTCTGAAATCATCAGCCAACCAATTGGACCAAAGGATAGCTGCAAGATTGATGGTAATACGCTAAACCTCTTATTGAAAAGTAAAAAAACAAACATGTTCAAAAAAGAACAACTAGAAGCATATCAAAAGTTTTAACGCGAAAGTAATGAAAAAACATGAATCACTTCTGTACATAAACTCCAATGAAACTACTTTTTACAAAAACCCCAACTTTAGATGCCACGAGTTATATCAGAAAGACAGAAAGTCTATGATACTTTAAGGACAAGCATTGACGTTGTGGTACTGAAGTTTGATCAGCAAAATTCTAATTAACTATTTGTTTACCTGGTAACAGCCCACATAAAGCAGCAGTGCAACTACAGCAACAACTGGTGAGGCGCTGAAAAAGAGGTAGTATGACCCTAACAGGAATAATGAGACAACCTGTTTGACATTGAAAACAACAAGTGAAGATATTAGGAGTATTCGGTTCTCAATTTCATTGAGCTGAACATTTAGTGAGCTTGACCTAAATTTATACTACTTTGCTTGAGGTGGATAAATAGAACATGGATGTGAAAAGAGAAGGGATAAAAGACAGAGGACATACCATGCCACTGACACCGCCAAGAAGTAAAGGTCTCCTTCCAAGTCTGTCGATAACTACAACAGCTACTCCTGTCATAATCAACTGCAACAACAGAAGATGTTATTTCTTAGAAAGCAAAATAACTTTGCAGCAGAGGCATCTATTTATCACATTGTAAAAGTAACTTAAAGTATAGCCAAGTGAAAAAAAATGAATACCTTCAATAGACCAAGTAGAATTGAGACCCTTGTTGCATCACCTGCGGCAGAAAAGCCAGCGGTCTAACAGGAAATGTTGGGGAGGGGAGAGAAGTTAATTTGTGAGTTTATTTAGCAACAAAGCCAATATTATACTATACAGAAAGTTTATTTAGAGAAGAAAAGAAAACCTGCAGTATTGATGGTGCATAATAAAGCACACTTGGTTGCCCAGTTATCTGCCATTTGACAAGAATTAATTAGTAGTTACTCTTCCAAGAGAAAACAATGATTAGATTTGACTATACCAAGTTACCAACCTGTTGAAACAAGACAAGACCTCCTCCTATGATGAGAGCTTTCAAGCACTTCCCTTGAAATAATTCACCAAATGTCACTTCTTTATCCTCGCCCACAAAAGTAAGTTCAGCCAAAATCTCATTTACTTGTTCAGCAGCTGAATCAACAAAAGCAGGGCCTCTAAGGCGGCAGAGAGATTTTATGGCAGACTCTCGTTGGTTCTCCACATTCCCTTTCCCCTGTATGACTCGCAACAAAAGCCACCTAGGGGATGCTGGGAGCCACCACATGCCAATTCCCATAATAACTGCCAAAGGGACACTTGTTGCATACATGTATCGCCAACCAGAATGAATATTGACTGTAAGACTACCGATTCCATAACCTCCCTGTGTAAAATTTTGTATTAGGATATGTGAGATTAACTTGGTGAACAAAGATTTCAAAACCATGAAGAGCTACTCAATTGCTTCACATAAAGCAATCAACGTCCTAAACCTCAGAGCTTCAGAAACTTACAACCATCCCAAGGACTATGAAGAATTCCTTTAGTGATACCAGCTGTCCACGTATCGGACTTGGAGCAGTCTCTGCAATGTACATCGGAGCCGCATGCATTGCCTAAATGTAGGGAAACAATTCAGTTCCCGTAACAAGAAAAATGCTATTTGTAATCCATAGCCGAAGCTATTTGTAATCCAGTGAAAGGTAAACAAAACTTCTAATCACTGGCATTTAACCTGGAGAAACATAAATAATACGGAGGACCAGAAGAATGCTGTCACAATATATATGCGTAATATGTATACATGTACATACAAGAATACACATCATTTATGTTTGTATGACGATGCATTGGATAACAACCCATGCTCAGCAGTAGATGGATATATATTTGCATCAACTATTACAATTAGTTTGGGGAGGTTAAGTTAGGTTGATTACATACATGATAAAAATTCCACATCCGTTAGGAGGGGAACAAATTAATGCCTTATAAGACCTTGGATAGCAGTCACCACAATAGCTTAAGAGTATCGGTGCCCTTGCGTCCTATAAGACATTGATTTGTTTCCCTCCTAACAGATGTGCGATTTTATCATTACATCGTCGAATGCATATATGACGTTAGAGTACTTGGCCTGCATAAGCAAGTTTTTAGATGTCAAACACTAAAGAAGCATGATCAGTCTTACCAGTCCAACTGAGACTCCATAAGTAACCCGTCCAATTATCAAAAGGGAATAGGTTGGTGCTATTGCAGTCACAAGGGCTCCAACGAGATACAATAATGCAGCCAAAATCAGCTCCTTTCTTCTTCCTCCAAAATTCAATAAATCCAAAACCTTTACTTTTTTCCACAAGCAAACATTGCTAAATACTCATGCCTATCAAATGAAGATAGTGAGAAACAAAACCAACCTATAACGTCAGCGATAGTAAAAGCCACAATTGAGCCAAATAATGCACCGTAAAGTGAGCCACTGGTCTGCAGAAAATTTAACACTATTTTGTAAGCAAAATTGTCTTTACTTCAAATGACGACCACAGATCCAAGAGCGGCAGGAGAATAAAAGATAAGCAATGACCAGCATGCAGAAGAAGTAGGAAATATAACTTGGAAACTTACAACTAAACCAACATCCACAGAGGACAAGTTGTACCATGAAATTCCACTTAATGAAGGCGACTGCAGGAAAGGAAAAAGCATAGTAAGATGGCAGAGTCATCGGCTTCTAAAAGAATGTAGACAATTATAAATAAGGTACATGCATGTGACAACAATATACAGGAGAAATCGAAAGGGAAAAAATGGTCATGGCAAGTGTGAAAAATCATGATTTAGTAGTGATATCTCAGTCCAATGTCATGAGCTTTATAATATTTAGGCTTTGAAAACAAAATCTAGAAAAGTTGAATGAAAACAAAATTGTAAGACTAGATAGTTTCAGGCAACTTTTAACTTTACCTGAAGTGAAATGGTTGCACAAGAAGTTGCACCAATTTCATAACCATAAAGCAGTCCTCCGAGAGCTGGAAAGAAAAACCTGATAATGAAACAGAAACTTCTTAACATGCATAGATCAATCATCAATGGACTAGCTACAAAACGGAAACCACCATGGGAAAAGAGACATAGGTTGAAGCTCCTGAAGATGATTATTTTGTTATGATTATTTTGAAAACTACCAAACTTGGAGAATAGATAAGTGATCTCACGGGAGAATGGCTGCAACGACAGAGTAGTTTTCTGGAGTATGATTCTCTTTAATAAGAGGCTCCCTTTCTGCGCTGATCTCACCATCTGACTTACCAACCTAAAGAGCATTAACAGTTTCAGAAACTAAAAAAATACTAAGGAAAACATTATCATGAAACCAACAAATCAACTACACAGCCTCTAGGGTCTAACAAGCTCATGATCAAACAATAGTCGCGAGGTTGAGGGCGAAAAACCTAACTAAAAACCTCCAAATTTCTTCTCCGAATTGAAGTAGATCCCCAAAAAGTGAATATCTTCAAATGACCACTAAATACAAACTCTATGATTCCAATATAGCAATTGTCCAGAAATTTGTCAGCTAAAAGTCAAAATCGATCTCAAAAAAGAACAATTCCTAATGTGACAAGTAATTACGAATTCACTAGAGATTTAAGCTTTAGATACTGTAAATGGATCGTTTAATCGAACAGGAAAAAAAAGAATCGCGAACACAAAGACGCTACCAATTTTTCTCAAACTAGAAGTGAGACGTATACCTCTCTGGAAACAGAGGAGATTGGTTGCTGCTCAGGATCAAGCGCCATAGCTGTGATTCGAGCGATCGATATATGAATTGGGGAATTTGATTCTCTGGTTATGAGTTTAGTTAGGTTTGTTGAACGAAACCCATATATATAATCCTCCGGGGTTTTGAAGATGATTTAACTACTACCACTCAACGACATTGGATACACTCGTCTTCACATACGCGTGGAGGTTGGTGACGATGACGGTCCTTAGAATTTGGAATGTTAAAACTATGTACAATATCAGCCGTTGGATTGACTCTAGAAGAAAGAATATCCGACCCATTAATAAATTTGATTTTCAGTCAAATGTTATGTTCCATTCTTATTTTATTTTTAGCGGAAGAAATTATAACTTCAATTTTATTGTTAACTAAATAAATTTATGACTTAAATCTTGGATAAAAAGAGTTGCCGATAGAACAGCGAATGAATCTCTTTTTTTTATCCGAATTATGATTTTTGAAGTTGTATGCTATTGTATTATATTGGATAAGTTTGTTATGACACATGTAAAACTTTCGATAATGAAAAGTTGTTGTTGAGCAAAAAAAAAATCATGACTTAAAAACTATTAAACGATACTTGATAACTCGATCGAGCATTTTTTAAAAATGTTTGATATACATCAAATTGACGCATCCAATGCCAAACCAACTCTAAGATGAAGAAGACCAAACTGATACAAAACATCTTCCAACCACATTTTCACGAGTCTTTAATGATTTCATAAAACATTAAAAAGTAAGAAATTTTGCATAGAAATTTGAAAACGACATCTAATTTTTAAAAAAAGAAAATCCTAAAACGACACTTATTAAAATACGGAGGGAGTATTATTTAGTATCCTCTTTGATTTGATGTAAAGAATCAACCACTTACCACTTTCAACTTCTTCTTAACAATAAAATTCATAATATGAGCTAAACATCCCATATGGAAAAAATCGCCACCACTTATCAAATAGCTTTGTACCAATTGTTTCTTAAATTTTTATATTGATTATGTTTTTAAACATTAATAGTCAAACAATTAATATATGCAGTAAAATCATTACCTAATAACAACATTTTGATTTGACAAAAAAATCATAATTTAGCTAGACCTTTACATATTTAATAACAATACGATCAATATCATTTTCACAGAATAATTATATATCACTAAATAGATATTTGGAGCGAAATTTAATTTTACAAAACTTAAAATTATTTAGAATCAATACAAAAGTAAAAAGGAACTAATTTCTAGTGTTTTAATGGTTAAAAACCTTATTATGTTATTGTGAGACCAGATTTAGACTCTTTATGTGAGATTCCAATTATGATTTTGGCGCGAAATTTAATTTGAATTCTATTCTCTCAATACCATGATAAGTTTTTAATCACAAACACCAAACTAGTATTTTTTTTACCTTGCATAAATTTAATGTTACTAGATAATTTGCAAGTATATATAAAAAATTAAATTTCGCGCCAAATGTCTATATCGTACCAAAAATTATATGGCGCGAAATTTAAGTAAAAAAATCAATATCTCGTGTCTGTGATTAAAAAACGTATCATGGTATCAAGAGATTAGATTTCAAACTTTTGTTCTACATTACAATCATAATTTTTTTTGAGACTAGTTTACACTTAAGCTCTTAACCCATTGGTCATTATAAAAATAAAGGAAGAACACATCCCTCAGAAGAAGAACTTTTCCTTTATGAATGTAAATTCAAATCTTTGAAAACTGTTTTGCTTTGTTAAGTTCCTTATGTCCCATCAAGAGAAATAGCAGAAAAGCTCAACAATTTATTGAATTTCAATTTAAGAATGGTCATAGAACAATTAAAAAACAGAAGAAAAACTTAGTAAACTAATAAAATTTTCAATTCAAATAAATTAATTAGGTTTCCTTAATTAAATAATTAGGAAAGAAGAAGATGTAAAACAAATTTCAAAGTCACTCGTTTTCTCCCCGTCCCCTGCGTCAATTTTAAGCTGTCTTTGAGAACTCTCTCTCTCTCTCTCTCTCTCTCTATATATATATATATATATATATATAAGCCTCTCTTTTCTCGCTCTGTGTTAAACCATCCTCTCCTTTCTCTCTCTAGATTTTGTCCCCCTTTATCTCTCCTAGGGTTTTCGTCTCTCTCGTTCACTGTTGATAGTCTTATCGGAGAGGCTTAATTAGCAGCCTCCGAAGGTTCTACTGCGAACTTTTACCCACATCTCTCTCTCTGCCATGGCGGCTGAGAAGTTAAGGGACTTGAGCCAGCCGATTGACGTCGGTGTGCTCGATGCCACTGTTGCGGCCTTCTTTGTTACCGGATCTAAAGAAGAGGTGCTTCAATTTCTCTGGGTTTTGACTTGTTCAAGGGGCTCGACGAATGATTAGTATATTTTTTGGGTCTGTTTATTTGTTTGAGCGTCTTCTTCTCGATTGGGTGTGAAGAGTAGGAATTAGGAGCGTTTCGTTGTTAGGGTTTTAGCACTCTGATACGTCTTTGTCTTAAGACGCTTGTTTTTGTGCAGCTCGAGTTTTTTAGTCTGGATTTCGGGGTCTTAGGGTTTAGTACTGTATTGAATTACTATGGTTTAGTTGCTCGTTGTGTTACTGAGACTCGCTTCTTCTATATGCGTTATTGAGATCTTCCGTTGGTGAATTAAGTCCCTTTTTCTTTTTTTTTGCTACATTGTTTCCTCGCGCCTGATGTCTGTTCCTCATGAGTCTTTTCATGGTTGATAGAGTATTCGAGTTTTAGCGGTGTAGCATTGGCTGAAACTATCAATTTTCCAATCAAATTTGAAATTTTTATCCTCTGGCAGTGAAATATCTTGATTTCTCTATGTAATCGCATCACTTTAAATCTTAATTTTGCTATGATTGTTTAGTTTTCTGATTACTGAATCTCATAGTTCTGCTTCAATGTCAACATTCACCTCATTTGTATCTGAGTTTGTTACCTTGAACTAATCGGCATTGCTCCCAAAACATGTTCAGAGAGCTGCTGCGGACCAGATTTTGCGGGATTTGCAGGCTAATCCAGATATGTGGCTTCAAGTTGTCCACATTCTACAAAACACAAAGAGCATGGATACCAAGTTCTTTGCTCTTCAGGTCGGTTTTAGTTTCCTTATCCAACTGTAAATTAAAACTGTTCTGTTGAGACTCGTGACAAGCAAATATTGTTTTGGCATCCACTCTCAGGTTCTAGAAGGTGTTATAAAGTATAGATGGAATGCACTGCCTGTTGAACAACGAGATGGAATGAAAAATTACATCTCAGAGGTCATTGTACAGGTACATACTTTTGGAGGCCTTAGGTTGTTCTCTGGATATAACTGGGAAGCTAGGTTCACAGAACTATTTTGACAATGAGTTTACCTTGTAGCTCTCGAGTAATGAAGCTTCTTTCAGATCAGAAAGGCTCTATGTAAACAAGCTTAATGTCATTTTGGTCCAGGTATCTTCAGCACTCCCTGATAATATTCGATGCGTTTATTAGTTGCAGTTTCTCTTATCTATTTGGTTCCGGTAACTAATACTTACAAACTTCTTTCAACCCATAGATTTATTTTATCTTCTGGCATAACATATGTTGTGATAAATGCACAGATAGTGAAACATGATTGGCCGGCAAAGTGGACAAGCTTCATTCCTGATCTAGTTGCAGCTGCTAAAACTAGCGAAACTATCTGCGAAAATTGCATGGCCATTTTGAAAGTGAGTAAGAATCTTTACATGATTTTATAATCAGTTCTCACTTGAAAATGTAACATTTTCTTCCTTTGTTTAGCTCCTAAGCGAAGAGGTTTTTGATTTCTCAAGAGGAGAAATGACTCTGCAGAAGATTAAAGAGCTGAAACAATCTCTAAACAGGTCTATCCGAGAATTTCAAATTTAGCATAATAAAATATAAATTTTTTTCAAACTATAGTATCTTGCATATGTTGATTAAGTGACATTGGATCTTATTATTTACCTATTTGTGCCTTTTCTACGTGCAGCGAGTTTAAACTCATTCATGAGTTATGCCTATATGTCCTCTCAGCTTCTCAAAGACAGGATCTTATACGTGCAACACTGTCTGCGTTGCATGCCTATCTTTCCTGGATTCCATTGGGTTATATTTTTGAGTCTCCTTTGGTAATATACTTCAAATCAGTTATATCTTGATGTTAATTGGTACCGATATTATGTTATTCTGATAGCTGTTCTGGTTTTTACAGCTTGAGACCCTCCTTAAATTCTTCCCTGTGCCAGCATATAGGAACCTCACTCTTCAATGTCTGACCGAGGTACGTCAGTTTTTAGTTCAGCTTTTCCTAATGTCAATTGAATGTAATTTTCATTTCGCTATTGGTTCGAATTTTGTCTGCCAGGTTGCAGCTCTTAATTTCGGGGACTTCTACAATGTCCAATATGTCAACATGTACACCATATTTATAGGGCAGCTGCGGGTAAATTAATTGTCTTCTTGTGTTGCTTCTATTTTTTTTTTGGTTTGTTTGTTCATTGACATTCTGATTCTTCTTTCATTCTTATTAAGTTAATGTAGTGAATTTGGTCTACTTCTTGTTTGTCTTGGCTTCTTGCCTGATGGTCTACACTTGTTTTCGTACTTGCAGGCAATTCTCCCACCGAGTACAAATATCCCTGAGGCATATTCAAGTGGAAGTGGTGAAGAACAAGTAAGTATTTTCTGTGCACATGATTTCAAGGCAGACCGTTGATTTGAGTAACTTATCAAGGTTATGACTGTGTATCTTATGTCACCTCTCTAGGCATTTATCCAGAACCTGGCACTTTTTTTCACTTCCTTTTTCAAGGTAATTCTTTTTCTTTGTTGAGTTAGATATCTCATGTTGGGTTTATGGAATTCTCGATATGTACAATAATGGTTCATGGTTTGTGTTTAATGCTTCCAGTATTTATTGTTTCATCATCTATTTCTTAACTATATCACTATCTCTGTAGTTTCATATTCGAGTCCTAGAATCAGCGCCAGAAGTTGTTGCTTTGTTACTTGCTGGTCTCGAATATCTCATTAATATATCATATGTTGATGACACTGAAGTATTTAAGGTATGTAATTGTCTTTGTTATTATGATGGCTGTTAGTACAGTTGTATGTTTCATTTTTTCCTTAATAATGCTCTTATGTGCTTTGCTCGTGTCTAAAAGATGACGGTTTTTGCTTGCTTGTGGATTGAGCAGGTTTGTTTGGATTATTGGAACTCGTTGGTTTTGGAGCTGTTTGATGCACATCATAATTCTGATAACCCTGCAGTAAGTGCAAGCCTGATGGGATTGCAGGTAGGTTGGATTCCTTGACTAATATGATCAGTTTTTTACTTTTTATATAAGGTTGATACTATACTTGCATATTCCCAGATGCCTTTCCTTCCTGGTATGGTTGATGGCCTTGGTTCTCAAGTCATGCAGCGGCGTCAACTTTATTCTAACCCAATGTCCAAATTAAGAGGGTTAATGATTAACCGCATGGCGAAGCCTGAAGAAGTGCTTATTGTTGAAGATGAAAATGGGAACATCGTCCGTGAAACCATGAAGGACAATGATGTTCTTGTCCAGTATAAGGTACCAATTCTTGTTCAATTCATACTGCTCTTCTTCGGATATGTTAGATGTATACTAACAGTGTCACATTATAGCTCAGGAAATGTAGTTTTATTTGAATCCTCTTTGATTTTTTCCCCATTTCTTGCTTGAACAATTGCAGATTATGCGGGAGACATTAATCTACCTCTCACACCTTGACCATGATGATACCGAGAAGCAGGTACAGTG
This sequence comes from Arabidopsis arenosa, assembly GCA_905216605.1. NCBI lineage: Eukaryota > Viridiplantae > Streptophyta > Magnoliopsida > Brassicales > Brassicaceae > Arabidopsis > Arabidopsis arenosa. The sequence continues at coordinate 6,294,933 of LR999456.1, forward strand.
TCACCATGATGATACCGGTCTATTCATATTAATTTGTTAAATAGTGACGATTAACAGTTAGAGGGTTTTGATCAAGTATGGTTTTTCCTTGTTATAGTGTGAACTATCATAGTAGTACTCTAGATTTAGCAATTGAAACGTTGAAGTGTTATTAGATATGAGATTTTCTGGTAGATATGTAAGCTTACTTGTCGGTTCCATGCTGTTGAGTGTTGTGCTGATGTGAACTTCTGATTGTTCCTTTAAAAGATGTTGAGGAAGCTAAACAAACAATTAAGTGGGGAGGAATGGGCATGGAACAACTTGAACACTTTGTGCTGGGCTATTGGATCTATTTCTGGATCTATGGCTGAAGATCAGGTAAAAAATTTTCCTAGCGCTCAGCCCGACTCCATTTTCTTTTCATAACAGTAGAAATTCTTGTTTGTAATGCTGTACCTTACGATCTATTGGCTAATTAAATTTTTTTTGCCAATGTTAACCTTTAATGTTAATTGTTTCTTTCATTAACCTCCCTCATTTCATGATATATCAGTATTGGCTTGACTGCTCCTTACTTTGTTCTGGGAAGATTTGTTCGACATTGTCAATTCTGTGCCTACTATTGTTAAACTCCATTTTTTTCTTCAGGAAAACAGGTTTTTGGTGATGGTCATTCGTGATTTGTTGAATTTATGTGAAATTACTAAGGGAAAAGACAATAAAGCTGTTATTGCGAGCAACATCATGTAAGTTTGTTTCGTCATACGGAATTATACTTTTCAGCTGACTTTCTGCCTAGGTTGTTGTAGTACTTCACTTGTATTTTCTATTTCTTTCAAGGCGGCATTAGATTTATTCATACTTAACTGAAAAGATCTGGGATGTTTATTCTTTTTTATTTCCGGTTAAGTCTTACCTCTCTGTTCTGCTTTGGCTTGGTTGCAGGTATGTCGTTGGCCAGTACCCGAGATTCTTAAGGGCCCATTGGAAGTTTTTGAAGACAGTTGTGAACAAGTTGTTTGAATTCATGCATGAGACACATCCTGGTGTTCAGGTAGCTCGTCCCAAACTTTATAAATTCTGAGATACAGTTGTCCAGGTGGAATCTCAGATTAAATGATGTGTTATTCGCTGTTAAAATCCGTGAATAAGATTTTGGAGATTATATTGGTAGCAAAAATATGCTCAAGTTGTTAGTTTCGTGTGGACGGTGCGGCAGTTTATTTATAATCTTCTCAAGCTAGCATCTGAAGTCTCTTTTTTTGACTGAGTATTCTTGCATAGAACTATAGACCTTGCATCTTCCCAATCATAGATACTTAATACTTATGTTTCCCTTTCAGGACATGGCATGTGACACATTCTTGAAAATAGTTCAAAAGTGCAAGCGAAAATTTGTTATTGTACAGGTATGTATTACTGTATTTAATCCACCTTTAGTATATCCATTGTCTTCTGAATGAGATATGAAATACAGTTCTTTGCGCTTTCAGGTTGGAGAGAATGAACCATTTGTATCTGAACTTCTATCAGGCCTTGCAACAACTGTTCAAGATCTTGAGCCTCATCAAATACACTCATTTTATGAATCAGTAAGTTTTCCAGATGTGTTATTCGCATGCCAATCAGAGCTATTTTTCTGTTGTGATTTCATCCTCTCTCTTTCTCCAGGTTGGTAATATGATCCAAGCAGAACCAGATCCTCAGAAGAGAGATGAATATCTCCAGAGGTTGATGGCACTCCCCAACCAGGTATGTTAATTAATATGTGGCTGTTAAGCTTTGTTTACATATCTGGCTAAAACCGCTCCCCTATACAATGTAGAAATGGGCAGAAATCATAGGACAGGCACGCCAAAGTGTAGAATTCCTCAAGGATCCAGGTGTGATACGTACAGTGCTTAACATCCTACAGGTCTGATTTCTTACCTATTCCTCACAATTCATTATTATTCCATCACGTGAATTCATGTCATTGTAATAGTTAAGTTTTTGCATCTGTTGGTGTTTAGACAATTTGTGATTTGATTGTAAGGTCGTCCAACTATTAACATGTCTTTTTCCCTGCAGACTAATACTAGTGCTGCTACTTCACTGGGAACATACTTCTTATCCCAAATTTCCTTGATCTTCTTGGATATGCTGAATGTATACAGGTAACTCCATGATACTTCCTCATAGCATTAATAGTTATAGTACTCTTCCTCTAGTTCTTTAACTTGGATTTTCATTTTTATTTTTTCCATGGCTGCAACAGAATGTACAGTGAGCTTGTGTCAACCAACATTACTGAGGGAGGACCATATGCTTCCAAGACATCTTTTGTAAAACTCTTAAGGTTTGGATGGCTTTATGCACCAAAGACACATTTCTAGATGCCTCTGTAAAAACTGGAATAGTTTATGTTGTAATTCTTTGCTATACAGATCTGTTAAGAGGGAAACCCTTAAGCTGATAGAAACCTTCTTAGACAAAGCTGAGGACCAACCACACATAGGGAAACAATTTGTGCCGCCAATGATGGAATCAGTACTTGGTGACTATGCGAGGAATGTGCCTGATGCTAGGGAATCCGAAGTTCTTTCACTCTTTGCAACGATTATAAACAAGTATGCCTCTTATTTGTTGATGTGTGCCATAGTAATTAACTGTAATTGTGAAAAGATTGGAAGATCTAGCCGGATGTTTACCATCTGCATCTTTCTGGATGTTTACCATGCTGCAAGATTTTATTTGGATTTTTTCTTTCAGGTACAAGGCGACAATGTTAGAAGACGTGCCTCACATATTTGAAGCTGTATTCCAGTGTACATTGGAGGTAACAGAGTTTATGGATTGTGTATTTGACGGGCTGAAAAAACTTACATGGAGGTTTTACCTATGCTTTGTATATACTTTATTGACACTTTTCATTCATCCTATTGCAGATGATAACTAAGAACTTTGAAGATTATCCAGAACACCGCCTCAAGTTTTTCTCATTACTCCGTGCTATTGCTACATTTTGTTTCCCTGCCTTGATAAAGTTATCAAGTCCGGTTAGTGAATACGTTTTTGCATATATTATCCTTGTGACCTTCTTTCTAAGGCTCTCTCACTATTTGCTTATCTTTCTTACCGTCTTGTCATTTTGCAACAGCAACTGAAGCTAGTGATGGATTCAATTATCTGGGCATTTAGACATACTGAGAGAAATATCGCTGAAACCGGGCTTAATCTGTTGCTTGAGATGCTGAAAAACTTTCAGGTTTGGTGTTTATTTTCCTTCTTTTAGCTCGGTGGATGTGACATATATTACGTCTGCTCTAATATTGTCCTCTGATTATGACAGCAATCTGAGTTTTGTAATCAATTCTACCGGACATACTTTATGCAAATCGAGCAAGAAATATTTGCCGTTTTGACTGATACCTTCCATAAGCCTGGCTTCAAGCTGCATGTGTTGGTGCTGCAGCATCTGTTTTGTCTGGTAAAACCATCTCTTCTCTTATTGTATATTATTTGATAGTTTAAGTAATCCTTTGCTTGGGAATGGGTAGTTCTATGCACTTATGCGTTTGTTTATTATATATTTCAGCCTGAGAGCGGTGCTTTGACAGAACCTTTATGGGATGCCACAACTGTTCCTTACCCGTATCTGAACAACGCTGCATTTGTTCGCGAATACACCATTAAGCTACTGAGCTCTTCATTCCCCAACATGACTGCAGCAGAGGTAAATAAAAACTAAAACCAGAAGTTTTACTTTTACAGTTTTCATGTTGACTCCTACTCGTATCTGATTATTGAATATCAACAAATATTCAGGTCACACAATTTGTGGATGGACTTTACGAGTCTAGAAATGACCCGTCTGGATTTAAGAATAACATTCGTGACTTCCTTGTACAGTCTAAGGAGTTTTCCGCTCAGGTAATTAAACTTGTTTTTCGCAAAATTGGTTTTAAGAAACTCAAAACCAATAGACAAAGCCAATTTGTTGAATACTTGTTTTCAGGATAACAAAGATCTATATGCTGAGGAAGCAGCTGCGCAGAGAGAGAGAGAGCGTCAAAGAATGCTTTCGATTCCTGGGCTTATTGCTCCTAATGAGATTCAAGACGAGATGGTGGACTCATAAAATTAAGAAGGCTGCAACAACAAGAAGCTTCCTGTGTTCAATGGACTGGATTTTTTGTATTCATAGGTTTTGAAAACAGGAAAGAGAGAGATTAATTTCCCCGACCGTATCTCTGCCTGCCTTTTTCCGAAGCCTTTCACAATTCGATTTTGAGGATTGGAAAAGCTAAGAAAACAGAGATCTTTTTGGGGATAAATTAGTGTCTTGTTTGGTTAATTTAATTGGGTTTAATGTAGATTTAAAGAACATTAGCGCGATCTTCTCTAGTTATTTCATATGGTTGGCTCCTTTTTGCTTTGCTTTAAATATTAGACCTTTTTCGGGTTTGTTTCTATTACTCAGTGATTCGTGTTTTAGGTGCAAGATATATTTTTTTTAAAACTCTAAATCTTTGTTACCCCTAGGGGGTTAATTGTAAGTTTTTCTTACTGCTATAATTATCTATCTTCTCATTAAAATCTTCAACTTTTAAAAGTGTGCTGAGACAACTTTACGAAACAAAACATTGACTTCAGAGTTCAGACATCATTATTTTTTTCTTGTGTTAACTCTTATGAAATGGAACTTCATTAACTAAAATAAAACTATTGTACTACATTTTCTCCCTCGACTAGTGTTTTTCTGATATAAACTGAAAATTTCAAATACTGTATATTCAAGTTGATCATAACTATTTTAAGGTTTCTTACTCTACATGAGCCGTTGACAAAATATATATATAGTCCATGAACGGAATTATGAAATCGAAGCATGCTATGGCCCTAATAAGATGCAATAATTTAGATTTTAGCTCCTACTAATTTTATATGTTCGTAAAAACGTTTTACGCTACTAAGATATATAGATATTACATATATCTATAATTTGTTTTCCCCACCCACATGGCAAGATAACAACTAGTAGCTGTTGTTTATTAATCTTTATCCAACTCAGTTTAAATTAAAACTTTCACAACCTCGTCCAACAATCCTGCGAAATTCTCGAAGGAGCTTCCTTTGGTAGTGACAGCTTCATGCGCTAGTTCTTTCAGTTTCTTAGCATTACCCTTCATCTTCTTGCCATCATCTTGAACCAAAACCCGATCCAAACTCTCCTTAAATCCATCCTTTGTGAAAACTCCATCAATAATCGTCATTCCAATTTCCCACACAGCCTCCACAGATCTTGCATTGACCGCATGATCCCCGAAAATCGGTCTGCAAATCATCGGTACACCTGCCGACACACTCTCCAACACTGAGTTCCACCCACCATGCGACACAAAGACACCCGTTGCTTCATGGTTTAGCAGCTCCACTTGTGGTGCCCATGGGACCACCATCCCTTGCTTTCTTGTCCGATCCAAAAACCCTTTTGGTAAATGAACCATGTTTTTCTCTTGGAGCGACCAAATAAAAGGCACTTTACTCGATTCCAATCCTTGTGCTATCGCCCCAAGCTCTCCAGGAGGCGGTGTCGCGACTCTACCGAAGGCAATGTACGCTACAGATGCAGGGGATCGCTTCTCGATCCAAGCCAAGCAACCGTGAGGATCATGCACTAGTGTGGATGTTTGCGATGGAGAAGATAATAAAGCGAGAGGACCGATGCTTAGGTAACGTTTGAATTTCGAACTGAAATCATTTGTAAATGTAGGATCCAATTCTTCAAAGGAATTTATGAAAACAGCTTTGGCACGAGGTAAAGCACGACCCATTTGGTGCAACGTTTTAGAAAAAACAGAGTCTAAGTTCCCAAACACAACTCCTTCTGGTGTGTCTTTGACTCTGATCTTCTCCATTCCTGAAATAAACCCTAATGTCTCCTCCATACGCTCATCTACTTCTGTAAATTAGAATGGAATCAATAATCATTAGTACCAGGGGCGGAGGTAGTGTATAATTAAGGGGGTCATATGACACCTATAAAAATTGAAAATTTGGTGTATTTTTGTTACAAATTCTATATAAAATCCAGCTCCATTAGCATATTGACCCCTATAAAATCATTTTCTTACATTTTGACCCCTATAAATCAATTTCCTAGCTCCGCCACTATTCATTACCACAAATATATAACATAAATCACGATTTTCCTTAAACTGCATATATAAGGACAAAATCTGACTTTTAAAAACAATCCCTCGGGGGATATTGTGGAAGAGCCAGGTTTTCTTGCCATTATAGGCATCTATAGTTGCCAACTTGCCATATTGAAATGGTCTTAATGGAATCGTAAATCAATAAAAGATTGTGTATACCTTTGACACCGACGTTTTCTCTGATGACATCTGTATAGAGATGAGCAGTGAGCGAGTTTGCTCCGCCTCCATAGTACGCAACCCACGACGCTTTCATCTCCGCCGCCGCCGTCTCCGCTGCGAACCAGAGGAACGCATCCGTAAGGATGCACTTGACTTTCCTACCAACTTCCGTCTCCGCCGCCTTGATTTTTCTCCGGAAAATCTCCGGTGCCGCTTCAAGAAACAGCTCAACCGCTTCCTGTGGATTCCCCGTCAACATGTATCCCTCAGGAACACCGTCAGCGACGTTGTGGACTCGAATGTTCGCGGGAAGATCAGAGGAGGGTAACGACGAGTTGGATCGTGCGGTGTTGAAGAAGGAGAAGACAGTGGAGGGAGCAGCGGTGGCGAGACGGCACGTGATGGCTAGGAGAGGAGCTGCATGAGTGCCGAAGGGGAAAGCGAGAACTGCCACGTGGGAGTCTCTGGTTGGCTCGGAGGGTTTGGCCATGAAGGAAGTAATGCTAAAGAGAGTTAGTGTGTGTAGTTTAATTAAATAGAAGTATGCAAAGAATAAAGATAAAGAGAATGGTCGTGGATGAGCCACCGAGCAAGTATAGCCTCTATCTCTCTCTCTTAATCAAACTTAAATTTATGTCCTTTGTTTCTGTCCCTGCTATATTGTTTTGGTAGGTAAAATATGTGGTTCTTAGATGGTGAGTTTTTCTCATCAAGTCTCATCTGTCTTTTAGTCAATGTTCTAAAGTACTACGTTAGATGTATGGCAGAAAGAACACATATACAGTTGTTTATGCAGAGACTATACCATATATTTTTTTTTAATAAAACAAATATCTATCGACATAAAATTTGTTTAGATATGTATATATTAATTACAAAGTTATCTTAACAAAAAAAGCAAGAATATAAAAATCATGATGAATAAAAAACTGAAAATTCTCACTTTCACAATTTTTTAAAAAATATTCATTACATTTTCATTTCAAAGTTTTGTTTCGTTCTACAAAGAGAAGCAAAATCTGAGAAAAAATACAGAGAATGTATAATAGAGAGAGTTGAAGCCCACGAAAATTACAAACCGTTGTGACGGTAAAAAATCTATTTAAGATTGTGTTTTTTTGTATTTACTTACATTTTGTTTATAAATTGCTTATATTTTGCATTTTTTTAATTAAATTTTTATTTATTTTATTAACGGAAATCTCAGCACTCCATCCACCTTAAGTTTGCAGCTTCCGTTCAGTAACAGCATAAACAAAAAGGTGCTCTTAGTCTAAGACATTGAATTTTGTCTCAGAAAGTTTCATTTATTCTCGGCATTTAGCATTTGATTTTATTATCAAAATGCATCACTATTCTTATAACGCATTTAGCACTAAATCAAACAATTTTAATGAGTTCTAAATCTTTAATTGTATTTATGCATTTACTCATGTTTTTAATGTGTTTCAATGTGAGCATTAATCCAATATTGGATTATGAAATAAACATAAAGTCATATTTTATTTGATTGGCTCATTTTTAAATTAGAATTAATGGTCAGACCCTTAACATCTACACACTTTTGTTATAAAATATGATAGCAAGGAAGGTATAGAAGAAGGAGAAGATGACAGTTGAAAAGAAAAATCTGATAAGATAGGTTATGTTGACATAATGTCTTAATATCACATATATAAACAATCTTTCTAAGCGTTGTCTTTAAGTTAGTTTTTTTTTACACAAATTCTTTAAATTTTGTTGACATAATGTCTCAATATCACATACGTAAACAATCTTTCTCGGCATTGTCTTTCTTGACACATGTTTTGTTGTAATTGAATAAATGCTTCTTTTATAATTTCTTTTTTAAATAAATAATAATATTATACCAAAATTATTAAAATAATATTTTATGAGAAACTGCTAACGTTTTTACTGATAAAGATGTTCTTAGAGCATTTCCATTAGGAGTATGTAGGTGAGATATTCTCCATTAAAATAAACAAAAGAAATAGGAAAATGAGGAGAGAAGACAGAAACGTTTCTGGTTTGAGAAACTTTAAGATACCCATCTCTACAACTGTTTGCTTATGTTTAAAAAATTAATATTATTTTATTTCTCAGATATCCTGTTGGGTTTTTAACGGATGAAAGTGCTCTTAGATAGATACGTTGTGTTGTTTTATTTGTAGGTTTTCTATTTCAAAGGCAACACATGCTTCAATCTTTAGCCATGAGATCACCACTTGCATTGTGGAAGTGATTTAATTTTCTAGTTACCAGTGTTAGGGAAGGGTCGGGGCATGCCGTAATGAAATAAGAAGAACCCTCCCCATTTTTCTCCACATTAGAATTGTTCGCCATGGTAAACCTGGTTAATTGAAGTGTTCTTTTAATGATAATGTTCACAGCTACCTAGCTCGAACCATCCTGATAGTCACAAATATGAGTTTTTTTTTCGAATAGACGGCTTCTTATTTAAGCATCTTAGCAATATCCTTCATCTTTCTAACTCTGTTTTTGTTTACTATTAAAACAGAACATGTTTATTTGTTTATATATCCAAAGTCAATTTGCATTAAACTTTCACAACTTCGTCCAACAAACCTTTGAAATTCTCAAAGGAGCTTCCTTCCGTAGAGACAGCTTCTTGTGCTAGTTCTTTAAGCTTCTTAGCATTAACCTTCATCTTCTTGCCATCATCTTGAACCAAAACCCGATCCAAACTCTCCTCAAATCCATCCTTGGTGAAAACTCCATTAATAATCGTCATTCCAATCTCCCACACAGCCTCCACGGATCTTGCATTGAGTGCATGGTCCCCGAAAATCGGTCTACAAATCATCGGTACACCTGCCGACACACTCTCCAACACTGAGTTCCACCCACCATGCGACACAAACACACCCATTGCTTCATGGTTTAGCAGCTCCACTTGTGGTGCCCATGGGACCACCATCCCTTGCTCTCTTGTCCGATCCAAAAACCCTTTTGGTAAATGAACCTTGTTCTTCTCTTGGAGCGACCAAATAAAAGGCACTTTACTCGATTCCAATCCTTGTGCTATCGCCACAAGCTCTCCAGGAGGCGGTGTCATGACTCTACCGAAGGCAATGTACGCTACAGAATCAGTGGACCGCTTCTCCATCCAAGCTAAGCAGGCGTGAGGATCATGCAATGTTGTTTCTCTTTGCGATGGAGAAAATAACAACGCGAGAGGACCGATGCTCAAATAACGTTTGAATTTCGACATGAGGTTTACAGTCAATGTAGGATCTAATTCTTCAAATGAATTCATGTAAACCGCAGTCGCCCGAGGCAAAGCAAGTCCCATTTGGTGCAGCATATTTGAGAAAACAGAGTCTAAATTCCCTAACACAACTCCTTCTGGTATGTCTTTGACTCTGATCTGCTCCATTCCTGAAATAAACCCTAATGTTTCCTCCATACGCCCATCTACTTCTGTAAATTAGAAGAAATAAAATCATTATCAACAAAAGAACAAAATTCAGGAATCTTGTAATTAAATTCGTTTATTTAAATTTGAAATTTTATAGGTGACATAAAATTCTTTTAACATTTGTTTCCCTTTTTGGCAACTTTCCTTTAATAGGTGACATAATTCTTTTAACATTTGTTTCCCTTTTTATCAACTTTCCTTTAATAAATATCACAAGTTGAAAATTTGTATAAACCTTTGACACCGATGGTTTCTCTGATGAGATCTGTGTAGAGATGAGCAGTGAGCGAGTTTTGTCCGGAGGTCCAGAAAGCAACCCACGACACTTTCATCTCCGCCGCCATATCCGCAGCGAACCAGATGAACGCATCCGTAAGCATGCATGTCACTTTCCTACCAACCTCAGTCTCCGCCACCGCGAGTTCTCTCCAAAAAATCTTCGGCGCCGCTTCAAGAAACAGCTCGACCGCCTCCTGTGGATTTCCGGAGAGCACGTATCCCTCGGGAACACCGTCAGACACGTCATGGACCCGAATGTTCGCAGGACGATCGGAGGAGAATAATGAAAAGTTGGATTGTGAGGTGTTGAAGAAGGAGAAGACGGTGGAGGGAGATGCGGTGGCGAGACGGTGGGTGACGGCGAGGATAGCCTGACCGTGACTGCCGAATGGAAAAGCGAGAACTGCGACGTGGGAGTTGGCCATGGAAGAGGAGGCAAACGTTAAAGAGAGAATATGAATTTGGAATGGTTGTGGTTAGTCTCTCTCACACGTACACTTTTAACCAAATTTAGAATGGTTGTTGTTACTCTCTCGCTCTCTCACAAGTACACTCTTAACCAAATTTAATTAATTTATACAAATCCGCTGTATTGTTGGTAGGTAAAATTCGTGGTTCATCTTTATTTCATGTGGACCAAAAATTAACGGATCCTATTGATATAGATATTATTTGATTGATTATTCACTGAATTTAAATGTAAATACTAAATACAAGTGTCAGTGTTGTCTCAATATATGGAAAGGCCCTTGATAAAATTAATATAAAAATTCAACTTTCTTACTAAAAATTGTGCTCATTTTCTTTACTAAATTTTTTAAAAATGGTTTTGGACCCATGATAAATGTCGATGTTGCCATGGGTAGAGACGGCCCGAATAGTACACAAGAGATGACTTTTTGGGTCATATAGTTTTGAAAGTTGGATGGGAGAGAGACTCGTGACCGACACATAAACAAAGGATGAGAATGAGTAAGAAGTAGTAATGTTGGTCCACTACTCTGCAATGGTAGTGTCATCGGCTTCCTTGGCCACCACGACCGCATTTGCCACATTTCTTGGATCTTTTGAGTAGGCTTGACCGGTCTTTTCCGCAAGATCCTCTGAGCTGTGCATTCAAGATCAGAGTCAAGCCAAATTTGTAATCTCCATATGCTCCTTCATCCAAAGCATCCTTGACCTCATTGCTAAAATTAATGCCCGCTGGAGAGTTCTCATCCATGAACTCTCTTTGCAATAAAAACACCTAGTTAACATGATAGAGAACGACTAGCTGTTGTTATCACAAAGAGAGCTTCCACTTTTTCTTTACATGTTTTTGAATTAAGAAACGATACCCCAGGATTGGCTAAGTCCAATTGTTGGTATGGATAAACACTCAATTTGTATTCGAGTTTGATTTACAAAAGTATGTTGAGATTAAATTTGAAAAAAAAACAAAAAAAAAAATCAGTTGATGGGTGATTTAGTGGTTAAATGATTTCATCATAAGGTCTTCTTATATTCTCGATTCTCCATTTTTGTTTTCTTTGCTTTAATTTGCTTTATATATTAAAGGAGTTGATCAGAGATCAAGTTATGAAGCTCTAAACCGTGCCTAAACCAGAGATCTAACCAGTCTCAGTTAAGACTTCGATTTACTAAGATCAAACCAACCAAACAATACCAAGCCACACATTCGTTAATCGTCGTCACTTAAAAGTTAAGAACAAACACTCCTATAGTCCTATTATATGAAAACGCATATGATAATGTTCACGACAACATCTAACCATATCTCTCTAATAAATTCAAAGGAGCCTCCTTTAAAAGAGACAACCTCTTGGGCTTCCTTTTAACTTTCATCCTTCTTCTTCTTTAACTCTGTTTTTGTTACCAATAATAGAAAGTGTTTTTGTCCAAACTCATTTTACATATAAACAATGCTCGCAACTGCATCCAACAATCCTCCGAAATTCTCAGAGGAGCTTCCTTTCGAAGAGACAGCTTCGTGTCCTAGCTCTTTAAGCTTCTTAGCATTACATTTCATCTTCTTACCATCATCTTGAACCAAAACTCGATCCAAACACTTCTCAAAACCATCTTTTGTGAAGACTCCATTGATAATCGTCATTCCAATCTCCCACACAACCTCCACTGCTCTTCCGTTCAATCTCTGATCCCCAAAAAACGGCCTGCAAATCATCGGAACACCTCCCGAAACACTCTCCAACACCGAGTTCCATCCACAATGCGTCACAAACACACCCGTTGCCTCGTGTTTCAGCAGTTCCACTTGCGGTGCCCATGGAACCACTATCCCTTGCTCTCTTGTCCTATCCAAAAACCCTTTTGGTAAATGAACCAAGTTCTTCTCCTTAAGCGACCAAACAAAAGGCACTTTGCTCGATTCCAACCCTTCTGCTATAGCCGCAAGCTCTCTAGGAGGCGGTGTCATGACCGTACCAAAGCTAATGTACGCCACAGAACCAAGGGATCTCTTCTCTATCCAAGCCAAACAGCCGTGAGGATCGTGCACTAGTTGCAATGTAGAAGATAATAACCCGAGAGGACCGATGTTCAGGTAACGTTTGAATTTTGATCTGAGGTTATCGGTCAACGTAGGATCCAGTTCTTCAAAAGAATTGATGAAAACCGCAGTCGCACGAGGCAAAGCAAGTCCCATTTGGTGCAGCATCTTCGAGAAAACAGAGTCTAAATTACCAAACACAACTCCTTCTGGTGTGTCTTTGACTCTGATCTTCTCCATTCCTGAAATAAACCCTAATGTCTCCTCCATACGCCCACCTACTTCTGTAAATTAGAATGGAATCAATAATCATTACCACAAATATATATAAATCTTCAAATCAAATGTATCTTAACCTCTGTTTCTTCTTTTAGCTAAACTTTCCTTTAATGGCATATTTTTTATGAGATACATGACAAAACCACAAGTCAGAATTGGGAAGCATTCAAAAATTTGTATAAACCTTTGACGCCGATAGTTTCTCTGATGAGATCTGTGTAGAGATGAGCAGAGAGTGAGTTTTCTCCGGCGGTCCAAAACGCAACCCACGATGCATTCATCTCCGTCGCCATATCAGCCGCGAACCAGAAAAACGCATCAGTCAACAAACATTTCACGTCCCTACCAACCTCCGTCTCCGCCGCCGCGATTTCTCTCCGGAAATTTTCCGGCGCCGATCCGAGAAACAGCTCGATCGCCTCCTGAGGTCTCCCGCTAAACACGTATCCCTCCGGAACACCGTCGGGAACATCGTAGACTCTGATGTTCTCAGGACGATCTGCTTCGTCGCTTGGGGAAAATAACGAAGAGTTGGATTGCGCGGTGTTGAAGAAGGAGAAGACGGTGGAAGGAGCAGCGGAGGCGAGGCGGCGCGTGACGGTGAGGAGAGGAGCTGCGTGAGTACCGAAAGGAAAAGCGAGAACTGCCACGTGGGAGTCTCTAGTTGGCTCCGAGGGTTTGGTCATGGTGAGTAATGAAGAAGAGAAGGTTTGATCATAATGTGAAGTTTGGTTGGAATAAATAGAGAGGCCAAAGAGAAGAGAGAGTGTGGTTGTAAATGAACCACCGAGCAAGTGTAAAGCTCTTTTTTTTTTTTTTTTTTTTTCATCGAGCAAGTGTAAAGCTCGTGTTCGTGGTTGGTACCGATCTCTCTCTCTTTCTTCTAATAAACAAGTAAGAACTTTTTTTTAATAAACGACAGTTAGAAACAAATCCGATTTTTGATCTTTTTCTTTTCTTCACAAAAATGTTTTCTATATATTTTTTCTTATTATAGATTTTTTCGCGAAAGTACATGACTACATGTTATTGTCAATTTGTCATATCTGTACTTTGTACATTATCTACATTTAAAAAATGATTTCTATAACATTTAAACAAAAATTGAATATACGATATAAAAACACTTGATTTGAGTTATATTCCGCAATATCTTTTTTTCTTAAAAAGAATTATATGTTTTTTCCAACCAAAAACTTCTACGTTTCAAAAAAATATATATATATGTCGGTATACCGGCGACTCCCACGTGGCAGTTCTCGCTTTTCCTAAAATGCCCCGTATTAACTTTTCTACTAGTAGTAAGATTTTTATGGGATTTGTGGTAAGATGTGATTGGTTGAATGGTTTAGACTTTAGAGGGAAGAAAGAAAAAAAGCAATTTATTTACCAGTCAACAAAGAAAAGGAAGGAGTTGTTTTTTTTTTCTTATCTAGGATCAATTGACCCAAAAAGTGGGAAATTACTAACAAACCTGAAATATAATGTACTTAAAAATCCAGATTCTTTTATTTAATATCTATTTTTCAATCCCACCTTTTTACTCAAATTTTATTACTTTTAACATTGGAATATTGGATAGGGTCCAAAGCAGAGATTTTGACTTGACACAAATGTTATTTCCTTTGGTAGGTAAATATGTGATTGTTAAACCGAGCCAGCCCATATTTTTATTTTTGTAACTAGGACTCAGGACCCCCGCGATGTCGCGGGGGAATATATTTCAAAAATCATTTAAAAAAATATCAAACGAAAAAATCATAATGAATTGTAATAATTTTGAATTTTTTAATAACAAATCAATAGATATTTTACAAAAATTATGATAAAGAAAACCCTCACAAGCATTTATTAAGTATATTAATATTAGAAAAACAATAATTTGTAACTAAAAAACTATTCCCAAGTGCAAAAAGCATAAACTAATAAACCAAATATTACAATGGTTTGATAAATAAACAAAAACGTTCAACGTCAAATAAACCAAATGCTATTGTGTTAAATTAAACGGTAACAACAATTCATTTAAATATATTTTAGTATTTAAATATTTTTTAAAAATATGAAGAACTTATGCGAGAAACGCAACCGTAGATATCAAATATTCCAAAAACTACAACGGTTCGTCAATTATACCAAATGTTGCAATAGTTCATCAAATATACTAAAATAACAATGGTTCGTAACACAAAACCAAAAGTTGCAATAATTCGTCAAATAATCCAAATGTTGAAACAGTTCAATTAAATAGTTACAATCTCATTAAATACATTTTAGTAATTAAAAATAAAAAATTAAAATAATAATTTATGAAAAGTTACACCGAGAGACGCGGCGGTAAATAATTAAATGTTATAGCTATTTATAAAATAAACCAAAAATTGCAATTGTTCGTGAAATAAACTAAATATATAAACCAAAGGTTGCAATTGTTCGTAAAATAAACTAAATATTGCAATGATTCGAATAAGCGGTTTCAACTGTTTATGAAGAGTTACAATAAAAAACGCAACCGTAGAAAACATTCAGAATGCAATTTATAAAAAAAAACATAACCGTAAAATATATATTTTAATTAATAAAAACATTAACGAAGAGTTGCGATAAAAAGACGCAACCGTTCAGATGTGCAAATGGTATTTATTAGATTGCTATTATATATAGATTTGGGCCGCAAAGCCTAGAAAGAGAGATTGTGAATTATTTTGCTATATTTTTTTTTTTGGTAAAATTATTTTGCTATATTATTATTATATGTATATATATTTGAGAAAATGAGAGGATGTTGGAAGTAAAATAATTTGAAAAAAAATGAAAAATGAAAGGAATATGAATATTCCGTTGAAGACTTGCTCCTGAAATCGTTTGGACCGAAACGCGTACAATTATTCCCTTCAATTTCTCTCTGATAATTCCTTCACCGTCTCCTTTGTCTCCTCCTCCAAAATCGATCGTTCGTCGTCGTCGTCTGATTTTCTCTACGATTTCTTTTTCTGTCTAGCTCGATAAACTATTTTTTGATTTTTTTTGGGTATTGGAGCCATGGGTCAAGCTTTTCGTAAGCTATTCGATACTTTCTTCGGCAATCAAGAAATGAGGGTAATCTCATCTTCTCTCATGCTATTTATCTGGAAAATCTGGATCATTTCCTGGGTTTTTCTTGATGGGATCTCGTGTTTTTGATTTTAGTCATGGCTTTTATCGCCCATGTCTGATCTTTGATGTTTTGGAATTTTGGATTTGGAAAATACTTAAAAACTCAATCTTGTGTAGACCAATGCCAAATTGATGGTTGATTCTTCTCTATTACTAATCATAGATTTGTTGTGAGCTGTGGCATGAGGAACAAATTTGAAGAAATGATTTTTGAATGTTTTTTTTTTTTGGTTTTCAATTTTGTGATTATGGACAGGTCGTTATGCTGGGGCTGGATGCTGCTGGCAAAACAACTATTCTCTACAAGCTTCATATTGGAGAAGTTTTGTCTACTGTTCCCACCATTGGTAAGCTTTGTGCTTTTTTTTTTTTTTTGCTCATTTCTTAAGAACTTTGCAGATTTCTTGTGTTATTGTCATAGCTGTGATTATTCTTGTTCTCAGAAGCTAAGTAGTGGGATTCATTTCTTGTTTTGGAACGAGTTTTGGATTGATCTTTTGGTGAAAGCTGTTAGATTCATTCTATTAACACCTTACAAAAAAACAAAAAATTTGATTGCGGAGAGGTGGGATCAGAATTGTATATACTTGGAATATCTATCTTCTTCTTCAGTTGAATCTCATGATATGTTTACATACTGATATTCTGCCAACTTTTGTGATATTGTACCTTGTACTTCTGAAGTCATAAGTCTAGTCTGTGAACTTCTCTTGTGTCAATGCAGTTATGATACTTGGTGTATTACACATTTTACTTTTATATGGTTATTGTTCCTTTGGTTGCTTGGATTATGTTTGCTGATAATTTAAACTTTGTTACGCAGGATTCAATGTTGAGAAAGTTCAGTACAAGAATGTGATGTTCACAGTTTGGGATGTTGGTGGCCAAGAGAAACTGAGACCTCTTTGGAGGCACTACTTCAATAATACTGATGGACTTGTACGTATATAGTTCTTTTTGATATTTGCTTTTCAGTCAGATACTTAACTTCAGATTTCCCATCTCCATGTTGCCATATGTTATCCTATATTTGGTTATGATGTTGCAGTATTATATGTTGCTTGGCCAATCTTTAGATCTTTGTCCATCTTTATCGACCGTGGTATAAGTTTACTCTATAATGCTCTTGCAGATATACGTCGTGGATTCCTTAGATCGAGAGAGGATCGGAAAAGCAAAGCAAGAATTTCAGGTATAATACCTTAGAACTTGCAAAGACTTTTCGTAAACTCTCTGGATTATTATACCTTAACCTGCTCTCGGATTTCCTCAGGAGATCATAAAAGACCCATTCATGCTAAACAGTATCATTCTGGTGTTTGCAAACAAACAGGACATGGTAATTCGATATTTTCTTTTTGTTTTTGCTTGCTTCTCTCGTCTGTGCTTATAATTCCTCAATTCACTTCTTCAATTGCTGCTGGATATTAGAGAGGAGCCATGTCACCAAGAGAAGTATGTGAAGGGTTAGGCTTATTTGATCTCAAGAACAGGAAATGGCACATACAAGGTACTTGTGCTCTTCGTGGAGACGGGCTTTATGAAGGCTTGGACTGGTTATCATCTACTCTTAAGGATGTTAAAGCCGCTGGATTCACATCGGTTGGCCACTCGTTTTAACTCCCCCAGGTAACATAAAGACCTGAAAACCCAGCGAGCTATATTGAGTAGTTCAGTACAATAACTCTCAGTCTTGTGACCATGATCTTGTAAAACGTCATTTCTCCTTGCAGGTATACTTTGATATCCATGGCCAATGTCTTCTTCTTGGCTTTAGAAAAGGTAATCACGAAGTCAGAATCTCTGAAGACTTTTTTGTTAATGAAAGAATGATCTTCTCATGGTGGCAATATTAGACTCAATTAGACTACTTTTGAATTTTGATCATGCTGCCCTGAAAGCTTCATTGTATATTCTGCTGATGAAAATTTGTATCATCTGAAAAACCTTCTCTATGCGGTCATCTTTGTCCGATTGAGACTTTGGTAGATGTATATTCTTCCTTTGAAATCATGATATATTTTTTGATAACAAATATATGTTTTCCCTTCTCTTTTTCTTCTCAACATATTTGGCATTTTGGTGGGTTTATACTTTTTTTTGGTTATGCAGAAGATTTGTTAGATAATGAGTTAATATTGGACCCAAAAATCCTCGTTGAAAACACTCTATTGCAAACTATCTTAATATTCAAGGAAAAAGCCTAGAAAAAAGAAAAAATTGACACAAGACATATTTCAAATGATTCTGTGCTATATCGTATAGTTTTATTAAAATAGATTCCAGATTTGTATGGAATCAGTCTATTATCACAATTGAAAGTGTCTATATGCATTGTTGGCCAAAAAGAATAATGAAGATATGAATTTATCTAGGGACTTTACTATTCTTTTTTGCTGGTCAGCAGGATAAAGGCATTTTACTTATAAACCAAAAAATCCACTGAAACACGAATCTACTTGAGACTTAATATAGTGCAAAATCAAGATCCAAGAAAGTCTCTTCTCGTAGAACAAGCATTATATTCGAGATCAGTTTTCAAAGCTGTTCAAAGTCTGACTCTCTAGGCACACGTTGAAGGCAACCGCGAATCTCCCTCCTCTGCAGCCATTGAATCCAATGCTGGTTGTGCAGCAGCTACAGAAGAAAGTTGATAACCCACGATTAATAAACCAAAACATGCCCAAGAAATGATAAAAATTATAGAAGAACGTAACAACCAAATCAGAAACTAACTGTTTTCGCTTAGCGTCTCATTTTCACTTGTGGTCGCCATTGTCTCTGATGGTTCATCGATTGTTTCCATGTCAATAGTCATTGCGTCATCAACATCTGCTTCTTCTACCTCTGTCATTATCTCATCCTTATCGCCTCCCATTGCGTCAATTCCATTTGGTGCGCAACTTTCAGCAGTTGTTATTGTGTCTGTGGTTGCTGTGTTTGGATCATCAACGATTTGTGATTGTGGGTCTGTACTGATGGCTAACATAGAAGTAACCAACAGATTCTGCATATATTCCACAAAATCAATGAAGAAATGTGTATATCAAGTATAAAATCACAGAGGTAAGAATTTCAAATTCGTACCTTTTCTAATGCAAGAGCGAGTTTTGAGAGCTTTGGGTAGATGCTCCTTGCAGCCAAAAGGATCTGTTGAACGCAAATTAATCCAAAAAGCTTTGTGGTTATGATGTCAACAGAATTTTAGAAGCTTATAACTCCAAAACAATATAAGAGAGCAGTTTTTAGAAGACACTTGAATGGTACGATTTGATAATTACAACTTTTCCAAGAGTTACAAATGTAGCATTTACTTATCCTGGACTAGGAGTACAAACTTTAAACGATGGAAAATCCTGATATATCATAAATCAAGGAAATAAGTTTGTTTACGATTCGATGAGGATGGAGAACAACAGAGTGAAGGTATGGATTCAACTGATTCTTACACTCTTACACTACTATACAAGTGAATTTTTTTAATTAAATCATGGCAAGCTAATAAGAAGATGATATCTCTGACATTGGAGTAAATCATGACCAGCAAACTCATCTACTTACCTCACAGAGTCTCTGCAATGTAAATGGAGGTCCTTCATCGAAACTAAGAAGGGCTGCAACACAAGACAGGAATAAAAGAAACCAATTAGAAAGGTCTCTGGATAAAAAAGAGTACTCAGAGTTGTAAAAGCCTAAATAATACTGGAAAAGGTCAGAAAAAAACATAAAGCAGCTCAAACAACTGAATTGCAAAGTCCTTGTCAAATTCTCAACATATGTTTCCCACACTGTACAAGACAAGCCGTTTTATTTCATTTACACAGGTTACTTTCTTGAAACTTCACACAGATTTTTTTTTTGTAGCCATTTTGAGAAAAGGAGGATGTGTAGAGTTATAGCAGGTCTATTAGAAAATAGATAGATAGTGATTGATGAGATACTAAACCCTTCATTAAGCCCTTATCCCAAAGCCAAGCCCTATCTCGCAGTTTCAATTCCCATCTACATAAACTTTCTGAAATCAAAGTAACAAAACTAACAAATGAGTAGATATAGACCTTCATCCAGTCGACTAACCAGCTCTGAGTATGTTTCTCCAAGAGCTTCCTTTTGTTGTTCGTCCGTCATTTTTGCCTCAGAATATTCCGATAGAACCTTTACAACAAACCACATAGATAGTTAAATATTGAAATAATCAGGATGGATGTGGAATGATAATATATATTCTAAGCACACTGCTGGTATACCTGCACATACCTTCTTCAACCAGTACGATAGTGTTCCTTTTAGTTTCTCCCAGTCTTGCCTGTAATATTACAAGGTAAGAAACTACTCAACTAGATATAGCAATACAGAGATGAGACCCTAAACCCTAGAATTACTCAGAAAGAAACCCACTCCTCAATACATTAAACTCTATATAACAATAAAAAATCGGCAAGGATAAGATAGGATCCCAGTTTAAGTGCATAACCAACAATGCCTATTCAAAAGTGGTATTACCAGAACTTCCCAGTAGATGCTACTGCTTCTAATGTCCTCTTTACTTCTTCCGCAGACATACCAACTATCTGCTCAGCTCCACTGCAAAAGAAAGATCAATCTGTTAAAGCACAGAAACCATCTACTAAGAAATGAGACACTTAACACCTTGTGACCTCATCTTGCAACCAACCAGCCAATGGAAAACCAAAAATAAACCTGAGTGTTCCTTCTTGCATTATCCTCCTAAACATAAAAGGTCATGATATCATGCGACCAGATCTAAACTCGTAAATAAAAGTTCTGCAAACGGAAGATCACCTAGATCCGAAAACAACATCATCGATTCGAAACTCAAGTATCCAAGAAACCAATCATTTTGCACACAGACCTCAAGAACAAATATATGAACTAGCATTAACTTAATAGAGATTGGTGAGATAATTTAAGCGCACAAGCAAGCAAGAGCGATGAAATTCAAAGATTTCGAGTAACGACTAGAGAAGGAAGCAAACATACCGATGCTCGAGAACTTCGGGAAGCACGGCGTGATCCTGGAGTTGAACGCCGTCATTGGGATGAACGACGGAGGAAATCTCGGAAGTTTCCGATGATGATGGGTTCTCCATTTTTGGTTTCAGAGCAATTTCCGGATTTTTTCCGAATAAAACCCTCAAATCCTGAATCCGCAATTCGCCGGATAAAATTCGGTGGAGAGGAATTTTCAATTTTGCTCTGACCCGACCCGACCCGTATTGGATCCGATTCGACCCGACCCTTACAATTCTTTTTTATATATACGTACAGTATTTGGTTTGGTTTTGCATAAACTTGGGGTTTGATTCGGTAGAAAAATATTTATAGCAATCGAGTTATTAAGAAACACGGTATTCAGGTTTTAGTTGCACAAAATTCAAGTATATAAATTGTATGTTCAGATTATTAAAATTTTGTTTGGTTTCATATTTCAGTCTACATCAGTTTTTTTTTGTTTGATTAGACTTATCAATTTAAAAACCTAGTACCATACGTTTAGATTAGGGAGACTCACAAAAATGCCCCTTTTTCAATACCCCTTTTCAAAAATGCCCCCTTTGGCTGTCCATTTTTAAAAATACCCTTTTTTATGTACAAAATGACTAAATTACCCTTCTTTTAATAAAATATATCACAAATATATAAGGAAATATAACAAAATTAGGTCTACAAAATACAAAATATTTTTTGGCGGGAAAATTGATCCCGCAATTTTTCCCGCCAAAACACTTGTAAAACCTTGTAAAAAACCTTTAAAATACCTTGTAAAATTTTTCCCGCCAAAAAATTTTCCCGCCAAAAATTTTTTTTTGCGGGAAAAGTGATTCCGCAATTTTTTTGGCGTTAAATTTTTGGCGGGAAAATTTTTCCCGCCAAAAATTTACAAGGTATTTTAAAGGTTTTTTTACAAGGTATTTATAAGGTTTTACAATGTATTTTAAAAGGTTTTACAACGTATTTACAAGATATTATAAGATTTTACAAGCTATTTTATAAGGTTTTTACAAGTTATAAGGTTTTACAAGTTTTTTATAAGGTTTTACAAGTTATAAATACCTTATAAAACCTAATAAGTACCTTGTAAAACCTTTTAAAATACATTGTAAAACCTTACAAAACACTTGTAAAAAACCTTTAAAATACCTTGTAAATTTTTCCCGCCAAAAATTTTCCTGCCAAAAAAAAAAATTGCGGAATCACTTTTCCCGCAAAAAAAATTTTTTGGCGGGAAAATTTTTTGGCGGGAAAAATTTTACGGGAAAATTTTACAAGGTATTTTAAAGGTTTTTTACAAGTGTTTTGGCGGGAAAATTGCGGGATCACTTTTCCCGCCAAAAAATATTTTGTATTTTGTGGACCTAATTTTGTTTTAAATAAGGGTAAAATGGTCATTAAAAATTAAAAGAGGGCAAACTTAAAAATGGACTCTCAAAGGGGGCATTTTTGAAAAGGGGTATTGAAAAAGGGGCATTTTTAACAATTTCTCTTTAGATTATTACAAGATTTATTTTATTTCGAATTGATAAATGTTGGTTTGATTAAGTTCAATTCTTTTTACTATGGTTACTTAATACTTTTGTGCAAACAAATTGCTTTTACAAAGTAAAACAAAAACTTATTTTTTACTAAAAATAGTATATACAATTAGCCAATTTCAACATATTTTTTTTTTGTATTTGTTAATATCGATTAGAATTGTTAAATCGTAATTATTTGTTCATTTGTTTTTGAATCACTCCTTATATTCAATTGGCTAAAAGTTACATAATTCATGTTTGTTACATTATATAATGACATGTATATGTTGAAATTGGCTAACGGTTACATAGTTCAGATCTGTTATTTGAAATTTTTGTGAGTTCAGGTTGATAAGTGCAGAGGGTCGGAGTTTGGATTGAAAAATACACCATGAAAATAGTTGAGTTGATATTGACCGTTTTCCCACATTTTGACCAAAGAGAGAGAGAAAAATACATAAATTATAGTTTTTTGTCATTTACCTCATTCTCACCACCTTTCTACAAAAGCGCTTTCTCTTCCTCCTTCACTGTCTCTCTCACAAATCTTTTCTTCCTCCATCGGTCATCTCTAAAAACATAATTTTTTTAAAAAACAAGGTAGGACATGGAAGAAGATGACTATGGTGGTGGGGGTATTGGAGCTGGTGGAAGTCATAAAGGAAAAATGTTCCAAATGCTATTAAGTAAGAGCATAAGCGCCGTTCTCAGAAAGTCAACAAAACTCTAGAGTAGAAGAAGGCTTTGATAAACCTATAGGAGTATAATATTTGTAATATTGTTTGATTTTAAGATCATTATCACTTGTTATAGATGATGGTCTTAGGGTAGTTAAAGAGGTAAGTTAATGAATTAACTTAGATTCCAAGTATGTAATATTATGTATTTAGCAACTAACTAAAACTTTAATTTATGTCAAACGTTTTTAGGGAATCTACAAGGTATCCAAGCCACAATATGGATCACTCAAATATGCCCTTACAATTGTAGCTTATGGGATGACAAAACAAAGAGTTGTTTTTTGTTGTGCAAAACACATGCGATTGTTGTGCAAAACACATGTGGAACTACTTTGAGAGTTGCAGGCGAAGGTAGGATAATCATTATAGACATTTGTCATATGTTTTATCTAGATGAAGTGATCAACGACAAAAATAAGAAGAAGAAGGGAAAGGATCCTCTAACTTAATTGTTTAGAAAACTATTACTTTTTTAATCTGAACATTGCAATGACTATTATGTCTGATTTTCCCATTCTGAAATGAAGTATTCTTTTGGAATATATTTACGATTTTGAAACTGTTTTTTTTAAGTAACATACTCTTGATTATCCAAATGAAATTCAAAATGCCATCGACACCAAAGTTGATAATCAATCAACCTATATTATATAATGACCACATTATATTATTTTTATTTGTCTTAGCACCAATAATCGTATTATCTTACAATATAGCTCTCCACTCAATGCTCGCATGAAGGAGTTGAATCTTACTATATCATATCAATACATTAAAACACATAATTCATTAACCATTAAACTTCATAGTTTTATGGGGCACAACTTAAAAAGTTAGAGCTTAAGGTCACATTACACAGCTAACATTGAGATAAACCAAGTTCCATTAAGATCCAACTCGGAGCTTAATTATAATTGGAAGCCTAACTTGTATACATATCGGTCTTCAGCTAGACCAAACATCAACATTTCCAATCTGTAATTTAGTTTGAAAATATTAGAAATACAGTACAAGACATTATTACCATAAGCAAAGTAGTATCTCTTAAGAAAATTAACACAAATGCTAAGTTGTTCCCACTGAACAAAAAAGACCTACCATGAAGACCCAACGTTTAAGTAAAAGTATATTTAATTAGCGGTCTATTGATCGATTTTTCGTTTTCAATAAATACATGACAAAAGATGCAAATGGATGAAATGTAATTATTTTTTTGTCAAATAAACATTAGAAAATTTTGAATTGAACATCAACTTATTTCTCTAAGCAAATTTTCTTTTATAATTTGTTCATTTTCTAATTTTTGTAGTTGAAATGAGTTGAATCAATTTTCCAACTTATTCATCTCATGAAATTGATGAAAGGAAAAAAGTTAATATTTATAGATATTACTTTAATATATTCACAAGACTAATTTTGAAGTTTGAATTACATTATTTCTCTATAGTCTATACACCATATCGCTATTTAATATAACTATCCAAAGTAACTAAACCGTTTAATTTTATTTTTCAAATTCCATCTAATTTAATTTAATAAATAAAACGGTTTAGTAAGTTCACTGCACGGCACAAATTAACCATTATCCACCAATATAGTTCAAAATTACGGTCGTAGCTAACAATATAATTCAACAAAAAAAAATGTTGATATGTCATTCCGAAACATTCTCTTATTGATCTAAATTGTAAAGTCCCATTAGTTTCTGAATTTACTTCAATAAAATCTTGATCTTCGCTAGGTCGCCGTCAACTTAATGGGTTTGCAATTCAGATAGAAAATTAGACATTGTTCAGAAACTACAAGTCCATCTATACAAATTCATTTTCTCTCTTGAAATCACTTACTTAGATGGAGGGTTTAGGGCTTGGTCTGCAAAGTATGGGAAAGGGAGGTTCATAATTTCCAGCATACCTCATCACCTTGGCTTGATACTCTACAAGGGGTCCATTCTCATACTCCCGAGCCATACACGTTATATAAATCTTCCATCGAGCTCCTCCACTTACCGTAGCTCGCTCAATACTCACCAATTCCACACACTTTCCCTATCAAACAAATGAGATAATTCATATATATATGTTGATTCAAATCACATATAATGATCCTTGATACTTGTCACTTACCTTGTACTCGTTGAGTTTCTTAAAGCACAAGGAAGCCAAATGTGTCAACTCATCTCTATTAGTCCTGTTTTCACCCGCTGATGCTTCCAGATCACCAAAAGGGTAGATTCCGTTTGCGTAATCTGGTATAAACCCCTGAAAAAATCCCAAGAATAAGTAATTTCATCATCTTCTTTGTAGTAATCTAAGGCAAAATCGTTGGAAATTATACAAGAAACAGAAAAAAAAACACACATTTACCTTACTCTCCAACAGCTCGAGCTTGTCGAGACGGTATTCATTATACTGCTCCTCGCTGGTGAAATGCTTACGATCCTCGGGATCTGATTCGTATTCGCGACCATCGTAGCTGTCCACATCCCACTCCGGTTCCTTTTCTGGCACGTATTTAAATCTCATACCTCTCCAAACGGTATAGCCGTTGTCGCTGGCGTCATCTTCCCTGTCTTCCTCTTTGACGTCATCGCTGTCATCATCTCCGTCATCTTCCTTGTCTTCTTCTTCGATTATGTCGTCGCTGTCATAATCTCCGTCATCTTCCTTGTCTTCCTCTTTGACTTTGATTTTTTTCGTGAGAGGAGAAGCTGATTCCTCCTCCGCCACCGATTGGGAATTCATGATTGGAAAAGCGAAGAAGCCCTAGAAAAGGCAGATAGTAAAATGCAACAAAGAAGTTAAGTATTTACGGTTACGTAATCACCCTTTCATTTTTTTTTTGGGCCTTCTCGTAGGAAAGGACACTAAAGAGTTTTAAGACTACGGTCCAGCAACCCCTTCGTCTAAACTAATTACTAAAGCGAATTCATTTAAAAATGTTGGCTACAAATATATATAGAGAGGAAGAAGCCTTGTGAGAATATGCACAAGTTTTGATAATGTTATCCACATGTCTTTCAGGTGCAGAAACAATTAGATCAGACGTACGATTTATCCTTAAAAGATGATTAAAACAATAATTCCTATATTGTCATTACAATATAAAAGATATTTGACATTAGATTCCAATAAAACAGTAATAGCTGGCCTAGTATCATATTATAATATATGCAGTTCACTATTTTATTCGTCAGCTGGTGCATATATTGTTAATCTTTTACAACTTCAATGCATCTTCTTAGCCTTCGCTAGCGTCTAGCGTCAACAATACATACAATCTGCAATTTAGGCAGAGATATTAAGAGTTAAAAACGAAACGAAATAGACAATAATCCCCTCAGAGTTTGACACAATAAACAACAAAGAAAACATCACATATATACTTTTAAATTAATATATATATATATATATAGATCTAGATTTCTGGTTTAGGACATGGTCGGCAGAGAATTGGGAAAGGAGGTTCCACGGTCCCTATAGCGTGTATCACCTTGGCTTGGTACTCAACAAGAGGCCCATCACGAAACTCTCGAGCCATAAAGGTGATGTACAACTTCCATGTAGCTGCTCCACTTACAGTAACTCTCACAACACTTACAAATTCTAAAGTCGTTACCTGAGAAAAAAAAAATGTACAAAATCCAAAACACGAAATTTATATATCAAAAATAAGTAAATCTTTCAAATTTCTAAGTTCTAACCTTGGTCTCGTTGAATTTCTGAACACACACATTAGCAAGATTTGCAGCTAAATCCCTATGATTCCCCTGGCCGTCTATATGAAGGTTGTAGATTCCGTTCAGATGATCAGGAAGAAACCCCTTAACCAAACCAAAAAAGATTCGGACAAAATTAGTTTAAGCCAATTAGGAATGCAGTAAGTAAAAAAAAAAATGAAACTGAGAAAGACTTAACAAAAGCACAAGGGTTTTGCAGCGATAAGAGAAAATAGAATTGAGACCAGTAAGCGAAGAGGTTAACTTAAACAAATTATACCTTACTGTGGAAAGCCTCGAGCCTTTCGTTGTAGTATTCGTCATAAAGTTGCTGGTTAGAGCCGTACATCTTACGAACCCTCGGATTGATTTTAAATTCGTGACCATCAAAGCTATCGACGTCCCACTCTGGTTCAGTTTCCGGTAACATGTTATACTCAGCCCACTCGCTGTCGCTGCCGTCATCCATATCGCTATCGCTGCTGCTTTCTTCGTCTTCCTCGTCGACTTTAGAGACAACCTCTTCCTTGGCCGATGTACCCATCGTGGAACCAATTAATTCGTTGTTGGCCGATGTCATCGCCGGATAAAAAATGAAGGAACCCTAGAACACGACTTGGCAATTCAAGATTCTAACTCAACGATGCGACAAGATCGATGTTGGTAAGTAATTACTAATTAGGGTTGTGACATCATCTTTGGTTATTTCCCAACGAAAGAAACGTGGCCCGGTAGATTGTTTATGGAACGGTTATTTATAAATTATGATACTTATAATTGAGTAGGATATTTTGTTATGTGATTCAATTCAGTCCGGTTAACAAAATGTATACACCAAAGTGGAACAGAACTTCAATTGTAAAATACTGTAAAGTTTATCGGGATCGATTTGGTGTTTTGGTATCAAAAAAATATATTAAGTTGATGAGTGATAAATTAATAATAAATATAACAGATTTTTGTTTCAAACCTTTTAGACCATTAAAAAAGTTCTCGAAATAGTACACGATCGAGTTGGCAGATGTTCGTTTCTTTTTTCATGACTATATGTAAATGAATATAGAGTTAGGGCTCACATTTAGATATATTCTCATCAATACATAGATAGGTTGAACATCTATCCAAGTCTCTCAAAACCTTGTTTCAGTGTGAAAATCGATCTTTGATTTTGAAGATAAGTTCTTCGATGTTGATCTCAAAAGTTTTGGAGACAGTACTTAAAGTTGAGTCAAAAATCCCATAATCAAATTCACTTGTTATATATGTGATATTGGGAAAGAATAAGAAGTTAGACAGCAAAAGTTTGGCTGTCACTTCATTAAAGAGAGCTATTGACTACTTTCTCGAAACAGGAATTGAAATTTGAAAGAGACTATGGAACAGGTTTTCATTCGCTTACAATAAAGAAGGATATACGTTCTTCTTTTACATGCATGAGCATGTTTTCTCTTTGTGCATGTAGTTAGTTTATAAATTCCTTGTTTGCAAATCTGTAATAGGTCACAAATAACAGTGTCTCAAGTAATTACGGTCATAGGTCACCACAAGACTTACTTCCACCAACACATATAGCTTAAAACTACAACTTCAATGCATCTGAACCTTCGTCAGCTTTTCGACATACCAAAACTACAATTTAAAAATCGACACACTACACATCAAATAACTCCAATTTGCAAGAATGACTTAAAAACAAAGAATGATATCGTACCTCAAAATGCAAGTCTAAACAGAGATTTCAGGACTTGGTCTGCAAAGAATAGGGAATGGAGGTTTCGCGTTTCCTGCATAGTTCATGACTTTGGCTTGGTACTCAACAAGAGGTCCATTAGGATACTCTCGAGCCATAAACGTTATATAAGAATTCCATCTAACTCCTCCTGATTCAATAGCTCTCACAATCTCTACCAATTCTACAGTCTTCCCCTATGAAAGATCAACAACCCAAATTTAATGAATCCAAAATGAAAAAACTCGACATATATCAACCAATTCTCCACCATCACTAACCTTCTCATCGTTTAATTTCTTAACACACAAGTTAGCAAGATTTGTCATCAACTCCCTAGCAGTCATGTTACGATACGCTATTTCATCCAGATACTTAATTGGGTAGATTCCACTTAAAGGTTCAGGAATAAAACCCTACAAGTTATAATTGAAAATAATTCTCAAATCCAAAATAAAATCGATGAAAATTTTGCCAAAAAAAAAATTTCGTTACCTTACTCGCAAAAGCCTGACGCTTGCGGATACGGTATTCTTGATAACCTTCCTCGTCGGAGAAAATTTGACGATCTTCAGGATCGGATTCGTATTCACGACCATCGTAGCTGTCCACATCCCACTCCGGTTCTGGTCCTGGCACGTATTTATATCTTCTGTCGATATCATATCGCTGCCTTCGTCTTCTTCTTCCTCTTCGACTTTGTGCTCTTCCATGAGCGAAGAGTTCCCCATATCCGTCATCGAAGCTTCTTTCGCCGTCGATTCAGGAGCCATGATCGGAGAAAACCCTAGAACAGCTCTTAAAGGCAATTTGGGAATTTCCAGGAACCGGAACTTAAATAGAGTATTTTGAGCTTACTATTTTGTAATGAAATCAACACATTTAAACTTAAGATCTTTTTCCAAATCGAGGTTTTTATTCAAATCAAAAAGTGTCAACAAAGGAAACACTTTTTTTTTTATCCGTCTGAGACAACAAGAACAACAACAAAAGAAAACCAAAGCACATTTGGCTCACACTCTCTACTCTGCAGTCTGATTATTCCCAGGCAATATCTGCAATGCAGTTCTGTTACTGCTTTTAATCGAGAGTTCCTTAAACATCTTCATCAGTTGCCTCAAGCTCGCATCTTTCAAATTCTCTTCATTAATTGTCACCTTCTTCTTCTTCTTCTTACCCTCCTCGCCTTTGCTCTCTCCATTCTCATTCTTGTTAACATTCATCATCATCACCTCCATGTTGTTCTCCTTGTTCTCATTGACCAGCTTCAGAGCCGAGTTCTTTAATGGAGTTGTTGGTTTGCTTGGTCTTGGGAACTGAACTGAGATTGGTTCAGCTGCAAATGGAGATACCGGAGTTGTTTTGATGACTTTAGCCTCTTCAAGAAGAGGAGGAGAATTTGGAGCAGTAGCAGTAGCAGCAGAGCCTTCTGATTCCGAAAGTGTCATATCTTCATCAGCAGTATCAGATCCCAATACGGCTTGGTTCGAATCAGCTTCAGAGATAGTGCCGTCTGACTCAACACCAGAATGTTCTTCGTCCGGTTCTGTTTCTGAATCACCAGCATCACTGTCGGTTTGGTCCACCATTGTGTCTTCATCAAAATTGTTGATCTTCTCAGGTTCAGAGTCATTCTCCTGAATTGCCTGTTTGGGCTTTGAATCACCAGCATCACTATCAGTTTGGTCCACCTTTGTCTCAGGCTCAGAATCGTTCTCCTGGATTGCATGTTCTGTTTCTTGTTGGTCTACTGGACTATCGAAAGTTAGAACGTTCTTGGACTCTGCGAAAGAAGGAAAATAAGATTTAGAAATGTAAACAAGAAAAATGGTCAAGGCTAGTTATTTTAATACTAGTTGCATACCATTATCATCATTGTGTGTCTCAGTGTTTCCAGATTCCAAGACAGAAATATCAAGATCAACATAAATCTCAAGATCTTCAATCTCCTGATCATTGTCATTCTTCTTCGGACCTTCCTCACAGATAGCATGCAATGTTTCTTCTTGTTTGTCAGCTTGGACTAAGCTATTCTCAGATTCTGCGAAAGAAAGCCACACCATTTAGACATGCAAACAAGAAAATTAATTGTAAAGATTGGTGGTATATGAATGCTAGCGTTACCTTTTTCATCAGCCACAACTTCATTCATCTTCTCCTTGTTGGTCTCAGTATTTGCATCCATAACAGCAAGATCTCCAACTACCTGGTCAGTGTCATTCTTCAAGTTCTCCCATACTTGTTCCATGGAAACACTTAAATCTCTACCTGGGATAACTTCACCCTCTGAACCCACATATTACCACAAAATGCATTACAGTTCAACCATTTTTTTTTTTAATTCAAAGCACAAGCAAAGAAAGAGTGAAACGGCATTGTATCTAACCAGCTGGATTCTTCTCCTTTGCAGATACTTTTAGTTCTGTATCTTCATTCTTGGCAGGTTTATTATCCAAGGTTTCTTTAGTCTTCAAACTCAGATCAGCCATACATTTTTCTAACAGCCTGGTTGATCTCCTAGTGCTGTAGACCGACTGGACCATTTCATCCTTCTTAGCACAAGAAGTTTCTGCTGAAGCTTTCCTTGTGCTTCGTGCTGCAGGAGTTTTGGGTACATTGGCTTCAAACTTGACAGTGTTAGTCTTCGGTTCTTGAGCAACACTCTTCTTTATGTTATCCTGGTCCATTTCTCCAGCAAGAGACTTGCTCGTTGAACGACAAGAACGGGACACCAACTGAGATGATGATTGAGGCTCAGCTTTTGTAATGGTCTTCCTTCGAGTTGTTCTAGTTGCAGTATTTGGTGGTAGCTTTGCTACACTGGTTGGAGACTGCTGAGCATTGGATTCGGATTGATTCAAGTATTCATCAAGACCATCAACCTATACAATTTGACAGAAACAAAGCATTGCGATTATTTGGTGATGCAATTAACCCTGCACAAGAGCCACCACCAAATATGGAGTCTCTGTGCGTTAAACGAAACCACAAGCAATGACTCAAGATCAAACACATAGACAACTCAAGAGCAAAAACCACGACTCCAACTTGATTTCACAGAAAATTGATCTAAACGCAATTTCTAAACATTTATGAGGATCAATCAAATTCACCAAGCTAAGACTAATCATCAACCTCTGGTAATCGACGAATAAGGAAGTGATCACCACAACAAATCAATAACGAGCGATCCCGATCAAGTCAGAGTAAAAATTGAGGTAAACGATTCAATAAGGCAGAGATCGACAACAACAACAACAAATCTGAGATCTAAAATTTTCAAAACAAAAACGAGTTCTCAATCTTGCTCGATTTCACAGATCTTCGTCATTTCCGGAACTTAAACTAAACGAACAAGCACGATTTCTATGCGAATCGTAGAAATGAATCCATAAACAACTACAGATCCAGGAACTTAATCTTCATTTGAAGATAAGAACAACGAAAAGGATGCGAGTGTGAGCGATAACCAAAATTGTTCAGATTCAAAAATGAAATTGAGCGAATCAGATGAAGAAAACTTACAATCTCAAGAGATTTGAGAGCATCGGCCATTGCAAGATTGGTCATATTGGCTGGGATTTTGTTCCTCTTGCAGAGAAATTGAAGATCTCTTCTCAAAAGGCTGTGGAAATCCATTTCCGCGAAATCGAGAGAGCGTGAGTGAGAAATTTGTGGTTGGGAGAGAGATTGAGATTGACAGAGAAAACAAGAAGTTTTTTGCTATGAGTGTAAAGGAGTGAGGAAATGGGGTATTTATATCTCGTTCCCAAGAGAAGCCATTGAATCCCTAAGATTGTAAGTGTGACCGTTGTTGTTGGAGCGGAGGTTTGAATTTTGAATTTTTTGGGAAATTAATATTTTAATTAGTTTCTCTTTACATTCTCTCCACCTTGTCACTTGTATCTGCCAAAAAAAGTAAGAAATATTCCGAAAAAGGACATAGGATTTTAATAGCACTTTTATATAGTTATGGGCCGTAATTGAGTAAAAATGAAAGTATAGTTATGGGCCATATAAACAGTACAGCCCATTTAAGGTGTTGTGGGCCATACATTATGTATAAGAGTCTATAATAAGGTGTTATCCTCCATTAGGCATTAGCTTTACCTTTGTTAGTTTAGTTAATATATGATGCAGAATTTTCAAACTAGAACAAGCGTTACATAACATTCATACAAACATCATAACTCCATAAGTTTTGTTCGTTTCGAAACATAACATAACAGTTTTACTTCAAATTTTATCGTAACATTTGGAAAACAACACACAAAAGAAATACTGAAAGAGTTTGTTTGCTTATGAATGGTGAGTCTTGTCCAAATCCTCGAGACTTGTTGGACGGAACCAAGCTTTCTCCTCCATCACTGAGTCCTCCTGACCGCCGCGAAATTCGTCCTTTGTGTCGGTCGAGGAGGAGGAAGGTCCAAAAACACCAGTTTGAGGATGAGGAGACCAATATTTGTCAGAGTCGGGCTTTATCAATTCATCCGGCACTTGACTCGACTGCAATTCTTCCTCTACGTTCTTATCATACCCTGATGTGTGATTATTCCTGTTCAAAAGGATAATAAATTTGTTTCTAGAGATAATATTGGTGAATCTAAGTGTTTGAGATTAAAATTTGAAATTCGTTAGGTGAGATATTGATTGACTATACTAACCGCATGAATAAAACAAGTAAAATGGTTAGAAGATAAGATAACCCCACAAGAACAACTACAAACATGGTCCCTTCAACCAAGAAGATTAGATAACTTTAATATTCAAAAATGATAAATTAATTAGTAATTAGGTGAACAATTAATACAGGTTCTTACTATCACTTCATGTATTTTTCTCACTTGATCCTCTCCAAGATCAGAGGAATAATCTAAATATAGACACGTGTCATATCCTGAATGGAAGATTTGGTTTGAACCTTTTTGGTATTATCCTCTTACGCCCAATTGGATATGCAATATCCGACTACACTGTCATGACTCATGTAAGAACTAAAGAAATACATCTCTCTACGGTCTAATAATAATTTAAATATGTTTCGTTCCTTTTGGGTTTTATAAAAATCTTTGATTAAAAACAAAAAAAACTTGTTAATGTATTTCGTGTAAATGTCGGATATGATCATTTGCAAATGTTGGATATGATCATTTGAGTTAAAGATTTATAAAAATACAACACTATATATTTAGTAAAAAAGAAAGAGGGGATACATTTGTGAAAGTCTTTGAACACTTGTTTCAATGGAAGTAAGTTTTTGTTTAGATTTGGACCAATAACAATAAGTAAAAACATGAACATATCCTCTAGAACACAATAACCTAGCCAAACTATGTCCATATTTAACTTATATTTCTCCCTATACAATCATCGATAACGTAAACTCTCAAGGGAAATTATCAAAAACAGAAACATGGAGAGAGAAAAAGAGGGAAAGAGATACCGAGACGTGAAGAGACCATATGCGACGGCGCGTGAGAAAGAGCGTGAACGAACGCCGTTGACTATGTGCTTCCCGATCACCTGAACGCTCTTCGATTTGGCTGCCATTAACTCTGCTTCAGTACCAAATATTGAGAGAGAGAAGAGTGAGAGAGAGTTGGTTAGTGTGGAAGAGAAGAGATGGGAGGAGACATAAAAGAGCACACCAATACGATTCATGTGTTGTGCTCCGTCGCTACTTCCTTAAAAAATTCTCAAATTCCCCACCAATTAAACGCCACCGTTTTGTATTTGACGATTGTGTATTTTGTAACAGCGTCGACATGGACCTGTAACGGGCTCTTCAGAAGGAAGCCCATCTTGTAAAACTAAAGGATGATTCGTGGTGCAATTAACAAATAACAAAGCAAGAAGCTCAAGTCAACTAAATTTGTGTCAATAATTCCCCATCATTATCTCCGACTACTTTGTACAATTTTTATAAACTACTGATTATTATTAATTTAAACAATAATCCAAAGGTAACATATTAATGTTCATAACAAGATTCATGGAATAGAACATAATTAAATCAAGAAATTTGAAAAATAGGATATAGAAATTATTTGTGACCCTTATTTGAGGAAGATGAGAAGAGTGTGGATAGTGAAGAAAAAAAAAAAGAGAAGAGTGTGGACAGAGTGGACCGTGCATAACACACGAAAATGTTACGATTACCACGAAAAGGTTATCTCTTGGAGCTTTGACACCTCCTCAAACAAAAACAAAAACAAAAAAGCTTCTCTAGCTAGCTTCCTCACAAAACGCATGCAACAACATTGATTCAATTAAGAATCAATCAAGCTTCTTCGTTCGATCACACTAGAAAGAAAGATGGCGACGTCTGGTGCGATTTCAGGAGCTACTGTCTCTTCCTTCTTCACCAAAACTGCTTCTACTTCAAACCCATCTCCTAAACTTCACTCCTCTGCTTCTCTGTTTTCACAGGTCTCTCTCTTGTCTTCAAATTCTTTTAACACGAATCTGAAAATCTCAATTAAAAGTTTGTTTCCAATGGAGCGTCGAGTTCAATTTCTCGTTTTCTTCCTCTTGAATGTGATTTGGACTTAGCTTCATCTAAAAGTATGAATTTTTTTCTCTTTTTTTGGTTTGTGTGTTAGAAAACTGGGTTTCAGGGAGTTTCATTGGAAGATTCGAAGAAGAGTGTATCAGAGATCTTCGCTGTCTCCGAGAGAAAGATTGGAGGGTTAAATGGGTTGAGAAGATTCGAAATCAAAGCGAGAGCAGCAGCTTCTAAGACGATAGAGGTTGAAGTAGACAAGCCTTTGGGTCTGACTCTAGGACAGAAGCCAGGCGGTGGAGTTGTCATCACTGTGAGTTTTTTTCACTAACTCTCTGCAATGGAGTGGCATCATTGTAAATGTGTAGTTTGATAAAATTGAGGGGTGTTTGTTTTTCAGGGTGTGGACGGAGGTGGGAACGCAGCAAAAGCAGGGCTTAAATCTGGAGATCAAGTTGTGTACACAAGCAGCTTCTTTGGAGATGAGCTTTGGCCTGCAGATAAGCTTGGCTTTACTAAAACTGCTATTCAGGCCAAACCTGATTCTGTCTACTTTGTTGTCAGCAGGTGAGTGTATGTGGTTACCTATCTTGATAACATATTGGTGGTGGGCTTGCTAGAAATGTGGCTTCTGCATTTAAAAAAAGAAGAATTAGATTGAAATGATCAAACTTGTAGCAGATGGGTTTTGTGTGATCTGTTTCCTTTTAATCCTGAGCACAAAAAAACAGTTGAAAGCTATAGGCTTCTTGATGAGCCATGTGTAGGTTAAGTTCTCTTCTTATGCTATCTCATTAGATTTTGTTAATTCTGGGCTTAACAAGCTGCATAAGTTAGCACCTGAGGTTTTTCCTGATGCTTTTTGAGGTTCTTCATTTGTTTCTGTTGCAATTTATGATCTTTGATCATACACAGAGGTGCAGAAGTTGATGTCAAGAAACTAAATAAGCGTCCGGCTCCTCCACGGTTTGGAAGGAAGTTAACTGAGACTCAGAAGGCTAGTAGCAATTGTTGTTTTTAAGATTGAATTATTGCATCTTAAAACATTTTTTAGAAGCTTAACTCAATTAGTTTGTCTTAAACATCATTCTCTTTTGCAGGCAAGAGCTACTCACATTTGTCTTGATTGTGGATTCATATACACTTTATCAAAACCTTTTGATGAACAGGTGAGTCTGAATCCTTTAATTTCAGTGTATACAGTACGATTTTGGCTGCATAAAGTTTCGTTTCGGTTTGGTTTTTATGTCTATATCTAGGTTTCAGATTTCTTATAACTAAGTTTTTAATCGATTTCTCTCGGGATTCTTTTTCAGCCGGATACATACGTATGTCCTCAATGTATAGCACCAAAGAAGAGGTTTGCGAAGTATGACGTGAACACAGGAAAGGCCATTGGAGGAGGATTGCCTCCGATTGGTGTCATTGTTGGCTTATTGGCCGGTCTTGGAGCTGTCGGAGCTTTGCTTGTCTATGGTCTTCAATAGATTTTCCAAAAACTTTTATAATCTCTATATAACAAGTCCTTATTTGAGCTTTGTAATTGTAAACCAAAAATGAATGTTGATGACATCAACTTGGGAGTTAAATTATTGTAAAGCATTTTTTGATTCTCTCCTTCTTATGTAACTTTGGTTCTCTCTATAGTCAAATTAGTGCAGCAGCAAGAGAAAGCTAGCAGCCATTGGTACCAGCTAAAAACAGAGAAAGGTGGTCTTTTAGTACTTTTACGTCAATAGGAGCTTTTAAAACGTGTCTCTTGATAATAATTACATAAAAAATAATCAAATTGTAATTTTGTATTTTAAAAAGAATGGAAAAAAAGAACTAATTTTATTTATTTTGTCAATTGATAAACTTTCTACCAATTCTTGTTATATTTATAAACCTTTTAAAGGTCTACACACGTCAACTTACAAATTTCCTTCCACAATCTTTGAAGTCTACCATAATTCAATTCAAAGAGTTTAAACGATGGCCAACGCAAAAGACGTGAGAGAGTTCAAAGAAACTTTCAAGAGATTTGATCAATACGTAAACGGAGAGATTACATGGAGGGAATTTGACATGTCTGGCGTACGCAAACGTTCTACTCCAATGACAAAGTCTGAAATCGACAAAATATTCGTAGAGCTTGGAACTCGTGGTGAAGATAGAGTCTTCAGAGCTTCCAAGGTTTCCGGTAATCCTCTTCATCCAACATCTGTCTCAGTTAAACCTAAACCTAAAGATGTGATTAATGTGGAGGTGCAAAAAGAATCTTGTGTTAATAATCATGACAAGGACGAAAAGAAAACAGAGAACAATGATAAAGATTTTGAGTTTTGTTAGGTGTAAGATCTTTTAGTTTTTGTGTTAATTGAGTTTTCTTTATGACTTTGATGGAGCTTTATTTTTTTTTGGTATCAACTTTGATGGCTCTATGTTGATCCTTTTTCTTTTTTTTTTTCTTTTATTATAAAAAATAACCATTATAATCATCACATATTTAATATCTTTATGATAATAACACTAACGTTCTGTTATTATCTTACTAAACCATCAAGAAAAAAAAAAGTGATTAATGTACACGTTCGATTAAAATTCTCTAAATCAGTGAACAAAATTTTGAAAATTAATTTTGTTGGGCTGAGATTAGGCCCATTAAGAAACCTCGACGTGCGAAACGCGAACACCACACAAGCGCCACGTGCTTAACCCTCCGTACATCTTCTTCTTCCTTTTTGTACCAAAAAATCAACAAAGGCAAAGAAAGATCTAAAACTTGTTCACTAAGAAAAAAATCAAAATCAAAATCAGAGAACCAAAACCGACTCAGATCTAAAACTCATCGATCTAGATCGCAATTCTCCAATGGCTCTCGAATGGGTTGTGTTAGGTTACGCAGCAGCAGCTGAAGCAATCATGGTGATTCTCTTGACGATGCCTGGACTCGACGCTCTTCGCAAAGGATTGGTTGCTGTGACTCGTAATCTCTTGAAGCCGTTTCTCTCGATAATTCCGTTTTGTCTCTTCCTTCTTATGGATATCTATTGGAAGTACGAGACTCGACCTTCTTGCGATGGTGATTCGTGTACTCCTTCTGAGCATCTTCGTCACCAGAAATCGATCATGAAGTCTCAGCGTAACGCGCTTCTGATTGCGTCGGCCCTTGTTTTCTACTGGATTTTGTACTCTGTTACGAATTTGGTTGTGAGGATTGAGCAGCTTAATCAGAGGGTTGAGAGGCTCAAGAACAAGGATTAAGTAAGATCCAGCTTCGTCACTCGTCGTCCTCAGGTCCTTTTGTTTGACTTTCGATGAAAAGAGTCTCTTTACTTGTGTTGTTTTAGGTTTTTGGTGTTTTTTTTTTTATTTTCCTGCGTTTTTCAATGTTTTTGCTCTTTGTTTCTTTTGGGGATTGAAGGATCTATAATTACTTAAATATATGCTTCTTCAATGCTCGTTTGATCTTTGATCTGTTGCAAGTTTGGATTTTGATTGACTCAGTTGAGGATACTTGCAATAAAATTTCAAACTTGGTGGCTTGTTTGATTGTGTTCTAATATCTTGGTTTGATAATCATGAACTTGTTAACCACCCAATCATTGTTCTTTTGACAATGATTCATCAACTTAAGGACTCCAGTTTTAAATTGGAGTAATCCATACTTTTCAATTTTAAGTTCTTGATAAGGTAAGGTAGGCTAATTTTAAGTTCCATGGATCTTAATGAACATCTTTCCCAATCTCTCTGTAACAGAGTCAAAGAGTGTTTGAATCTTTATCTTCTTCTCCATAGTCTCAGTTATTGCAGAGGTTAACATCCCAACTTTGTTTAGTATAAAGCAACCTCAGAGAGTTTTAACTCTTCCTTTGTGTTTGTGGACACAAAGATTCAGTCTTTATTATCGATATGACACCAAAACCCACTTTTCTCTGCAGGATTTATTGCAGTAGTAACCAACTGAAACATTTATTCAATCAAAAATCAGAACAAATTAAACGTTTTCTACATAAAAAAACTCAGGGAAAAACGGTTCTCTTCTAAGAAAAAATTGAGAAGAATCCATTTTCTTTCTTGGTTCTTCAAGGAAAGGATTTCACAAAAAAGGCATACTTAATACTTTTTCAGACAATTCACTTTTGAAGAAAAAAAAGACCCATGAGCATTTTTGCAGGTAGCAAACACCTTGTGACCAAATGTCGCTGAAACCATATTCACATTGTTCATCACTATATCTGAGCATCCCAAGTCTGCATCGCAGTTCAATGTAATGGCTTGATCGCTTGCAGATGACCCACGGATACTAGAGTAACGCACATCACTCACTTTCACGCCTTTGCCATTACCGGACTGAGTCCGTTGTTTTGCTGCTAAATGACAGTTTTGATAGCTATTAGATGACTTGCTTCTTCCTCCGTTCGTGCCTCCATTGTGGTAAGTCTGGTCTATGATAATAGGGTTCTCTGAGGCAACCATGATGATATCCTCGAATGAGATTTTCCGAGCATATCCTGATCCATTCTACAAAACATTCACACAAAAATAAAAAACAGATTTAGTTGTGAATATGCTGAATAAGACCAAGAACTGAGGATAAATAGTAAAAAAAAGATTAATGGATAACCTGGTATGTCTTGATTCGGACACCATTCTGTGTGTTTGTAAAAGTGCAGTTCTTTACCCTCACTTCTTCAACAGTTGCAAAATCTCCAGTTACTCCAAGACTTCCTACGCTATAGTATCAAATCCATACTCTATATGACTTAGTATATACTCTGGTGTATATTATATGATGATTGTTTGTGAATCTGTGAATTTAGGAATCACCTGATGCCGTGACCGGGGCCACAGAAAATGCCGGTTATGTTGATATGAGAGGAACCACTATTAATGGCGATGCAGTCATCTCCAGTGGCAATCACAGAGTCATGTATGTGGACTCCTTTACAGTTCGATATGTCAATACCATCCGTGTTGGGACTATCACCGGGGGCTGTCATCCTTATACCCGTGACCTCGATGTTCTGTGAACAACTTAGACCTACATGGTTCCGAGGGCTGTTCAAATGTCGGAGATTAGATATCCTAAGACCGTTACAGTTGTTGAAGTGCATTGCCTAAGAAAGCATGGAAGAAACGTTAATAATAATTGATAACCAATTTGACCAAAGTTCATATTTATGTGTGTGAGGATCTTCCAAATGGACTTACAGAGGGACGAGTATTAACGTTGCCCCACCACAAAGAACCACGAGCGTCGATGGTGCCACCTCCGGTGACAACAAGACCGTTGATACTGTCAAAACTAATCCATGTTGGATATCTTCCCGCATACCAAGTGTAACCCGGTGCCACAAGATTACCTCTTATCTAATGTAAATAAATCACCAAATTACTTAAACATTTGGTTCGAGTTATTGTTTACTATATAAGCTAAATTAATTACTATTGAAATCATATTTCACATAGCGGCTGAATTTTCCAATATAATTAGAAACTAGAAAAAGAGTCAAGTATATATATACCGAAAAGGAGATGGAAGAAGACTTGCATGGACCGATGAATGTAAGAGGCTTAAGCATGAAGGTTTTCCCTTGAGGCACTAGAATCTTTGTATTGCGTCCTCCTTTGCATACAGCTTCCCATGCCTTAAGAAAAGCCTGATATATATTGATACAATAACACATACATTAAAGCAACGATTGTACATACCACTTTGATACCAATAGTGATGATTCTATATATATACATACCTTAGTATCATCGGTCTTTCCATCACCAATAGCTCCGAAACTAGTGACACTTGTGAATCCATTGCTTCCAATAACTCCGTTTTTAGACTTTTGAGCTTCTTCTTCTTCTAAGCAGAAACCTAAATTGTTTATTTGAAACAAACATAACAAGACGAAGAACAACGAAGATTTCATCTTTGGACGACCCATGCATATGCTTGATGATGAGAACAAATTTCAAGGATAATACATTTCTATATTTATATATCTAAATGTATATAGGGTTGTATAAAGAAAGGTGGTTAATTGATTGATATTGCGTTTGATTTTGTGTTTTTATAGTAAGAGATTATCGCTAATCACTAATTTTGTGTGCTATAAATTGGAAACTAATCTTGGATTATAATTGAGATATTGAAATCTTTATAAATTAAGGTATATTCTAATTTATTGACATATTTAACAAATCACAAACGACATAGTTTACCGTTTTGTTTAGCGACAAAAGTGATAGTTTACTTATATGCTTGATTCTTTCTAATGTTATATAGCTACATGATTGATTCGAGGAATGAATGAATTATGGCTTATCTAAACTCTAAAGATAGAAATAGATTCATCATTAACTCATAAGAGAGATCTTTGGTTGAATAATTTATATGATGAATCCGAGGCGCCACTAATTTTTGATTCACAAGAATCTTTAGATTGATTAAACCGAAATGTAAATGACTAAACCTCAAAACTCGAAAGAATTTATTAAACATTAGTCCTTCTAATTTCTTTAGTTAGATAAATAGTAAATATGAAATGAATAAAGATAAATAATAAGTCATGGAAGAATAATATTGTCATTCTCATTTCTTTTTTTTGGTCAAGAATATTGTCATTCTATTCATTTTAGTAAATATAGTAAGAAAAGATAAAATGTGTTCCTCTTTAAAAAAATATTTGATTTTAATTTTCAGCAAAGTAAATGGAAATTTATAATAAATGGTGAAAACTCTTAAGGTAAAATCTATTCAACCAATAAGCTAGACTTGTATTAGTTAAAAATATCAAATGGACCAAACTTTAAATAATTTAATTTGCTCTAAATAAATTTATTTGCATACCTCATTATTTAGTAGCAAACCGGTCCGGTCCGATCTTGACTGAACTAAACTGAACTAATCAAATCAGAAACCAAACCAAAACAGAGAAAGTAGACGCTATTGAAAGTACCATTACGCGTGGAACTATCTAATAAGGAGGAGAGAGTAGAGTGCTTTGCCGACTAAAAGTGAGTGCGGTGTTTAATGGGTTTGTCACCAACTTTACATTTTCTTACCAACGAAGAAGAAGCCAAAAAAAAGCAAACAATAAAATTGGAGAAGAAAGATATTAAAAAAAAAAAAAAAAAGTCAGCATCTTAGGAGTTGGAAGTGAGAGAGATGGAGAGGAGAAAGGTTGTGATGTGTGGTGTCTTATTTCTTCTTGGTTTATTATCAGCTGTTACTGCCTTCGCCGCTGAAGCTACTCGAATCAAGGTTTCTTCTTCCTATTGAGAAACATCACTTTTAGGGTTTCTGTTTTGTAGTGAAATTTGTGATTCTTTCTCATGAATTTTTGGGTTAGTTCAGCTACAATGGTTGTTGAAACTCTCTAAAGAAGTTGTTTTTATATGTGGGTTTTGTCTTCTTTTCGTTTTCCTTTCTGCCGATTTTGAAATTCATTGGCTGAAAAATGCGTTTGAGATGAAAGCTTCAATCTTTGAGATATGAGTTGAATATAGATTGGTGGGAAACTTGTTGGTTTCGGAATTTTTACTTGTCAATGAAACAGCAATGGTCCCCATTAACGGTGATTTTTTTTATTGAACTTGTTAAATTCAAAAAATTGGAAGATCTTTGAAAAGTTTAATAGTTTTTATAGAGATTTTGTGGTATAGAGTTGTTTTTTGGTGTGTCCTGTAGTTAACATATGGTTTTGGATTAATATCATGTTAGATTCAGTCTTTTGAATCAAAGTTATAGACTTTCTTAATGGGGTTTTATGTATTGGTATTGGTCGATTGAGTTGATTGTTCTTTGTTACAATCAATTAGTCATAACTCATAAGGAATTTGCATGTATGTAAATGAACGAAGTTTCTACAAAATACTCAAACTCAAATTATATTCTCTTGAACTAATTTGTCTGTTAATAAAGTTCTTGAAACTTTCTTGTGTATTTGTGCAATGTTTTCTAAAGGTTTGCTTTTCATTTTTTTTTATCTTAAATCGATGCAGAGATCTCAGGTCAAGGTTACTGTTTCGGATTCAATCAAAAAATGCACTTATCCAAGAAGTCCAGCTTTTGACCTCGGCTTCACTTCAGCTCTCTTTCTGATGATGGCTCAGATAATAGTCAGTGTCTCAAGCGGTTGTTTCTGTTGTAGAAAAGGTCCTGCTCCTTCGAGGTCTAATTGGATTATCTCCTTAATCTGCTTTGTTGTTTCCTGGTAATTCTCATCATTTCTATTCCTTTTCTTGCTTCAAGTTTCCTACTTATAATTTGCTTACAACTAGTGATTTCGCGTTACTTTAGGTTCACTTTTGTAATAGCTTTCCTGGTGCTGCTTACTGGAGCTGCACTCAACGATGAACACACCGAGGAATCAATGAATGCTGGTACCTACTTTTGCTACATTGTGAAACCAGGCGTTTTCTCTACCGGCGCTGTGCTTTCGCTTATTACTATTGCCCTCGGGATTGTCTACTATTTGTGTTTGACTTCAAGTAAGCAAAATGTTGCTGCCACAACGACGGGCACAAACCAAGGAACAGGAATAGCAATGGGGCAGCCTCAGATTCCAGAGAGAGTAGAAGATCCCGTCTTTGTTCATGAGGATACTTACATGAGAAGACAGTTCACTTAAAAACAGACAAGGCTTGCTTGTAAAACACTTTAGGTTTAGGAGAAGATTTAGACAAAAGGATTAAAGGATTTGTGTTTGATTATCTTTGTGATTCTTGTACGTGAGATCAAGACTTGAGAGTATGAAACTTTGTAATGATTGTTATTGTTGATTGAAGTGGAAATCCTTGAGAACCACAAAAACGTCACTTAATTGGTGTAGTTTTTTCTTCTTCTTAGTTCTCTGTTTCTTTCTTATTTATGCAAGTCAAAAGTGGTTGTTGAGGAGGGAAGTGTTGGTCTCTTTTACAACAAAAACCCTACCCACCGGTCCGACCAAACACGGTTTGGCACGTGCGTTAGGAAAGAAACTTCAGATTCCTTGATCATGGTTCCAAACGAAAATATGAAAACGATTAGGAGTGTCCAATTTAGGCATTAAGCTAAATGATTTGAACCAAATTTTCCGAACCTAATAACATATAAATTCGATAGCGATATATAATAGTAATCAAAATTATATTCCGAAACAAGTGATATTTGAGACTTGTAAAGTTTGTAGAGAAATTTGAATGATACATCCAACGTTAGAGGAACAACCACCACATGCTCTACTTAACCCTCACAACAACCAGTTTCTTCCGATCTTGAGTCTAATAAAATGCCAACACATCTTCTCTCATCTCTTCTCATATATAAACAAGTTCGATACACAAATATTAAAAAGAGCATATAGTAAAATCTTTCTAACAAAGTTATTGTAAAATTATAGAATGGTTGTGAAACTATATGGACAGGTAACAGCAGCTTGTCCACAAAGAGTTTTGCTTTGTTTTCTCGAGAAAGAAATTGAATTTGAGATTATTCATATCGATCTTGATACATTCGAGCAGAAAAAACCAGAACATCTTCTTCGTCAGGTAAAAAACAAATTTCTTAAAACTTAAAAAATAAATCATTGTTTTATATCCAATATATTCTAATTATTGTTTTCTTGTAGCCATTTGGTCAAGTTCCAGCCATAGAAGATGG
Source organism: Arabidopsis arenosa (assembly GCA_905216605.1). NCBI lineage: Eukaryota > Viridiplantae > Streptophyta > Magnoliopsida > Brassicales > Brassicaceae > Arabidopsis > Arabidopsis arenosa. The sequence goes on from LR999456.1 coordinate 6,339,792, forward strand.
AGATTTCAAGCTTTTTGGTAACATCCTAATAACAACATTTTATAAACATTTTTTTTTTTCTATCATTTATATAGTGTTTTGAAATTTTGGCTCTTTATCTTCTAAGAATCACGAGCCATTGCGAGATACTACGCGACCAAGTACGCGGACCAAGGCACGAACCTTTTGGGCAAGTCTCTAGAGCATCGAGCCATCGTGGACCAGTGGGCTGACGTGGAGACCCATTACTTCAACGCTCTGGCCCATCCCATTGTTATTAACCTAATCATCAAGCCTAGGTTAGGCGAAAAATGTGACGTCGTTTTGGTCGAGGAGCTCAAAGTGAAGCTAGGAGTGGTCTTGGACATATACAATAACCGGCTTTCTTCGAACCGGTTTTTGGCTGGTGAAGAGTTCACTATGGCTGATTTAACGCACATGCCGGCGATGGGGTACTTGATGAGTATAACCGATATAAACCAGATGGTTAAGGCTCGTGGTAGTTTTAACCGGTGGTGGGAAGAGATTTCGGATAGACCGTCTTGGAAGAAGCTTATGGTGCTGGCTGGTCACTGAATTAGCTCGAATTTATGATGATCTTAACCAAATAAGCTTTATATTTTCTGTTTTCTGTTTGTGTTGTTTTGTACGTTTCAGTAATAAATGCAATTTACTTTTAAAGATTTCATGTCAATGACCATAATTCTCCATTTTTTACACTAAAACGAATAGAGTAAAAAATAAATTTACTTTCAATGTAGAGTAATCTTATTTTTTACTCTATTTTTGAGTGAGATATTAAAAGGGTTAGAGAGGATTTGTACTGTATAATTGAGTTTTGAGAAAAAATAGAAGTGGAGTTTTAGTTTTAAGTATGTTTTCGTACCATAACACTTTCAATAATTTTAGTTTTAGCCAATCCCCATGAAGTCACTACTCACTAGAACTTCTTTTTGTATGTATATCACAAAGTGACAAAACTATTTCATCAGCAAAAATCTTTCTATTGCCTCATTAAGCCAAGAGGATTAGAGAACAAAAATAAAATAAAAATTACTTTTTTACATAGAGAAAAATAATGTAACATTATAAGAATTTGCTTCCCCCATTAATATGTATATATTAGTTAACATGATAAATTCGACCCTAAGTTTTTTCTTAATCACAAAAAGCGCTCTTAGGTTGTTCCACTTTCCTCTCGATCATATTGATAATCTTGAGCTTGAAGTCTTTAGCACTGATTTAGCATAAGCCAGAGGCAAAGCTGCAATTTTCTTGACTTTCCCCACATAAGCTCTCTTAGTGAAATTGTTGTAATCGTTCGCTTCAATCTCGTCCAATATTCTCCTGTACAATAGCAACGATGCCCATACCTGAAACATTGCAGCCAAGTCTTCCGGTTAAAATCGATCCAAAACAAAAAGGTAAACGGTAAACTTGCTGCTGAAGAGTGTTTTATAGACACTTACTGGCCATCTGCTAGCGGCGCTGAGCTCTGTGACGCCTTTCTCAGCTTCATCGAAGAACATTCTTGCTCGTTTAAGCTGCATTTTCATGAAGTTTCTCCATTTATCAGTGACTTTTCCGGCGAATATGTCTTCATCTGAAAGACCAGCTTGAGCCAATTCATCCTGAGGTAGATAAACCCTTCCTCTCCTCGCACTGACAGAGAGAGCAAAACCAATGTAAGAGAGATATGTGAATCAAGAAACCGGTTTAAAAGAAGCATGTGAAATCAAGAAGCCGGTTTAAGTGAGATATGCGAATCAAGAAACCTGGTTTAGGAGAGATATGTGAAATCAAGAAACCAAAGCTTTTATTAAAAAAGACTCACTCTTCGCCAACGTCTCTGAGTATGTTGGTAAGCTGATTGGCTATACCAAGGGCCAAGGCAGCGTTGTAAACACTTTCGGTTGTTGCTTTCGACTTAGGATCGATTCCCATAACCGGGACGCTCATCAATCCGACGGTTCCAGCGACATAGTAGCAGTAAAGGTATAGATCATCGAAGTTCTGGTATCTCGATTTCCTCAAGTCCATTCTCATTCCTTCGATCATGTCTCGAAATGGCTGCAACATAAAGAAACATTAGATCAAAGTTTGATAAGGTTTATTGCAATGGACTGAATATAAGACAGAGCAAGGCTGACCTGAATATCGACCGGGTATCTAGCAACTGTATCAGCGAGAGCAGCATCAAGCATATCGAAAGGACGGCCACGGAAAAGATCTTCTAACCTTGCTTCCCATCTATCTAAAGCCATTGGAGTTATATGTGAAGCATTAGGTCCATCGACGAGTTCATCAGTTCTTCTACACCAAACTGCACAAAAACCGAGTAAAACCATCAAATTGAGACAAATTAGACATAAAAGAAAACAACTTCTGATATCTGATAGTTTTGAAATTCCTCAGATGCTTTGGATACTAGTATTTCCTAGAGAGGGTCATGAGCTAACATTGTTCAGCAGAGTAAAATCTCCAGAGTTTAAGACCATTGGGCCCAAAAAGCCCATTAAAACCCCATATTATTAACTAAGCCAAATTTCTTGGGTCTTTATCTTCAAAGGGTACAAATTTGGATGCTTGGTGCTAATGGACTTATCTCAGACACAAGTTAACACACAGACTAACTAGAAAACTATCTTTCTACATGAGTGTAAGATTCAAGGAATCAATTTCAGCTTCTTAGAACTTTCTTGTAAAGACAATTTAGCTAGATGCTAACCAAAAGACACAATAGATTGTTTGTAGAAATCTACTTTGAGCATCACTTTATTCTACAATTCAATGATGACAATGCAGATATTCTAAAACAGTTCTTCAACCATTGGTTTTGTGCAGTAACTTACCGTAGATAGCCCAAATCGCCTTTCGCCTTTCGGGTGTCATAAGCAAAGTTCCTGCAAAATAAACATTAGAACTTAGAACACAAATACACCATTCTCCATTACACCAAAGCCAAAGAAGAGAAAAAAAAATCCTAACCGAGATAAAAGGTTTTAGCATATTCAGCGCAAACTTCGCCGCATCGATCATAAGCCTCACCCAACAAACTCAAACTCCCTGGAAGAACAACATCTTGTGGTTTCTTCACATCAAGATCATAAGAAGAAGACCTTAGCTGTTTGTTAACCAAAGCAGCTTGTTTCAGCACAACATTGTAAACCTTCTCTTCAGATGAGAGGGCTATCTCTCCTGAAGGACTTGCTACTAAGCTTGAAGACACAAAACCACTTCTTCTACTTGGGTTCATTAAAGAAGAAGAACTCCAAGTTGGTGTCTGCTTCCACCTACCTTTGTTTAGTCTCTGATTCTGAAGAGGAGAGAAAAATCTAGAAGATTCTAGAACTCTTACCAACCCACAATTGTTCATTGGGTCTGGATTCAGAGAAGAAGTAGCAACCCATAACACTGCTACAGAAGAAGACATACTCAAGTTCTTGAGAGAGTGAGAAAAATCTCAACTTTCTCTTGTTTTTCTTTCTTGCGTTTACTCTGTTTCTTCACTAAGAAGAATCAAAATCCCAACTTTCAGTGAAACCCAGTTTTTGATTTGGATCAAACTGGTAAAAGACTAATGCTTTCCTGCAAATTGAATACAAAAACGAGTTGATTAGCAATCGAGATCTCTAAATATGTATATAAAGCCAAATTAAGCGATAGAGAAACTCAATTTCGTCAAGCAAGTAAAAAATGGTGAAGAGACACGACCATAAAGAGAAGATCTTCAAAAGCAAATGAAAAACATGAAAAGAGAAAAAAAAAACGAGCAAATCCTTCTATTGGTTAAATACTCAACTGGGTTCATCTATAATCCACTCGAAATTACACAGAAATAAATTAGATTGCGTATCGTTGTGATATATCAACATGTGAAGGTATAATAAGAGCCCAAAAGTATCGAAACAATGAATCACATGACAGGGTAAGCTTAACCAAACGAGAGAAAATGAGTGATGGAAACAAAAGCCTACCTTTCTCTTTCTCTCTCTCTCTCTGTAAGAACAACAGATACTGTGAGAAAACTTTGAAGAAGAAGGAGGAGGAGGAGGAGATTGTCAAACACTAAATTAATCGAAAAGTCGAGAAAAAGGTTTGACCCATTAATGTCGGAAGATCCTCAAGAAGTTATATTGCAACGCTTACTGGTAATATACACACACAACACAAGTAGATGATGTCTCTTCCTCTATCGTAAAAAATTCTCACCCACTCAAATTTTCTTCCTTCTTTGTCTTTTTTTTTTTTTTTTTTTGCAGGGATTTAATGAGAATCTTGCCAGTATAAATACAAAAGTCGTTATTTTTATTTTCTTGTGTCTATTTTTTTAATTTAATTTTTGACTGGCGAGATGCGACTCTCGAGTGACTCGTGTCTTGAATCAACAAAACCTAGTAATAGTTTTCTGTTTTCATATAAAGTTAAAGATCCCAATTTAAAACCCATTACCTGTTTAACCCGTTTTCTCCTTTTAGGCCAAATCTGTATCCTTTTATTTACCTGCACTGAAATCTACATATTTGAGAAAGTTTGATTATTCCATATATTTGATCTATTTACTATTTGAGTGACAGGTTGGATATAGCTGTAATTGTAGATTTAAGAGTTCTAAATTGATATTTAATTTACTCTTTTTTTATAGATGTAGTTAAAGATTTTATTTGATTTTAAATTTTTAATGATTTAAGCCAACATTAGAAATGATGTGGTTTTTCTTAAACATATTATAGTACTTCAAAATACACAGAAAACAATATTTATTTGTAGTTTATTTTGTAAGCTTTCAATTCAATATCAGAAACTACATCATCAAATTTAACATTTATCGTGATATATGATACAAATGTGACGAAACATATATGTCGTTTAATAAATTGTATTCAATATAGACATTTATCGTTACTCGGTGAAATATATAGTACTCCCTCTGTTTCACTATAAGTGTCGTTTAAGGTTTTTTCACACTTATTAAGAAAACCATTAAATTTTCGGTTTTACCCCTTATGAATATATTATATAAATTTTTTCATTGGCCAGCACATCAATAAAGTAAAGATAAAACGAGAAATTTTCACAAACATCTACATTGAAAATATAAAACGACACTTATTTTGTAACAAAATTTTAAATCTAAAACGACACTTAATATGAAACGGAGGGAGTATAATATAAGGAAAAATGATGAAACAATAATAATGTCACAAAAGGGTGCAATTGTGTATGAAAAACTCTGTTAGATTCTAGATACATTTTCATGTAAATTGATATTTTAGATACTTAGGATGTAATAAAAATAACGTTTCCAAAAAAAAAAAGGATGTAATAAAAATAATGTATCCCTATTGGTGATGCTATATTGTGTGATGTTAACATTTAAAAAAAAAAAATGGTCAGCCTAAACCCAATTCACCACTCGGAAAAAGAGGAAAAAAAAAGTAGATTGGTTGAAGAAGCATAATCAATCATGGTAAAATATTGTTGTGTTACGAAACGTAACTACACTACACTCATTGCTAAAAATCAACGAGAGTTGCGTAGAAAACTTGATCTATCTCACTATTTTATGGGTTACCGTTCAATATGTATTTTTTTGTAATAATAACGTGGATTTTTAATTTTTGATAACGAACATGATGAATCAAAAGTGACGCATTTCTTTTTTGGTCAAAGAAAAAGTGAGACATGTCACTATGGAGATGGGATCAATAGTAATTAATTCCATAAGCAAAATAAAATGAATAATTATATAAGTCATTAAGTAATTGTTGGTAGAAAGGACAATAGAGAGGTTTTGGGTGGGGTCATGCCAGTTTGGGTAAAAAGGATTAGAGAGAGCCAGAGAGGGGTTGTGTGTATTTGACATAAGAAAAGCCGAAAGAGAGAACAGAGAGATGCCACGTGGAGTCCACGGCCAATGGGAGAGCGATAAGCTTATCAAGGATCAAAGTGCGGAGGGTAAAGTGGGCGACGTTGCTTTTCCACGTGTCAATGTGTTATTGGTACGAAATGTTAAAAGTTAGATTTCCTCTTAGTCGGTTTTTGGGTCCCACACTCTCGTCGCAACTTGGCTCTCTCGTTTACTCTCTCTTGCGTTCAGAAGGTTTGTATTTTTCTTAGGTTTGGTATTTTTCTTGTGTCCCATTCTTATTTTTAGTCTGGTCCGTATCTTGTTTGAAATACATTCTCCTATTGTAAAGAAACGTTTTTGGTCTAGTGAATGATTAGGTTTATCAGCCTAATTTAAAAGTACATGATTAGGTTTATCAGCCTCAACAAATGGATGTAACCATCCTGGTACCAACGTGTACAATCTAGAGTCATAAGCTTAATTTTAGGGAAAGCGAGAACTTGGCTACTTTCTCAGCTGTATCGTTGCTTGATCGATGCTTGATCGATGCTGGAAAATGAAAGTGGCCAAGCTTGTGCATTATGGAGAGTTAGAATAACAGCTTGAGCATCTGATTCAAAATATGACATGCACACAAAACCTGTCTCATCATTAAAGTCGTAGCAAGCATTAGTTTTATGATAGAGATGTTTCAGTTACGAAATAAAATTTAAAACAACTTATACATGCTTAAGTGGTTTTAAGTTGTAATTTTTTATGTTTATGTAGAGATCCAAATTACAAATCTTCATTTTAAAATATGATCATTATCGCTGAAATTCACGATAAAATCACTAAGATTCGATGCAATTCGTCAAACATCTCACGTACTAAAATTTGTTCGGCGAGTGATGGAGACATAGATGTAAATGGAAACGTGTACTCGTAAATTTTCGTGGCCCATAAATTTTAGTCCGAGATTGGAGTTTTATCGTTTTATATATCAAATAATATAGTTAAATTGAATAAAAAGGTTTTATTATAAAAAGTACCAAAGAAATGGACCGTAGTCACCATTACATGGTTGCATGGCTTGACACGTAGTGTTACTTAATGCTGCAAGTTTTTTTCCCTCTTTCTTTTTGCCTCCCTGAATATTTCAAATTTTAGTTATATAAAATATTTTTGCTGACGAGTTTTAGTTACTATAGTTTCTAAAATGGTCTAGAAAAAGTTGTCATATATATAAATATAATAACTCGGTAATGGCTACGTATAGAGTCAGCCACGTAACACTAAATGGATGTGTCAATTGTCATGGACCCCTAGTACACGACTACACGTCCATTATACACGAATCGACAGTGTACATTTTACGATTAAACAATATTTCTTAACCTATTATTAATAAATATGTATATCAAATTTCTTTTTCTGAAATAGCTAATTCCCACTAGCAAATTTATTCAAAACGTAGTTTCCTATAAGATAATGATTCGGGGACAGAAAAAATAACTATAATTTTGTAAAGTGGTTTGGAAACAAGGTCGAAATAGTTATTTATCATCACTTATATTACAATGACTTTAGAAAACGAAATACATAATAATGTATCTCCTATTGAGGACTTGCACTATTTGAGAGGTTACACGACATTATCATTTTCTACATGTATGATGCCACAACTAGAAAGACGAATTCCAAAAACCAAAATATTTGGAAACTACTCGACCAATTTTTCTAACGTCATCCACCACATGATATATGTGGTTTTTAGCGGAATAAATTCCAACACACCACATGATTTGATAAGCTACCACTTTCTTTCTTAGCCGTGAGAAATTGAATATTCCTTCCTCTTATTCTGCATATTCTTTGTACTTGTTTCGTTACGCACTTCTTCTGTGTAGCCTACGTATATATACACTCAAAATGTTCTGATGTAACCTGTTTTCTCCACCGAAAATCATACTGTGACCATAAGTGTAATTTGGTTTTTGTCTCGTTGATCTACACTACATATCAATTCCTAGTTAAAATTACACTGATTAATAGAAAATTGAATATATATAAACTCGAAGTCGATTTTTAAAAAATGTATATCTAGTGAACTCAAGTATCAATTAGAGGTCTGAATTTGTTCAATACCTTCCACAATTCCCAACCTCAAGGATTTGGTCCATAAAGCTCAAATATTTGGGTACCAAAATGTTCCATCAAGGATCTACAGATTCGAACCAAACCGGATTAAACCGAATTGGCGAGTCTACGGCACGTGAAGGAAACGCGCCACGTTTCAAAAACTGGTTTTGGGGGTACTTTCGTAATTTACAGAACCAGGGTTTTAGGAGAGTCAAAAAACCCAGGAAGAAGAAGAAGAAGATCGACATGGAAGTATTGGACTTAAAACACCAAACCATGGAAACGTTTCTGCGTTGGGCAGCAGAGATTGGCATTTCAGATTCCGTTGATTCTCCTCGATTTCGCGATTCGTGTCTCGGCCATTCTCTTTCCGTCGCCGACTTCCCTGACGCCGGCGGGTGCGTAGAAACGAATTCGAATTTCTTTTCTAAATCCCTAAAATTTGTCTTCTCATTGCTTAATTGATGGTATCAGGAGAGGTTTGGGAGCTGTTCGTGAGCTCAAGAAAGGAGAATTGGTTTTGAAAGTCCCCAAAAACGCATTGATGACTACAGAATCCATAATTGCTAAAGATCGGAAATTGAATGATGCTGTTAATATCCATGGATCACTCTCTTCGACTCAGGTTCCCTTTTTTTCTTTGAACATTTGAATTTGTTCTGTGTTTGTATCTGAGAGAATCTCAAAATCTCAGAATTGTTGAAATTTGCAGATACTGAGTGTATGCTTATTGTATGAAATGGGCAAGGGGAAGAGTTCTTTTTGGTATCCATACTTGGTGCATTTACCTCGTGACTATGATCTCTTGGCCACATTTGGGGAATTCGAGAAGCAAGCTTTACAAGTTCTGTGTCTACTACTACTACACTTTTGTGATTTTATTTTGGTTTTTGAATAGGTTAGATCTTATGTTATTGGATTGATATCATGTTCCTTTCGTTACTGGTGATTTCATCTCTAAAAGATGGGATTTTTTCATGTCCTTAGGTTGAAGATGCTGTTTGGGCTACAGAAAAAGCCATAGCCAAGTGTCAGTCTGAGTGGAAGGAAGTTGGTTTGTTGATGAAGGAATTAGAGCTTAAGTCAAAGTTTCGGAGTTTCCAAGCATGGCTCTGGGCTTCTGCAACGGTAAGTAACACTTCATCTATCACATGAAAGTTGTTCGAGAAATCGATGATGGTTGATTAGAAAGCTTTGTTGTAAACTTACAGCTACAAAATCTTATTCTGTTTGAAGATATCTTCACGGACATTGCATGTACCATGGGATAGTGCTGGGTGTTTGTGTCCTGTAGGGGACTTGTTCAACTACGATGCTCCTGGAGATGATTCGAATACCTCAGAAGGTCCTGAGAGTGCTAATGACGTAGAGGAAGCAGGACTTGTTGTTGAGACACACTCTGAAAGGCTCACAGATGGTGGATTCGAGGAAGATTTCAATGCTTATTGTCTTTATGCAAGAAGGAATTATCAGCTAGGAGAACAGGTACAAGTCCTTAACTAGCTTTTGTTAAAGCTGCGAAACTAATGCAGTGGAAGCACAACGTAGAAAAGACACTGAATTGTATTTCTGGGTATAGGTTCTTCTATGTTATGGGACTTACACGAATCTAGAGCTTCTCGAGCACTATGGGTTTATGTTAGAAGAGAACTCAAATGACAAGGTCTTCATTCCTCTAGAAACCAGCCTTTTTTCACTAGCTTCTTCATGGCCTAAAGATTCCTTATACATTCATCAAGATGGTAAGCCGTCTTTTGCGCTTGTATCGACGTTGAGACTGTGGCTGATCCCACAGAGCCAGCGTGACAAGTCAGTTATGCGCCTTGTTTACGCTGGATCTCAGTTATCTGTGAAGAATGAGATTCTAGTCATGAAGTGGATATCAGAGAAATGTGGAAGTGTTTTAAGGGATCTGCCAACTTCTGTCCCAGAAGACACTCTGCTTCTTCATAACATTGACAAACTCCAAGATCCAGAATTGCGTTTGGAGCAGAAAGAAACAGAAGCTTTTGGCAGTGAAGTATGCGCTTTTCTGCATGCAAATCGTTTGTGGGATGTCACTGGGTTTTCTGGGACTCCTGTAAAATTTTCCAGGAAAACTAGCAGGATGCTGAGCACATGGAGGTTGTCTGTGCAGTGGAGGCTACGCTACAAGAGAACTCTTGCAGATTGCATCTCTTATTGTAGTGAGAAAATGAATAATCTCTCATGTACCCAAGATAGGCTTAGAGATTTGTAACGTGAATCGAAATCTATCAATGCTCAAAAGAGGATTTCTGATCATTGTTTTTACATTCATAGAGAAGTCAAAAACAATTACCTGCTAAATCTACTGTTGTATCTTTCATCAATTGCAAGTATTAATTAAAGATAGTAAGCTGAAGATAAACAGATGAGGAGATCAGTGAGGATGAGACCAACAACGTCAAAGACAAACTTTGGAGCAAACAAACCCCAAACCTGCAAGAACATGAGAGCAATGTTTTAGTCACAGAAACGAAACAAGAACCTTTGGCTTGAGCGAATCTTGCTGTGTTTACCATCAGATGTCTTCTCTGGATGGTGACGCAGAGAATTGTAGCTGTGACTGTAGTCGCAGATATAACTCCAAAGAGCATATACATCTGATGCGGATAACAAAATTATGATTTAACACATTGTCACTGAATCTACTAGAATAAACCAAAAAACGAATCAATATGAAGATGTCTTACTTGAAACAACTTGTGGCGCTTTTCGCCATGAGCCTGAGGAGTTTGAGAGTGAATAGGTACGAGGAGAGGAAGTCCAAAAACAGAGAGGATGATCGAGAATCCAAATGTTTCGATTGTCAAAAGGATGGCTTGTCGTATAAGCACAAACTCATCAAACCTGAAGAAAAGATGTCAACAAAACCACCTTATAGAATGAAGACTCCATTGTAGTCTGAGTTTATGAAACTTGGACCTACCCAACAAATGCAGCTCCATAACGGAGGCCATCAAAGGCGCACCAATGCCCGCTGGCGAAGAACATGCATATAGAAAGAAGACTCCATTGCACCACACAGAGGGGATTTAGTTTTGAGAATTTGCTCTGCCCATCTGATTTGGTTTTTCTCTCTACACCCTCCAGCCTCATTATACAATAGCCTACATATATTTAACTGCATGAGTTAAACCTTAATGACCTGAATTGCCATCTTTGTGATAAATTTTTTGCTTTGAGACTTCATCAAGTGAGAAGAAAAAAATTACCAGCAACTACATATGCTAATGCAAGCATTGATCCTTGCTTCCCCGACAATAGAACTACTGGCGAACTACAAGCAGATACAAGAGCGACAGTTCTGATGACCCAATTCTTGTCTTTTCCTGCGCAAAACATGCGTGCGGAAGCTAAAAGGCAGAGCTGCACCAACCCGATTACATAAACCGTTTGAGGGATGCGGTTTCTTCCTCCAGTCACTTGAAGCAAACCATCCAAACCAAATATCTTGCTCTCCGATGCCCAGAGCAATGCTATGAAAAAGTAGCTTACCATACTACCAACAGTAACATACTTCCACAGCCCCTCACTGGGTGCTTTCAAAATTGCTACGTAGAGCACGCAAATCAGTATAACCACTGACAGAATTGGTGCAATTTCAACCGCATATGTCAATGCTGGATGGTCTGGAGCTATCCCGAGCATCCACGATGGTGAGCTACTCATAAACTGAGAAGTTGCAGCTTGCTTTGTTAGCCCAATATCTATAGAAACTCTGAGAACAGAAACCATAGCCAGAAATATAAAAGCCTGCAGACAAGATGATTGAAAATATTATAATCCAACAAGCAACTGTTAAGGTAAGAACCAGAAGTAACAAAGACATGTAATAGATAATAACCAGAAGTAACAAAGACATGTAACAGATAATACTGACTTCTTTCCGCATTGTTTTTCTCATAACAGAGTACCGCAGCTTGATAAGTCCAGTTGTTGCCAGAAGAAAGTTTGCAACTTTTCCTTCTTCCACTATTGACAAAAAATTTCTCTGTTAGCACAAAGACAAAGAGAGCAAAAAGCTTAATCTTAAATTTACTTGAAACTTACAAATATAGCTGTTTGAAAGAAAGCTACAAGCACGAATCGTTACTATAAAGAGAGTGAAAGCTGCACCAGTGGATAACCAAGAACCCACTACATGAGATTTTTCGCCATGGAAAACAGCAAGAAACTGAAGGATGAGTGATATAACCAATATCCCAAACCCAGTAATCATTAGATTCAGATTGAACTCTGTCCACTTAGACCGGGCAAGTTCAACAACGCTTGAGAAGAAATTCAAATATGCTGCAATTTGCTCTTTAAGAAGGGCAGATATATCTGTACTGCCCTCATCTCCATTTCTATCCATCAATATGTGTTTGACAGAATTAGACCAATTCTGTTCTGCTGCAGAATAGAGATCTGATATCCTCGACATATCATCGGAAGAGAAACCAACAACAGATGAGTTAGAATAAACATCTATATATCTTTTCACCTGCATATAAATAGAGTTGGAAACTGAGAGTCCGAAAACAGAACATCGTTACAAGAAATCGTTTCAAGTTTTCGAACTGTTACCTGCCAAGCATTCACACAGAGTACATTAACGAAATGTTTCATCCACTCCTTAGCAGCCGATTGGGTGCCAAAATTGCCCAAATCAGAGTTTTCCAAATTCCAGCTGCTGGAACCAAGGGCATATAGCTCAGGGTTGACATGCCCAATGCTGAAATTTGATATACATCGAAATGTTAAAAATATTAATATGTTCACATGGATATTTTCCTGAATAGAAGCAGGAAACAAATTTTGACAATGATCCTTACAAGGCACCTTCCGAAAGGAAATGATATCCCAAGCAAAGCTGACAATGTTGCCGCAAAATCAAGCTGCAAATAACCCATAACAATTAAGTTTTGCAATGAGGTTTGCATAGAGTACTAGTTAAAGAATCAAATCAAATTTGATACTGACCTGCTCAATGGAGCTGATACAAATCTGCTTCCCATCCTGACATTCATTTGAACCCAATAAAATCCCAGTAATAATAAATCTCAAAAACAATTCTTATGATCACCAAGAAATATGTTTAGCAGGTTAGAATTACCGTGTTTTGTTTACAAGATGAGGTATCGAACTCAGGAGGAACCAAAGTTGTATGCTTCTTTGTACTCATGGCAAACATGGTTGTTTCTACCTGTAAAGGGATTTAGAAGTAAAGGTGGATTAATAATCTTGAAGCAGAGTGAGTAAAAGGGATTTAGAAGAAGGTGGATTACCTCTTCTGCAGTCCCTCCACCATGATCCCCATTTAATGTCTGCCCATGGTCACCCATTACGATAAGCATAGTATTCTCATGCAAACCACCTGGTCCCGCCTGGCTCTCCAATATATTGATGACTTTCTAGAGGAGGCAAGTAGAGTGAGAATGAAACAAGATTACATATAGCATACTAATAACTTTTTGCAGCTGAAGGACAAGAAATGCGCAAGTGAAATAAGATGGTTAATTTTTGTTGCAGCCTTTAACAGGTGATTATAAGGTAGTAAACAGAAGTTAACCTCTAAAACTGAATTATATTGCTCCAACTTATTAATCATTGGGCTGGAATCCACTCCATATATGTGCCCTGCATGGTCCTGCAAATATTAAAATTCACTGTATCAAGGAGATGAATGGCATGGCAAGATGACAAAGAAAAAAAATACAAAAGGTAATTGTCGGGATACCACGCCGAGAAAATGCGCAATTAGAACATCCCAATCATCTTTGTAAAGGGTTGGGAATAGGTGCTCTATGCATCCATTATCAACCTATAAAAGGCAACCAGTATCATACTTAAAAGGCTCTACTCAGTCAAGGTACCTCGAACAGCAATACAGTAAGGAAGCAAATACATAAATCACTTACAGTATCCAGGTCTTTAACATTGAAAGAGGGGAAAGGATATGACTTTTGAAATTGATTTGGGAACAACTGTGTCCAAGTATCATCACCCATCATCACCAACCGTTTCCCATTTAGCACTAGCTATGCATAGAGAGAACTCATTCAAGTTATAACATTGCGACCTAATCAAAATGACATTGGAAGACAAACACTTTGTCTTAGATAAGCCTAAACCTGATTGATGAAGTTATCCTCAACAATAGCAGGAGCACCGAAACTATTCCCAACATCGATAAAAGTAGGCAATCCTCCAGTTGTTAATCCCTGAATTCAAACACTAGAATATGAAAAGAGTGGAAGCAATCAAATGTAGTCACCAATCTAGAAAGTAATTAGAATTGGGACCTTGAGACGCTGCAAACTAGTTGTAGGAGGATCAGCAAAAGCCTTAAAGATCTTAGCAGATGATTCATTAGCAAATGCAAGCTTCTGCAAGATTGTTAATTTATCCATCCATGGCTTTGGTTCTGTCGGTTAAATAATTACTTATAGTTTCATTACTCAAATCAGTAACAAAGCAATACACTTACACATAAAGATCATTCTAACTAACCTGGGAAAAAAGCACTCGGGGCCACAAAATCGATTCTGGAAAAAAAAAAAAAAACATTCAAAAATCACGAAATTGAATCTGTGAAATTAAACAAGACCAATCAGTTTTTGAAAAACTTGAAACCTGAGTGCATCTAAGACAATTATGATGACGCGATCGACAATTGGTTTGGTCCAACATTTCGGCTGAGTCTGATTAGATTGATCCGAGCTAGAATCGTGATTCGGGCGTGGAGAAACAAGGCAAGGAGAGAGAGAAACGTCGGAGCAAGTACTGTGAAAAGGCAGCTCTGTTCGAGTGAGAAGAAACCCACGCGTGAAGATCAAAATGGCGATGGTGTGGATCAAGAGAAAGCCTAAAGCTATCAACTTCTTATTCTTCAGATATGTCTCCATCTCCGGATCAAAATTACCCGGTCGTATTTCCGAGAAGTAGATTTCGCCGTGACGGCGGCAAAATCAGCTATTCAAGACAATGATGATGTGAATGAAGAAACGACGTCGTTTTGTTAATCAAAATTGGCAAATAGTATTCAACTTTTGCTGCGTTTGCGTTTGGTTTAGCAATGGCGCGTTATTTTTTGAGACATTTCGGTCATCGAATCGGTAAAAACCTTGTCCGGTATAGAATTAGTGATTTAACATAGCTATTCCGGTTTTGAATTTTGATGGTTAAAGCATCTGGCGTATAATTTAGATTAAGGTTAATTCCTTTAATATTTTGTTCAACTCAGGTTTAACATTTAATTTAATAAATCCGATTAACCAATGATTTCGTCTCTTCAATCAAGTCATGTACAGGTTTAATCCATTTGAGTCCGTCAAGAATCATTGTAAACCCAAACCAAAATTCTTTAGAAACACCTCAAATCGAAAGTTTATAAAAAGGCAAGGAGAAGGATCAGAACATTGGCTTGATTTCCTCTGTTGAGAAGGAAATAAATATCGCTTAGTATAATCTGATTCGATCATTTGGGGAAATTGTCATCACCTCCATTCTCCATATTACCAATATAATAATTGTAAATCTTCAAAAACCAAAAAATCAAACAATAGAATACATTCTAATTGCACTATCTAAAGACTCATCACAAAAATATAGGAGATAAGGATCAGAATATTGGCTTGATTTCCTCTGTTGAGGAGGAAATAATAATCGCTTAGTATAATCTGATTCGATCATTTGGGGAAATTGTCATCACCTCCAAATCTCCATTACTAATCACTAATCAAACTTTTCATTACTTTTGATAAAAACACGAAAGTTTTAAAATCAACAATCAAACCCAATCTATCGTATTAAAAATAAAGGAGAAGGATCAGACTAATTGGCTTGACTTCCTCTGAAGAGGAATTCTATTCGCTCAGTATAATCAGATTCGATCATCTGGGGAAATTGTCATCACCTCCATTCTCCATTACCCAATCCAAATATCAATGAACAAAAACAAAAAAAGAGTTCAATGTTGTGTATGAACTAAAACCTAAAACAAATCAGTAAACACAGAGCTAAATCTTAGGGTTCTCTATAAGAAACCAATACAACATCAGATTTACCCTAATCTGAAAATTCGAGCTGATTAACAAAACCCAGAGGGTTTTTCGAAGAGAATCAAAACGAATAACAGAAATAGGGAAAACGATTTGGCGTCAGCTCATACACAACGAACATGAACAAGAACGGTGGTAATCAGTAATATTGACGCACAATTTCTAATGACAAAAAACCCTAGAAACCATAGAAGAACAGATAAAGGATATGAAATCTAGCTAAAGAGTAGTCGACGGCTGATTTTTGGTGTATTGAGGTTCAGTCAAAAGAGTATTTATAGGTGCGGTGAGGCTTATGTCGGTCTAGAAACCCTAATGCGCGTGTTAGTCACGTGACTTGTTAATCTGAGGATATATGTCTAATGGGTCCTTATATCATTGATGGGCTTCGGTAAGTGGCTAAGAATTTTTATATACATATTGATCAATTCGTTTATTTATTTTTGGGAAATTGTTAAAAATGCCTATTTTTTAATACATTTTTTCAAAAATGCCCATTTTAAGAGTCCATTTTTAAGTTTGCCCTCTTTTAATTTTTAATGACCATTTTACCCTTATTTGAAACAAAATTAGGTCCACAAAATACAAAATATTTTTTGGCGGGAAAAGTGATCCCGCAATTTTCCCGCCAAAACACTTGTAAAAACTTTTAAAATACCTTGTAAAATTTTCCCGTAAAAATTTTTCCCGCAAAAAATTTTTTTTGCGGGAAAAGTGATTCCGAAATTTTTTTGGCGGGAAAAATTTACAAGGTATTTTAAAGGTTTTACAGAGTATTTACAAGTGTTTTGTAAGGTTTTACAATGTATTTTAAAAGGTTTTACAAAGTACTTATAAGGTTTTATAAGGTATTTATAACTTGTAAAACCTTATAAAAAACTTGTAAAACCTTATAAAATAGCTTGTAAAATCTTATAATATCTTATAAATACCTTATAAATACGTTGTAAAACCTTTTAAAATACATTGTAAAACCTTATAAATACCCTGTAAAAAACCTTTAAAATACCTTGTAAATTTTTCCCGCCAAAAAAATTGCGGAATCACTTTTCCCGCAAAAAAAATTTTTTGGCGAGAAAATTTTACAAGGTATTTTAAAGGTTTTACAAGTTTTTACAGCTTCTCTCGTCTAGTTTCAGATTCCACCGCCGATCACCACCACTCTCTTTCCTTGTCTAGAACCAGATTCAATCATTTCCATTTTTAGCGATTCAAGCTCCAAATAAAAACAAATCCAAAAACGATCAAGAACACATAAGATCAATCTAAAGTAAAGAGTTTTGAAATTTTAGCAAAATTAAAATTCCCAAAACCTAATTGATTAATGGAATCCAAGAGATCGAAATTGAACAGACCTGTAATATTAAACCTTCTTCGATGAGAGGTCTTGATCTTCTTCAATGGAACCCATCGTGACTTCTGCTCGCCAACCTGGCGAGACCGCCTCTAGGGTCACGAGCTCCGGCGTGACTGCGCCTCTTCGCTCGGCCAAAAGAACTGAGACCGGAAGAAATGGAGAGGTGTTTATGGAGAAGAAGAAGAATCGGCGGAGGAGATGAAATTTTCTGGATCGCGTTTGATGTGAGATTTTGAGAGCAAATGAATTTTTTTTTTCTCTGTTTTCACCAGAAAATATGTTACCAAAAAAAATAAAACGGGCCAATGGCAAACTGACACATCACACTAAAGTGGGTATCAAAAGTATCAGTCCACTGATACGTATCAGACCCAATTTTTGTGTTTGATCCATTATTAAATAGTTTTTGGGCTACTGATACCCAAAATAAATTACCCATGTACATGGTCTTAGGCTTTCATTCTTTTGATTCTTGTCCTAGTGTAGTCCATTCGATTATGCTAGCAGACGCGGTTGGGACAGAATGTCCTAGTTATGTTTGAATGTAATTTTTTTTAGTTTATTTCCGATAGTTTATGTAATTGTCTCCCCCTCACTTACAAAAAAAAAACAAATAGATTAAACATGATAATCAAATTTATCTCCCCATTCATATTTAAAAGTCACAATGAAATCAATCTATATAGTATACATGTATTTCCTCTCTTCTTTCAAAAGGGTTATAAGTAAATAATAAATAAATAAATCAGAAAATAATTGTGAGACATTTGTAATAACGTTTTGCAACTAGACTAATCTGCTTCAATTTCAACTTCGCAACATTTTCAGCCTTCTGGAACCAAGAATCATCACTGCCTTCTTCCATTAACATTGTTCTCTCTTCATTTCCATGTACCGGATTTATGTGAATTTTCAATATCTGCGACGGTACGACTTGATAGTATAAAATCTCCGTCGTTTGCCGTGTACTAATGAGCATTTTATGGTTTACTATAATCTCTTCTCCAATCATTTCCAATCCTGCGGAGTTTGGGGTTACGTTTGAGTTGTCGTTGTCTTGGGCTTGGTTCTCAAACGAGAAAAAATCATCAATCTCTATGTTGTTGATTGTATTGGTCCGTGATCCACCTAGAATGATAGAATAGATATACAATTATTTCCGATTAGATAATACTCAACATTTCGATATATGATGTCAATGAGAGTATATATATCATACCCACCATAAAATTCAAGATCTTGATCATTAGTCTCGAAACTTGGTAAAATCTCTTCTTCTTCTATAAAACTCTGTTAAGAATATATAAATTATAGAGACAATTAATATTTGTATTTAGAGCATATATATATAAATTTAGAAATCATATAAATTATTATGATATATGATATTAGATACCTGTTTTAGATTCTCGTTAGACATTCTCATCCATGTCGAATTTCCATCATCGAGATCTCCAATGTGTATTAAATGATCATCAGCGTTGTTGTTATAGAATTGGTTGGAGTTACTTGCAGCGAAAGTAAAGTCGTCGAAACCGCTTTGACCACTGTTTTGATACATTCTCTTGGAGAAATCGCTGGTTTGAGCTGGCGAGTTTTCTACTCGCAATGGTGGCAGTGACATTTGATGTTGCAACATCTCACATTCCATTTCTGTATTCACCTACAGTAGATATATACAACATTTTAAGTTACATAATTGATTTTGTATAAGATCTAGAATTAGCTGTATTCACAACTTACCTTTGACTGTGTGAGGTATGGTCCATAAGGAGATCCATAATCTGAAAAGCTCGTAGGCATGTTTTGTGACAAGTACTGCGACCAGTTATCATGATCAGTGATTGCGTTTGCGTTTCCAAATCGTGATTGGATATCGGCAGCGTTATTATAAGGTAGAGCTTGATGTGCGTTTGAACTTATTTCAAGATCTGAACAAACGTCAAAACTCGAGTTACCGCTTAGATTCGAGCTCGTATGGACGTAAGGTTGATGCTGCTGCTGATGTTGATCCCTTGGTTTCGCCTCAATCACTATTTTCTTAAACACGCGACAAAGTGCATATGCGTCCTAAAAATATTAGAACAAGAATCTTGTTAGAAAAGTTTTTTCTAGTAACTAACACATCTAATAGTTTAAATTAGATGATTGATGATCGGTTTGGTTAGTAAGTAAACCTGCATCCCAAATGCAGAAGGCACGCATTCAGTTTCATCGAGGCGATATTCATGCATGACCCAACCAGTTCTAATACCATGTGGGGCACGTCCACGGTAGTAAACCAATGTTTTCTTGGTTCCAATGGCTCGATCTCTCCAACTCACACGCCGGTCTTTGCCCGTGGCTTTCCAATAACCGGCTTTTGTTGCCCGGTTCGTCCTTGAACCATTGGGGTACTTTCTGTCCCGTGGGCTGAAGAAGTACCATTCTTGGTCTTTGCTAGGAAGCAATGACTTCCCTGCCAATTTACATGGTTGAGTTAATTTGAGAGAACAATAAATTATATTTATATATTAGTATACCATATAAGGATTCAAATTAAGTTTTTTTTTTTTTATGGTTTAATTTGTTTTGTTCTGTCCCGTATAAAACATGTTTAATATGTCATCTCTAAAGATAAAAACCCTAAAGTAAGAAAAGTGTAAACTATATATAACATAAAAAGTGTGGTGGTCCATGAGAGGTTTACGAAAAGTATTTGAGGATTTGACCAAAGGGAATCATACAATTGCGTATGCTCTAATCAATACTACTATCGTATTATGGCTATATTGTTATATAATCCATTCAAAAAATCAAATCATTCCAAGTTGAATTGATAAAAACTAATCCAAACGTTGAATTGATTTTTAATTGTTAAATAATTTTGATTTTTTGATAAACGAAAAAATCAAAACTGGTACCAAAAGGTCCCCAAAAAAAAGACACACGTCGAAAATGATTTTGAAGAATTGAATGATAAAAAATACAAATATGATGAAAACTCTTGTTATTTTGTGGGATTTCGACATATTAGTTAAAAAGTCACATGATTGGTTTAAAATTAGTGAATTCTATTAAGATTTCAAAAGTTTGCTTGGATTTTGTAATCAATCAAAATATGCAAACCAATATAGTGTAGATGTATTAATTTTGGTCAAGGTGTTCTATTATATAGTTGTCTTGTTATTGTGATATTCTTTTTCTTTTCTCCACTCAATCTTTAGAACCTATGTCACAACTTATTCGGCGCTTAGACCATAAAGATTAAAGGGTTTCGTACCAAATTATATATTGATAGATTGACTATGGTTAACTAAATTATTATTACCTGGCAAGTCCCATGGTTCGCACTTGTAGAGGTCTACTTCAGGGATAATTTCTAGCTCGATCTCTTGACCGTTGATCTTTCTCTTGAGATAGTAAGTGATTAGTTCTTCGTCCGTTGGATGGAACCTAAAACCTGGAGGCAACGAGACCGGAGCCATGTATATACTCTTCGCGTAATTGAAACCTCTCGCTCGATTCAATATCGGATTATAAAACAAAACAACTAACGAACGGTCTTGTTTACGAGATATAAACTCCAACAAGACCGATCGTTTTTATGTATAAAAACAAATTAATAAGTATGGTTGGGTAGTAGAGAGAAGGAGAATGATAATAGGAAAACCTTCAGAGAAAGAAGAAAAGAGAGAAAGACGAATGTTTTGTGTTTTCAGGGCTTGAAGGGTATAGGGTTATAAATGAAGAGGAGAAAGACAAAATTTCATATAAAAATAAAATGGCAGGAAAGTGAAAGGGATGATGCCACCCTCAAATAATATATGGAACTTATAATATAAAAAGTAGAGCTATATACCCAATTTGTCTCTCTATCTTTTTGTTTTTTCCTTACACATATTCTGATTCTTACTGTCGTTTTCTTCAAGATTAATAGATAGGCTGTAAAAAGAAATTATGTATCCTAATGCAAAACCGTGTTTCTTCATCAAAGTGGTCGCCTCAAATAATCTCATTCTTCTCCAAGTATGGTCGGTTTGGAATGTATCCACGTGGCGGAACATCATTGGCTTCATGGGGGAACGAATCTTGGTTTAACCAATAGAAACTGGTTTCAAATCTTTATGTTTGGCGGCGCTTCTAACTGAATAAAACTGTCTCCTTTGTATCGTATCCCCACTTGCGAGAATCCTTTAGTTCCTTCGTGATTGCCGCTGATCAATATATCATCATCTCAATTATTATATCGTATAGCTAATCTCTTTTTCAAATAAAAATAATATACTACTTCATTTTCATAAGTTGTGATCTCGCATAATTGGCTCGAGTATGATCATTTGATTGGTCATTAGTATTGGTTTGTTCATGTTCCCTATCTCTTTGTGATCTTGTGTTCCGAAGTTATGTCTCGGGAGTATGTTTTAATAACACCCAAAACTATATTATAACTTTTTTTTTCATGTGAAAATATCGATAAACGAGAATGAGACACAAGTTCGCTCGTTCATGAGCATGTAACATCTAGATGGATATGAAACACATGATATTGATAAAGCACACATTAGATTCATATGTGTAAGTTCATAATTTGACACCATATATAGTAATTAAAAGGCATAGATGAAACAAAGTTTTTGTTTAAAGGTATATAGATGAATAAGCTAAGGTGTCCACATGGTAGATCATGTGGGTCCAGCTTTGTAAGCATGTGAAGAAATCCTTGGAGGCCTAGATGGGCCAACCCCAGCATCACTTCTCAGCTTTTCTCATCACCATCATATATACACTTTTCTGTCATTATGCAAATTCCATATTCTAGATCTATATCTAATTAATCACATATATAATAAGCATTAGCATATAACACATGCATATAACAAGTTGTACATACCCTTCTTTACACTTTTCCCTCACATGAATCCATCTTTTTGTTCTTTACTTTTATTTATTTCTCTTTCACAGACATCTATAAACTAATGTATTCCAGTTCTCTTTTTAATTTTTTTTTTTTTTTTTTTTTTAATGTACTCCTAGTATATAACTTATCTTTAACAAATGAATGTAGATTAAATTCCCAAGTTGAGAACATGAATTATTGAAATTAGTTTCAAATAGATTATCTAGAAACAAATGTAAAATATGCATGACAAAAACCTTGGAAGAAAATTATGTGTCTCTTGGTTTATGCTAGCTAATTGGATATTTTAAAATGATCTTGACTGTCTGTCTAGTGCATGTTAATTTTCTCACTAGAAAAGTAACAAAATTACCAAAAGAGAAAGGTTCATCTGTAAAATTGATAAAGGCTAAAGCGTTTTAAGAAGGAAAAAAGTTAAATCATAATCTTAATCCCATACACTTAGCATGTTCGTTTCGTCGCCGCAGGTAAGACGCAGCTATGTTTGTTCGTTTGGTTTCCGCAGATACTTGCGGGAAGACGCTGCGGCGAACGCTGCGGTTTGCGGCGAATAATTTTGAACGCCGATGAAATTTAGCGTCCGGGCGATTAATACGGTAAATGACAAAAAATACCCTTATTTTTCAAAAATTTACAAAATAACCCAACCCTAATTTCTCTTCTTTCTCTTCTTTCTCTTCCTTCTCTTCTTTCTCAGCAATCCTCGAGACAAACGATCTCTGCTTTTCAAAGGTTAGGTTTTGATTTTTTCCACTCAATCTCTGTTTCTATTAATGATTCTGCATCTGGGTTTTGTTTAGATTTCGATTTCTCTATGAAATTTATGTTCTTTTATTAGTGGATTAGAAGATTGATTCCGTTGAAGTCATTGTTCTTATCAGTTTTTGATTAATCGCTCTGTTTGGTGTTTGGAGTTGTAGCTAAAGCTTATGTTAGGTTTTAAAAGTAGATAACTAAGATCTTCTGGTTAATCTAAAGCTTATGTTGGTGTTTATGCTTAATCTGAGTTTGCTTGACTAGATTACATGAATTGTTGGTTCTGGGATTTTGTTTCTTCAACTCAAATTGAAATAAAAAACTGATGCATCTTACATTGATGGGTAAGGCTAATGCTAAGGCTAATCATGTGGTGAAGGCTGATAAGGTTGAGAGGATATGAATTGGTGTGTTCTCTTTGTTTGTATTTTTAAGTCTCGTGATGTTGGTGGTTTGGAAAATTTGGAGCTGTCTTTAGTTTAGGTGTTAAGTGTCGTGGATTAAATGAGTCGTTGATTTTACTTACTTCGTCTTAGCTATAGATAATGGTGTTCTTCTCTACATGGGGAATGTTTGAATCATTTATAGTTGTGGGAATTAGAACAAGTGGAGTTTAGCAATTAGAATGTGTTGAGACTTGAAGTGTGAATGAGGAGTTAGTGTGTGGTTTCATGTCCCTTTTTACTTGTCAATTGCTAAGTCACATTTCTTCATCTCTGATTCACATGTCTACATGTAGTCCCTTTCTCTCTTAATTTTCTTGTCAAACGATTCAATTCCATATATTTCTAAATTTGACTATTGCTTCTTCTTTAGATGTACTTTATCTGGTTTTAAGCTTTTGATCATAGAGTTTTAAATTCTTTAAGATTATTGAGCATAAGAGAAGTATCATCATCATCATTTGCATCTCTGGATTCTTTAAATTCTTTAAGATTTTTTTTTCGTGTGAAGATTTTTGTGATCTATTGGACTGATACATATACAAGCTAAGACAGTTTAAGACTAAGACTGTTCTGTTTAAGACTTAGACAATTTAAGACTAAGACTGTTTAAGACTAAGACTGTTTAAGACTAAGACAGTTTAAGACTAAGACTGTTTCATTTGTGGGCAAAAGACTAAGATTTGTGGAATCAGTTCCATCTTTAAATTCGTAGTTGTGGAATTCAGCAGCTGATAATTCGTCAATTATGTTTCTTTTGTTGCAGGGATTGCATTGGCTGCTTCCTGAGAAGTTATCTGCCTTAGAGATTGGACCAGAAGCAGGTTTTGTGATACTTTGGTAATATTTTACTGCTTTCAATCTTAGACTAACTTATAATCATTTCAGCTGGAAATGTAGTGGATACACTTTCTTAAAGAAAAGAGCTTAATATACAGCTTAGCGTTCAATTTTGTCATTTTGATGTTAAATTTGGTTTAGCCGGTTCGCTCGTTATACTTCCGGGTTAGCATTTGAGAGGTTTTACCGGTAAGCAAACCGGATAGACATTCGAGTCACTGTTCTACCGGTTTCATTGTGAAACGACGCCGTTGTTACGCACAGTACTTAGTTAACCACAAAAATGAAAAACCTCACAAAACCTCTTTCGTTCCCGTCTCCTCCAGAACCAGTACAACCATGGTCGACGGCGAAATTGAAATCCTTCGCGGTTACGAGCTCCGTCTCCTCCGGTGCACCGTCTCTTCAACACAATCAGATCCTCCTCTCGAATCCCAGTCCGGAGTTCATCCACACGACTCTCTTATAAGGTCCCTTTTGTCTTCAATCGAGGCTGGAGACTATCTTGGAGCCCTAGCCTCCGACGCTACTAGGCTAATAATCGGAGATTCCGAGTTTGAACTAGTTGATACGGTTGATTCCGCTGAGCGAGTTTACTCCGAGCTTCTCGACAAGGTCGAATCGTTCGTGGTGAACGATTCGTCAGATGAAATCGACAAGGCTCGCCGTGCTATTCTGGTGATGTGCTTAGCAATCGCGGCTGCTTTTTGGTTCACTCGGTGCAATTTGACCGGGTAAGTTACAATATTTATGAACTTCCAATATGAGAGATTTGGAATCTTTTACTAAGTTTCTGAAGAATTGGATTCTGGTTATTTGCAAATTCTCATCAGAGGCTTTTGTTTTTTTTTGAACTGCTAGGTCGACAGAAGGATCAACAAAATGTTCGTTACCGTTTATAGTATCAGAAAGTAAAGAAGTAGTTGAATGGGAGAACTGGGCTAAGATTCAGCTCATGTCTGTTGGTTCTGACTTGCTCGGGAAGTTTTCTAATCTCCAGGTATTATCTTCGTGGTACTGCATTTTTCATCTGCTTATTCAATTTCATAAAATCAGCTGCGTTGTTGTCCCAGTCTTTATTTGTGTCTCGGAAAGTGTTATTTGATCTTCGTTGGACGTTAATGTTTAAAAGGAATAAACCAAATGTGTTATGTTTTAGATTTTTCCACACAAACTTGTCGTTTTTGCTTGTCTTATAGTAGAATGATCTTGATCTTTCCTGCTCTTTGGTCTGCATCAATATAACTTTAGCCCGGACGGGTCTAAGCTGTGTATTGTAGGCTCCTTAGCATTCGTTTCTGTTTTCTAGTACGAGAATTAACTTATATGTGTACATTATATATTAGTAGCTATCTGAAGTAGTCCTGATCTGTCTTTGTTTGTACCAACTAGTGAACTCTATGTAACCCAAACTACTCTTTTTTCTTGCAGCATTTAGTTTTTGGTAGAATGCTGCTGTTAAAGTTGAAAGATTTGTTGTTTGAGACAACTGCAACTGAAGCCTTTGAGTTAAGGAGTATTTCATGGTGGCTTGTCAGAGTTTTACTTATCCATCAAAAAATTCTACACGAGCGATCTTCATCTTTGTTTGAGATGTTGCAAGTTTACATGGCCGAAGCTCTAGACCATTTTGGAGCATTGGAAAAAGTAAAAAGCTATTGGGTTGCCAAGTTGCTAGAAGACGAAGCTTCATCCATCGCGTCAACCATCCATCTGGAAGCATGTGTACTGCAATATATATATGGAAGGATTGATCCTTCTCGGTAAGTTACCATTGAGCCAATATTGTATTTACCTTCATCTTACATGTTTATAGCTTTTTGTCCTAGGATATTTACCAGATTACTTTGGTTTCGCATTATGGTTCCCTTTTTAAGAATATAATGAGAGGTTTGCCACTCATGTAGTTACGAAATTGAGCTTGCATAGCACATATGTATATAGTTGTTGCTGCTCTCATTTCTGATAGCTATCACATACCATTTCATGACCTTTTAACTTTTATCTACCTACTCCTTTAGTATATTGGTCTTGATTCGGGGTAAAATTGTCAGGTTGCAGCTTGAATCTGCTAAAGCAGCAGCAGGGCTAGAGTTCTCTGTTACCGGGGCTCTGGGATTTCGTACTATTCACCAAGTAAGATACGAGATTTTTTTTTCTTATATATATATATATATATATTAGGTTATGTTATTATTAATTCCTCTGATCTTGCTATAGGTAGATCCAAAGGCTCAGATGGTATTGGTAGCCAATACTAGCTCATCCAATGGGGATGTGAGGTTGGCCTCTGAGAAAGCTGATGTTGGACCTTATGAAGCTTGGTTAGGTGAAGCACCTGAAGTATATATGACTCCCAAACTAGTGAACAACGAGAAGGAAGCTGGGAAAGATTCTGTGTCCTTAAAACCAGTTGAACAGGCACTGATTTTGGCCCAGTGCCTTCTAATTGAAAGGGGTAGTCGGCACGATGAGATGCAAAGTAAGTGAAGTCGAATTCAAGTGTATTTGCAATTTTTATTTCTTAAAAATTTAATGCTCCATAGAGAGCTTAGGTGGAAAGATAAAGAAGAACATTAACAATTCTGCCTAGTCAATTCAGTTACAAGGCATTAGTTGTGACTGCAATTCAAAAAGCTTGTAGAGTCTCGTTTTTGTCGACTAGTTTTACTCACTTGTCTTGTAGTGAATTAAACCATTTCTTGTATTATTTATATATTCTAGTACTTTATTTTTTCTGCAGGATGGGATATGGCTCCATATATTGAGGCAATTGATTCTCAAAAGTCAACACATTTTGTTGTAAGTTTCAATCTTTCAGTTAATTAATTCTTACAAAGTGACTGAATTTAAATGTTGATGTATGGCGCTGTTGGTTATTTATTTCGTCACAACCTATGCAAGTAAAACAAACTGACTGACTTTTGTTCTTCGGACATGGGATTAGCTACGGTGTTTTTGTGACTTATTACGTGTTCGATGGGAATCATCTAGAGGTCGTACAAAGGGGCGCGCCCTGGAGATGATGGATAAATTGGTATGTGTGAACAGTGCTTGTATTATCAATTTTGGTTTTCTTTTTGGATTGTATATCTCCCTGGCTGAAACACTCATTTTGTAGTGTTATTCATTCCTTCCTTAAGTGTAGCGCTGATAATTTTCCTTTATCAGGTTGGAGCTATTAACAAGAGCGATCCTGGAGTATCAAACCGGATCCCTTTATGCTACGCAGTCCATCTTCCTACTATTCCTGCTTTGAGAAAGTAGGATATTCTCTTTATGTGCATGTATAGATATCCTTTTCAGGTTTTTCTGCAGTCTTATTTATCGTTCCATTTTAATTCTAACAACAGGGAATATGGTGAGCTTCTGGTGAGTTGTGGTTTGGTTGGGGAAGCGATCACAATATTTGAGAGCCTGGAATTGTGGGACAATCTAATCTACTGCTACTGGTAAACTAAAAAATTGAATACTGCGTTTGTGATGAATTCAGCTTCGCCTTTATCCCCTTTACCTCAATGGCTTCTATGTTCTGTTGCAAAACTTATTAAGCGACTTGAAATTTCAGCCTTCTGGGAAAGAAATCAGCCGCTGTAGATCTCATCAATGCACGGCTTCTTGAACGGCCAAATGACCCAAGATTATGGTAATCTATTCTTTGATAGTACCCTTAGTCTGTTCTTTTCATGTTGTTTATATATCTTAATTAAGAAATGGTTGTGAAGTGCCATAATTATCTGCTTTGAACGTACGCTTAATCATTTCTTGTGCAGATATTTCTTTAGTCTTTGTATATATATACTAGAAAGTTATTATCGGATCGGATCATTCTATTAAATTTGATAATAAATATTGGTTTCAGGTGTTCACTGGGTGATGTTACCATTAATGATTCCTGTTATGAAAAAGCCCTGGAAGTTTCAAATGATAAGTCAGTTCGTGCTAAGGTAGTTTGAGACACAATATAGAAAAATCTTTTGTCCTTCTCTCTTAGTCCATGCTCTAATTATCTTCATCTTGCAGCGGGCTCTTGCTCGCAGCGCATACAATCGTGGTGATTTTGAGAAGTCGAAGATGCTGTGGTATGTTGAACAATTTGGTTCTGGCCTCTTTTTTTTTTTCTAAAACGGAAATGGATTTATGAACTTGGCCCTTCAGGCTGATTTACTTGTTAAATGTCTCATTTTTTCTCGTACTTTAGGGAGGCTGCAATGGCCTTAAATTCTCTGTACCCAGATGGTTGGTTTGCTCTTGGTGCTGCTGCATTGAAGGTATCTTACTTCATCTTCTCCAATAGTTCAGTAGCAATATGTTTCCATTCCAAATGTCATTAGATAAACAATTGAAATTCTTGTCATGCTGGCTGAGAGGTATACTAATCTAACATCTCCTACATGATACCATAGGCCAGGGATGTTCAGAAAGCACTGGATGCATTCACTTTTGCTGTTCAACTTGATCCCGACAATGGGGAGGCTTGGAACAACATTGCTTGTCTGTAAGTAATTCAGTTTCACTATTTCTACTCTGTTTGTGCTGAAATTGCTGAGAAAATTAATTGTTTCTTCAAGCATACCTTACTATTTTTATTTTCACGACTCACTGCTCACCTACTTTATGTTTCACATTTGTAATGGATGATGCTGAATGTGTAATAATCTGTGAGTGCAGGCATATGATAAAGAAAAAGAGCAAAGAATCATTTATTGCGTTCAAAGAAGCACTTAAATTCAAGTATATCTCTATCCTTTACGGTTTGTTACTTGAGATAAGAAAATCAGAGTTAGTAATAAAAAAATATTGTGTATCATCAGGCGAGATAGCTGGCAGATGTGGGAGAATTTCAGTCATGTGGCTATGGATGTGGGAAATATTGATCAGGTAAAATGCAGCTATTAATTAAAAATTATATATTCTACTCTTATATTAAGACCTCAGGTGTCAGCTCCCCGCATATTTGTTTTCTTTTAGCTTAGGAGTTAAACGAATTGGTTTCATCTTTGTGCTGTTTCTCTCCCAGGCCTTTGAAGCTATACAACAGATACTGAAAATGAGCAAAAACAAGAGGATTGATGTTGTTTTATTGGACCGTATAATGACAGAGTTAGAAAATAGGAATTCAGCATGTAAGTCATCTTCATCGATTGAAACCGAAGCTTCTTCAGATGAATCAACAGAAACAAAACCATGTACTGCAACACCAGCTGAAACTCAACGCCACCTAGAGTTGCTTGGGAAAATTATTCAGCAGGTTAGCAAAACATTTCAACAACTAGTATGGATCTCTGTGATGTCCCACTCTTTGACGGATGCATTTGATATAGCTTTGTATAGTCCTTTATGTGATTCTTTCTTGTGTTAATCTCTTTTATAGATTGTCAAAACAGAGAGTACATCTGAAATCTGGGGATTATATGCAAGATGGAGTAGAATCAAAGGAGATCTTATGGTATGCAGTGAGGCACTGCTAAAGCAAGTGCGATCATATCAGGTATCTAGTGACTGATGACTTACCGAAGCCACTCTTTTGTATCTATGAGCAGCATTTGATGACATATTGATATCTCTGTCAGGGATCAGAAGTGTGGAAAGACAAAGAGCGTTTCAAGAATTTTGCAAGAGCATCATTGGAACTTTGTAGAGTGTACATGGAAATCTCAGTGTCCACAGGAAGCAAACGAGAACTGTTTAGTGCTGAGATGCATTTGAAGAACACAATCAAACAAGTAATAACCCAAACTTATCATTTATTAATCCCCACAATACTTACTAAGCTTTTTGATCAGAGTGAATAAATGGCTGACATATGTATATGTGTAGGCTACAGTGAGCTTCTTGGACACTGAAGAATTGAAGGAACTTGAAAGTTGCCTTGAGGAGGTGAGAAATGTAATGCAGAAGAGTGAAGAAGTGACTAGAAATACAAAAACATGAAAGAAGAAAAGACTTGTCACTGTCATCATAGGTTAGCATTTGATTTATGGGTGTTGTAAAATTAATCATTTTGTTGGTTGGGTTAAAGACATTGTTGAGATCATAACTTAATGGTTAATTTTTGCGGTTATACGAGTTTTGAAGTTACATGTTTCTGATATTCCTTTGGGGATGCAGATTGCAGACACAGATGATAACTTAATGGTTCTTTTGAGGTCCTTGGTATAAAACAGATGTTCCGAATCTCAATCTTTTGTACGTTTATGTGTCTTCATCCTCGTATCTTGATCGACACATTACCGAATTATGATGTGCTTCTGAGCAGGAGATTTGGATTATCGCAACATCTCCCTCTCAAACGATCTTTCGCTTACTCTTCCGGATCGAAATTGCAGGTTACCATGGCGACGGCCGAGGTTGAAAATCTTGTAAAAACTTCGACCGAGGAGACAGATAAGGAGGAAGAGAGGAAATATGATAAAAAGGAGGAGGAGGTTTCGCTTCCTCCGCCCCCAGAGAAACCAGAGCCTGGCTAATGTTGCGGCAACGACTGCTTCCGATGCGATTGGGATGTCTATTATGAGAAGCTCGAAGAATGCAATAACAAGCTTTCTAAAGAAATTAAATCCATTTTAGTGAATGGCTTATTTTTTTCTCGCATTGTTACTGGAAAAACTAAACAATTGTCTTTAATGCTGTGCTTTGTTGAACAAACGTTTTGGATCCCTCTATGAACTTGAGAGCTGATTGACTTGTGAACAGAAGAAAGTAGTGATTATTATAATTAAATGATATCATTCAAATTTGCCCAGAGAGGAAAACCCTTAAGTAACAAATGTTTAAATAGACCTTAATTATGGTCCAAGTAAATTGGAAACTTTCTAGTTTCTACTCATGCTTAGGAACACAATTAATTATAAATCAAATCGATCAAATATTGGACGATATTCCCACCGAAATTAAAATTGGAAAGTTTACAGGAAAAAAAAACCCTAGCTAAGAGATTTGTGCAAGCTTCCGAATATAGATAGATTTACCTTCTTCTTTGCTTATTACGACGCAACAAAGTTTACCTTGCACTCTTGATTTCGTGTTCTCAATAGATTATTTTATTCGAACAACTATTTTCACTAATCACAAAAACCTCTTTCGTTCCCGCCTCCTCCCACAGAACTGTACAACCATGGTCGACGGCGAAGTTGAAATCCTTCGCGGTTACGAGCTCCGTCTCCTCCGGTGCACCATCTCTTCAGAACTTTCTCTCGAATCCCAGCTGCTCGATGAATCCCAATCTGGAATTCATCCACACGACTCTCTTATAAGGTCCCTTTTGTCTTCAATCGAGGCTGGAGACTATCTTGGAGCCCTAGCCTCCGACGATACTAAGCTAATACTCGGCGATTGCGAGTTCGACCTGGTCGACTCGGTTGATTCCGCCGAGCGAGTTTATTCCCAGTTTCTCGACAAGGTCGAATCGTTCGTGGTGAACGATTCGTCAGATGAAATCGACAAGGCTCGCCGTGCTATTCTGGTGATGTGCTTAGCAATCGCGGCTGCTTTTTGGTTCACTCGATGCAATCTGACCGGGTAAGTTACCGATTTGAAGTCTTCGTATGAACTTCCACTATTGAAGAATTTGCAAATTCTCATTGAGGCTTTTGTTTGTTTTTGAACTCTTAGGTCGACGGAAGGATCAACAAATTCGATACCGTTTAAAGAATTAGTTGAATGGGAGAACTGGGCTAAGATTCAGCTCATGTCTGTTGGTTCTGACTTGCTTGGGAAGTTTTCTAATCTCCAGGTACTATCTTCGTGCTACTGTATTTTTCGTCTACTTATTCATGTTCGTTACCTTATAGAGTTGTTTTTGATGTTAGTTTTTCTCCATAGTCTGTTTGATGATTATATCCTGGAAGGGTCTAAGCTGTGTATCCTAGGCTTCGTAGCATTCATTTCTGTCTTTGTTTGTAGTGAACTCTATGTAACCCAAACTACTTTTTTCTCCTGCAGCATTTAGTTTTTGCTAGATTGCTGCTGTTAAAGTTGAAAGATTTGTTGTTTGAGACAACTGCAACTGAAACTTTTGAATTAAGGAGTATTTCATGGTGGCTTGTCAGAGTTTTACTTATCCATCAAAGAGTTCTACACGAGCCATCTTCATCTTTGTCTGAGATGTTGCAAGTTTACATGGCCGAAGCTCTAGACCATTTTGGAGCATTGGAAAAAGTGGAAAGCTACTGGGGTGCCAAGTTGCTACAAGACGAAGCTTCATCCATCACGTCAATCATCCATCTGGAAGCATGTGTACTGCAATATATATATGGAAGGATTGACCCTTCTCGGTAAGTTAACTTTAAGACGGCATTGTCTTTGCCTACATCTTACATGTTTTATAGCTTTTTGTCCTAGGATACTGACAAGATTACTTTGCTTTCGCCTTATGGTTCCTTTTTTCGAAAATAATGAGAGGTTTGCGGCTCATGTAGTTACGAAATTGAGCTTGTATAGCACATATGTATATAGTTGTTGCTTTTCTCATTTCTGATACCTATCACATACCCTTTCCTACTCTCCTGCTTTAGTATATTGTCTTGATTCGGAGTAAAATTGTCAGGTTGCAGCTTGAATCTGCTAAAGCAGCAGCAGGGCTAGAGTTCTCTGTTACCGGGGCTCTGGGATTTCGTACTATTCACCAAGTAAGCTATGAGATATATTTTGTCTGTTATATAGATTCCGTTATGTTATTCTAATTTCCTCTGATCTTGCTATATAGGTAGTACCAAAGGCACAGATGGTATTGGTAGCCAATACTAGCTCATCCAATGGGGATGTGAGGTTGGCCTCTGAGAAAGCTGATGTTGGACCTTATGGAGCTTGGGAAGGTGAAACACCTCAAGTATTTATGACTCCCAAACTAGTGAACAACGAGAGTGAATCTGGCAAAGATTCTGTGCCCTTAAAACCAGTTGAACAGGCATTGATTTTGGCTCAGTGCCTTCTAATTGAAAGGGGTAGTCGGCACGATGCAATGCAAAGTAAGTGAACTCGGATTCAAAAGTATTTGCAATGTTTATTTCTCAAAACCTTTATGCTCCATGGAGAGCTTAGGTGGAAAGATAGAGAAGAACATTAACGATTCTGCCTACAATTAAGTCACCAGGCATTAGTTGTGACTGCAATTCAAAAACCTTGAATAGAGAAGATGCAATTGTCTGCTCTTGTTTCTGTGTCGACTAGTTTCACTCACTTGTGTTGAATCTTATACCTTTTTTTTTCTGCAGGTTGGGATATGGCTCCATATATTGAGGCAATTGATTCTCAAAAGTCAACATATTTTGTTGTAAGTCTTGTCTTTCGGTTAATTGAAGTGACTGAATTAAATGTTGATGTATGGAGCTGTTCGTTTTTCATTTTGTCACAACCTATCCAACTAAAACAAACTGACTGACTTTTTGTCCTTCCTACATGGAATAGCTACGGTGTTTTTGTGACTTATTGCGTGTTCGATGGGAATCATCTCGATATCGTACAAGGGAACGCGCCCGGGATATGATGGATAAGCTGGTATGTGTGAACAGCGCTCGTACTTATCAATTTGGTTTTCTTTTTGGATTGTATATCCTCCTGGCTCAAACACTCATTTTGTAGCATTATTTCATTCCGTCCTTTATTGTAGCTCTGATAGTTTTCCTTTATCAGGTTGGAGCTATTAGCAAGAGCGATCCTGGAGTATCAAATCGGATCCCTTTATGCTATGCAGTGTATCTTCCTACTATTCCTGCTTTGAGAAAGTAGGATATTCTGTTTATGTGCATGTATAGATATCATTTTCGGGTTTCTCTGCGGTCATATTCATCGTTCCATTTTGATTTATCAACAGGGAATACGGTGAGCTTCTGGTGAGTTGCGGTTATGGTGGGGAAGCAATCACAATATTTGAGAGCCTGGAATTGTGGGATAATTTAATTTACTGCTACTGGTAAACTAAAATATGAATACTGCGTTTGTGATGAATTCAGCTTCGCTTGTTTTGATTTTATGAATATGGCTTTCGTCTTCTGTTGCAAAACTTATTATGTTCTGTGTAATTTTAGCTCCATGGGAAAGAAATCAGCGGCTGTAGATCTCATCAATGCACGGCTTCGTGAACGCCCAAATGACCCAAGATTATTGTAATCTATTCTCTGATAGTACTCTTTGTCTGTTCTTTTCCTGTTGCTTATAGCCATAATTATCTACTTTGAATGTACTCTTAATCTATTTGCGGATATTTCTTTGATATTTGTTTATACTAGGAAGTTATTATTGTATCATAACATTAAGTAAATTTGATGATAAAAATTGGTTTCAGGTGTTCATTGGGTGATGTTACGATTAACGATTCCTGTTATGAAAAAGCCCTGGAAGTTTCAAATGACAAGTCAGTTCGTGCTAAGGTATTTTGAGATACAAAACAGAAAAATCTTTTTTGTCCGTCTCTTTTAGTCCATGCTCTAATTATCTTCATCTTGCAGCGGGCTCTTGCTCGTAGCGCATACAATCGCGGTGATTTTGAGAAGTCGAAGATGCTGTGGTATGTTTGAACAATTTGGTTCTTTCCTTATTTTTTTTTTCTCTACAACGGAAATGGATTTATGAACTTGGCCCTTCAGGCTGATTTACTTGTAAGATGTCTCATTTTTTTCTCGTACATTAGGGAGGGTGCAATGGCCTTAAATTCTCTGTATCCAGATGGCTGGTTTTCTCTTGGTGTTGCTGCGTTGAAGGTATCTTACTTCATCTTCTCCAATAGCTTAGTAGCAATATATTTCCACTCCAAATGTAATTTGATAAACAATTGGAATTCTTGTCATGCTGGCTGAGAGATATACTAATTTAACATCTCCTACATGATACAATAGGCGAGGGATGTTCAGAAAGCACTGGATGCATTCACTTCCGCTGTTCATCTTGATCCTGACAATTGGCATGCTTGGAACAACATTGCTTGTCTGTAAGCATTTCAGTTACACTATTCTGCTCTGTTGGTGCTGAAATTGCTCAGAAACTTTAATTGTTTTCTTCACGCATGCCTTACTATTTAACTTCGTGACTCACTGCTCACCTACTTTATGTTTCATATACTATGGATGATGCGGAATATGTAATATTTTATGGGTGCAGGCATATGACTAAGAAAAGGAGAAAAGAATCATTCATTGCGTTTAAAGAAGCACTTAAATTAAAGTATCTCTCTATCCTTTACCGTATGTAACTTGAGTTAAGAAATCAGAGTTAGTAATTGAAAAATATTGTGTATCAACAGCCGAGATAGCTGGCAGATATGGGAGAATTTCAGTCATGTAGCTATGGATGTGGGGAATACTGATAAGGTATATGCAGCTAATTACGTAAAAATAATATTTTCGGCCCTCGTATATCTGTTTTATATTAGCTTAGGAGTTAGGCAAGTTGGTTTCATCTATGTGCTTTTTTCCTTCCAGGCCTTTGAAGCTATACAACAGGTACTGAAATTGAGCAATAACAAGAAGATTGATGTTGTTTTATTGGACCGTATAATGACAGAGTTAGAAAATAGGAATTCAGCATGTAAGTCGTCATCTATTGGGAGAACCGAAGATCGACCGAGATCCACGGTCAAGATGATTGCCCAAGAATATGGAAATCATGCCGGAGATTACGATTCGGTTTGGATTGATCTCATCGATCTCCCAATATCATCTTTATCGATTGAAATCGAAGCTTCTTCAGATGAACTGACGGAAACAAAACAGTGTTCTGTAACACCAGCTGAAACTCAACGCCACCTAGAGTTGCTTGGGGAAATTATTCAGCAGGTTAGCAAAAGATTTCAACTAGTGTGATGTCTCACTCTCTGAGTGAAACTCCTGGCAGATGCATTGGATATGGTTTTGTATTGTCCTTTATGTGATTGTTGCTTGTTTTTATAGATTGTCAAAACAGAAAGTACATCTGAAATCTGGGGATTATATGCAAGATGGAGTAGAATCTCAGGAGATCTTACGGCTTGCAGCGAGGCACTGTTAAAACAAGTGCGATCATATCAGGTATCCAATGACTAATGAATTAAGGAAGCTACTGTTTTATCTATGAGCAGCATTTGATGACATATCGATATGTCTGTCAGGGATCAGAAGTGTGGAAAGACGACGACCGTTTCAAGAAGTTTGCAAGAGCATCATTGGAACTTTGTAGAGTCTACATGGAGATGTCAGTGTCGACTGGAAGCAGACGAGAACTGTTCAGTGCTGAGATGCATTTGAAGAACACAATCAAACAAGTAATAAAACCAAACTTACCATTTATTACTGAGCTTTATATGATCAGAATGAATAAATGGCTGACATATGTGCTTGTGTAGGCTAGAGAGAGCTTCCCGGATACTGAAGAATTGAAGGAGCTTGAAAGTTGCCTTGAGGAGGTGAGAAATGTTATGCAGAAGACCGAAGAGACTAGAAATACAAAAACATGCTGAGTGTTTTAACATAAATCATTTTTGTTGTGTTGAGATGATATCTTAATGGTTCTTTTTTGCTGTTGTAAGAGTTTTGAGTTCACATATATCTGAAATTCCTCTGGGGATAATAATCACATATCATCTTATACAGCATTGAGCATTCTCCTCGTTTAATGTCTGTAATACATAGAATGGAGATAGAAATATATAAAAGTCATTGCGCAGCTGAAGTTGTTGGTTCTCTCGATCGCACAAGTGATTAAAATTGATCATTGTGTTCGAAAAAAACGTGCCGTTTTGACGTTTAGAAGGTAAAAAAAATGCGTGCCGTTTATGATTGGCGGCTTTTTTGGCAACTATAGGATGACAGGTCGTCAATTCTGACACGAAAAAAAAGGAAATAAAAAAGAGAGGCCAAATCATTTTGATCTGTGCGTATGGTTGTTGTGTCTCTTCTCCCTCGAATCTCGATCGCCACATCACCGGGTTCTAGCCTTCACGATGTGCTTTTGAGCATGAGATTTGGATTGACGCGGCGACATCTCCCTTTGAAGCGACCTTTCACCAATTATTCAATCACTTCCGTATCTCCAGAACAACTCAAATCACCGGTGACCATGGCGACGACCGAGAGCCAAAACCTTGTAGAAGCTTCCAAGGAGGAGACGAACAAGAAGGAGAAAGAGATAGAGGATAAGAAGGAGGAAGTTTCGGTTCCTCCACCGCCGGAGAAACCAGAGCCTGGCGATTGTTGCGGTAGCGGTTGCGTCCGATGCGTTTGGGATGTGTATTACGAAGAGCTCGAAGATTACAACAACAAGCTTTCTGGAGAAACTAAATCCATTTGACTTAATTGCTGAGATTATTCAGATTTTTGTTCTCACATTGTTAATAGAGAAATTAAACTCTGTTCTTTGTCGATTTGATGATTATGTGCTTTGTTGAACAACATTTTGGATCTCTCTATGAACTTGAGCTGCTTTACTTGTGAATCGAAGAAAGTAATGATTATTAAATTATATCATTCAAATTTGCCCAGAGAGGAAACCATTATTATGTAACAAATGGAAAAAAATTAACGAGCCAATCAAATATCTCTAATCTTTCTACTTTTTTTCTGTATTCTGAGTTCTTGCTTCTATCAGAAATAGAAGTAGCTGTAGAAGCTGTATACAACAAATCATTGATTCTTTTGGCTTTGTAAGATCGAACGATAAAGCAATTTGATCAATTCACAGATGGATTGTGACTGCAGAGAACCTTACTTCACCTTTGGGGAGCTTTCACAAGAACAGATATATGGAGATAGAATTCTGGGTTCATCAAGTTATTTACCACCCACGAAAACGGTATCTCTAGCTTCATTTCTATCCCTTGTATCCTTACCAATTTGATTTCACCCGTCTCCCTCAACCCATCTGCTTCTTCTGTATCATCCACCATGCTTCTTTCTTCTCCACTCGTTTGCGCTCTGTCTGCCATGAACTCAGGGAGGAGACTTTCAATGGCGTCACGTAAGGTAAAGCATTTACCTGTAGATGCTGGAAGAAATCAGTTATCTCACACAAGAGAGACTCAAGACCAGTTGGATTCACTCTACGTAGAACCTCTGGGTTCTTTTCAATGAAGAAGATAATAACAACAATGTGGATCTTCAAGATGAAATTCTTACCTTCTTCTCTGAGGAACTCAACAGGCCGATTTAGGTACGAGATGTCATCCCAGGTATCGATCTCCGGTACATCTTCAAGATTCTCGAAATCTTTATTTATACTTCGAACATACAACCGAACAGGAATTCTTGCTGAAAAAAGGGATTATATATTAAATCAGGACGCTACTACTTTGTATCATGTTAGCCAACACTGCAATAGATGCACCAATTTGTGAAAGGTCATTATTCTATTCCTATTAAGTTGTTGCTGTTTACAGGATTTATCAGAAGACGGAAAGCTACTAATTTACTAGCATTGTTTTTTACTAGTTCTTCTGCACAAAAATATGCCAGTACCATCTTGTGAGACTACTTTTCCAAATATGGGAAAATTTGACAAGGTATAACTGTCTCAGCTGAGTATATAGTTGGCAAACCTGTCTTAACTTGACCAGCCACATCTGTCTCTGCCACAACTTGTCGAGATTGTGGAGATGACATACTTGAAAACTCATCTTCGACTGTTCCCATTTTAAGCTTGGGTGATAATCTTGTATATGCATCAAGATCACCTGCCAAACCATCAGTTTTCAAACTCGATACTAAATCAGTCATGAAGATCCAAAGGTTATATCATGATTAATGCAAATAGTGACATTGGGAATGCTGAACGCAAAAGCTACACCTACATCTAGTGGCAACTATAGTTATGACCAGAAGCAGTGGTGTAACAAAAAGGAAAAGGGATTTGTGACTGCTAGTATTTTATATGCCTAACATCGTCCACTCGTACCGTTCATGACAGAAGTCCATAGATCCTCTTGATCACTCTGAGACATATTCATAACATTCTTGCAATTTCCATTGATGATATATTGTGCCTGCAGGATAAGTGGATAACATTAGCTCAGACATGTCAAAACTTCTTATCATTTACCATTTGTCTTACTTAGGGCAGGAGTGAAGCATTGTTAAAATATAACACAAGAGAAGCCTATGGCTACTACATTAGGTAATGACAAACCAATTGCAACAAAACTAACAAATTAGTAACAACACTATTCGCGGTTATAACCAGCTGCACCTACACAGTGTCACAGTCTATCCCAAAGGTAACAAATATTTCACTGTTGCATGATGTGAAATCCAATGGAACAGTATATATAGTCTATTCGGAATTAATATGAACATAGACTTTCACTAAAAATGAAAAGAATGTCATAAAATTTGAAAATTTTCACTAACCTCTTTCAAAGAATTAACAAAGTTCCATTTTACAGAATCTTCTCCTTCACATGGTATCAGAATGTTGCTAGGATATCCTCTAAAGTGTATCTGCAACCAAAATTTTCAGAAAAGCTCAAGAAACTGCAAAGATAAAAAGGAGGTAATTTTTGTGCATCTAGATAGTCAAGATGGACTGGTGAAAGATCTTGCTAATAACATAATACGACTGTGATACATAGTGGCGCACAACAAAGAGGGATTACAAGACATAGTGGATCATTAACATTGCCCTCTTAAGCTTAGATTACAAGAATAGTTTGCCCTCAAGCTTACTTAAGATCCTAATACAGAGTTGAATCTGAAAAAAAATTACCGTGAGATTCCAAGGTCTTTCTGGTTCGGCGCAAAGGAGATCGAAAAGAACACCAGTTGGTATATACCTGTAACCAAAGAAGAATCTCACCTCTCACATAGAAAAAGAAAACAAAGTAATTCCCATTATACTAAGAGATGAAACAATGGCGTACCATTTCAAAGGAAATCCTTTGTAATCGAACCAGATTGAATCTTCACCAGGAGGAAGTGAATCCTTGAAATAAGGCTTTATAAGAGGAATCAACAAAGGCAAATATCCTATTCTTGGTGCTAATACCTGATAATGCGAGCCAAAAAAAGAGAGCAAATTCACAAGTATGATCTTGTAAAGAAAAAGAGCAAATTCGTCTAAATTCTTCATCGTTTCAAGCACTCAAATCAATTTGATGATCGTAAATCCCTAAAAACCGAAATCGATCATGATCCAACAACAAAGGCCAGAGATTTGCACCATCGATTTGAAAACCAGACCATCATAAAAAAGAAAAAGAAGAAGCTTTGGGTGATTGATTACAAGAGCAGGAGGAGGAGAAGGGTGAGAAGCAACGTCGGATTTGTGGAGATGAATCTGCAGAGGTATTGCTCCTTCCCATACATACTTGACCGCTTCCTTCGCCATTCTCTTCCTCGTCACACCTTCACGCTCGCTTCACAAAAAAACCTCACCTTTCAAAAACGACGCTGTTTCCTTCTGACGTCATCTTCTCTTGCGTGTTACACTGCTTATAAGCAAAGCGTACGTTAGAGCAGTGGCTTCCTCTCTTGGTGGCTATTGGCTAACGTGTGTTAACCGGTC
The DNA here is from genome assembly GCA_905216605.1 of Arabidopsis arenosa. Classification (NCBI taxonomy): domain Eukaryota; kingdom Viridiplantae; phylum Streptophyta; class Magnoliopsida; order Brassicales; family Brassicaceae; genus Arabidopsis; species Arabidopsis arenosa. Next base: position 6,380,569 of record LR999456.1, read on the forward strand.
TAATTTGGTTTGGCCAAATTCTATCAAAATTTCAGGTTAGAGTTGGTTTCCGAATCGGTTCGGTTATTTTTTTGTTCTATTTCTTTCAGACTTTCAGTTGGAGGTCTCTCACCAATTTCATTTCATCTTTGCCTTTAATTGAAAGCAAACTCTTTACCAAACTTAATTTAATCGGAGATATTGAAGAGAGAAACCTGAGATTGCGTTTGTTGAACCAACAATTAGGATCTCATAATCACTAGATCAACTATAAAAAAATTGTACACGAGTTTTACAGTTACAAATTTTGCAGAAAATTTTGGCCTAAACAACAAACACCTCGGAGAAAACAATGAAACAACAACAACAACAAAAAATACATTGATGAACACTTCGAAAAGTTGAATGAATATTAAATATAAAGTCTCTTCTTTAGGGTACCTGAGAAAATGTGTTATAAGTGAAGACGAATTTCTTCTTCTTGTTCTTGTTCTTCTTCTGTTACAATCTTTCTCTTCTTGTACGGACCAAATCCTCTTGAATTTGACTCGGAGTTTGTTCTTCTTAGCTCAGAAAATGCAGACCTTTCGCTTGGTTTAAACTCCCATTGACATACCATTGTTTCGGGTTCTGAGGTCTTGTCAGTGTGTCCCGTATCATCCACCGAACCAGTGTTTGATCCAGTCGATGATCCTTCGTTTTGGACTGCCTTTCCTAAATCTAAACATCTATTTTCCACATCTTCTTGCTTAAGAGGGACTTGTATCCAACAACTCAATAGCTCTTCTTGTGAGTTTCTTATTATTGGTAATGTTTTGGATGATGAGAGTTTCCGTGGTAATGGCTGAATTGGGGATTTACAATAAGTTGAAGTTGTTAGAGAAGAGGACATGCCTGAATCAGATACCAAAACTGTCTTCCCAAAGAGTTTAAGGCTTTGCTTCGTTGGTTCCTTGATTGAGCTCTCTCTGTTTGAGAGTCTCTCTCTTGGAAACAACTCCAGCTTCTGTACAAATTGATCAAACCAAGGATATTAAGAATTAAGCATCTAACAGCGGGTATTGTTGTTAAATCGAGTGAGCATAAATTCACAGATGGGTTTAGGTTTTTGCCAAGTACCAGAGTCTCAAGCTCTTCAGGTGCATTTGCAGTAGTTGTAAGAGCAGCTGGTGGTGATGCAGAAGATACTGGGGACAAGCTTCGATTGGGTGAACTCGAATCAAGGGAACCCAATGCTTCTGATCCAAGAGTGGACACCACAGAGGTTGGAGATTGGTTGTCACGTTCTGAGGGAGAAACCGATCCACTTGTTTGATCTGCCTCGTTCCCAAACTTACGAGGGTAAGGATGCGCTGGCTTCCTCTTGGGACGAGGAGGCGGTATCACAATTGGCTCTACTGAGCTCCCATCACCTCCAGTTGCTTCTCGAGCAACCTGTGAATACAAAAAGCTACGTCAGAACACAAGTCACCAAACAATGTATGAATGATCCCTTGTCTAAGCAGTTTTTGGGTTTGCTATAGAGGTTAGACGGACACTTTCTTTGAACAAGGGTAAAGATATAATAGCAAATAAGTGTATAAACCTTAGAGAAAAACTTCTGAGCATGGCTTCGAATCTGAACTGCGGTCTTTGAGCCCACATGTTCTGTTAGTGAAACAAACATATTTTTGAGGGTCCAGGTATGTATAAGGCCACAACTCAGTAGCAAGAGATATTTCTAAATCATTTATTTACCTTCTATTCGTCTCCAAGCTCGCCCGTATAATTTCAAGGCTTCAACAAACTTCTTGTGCTCTTCATCTGTCCATCTCTCTCTTTCTTTTGTTATCGTGTATGGTTTCCGTACCTAAATAAGAAAGATGATTTGAGCCAAAGATCTTCACTTTACATAACAATATTTGACATTTGATGTTAAAAGAAACAAACCTTGGGTGCATAGTCATTTCCCCCAAAACTTTGGTCATTGAATTTTATCTGCTTGTCTCCAGTTTCTTCATCTCTATTCCTCGAAGGAGGAGCTTTGGTACCCTGAAACCATCACCAAGCTAAACGACTTTAGGCGACGAAGTCCATAAATAACACAAAGTGGCATTGGATCATTTACTTTCTTCTTCAGTTGCTCAATGAACATTCACTCACAAAACCCAACTAATTTAACTTGATTTACAGATCCTAATTACATTCACACAAACACAATTCGCTTTGTAAACCCATGGCTCCTTCTGAACAACCCAACCCAGCAAGTTTTCAATACAGTCGATTCCATCTTAAGGATTCACATGAATGTAGTTGCAACACACAAATCTAGAGAAAACTTATAGCTCAAAAGAAACAAGAGTCTGCAAATGAATTGCACCGAAGAGGCTTTAACTCTAAGCTTTCTTATTTAAATGTTCGTATACACTATTCTAAACTCACAGATTCATTACCAAATCTGAATAAAGCAGAAACAAACAAAAAAAGTGGATAAAAAACAAATTTTGAAACCAGACCTGAACATTCGCAGTCAACGTAGACGACGCCATAACTTCCCGGATTAAGATCTCACCGGAGGAAAACAAAAAAAGCTCGAAGGTGTGGGAACGCAGAAAAGGAAAAGCAAAACAAATTGGCGAATCTGGAGTTCAAATTAGCTTAATTCCTCTGTTCTCCGTCTGTTTCTATAGATCCCATAAATTGATTCGATTTGTCTCTGCTTAAGTTAGGTAACAACAAACGATTTGCTTCTGAAATCAGAACCAATCTAAAGCTTCCACCTTCCAGAAAACAGCAAACCGGAGCTTTTTGGATTCGTTAGAAAAAAACAGAAAGAAAAAACTCTCGCTGCAGAGAAAGATAATAAGAAGGTCGAAAATGAGACTCTCAGAGATTCTCCGAGAACTATGCTCGCCGGAGTAAAGAAAAAGACAAGCTTTCTGATTCGGTGGAGGAAGAAGAAAGCAGAGAGAAAGAGAAGAGAAGAGTTTGGGGTCTGTGAAGGAAGAAGAAGGAATTTGGGGGTGAGAAAATAGGGAAGACAAAAAGGAGGGGGATGCCACGTCACCTTCTGGTATGTGCACTTTTTTCAATTTTTTAAAATTATTATTATTTATTGGTTTTCCATGGAACGCTCGAGAAACAGATTCAATCTTGTGGCTCACGTTCAAAGACCACAATTGCCACGTGTCACTCTTCCCATATTCTTCTTTCCTTTTTTTGTAACAAAAAAAAAAACTTGTAGATTTATTCATTTATCTTTTCAAAATATTAATATTCATTTTTAAATGAATATACTTGTTTTAAATACAGTTAGATTTCCATTGTATTTTTAATTCCCATGCCTTTTTTTTCCTTGACATCATTTCTATTGGATTTTAAAATAATATAAAATATCAGGAAATATAAATTTATGTAAAAAAAAAAAAGATTTTGCTGGACGGAGAAATGTGAGCCACCAGAAGATACTTATAGGAAAAATATGGTAGGCGCACTCTCGAGAGTATGATTTTTGGTGCATACTCGCTATTCATTGGTTCCACTTCAACATATACAATGTAAATTTTTGGGAGATAACATAGAACAAAAACTTATTTTTCCACCCACTCTCTTGATATGGGTGGACATAGAACAAAAAATTTGATAGGATATTTGGATCCGGATCCATCGGATGTGTTTGCGGAACTATCCAAATCTATCAAAAATAGTTACAAATAATTAAAACAATAATATATATAACTTTAACAAATCATAAAATAAAAAATAAAGTAAAAGTCAAATATTTTTGTTTATTTACATATGCACTTTATAAAAATATTTATTAGGGCTTTTTAAAAAGTTATATATGAAAATAAATCCGAACATATTAAAGTTATTGACAAAAAAAAATCTAACTGGATATCTTAATCAAAGTCAAATTATTTGAATCCGAATCTGAAAACTCTTAATACTTTATTTTTGGACCAGATCAGATTTCATATACACTTTGTCCAATCCTAGAAAACATAGTCAATCCATTCTGGATTTTGTGGGGTTTACTCTTTGTTCTCCATTCTTCCATGAACACAATATTTGATATTTAAAGTAAATTATTTATAAATTATAACCATCACAATATCTAAATTCAGATTAAAAAAATTGTGTCTAAATACATTTTTGCAAGACACTATAATTGTCTCTTTTATAAAATGAGATCCAAAAAATGGGTTATTCAAATTTTGGACTAATAATAAGATTTGTTGTTGATGTTTCTATACCAACAAGCCTCATACAAATGCAATTGACGTATCTTACCATGATTCATATATATATATTGGGCCTCTAAATTTTCCACTATTCTTTTCACGTCAAAAAAATACTCCATAAATTTCTAAATAGTTGAAATGGTTTTGAATGTCAGTCTAAAATAAATGAAATTCCAAAATCAATTGAAAGTAAAATGAAATGTATTTTTTTGTTCTTTTTCGTTTTGTCGTTGTCTTTGCTCCATATTTAACGAAAAAACGAAAACATTAAGTTAAATATCTTCTTCCTCTATATAAAAAAAACTTGGTGGGGGTCTATCCGTAACGTAAGTGTTCGTATACATACCATACAATATAATATATACAGATACGAATCTATGATATTTATAATTAGTTTCAACTTTTTTTGAATTAATATGATAATCCATCGTCTAGGTCGTCATCAATTTTCACAGATGTGTAGATAATTTATTAAAATTGATAGCTTAATTGTAAATCATCCTTGGTGGAAGTGAAAGTTAATTACACTTTAATTTAAAATATACAAATAATTAGTGTATTTGAGTGCACTTTTGTCCATGTCACAGATTCTTATTTTAGCCGCCTGTTCTACAGAAACTTGACATGTGGAAGGAAGAGAAGGAGGGCCTAGCCACTCGTTTTCTTTTTTTCGTATTTATGTATTCACGTTCACTGATTTTTATTGATATTACACAAATTTTCTCAGCCACATAATTTCCTTCTCGTTATTACTTAGGGTTTCAAATATCAGAAAGTGGTTGGTGTGTGGCTGTTGTCTACTTTAAGTATTTGTTTTTGTTTTTTTTTGTCGTCTCTTATAAAAGTATTTGTTGTAACCATATTTTTAATGCAATAAAATTCAACCCTGTAGTGGAAACCCACATTTATCTAATATGATTGACAATCATAGTGAGAAGAAAATCCTACAAATTTAAAAAGATGAGAAAATGTTCAAAGAAAGTTTAAGCAATTAGGAGGCTGGACGGTAATCAATACAATAAAACTTTTAAGAGTCTCTCCAAGTCTGACACCTCAGCTTTTTAGGCTGCTCTCGGATTGACACCTCATTAAAATGAATACCCAATCAAAACATAACGATTAATACATCTCAACATTTTTCGTCCAGTAATAATCTTTCTCGTTTCCACGTCATTTTCTCTCTCACTAATAATGTTTTTTGTGTTACAGGTCCAGCCCAATTGTTTTTGTTTGCCCACAAAAAAACAGTAAAAAAAACCCAAATTGAGCCTACTAAAACTTGTCGATGCTCTAAAGTGACGATGGCAATGTCGATGGCAACGATGAAGGTGACGAGCAACGCACACCCGACCACCAGAGGAGAGAAGGAGCAGTTCAATTACCGATACTCTAATCGAATGACAATCAAATTAGGAGGAACAATAGTCTCAAACGATTGCATATGCCGCTCTTCTTTCATAATTGTATAAAGCGTAGAAAACGAAAGCTTTGAAAGAGTTCTAAAAGATGAGCTTAGTTCTCAAATTCAGGCGAAGAAGAAGCATAATTCGATCAGAGGAATCTCCCAACAGATCCATCGACGTTTGATCGAACAGAGCACCATACTCCACCAACGGAGCGTGTGTTCTGACTCATAGACGATATCTCTTCTTTGTCGCTATCAGAAATCTCCGAACCCTTGCTGTTATGAAATCTGGATCTGGTGGGATCGTGGATGGATCGAATCAGAGACAAAGTGGTGGTGGTGCAAGTGAGAAAGCTAAAGTGGAGAAGATTGTGCTTGAGATAAAATTGTAGTCTTCTGATGATTAAGCTAAATGAGTTGGAAAGTTTTACAGATTTGGGTTTAAAAGAAGCTAAAGCATTGGTGGAGAATAGTCATGCAATTTTGAAAGCTAGATTGTCTAAAGAAGAAGGTGAGAAAATCGTTGAGAAGTTGTAAGCTCTTGGTGCTAAAGTTATTGAGTGAAATCATCAATTTGTTTTATTGGTATATATACAGGTGATGATAGAGACGGATTTTCACAACTTGGTTTGTCCCAAAGAGTTTATCTTTCGCTTCTTCTCTGGTCTGTCTTTTTATTTTGTTCTGTTTTCCTCGAGGAGAAATGCTGATGTCTTGTCTAAAATCTTGTAGCTCACTTTAGTGTAGAATGGTGTAAGATTTTAGCTCTTGTGATTGGTCTAATTCTGGGTTTTTGGTCTTTAAGAGAAAGATAATATGGTTTAGTTTAAGCCTCTGTAGACTGTTAAGCAATGTCGATTTAAGCTGAAATTTTCTGTGTTTTTTTTTTCTCTTGATACAAAAAGCAGTCAACTTTGGTTTTGAAACATACTGGAAAAAATTACTCGTCAGTTTGTGTTAATAGATTTTTGTGAATGTTTATCCTAAATTTTAATGGTAGCAGGTTCATATGCCTAAAGTCATCACTTTTTCTTGCTTTGTTTTCTTTTCAATTCAAGAACTGAAGATGTTCTCCTCTCACAACAAGGTCAAGAAGGACAAGAATGCTGAGCCAACAGAATGTGAGGAGAGGAGCAAGTTTCTCAGGTACTAACAACAACTTTTATGCCTTTGTCTTTTAATTAGTCTTTGTGAATTATTCATCGTGAATATGTTAAAATTTGTCTTATTTTAGTGATTATCATCCAATTCAGAGATTATTTGTGGGTTCCCCTAGACGATTATTGATGTGATCATGGAGTAGATACTGATAGATCCAGTTCTCAACTTTGGTAGTCTAGAAATCTTTGAAGAAGCTAGAGTTTTTGTCGATTATCATGTGCTTTCTTATTTATTGAAGATTAACCCGTGCAAGTTCCTATGACTAATTTGACTGGAAAAAATGTGCTATTTAGAATCTTGAAATGAAGTTTAATTTGTTGCTGCATAGAGTCTAGAGTTTGATTTTGCTTTATCTGTCTAGAACTTGTCTCTCTTCCCACTTTTTGAATCGGTGGTCTTAAGGTTATTCTTGAAGCGTAATGTCTTAGTTCATATTGTGGTTATTGCCAGAGGGTGAAGCCGTTACTGACACAGCTAGGAGCAAGTTTTAAAGTACTTGTGCTCGATGAAATGAGTAAGAAACCAAATCCCTGTCAATACCTGTATATTTGTATTTCTCGATGCTAAGTTACAACCAATCTCTACTTCATGTTAGGTGATGGAGGTGAGATCCAATTAGCTTTATCAGAATGGACTGGACAGTGCATAGTTCCAAACGTCTTCATCAAAGGAAAACACATCGATGGATGCGATAGTGATTAAGGAGTTTCTTAAAGTCATAGACTTAATTTTTTTTTTCTCGCCAGCTTTTGATTTTCTTTTAGCTTTCCACAAAACATTGTGTTATAAAGTTCTCTCATCAATTCACCCATCATCAATTCCACAAAACTCCTTTTAAATACCTCTGCAATTAGTGCTTTAAGTTTCTTTTTAAGGTTCCTGCAAAATATCCATATTTGAGTTTCTTAGTAATGAAAGAGTATTACGCCATCAAAATTGTTAGTTACTCTTTCTCTACGAAGTCAATTTCAGCTACTGGAAAAGTATTAATCTGAATCATTATAGCTGGATCATGTTTCCAATATTGTTACTAAATGCTCTGTCTTAAGTAAAAAAAATTCTATAAAATATCCCGCAGCGTAGCGCGGGTTTCGACCTAGTAGAAATAAAATAAACAAGTCATTTGAGGAGTTAATGGTTTGCAAAGAAGGTTAGGCTCGGTGGTGCTGGAAGTTAGGTACTGGTCTACTGGATTGTGTGAAGTGACACGTGACAACCATTGTGATATTTTTCCTTTTCTTCACCACCATACATTTTTTTCAGCCAAAGTATATATAATCTCAATTATATACATGTAATTATATAAGTTTTTTTTGCCAAAATGTTGTCTAATTATTTGAGAAGAAAAATAAATATTTGTTTATTTTAAATAAGAGTTTTGTTTTTTTAATGAAACTCTATATGTAATCTCAAGTTTGTAAACACCTACAAAATCATGGCATTCATTTATTCTCAAAAATAATTAAATGTAAATGTAACTTTAATGTTGTAGACATTAATTTACAAGACATGTTACATTAATCATTTATTGCAAATAGATTTACATTAAGATAAATATATAAATATTGTGATATCGATGTAACCTATTTTTTGGATTGTGAACATTCAACTTAAAGAAAGAAAAAACACACACATATATATATATATATATATATATATATATATATATATGTTGTTATAATTTTAAAGTGTTGATCATTTTTAAATAACTACAAAGTACTATTGTTTTCCTGTAACTAAAATCTGTTGGTCAATTGAACTTAGTTTGGATTGCAAAATTTCACATGTAGGTACAAATACATTAGAAATGTGACTTTAGCATGAGTTGAAAAAAGATAGAGATTTACGAATCAATTATTTTAGTGAAGAGAAGAAAACTGGTGGGTGGGTCTAAATATATATATTTTGGATGGATGATCCATTTCTATAAGCTTCTACGTATGTTATGTGGTTCATATTTTTCGCTACCATCTTTTTGCCGCTTTATAGCTAAACGAGATAAAAGGAAATGAAGAAGCAGATATTCTTTTGAAATAAAGGACTCTCTCTGACTTTGTGACAATCAGTGTGAATGGTTCTATCTAACAAAAGATAAAAGAGATATGTGGTGTATAAAAAAGCCAGACCGGTGATCCTATTCATGGACCAACCGTATTAATTATGTCTCATGCATGATTATTTTGTATTTTCTTATCTTTTTTCGATTTTGAGTTGTACAAGTGGTCAAACGATTTGGGACAATTGGCGCATTTTGGTACAAGTATTCAATGAAATAAGTGGTTGGAACACAAAAACATACTGATATTGATCATCAGTACATATTGATCATCATTGATATCTATATAACATTCCAACCAAGTACATCTTTAGATATTATCTATGTTAAATTTTTGTGTTTCCTTTATTATTCGTTGTTGAAACTACTTGGAAGCAAATAAAAAGGAGAAGCCACCGAAAAATTGTGATCACAAGCAAAAGATAACTTCAACACAACCCATACTTTTCATCAATGCTGTGATACGCCTTCAGCTCCATAGTTAATTTTTAAACTAATAATATTCAATAAAATTCGAGATGCGGACGAAAAGAGTTCATTTTCACCATTATCCAAGAAGGCATTGAAAACTTCTCATAATTTTTTTTAAAAAATCAATAGAGAAGAAAAGGAAATGGTACTTTGGAGGGACTAATTAAACTGCCAAAAACAATATTCACCTCTCGTTATTCTTGTGTCTTTTTTCACATGAAAAAAGTTTCATCAAAAGTGCTCTCATTTACAAGAGAAGTGGAAAACAGAAGAAGACGCATCAAAGTAAATCTTTTAAGTTTTTTCACAGATCCTCTGGACCGTTGATATCCTGTAAGAACAAAAAAAAAAAGCAAAAGTTGAGTCTAGTGCATTTCCACAATATCTCTCCTGGAATAAAAATGTGCCCAAAACACGTTACCTTATTCTCGAGCACGGCATTGTCAGGGATTTCAAGTTTAGTCCCGGAGTTTGCCTTTACTGACACTTTGCCCTTGAGAACAACGCCTGAGCCAAACCAGACATCACCAGAGACCTTAAGACTATCGAGCTCAACTATACTCGGGATGGACTTAAACCGGCTAAGGAAGCTCGCTACCTGTTTATTAACCAAAATGCAAAAAACAAAATACAACAAGCAATTAGTGTGAGATACTATTTTTCAGAGAGCCCCCAGAGGTTTTTACCTTTTTGAATTCGGGTCCCAATTCGATCGCTGGGTTTGTGGGGTTTGTTCTAGCTTTGTTTCTTGTGACAAAGCCATCTACGAGTGTATACAGATCCGACTGTGAAAGATGATTAAAAATGGTCAACTCTTTGTTGCTGATTCAATGGATTTTTGGGATTTTGCAAGGGAAGGAGTGGTTTGGCTTACTTGAACAAGAAGCAAGTCTGAAGTTGCCTTCACTGGCAAGAACCGTGATCGAGGTACATTCACACCGATTGCGTTATCAAAAAACTGTTTGAAAACGGGTAAATATTAGAAGAAATAAACGTTTGTGTTTATTTGAAACTGTGTTAATGAAATATAAAATGAAACGCATACCCTTATCGCAGCACCAGCTGCAGTTTCCAGTTGAAGAACTTTGACTCCATCAACTTCCTGAGAAGAGTTAAGATAAATCATGCAAAATTGCAAAAGAGACTAACTGCTTCACGTGGTAATTGGTATAGTACCTTCGGGTTTGGGATGATCTCCATTTTAAGCGCATCAGCTTCCACAAGCTTTTTGATGGCTTTCAAGTTAACCCAACTGAAAAAGTTAAACAGTACTGTGACTGCATACAGATTTGTTGTCTTCCATGTTTTAGGGAACAGAGAGTTATTACTTACAGGTTGTTTGTGTTGAAAATCTTGAATTTCTCAATTGATTTGAATTCATTGACCTACCAGAAACACGAGCAATGTAATTATTAGCTACACACAAATCACTAGAGATAAAAAGTTCGTTTCATGCTCAGAGCAACAACAACATTTAATGACATAATTATCACATATGGGTGTTTAAATGCGAGGAGCAAAGGAAGCAACTGAAAAGAGCCAAAGAGTGACTTAGTGGCTACAAGAATTGCAAACAAGTTCTAGTTAAGGAAAACAAAGAAGAGGTGTGGACTTACATGTTCATCAGGAACCTGAGCAATCTCCAAAAGCTGATACACAACAGAGGAAGTAAATTTTAGAGGCCAATAAGACTACTTACATTCTCCAGTAGCATAAGAAAAATGAAACAGTGAGAAGATCATGATTCATGAGTTGCAAAGAAGACAATAAAATATATCTCCACATATTTAATTAGGAGCCTGGATAATCTATGATTCGAAGGTGCCACATATAATAAGAAGAGACATTGCAGAGTGCAGAGACAATTTTTAGCATGCAATAAAATCAAGTTTAAGTAGTAACTTACCAAGAATCATTCAACAGGCACTGAGAAAAGCTACATGAAAAGAATTTTACCTGTACTTTTCCTTCGTAAGAAATGAGAGTTCCTCCCTTTACATCAGCTAGTGTTTTGGGTGTAACCTCCATACAGTACTCATTTTTGTTCTGGATCAGGTGCTTCAAGATTTCTGAAACAGCATGAAGTCAAGGACAGCCAAAAATTAGTCTCTTATTGAATGTTATTATCCTGATTGCAACTAAAGCAAAAACAATAAAAGAGGAAACTGAGAAGGAGATTTACTTAAGTCAACAATAGCGCCCAAGTTGTCTGAGTTGGCGATGAACACATACTCCTTACCCTGAATAGTGTGAGAAGCTCAGAATCAGAATTAAAATGGCAAACTTTAAAATACACAAACGTCAAGGATGCGTATTAGAGACAAGAAAACATTAATAGACTACATCAAAGAAAGAACCTGTGATAAGAACGCATCGAGCTTTCCACTGTTCATGAGGGATGGGAATACATCACCGTGACCGGGAGGATACCTTCACAAAGACATCGTTTATAAGTGGTTGCAATCTGATAGCAACAGAGAAGTATGTCCAAATGCAAATGGAATCTCAAATGTAAATGCAATATTGACTGGAAACCATACCATCCATCCTTGTCAGTCTTTCCTTTGCTTGGCCACGGCACAAACTCATCAGCAACAACACGAGGATACTTGCTCTACATAATTTAAGTCAATATGATTAGTTCCAGGGTTGATCTGGATCGTTCAAATAATAGAAATTTTAGTTTCTTAACTTGTAATGGCATTGCCCTGAAATACCTGATTAAAAGTGTGAATATCAACATTTGATTTGGTGTATTTCTCCACAATCTGAACGAGACAAAAATCAGTCAGCCTACAAGTATAAGATAAATGTAGAACTAAAGAGATGTGATCCTCTGTGAAATATTAGTACCTTTTGTGTGTCATCATGTGTATTGAATGAGTTCATAAGAACCAAGGGAACCTTGCAGCCATATTTGTTGTTGAGATTCTGTGGAAAAGCGATATATGAGGTTAAGTAAAGGCATTACAAAGATTAGAACACACAGAAGGAAACAAAAAATGACAAACCTCAATCTGGATAACAATCAGGTCAAGAAATGTCAAACCATCACGAACTTCGATAACCGATCTGCACAAAAAGAGGAAAAGAAAATGAAACCTATTGCTTGAGGAAAGAAAATGTCACATAACGCATCAAGGAAGGATTTGATACAGAAACATCTAGAAGATTTACATGCAATCGAAGATAGTGCACACACTAACCCAAGCTATAAACATGGAATGTAAGTTGTTAACCCCTGAAGTTGGATACCACATCCCTTCTATTGTCAAAGATGACAGATAATTGTTTACTAGCTACACTAAAACATTAAGTCTGCTACCAATGGCAATAAATCCTATAGACCAAGAGATATAGATTATGACGCCTAGGCTAAAGAAAGGTACTCAGAATTCGAACACAAACTTTGCCATCTCAGAGAGACTAGAGCAACTAACTCCAAGCAAGGATAAACGAAAGCTGAAGTGATACTGATAGTGACACAAGATTAAGAGCGCTTACTTTGGACCAGTGCATCCCATTGTGGTTCCCAAACCTCCATTAAGCTTTAGCACAACAAGCTTGTCCAACAAATATTTGGTCTCGGAAGCATCTTCATTATGTTGAAACATACCAAAAAAAGTTATATTCTTGAATGGTTAGGAGAAAATTATCCAATTGCAAAACCAGCACACAGAACATCTACCATACAGAAAACAAACTTCAATAACAGATTTGTATCATTCATAAAAAGAAAAATACCTTCAGAGACGTTAGCCATTTTATCATAAGGAACAACAATTTCATCAGTAGGTGTCTGGATCTTACTCCATTCAATGTGTTGAGCCTCACCACTTCAAAAGATTAGAGAATTTAGAACTAATTTGGTCAATACACATCCGAAGATACAAAATTAGAAGCAGACGACGAACCTGAGGTAACGTGAAACGAGGTTGATGAATCCGCTCTTCTCATTCTCACTGAAACAAAAGGAAACAGATCAGTCTAATCCATGAACAAGATCCAGAATCTGACCCGACAGATAAATCGAGAGAGCGTAAAACCTCATCTCAGTAAGTCCATCGACGGCGGATTTGAGCTGAGGGAGCTTCTCGTTTGCGGCGGCCATGGATGATTTTCCGACGAGAGATTCCGATCCGAGAGAAATTAAAACGCAGAAGAGAAAGATTGAGAAGATTTGAGCAATATTGAAAAATGGAGAGTGTTCTAGAATTAAAGCGGTGGGGTATTTATACTAGGAGAGAGTTACTGGTGGAAAATTGATGGTTACCAAAAATATGTCCGTTGTCTTCTCTTTACCAATCGCTTTGCCCATTTTATTACTGTACCGTTCGGTTAAGTGTTTAAACCACGTTAATCGATTTTCTAAAGAAAATGTATTTACACTAAACCGATACAAAACCGAATTTTGTTTTCCAAATTGGTAAAAATACTAAATTTTTGCTATAACCAATAAAAACCAGTTTTAAGTTTTAACTCTAATTTCAATAAAACCAATTATTTTATTATCATCACTATTATTACAAAACGAATTAAATTGTTATTGTGGTCGAAAAACGAGTACCACGTCTTGTAGGTAAGCTTAGCTATCCATTTCCGATGGTGCAGATTTTCACGTACGAGAAAAGATATTTTCATGTATTACTTACAAACTTGATAGCTACACTTAATTCTCTAACTAGCTGAATTTCATAGAATAGTTAGTGTATCTACAGAAATAAAAACAGAAAATATTAAAAATATTATGTAAAAACAGAAATTAAGCATAACATCTTATAAATCCAACACCAATGTCACTTAATTAAACAAACATGCCAAAAGGCAACAACATAAATATTGTTTATCTAAGGCCCTTACCTTAGAAATTTATTATAATGAAGTTTTAAATCAACGAAAAACATGAAAAAGTACTACGACTCTCCTTAGAGAATCAAACGGAGAAAACTCTTCTCACTTATTTGAAAATGAAAGAAAAAAAAAACAAAGAGTTGAGATTTGGGAACTGGTAACTTCATCGAACGACTCTCACTGACCATCATCATTGGCAATTAAGCATGGCTTTGATCCTTTGAACGGTTGAGCTAATCAAGGTATTGACTGTGGTGGCAGAAACTTCCAGGTTCATATCAGGAGAGTAACTCGGACCAGAGACAAGGATCTGGAAAGCCACTGTGAGGAGTGTCGAGCTGCCACCCTCGATTTCGCCCTCGGAAGGACGGCCGTCACGGGAGATGATGAAACCGGATGGGAGGATTGGAATGGTGTTAGGAACGACTTCCCCTGAAATGGCGGCGTAGGCGATGTTTAGATCCATTGGAGCGTAGACCACCATTCCTCCTAATGCATCTTTGAAGCTATCTTGAAGTATCATCAGTTTACTACCATCATCCCCTACGATTGAAGGCTGTATAAAAAGAATTTAAAGAACAACCATATAGTTAATGCCAAAATTATTGAAATTATAATAGACTTTTATGAAAACTAATATAGATGTGAATAACTTTCTGATTTATTCAAGATTTTATGACCGAATCTATTCTACTGATCTTGGAGATCAACTTGTGGTTGATGACCACTAAAATGTAAAACAAAGTGGACCGGTTCCATGGATCTTTTGCACTTTATAACATCTCTATTTAAATGCTAGTTATGCTAAATTTAATTAAGGATGAAAAAGAATGTCTATCAGTCTATTTAAAGTTTTATATCCCATAAAAAATAAGGTTTTAGTTTGAGTAATATATATATATACCTGGAGAAAAGTCACAGTGTTCTTTTCGTCTGATCCGGTGACAAAACGAGCAGCCTCCGTCGCTGGATTCCCATGGCACAGAACGTCCCACTTTTTTTACATACAAACATTAGATTTCTTGTTAATTACCAAAAAAAAAAGAATGCTGTTTTTAAAACAAGCTGATTAAATTGGACTTGTGCAGTTAACTAAGCCATCTGTTCTTACCTGGTGACGAACCTCCAGATCCTTAAGGAAATCGTAGACTTGGATAGGAGGGAGAGGGAGGGATAAAGATGTACCGGCGCAGACAATGAGACCCGGCGGTTGACCCGCCTCATTGTTTATCCGAACCGAAACCCTAACTCCGCTATTGTTAGTTTCAGAATGTTGCGAGAAATCCTGTTTGTCACTCATTTTCATTATCCATGCAAAGTTCCTCAACATTCTTTCTCCCAATTGCATTACGCTCCTTTTGCCTTCTATTGTTTGCACAACTACAAAAAAATGAAAATAATTTAAAATTTTATAAATAGTAAAAGAGTTTTAAATACCAAAAGTTTTGAAACTATATAATCCTTGTTGTCAATGTATATATTAAAGTCGCATAGAAAATACATTTTAAGTTGCACAAAAAAGGTTACTTGGTTGTTGTACAATATATATAGGTAGGTGTAGATGTAAGTACCTCCGGGGTTGTCATTGTTGAGGAAGTCAGGGACGGAGGCGGAGAGAAACAGCCTCTCACACATCCTCTCAAGAGTAACGGTCCAACGTCGAGCTCCGTAGCCAAAGCCGCCGTATAAGAGGTCTCTGTAAAGCTTATGTGGCCGCACTTTATTATCATTCACTACCACATGCTCTATCCACGTCACCTGTCCATTTTATTTCTTATTTTCTGTTATGCTTTCAATAAACCCATATTCTCTTAAAAGTTATTGAAGCTAGATACACTAATGAAATGGAGAAGAACAGAAGTTTGAGAAATAAAGGTAATTAAGAGACGATTTAATTGTAGATGTCTAGATGAAAATGTTGATCAACATTAATAGGATTAGTTCAAGAAAAAAAAAAAAAGACTAGATAGAAAACATGTTTTTGTAAACTATTTGAAATAAATAAAAATTATATCAAAAAGAAGAATTAAAGAGAAGAGAGAAAGAGACCTTAGAGAGGCCATGGGGCAAGGCTTGAATGAGCACACCGGAAGGACGTTTGGTGCAGATCGGAGACGCAAACTCAAACTCAATGTTTGGAAGATGACAGGACACATCAGCTATCATCCAGACATTTTCTTCCATTTGTTGGCAAGTTCTTAGTATCACAAACTCTCTCGGTGGCACCAGTGGCGATAGTATGTGCAGTTCCTCAAATATCTGTTTAATTTATCATCCAATTTGTTTTCACCAAATTTTTATATTAGTCTAACAATTAAAATTTTAAAATATTGTAAAGATTCATACCACTCTTGAGAAAGTTTGTCCTCGATGGTCAATGGAATCCAACACGTGAATCGTTTTGGCCTCGCTCACAATTGTTGGAAAAAGCCTCGCCCATTTCTCCTGCATTATATTGTTAATGTAACTTTGAGAGGACATGTATGTATACGTTTAGTAAAATAAAATTATAAGGATATTTGATAATTCATTTTTGATGTTAGCTTAGATATAAAATGGCATAAGTACGTACCGCATTTAAGAACATGTCGATCAAGTTGTTAGCATCCATTTGAACCACCACGACTTCTTTAGAAGACTCAGGACGACCATTTGTGTTAATCTTAGTAAAACATTTCTCATAGAGCACTGGATCAATGACGAGCCTATCATCAATAGACGACTTTTTCCACATTGATTCTTCCATTTGAATGAGACTCTTAACCTCTGCTACCGCTTTCTCCGCAGTTTCAAACATCGCAAATTTCTCCAGTTGAGATAGTGGTTGGAAATGCTGCTCTAGCAGCGATTTTCGCGGCTGAGGCGGTGAGTTGATGTTTCCACGAGTGTATGGTCCTCTTGATAAACTTGAAGACTCGGGGAGACGGTTAGAAGAGCTTCCATACAACGCAGGACGGTGATTGGACGTCGATGCATAGGTTGATGGACCATGGTGATAGGGTAAGGCATCGACGTTAGGCATTGAGTCACCTTCGTGCTGGTTTACGTAGTTTGAGAGTATTTCATACTGATATTCATATTTTGATCAATAAAAAGTATATTAGTGATTATATTATTTCCAATGTAGAGACGATTTATAGTGAACAATATATTAAAATCCCATACAGACATCACGTATAATGCCAAGAAAATCACTCTCCAGTCAAGTGCAACCTCATCGATTGTTTTTTATAAATTGTAAGAGAATATAGTTAATATTAAAATTCATTGAAATATTAATTTTCTAAAATGTGTGCCAAATGAATTAATTAGATGAGTACTAAGTACGACTAAATTTAATAGTTATATAGATAAAATAATTTTACCTATATTTGATGTAATACACTAATACCCTATATAGGGTATTAGTGTATTATACACCCAAAATATTTTTAACTTAATGTATACAAACTTTCACATTTATACTTAATTAATTTCATAAGTATTTTTTAAATTATATAAGTCATGAAAAATCAAACTAGTTTAGTATTTAAAAATAAATCGCGTCCGAAAATGAACCGAATAGTTTGTAAAACCAGAAAAGTAACAAATCATATTGTTGTTCATATAAGCGCATAATCACAAAATTGAGGCATTCAAATCATGGATTACTAATTTGTAGATGTATTTTCAAAAAATTTATAGGAGAAAAAAATTCATCAGCTTTACAAATTAGAATTTTATTTAGCGACTTATGATATGATGAAAATAAATATTAATCAAAATAAATAAAAATAACTTTTTTTATAGAAAGACTTGCGAAAATTGTACCTTTTCTTTGAGAAAAGCGTTTTGTGCACGCAGTTTTTGGAGATGGCGAAGTTGTTCTTCTCTCCCAGGACCACGGCCACCACATGGAGGGCAAACCACATTCTTGAGTGCGTCTTCCATTGCTTCGTTCTCACGTCTTATCTTCATGTTTTCTGCTCTAAGTATTGCGTTATCTGCTTTTTCATTGTGAGTCTAGAAAAATAAATCAAATTTAGTGTTTAATAGCCAAATTTAGGCAAACCTCAATACAATTTTAAAACTCCGTTGTGTTAATTCTACTGTGGTAAACAACAAAAAACAATAATGATGATGAAAAATAATAATGACTAGTAACTCACCACTAATTAGTTAAACTAAATTAAATCACCTTTTAAGATATACTAAATTATAGTGTAAAACAAGCAGTAGATAAGACAAAAAAAATAATAACCTTGGCTTGTGTTCTTTTGTTTTGAAACCAAAACTTGATTTGTTTTGGTGTCAGATTCAGTTCTTCACCCAATTGACGTCGCTGCAATTCGTCTGGATGAGGACATTCCTTAAAATACCTTCAATCGATTAAAAAACACTAGCAATGAATTAAGAAGCCAACTTTTTGAAAAGCAATATAAATTAATTAAACTAGATTAAGATCTTACGCTTCAAGCCTATAAATTTGGTGATTAGTGTGGCGATGGTAACTCTTCTTATCCTTACTGTTGTTGGCGTCCATAGAAATTCTCCGTTCATCGTTTGAGCTGTCACCACGAGTAGAATCCATTTATTTTCTAAATCAAATGAAAGAAAATATACAAAAGATATGAACAACCTAAACGCTATTTATAAAGAAAATAATAAAAAACTATATTAGGTAAATAATGTATAAAAGATTTTTTTGGGTCACCATATTAAAGATTTATTTTATTGCCTTCGATTTTAATTAGGAAATGGAACTAGTAGGCCAAGCCACAAAATAAAACAAAAGAAAACAAAACCATTTATGAAAAAAATCTCATTTACAGATTTTCAACCTTTTGAGAACGTTACTTTTAAAGGTAATTTATGATTTATATTTTTATATTATTTTAGTAAAAAAGAGAATTGTTTTATATTTTATTATACATCGTTGTTTCACGTTCTCTCTTAAACTGCGATGGTTCTAAATAAAAAAAATGATAGAAAATTATTTTGTTTTTCATTGAAATATAGTAAGAAATCAGTAAGGATATATACATAATTTTAACATTCAATGTTTTGGTTGAATAATTTATGTTTCTTTTCTAATTACATGATAAATCTTTAATCTAAAGTTATTGAGGTGTCATTTTCTTAGCCTCGCAAATTAAAAGCCAAACTATACTTCTTTGTAAAATAGTTCACATATGTCATTATTACATTAAATTTTACTTTTTATTAAAACCATAATTATGAGATCAAATCTTATTCCTATTCTTCTTCTCATATTTGTTTGATCCTAGGTAACAAAAAAAAAGGTGAATCATATGATCACTTATATTGTAAGAACTAGATTTTTTCTGCATATATGATTCGAGCTAGTTTGTAACAAAACAAATATTTCTCAAATAAGTTGTTGGGTGTTAAAGAGGAGAATCCAATATATTTGACAAGTGATTTTTAAAAGATCATGAATCATGATATGTGTTTCCACAAGCTTTCTTACAAAATTATAGACCAACCAGATTAACAGTTGTTTTTGTACATTATTACAGGTTTCCAATTTCTAAACTTAAATCTGACTTACTTATTTAAAAACGTAACAATCAACTTAGCAGAGAAAGAAACAATCAAATATATATATTTTTTCAAAACAATAGACATTTAGTCATCATTCTAAATAATTCTTTAATAAAAAAATTTAATCTTTTTAGCCATTATTTGTTTGAATAAACCAGTTCATTAGAAAATCAAACTTCTATATATCATGAGTATTAAATTTTTAAGATTTTTTTATTAAAAGTATATCAATAACAAAAAGGTATATCGGAAACAAAAAAAACTATTCACATATTATTTTTTGATATTATAGAAACATATAATTTTCACGTATGGAATAAAACAAATAATCAAAAAAAATATATATATATATATATATACCAAATTTCAGTTAGACATATTAGTAAATAAAAATTTTATGGTTATTTTTGATTATATACTAATATGACTAACTGAAATTTGGTACTATTGTTTGGCGTGATTTTCTTCCTATGAACAAGACTACAAGAGCTTTGCCACATATGAAATGTGTAAGAGGGGAGCTAGCTACTAGAATCCCTAGCCTTACGGATCGGTCACTAAATGGCTGCCCTCAATGGATAGTCTAATGTCTAATGTCTAATGTCTAGATGATATGATTAAGAAGGATGTCTACTGTCTTATCGTCATTGGTCTGGATGGAAAAATTGTTAAGATGATCTCTCATCTTGAATTATGTAATAAGTCTATGCATTTTTAGATCCATTTGAAATAGCAAACCAAAAATGAAATCAAATTAATATTATTGAAATGGAAACCGATTAATCAACTATTAAATATAAAGGATTTGAAATCATTTACCTTTTGCTTATGTGTTACCAAGCTTTTTTTTTTTTTTGGGACAGAATCTATGAAAATGGATTGTCGTACAGAACGAAAATTTGGGATTGGAACGGGACAAGATGAAACAAGACGTATACAAACATAATAAATTAATTTTTTTCTAGTAATTATTTTGAATACGAATTTATTTATGGTTTGATTATAGTACATATTCAAATTACCGATGCTAATCGTGAATATTAAGTTGTGTCACATGTTTAGTATTTGTTTTTCAATTTGTTTTGCATATTAAAATGTTTTCTTTCTTGTAGTAGTATATTAGTATATGATTAGGTGCACATGGAATATATGTCCTACTATTTAAAATTCGTATTTTATCAGTTTTATTAACTGATTACTTTTGTCATAGCTAGGTAGACCGGTATATAGTAGAGAAAAAAAGACATTCAAATGATCTTGATTTCTTATAACATTAAATTAAGAGACCCTTAAATTAATCTCTTAACTTCACTTTTTTTGTCACAGATAACTTCTTATATAACTTTTATTTCAAATGTGTACTGTGTACACATATATACATTTCATCACACGATTTACGCTATAAATACATGTCATAATATAAAATAGTGCACTTTCCTTGATGTCGATATAGTCTTTGATTTTTTAAAAATTAAAGATGAAAAATTAGTAAATTATATGATGCATTAGGACTAAATAATAGAGACTAAATAACAATACCTTTACAGTTAGTTCTTAGTTGGATATAATAGGCCAGTTAATATATTATTACAAACATCAACTGTGCACTACGCAAGATCTTATGTAGTAAATTATGAAAATATGATAAATAAATTCGCATACTAGCTACATTATGACTTATTTTATTTAATATTTCAATAGCCACCTTCCATATACTGAATCTAACAATGTAAAAAGTGAAAACATTTGGTCTACTTGTATGAAGAAAAAAACTAGATATTCCGCTAATTTAAACAAACATTTG
Source organism: Arabidopsis arenosa (assembly GCA_905216605.1). Classification (NCBI taxonomy): domain Eukaryota; kingdom Viridiplantae; phylum Streptophyta; class Magnoliopsida; order Brassicales; family Brassicaceae; genus Arabidopsis; species Arabidopsis arenosa. The sequence continues at coordinate 6,402,063 of LR999456.1, forward strand.
GCCTTCAAAGAAATTTCTGAGAAGGCTTTATTTGTTCACATCACATAGTCAATATTCAATACAATGCAAATAAATTCCTTATAAAGCTCTTTTTTCCTCGGATCCCACATCATTTTACTTAGCGTTGAATATTTTCACCGTGTAGTCTTTTTTAGAAATCGTTGAATATCAAAAACAAGATGAATATAATGAAAAGAAACCGTGTTTTCAATGTGCTGTCATACGATTACCGGACCCTTGTGAATCTGAAACTTTAGATTTTGAAACATAAAATTAACTTGGAAACAACACTTCTCAAAAAGTTATTGGGTCAAAAGTCTAACACTAAAAACGAAACTAGAGGCAGTAATCTGCTAATTCAAACAAAGTTTAGGCCTTGGGAAGAAATATTCACAAAAAGGAAGTTTCCAAAATTTCTTTTTATTTAAATATATTATTACCTTAGTAACCGGCCATTCAATATCATTTGATTATTGATATAAAACCCCTATAAGGTGTCTCTATTCTTCCTCCATTATTCCCATTCATCACTTTCCTCGATCTCACTTTCCGTCTCTCATCATCATCTCTTGGTATTCTCTCTCATCGCCGTGATGGTGCTCTCCCACGCCGCATCGGAGTCGGATGTCTTCGTCCACTCCACATTCGCATCACGTTACGTCCGTACTTCACTTCCTAGGTAATAAATATAACAATCTTGATCACACTATACATATATAAATTTCGATAAAAATGGAGGGTTAAAAACGTATATATATCAGGTTCAAGATGCCTGAAAACTCGATACCGAAAGAAGCGGCGTATCAGATAATCAACGACGAGCTGATGCTTGACGGGAATCCACGGTTAAACTTGGCCTCTTTCGTGACGACTTGGATGGAGCCTGAGTGTGATAAACTCATCATGTCCTCCATTAACAAGAACTATGTTGACATGGACGAGTACCCCGTCACCACCGAACTCCAGGTTTTTAATCATCACATAGTCATGATTTCTTTTAAACGAGTTTTAATCATAATTATATATATATAGAAAATCTTGAGATTTTTTTTTCCGAACGACTTTGTGATAGAATGTGGTCGAATTATGATAAACTCAAATGTTTGGACCGGCCATTCATATTCTGGATCGAGATTATAAACCATTATTAATCAGTATAACTCACAAAGTCACAAGTATGATGTTTTGTTATTAATATCTTTTTTAAAAGAGAAAGTTTTGTTTTTTAATATTTTTCTACGTGTATAAAACTATAAATATGTATACCAACTTCGTTGATCTAATTTGGGTGATTTTGAATACTATAGACTATAGTATTAGAGGGTATATTAATACGACTTTATTTCCGCTTACGTAGTACAGTTTGTTTTTGGGGGAGGTTGTATCTCGGAAATACTAGCCGGTGACTTAATAGTGTTTTTGGTTGGAAGCCGGTGACTTAATAGTTGAGTTTTATTGTGAGGGTCTTTTTTAAATCTAAGGTCTTATTAACAAAAAAAAAAAAAAATCTTAAGTCTCTTTAAATAGATGATACTATTATTAGTTTGTATCATTAATAAGATGCTAATTTGTCATGGAATCTGTTTTCCATATGTATAAAATGTACACCAACTATATTGACTTTTTCTATGGCTGTGTTGATCAAATTTTGATACTATAGTAACTAGGACTCCGGACCCCCGCGATGTCGCGGGGGAAAATATTTCAAAAATCGTTAAAAAAAATATCAAACGAAAATTAATAATAACGATGATAGATGATTAAATGTTATAACGATTTATAAAATAAACTTAAAGTTGCAATTTTTCGTGAAATAAACTAAATGTTGCAATGGTTCAACTAAACGGCTGCAATCATTTTATGAAAAATTACGATAAAAAGATGCAACCGTAAAAAATATTTACTCGGATTGCAACTTTATCAAAAAACATAACGTAAAATAATTTTTTTAGTTTAAAAAGAAATAAATGAAATGTTGCGATATATCAAAAGTTGTAGCGGTTTGTCAAGTTCGTCAAATAAACTAAAGATTACAATGGTTCGTAAAACAAAACCAAAAATTGCAATGATTGATCAAATAAACCAAATGTTTCAACGGTTCAATTAAACGATTACAATCTCATTTAAATGCATTTTGGTAATTAAAAATTAAAAATATTAATTTATGAAAATTATACCGAGAGACGCGACGGTAGATAATTAGATGTTATAGCAATTTGTAAAATAAACCAAAGGTTGCAATTGTTCGTGAAATACAAAACAAAATATATAAATCAAAGGTTGCAATCGTTCGTGAAATAAACTAAATATATAAATCAAAGGTTACAATTGTTTGTGATATAAACTAAAGGTTGCAATTGTTCGTGAAATAAACTAAATATTGCAATAATTCGAATAAAAGGTTGCAACTGTTTATGAAGAGGTACAATAAAAAAAAGCAACCGCAGAAGATATTCGGATTGCAATTTTCTAAAAAACATACCCGTAAAATATAAATTTTAGTTTAAAAATTAAAAATATATCCATATGTAAACTATGAAATAAACCAATTTTATATGTAGTTTATTGGTTTACGTAAAAAGAAATTCAATAAAACAACATGACCGTACAAAAATAACTGTAAGAAAAACAACCATAAATATTTAAACGAAAGGTTGCAATAAAAAGGCAGAACCGTTCAGATGTACAAATGGTATTTATTGGAAACGACATAACCGTAAAAAAATAACCGATTAAAACGAAAATTACGATAAAAAGACGCAACCAAAATAACCGTAAAAAAATAACCGATTTAAACGAAAAGTTGCGATAAAAAGACGCAACCGTTCAGCTGTGCAAATGGTATTTATTAGATTGCTATTATATATAGATTAGGGGAATATTAGCACTACCGTATTATCCGCAAAATACCATCCATTGTAGTAGTTGAGTTATTTGTGACTTGTGAGGATTTTTACTTTATCATAAAAATCGTTGGTCCTACAGGACTAATATGTGATGAATTGATAGCTGGAAAAGTTTTTCGAATGGTATATTTTTATCGGGCAATCACGGAAATAATAGAAGACAATAGGAAATTTCGGTTATGCTTTCAAATTATTAGATTCCTCGTGTTTTAAATTAAAAACCTAAACGATGACCAACTTTTATAACATATTAATTTTTTTTTGTCAACTATCTGTTCGCAATTATTTACATCACAAGGTAAACAAGATATCAAGTTGGATTATAGAATAGTATTGCTATGACATTATGAGTTATCTACACGACTTAGTGTGTGTATTATCTTAGTTTTGCTTTTACATTGTTTATTCTCCACTGAGATTATTATACATAAGCATCAATCTCGATGTCAGAAAATGATTAGTCAAGTGGGTTTCACTAATTATTCTTTGTGTTTTAATATTAAATAACAGAATCGATGTGTGAACATGATTGCACATCTATTCAATGCACCGTTAGGAGAGACAGAGACAGCCGTCGGAGTGGGAACCGTTGGATCATCGGAGGCCATAATGTTGGCCGGTTTGGCCTTCAAGCGTAAATGGCAGAACAAGCGCAAAGCCGAAGGCAAACCCGTCGATAAACCCAACATTGTCACCGGAGCCAATGTTCAAGTAATTAACTAACGTTTTCTGAATTAATGTTTAATAATTTTGATCAATTTTCTTATAACGATTCGAATGTTTAGGTGTGTTGGGAGAAATTCGCTAGGTACTTTGAGGTTGAACTTAAGGAAGTGAAATTGAGTGAAGGATACTATGTGATGGACCCTCAACAAGCTGTTGATATGGTTGATGAGAACACTATTTGTGTTGCGGCCATTCTTGGTTCCACTCTTAATGGAGAATTTGAAGATGTTAAACTCTTGAACGATCTCTTGGTTGAAAAGAACAAAGAAACCGGGTAATTAATGAATATATTTTTTTTAGTACATTACACACTATACGATAAAGAAGAATTATATTAATTAAAATTAACAACTATGCATGTTTTTGATAGATGGGATACACCAATCCACGTGGATGCGGCAAGTGGAGGATTCATAGCACCGTTTTTGTATCCGGAATTGGAATGGGACTTTAGACTGCCATTGGTGAAGAGTATCAATGTGAGTGGTCACAAGTATGGACTTGTGTACGCAGGAATTGGTTGGGTGATTTGGAGAAACAAAGAGGATTTGCCTGAGGAACTCATCTTCCATATCAATTATCTTGGTGCTGACCAACCCACTTTTACTCTCAATTTCTCCAAAGGTAATTACCCTTTACTTTAATTTATTAATTTGTTTTTCTAGTCCTAATCTTTTTTTGTTTGACTTCTAATTACTAGTCATGATCTAAAGTAGACTAGCCATCAAAGTAATGGAGATAAAATTGCTTTCCCTTTTTTAATATACGGAAAACGACTCCATTTTTTTTTTTAATTCGTAGTAGTGTAGTAGTTGGTTATCAATTTGATGGAGCAATTGAGGTCAAACTTTTTTACGTTTAAAATTGGGAAACTTCACGTAAATTATTTCCACTTTACGTTTTTTCCAATTTTTTGACTTTGTATTAGTTTAAGAAATTGGTAGTAAATTATAGTAAATCAAAGGGATGGGAGGTCAAATTTGTTTCCATTTTAAATTAGGGGAAAACGTAACTTCGTTGTCGTAGAAATCACACTTTTATTCATTAAGTCTTCTGTCAATAAACGCAGGTTCAAGTCAAGTCATTGCTCAATACTACCAACTTATCCGATTGGGCCACGAGGTAAGTCAGTCCACGATTATAAAATTTATAATAATCATGCTAATTAATTAGACATTACTTAGCAATTAAAATGTATCAAACAGGGTTATACAAATGTGATGGAGAACTGCAGAGAGAATATGATCGTGCTAAGGAAAGGACTTGAGAAGACAGAAAGGTTCAACATCGTCTCAAAGGACGAGGGAGTGCCACTTGTCGCTTTCTCCTTGAAAGATAGCAGCTCTCACACTGAGTTCGAAATCTCCGACATGCTTCGCAGGTTAGTTGTCTTAATTACTAAGAAGATTTCAAATACTCTTTTTCTTATTTAAACTTAGGTTAAAAGATTCATAAAACACGTAATTAGATAGCTGTATGATGAATATGTAATTAATTTCCTCAATAAATATCTGAAATATAATGTAGGTATGGATGGATAGTGCCGGCCTATACAATGCCTCCAAATGCACAACACATCACTGTTCTTCGTGTGGTCATCAGAGAAGATTTCTCGAGAACACTCGCAGAGAGACTTGTGATCGATATAGAGAAAGTGATGCGTGAGCTCGATGAGCTTCCTTCGAGAGTGATTCACAAAATATCACTCGGACAAGAGAAGAGTGAAGCTAACAGCGATAACGTGATGGTGACGGTGAAGAAGAGCGATGTCGAGAAGCAGAGAGATATCATCATTGGCTGGAAGAAGTTTGTCGCCGACAGGAAGAAGACCAGTGGTATCTGTTAATCGAATATTTACTTAAAAAATGTTTGAAGACTTTATTAAATAATGCATTTGCATTGATTTGGAGATTTGAATGTTTCATTTCCCTTTATTGTTGAACCAAGTTTCATTTGACTTTGATTTGTAATATCTTTTGATATTATTATTGCAACATTATGAAGTAAGATTATGTGTTTTTTTTGTTCCTAGTGCATCATCCATTATACATAGGATTAAGAGATCTACTAGTTTCACTGGTATTGTAACCAAAACAATAACTTATCGAGCGAATCACAAGAAAACAAGAATATGATGAAAATGCCTAATTATCATTACGATTTCTATACAAAATCTTCAATTTTGTGAAAGAAGAGTCACACTGAATCTTCTCAACGTTCTCATGGCTTCGACTTAGATTACGACAACTTATATCAATATGTCCAGCGTTATCATATTTTTCTTCGTAACTCTTATGCTTAGCCCTTAATTTAATATATAATTGTTCGGAAACGACGTCATTTGGATTACCCTCCGCAACGAAATCCACAGAGAAAGCCGTGTGACTTGGAGACTTACGTTCGTGAGAAGTATTTAAAACGGCAGCGCTTAAGGGACCGAGACTCACGTCAGTTTCATCGCCTTCGTAGTAGATTACAAACCTGCAAAACCATTTGACAAAAGAAGCCATTGCTTCGAGCATCATATTAAAAATAAATATATATTTATTATTCGTTGGACCAGTGCCAATACCTAGAGCTAGGGTTTTTGACTAGAAAATCAACGTGCCATGTGGCAGAGGATGGAGAGACGGCGATGGATTGGATGGCGAATTTGGCGTCGCAGTGAGCATTGTCGACGAAGTGAAAGAGATATACACATACGGCGATGATGGTGAATATTGCGCCGCAACAAGGTGTAAGGCAAACCGTAGTTTCCATACAAGTGGCTTTACGACCATGCGTTGGCGGCACAGTCACTATTGGTCGTGACCACCATCTACGACGAGCAGGAGGAGTGTCCGAGGTCGGTGGAATTGGATATTCGTTGTAAGAATTGGTTTGGAAAGCCATTATCTCTCGTTGTTTTGGCTGGTTCCAGAGGAAAGAAAGATTTTGATGTTAACTTAATCGTTAATTATAGAGACGAGATGGGGATCATGGTTAATAAATATATACAATAATTTCTATTGATCTCTCTCTCTTTTTTGTTTTTTCTTTCTTTAAAATTTTATGTCTTGTTAAGATTGTTATGATATTTCGGGGAAATTAATTAGTTAGAAACAATAGAAAAATATGAATTACACATATTTTTAATTTTTTACATTTAATAAATCTACCTTAATTAAATTTAATAAATTGTGTCAAATCTCAAATATCTAATGATTATAACTGCAAACACAACGGGTTCATATTTTTAATGTAACACATCTTTTTAACTTTTTTTACATTTAATAAATATCCGAATCTACCTTAATTAAATTTAATAAATTGTGTCAAATCTCAAATATGTCAATGTATTAAATCCTATGGCCTTGAATGGCCATTTCTTATGATATTTCCTATCTGTTGTCTTAAAGACAAAACCCAAACAATCAAATCTTATCTTTGTTACATTAAAAAGCAAGACAACAAAAGATTTTTATTTTATTTTATTTTGAACAAACAATTATTTATTTATTTAAGGTTGTATATAGAAGCGGGGTAAAAAGAAGACTGTAAAGTATATGAATTGTCAAAAAAATGACTGAAGATTCTTGACCAATCACTGAGATCCAGATACAGCATAAAACTCAAATACTTGCAATAAAAACAGGAATATAGGATCATACCAGATTCAAGACTGTAGCCAAAAGTTAACCAAATTATATAGACGATTTTTAATTGTTTTTATTCGAACCGTAGTCCGAACCAAGATCAAAGTGATGAAAAACAAATTAAAAACATAATTGAAAAAAAAAACATAATAAATCAATTCTCCTAATTCTAATAAATATAAAACCCTAAGCCGGTGAAGGAGCAGGTGATGACCCAACTTTGTTGGAGCAATGTCGTTTAACAAGGCCATTGAAAAAACGGTTATGGAAAGATCCAAACACGGTCTTCTCACAATCATCCTTCATCTTTTCGATGGCGTCGCAACAATTCGATCCAATAGCGGGTTTGCGGGTGAAGTATGTTTTTCTGATATCTGCAAAACATGTTTTTACCTCTTTGCAATCAGACAAGCATTTGGCAACTTCCGGTGGTGGATTGAATGGAACTGGGTGGAAGTAGCCGGCCGGGAGTGGCGGTAAGGCTTTTCCGGCGCTAGGGGATGGGAAACGTGGCTTGTGGTACCACCATTGGAGCTCTTCGTTACGTAATGATGGAGTTGACTCCCAAAACCTTGCTGAGATTTGGGATGTGACACAGCATGTAAGGAGAATCATAGCAACAAGAATTGTTAGAGTCTTCATCTTCTTTTTTTAGATTCGTGGGAGGTTAGAGTTTGTTAAATAAGCAGAAACGTACGATTTATTTTTCGGGGATGGTTTTACGATGGTAAAAAGTTATGGCTTATATAGGGGTTATCAACTCTGTTCCAATTCCATTGTTTTTGGGCTTACAATTCAGAAACTGGGCCATAATGCCTACAATGGACTTACAATGCCTATATATAAGACATTTATATTATTATTACCTTTTTCATGCATTTTCAATAGAAACAACACCTTTATTAATAGAATGTATTCGACTGAAATATTGATAACATGAAAAAATCATTAATAGTTCAAATAATATATTTTTTATTTAAAATACTATCAGCCCAAAATATATAGGCACATTATAGTTAAATAAATCATGTACACTAACTTATAAGTTAATTTTGGGTGGTACGATGCCCAAAATAGATATAGGCCCAAAATATAAGTTAATACCTGCGAGGGAAGGAAATTAACTTGTATTGAGAGAGGCTCTGGTTTTTTTTTTAAGGTTTGTTTTACATATGTTGTTAGGATCACGATATCACTCGACTCTCGCATGGTTGTGAACGTATTTGTTCCAGTCTATAACCATCTCGAAAATATAGGCATGTACTATAAAATGTAAAAATGTTAAATATAACAAATTAATTTTCACTTTCTTCAATTTTTTCCGTTTCTTATGTGGTTAAGATTATACCATACTGTGTAAATCATGTTAACAATGCACACAGTTTAATAATTAAAAAGCACTGATCTCTTTATTAAGAAGGAACAACTTTAAATTCTGGAAGAGTGACATACTAAAGCATAATAAAAAGTGAAAAAGAAGAACAAAACTAAAAATGAAACTACTGAGAAATCAATACTTCATAAATTCCTAATTAAAACCCTAAGCTGGGGAAGGAGCGGAAGGAGCGGAAGGAGTGGATTTAGCTTTGGTAGAGCAATGAAGCTTAACCAAGCAGTCAAAGAAAGGGTTGTGGTACGCTCCAAAAACAGTCTTGTCACAATCTTCATCCATCTTCTGGATAGAGGCACAACAATCCAATCCAATAGCGGGTTTGCGGGTGAAGAAAGCTATAGCGATATCCGCAACACATGTTCTTACATCCTTGCAATCCGCCAAGCATTTGGTTACAACCGGTGGTGGATGGAATGGAATAGGGTGGAAGCCGGCCGGGATTGGTGGGAGAGCCTTTCCGGTGGTGGGGAATGGCCAATGTGGCTTAGGGTGATAGTGAGGGTAGAAATGGTGGTAATGCCACCATTCGAGCTCTTCAGTACGGAACGATGGAGATGAATCCAAATTTTTTGCTGTGACTTGAGATGTGGCACAGCTTGTGAAGAGTATCATGGCAACAACAAGAATTGCGAGGTTCTTCATTTTTGGATTTTTGGGAGACTTTTGAGGCTTGAGTATGTGAAGTGAGAAGAAATGGGGTTTTGATGGTTTTTGAGATGAAATGACGTTCGGGTTTATATAGAGGTATTAATTAGGGTTTTTAGATTAATTTTTTTGGTTGGTGATAATTTCGAATTATGTATATTATTGGAATATTCTCTGATATTCTCTATGTTTAATTTGAGTTTTTTTTTCTCACGGCGTAAATACTTGATGTTTGTTGTGAATATGCGATATTTTTCGGATTATGGCATTTATTTGTTTCATTAACGTTTTATCCATTTTATTGAACTGATCTCGCTATATGTTTAACATGCATGCTCCCTATTTTACAGGTTAGTCGTTTCCAATAAAGAAGAATATGCTGGAATTAAAGTGTTAATTTTGGGATATTCCAACAGAAATATCTACTTCGTATATTTGTGGGAATTAAAGATATCGAACTTTCGTTGACAATTAAAGAAGAAGATGCCATATATTCCAGAATTTATCCCCCACAAAAAGGAGGATAGTTAAAGGACCGACAACTATAAAATCACAACACGGTCCATAAGAAGGAGGCCTAAAAAGTATATAAATAAAGATAGCCCAATGTAAATAAATTTATCTCGTAAAGGCTCTGGTTTTCTTAGAAGAAGGAAAAATAAAAATACACGAAGAAAATCGGGTTTTTTTCGTTCTCTTACAAATAAATTATGAGAAAACATATTCAAAATAATTATAAATATGAATTTTATACTTTAATTTTATGGTTTGTTAAAATCATACATTTGCCATAACACTGTTAAATCGTCGTGAAATCTCAATGATTTAAGTGTGCAACGACGTTTCTGAGGTTTGGATATATGAAATGAGAAGGCATTCAGAAAATGCGTGGTTAACTATTAACACTTTTTTACCAATCATTTTCATATCCCAATTTTTTTACAAGTTTAACGTCCCACTGTTTTTCGATTGTGACTTCTTTCACTAATGAGATTTTAAAACGTCTATACAATTTTTCAAAGTTATCAAAATATAAATAGTTAATTTTTGGCAGCATGTATTGATAGTACTGCTTCTAAATTATTACTCTCTCCGTTTCATATTAAGTGTCGTTTTAGTCTTTGAATTTTGTTTTAAAATAAGTGTCGTTTTGTGTTTTCAATGTAGATGTTTTGTAAAATTTCCAGTTTTGTCCCTACTAATTTAATGTTTTAACCAATGAAAAAATAATAAAATATATAGATAATGGGTAAAACAGAAAATTTAATTGTTTTCTTAATATATGTGCAAAAACCTTAAACGACACTTATTATGAAACAGAGGGAGTATTCACTAGAGACCAAAATCATGAAATTCTGCGACCGTATTTCGTAGCACACGAAACTCAGTGGAGAAAATCACGAGTGGCACACAATTTGACAGATTCAAGGGAAATGTTGGCGAGAATCATTAATAGTCGAGTGCGTATCTCGTTAATTCATTATTTTTTTTGGTCTTTATACAAATAATTAAAAATTAATCTAAACAAAATGTATGCACAATATGATTTGTTTCATAAGATCGTTTACCTCCTTTCAAGAGATCCCCAGCAACTAAATCTCTCAGCATAAATAAATTGTTATGTAGCAGACAGCAGTAATAAGAATATTCAAGTGGCTAGAAGTACTACTTAATTTTTATCATATATATTAAACATCATTGCTTATATTATTTTTTTATTTACGCATCAATTTACTAACGTTCAGTTAAATTTATATAGTTACCAAGTCATGGGTGATGGTGCATGCTTAACGTTCTCGTGAGTAGATCCTAATAAAAACTCGCAATAGTGACATGCATGATACATGGTATATATATTGTGATTCAAATATTAATACAAGATTTGAAGAATTTTTTTTTTTTTAATTTAAGTTTTGAAGATTGTTACATATGATTAGTAAAAAAAAAAAGAGTTTACTTCGAAGATGTTTGTGTGAATGCGTTTATATTGTAAAACGGAATGAATATTGCTGTCAAGAGTATATGAAAGATTCAATTATAAGCAGTTAATGCTTAGATCTGAAGTTAAACCAGACAAGTTGTTGTGTCAAATTTCAACCTAGATAAGTCAATGAATTCTAAATTCTTATAATTCTACAATGATCATATGATTTAAAATGTTATTCAGAACATAAAATTTGATACTAAACTTGTGATTAAAAAAGGATAGGAGTCCCATGGATAAGGGGAACAGTCGCATCTCCAAGTCAAAAGGATCCTCCAAATCAGAGGAAAGGTTCGGTTCCGTAGAGCAATCACCAAATCGAAAGTACGAAGGAAACGAAGGATGCATGGGTCCCACACGCAACTTATATTAGTGGAACAAACTTTATTTTATAATCTTATCATTAAAATTCTAATTAATTCGTGATTATAATAAATCATCATTTCAAGAACTTGCTGTGAGATAACAACTGGAAGTAAAAATAGTATTAGATTATGTTGCGTCCTTCCATACTTTCAGCATCCGTTAATTTCACTCATACTACGTGGTATGTTGTTGTTAAATCTTAACTAAAATGTAGTAGTTTATTCGGTTTTTAAGCAAATTTCATTTCAGTTCACACTTGATATTTACTCGAAGTTATCATCAATTCAAAATAATTAAATTTTGATTCAGATTCAATGTGAGTTTTCATATATTAGAAAAAAAAAACATTTTAATCGAAAATAAATCAAATTTTAGTTTTAGCAAGTTCAAATAATAAGCTTTTAATTTAGTCATTATATATGGTGTTTCTGTTATAGGGAAAAATGCCAAAAAAATCCTCAACTATTTTTTATTTGGAAGTTTAATACCTAATTTTTTTCGGTTGGAAAAAAAATACATATACTAATTATAACGTGAGAATTAATACCCAAAAAAATAAATATTGTTGTTTTCATACTCACGATTTCATAATAAAATTTTAATTCCAATTTTACCCTTATTTTCTTAATTAATTAATAATTTTTATTTCAAAAAATCTGTTGGTTCTCTTTTAACCGGATTAAACCGAAATCAAAACCGGTTATCACCACCCCCAAATTTTGTTGTTGTCGTCGTGTTAATCCTATGAGCTTTCTCAATCCAACAAATCAACAAGCCAATTCTCAATCCCAGCTCTATACACTTTCCAGAGCTTCCCTCTTCCCCAACACTTGTTCACCCATTCCACCGACTCTTACCTTTGCAAATTCTTCTCTAGAAACATGGAGAAGCTGCTGGGAATATGTGGCCATGGTCCTGCTCCTCGTTGGCTTACATCTCCACCCGTTTCTCTCTGCCTCTTTCTCTACTTCTTCGAGTCCCCACGAACTACACAGGAAATAAAGCGAAAGTTCGAAACTTTAAAGAAGCAAAACCCCAACTCCTTGGAAACACGACCGTGGCGTCGGTGCCAAGCTCATTTTAGCAAGGACAGAGCAGAGGACGAGACACATAAACATGTAATTTGCGAGTGAAACAGAGATTTGTCTATTCTAATTGTATCATCCTCTAGTTTGCGATTGAATCGGAAATTTGTCTACTCTAATTTTTAGTTTCAATTAGATTTGCAAATTCTCTACAAAATGAAAATCTGAATTTAAAATTAATTCATAAACCAGATGATTCTCGATAAAATAAGTGAAGAAGAAGAAGTTGTAATCGGGTGAAGAAGTTATAATCTAAGTTTAGGTAAATTAGAATCAAAAGCTCAATTTGGTTCTATTTGAAACATCATCTATCTCGCCGGTGGAAAGCTCATCCGAGTTTCTTAACACGACGACGACGACAAACTTTGGTGGTGTTGTTAACTGGCTTTGATTCCGGTTTGATCCGGTTAAAAGAGGACCAAAAGATTTTTTGAAATTAAAATTAGTAATTAATTAAGAAAATAAGGGTAAAATTGGAATTAAAATTTTATTATGAAATCGTGAGTATGAAAACAACAATATTTATTTTTTTAGGTATTAATTCGCACGTTATAATTAGTATATGTATTTTTTTTCCAACCGAAAAAAATTAGGAATTAAACTTCCAAACAAATAATAGTTGAGGATTTTTTTGGCATTTTTCCCTTCTGTTATATGACCAATACATACTCGACTTTCTCTTTAAGCTTCATTAAAAAAAAAGTTACAAACTATTGAAAAACCCCCGAAAATTTAGATACTTTATTAGAAAATACAAACTATTGAAGAAATTTTCCTTTTGTTTCAGTTAAAGTTAAACCTTGTAAAAAATTACATTTTATAAACTTATAACTAACTTTTATTGACAAAAACAAACTTATTGTTTCCCCGTCAAATGTTTTTGGCCATATACAACTGATAACTTCCATGTAGCTGCTAGAGTAAAGTGATAAAATAATGATAAGAGAAAATTTACCTAATGACCATAGACTTCTGAAAAACACGGCTAATATATTTGAATATCATATAATGCAAATACGCGGATTCAACCATATAATGTCAACCTCTATATGCACAACTGTCTATCTCCACCTTATTATAAAATAAAATAAAAAATTTATAACTCTGTTTTCCTCCAAACATTCTCTTGTATATATACTCTCATCTCTTCTTGGATCCTCTCCTAAAAACAAACATAAATTCTTCATAGCTTTTGCTCCAATTCGATCTTTCTTCGCATAATGGGAAACTATGTCTCTTCCGCACTAAGCAAAACGTCGTCGTCTTCTTCTTCATCATCGGCGGCGAAAGTGATTCTCCCGGACGGTGGAGTGCGTCACATTCACGCGCCGATGAAAGCCGCCGAGCTTATGATGGAGATTCCAAGCTTCTTCCTCGTCGACGCTAAGTCGTTAAAGATCGGTCGGAAGTTTTGTCCGTTAGCAGCCGATGACGACCTTCAAATCAAAGGCTGCCACGTGTACGTAGCTTTTCCTATGACGCGTGCCACGTCAGCTGCTAATGCTTCGGATTTGGCTCGGTTATTCGTAGCTGCTAAGAAACAACGCCGCCGCGTGGGAAGTGATCATTCTTCCGGCGCTGTGAAACACTGTCATAATAACGGAAGGGTTTCGCCGGACGGGGAAGAAGATGACGTCAAGGTGATATCAGCGGGATCAAAGTTGAATTTAGAAGATATTGAAGAGTTCTCGGCGGCGGAGTTTATGCATAGGATCTCAGTTTCAAAATCTAAGAAACCAAAGTTAGAAACTATAGCTGAAGAATCTTTGTCTTAAACAGAAAAATGAAATTTCATTTTTCAAAACTTTTTTGTCATTTTTATTTTTTGTTGTTGGTTTGTTAATCCACTCCACGCAAGTGGTTTCTCTTTTGTGGTATTAATGAACAGAAAGAGACATTAGTCGAGAATGAACATGTGATTTTTTTAATATCTTTTGTCCGTTTACATGAAAAGCAATTCCTTTTGTTACTCGAATAGTTGAAAGTTGAAACATTCATTAGCTTTTTCTTTGGATTTTATTTCAAGAAAGACAAGATAAAATTATACAATTGATGACACTTGCAAAAAATGTTAATCATGAATAAATAGCAAAGTGTATTTGGCAAAACAGTATGAACTATATAATTTTTGTTTTAACACCAAATCGAGGTAAGAGGAGCTAGCATTACACAGAACCATTTGTAATACACAAATTGTTGCACAAAACTGAAGTAAGGGGTGAATTGAAATTTGAAGGAGTATATAGAATAGAAGAAGCCTAGGGTTTTCCAAGTAACGAGTTGCTTTGGGAGAGAATATTTTTAAATCTTAAAAAAAAAACTATTTTTATTTACTTAAATTCACTCTCAACAATTGATTAAAAAAAATATTAAAACTATAAACCATTTAAATGTATTATGTATATATCGATAAACAAAACAAACACGATTTGATTCGTAACATAATATACGAATCTGCGACTTAAGATATCTAATTATAGTAGTCATTTTCACGTAAAGAGATGTGTTGGTCATGTCGGTTAAATTTTTTTTTTTTTGTTTGGTTGCAATATTTAGTAATCTTCAATTTTTAGAAAAAAAATTAAGTGCGTCATCAATTAATCTATTAATTAAATAATCACGTATTTTGTTTATCCTTAAACCCGAATAATAATAATAACGTGCCCATTGGTCTCCTTGATACGACGCCGTTGCCGCTCGTCGCCGTTCGTCTCCTCCTTTGATAATATATCTCCCGATTCCCACCAAAATCAAACGCAGTAGAAGGACGATTCTCGCCGGAGATTTCAATTTTATCACGATTCAATTTTTCCATTGCAAGGCCAAGGTTCGATTTTTTAATCTTTTTTTTTCCAACGAGCGCCGGTGACGATTTAGGGGTTTAGGATGATCGTGTTCAATCCTTGATGAATCAATCTACACCAAAGAGAAAGTGAAACATTGTGTTCAATGGGTGGTGATGAAAATCTTCCTGACAAGCCTCTGGATGAGAAGGTTTCATTGGATTTGACTTGTGGTAAGGAGGAGATTTTGGAAGAGCTTAGGATTTGTTTGCCCAAATGGGTTACACAAGAACAAGTAACAGATATGATTAGAGGGACATGTAGGAATATAGTTGAAATTGTTGATAATTTTTATGAGCACGAGACTAAATTCTATGAGCAAGTCTCTGCTGTTATATCTTTCACGTCTAGAGATGGGATTGGTTCGTGTAACCACGAAGCACTTGTTTCGAATCTGGAGTTTATTCACTGTGAAACCGAGCGGAGTGAAAGTTGTCAGCCATCGCAGTTTCACAAGCTTAAGAGCATGAGTAGTTCTCAGAAGAGCAGCATTTCTCCTGTGAAGAGGAAGAGAAAGATAAAAGGTAAACCAAAGAAGAAAGGGAAAGCTTGTTCTAAGGTAGAATCTGTAGGCCCAAAGCAAGCTTCAATAACTAAATTCTTCAACAAAGTTCCTTCAGATGAAAGTGAAACCAAGGCTTAGGAGGCTGAAGAAGCCTATTTGGAAGTAATATGGTGAGCTGTTTCTGCCAATGCTAATAGAGGGATGAACTGTTGCTTGATGTCAACGGATACTACCTCATTAATACTGCAGAAGCGAGAATGTTGGAAGATTGGATTTCGCTTGCTCATATTCAACTATGAATCTGGAGTTACAATTGACTCATCTTCACAGCAACGATGTACGAAAGATCTTGCGCTGGCACTTTTTTGAAATGTAAGAAGCTTAATGTTTTGTCTACGTTGGCCGCATTGAGAAAGCTTTAATCATATAAGCATACATTGTCATTTAGTTGCAGAATTATCAGTTTTTGAGTCAGTGTTTGATTCCAAAGAGCATTTATGTTTGAATGTTATCTGGTTCCTACTTTTCATTTCCTCATCTTATTCTGGTAATGAGCGTCTGTTGCTTAACTAAATCCAGCGTTTGATTGAAGAGCCTTTTCCAAACTCATTAGCATTGAAGATGGAAGGAAGAACAAAACTGAACAGAAGTATTTTGTCTTCTTTACAATTTCAAAACAACTGATTCTATTATTACTGTTACAAGGCTAAAAGAAAGTAACTTTCTATCCTCAAAATCATGGTTCTGCTGCATTCTATTGAATATGATCTCTAGCAATAGCTTCCATTGTCCTAAATCTTTCTTACAACAAGTTGAATATTGCTTCGCGAGATCCAAGCCATGCCCCATGACCAATGCTATCTTTCCGGTCTCTTTGTCCTGAAAAACCAACATTAGAGGTTTCTGTTTCCACTAAAGATAAAAAAAAAGAACACAAGAAGTCAAGAAGTAGGAGAAAGGTCAGTGTGTAAGTACTTTCATCAGTAGACCAACACACAACTGAAGGGACAGAGTTGGAGAATTTATTTTCAGACATAAGTTGACCAGATTTGATACTCCAAATGCGAGTATAGCAGTCATCTCCTCCTGAATCAAACCCCCAAGCCAAGTAAACGTAAATCATCTCATTATAATCAAACTCTTGATGCTTTTCCAAGATACAACATAGCGGTTATGTTTTCGGAACAAAGGGTTCCTTCTTATTACCTGACAAAAGAAATTGTTCTGACGGGTCAATGCCAAATTCAATGCGAGTATGAGAATTTACATGTCCTTCATATGTCTGTACACCGACCCCTCTTTTAACCATGCGTTGATCGTATAGCTTGATCTAAGAAAAGAGAAAAAATGCTCTTGTCAATCTCGTAGTAAGTATATGCAGAAGCTAGAGCTAGTAGGTACTCACTGTTCCATCCATGGAGCTTGCCATTAAGTACTGATCCGAAGTTTTTAGTGTCTTCAAGCTAGAGAAGGAAGGAGCAAATTAATAAAGTCACAAAAACAAAGAAGTAAAGAGGATTTTCATATATGGTTTCAGTCGTTTATCAACCATGTAAGAGATGACGGCATATAGATTACATGAGACGGGTTTATGTTTCCTTGGAGCTGCAAGAATGACAATTATAGAAAATTATCACCAGAATGTTGCGAGGAAAGCTCAATAGAAAAATATGAAAAGATGTGACCACAAGAAAGTCGTTATATGATCTTAGCAGTACCTCAAACCATTGTTTATTTGTAGTAGTTTGACCAGTTTTACTCGATGATTGATATCGTATCTGGTGTCTAGTGAGCCTTGGAAAAGGTCTCCCTGGTCTCTCACGTAGATCAGCTGACACAATGGCTCCATTTCTGAGTCCGCAATGAACAATGTTTCCCTGGGAAAAGGAAGTAGAAACAAAACATAAATACATGTGTCCTTCAGTAATAAATGAAGACATGACTTTAACTTGTCAGAAAGAGGTTCAGACAGCAACTTGGCTCAAGTTATATATTCAACTACGAGAAACAGTATTGAGCCGTTAGAAAACGATGCATCTCGGAGCTTGGAATAAAGAGAACTTTACCGATTGATGAAATTGTAGAGCAAAAACATCGCTTTTGCTTCGGAGAAAGTATGAACCTTTTCCTGTTTCCAAATCAACCAAAGCAGCTCCTAAGTCGGTACCTGTAATGTATCAAAATCTTTTAATAATTTCCATATGATTCCTGAAATTACTGAACCGATTCCATTTACAGAAAAATGCATTGGTAATTGCTGCATTGCCTTCTACCGTTACTTTCTCTCTAGGTATAACTGTAACTGTAATAAAGAAAAGTCCTGGGTGACAAATATAGAACACCGTAAGAAAGATAAGGTACCAATAGCTGCATGACTCCCACTTATATTGCAATCAGCTGTCCAAATGGTACATTCAGAGGAAACATTCCCTTGGAGGCTTCGCGTAGTAAGTATGTTCACTTCCTCAGCAACATTTAAGATAAAAATCGACCCACGGCCAGTTGATCCCAGTGTAGTTATCCTGTTTTCTCGTGTCAAGATTTTACAAATGGGAAATCAAGACCGAAAGTAAAAGAGAAGACACATTTAGAGGATACAATGCCCGGTTTACGGGGTGGGAGTTTTCAGATGCATCAGATCTTCCAATTAACTCAATAGAAGATATAGTAGATAAGGCGACCAGACAAGGTTGCGGAGGTTTCCATATATACTCAGGTGCTTCCCGTTCTTCTGTATTGTTTTCTTTGCGAGGAAGAACAGAAACTGGATCACACTCGATTACACCATCGTATACTTGTCTATCTTTGGAAACTCTTAGAATGCTGCAAGAACAAACTTCCAAAGCATATCGGTTGGCATGAAATAATTTAAACAGCTCAACTAACTCTTCAATAAATCGAAATACATAAAGTTCCATGAAGATAATAAACATAATTTTTCATAGTCCAATCTTGAACATTGAAAATTCCAAGAAACTGACTAATACATACCTCAAACAACCACCAGCACTGCCTGCTACTAGGATGTTCTTTCTGGTCAAGCCTACAGATGTTTGTACATCAACCTGAAACTGTTTCAAAGCAGTTTCGCCAATGTGTTCTGTGGAACCGTATCTCCACACCTAAACATAAGAAAATGTTTCATATCTGTCTTCTGTAATCTTAAAAAAGAAACAGAAAGGTTAAGTAATAGGTGGTAATACCACAGGATAAGAAGCTTGTGTCTTTTGAATCTCGTCCTTGAAGTTAGACATCTTCTTATTGACAGGAATAACATTGCCATTTAACTCTCGGGAATAAACTAGCTTCAATGCTTTTAGTTTAGTCCTCTTCTGATAATTAATTTCCTGATGCAATTTCCATATAAACTAATCACTGATTCACATAAACAAGGTAAAAGCTAGAGAAGATGGAGAATTCTCATTGATTCTACAAGACGCGACCTTTACACAAAATTTGAAGTAAACCGACCTGTTCAGGCTTTGGGTCTGGTTTTTGTTTCGTTCTTGAAGAAGAAGAAGACTTTGCACCAGGTATAGGACCTTTAATGGGGAAATATCTGTTCTTCTCCTCGTCGTAATAAAACCCAGGAAGTTCTGAAAAAAAAACAAAATCCAACATCAAAATCTCAGATACGCAATTGAAAATAGAAGAATTCGTCGAGGAAGAAGATTCAAAGACCTGGTTTCATGTTGTGTCGGAGTCGACTCTGTTCTCTCTGTTCTTCTCAGACTCCATTAAAGGCGATATATAAATAGCTTTTAGGTTTTGGTTAAACCAAGGAAGCTTAAGAGAATTGAACCGGAAACGTGTATTTTATTCAATTGTGGTTTAAACTGGACCGGTTATGATCCGGTTTACAATAGTGAAAAACTGAAAACTAAAACGCATATCTTTTTGTTCACAACAACTTCAACATTATTATTAAAACTCTCCACAAAGCTTTTAGTTCTTGTGCTGTAATCTCCCACTCTCAGCACCAGCGAAAGGATCGATGATGACGTTAACCACTGCGGGTTTTCTTGCGGCGAACGACTCAGCGAGACTGGATTTAAGCTCATCAGGTGTTTCCACAATATAACCTTTGCCTCCAAAGGCTTCAATAAGCTTGTGGTAGCCTGCATTAGGAACAAAAGATGTTGGTGCTGGATCTTCTTTATGAGGACCGGAGATTTCTTCAGGACCCCTTCGATCACCACCATATACACCACCATTGTTGAAGACTATAATCACCACAGGTAGATTGTATCGAACCAACGTCTGCAATCATCATCAAAGAAAAACGCTTATCAATATAAGATTCAGACAAAAGACAATTCCACATTATGCTAATATTATGTTAAATGTTTTTACTACCTCAACTTCCATGGCGCTGAATCCGAAACCAGAGTCTCCTTCAACCGCGACAACAAGCCGATCAGGAGAAGCAACAGCAGCAGCAATACAATAACCTAAACCAACACCCATTGTTCCCCAAGTTCCTGCATCAAGCCTTGTCCTTGGCTCTTTCTGAACCAAAACCGATCTTCCTACATCCATTGTATTAGCTCCTTCTGATACCACAACAGGACTCGGTCCTTCCACCGCCAAAATCGCATCTCTGATTATCCTCATTGGAGTCAAGAAATTGAAAGGAACCACATCTTTAGCAAGCTGTGCCTCCATCTTCTCACCGTTCTCTTTCGCCTTCTTCGAAATCGATTCCACCCATGAATTCGACTTCCCCAAACAAAAAGGATCGTCTTTTATCTCCCTATTCAACAATCCAATCACAGTTTTAGCATCTCCAACAATCCCCAAATGAGGTTTCCTAAGCTCAATCTCTTCCTCAGAGACATCCACCAATATAAATTTCACATCTTTATCCCATTTCGGCGACTCTCCGAAATGAAGAAGCCAGTTAAGCCTAGCTCCAACCACCAAAGCAACATCACATTTCCCAATAGCAAGAGACCTCGCCGCAGTCGCCGAGAGCTCGTGTGTGTCCGGTAACAAACCTTTACCCATCGGAGTTGGTAAGAAGGGTATTCCAGTAATTTCAACAAGCTTCTTCAGCTCATCCTCTGCTCTCGAATAAGCAGCTCCTTTACCAAACACAATCAATGGCCTCTCAGCTTTCCTCAGCAACGAAACCGCCGATTCAATCTCCGATCTCAGAGACTCACGAATCGGTTCTTGCTTTCGAGATTTCACAATCTCATCCACCAATTTATCAGCTTCCGATTCCGAAATCTTCTGACGCAACACATCAGTCGGAATATCCAGATAACACCCACCGGGTCGACCCGAAACAGCTCGATCCAAAACCCTAGAAACACAATTAGGGATTTCACGAACATCTTTCGCTTTCTCCGATAATTTCGAAAAAGCTTTCACAGCTTCGATCTGATCAAGCTCCTGGAAATCTCCACGACCAACATCTCTCTGATCACAAGAACCAGAGATCATCACCATCGGCCAAGTATTAGCCCAAGCGTTGGAAAGACCCGCAAGCCCGTGAACACAACCCGGACCCGAAACCGTAAGAAGGATACCGGGTTTACCCGTGAGGTAACCGTAAGCGGAAGCGGCGTATCCGGCGGATTGTTCGTTGTGGAAGGCGATGAAACGTATACCAAGAGCCATGGCTCGGCTAGCTAGAGACGTGACGGGAATTCCAACGACGCCGAACATGTGGGTGACGCCGAGATGAGATAGTGACTTGGCCACGAGAACGTTGCCATCAATTGACGGTGGAGTGGTTGCTGAATTATCCGCCATTTTTTTACAGATGCTTTTCTTGATTTGCTCAAGTTTCAGTTTGTTTCTTTATATAGGCATATTTGATCTGTGTTTTACTCTTACTTGTACACGTAATTATGTGTTTTGCATTAATGTCTACTATTAGCCTATTATTGACCAAAAAAATAATTTTTGCATTATTTTGTGTGTTCTCTAAAATTTTATCTACACTTGTACACGTGATTATGTATGTGTTTTGCTAATTTAAAAGTTATCTGTACATAGCAAATAGTAAATGGTAGTAAATTCTCAACAAATTGATACCACCAAACTATTCTTGAATTATAAAAAATAAAATAAAAAACTATTCTTGAATTTCTTTTAATTTTTATTTGTTGCAACTTACATTATTCAATAACAAAGTAGTATGAAAAATAACTTAAAATACGAAGGATCCAATAGAATATATCTTTGGTTTTGGCCACTACTCACTAGCAAGTCCTACTCACCTAATCTTCTCAATAATTTGGATGAAATGATAATTTTTTGAGTTCAGTTTGGTTTGGTACAGGTGACCTTGTTTGCACAGCCCTTGAGGGCTGCGACCAGGATTGTTTTGTAGTTAGCAAAGAAATACAAATCAAAATTGGATTTGTGCTTTTTATATAAAGTGGATGATTTTGACCACGACAAAACTAGAGCACCACTCAAAGATTTCTCATGATCAAAATGTATATTATTATATAGAGTATATGCGACTCTACAAAACATAAACATTGTTCTCCTACGGTAGTGAATTCCACAACGGATTGAGCTAACATTTTTTAAAACTTTCTCTAATCTACAAATACGTTTTTGGAATGTCAACATCATATGATTTTTATCAAATAATTTAATAAAGAAAACAGAAGAGCTTGACAAAAAGAAAAAAAAAACAGCAACGTGTGGAACCATTAACAATCAAACATCTTTAATGGCACGCACGTCCTCTCTCCAAATTTTTCCTCACGTATACATACGCTCAAAACATTCAAGAACCAATGCTAAGGTTCCGATTTGAGTTCTTTTTGTTACAAAAACATGGCAAGATCGCTCAAGAAATCAGCCAAGTTGAGTCTAAGAAGAGTCCGGATCAATTCACCTTCGATTAGGTTCAAACCGGACTCGAGTTCCATAGAAAGAGACCAAAGAATCGAGTTTCTAGGCGAAAATGGTGATGATGCCGGATCCGGAGGAGAAGAAACCAAAGAAGAAAACAATGAAAGTGAAGAGGTTGAAGATAAGGAAGAAGAAAGAGTCAAAGTAATTGTAGAGGAGGAAGAAGAGAAAGAACAAGATGATGGCAAGAGCTTAAACACTGGAGGCGGAGAAGGAAAAAAAGAGGCGGTGGCAGCGGTTGAGGCGGTTGAGGAGGAGGCTGAAGGCGGGAACAGAGTAATGGTGGTGGTTGATAAAGCGCTTGCTTCTACCGGAGCTTTAGAATGGGCTATTACGCATACTTTACAACCACAAGACACTCTTTTTCTGTTATACTTTGCAAAACCGTTTAGAAAAAGTTATTCTCTTTCTCTCCTCTTGTTCATTTTTCTTGTTTAAGGTTTGTTTGTTTGGCTAATGAGGTTTTTTTCGGATTGGGTTTTAGGCAAAAGGAAGAACCGTAAACGCGAGGTGAAAACCGATGAATTGGTCCATACTTTGAAGAAACTGTGCCAAACAAAGCGTCCCGGGGTGAGTCAAACTTGGTATTCGATGGTTTGTTTATACGTATAAATGAAAGCCACACTATATACTATTTTGATCAATTTCTTTTTCTAATTGGAGATGTGTGGATTTCTTCTATATATGTCAGATAGAAGTGGAGATAAGGAGGTTAGAAGGGAAAGACAAAGACAAAGGACAAAAGATAGTTGAAGAAGCAAAGAAACAAGAAGTGAGCCTTTTAGTGGTTGGACAAGAGAAGAAACCTCCGGTGTGGAGGCTTTTGAAGAGATGGGCATGGAAGAGACGCCGTGGACACGGAGGTGTTCTCAAATACTGTCTCGAAAATGCCTCTTGCATGACAATAGCAGTTAAACCCAAGAACCGTAGGCTCGGCGGTTACTTAATCACCACCAAACGACACAAAAACTTCTGGCTCCTTGCTTGAGAACAACGCAAGTTTTCCTCTTTTGTGTTTGTATCATCAAAAAGCTTTTTTACGTTTTCGCCTTTTTCATATCCCATGAATGAAACAAGCTTTGCTCCAATACACAAAAAAAGTAAAGAGGCTTTGGTTATTGAAATACAATGTATCTGCACAAGAATTATCAACAATTTTCCCTATCTTCTGCTGCTTCAATTGGTGAATAATTCCAAGATTCTGTTAATTAGCACAACAAATTGGAATAAGTGAGACTTCTTGGTGTTTGCTACCTTTTCTTTCTTGAGTTGAGTTTACATGGTAATAGTTTCTGATTTGATTCAAAACTACTGAACCCAATGCTTATAAGCAATCCGGTGAAGCTGATCATACCCTGCAAGAACTCCCGCTCCTGCTACTCCAAGAAGCATGTTCGCAGTAACTCCTCTATATAGCGCATAGAACCCTTCTGATTTCATTATCTCTGTTAAGGCGTGAATAGCATTCCGGTATTTTACAGGTTGTCCTGATGTAAGCATCATTCTCCTCCTAAGCGTGTCAAAAGGATAAGCAATGACGCCTGCAGAGGTAGTAATGCTCCAACCCAATAGAAAGCTAGCCAAAAAATTTCCCTGTCACAGAATCAAAGAACAGTTTTTAGCTATTGTTTGCTCTAGACTAAACAATTTAAAACGGCATACATAGAAGACATTACCTCTAAGGAACCGACTAGAACACTGGGTTTGATGGTATCGTACATCCCAAAATACATTCCTCGGTAAAGAGTGATTCCCACTATTGACACACCAAATCCACGGTAAAGACCTTTAATGCCATCGCTCGACAAAGTTTTACGATAAACATCGATCATCCCTTTAAACTGTCTCTTGCCATTAACAGAACATTCCTTTGCATCAGTGCCTAAACGGGTCCGCGCATAATCCAGATGGTACAGAAACAAGGAAGTTGTTGCTCCAGCAGCGCTTCCCGAAGCTACATTTCCAGCAAACCACTTCAAGTAACCATCTTTCTCTTTCGAACATCCGAGAAGGTTCTTGAAGTAACCTTTAAATGCAAAGTTGGAAGCCTAAGAGCAATTAAATTTAGTGACAATAAGAATTTAACACAAATCTGAGCACATTGATTAAATGGGCAATTGCAGGCAAATTGAATCCATGGAAGTACCTGTGTAGGGAAATATCGAATGACATTGGCTTGATTTCCTCTCCAAAAGGACAAAACACCTTCTTCTCTAAAGATTCTGGCAAAGCAATTACCCAAACCAGTGTAAGGTCTTATGAGATGTCCTGTCTTTATCATCTCTCCTTGATTCTGAAGTAAAAGCTTCACCCTTTCGATTGGAGCAGCTGCAGATTTGGCAACAATGGCTGCAGCACCTCCCATCACAAAATCCGCAGAGAATCTCTCGGATTTTCCGACCAAAGCCATCCTCTTTTTCCCCACCTAATTCAATACCAACGAATCAGAAAATATTCTTTACCAATAAATATAGATGTCATAGTCAAACAGTTTCTTCTGGATTCTAGAAATTTCAAATCCTAAAGCTTAAAACCCCCAAAAAAAGGAACAAAGTTTCTAACTTTAATACAATCAAACACCGAATCAAAAAGAACAAGAATTGTAAAAAGGAAAGGTTTTCAAGTAAAAAACCTGGAGATTGCTAAATGATTCCGCCGCAGAGAGAAGAACTCGGCGGCGAAAGATTGATTTCCAAGTCCAAGAGAAGAAGAGGAGGCGATTTCGTTTTCGTTGTCGTTGTCGTTTTTGAGAACCCAATAAAATAGAAAAGAGATAATCATTTCTGTGAATTGAAAAGCTGGAGGTGGAGGACAGGGCAGGAGCAAAGGATGGTTTTTTTTTTCTTTACTTTAAAAAGTTTTGTCGTCCTCGAATTTGAAACCAGGATCTGAAAATTTCTGGTTCGATTAAAACCGGACATTTTAGTCGAGAATTAATGGTTTAGTAAAAACCGGAGATGGTTCGGTATATGGTGACTGATCTGTGTTTCTTTGCTCTTTTTCCCCGTAAAGGTTTAAACTTTAAGTTGCAGAGAGACTGAAGAGCGAAGCAATGGAATCAATGACGCCAATCTCGTGCCCTACGACTCCTCGTTGGAACCAAGATAGGCCATTTCTCACTGGCCGCTTTCATCAGGTGCTCGATCTTTAGTTTTGTTTGATTTTAGTTCTCTCTAATTCGTTCAAATTATATATTTAATTGTCGACATTGGTTAACTTTTGAAAAAATGTATAGTTTTGACAATGGGTTTATCTCAGGAAACGAGGGCAAGCTCCAAGTTTGCTGATTCTAAGAGGTTTACTTTAGACTCGTCTAGGTATTTTGAAATTTTATGCTAAAAATTAGTTATACATATCTCTGTTTCAACCTCCAAAGTCAATTCCTTTTTCATCTTATTCTATAGAATCATTGATTTTTCAACTCTCCATTTGGTTTCAGCAGTTCTGGAGTAGAGCAGGCAATTGGCTGCTACGACACACCGGTTCAGGTTTGTGTCATTTTACAAAAAAAAAGTCTCTCTTTTTTTATTTCTTGCCTTCCATTTATTCTGTAACCTTGAAACTGGTGGTGGTGTCCTTCAAGTTTGGGTTTGTGTAGTTTTTACAAGTTGGCGTCATTGTAAGTGAAGATGGTTTCTCGTTTTTGTGGCATAGACTAGGATAATTGATCTGAGCCAGACATTGTGGAACTTGCTAACCTAGGTTTAGATTTGGTGTAACCTCCTTTGTTATGTCCATTTCAGTAAAACAAATTTGTCCCTTTTGGCATGCAGGAACTTATCGTCATTGATGATCTCTTATCTGCGTTGGTTGGAATTGAAGGGAGATATATATCAATTAAAAGATTCCATGGGAAGGAGGATAGTATAGCTTTTCAAGTTGATCCATCAATGGATTTGGCACTACAGGTAAGTAGTACTCACACAAGAACTTTTGGTTCCTATCCTGAACATTTTAATCATGATGGTCTACAGTAGTCAACTTGAAAAAAACCTGTGGTTTCTAACCATTCTCGATCTGTTCATTTTAGAACTACTGGAATTAGCGCCTATGTACAAAGTCTTTCACATTTTGAGACTGTTATATTGATGTTTGCAAGCTGTATATTTATGTTTATGGAACTTGATGCTGTGTTGTTTGAAGTATAAAGCATTTCATTGGTGTTCTGACTTCTTGAAAGTTTAATTATCTCCGAAGTCCAACCACATGCATTACTATTTTATGTCTAGGGTGGTTCTTCTCTCTTTCGAATAGGATTTATAGATGCTATAACAAATTAACATTGTAATTCTTATTCTAATTGGGTCTTCTGAAATATATATTGACCGTTGCAAATAATTTTGCAGGAATTGGCAAAAAGAATATTCCCTTTATGTGAATATTATCTGCTGATTGACCAATTTGTGGAGTCAAGCTCGCAGTTCAAGAACGGGCTAGTTAACCATGCATTCGCGGCTGCACTCAGGGCACTCCTCCTTGTATGTGATATAGGTTGCTAGCTTTGTGGAAATTGTGATGCATTGTTTGTTGAGTTATTTTTCGTTCCCTTTCAGTTACATATGGGGGTTTTTGCGCTGGATATGGATTTATAAACTAATAGTCAACTTTGGGAATTTACTCAGTTAACTAAAAGCATGAACTTGGAAAGCTCATTTTAGAATGCTTTTAGTCTATTTATTGGGTTTCTTTCTTGTCCACTGAATTGGTGTTTTATCACATTTCTGAGTGTGTGTATATGCGTACGTATGAATATCTAAGATGACGCATATAGCTCTTACTGTCTTTTTTGTTCCAAGTTCTTGCCGTCTCTGTAATCCCTCTCTTATTATTGCCCCATTGAATAAACTGATAGTCTGATTCTTTTCTTTCCATTTCACATGTTGAGTTTCGTGTCTAACCAATGTCATGCATTGTTTGGACTGAGGATATCATTTTGTGTTAGCTTTGAGGTAATTTGACAACATTATTTGCTATTGCTACAAGTATTAACCATTCTCTCTTTTACCAGGATTATCAAGCCATGGTGGCACAATTGGAACATCAATTTCGTCTTGGAAGACTTTCTATCCAAGGATTATGGTTTTACTGTCAGGTCTGTCTTTCTTCAAATAATCCAAGCTACAGGTTACGTAAACATTATACTGATCGATTGTTTTTCGTATCTCTCAGCCCATGATGGGATCCATGCGCGCATTGGCTGCAGTAGTTCAGCAGGCTTCGACGAAGCATTTTGTGGGTTCTGGTGTTCTTAATCTCTTGCAAAGTCAGGTAGATTCCTGCTTTGGTCATTAAAATATTTTGGGTTTTTTTTGGTACTAGAATTAGCTTTCTTATTAAATGTCCTAATCTTGAAGACTATCATGCCTAGGCTAAAGCGATGGCTGGTGATAATTCAGTGAGGTCATTGTTAGAGAAAATGACGGAGTGTGCAAGCAATGCATACCTGAGCATATTGGAAAGGTTGATTACCCATGCCTTTTCTTTTCTTGCTCGTAACTAGATTCATATTATAAAAAAAAAAACGTTTTGCTATATTCTCTGCCCTTTTCCCTTTGTTATTGCTTGTGGAATGCTCGGATAATCTAAGTCCAACCTGTGACTATGTTTTTCCTTTGTTTGGAAGGAGTGATTGACGAACATGTTTGTTATCTTTTGGTTTGGCAATCTGTACATGGGTTTCTCTATTTGTTAGATAGCTTATAGTATTGTTAGATGTGTCAACTGACTTTAGTTAATGTTTAATTAAGGTGGGTCTATGAAGGGATCATTGATGATCCGTATGGGGAATTTTTCATTGCCGAGAACAGGTCTCTTAAAAAGGTACTTCGATTTTTGCTCAGCTCGTCTGCACAATTGTGAATTGCTTGATCTGACAATGTCAATTTTTTCGTACAGGAGAGCCTCAGTCAGGACTCTACTGCTAAATATTGGAGCCAAAGATACAGCCTCAAGGATACTATTCCTGGATTCCTTGCAAACATTGCTGCAACAATATTGACCACAGGGAAATATCTAAACGTTATGAGAGAATGTGGGCACAATGTTCAGGTATGATTGTGGGTGAATTTTCTGTTTATTAATACAATTAACAGTGTTTGTGACATTGCACACGACATTAGCTGATTTATTTTAACAGGTTCCCATCTCAGAGAGATCTAAGTTAACAATATTTGGTTCAAATCATCATTATCTTGAATGCATAAAGGCTGCTCACGAATTTGCCAGTATAGAGCTTGTGAATCTCATCAAGGATAAGGTAATAAATTGTGTTATGATGACTGCGTCTTTGATGTCATTCCTTGTAAATGCACCTCTCTGACCATCAGTATATGATTCAGTATGACCTCATTGGAAGGCTTCGATCTATAAAGCACTATCTTCTTCTCGACCAGGTATGCTGGTTCTGTTCATGAATAAGCAGTTATCGTCAGAGTTCTTTAGACTTTCCTAGGCACAAATTTATCAATGTGAAAAGCTCGCCCTTTAGTTGTTTTCTTCAGTCATTGATACTCTATCAACTGTTTAGTTTCTAATTGATTTTGGTACAACAATGTAATGAATTACAGGGTGATTTCTTGGTTCATTTTATGGACATTGCTCGAGAGGAGCTCAACAAAAAAGTGCATGAAATATCTGTTGAAAAGTTGCAGGTACATTTTTCCCCTTTAGAGCATGATCAAAAGATTAGACAAAGCTTCTTACCATTATTCAATCGTTATGGCCTCTACTTGTTTGCTGGAATCTAAATGGATGTGTATTATTTAGTCTTTGCTAGATCTTGCTCTACGTACCACAGCGGCTGCAGCGGATCCTCGCCATGAAGAATTGACTTGTTGTGTGGTGAGCAGTAAATTTGTCTTTTCCTGGATGTGATCAATTTACAATGTTTGTACGTTATATGTTCTCACTTTGCATTCATATCTTAGGATCGAGCTTCATTGCTTACAACTTTGGGAATGCACAAGGACCCTGATAGCAATAGTATTGAGGACCCAATGAGCATCACTGGTCTAGAGACATTTTCCTTGAGCTATAAGGTCTGCTCCTTTCTTGCCTTGTCTGCACCTACCTGTGTGTATCCGGATTCGAACTATTTTGTTAGTCGTGATACTATTAGTGATTGTTATATATAACTACTAAGTCGCTTCTAGATTCATCATTTATACTTATTAAGTAATCGACAAATGCATATTCGATTGGCTACTCAATTGTTTGATATGCTGGTTGTGGCTTTGTGTTTCAGGTTCAGTGGCCACTATCTATTGTCATATCAAAGAAAGCATTGTCAAAGTACCAGTTAATTTTCCGCTTTCTTTTTCACTGCAAACATGTGGAACGCCAGCTTTGTGGTGCTTGGCAGATACATCAAGTATGGACTGATATAATATTTGTAGCTTGTAAATTATTTTATTTTTGGTTTCTCTAACAAACTGCTGTGAAATTCTACAGGGGATTCGGTCTATGAACTCTAAGGGTACAGCAATTCCTAGATCATCGCTTCTCTGCCGTAGCATGCTTAAATTCATCAGTAGCCTTCTACATTATCTTACATTCGAGGCAAGTCGTGATTTCCTGTTTGTTTTGTTTGCTTTTAACACTTATGTTTGCTATCAGAATGGAATCTGGATTTATTTATTTAAAATTTTTGATTGTCTATCCGTAGCTCCTATTTTCCTGATTTTGTGGTGTAAATCTCTGGAAGACTGACTTCTAGAATTGCTGATATATACTCTGTATATTGAATCCAGATATCTCTGCAGTTGTAAAAAGCATACTTACAAATGTAGGCGCTTCTTGCAAGTGTATGTTTCGAGATATACGTTCTCGAAAACGTGAGTTACAGATTCTGGAGATATGAGTATCAATGAACAGATGAGATAGATCACACCAGAAGTATATAAAGACATAATTCTTTATGAGATGATTTGGTGTTTATTTCAGCAACTATTGGCTCTGGATTTTTTTCTAATTTTATATTTGCTTGCTTTTATGTGGGATGTCTCTTCAGGTTCTCGAACCAAATTGGCATGTGATGCACGATAGACTACAATCCACAAGGAGTGTAGATGAGGTAAGTGTGGAGACCTGCTTTATTTTTGTTTGCAGGGAAAACATTCTTTATTGAACAATGTGCCATCATCTTGCAGGTGATACAACATCACGACTTTTTTCTTGATAAATGTCTGAGAGGATGCTTGCTTCTTTTACCCGATGTCCTTAAGGTTTGCCGATGTTCCATTAAAAAATATGTTTTCTCACGATCGATATAATTATGTGCCAACGAGAGCTGAAATTCTGAACGCACTAGTGAGAGTGTGATGTTTATCAATATTTTACACTCATCTTTACTGATGTTGCAGAAAATGGAGAAGTTGAAATCAGTGTGTCTGCAATATGCTGCAGCCACACAGTGGCTGATATCATCGTCTATCGACATCAATAGCCAGTCTCATCCACAGAAGACAATGATAAGAGACACAACCGTTACAGAATCCATATTGTAAGTAGTAACAAGGAACTGTTTTTAACACTAATGGCTTTACTTTCTTGGCGAATCATTCAGATCCTTCAGACTCCTTTATCAACATCTCTACAAAAGCAGTTGCTGTTAGAATTTTCGAATTTCATATCACGAGATTGTTCTAACATGTCTGCAACGCGTTTTACCAGCAATTTCGAAAGGGAATTCAACTCGGAGTTGCAGAGCTTAGGACCAGTCTTGAGCAAAGGCTCACAGGCTGAGCCATACTTGACTCATCTCTCACAGTGGATCCTTGGTGTTTCAAAAGAATGAGAGGTGAGACTTTTACTAAACAAACTCTGGCAATTCAATTGGTTTTTAATGTCATCAAATGATATTCAGCTTGAGAAGTTGTTATGGGATGTCTGCGTGTGTTTAGTCTTTTGTTGCCGTTTCTTTATTTTATTTGTGAATTTCCACGATGTCTCAGGCTCTCTCTGTTAAATATTAGCGTTCAAGATTTGTGTGGTTTTCACTGGAACTAAAAGTACACTCTTTGAGAAAGTATCTGTGTAACTAAAAAGTAATTTTGTTCGAATCTTCTTTTACAATGCATTTATCTCTCACAATAATTCCAAATCCATCTGTTTTGCTGGCTAATATACAATAAACAAAATCCAATTATGCAATCCAAAAAAAGAAGTGAAAACACTCTGGACAGTACAGAAAAGTTTCAGAAGACGGAAAAAATTTGCTTCAGCAGTTGATGCCACACTTGGAAGTGTCAGGTCCTTTGGTCTTGAGCACAAAAGGATCAATTCTGACCCAAAGCAAAGAGAAGATAGATGCCAATAGCACTGACCAAATCACCACAATGGTTGGTGTTCTGTTCTGTCTTCCCATCAGACCTTTGAGGAATGGGTAGAGATGAACAATGACCCAAAAGGAGAAGAAGAGTTTACCAAATAGAGGTCCCCAAGACTGGTATCCATTGTTAATGGCATCTGAGATGCCTGCAACAACGCCGACAATGTTTATGATCAAGACAGTTGTTGGAGGGATAAGCAGTGTTGTCCATTTGAACGCGTAAAGTTCTCCAAAGTCATCATCATCTGTTGCCTTTGATGTGACTGTGAAGTTTGTGTCAATGCCTGCTAAGATTTTGAGGAGACCTTGGACAACTGCAAAGAGATGAGCTGAGATTCCTCCAATGACCCAGAATTGCTCATTTCTCCACCATTCCTCAATGCTAACTCCGCTCCATCTCAATTCCAAGATTCCCGTTACAATGATCGACATAAACAGTGAGATGAAGAAGAGACTAGCAAATGTGCTTATCTGAAAGAAAATTTGGGAAAACAGATAGTTAGCAAATTTTATGCAGATTTGTAAGCGCTTTTATCTGATGATTTTACTAACCGGTGGCATGATGAATTTGTCAGTAAGGAGACAGATGGCTGGAAGGATACAGTAGGCAAGGAGTGGTATAGATGTGAACGGGTAGATTGTTGTGTTGGCATAAGCAAAACGCTCAAGCCACTTGAGTTTGCCTCCTTTGTAGCCATACCAGAGAGGACTGTGCCGGCTGAAAAATATCTCAACGGATCCGAGTGCCCAACGCAAAACCTGGTTTAACCTGTCTGATAGATTAATAGGAGCTGAACCTTTGAATGCAGGCCTCTTAGGCATGCAGTAAATAGACCTCCAGCCACGGCAATGCATCTTGAAACCCGTCAAAATATCCTCTGTGATAGAGCCATAGATCCAACCCAGCTGCAATTAGGATATACAAAAGTTTCTTACAATGGCCAGCTTCTAAATCACAAATAAGAAGGTGCTGATTCAGTATTATTACCTCAGTTCCCCACTCAGTCTTATCTTCATAACCGCAGCTTATGACGTGGATTGCCTCCTTAAGGAGCACTGCAGGACTTGATGACGGAGGAACGCCACCTTCTTCCATCAAAGTTGAGGTTACAAAGATGGATGATTGCCCAAACTTTTTCTCAAAGTTCATTTCAGACATCAAATGCTCCTTATCACCTTCTGCTCCTACCAAAAAACACTATCAGATCTGCAAGATTCCAACATAAAACTAAATCTACTTCAAGATATGGAGTGATGTTATAAGGTTGTTGGGATAATTTACCTCCAAGGGCTGCTACGTCACCATTCATGTCATTCTTGGAAAACTTCTTATTCTTTCTCCGGCGCCCAAAGCAAGGACAACAACCACAGCTAATCATCTTTGGACGTTTAGGACCCTTTGGTGGTTCATAACCATACAGAGCTTGTCGTTTGAAAACACAACCAGTACCAACATAAACTGGACCTTGGATTCCATCTAGACCTTTCATATTGATCTGTAGCAAACAAGAGTGTAAGCAAAAGGGTATATTTATCTCATAGACCAAAAGTTAAAGAAATATGGATTTTATCTTACATCAAAGAAGACTGTGTTTCTGTTGGCGTAACGATCGTTCGTGTCAATACCGTCGAACCTTTGAGGGAACTGAACATAGCAGACCTTCTTTCCAATCTGAGGATCCATCAAAAAACACATTGCTTCCCTCACGGCCTTGCTGTTGTTCACATAGTGATCACAGTCCAAGTTCAGCATGAAAGGAGCATTTGTGAGTACGCCTGCCACTCGAACCTGACAGAAGTATCATGTTAGGTCCAAGACACAGAGATCAGTTTCTCATTTGGTCCAAGGCAGATCAAGAAAATTACCAGGGCGTTCATGGCGCCAGCTTTCTTGTGGTGCTGAAAACCAGGACGCTTCTCACGGGACACGTACACAAGCCGAGGAAGCTCGTGGCCTTCAACATCAAATCCTCCGCTGTGGCCGAGGAAGACTTGGATCATACCGGGGTGGTCCTTGGTGTTGTTCCCTGGCCATGGTGTTCCATCTTGCATGATCCAACCTTCTAGAGGAACCTTTGAGGCCTTAGCCACGAGAGCATTGATCCTGACCTTGAACTCCTCATATTCTCTCTGCCATAAGTCAATTTCACTTATGAAGTTTAGATTATAGTGAAAAGCTGGGTGGTGGTATAATTAGATCAGGTGATATACACTGACCTTCATGGCTCGACGTTCCTTAACAAACGTTGGGTGGACTTTGTCCTGGAGATAATCAATTTTCAACGTGAAGTACATCTCTGGTGCCCGTGGCTCTATGGAGAATTTCTTACAGAAGGGAACCCATTTTCTTGCAAACTCGGCAGTTTCCGAGAGAGATTCGAATGTGAGCATTGAAGCACCATCGTCAGAGACATAGCAGGAGATTTTCTCAACTGGGTAGTCCATGGCCAAGATTGAAAGCACAGTGTTGGATGTGACGAGGGGAGGTTCCTTCAGCGGGTCCACCGTACTGACAAAGACATCTACAGGGGCAAGCATATTTGGTTCACCTTCTCTCTCGTACCTGTATAAACAAAAAGATATTTATATCCAAACTCCAACTCATAGATTTTAAGACTCCTACTTGAGAATATGTGGATTTTACCTGAGGGAAAGCCGATCTAGATAGGTCTCACGTTCAATGGGGAACCACTTGGGAAACTGATCAAGAATCCAAGAGACAGCGAACCAGATTTCACAGATCACAGAGGTCAGCCATAACCCCAGAGCATCATGCACTGGGTTCAAGAGCCTATACCGTAGAAAAACTGCTAGAATCACAAGCCTAGCCACGATGACCATCCGATATGGATTGATCTTGCTTGAGGCAATGGGCACTTTCCGCGAGAGTGGCTGCCGTGCTTCGTCAATCCTGCAACCATTTCCAATTCCAAAAGTTTGTAAGCATGAATCCAAATCATATAAAACTAATATCTCAGACATATGTTTGTGAAGGCATTACAGTCCCATCTCAGGATCATCATCTGGTTCTGGCCCAAGATTCCCATGCTGGAGCTTCCAGTCATCCATTCTTTCCCGCCATCCTCCCTCACTCCCTACCACATTAAAATTACACACAGAAACAAAAAGGAAAAGAAAAGTGTTGTTAGAAAGCTCTACATGAGTTGCTTTTTCGCTTATATGTGCGTGAAATTCGCTAAAGAAGCAGCCCTTTCTCAAAAATGGTTCTGCTGATGAATTTCATATAACAATGTAAGAACCCCCAAAGTCCATGTTTATAAAACTATGTACCTATCTACTACCAAACTGTTCAATACCAAGCTGGAAGGCCTCATACTTATGATTTTTGCACATATTGAAATATGCGTGAGCCTAATCATCACTGTGAGACGTCCTTAAATTTATATGTAAGTTAACACTATCATGATAACTTTTATATTTACAATTATGAAGGTCTAAGTTTATGCTTGCTCCAACAAGTTACCGCAAGTTACAGAGGACGATGAGACTCACCAGCTTCAGATGATGGATATGGGTGGACACGCTTATGAAGCCCATGTTCTCCATTCCCATAGCCTCCTCCAACAGGGAATTCTCCACTATATCCACCAGCTATAACAGGTGGGAATCTCCCGTTCTCATCATCCTCAGGACCTCTTCCATAGCTCATTTTCCCATAAAGCATAGCCTCAGCAGAATGCTTCTGCTTATCTTGTTCATGTTCGATATTAAACTCATACTCAATATCATCAATATCTTCTTCATCCTCATCTCCCTCCACACGTGGGCTTCCTTCAGAAACCAAAAAAAAAAAAAAAAATCATTCTCTGAGTTCAGACTAAAAAGAAACAGCCTTTTTTAAATTTTCATTGAGACATTTCGTCGAACAACATAAGAGCGGAGGAAGATGAATAAATAATTTACCTCTGAGACGCTTGTAACGAGTCTTACACTGAGGACAGTTCTGTGTACCTTCTCTTCTCTCGTACTCATAGCAAGGCCTACACGCCGGAAAACCACACTCGTTGCAAGCAACGAAGAGGTCTCCGTCTACTGTCAAACCAATCTGATCTCCACATATCTCACAGAATTGTCCATCTAAATTCTTTAGAGGCTTTGGCTGTTATAATAATCCACATAAGTTTCAGTTCGCTAAAAGACCAAAGATTGAAGTAATTTTTTTTTACAGCGATTTAAGTGGTTAAACCTGACAGCTCAATATAATATTAGCAACAAACTTACAAAAGTATTATGTTGGTAATAATGAAAAATATGATTTTTCTACAAAATTGTTGCAAATCTTAGCATACAGATTATAAATTTTCATAATCCGGAAAAAAAAATGATCAAATTTTGATTACCCAAAAATTCGAGTTTTTAAAAATTAATAACGAAACAAATCAGGAAAATGCAGTAATATTTTTACTAGTGAATTGATAAAAAAAAAACACTTTGGTATTGATGAGAAAAAATGGGTTAAGTAATATGAAAAACCTCTTCATGGTTGTGAATGACGACAAGTTCATTACGGTTATGAGAACCGGCGACAAGACCGGCGCTGGCTTCCATAGCAACTGCCGGAGATTAGCAGTGATCGTGAGAGACAATAATTCATCAATGAGAGACGAACAAGTTTGGTTTTTATGAATGAAAAGCTTTTAATTTCTCTCTCTGTATGGTACATAAGTTTGTTGTAGAGTCTCCATTGCCTTCAAGCTAAGCTTTCGTGTTTTTTATTATTTCTTTTAGTTAAAAAGACAATTGTTTTTAGGAAAATTTTCTGCAACTGCAACAAACTCTCACTCACATCCATCAGCTGATATGTCTTCCTTTCGTCGTCGCGGTTTCCTCAAGCTTCCCTTTTTGTCCTTTGCCTGTCTCTCTCGTTTTACTTAACTGTCCTAATCTCATTCCTTCTATTTTCATTTTACCAATTACTCCCTCCGTATTTTAATAAGTGTCGTTTTAGGATTTTATTTTTTTAAAAATTAGATGTCGTTTTCAAATTTCAATGCAAAATTTCTTACTTTTTAATGTTTTATGATGTCATAAAACATTAAAAAGTAATAAATTTTGCATAGAAATTTGAAAACGACATCCAATTCAAAAAAATAAAAATTCTAAAACGACAATTATTAAAATACGGAGGGAGTATATATGTTTATCTTATTCAAAGGATCATATTATTTTACCCTTTACAAAAAAAAAAAAAACTATATATATGTTCGATATGCATACTGATAATTCGTAATCATATAATAAGGCAGTTATACTTTTAAAAATATAATAATTATCTTATTATATAAAGTGATCGGCCAAAATACTAGTAATTTTGAATTAAAATTAGTTAGGGGGTTAAGGTTTGGTGAGAGGAGTGCAAGCCAAGTTACGTTCACTGTCCTTAATTAGGTGAATTTTCTGCATACATAAGCTAAAGAGAATCTATAGATCATTCATATATGCCTTTGAGCTTCTTCATCAGCCTTTCTTGTCCATTCGGTTTCCATGACAATTCCTCTGCGCCAGTCCTTTATTTGAGTCTGCCGATAACAGTCTAATTCATGGGCTTGGCTGGTTTATAAGCGAAACGGGCCGGGCTTTGACCAGCCATGATTATTCTCAAATACAAGAGGGATAATCTTGGGGCCATCATTGGCTGAGCAGGGCCACGACAGCGACCCACCACAAATCTTGGACACATATGTACTCTAGTAGTTTGTGTTAGAGTGTTACTACGTCGTTGTCTGAATTCGAATGAAGCATAATGCATACTAGTTGAAAGGGAAAAAAACATTAAAGATCTGAAACAAGGCACAAACTTGACAAAAAGATCTTTTTCGCATCATTGCTTCTCTTTATCACATTTTCTTGTGCCAATGTTGCAGATAAATCAAAACCAAAATGTACGAAGAAGAATCAAGTGGGCAACTATTGGAATTCAATTTGGGCACGGATCATTATTAACATTGAAACCAGAATTTTGAGTTTGCACTATAATTCCAAAAAATAAAAAACTTATGATATTGCAAACTACAATTTTTTAGTGATACGGTACTAAATTAGACTAGACTAATATAAAAGAAAATAAAATGATCCTTAATCTGAAAATTTTATCCAAATAATCAAAACTATGAAAAAAGTTAAAGAAACTTACCCAAAAAAGGAAAAAACAAAAAAACAGAATCAAACTGTTCACACCACACAAAGCAAACAACTAAAGATCTTTTACTTATTTTTCTAAGCGTCGTTCCAAACTGTAAACGTTGAAGCCCCTTCTCCACCACCTTCACCATGAAAGTACATGTTAGAGCTAACGTTATTCGAAATCGCCACCGGAAAATCTCCTCCCGGAGAATGCTGAATCTGCTGTTGTTGCTGCTGCTGAGCATAATAATAACGATTTCTTGCGTTGTAAGCAATCTCAGCAGCAGTGAAGACATCACAATTAACCGATGTTCCAACAGGGATTGCAAATCCTTGATAACCACCATAACTAACAACATTTCCACAAACGGTAACCGAATCATCAGAAGTCGAGCTATGATGATCAACATTCGTCATGAGGCTGGGCGAGTTGCTCAAAAAGTGCTGTTGTTCCTCCTCTTGTTTGAAACAAACCCTAGTACTCTCGGCAGACAAGTTTCCTCCATTGTAATAACCAACGTACCTCTCCTGCTGTTGCTGCAATAAGCTCAAATCCACTCCCTGATGATGCTGAAACCCAGCATTTTGCCAACCGCTAGCATTATTTGCACTCTCTGAAACGTTATTACTAATCATCATACTTGGAACTGGATTGTTAACGTCCTTGAGACGTTTTGCAGAACTACCAATAGGTAGACTCGGGCTCTCGAGGATTGCTTTAACATTGTATCTGCTCATGTCAAAGTTAGTCACTGCACTTAATCCTCTGAATTTAATGGCTGCAATGTCATAAGCTTCTGCAGCCTCTTCTTGTGTGCCTACATAATTTGTATAATTCACTTAGATCTATATCCCTATTTAATATCTATGGTTTATAGTATTTTTTATTAAAGTCATGGTTTAGAGATTTGATAGAAACGTGTACCGAAAGTTCCCAAGTAGAGGTCTTTGTTACCGGCGACTCTTCCGATCCTAGCTTGCCACCTTCCATGTTGGTGATGCCTTTTGGACCCATTAAAGAAATATTAATTAGATTAATTGTATTTCATAACAATTATTATATATACATCAAACAAAAAAAGATTAAAACATTGTATTGGTTCCATATATAGATGGAATATACGTACCTTGTTACTCCTCGATAAATCGATGCACCACGAGAGAAACCACTACTTTTCCTGCACATTTAAATGTTTATTATATATTCCGTATAATGATTTATTCAATGTTAAGAAATACTAATAAATATAATACGTGATGGGTTTCAGTCATATAATTATATGAAATATGTAAAATGCAATAAATTCAAGAGTTCCATTACCTGCGCAGAGAGGCAACATACTCTTGCCTCGTCATGTGCTTCATCTCTTCTACCTCTTTCTCATATTCACTCATCTGAATATAATATCCAACCAACATTACTAATTTATTATAATAAATGTAACGATATAAACATGACATTCAAAAGTAAGATAATAGTTTTTTAAACAAGTATTAATCAATCAGAAAGAAAAAAGAATAAAATTAGTTAGAAGTTAGGAATATATGTATAATTGATTAATTAACTTACGGGGAAGTTAGTAGTAGTAGTGGTTCCCCAATACTTTAGTGCGGCTAAATCGTAAGCCCTAGCTGCTTTTTCTTCTTTATCATAACCTCCTACATGAACAGATAACAAAACAATTATATTTTGCTTAGAATAGATTTACTAGTCATATATCATTAATTTATAGCTTATAATCAAGAACTTACCCAAATAAACTGAAAAGAGAGCCATCATGTGCAAACATATAAAAAACATGGAAAAGAAACCTAAATTAGTTCGTAAGTAAATGGTATATGAAAATTATCAAATTAATTGAAATATATATATACCTTGTCTTCCTTTGCGAGTCTGGCCTTCTCTTTTGCAACTATTATCCCATAAATGTGCCTCGTATCTTCCTGTCCACCGATGCCTGAACATTAAATTCAAAACATTATATGATCACGAGTATATACCATATACGTACGTATTATTGTATATATATAAACCCATGTCAACTAATTAATGTCTCCTCTTTAATATACATCGAGGGACATTCCGTTGGACTCTCTCAACCAAACCATTAGAATGTCCCAAACTTTACCAAGAAAAATCACGATTCAAGCGCCATTTTAACACAATAATTAAACAAAAATATATAGATGAAGGAAACCTTGTAACACCGCGGTATATAGACGTCCTTTGTCCAAAACTCTCAATAGTTTTCTTTGGTGTCGCTTCTACGACATCAACAATAGTCTTCTCTTGGACAACATCATTATTGTTGTTGTAGTTGTTGCCATCACAGGTAGTAGATGAATTCATAGAGAGTGACAAGCCTCGTGCACCGTTACCATTGTCTTGATAATTAACATTAGCCACCGGATGGTTACTCAGCCATGTTTTTATCATCGAAAGGCCTAGTGAGCCACCACCACCGTCTCTACCTCCAGGTCCTCCACAGCTGCCACTTCCATCTCCAACGTTCTCGTTGGTATTGTAGATCGTGGTGTTGCGGCCGAGGAAATTCTCAAGCTTTGGTCCATTTTGTTCATTATTGTGGATGTTATTGCATGCACCACTATTGATGTCCCAATCTATATACAAAAAAGCAAAGAGATCCCCAACGTTGGGTTTGATTCATCACCGATCTATAATATACGAAATGGAATTTTGATTTTATGGACAAAAGGATACAAAATAAAAATATATATACACATATATGTGATCATATATATTTATGATTTTGAATAATGGTGAATATATATATATATATATATATATGTCTAGTTTCATATTTGACTAAGTTTAAATTCATGAGATGTGAACTAACACTAAACCCCACTCATGGAAATTCTCAAAAGAGATGAAATCGATAAATAAGCAAAAACAAAATAGGGCTACGTGCGTGAGTCTTGGTCTTTGTTCTATGCATTGGAAGAAGGGGAAAATATTAACAAAAACAAAAATAAAATAAATATTTTTAAAACAAAAACCTCGGGAGTGACTATTGTTGTCTCTGGTGAAAGCTTCGAGGGCGACACCAAAAGGAGAAGAAAAAGATGTTTGAACGGCAGAAGACTCATCGGAGGCAGCGGCCAGATCAAAACAGTACTCTCCGGCAACATCTACGGCGGTTGTGGTGGTGGAGTCAACATCGGTACGGTGGTGATTTTGATCATGAGGAGAGAGAGAGAAACCTAACCAGTTATTCATCGAGTTCATATAGTAATCGAATAACTAGCTCCTTGTGAGAGATTAGAGAAGAAGAATAAGAATAAAGATGAACTTATTTAGGGTTCATGCATGAAGAGGAGAAATAAAAAGGTTTTGGTGTTAAATGAAGAGAGAAGAAGAAGAAGAAAAGTCAAAAATATAATGTTCATTTCTTCCGAGGCGACATATTATGCGCATTTAGAGAATTTTGCAATTAAATTCAGAAAGAAAAAAGAAAATATTTACTTGAAAAATGTGGAGATGTATTGGTCGGTTTGAAGGGTAGGGGTAGAAAAATAATTTCAAGTGGATAATCTCTTAATGACACTTAAATTAATCAGTCAAAAACCATTACAAATCTCTCTCTCTCTCTTCATGCGTATAAAATTAACTAATGTAAAGGACAAAAAAGGGTAAACACGAGGACCAATAGTAAAGTCCAAAAAACCACTCGCTGTCGATTTAAGACCAATGATGCTGTGTCTCTTAGAGACATATGACACGAACCAGCGAATGCGTTTTGGCGTTTTTTTCTTTCAAACACGAACTCGCCATTTTAAGTATTCTCCAACAAACTCGAAGATTCATGGTTTCGTGCGTTGTAATATTTTGAAGTGCGGGACTAAGAGATGGTTCCGCTAAGAAATTCATGGTTTGTGTGATATTCATGGTTTCGTGCTTAGTCATTTTTAGTATTCTCCAACAATCTTAAGCAAAAAGTATTACCACGTTAAAAAAATTAAAAGTATTTTAGAATAATTTGACATGCAAATATATTGTGAAATTATATTCTTAACTATTTGAAGTATAGTGGCTATATATAGTTCAACCAATAAAAACGTCTCAAAATTTTCAAAACAAATCTTGTTCGATCTTCCAACGTATAAAACGAAAGAAGTGAATGACTAGTAGGGATGCTAGTCGCTAGAGATGTACATGCTAAGCAACAGTAGTAAAGTAGTTGAGCTTATCCGACTAATTGTATCAAATTAAAAAATGATTTAGGGGAATTAGAGTAATTAGGGAGGAAAATGTAGGGTATACACATGGATCAATGAGACGAAGGTGAGCATGTGCATGAGTTTATAATCTTTCAAAGATTTATACATTTTTAAAAAATTTGGACTTTCTTTGGTAAGATACGATTCAATGGATTCTCGTCTTTCTATTTAATTGTAATATAAGTTCACTTCCTCCATTATTATGCCTGCAATATCTAACACACCACCAACACACGTTCTAGAATTGCCTCGTACCTACAAAATCATATTATTTTTTCCTACCAATTTGTTCATATCTGCTTTTCTATACCCCAAAACCTTTGGTACCCAATTATTTCATTACCTCAATACCAATTAGTAGATCTAGGAATTAAAATAGCTTTTACATTTTCGATACACGGTTCAAATTTTCTGACCTCTACCAAAGAAACTTTATTCACTTACTTTATGTGTTGATCTGGGACGATATTTAATCAAGAAAAGCTTGATCAAAAGTTTTGTAGACAGTATTACTTGTCAAAACCATATGTATCAAGAAGTTTTTTTTTTTAATAACATATATATCAATTATTATGCTGTGTTTCTTGTAAATACAAAAACTAAGTTTTTTTGGGGGTAATTTATGGAAGTGGGAAACACCTGTAGATTGAGATTCCATCTGAAAATAAAAGGAAACACCTGTAGATGAAGATATCTACAACTGACAAGAGCGTGTGACCAAAAATAGGAAAAGAAAAAAAAT
Source organism: Arabidopsis arenosa (assembly GCA_905216605.1). Taxonomy (NCBI): domain Eukaryota; kingdom Viridiplantae; phylum Streptophyta; class Magnoliopsida; order Brassicales; family Brassicaceae; genus Arabidopsis; species Arabidopsis arenosa. The sequence goes on from LR999456.1 coordinate 6,445,486, forward strand.
CTGAAAGTAAGTAAAAAATCTGAAAAAGATTGAAAAGTGGTAAAAAAAACAGCAAAAGAAAAAGAAGAGAGGAAAATGTTATTAAAATCAGATGGATGAGTTTGAGATATTTGTCAGTATAAATGCTACTGCTGCTGCTCTACCATTCCCCCACCCAATACCTTTTACTTTGCCCATTCATTGTTCATTTGCATGCACATTTTTTACTCATTTTACTAGTATATAGTATATGCATATACACACATTAGTATATGTCATTGATGGGAGAAATGACTTCTTTGAACATCTTGATCCTGAACTAAGTTGCAAGATAATTTTGTATAACATGTTTTTACTCTTATATAAGGCCTTCTTGGATATTTATGAGCCAGTCTAGTCTGAGTGGTTTTCTTTTTTTAAAACATTATTTTGTTATTATGTATAGTATTCTTTATTAAACAATAAACCTTATATCTATATCATGCAAGACATTTAGATGAATCTTTATCCAAAATATCCAAAACCATTCTCATGAAAATATGCATGAGACCAAAACTTGGGATTTGGTTCCACCAGAAGAAGATATTCAACCACTTGGCTGCAAATGGGTTTTCAAAACTAAATTGTGTGCTGATGGTTCTCTAGATAAACTAAAAGCTCGATTGGTAGCAAAGGGATATGAGCAAGAAGAAGGGGTGGATTTTGTTGAAACATATAGCCTTGTGGTTCGAACTGCTACAATCAGAATGGTACTCCACAATGCTACAATCAATAAGTGGAACATCAAACAGTTAGATGTTAAGAATGCCTTTTTACATGGAGACTTGAAAGAGACTGTGTATATGGTTCAACCACCAGGCTTTGAAGACACAAGTAAGCCAGACTACATATGCAAGCTTAAGAAAGCTATTTATGGTTTAAAACAGGCACCTCGGGCCTGGTTTGACAAGTTTAGCTCGTTTCTTCTTGAGTTTGGGTTCACCTGCAGTTATCCTGATCCATCTCTCTTTGTTTACATCAAAGGACCGGATATCATGTACCTATTACTCTATGTGGATGACATGTTGTTAACAGGAAACAACACAAAGCTCATGGAACAGCTACTGGTGAGTCTGAGTAGCATCTTCCGGATGAAAGACATGGGTCCTCTTCACTATTTTTTGGGTATTCAAGCACATTTTCATGAGAATGGTTTGTTTCTTAATCAAGAAAAGTATGCCAGAGACCTCCTAGTCTCAGCAGGAATGGCGGATTGCGCTCCCATGCCAACACCACTTCCTCTACAACCGGGAAAGTTCTCACATCAGTCAAAAGCTCTCGGATCCTACTTACTTTAGAAGTTTGGCGGGAAAACTTCAGTATCTCACACTGACAAGACCAGACATCCAATTTGCGGTCAACTTTGTTTGTCAGAAGATGCATGCTCCATCAGAAGATGATTTCCACTTGCTTAAAAGGATCATTCGCTATGTTAAAGGTACACTTCAGTTGGGAATAAATCTTTCAAACTCAACAGATTCAACCCTTAGAGTGTACAGTGATAGTGACTGGTCAGGATGTAAAGACACAAGCAGGAGTACTGGTGGGTTCTGCACGTTCCTTGGTGAGAACATTATATCTTGGTCATCAAAGCGCCATCCCACAGTCTCTCACTCCTCTACGGAAGCGGAGTACAGAACCATGTCTATGGCCTCTCGTGAAATAATGTGGCTGAACTCTTTGTTGCGTGAAACTGGAGTAGCTCAACCTATTACTCCTGAAATGTACTGTGACAATCTCTCAGCAGTGCATCTTACAGCAAATCCAGCCCTGCACTCCAAGTCTAAACATTTTGCTCGGGACTTTCATCATGTCCGTGAACAGGTTGCTCTTGGAGCTCTTATTGTGAAGCACATTCCTGCAACTGATCAGCTAGCAGATGTCTTCACCAAATCTCTACCTCAACAAGCCTTCTTTGATCTTCGCTTCAAACTTGGTCTCTGCTCACCACCGACGCCAAGTTTGCGGGGGAGTATTAACAGTAAGGACCTTCTTACTAAAACAGAGGTTTTGCCTCAGCCTCAAAACAGACAAGATGGGCCGACTAAAGTCCAACAAGGTTCAAAGATTTCGGTCCATGAGAAGCCCATTCCCACAGTCTCTGCAACGGTCAAAAGCAGAGTACCACGAACTTGTCGTGTTCAAGGTACGGAAGGGCTACGTCATGAAATACACCTGAGTAACAGATTTAACGCGTTGGGATCCGGAGCAATCATGTGCAGCTAGGACACGCGTCATATTCTCTGTGATTACTCTTTTCTTTATATAGCAATAAGCAATGTATCTTTTGGATTAAGTTGAATAAGAAAGCAAATCCTTTTATCATCTTCTTCAAGCTTTTCTCTAAATCTGAGAAAACCTTCAATTTAGATATATTTATAGGTCGACTAAACCGTGTTTAGACTAGTTAATCAAAAGAGTATTCGTTAAATTTTCTCTTTAAGCATTTGTCCAATTAGCTAGTGTGAGCTCTTCTCATGTTTCTTCTTATTAGTAGATAAAGATATATATAGTTTACAATATTTTTTATTTGTTGTGTAAAGACGAATGTGGAAATGATGAGGGTCTGCAAGAGTCTGCCTTGCGTACGAAAACCCATAACATTGTCACATTGCAATTGCACCAGCCACAGCCAGTGTCATTGTCATATGACTCATATCATATTATTTATATTTGTGCTCTATTATTCCATATTTTTCAGAGGTCAAACAAATCGACAATTTCACTTTTTTTGTTTCAATTTATAAGTATAAGTGAAAAGCTTTTGGTTCCCCCGGTTAAAGCGGGCGAGTTCTTCAATTTTCACTACACATCACACTGATTCTTTGCATGACTGACATCTCATTTTTCTTTTCGACAACTTTTTCTTTTCGTATCTTAAATTAGTATTTATTGGAAAAGAAAAATCTTAGATTTGTTCAGAGATTCATAATCGATCGAATGGTAAAATTGGCGTGCGATTCACACACGGTCCCATGAATGAATTACAAAATAGTTCTCAATAAAAAAATGTTATACAAATATGCAACAACAACAAAAAAAAAAAAAAAACACTGAATTGAAAAAGTATGCCATACACAACTAAAATATAAGGCAAAAAACTTGAAAAACACACGTTTTGGTTTCATGTTCTACCATTTGAAAAAAAAGAAAGAAGAGTTTTTTTAAACACGGAACTGATCCTAATCAGATACTTTTTCATTTTAAAAACATAGTTTACATAGATGATTATTTTGATCACGATGTCATTCTATTTAACTAAAATAAGATCATTTTTCTTATGTTTACTATTAAAAGGATAAAAATAAAAAAGGTTCACTTCATAGATTCCGAAAAAGTAATCTTTTTTTTTTTGATAAGGAGATTCCGAAAGAGTAATTGTTCATTGCTTTCATGTTTTCTATTCATTTTTTGCTATCGAACTAATATTGTAGGATCTAATTTTTATAACTCTTAAACTTTCTATTGTTTAGTAAAATATTTATATTCTTAGCCAAAAAAAAAAAAAATCAAAAGAGAAAAAGTTATAGTTTTAGACTTCTATCATTCTATGTTCCTTCAAGTGGAGGGAAGAGAGCAACAATGTAATTTTTTTTTTAAATCCATTTTGTTCTACAGATATCATCATACAACTCCATTTCCGTCCTGGCGTCCACATACGAATACTCAAATTGGAAACAGAATGAGAATAGAAGAGTCAATATGTACGCTAAAGTGAAGAATCGCAAATCAAAAAACAGTTTTGGCAGCAAAAAAAAAGAAGTGAAAACGATTATTTGAGACGTTTGAGCCATGGAGAAATAGCTGAATCATACTATTCAAGAAAGATTAATGTCACTCTCTGTCATAATTGCAACAACAAAAATATGTTAAAATTAAAGCCAAGTACTGTGAGATTTTGTATCGCATCGTTCTCTAGTGATCACCGTTTTTTTAATCTCTTAAGCAAAAACTTGGATTCATAACTGCTTTTTATTTTTTATTCCTAAATGAATCAAGGTTAATATTTCTCATCCAGAAATGTGACTCAATCAACTAGAAGACAATAGAACTAATTTTCTTTTGTCCTTAGTGTTTAGCTACTGTTTCAAAACCTTTATAAGTATGGTCTTACCCTAGGAATAGGATTGGATCTAATGTAATACTACTTCCACACAAAAACAGATAGATTTGAAATACTAATCTAAAGAAATACCTAGGATGGATCCGAAAATTGCATAAAGTCCATTTGTCATCATCATAAGGGACTATAACATGTTTAACATATTATAAAAAAAATATATATATATATATATATATATTCAAATATCACATAATTGATCTTTAATCCATTATGAGTCGGATATCTCAAACCACTGGCAATTTGCATGAGTGAAAACATAATGCATCAGAAATATGACATTACATCAGAAACTTTAAACGTTCTTTAAACTCGAATTGAGAATCCTTGAAGCGAAATCGATTTTAGTTATGTAACCGAGCACTGATGGCATTTTTGTAAATATCGTCGACTTATTTATAAAGTTTCGCACAAAAACCCCGTTACTTTTAAATTGTTAACATAAACCCTAATGTCGGGAAAATATTAAAATTATTTTTAACTTGAGGGACCTATAATGACACTGAACCCTAATTACCAAAATCTTTTACGCCAAAACAACAAAAACCCCTTTTGGTGACTGTAATTGTTAAGCTTTCGATCAAAAACCCAATCTCTCTGTCCGCAGAGAGGATCAATTCTTGATTCAGAGAATCAAACTTGGTGTGTGTGTGAGAGAGAGAGATAACGAAGATGGACGCTATGAGGAAGCAACTCGATGTGCTCATGGGAGCTAACAGAAACGGCGATGTCACGGAGGTCAATCGCAAATACTACGACCGTGATGTTTGCCGTCTTTACCTATCTGGTCTCTGTCCTCACGAGCTTTTCCAATTGACGGTGCGTTTATACATCTTCTTCGATACCCATGTTTTTTCTTCTTCTTCTTCAGCTCAATGGCTTTATCATTAGTATCTTGGAAAAAAACCCTAATTTCAATAAGATAGAGCTTTGTGATACATAAAGTTTTAGTATTGGTATGTGTTAGTTGATGTAGTGTTTTGGATAATGTTAAAAATCCTATCTTGATTTTTGGGGGAGGTTGTTGATTTAGGTAACAGTGTGAAATTTATTAGTCGGCTAATTTGGTATTTGAGTACTCTTTGACATGTTTGTTATTATCAGAAAATGGATATGGGTCCTTGCCCAAAGGTGCACTCTTTGCAGCTGAGGAAAGAGTATCCTTTTTTCTAAAGTTCACACTAGTTATTTTCAGTAGGATGTTATTTCGCTCCTCTACTGTTTTGCTTTAACTCATCCTTAGATATAAAGATGCAAAGGCAAAAGGTGTTGACAACTACGATAGGGAATTGGAAGATGCGATAGATAGGCTTATTGTTGAGTGTGATAGAAAGATTGGTAGGGCTCTAAATCGTCTTCAGGAAGAGGATGCCAAAGCTGCCATTGCAATTTCTGTCACAGAATTTACTCAGGTGATGATCTAAGTTTTAATTCGTTGAGTTATTTTTGTGGTTTTTTTCAACTCAAGCTTTTTCCTCATTCTTTCATCGTTGTATTGCAGTCACCTGAAATTCTTGAATTATCGAAGCAAATCAAAGAGAAGATGAAGGAAGCAGACCTGCACGGTAATATAAATGAATATTATACCTTTTTGGCTGGTTAATTGACCACGTTCTGCTTGAGTTTTATTTTTTATAACTAGAATTTCATTACAGCTCACATAAATCGGAACCTTTTGTATTTGCACTTTGTAAGCAGTATATTTGCTTTGGTATTTTGTAGGTATCTTTACAACATCTGTAGTAGGCTATCAACTTGGACGTGTTTCTTGATATATGATTAATTCCACGAACAAAATAGTTGCAAATTAACTTAATTTAAGAATTAAATCTGCCACTTCCTAAATGAATATTTTAGCTGCCCAAGTGGTACGGTATGTTTAGATTTTTTATCTTCTGGAAAATAAAGCTTTCTTGTGGTGTTGCTAGAGATGAGTCTTCACCTTTTTTAAAATGGTCTAAATTTGAAAGAAAGCATCTTTCTGTATAATTGGCACTAAATGGCTTAGATGTAAAGCTTCTGCTTATGATTGTTGTGTGCTTATTTTTAACATTTAATTAGATCGGGTAATTTCCGAATAACTAGAGTTCTTTACCTTTGATTCCGTAAAACTTTGGATCCTGCTATAATATTCAGAAATGATCTTTTCATATCGCAGATCTTGAAGGCAAAACAGATCTGAAGATTAGAGCTCTTGAGTTAGTTGAAGAGATGAGGACGAAGAGAGCTGACCTACAGGTCTGTTATTATGTAATTTGCTACTTGCTGCGCCTGGTACATTGTTAACAGTCAAGTCTTTTTTCTTGTTTCCCTACAGGCTGTGCTACTGTTGGATGCCTTCAACAAAGATAGGGCATCCTTGCAACAGCCCATTCCAGCTCAGCAACCAGCTGCAGCGTTACCTCCTCCTGATCCTCGTACTCAGGAAATGATCAATGAAAAACTAAAGAAAGCAGAAGAGCTTGGTAAGGGGCAAACCTCTAATTCATATATGTTTTGTTATATGTGGTGATCTTGAATCGGTAGCTCTTTAAGTTACCGTTGCAGTGGTTACTTGGCCTATTAATTGATTCTTTATGAATGTACAAAACTGAGCTTAGGAAACCTTTGTGATAGGCAATGTTAGAAGAAGGCAGTTTATGGTTACATACCTACATAAAGAACGTTTGAACTTTTTCAGTGGTGGAAACAGCCACTGTACAGTTATGATATCTGTACGTTTATTTCAGGTGAACAAGGGATGGTTGATGAGGCGCAGAAAGCACTAGAAGAGGCAGAAGCTCTTAAGAAGGTTTGTTTTCTTTCGTAAATTAGTGTTTTGTTTGGTTCTTGTTTCCGAGTTACTTCATACGTTGTAGGATTTGGAGATGTTAATGAAGTCTATTGACACAGGGATCTCTCTTTGTCTTGGTGGTTAAATTGCTTGAATAGTTCTGCATGTTCCTTATGTCTCTCCCTACTCACTTATTGTATAATATTTTCCCCTACTTTTATTAGTTCCTAAGACTGTTGTGCTTGTACATGTTTCAGCTTACTGCTAGACAAGAACCTGTAGTGGATTCAACCAAGTATACTGCTGTTGACGTGCGCATTGTAAGTCAAGATCATCATTTATATCACCTTATCCCCGACATGATAATTTATTGAAATTCATTTCTCATAGAGGCTCTCAAGATTCTTAATTCTTAGGTGTTCATCTTATATAGTTTGTTTAGTCTGACGACCATTAGAATTTAAGGAAGATAGTCCTACACTCATACTCCTAGTATCCAAAAAAAGTTATGGCTTATAAAGTTTGAGGACAATTAAAATTCTTTGGTTTAAGAAGCATGTATTCAGTGTTCTCAATTGTCAAACAGCTTAAACAGAAATTGCTTTTGAAGAGAAGTATGTACCATTTTCTCATATCTGCTTGATGTATCGTCTCTATTTTTTTTGTCACTTTGTTGGTTGCTAGCCCTCATTCTCTCTTCTCGTATTGTCTCAGACAGACCAGAAGCTGCGTCTATGTGACATATGCGGAGCATTTTTGAGCGTCTATGACAGGTTAAGTTTGGTTACTTAAATTTTTTTATGCTTTATGGTTCCGTGGCGGTTCAAAAGAAAGCTAGAAATAGATTATTGGGTTGCAAGTGGTTCATTATTTGACCCCGGCTATTGTACCTCCTTTTCACCAGCAGGCTATTTGGGCCCAGTTTTACGAGGATTACTTTTGCAGCTAATAAATGTGCGTTCTTTCTTGATTTATTGTGCCTGTTAGAGATAAATAATGGAACTTTAAACTATATCTTTGTCACCAATCTGTTATTTGCATTTGGCAATGTCAAAAATCTGTTGTACTGCCTTTAGTGATCGTCGGTTAGCTGATCATTTTGGAGGGAAGCTTCATTTGGGTTACATGCTGATCCGCGACAAATTGGCAGAGCTTCAGGTAATAAACAGTAGTATCTTTCTACTGTGATTTTCCTGTTCTCTCTTGATATAGACTGTATAGTTATATTCTTTCTGTTTTCTTCAGGAGGAGAAGAACAAAGTTCACAAGGAACGGGTCGAAGAAAGGAGGTTTACTTTTCTCAAGCTTTTGAACACATTATTAGTTTACTTCCTTAAATCTTCAACATTTTGCTGAAAAGCTTAACCAAACTCAGATCAAAGGAGAGAAGTAGAGAGCGAGAATCAAGTAAAGACAGAGACGGAGGAGATAGCCGTGACCGTGGAAGAGATGTTGACCGTAGGAGTAGAGATCGCGACAGGCACCATGATCACCGAGAACATGACAGAAACTATAATCAGTCACGTGGCTATGACTCGAGAAGCCGGCGCAGTTCGCGATCCCGGTCTAGGGAAAGACCGAGGGATTATGATCGCCGCAGGTAACTTTGATTTAGAAAAGACACATCTTATTGTTACTGCAAATCTTTTCGCTACATTGAAGTATGCATTTAACTACCTTACAGACGCCATGACCGCTACTAAGACCCTGCCAAAGATGGTTGCGCCAGGTTTAAGAGGCTCTTACAGATGTGTTTAGGATCAATTTGGAGTTGCAAACACTTTCATTTTTCTTTGCTCAAGTGTTTTAAGGATTTTTGAGATTGTAAGTTACTAAAGTTTGTAAGAGGAGCTTCTCGAGATATTTTTGATTTTTATGTTGTTGACATCAAAGACTTGTGAGTAGAAGATTCCTCTAACATAAAACCAAAAAACTTATGACAATTATTTTGGATACTAGCTAGAAATAGCGAATGACAAAATTAACGGTTAAGTTAAACGACCACAAAAGGTCAAATCATGAATTGTCCAACATAAGTCGCTTAGAATCTACGAGAGCAATTTAAAAATTGTCTGATATGTTTCAGAAAAGTTAGAATATAAAACTGATCTTACCCAAAAAAAAAAATAGCATAAGGTTCAACGTCAAGTCAGCGTACGCTCTCCATTGTACTTCTCTCGGTTTTCTGCGTACACCTTTTACTATTCTGCGTAAACCTTACTAACGACATTTTCCACTGAAAAAGCCGCAACTATATATGTTAGCTGAAGAATTAATGAAAAATTTAGATTATACAAGTTAAAATTCACCCCAACCATTGTAACAAACTTTTATGAGCATATTATTTTTGGGTTATTTCATATACTTAGTTTTTATCAGTAGAACAATCTATATAGCACGCAAACATCTATATTGAAAATATCCCAAAAATGCTAATATATCCATTAATACAAAAAGGGAAGGTCAAAGATCATTTGTAACTCAACATCACACTGTTTCACAAAGCATCTCAAGTTTTAGCATTATTTTTTTTGGTAAAAAGTTTTAGCATTATTGTTCTATGATTTTATTCAAAAAATAAATAACGGTCACCATTCATTTTAGTTTTTTAAAAGCATCTTTTAATAATATTTATATATAGTTTAATGATTTCTAAGTTGATGGAATCATATTGGGCAATTATTGGGACTTTCTTTGTAATAAATAAGAATTGGGTGATGAAGAAGCCATACTCGTTTGAATCGAAACCAAAGCAAAGGTCAATAAAAAAAGAGTTTTGTTTAATAATAAGGCCAATAAAAGAGCTTTTTAAGACATAAATCCTCATTACACTATAATATGAGCAAAGAAACTTAAATCAAACATAGCTATTTAGTCTAATTAGAAGACTCTTGTTTCAATTTTATCAATTTCAAGGCGGATTGAAGACTAGCAAGATTCATTTCTCATCAAATGTTTTGTTAACTTCAATCAAATGTGTTTTTTTTTTTTAATAACTAGGAAGTTTTAGGGCCCGTGTGTCCGACTGTCCGTACATTCTCCAGGACGAGGTCCAACGCGAATTGAACCGTGACCTTTTAGGTTTCTACATTTTCGATAATTTAAGGGTTTAACTACTAGGCTAACTCCTTATTGGTAACCAAATGTGTTTTGATCCTTAATCAAACCAATAAAGAAAGTTATATGGACAAAAAAACGGACTTGAAAATAATTGATTTTATCACATCATTGGTTTATTATAGATATTTTTCCTTCTCACTTTTTGTTCCTAATCAACCTTTTTCTTCTACAGCTTTCTCATGCAAAATATTGAATTTATTTTGAAAAAATAGACTACTAAGAAAAGAAAAAAGCCAAAAAAGCCTATATATATACATGGAATCTTGAATGCATGTCACCATTGTCACGTAACTCTCTTCTCCTTCTCTATTAAGAAAGCCTATTTCTTCTTCTCTCTCCCTATATATACACTCACAAACACTCATAGACATATATACATATACACATACATACAATATACATATTAATTTAGACACATATTTTTGATCATATATACATACATAGTTTTTTTGTTGAAGAGGAGAATGGGTGCATTTGATTATATATCTAGCTTTTGTTCATACACATATGCTAATGCCAAAACCAAGCGTAAGCCATTGCAGGTCTGTTCTTTCTCTCAATTCGTTTACAAACTAGTCTGCTTTTTCATTCTTTATATCAAATAATACTCTATTATCTATATTACTCACTACTGTTTTGGTTAACTTCAAAACTATATGCTAATACGTTATACGTGTCCATGCACAAAATTCAAATGTTACGTTTCAATATGTGAACATGGTTTTTGTTTTTACCCGTTTCTTTACTTAAACACGTTTCTTCAAAACTTCATCAAAATGTTTCGTTATAGCTAACACAATTGGTCGAAGCTAGAAACTGATTACTGCTGAATTTATAAATTACAACATGGCAGCGACAAGCTTCGAAAATTAGTTTTTGATTTCTATATAATATTTTCGGGATATTAGTATATTATATCTATAAAATATGCATGTTTATTTTAGTAATGGAAAATTAATGGTTTTTATGTAGACAGTGGATATCAAGGTGAAAATGGACTGTGATGGTTGTGAAAGAAGAGTTAGAAACGTGGTTCGTCGCATGAAAGGTTCTTTTTCCCCATCTCTCATATCTCTCTCTCTGACTTTGAATCAAAACTTTCTCCAATCTCTCTCTTTTTTTCCCTTTTTGTTTCCATTTTCTTTATTCTCCATGCTTTTCTCTTTTAAAGATTCTTATTCTTCTCTTAAAATTGCAATTTTATAGCTGGCCTAGAATATATAATTACAATTACTAATCATTTGCTCAATCCTTTGATAGGAAAAACTGTACCAAACTTTTATTCCGAAAATATTATGGGTCAAATGGTTCCGAATCTATCTTTATTTACATATGTTAAAAGAGTCCCATGAAGCATTACCAGTAAATATGATCCAATCATATTTTTCCATATAGATTTTTTTAGTTTTCCTACTTTTTAGTAATTTAAAAATAAAATATATCTTGTACCCTTAAAACTAAAGTAAATTTTCATAAATATTCTAGTAAAGCAATTTGGTAAGAAAATGCTTTAATCTAAACTCCAACATATAGTATGATGTTATAGCAAGTTACTTGAAAACAGTTATACTGATATAGTGATATAAATTTTCATATCACAATAACTTGAACTATTCAAAAGGCCAAATATTTTCATATAACGAAGTCTCTTCAGAAAGAAGATGATATTTTTAAGATTTAAACCAAGAAGTGATGTTTTAAGATTAAGGCAACTTTGCTAAATGTATATATTTGGAAAGAGTTAATAAAATGGTTTATTCATATTTGCTTTTGTTTATCAATGTTGAAACCGACCGGTACAGGGGTGAAATCGGTGGAGGTAAACCGGAAACAGAGCCGGATAACGGTGAACGGACACGTGGACCCAAACAAGGTGTTGAAGAGAGTGAAGAGCACCGGTAAAAAGGCTGAGTTCTGGCCATACATACCTCAACATATGGTCTATTACCCTTTTGCCCCTGGCATGTACGACAAACGTGCCCCTGCAGGCCACATCCGCAATCCCACTCAATCGTTTCCAACCGCAAACGCTCCCGAGGAAAATTACGTTTCCCTCTTCAGCGACGACAACGTCCACGCCGCTTGTTCCATCATGTGAGCAACCAACCAAAAAGATTACTCATAATATCTATTTTGTAATATGTATACTTTTCTTAATTTTGTTAAAATCAAAAGGTAAAGTAGAAACTTTGTAATAAATTATAGAGACAACACTTAAATGGAATCTATTTGATAGTTTATGTTTCGAACAATACTTTTTTTTACAAGAAGAAGTCAAATCAATAACCATAAGCTATGTAGAATCTTAAAAGTGAAAACATTGGTATAATGGACCAATTAAGCAACCAATGTTTGTCTAATTTCTATAGGACATGAATGACACTTTGACAATAATCATACATTAATAAAATAATTAAAGAAGAAGAATATTAAGGAAGAGACCCAAAAATCAGCATCTTGTGATTTGTTAGGCAAATTGCTTCCTTTTTAATATCTTGATTAGAATAAGCTTCAAAGGGTATGAGAGTGTCACATTTACAAGTCCCAACTTTTTAACACCAAAAGAAAAAAAAAAAACTTTTGAAGATCAAAAGAATGCAAAAAAGCTGTATTCTTCTTCCCCTAAAACAATGTCCAAGAGGGACCAAAGCATCTTTAGCTTTTCTTTCAAAGCTTCTTTCTTTAGAAGAAGGAATATAAAGACCAGAATCACGGTAAAGGAAAGCTGTTTGTTCACGGTACCGCATTACGAATTTACGATGAAGTAAGACTTGAGTCGATATTTTGGAGGCTGTTTGGTGCCTAAGCATGCTTTTAAACCTACAAAGATCATATTGAGTCAATACGTGATTAATTAAAGGAAATGGATTTGATACTTTAATCAATCTTTTAGAAGAATGAGCGGAAATACCTGTTAAATCTATCAAAACCAAAGACCAGGCAAGGAGCTTTTACCGCTTCTTCGCCTTCCTTATTCTGGACTGTGCCTTCTGCCATTTCTTCCTAGGCACTAGTTTACTCTTTGGCTTCAACTTTATTTCAGGTGTGAATTTGAAGTTTGGATCTCTCATTCGAGTTTGTATATCTTTGAAGAATTGCATGTTCAGTCTCTTGGGTCCACCTTTTCTTAGCTCTTCATACTCAGGTCCTGAGATAATGTTTTCGAACGCTCCAATCAGAATGTCGACATCACTCATTACTTCCCACACGTTTGTGTAACGCCCGTCAGGCCCTTTGTTTAGTTTCTTCAGCGCGTTCTCAACAGCAAGCTTCCTCGCCTTTTTACCGGGTGAAAGCTCCTCAGGTTCATTCTCAGATTTCAACAACTCTGAGATTGTCCTGTACTTTGGCTTCTCCTCAAACTCAAACAACTTATCTAAGTATTTATCAGATGCCTCGTTCGGGCGTGGCTCTGTTGGAATATCGTCGTCATCATCACCTTCATCGCCAGTCCATAGCGTTTTTTCCTCATCACTTCCTGACCAAACGCTGTATAATTCATCACTATCATCAGCATCAATTTGATCGGAGCTAACTTTAGCTTGTTGTCTAGCTTTCTTAATCTCTTTTTCAAGGCGGTTTCTTCCACTTTCTTGTTTTGTATTATCATCGCCTTCGTCTTCACTTCCTGACCATAGAGTATCATCATCCCCCATTTCTTTCTCCCAGGCTTTTCTAAAGTCATCATCACCTGGTTTCACATTACCAAATAGATTGTAGTCTTTACCTCTTCCACTTGCATATGATCGAGTTGCTGCAAGACATTGAATCAACTCAAGTGTAACCAAAAACCACATATATAGAGTCATGAACATCACTAATAAACCGAACGCAGTCGAATATAGACACTCTACTTTTTAAACAATCCATTAATATTAACATCAAGAATGAACATACAACTAAGCCGAACTAATGTGGATCTTCAATTAATCTCAAAGGAACTTTTGTAGTTCCCAGATAAACCACAATGAGATTAGACAAATATGCTGCAACTGTTCTTTAGGGATGATTGTGTTTATGAATTGATCATTCCATGAACTTATGGAGCCTTACACAAATATCCAATTCCTCAGATAGCTTATATACAATTTTCTCATGTTTAGTCATATCTAGTACTATTAACTTCTGAAACTTCCTACCACTGTATAACCCAGTCCAAAAAAAGCTAAACTTTCAAAGATTCGTACACACAAAAATTCTCTGCGGCATTTTCACAAACACCTGGTCTACTACTTGGACTAATCCGAACCACAAAGCTAAAAAAGACACCAACATACGAACAGACTCGGAGATAGCATAGAAAGCTTAAAGATCAAAACATGTTGGAGAAAAATGAAACCTTGTAAATTCTGACGAAACCCAGCAAATACCCAATTTTGAGCAGTTGTTGCTGGACACGAAAGCAAGCGACTTGGTGGTCTACAATTAATTAAAACAGAGGAACTACATCAGCTTTGAAATTACTAGGATTTTATATGAACGAATGGTGTTGCTCTATGGATTTTTATGAACGAACCTTTTGGTTATGATAGAGAACAGAGAGGAGAGTCTTCGCGCCAACATCCTTTTCTCTTTAACGGCTTTTTCCAATCGTCGCCTATGAAGCTAAATATCTTTTCCAGTCCAATGGAGTAATATTTATCTTTTTTTTTTTTTTGGTGAAAACATCGAATTTGATTAATTATATACCTTATCTGAACTAATTGCATTTAAATTTACAACAAATGTTTGATGTGTATTTCTTTTCTTAACTACGCAATTAGGAGCCAAAATTCATATAATTTTCTCGTAAATTCAAATTAATCTTTACTAATATATCCGCACAAAGTGTCACTCCATCATGTTTTGTATATTTTATCAATTGCATCCGTTTCTCGTTTGTACAATGGATTGGATTTTTCTTCTTCTTTATAAAGCTTTGATTCAATGATTTAGGGTTTTATGATGCAATTAATACCTTTCTCGATCATAATAGTATCTTTCTTGCGTCCAGTATAACAATTTATTAGCTTGCACAAGTATATATTACAAAAAAAGAAAGCATACATCAAATAAGTCGAAAGACAAGACACAAAAGTATCAATTTTAACATAACATTATGTGGTCATAACATAACGGATACTAATTCTGGACTTAGATCCCCTATGTGATCACATATATAAAACAAGTAAAATCATTTGTCAAGCAAATACAATAGCATGATTATAATTACCGACGAGAAAGTCAAATGGGAATAGATCTAGAGACTTTGGGATAAACTTTTCTGGCCGGATGACCCATTATACGGCGACCTTTGGCGTGTTTAAAGATATAAACCACCGCACCAACTGGCCACTCGATGAGTCCGGTTATCACAAAAGCTACGAACCCTAAAGTTGGTCCAACAAATTTGCACCGACACGGGTTTTGCCTTGTTCCGCATTGAATACACGCCGGAAACACCATCTTTATTTGAGTATGAAGAGTACGATCGATGATCAATGAGCACACAGAGAGCTAACTATATTTTTTTTGGAAGAATCAGATTCAAGGAAAGAGTGGAAATGTGATTTGTTGAAGATATGATTTATGAGAGTTGGATCTTTATAGAGACGAAACATTTGAGTTTTTTTAATATCTTTCTTCTTTCCACGTAAGGTCAGTGTGTTACTATTTTAATTGTTATAGATATTTTTGGGTTTTATGTCGGCTTGTTACTATTTAATTATTTTCTTGAGTGTTGAGTTTAAAGAGGGGTCGATAAAATGGACACGTTTCGGGTCCAGCACAAAGGTCACTAAACACGTGGCTTAAGATAATTGGAAATCATTTGTGAAATTCTCTTACGTAGGCTTTTTTGGAGGGTCAATTTATGACTATGTCGGCGTGGCACGACTGTGATTGAGGTATTTTATTTAACCGTGTTTAAATTTATGAAGAGTCTCTATGTAAGTCAGATTGGGTCAATCGATAGAGATTTAATTCGGACGAAGTATGATTGTATGAAAAGAGGTGATTATTTTATTACCTCTTCATAGATGAGTAGATTTGTAGATAATATATGCTAATGCACTCGTAACAATTTTTAGATAAAAGTATAGTATAATCTTAATTTGGAAATCGAAGAAGAGCAGGAACATCACGATAACATCTAATACTTATATCACCTCCTTAAGTATACGGATTCTGCGGGATACTTCTACCACGACTCACGAGTCCCGTTTTGAGACCGGACTGGACCATTAAATAAATTACATGGATTCTGGACTTTGAAAAACTGGGATTAACTGTTAGGTTTTGGGCTTTGAATTTCGGATTTTTGAAAGTTGGGCTTTTGAATTACTCGATATAAAACACTGCAGAGCTTTTTGTTTTCCCATACAGAAGCTATTTTCGAAAGATTTAAGACAAAGACTAAAAACCAAAAGACTAAAAGGAGCAATCTACGAGATGATATATTATTTCTCTCGATCGAATAATCTATACAATTTAATATATAGAAACGTAACTGTTTATTTTATTTTATTTTTCTCGAAAAGAAACATTGATAAATGATAATGAACTGAATACATAGAACCTAAATCAACATATAGGTTAATTTAGCCAATATGGAACAGAGAAAAACAGATTACGAATATCTTGAGATTGATAGCTTCCAAGAAGACCAAAAATAAAATCCATTTTTAAATTAATTTGGTTTGTTTTTTTTTTTTCATAAAAGATTTAGTTCCTTTTTAAATTAAATTAATCGAAAATATTTAGTTCCGAAATAAAATAGATCACCACAAATCCAAACCATGTTTAATGCTTCATTTTGTTTGCTTCATAAAGAAAAAAGCAAAATAAAAACAAATTAAACTATTAAAAATCTAAGAAGGATCATAGTGATTTGATGTTGTTAGAACTCATCATAGTCTTAAACTCTTCAAAACTCACAAAGCCATCACCATCTGCATCAACGGCTCGAACCATCACAACGCATTCTTGCATTGTATGCTTCTCTCCAAGACGTTTCAATACCACATGAATCTCACTCGCGGATATCTTTCCGTCACCATCAATATCATACAAATCAAAAGCTTCTTTCATAACAGTGTCTTCATCATCTTTTCCTCCTTCACCGCCAAGCATCAAGCACGAAGCAAATTCCGCAGCATCGATTTGATTATCACCATCGACGTCAAGCTCTTTGAACATCTTATCAAGTTCTTCGGATGTTATTGAAGGAGAAAAAGCGCGAATCGCTTCGGAAAATTCATCCCATGAGATTTTCCCATCTTTGTTTTTGTCAACTCTCTCGAAGATCTCTGCGACAGACATTCTTGTTTTGAGTAATATGATGGTGATGATCTAGAGTCGATGGAAGATATTGTGTGAGAAGACAAGCAACTAAATCTATATTTATAAGAGAAAATCTCGAATGTTGTTTGGATTCCTACAAAAGTTTAGTTTTGGCACGTGAGATCTAATTGCCTTATGAATGGATTTTTTTTAATCTTTTATTTCCTTTTGAACAATCTTAAACTTTTAAGGTTTTGGAAAACAAAAAAACAAAAGCAACTTTCCCATTTTTTTTTTCTCCAGTTAATCAAATCCATATATTTCCTTTTTTAAAGAAACATATATAGCATGTGGCAATGTACAAAATCTTTTGAGTTCTCACAATGGTGGTGGCCACAACTCACAAGACACTTGTCCTTTGTTTTGTTTCAGATAACTATGAAACAGTGTAAGACTTGTGTTACTCTCCTTTAGCTTTTGCTCTGGATGATTTAAAGAACTGTAGTGATATTGGTTAATTAATAGATTTTGTAACTTATATTATCTTGAAGTAGATGTAGATGTGCTTATTTTGTCAACAATAAATTCTGTAGATATAATAATAAATATTTAGTATAGTAGTTTTATCAAGAACTTGAAAAGATATTTTGTTATTTATAAAAAGGTACATTTTATATATATATTGATCTAAATATCCAAAAAGACTTTTCATATTTTTCTTGTCTTATCAAATTTCTTTTATATAGTTTACAGATTTTATCTACATTAAAATGAATATATCAAAGTATTATAATGATACCACTACTTTGTAAATTCATTTTCTTGTTGTTTCTTAAAATATCTAAGTGCATTTAATTTATTTAACTTTAAAAATATATATAATAAATATATATTTAGATATTTTTTTATACATAAAAGATAGAGAGGTAAATGGTCCAGTGGCCAACCAATCTTAATGAAGTTAGACATGGTAAGAAATAAATATTTTTAAAAATGGAACATAAATTAAGATTTAAATTCGATATTCGAATCAAATTTTCAGTTAAATCCATTAGCTACTTGAATCTAAATTTTGTTCAAGACCAAGTCACATCCTAATTTTGCTAAGTTTAGGTTTAACTTGGACCAATTTCGTTCAATTGTTGTTTAATCATTCCTCCAAAAGTTCCTAAGTAAAAGCACAACCTCAACTGTTCTTTCCACTCTAAAATTTATATAATTTGATCTTTTCCTTATTCCTCGACCAAAAAAAGTTCAAAGAAAGAAAAATTTACATCTTATAAAAAAGCACACACCCCCACATATTCACCAAGACAATATGGCTGACGCGACAGAGAAAGCCGAGCACGACCGTATATTCAAGAAATTTGATGCTAACGGGGACGGAAAAATTTCAGCAGCCGAACTTGAAGAAGCTCTTAAGACACTTGGCTCAGTAACGCCTGATGACGTCAAGCGTATGATGGCTGAAATTGATACTGATGGTGATGGAAACATATCGTATCAAGAATTCACTGATTTTGCAGGTGCCAATCGTGGACTTATGAAGGATGTTGCCAAAATTTTCTAAAATGTATTTGCCATCCTTTTATTTTGAAATGTTTGAATTTTTTATATTGAGAGATTTGGTTCTGAGCATCGTCATTCTTTTCTTTTGTTACTTTTACATCGGTGAATTTTAATTTATATCCTAAATTCCATGTAATGTGATGTGAGGTTATGGATCAATGGATCATTATTCTTGAAAAGGAAACTAGTTCGTTTCGTTTGTGAACACCACAACAACTAATGGTTTGTCTATAAAAGGTATAAAAATTGGCTTTAACGGTGAAGAGAACCAAAACAGTCATATAGTTGTTTTGTTATTTAAATTTTATAATTTGGTTTAGGCTTTTAGCATATACAAATATTTTGACTCATGAATATAAAATAAAATAATTTCATCTATATTTACTTGAAAAAGAATAATATATTGAGGATACATTCTCTCTAAGACTCTAACGTAAAACTTAACACACGTCGAACATATTTTTAGCTGAACTACGTTTTCAGAACGTGGAAAAATGATTTATTATTCATCATCTAGGTTATTGCAATATTCACACATGTTAAATTTACGATCACCTAACCAGTTGATAGGGATCCAATAATGACCTTGATATTTTGGACTTACTATACACACAATATAGAAATTCTAGCAAGGCTTGATATTAGAGAACTTTCTCCTATGAGAATTCTGACCTTCTTTCTACTGATTTTTTCAGGAATAAGGGATCATTGAAGCAGGTGCATTAAAGCCAATCATCACCTTTTTACAATCACATAGACCAACACTACGAGAGTATGCTGCTGCATCTTAGCTCACGCTTTCCGCATCTCCAACCAACAAGCCTATCATCGGTGCTTATGGCGCAATCCCTCACCTTATCAAACTCATTCAGCATAGAAGCCAACAATCTAAGGCTGATGCAGTAATGGCCCTCTCCAACCTCTCATCAGTCACTAATAACATAAACATGATATCAGAGGCAAAACCGGTCCGTTCAATACTTTTAACCTTTTGAAATCAAGTAATGAATCGTCTAATACAGCTGAAAAATGTTGTTCTCTGATTGAATCTTTAGTGTGTTCAGATGAATCAAGAAAGGCTTTGACTTCCAATGACTGTGGACTTTTTGCATTGGTGGAAGTTCTTGAGAATGGGACGCTGCAAGGTCGGGAATACGCAGTAGGTTCGTTATTGACATTGTGTCAAAGCAACATGAGTAAATATAGAGAACCAATTCTCAGTGAAGGCGTAATACCGAGCTTATTAGAGCTCACAGTAAAAGGAACACCGAAATCTCGAACAGAAGCTAAAAGATTTCTCTGTTTGTTAAGAGACTCAAGGAGTCCAAGATCAGAGTTTCAGCTTGATGCATTAGAAAAATTAGTGTCAGACATAATCTCTCACATTAATGGATATGATCAATGCGGTAAAGCGAAGAAGATGCTCGCTGAAATGGTTCAAGTGAACATGTAGAAGACCTTGAAGCATTTGCAAGAGCCGGACCAACCAATTCTGGGGCCTATTATAATTTTTCCAAAATAACAATATTAGTGGTTTTTTCTTCTATAATAAAATTTTTTTCTAAAGTGGAGCCCTTTTGTAAAAGATTTTTTTTCAAAAAAAGTGGGGGCCCATTGTATTGTTTCATGTTAATGTGCTCAAGTTCGGCTCTGGTCTCCAGTTCCAAAAAACCGAACTTGCCTTAATCGCGAACCGTGCTTCCTATTGTCTCTTCCAAGTAAAAGATCTCTTCCTCTCTGGCTCCTTGTCACGTGACATATATACAACGAAATGATCCCCTATCTATAAAACAAGATATTGTTCCATAAATAGTAATACAATATAGATATTTGATTATGCATATACATTAAGTAGAAAGAGTTGGGACTCATGTTCCTCTTTGTAAAGAAGACTTGTATGTGTATATAATCAAAGTTGAAATGGGTTTATGCCTTAGAGATTGTCCGGATTTTTAGTCTTGACTATCCAGATATTGAAGTGTTGCTACGGGTAAAATCAAGAAATGATAAGTCTGAAGATGGTCCAAGACATATTGAAACATTGCCATGTTTTAACTTTACATATCTTTCGGTGAATACATGTATTTTTCAAAAGTGGTGATAAAATTAGTACTATATAGCTAAACATTTCTTTTCCCCAATGTATTCAAGATTTGATTTTTAGTTTTCTTATACACATTCCTAAGCAAAACGGTTTCACCCACTTGATCAAAAGCTGACAATGAAGACCTCAAAAAACCGAAAAAGTAGAGTTTGGACTCCGGCTTTTCAGAAAAAAAGACTCAAGTGAGGTTTAGCTTCTTTACTTCCGTCATCATCATCATCTCCCAAAAATGTTAGCCTCTATGTAATAATCGAGTCGGTCCAAATTCACTCATGCGTCATTTTGTATGTATCTTTTGGGTGAAATTAAATAACGTCAATTCGTTGACATAAAATAAAAATAACGTCACTTCTTCATTTTTATTCAAACATTGAAAACACTAGCTCGTGCTGTTACATACACACATGTTCCTCATTTTCGAATCTCGACGACCAACTGGGTCCCAAAAGTAAAAGCAAGGAATATTTCGGACGAAATTGTCATAAAACGAAACTAGTGGGGTAAGTCAAAGTAAAGCAAAAACATAAAGGTCACGTTTTTGCAAATTTTATTTCTTTTTATCTATATTAAAACAAAAAAAAGTTCCCTAAATTTTTTTCTTCTCCTCTTTATGACGACGTATGACGTAATCTCTACCGCCGCAACTCCGCCGCGAGTTTCCACGCCGATGCGGCGATGAGCGGTTTCGTCTGCCACGCAAGCATAAGGCTTCCGTCGTTCTCCTCCACTCTGTATCCATCTCCGCCGCCAGATAACGCCAATAGCAAACTCGCTTGCTTAAACGCGTCTGATCCGAGATTAACCGGATCAAACCCGGCGGATCCCATCCGTTTCCGCCACTGAGACAGCGTCTCGTGCCGCTCGATCCTATCGATTCCTTCCGCCGCTACCACGTTCAAAATCTGTCTACCTAAGTAAATCTCCGACATGACTCGGTCTTGACTCGGTATGACAACTCCATCTTCGAGCGAGTCAAACAAGCTCGAGTAATAGTGAAGCGCTTCGTTAAACCGGTCTAAGAAAACGGCGCCGTTATGGTTCGCTTCTTGTTCCACCACCGTTACGATGCTCGGTTTAACCGCCTTAACCGTCGCTAACAGCTTTTCGATTGAACCGGGTTGCGATAAAACCGGGTGAAGCTCGAAAACCGAATTAACCACTAAAGTCTCCGAATCGGGTCGGGTCTCGAACATATCCGGTTCCAAATCAGATAATCTCTCCGTCGTTAGACCACTGAATTCGAATTCGACGCCGATGGCGTGAGCCAGCTGAGCTAGCTTCCAACCTAACTCTTGAATCCCGTCCCGATTCGACAGAGTCCCAACGCCGGTGAGACGAAACGACGGTGGACCGCCGGGTCGGAGAGCTAAGGCTTGCATTAACGCCGGCCATTGCATCCCTTGATTAAGCCCTAGATCGATTACGTGTACGCCACGCGACGTCGTTACGGCTTCTAGAATCGCTTGATTGGCCGTGAAATGAGCGAATTTCAGGTAAGGGCACGAGTCGTAGAAGTTCATCTGAAGAATCTCTTCAAAGGAAGGGTCAATGGCGGCGGAGGAAGGATGAATCCGGTAAATCCGACGAGCTAGGGCTTCGGCGAAGTAGGTGGCGACTTTCCCCATCGCTCCTGCTTGAGAAGCCGCGAGTGTTCCCACGCGCTTCACGAGAGCATCCGCGAGGCTCAGATTCTCGTGCTGGACCGCCTCGGCGCAGGCCACTAGCGCCTGGACGAGTCTGACTCCTGTCTCCTCGATAAGGACGACGGAACGAGTTGAGTCGCTGCTCACTGAGTCGCACCAAGCACCGAGTCGAATCCTCTTGTTGCTGTTACTGCTACTGCAACACTCGTCGTCGTCTTGGATTGGTCTCAGATCGCAAATCCGGGTCGGGTCGAGATCCGGGTAGTAGTTAAGCTCGGAGAGCATGCTGTGAGCCCAACCGGAGAGATCAGAAGGATTGTAATGAACGGTGTCGTTTAAGGCATTATTAGAAGAACCAATATCATTGGACAAGACCATTTCAAGCTGTTCAAGCTTCTGTGCAACATCAGCCATGTCTGAAGATCGAACCTTGTAACCCAAAACAGCAAGAAGCTCGTCCATGTTATCGTCTCCACCACCACAACCACTACCTTCTATTGAAGGAGCTTCTTCTTCTACAGAGGTTTCTTGATGGCTTCGTTTCATCGTCAAGAAATGTTGAATTTTGTTTTGGTATGGTGATTGAAATTAATTGGTGTTGGTTAGGCAAAAATAGTGGAAAGAAAGGAGAAGAATATAAACAGAAGAAGAAGGTGAGAGATAGTTAGAGAGGTCCAATGAGGGAAGTGAGGGACCTGGAGAGTGTAAGTAAAGAGATAAGGAAGAGACTAGAGAGGCAGGCCATTATAATTTCGCATGTGTTTTCTTCTCTATTCTTCTTCTCTTTCTTTTATTATTAGTATTTCGTTTTTAGTAGTAACTTTTTTGTGTTATTAATCTCTTTATTATTATAACTTTATTGAATTTCTGATCCAAGTTACAAAAAATTCGTCGCTCGATAAGGGCGTGTAGTTTTGTTTAATGGTCCAATGGAGGACTGTCATAGTCTAAGTAAACCATTTTTTAATTCCCACTAAATGTTGAATTTAAAGTTTCTAGAATTATTAAAATGAGTGTTGCAGTAGATATGACCTATTTTGATAACCCAAACAGTTCTTCTTGAAATAACTTGAGCAAAGCAAATTGTTAACTTCGAAAGTAATTGGCCATTTTCTTCAAGTATCTTGTTTCAATAACAAGATTTTAACTAATAATAATAATGACAGAAATAGATAAATTTACTGACATAATTTATTGATATTTATTTTTTAAATGATATATTTTGTTTGCCGAAATGGTATAAAAATAATATTAAAAAAAAATTGGGAAAAAATTAGAGGTCCCGAAGGAAGTACAGCTCAAAGTATTGCAGTTAGGGAGACAACGTGACCAACCTCACGGTCGACATGTGGCGGCAGTCGACATTGCCTACGAGACGTCCACAACATTACGTTACTTTCTTATTATTTTATTTTTCTTTCTTTCTTTCTTTGTGTAAATTGAATTTTATTCCCCTTGCCAAAAACATCATTTTAAACATGATAACACACACACGGAAAATTTTATAATAGAGTAGAACAAAGCATAAAAATAAATTTCTAGACTACTATATAAGCAGTGGTGTACTTTCGCTCTTGAGTTAATTTTTAGGCGTAAATTGACTGTAGACCCACACTTATTAATATCCGTCGTCTTATGAAAAAAATGTATAAACCTTTATAAACTAAAGATTCGATAAATTTTATATTACTTAGAGAATGAATACACGAGCTACATATAATTTACCTTTCGGTCGTTGATATATTGAAAAGTTTTTGGGAAAAACATATAAACAAGGAGATTATCTAATGGCTGGATACATTTTGAAATGTTACTCAAGTTACTTTCTCGACATTTGAGGCGGATGATCCATTGACTTATCCTCTTAATTATTCGAACAATACAAAAAAAACTACACAGTAAACAATCCGCATGTTTTAACATGTATATTTATCCAAAATGTGTGGTAAGAAGATATATATCCACAATGTTCCGTAAAAATCTCATTTAATTACATTTTGAAACCTATCATCAAACTAACACTGGAATATTTAGTCAATTATCTTTAATAATAAAACTCAACAAATCCCCTATCATTGTGACAAAACCCTTGATTTCACTCTCTATATATACTTTACAATTTTCCTCAAACATAGTCACAACGAAATTAGCATGGCAAAAACAATCTCTCCTCTAACTCTCTTTTTGTTCTTTCTCTTGTCATCAATATCTCTAACCCTAGCAACAGATTATCCACTATTCACAAAGTCGCGATGGATCGTAAACAAGAAGGGTCACCGCGTGAAGCTAGCTTGCGCAAATTGGCCTTCGCACCTCAAGCCAGTGGTAGCCGAGGGGCTGAGCAGCCAGCCAATGGATTTGATATCGAAGAAGATAAAAGACATGGGCTTCAATTGTGTTAGGCTCACTTGGCCACTTGAGTTAATGATTAATGACACTTTAGCCTTTAATGTTACCGTGAAACAATCATTTGAGAGATATGGATTGGATCATGAGCTTCAAGGGATTTACACTCACAATCCATCCATTGTCAATATTCCTCTTATCAATGCCTTTCAGGTATAAATACATAATTAATCACGTGATTCTAATTTTTTCATATTTTATATAATTTCCACAACTTACTTAAATAAAACCATCGTTTGTGAGATGAGATAAAATCAAAGTGAAATATAAAAAACATGAACTATTTCATTCATTTTCAGTTAAAAAATCCATATTTTATAATTAAGTGATGATTTGTGACTGAAAAATTTATGTGATTAGTGTTCTATTTATTTTCAGATCTGATTATCGTTGTAGCGACAAAGATATATGTTGCATGCTTCTTGTTTTAACTATATGCTATCTTCTAACGCAATGCAACATGTCGTGTAGTCTGTGGTGTATAGTCTTGGGAGGCATGATGTGATGGTGATACTTGACAACCACAAGACCGTACCGGGTTGGTGTTGCAGCAACGATGACCCGGACGCGTTCTTTGGCGACCCAAAATTCAACCCGGATCTATGGATGTTGGGTCTTAAGAAGATGGCCACAATCTTTATGAACGTGAACAACGTTGTTGGTATGAGCCTGAGGAATGAACTTAGAGGCTACAATCATACAGCAAAAGATTGGTACAAGTACGTATATAAATTCCATTTTTATTTATTTATCATAATGATGCCCATGTGAAGCTTGAAGGCCAAGGAAATTAATGCACGCTAATTATCACGTTAATTATCTGTCTGTTATAGATCTTAACAGATTATATTCCGTTGTGCTATAAATAATTAAATCCACAATAATAGTAAAGTGCAAGTACATCTAAAACAAAATTGATATGTATATTGGTTGATATAGGAATCCAATGTTCATCAATTTAATTAACAAAAAATCAAGAATCAACGCATATAAATAATAAATTAACGTGATTCTAACCTTTTAAAAATATAATAAATGTTTTTTTATTTTTTCACATGTAGGTACATGCAAAAAGGAGCAGAAGCAGTGCATACATCAAACCCTAACGTACTTGTCATACTCTCAGGGCTTAATTTTGATGCTGACCTAAGTTTCTTAAAAGATCGTCCAGTGAACCTTAGCTTCAAGAAAAAACTTGTCTTGGAGCTTCATTGGTATTCTTTCACCGACGGTACTGGTCAATGGAAGTCACACAATGTCAACGACTTTTGCAGCCAAATGTTCTCTAAGGAGCGTCGAACCGGCGGTTTTGTTCTCGAACAAGGCTTTCCTTTGTTCTTGAGCGAGTTTGGGACCGATCAAAGAGGTGGCGATTTGGAAGGAAACAGGTATGTATACAATTACATTTAGATCTTTGGTTGAATACACATTAATTAGTGCGAAGAATTGTTTGAGTTATCAAAAAATAAAGCGTTGATCATGTGTTTGAGTTTGTGTTTACGTTTGCAAACAATTTAACGCTTTAACCATTTTATTTGTTTATGTCATGTAAACGCAATTTATAAGTTGCGGTTTAAACAACCAACGGTTACATTATTTTTATCAACCGTTCCATTAGGTACATGAGTTGTATGTTGGCATGGGCGGCCGAGAAAGATATAGATTGGGCGGTTTGGGCGCTTACGGGAGTTTATTATTTCCGCGAAGGCAAACGCGGTGTCGTTGAAGCTTACGGTATGTTAGATGCGAATTGGCACAATGTTCATAACTATACTTATCTCCGAAGGCTCTCCGTCATTCAACCACCGCACAAAGGTAAATAAATCTTGCTAGTAATTTAATCAGATATATAGTGATACACGATTGATAGAACTTTGATGTATATTAATGAACAGGACCCGGTATAAAGCACAATCATCACAAGAAAATATTTCATCCGTTAACCGGACTCTGCCTAGTGAGAAAGTCACCATGCCATGAGTCCGAGCTCACGTTAGGTCCATGCACAAAAGGCGAACCTTGGAGCTATTCTCATGGAGGCATACTTGAGATCAAAGGCGGTCACAAATCTTGCTTAGAAGGCGAAACGGTGGTGGGAAGAAGTGTGAAACTTGGCAAGAAATGCACAAAGATTGAGCAAATATCGGCCACAAAGATGCATTTGTCGTTGAAGACTAATGATGGTTCGTTGGTATGCTTAGACGTGGATTCAGATAACAACGTTGTTGCTAATTCTTGCAAGTGTTTGACCGGAGATATTACTTGTGAACCTGCAAGCCAATGGTTCAAAATCTTCTGAGGTATATTTATTGATTCAAGCTAAGAGAGAATAAAAATGGTTAGAATAAATGTCTAATTAGGATTAATGAATTGTTTAGTTATTCTACGTTTCCCTTCGTAAGCTTCGTCCTCTGTGTTTCCATGGGGGGGCAGAAGAAACGATGACGATTTTGTATTACTTCTTCACAAAGTCAACATACAACCTTTTTGTTGAAAACCCTAAAGCATAAATATGACCCTCATTTTCATATTTTCCAAGGAAAAAAAAATGATAAGATAAACAAAACTAGACCAATATGAGAAATTATGCAAAAATCCTCCACCTGAACCTTAAACCCGTCCAACTATTACAATCTTTTCACATATTACAAAACAAATCATTCCATACATGGCCAATACATAACCAATACAATTCTGTAATAGTAACTTACATATATATAAACTACCTTAGCTAGTAGCTACTAAGCTTTATTTATTATCTGGATCTCTTGCACCTTTTACAAGATTCGGTTATAGATAACCAGCCTCTCTATCTCCATGTATCAAGAAGACACTAATCATCAACATGTAATGCACACATCTAACTTAAGCTACAAAACATTAAACAGATACAATCAATGCTTGCTTGAAACCATCCTCTGGTAATTCAGCTAGCAGCAGAGTAAGAGCATTAGGCTTCGAGTCTGACTATCAGATACCCATATACTTGACCTGAACCCGGCATATATAGTTATTTGAGTGATATCAAGAGTAACTGTAATTTCCTTTCCAGTTTCGAATACATGAGACTGCAAATAGCCTTCACCTTGGTCATTTACCGGCTATTCAAATCAAATTCTCCTGCCTCACGCCAGTTTTCTTGTTCCCCTGTCTCTCCATTCTCATTCTCCTCATCATTCAAGAAATCTTCTGAAGGTTCCTTGTCCTCTCTCTGGCTGTTGTTTCCCCATCCATTCATCATCTCATCAGGGTTCATGTTACGTCCCTGTTCTCCCATCTCGTGGCTAAGCTGAATATTACTGCCCTGATTCCCAACCGCATTAGCCCTCAATGGGTTACGAGCCATTATCTCAGCATGTGATTGAGACTGTCCAGCTTGAGCTAAAGCCGCCATCCGCAGCTTAGCCTCCTGAGCCTCCCGGCCAGCCTTCTCCCTATCCATTTCTGCTTTCAGTTCAAACAACGCTTTCCTCTCTTCTTGTAGCAAAGCTTGTTCTACCATCAACCTTTCCTCAGATCTGAATTCACCCATTGCTCGCTTTCGAGTTATTATGTTAAAAGCTAGGGCTTGCTTCTCAAACGTTGCTGTGAATTCAGCAACTTTAGCAGCAATGTTATTATCCCATTGTTGAGAGCGGGATAAGGCTTGGCCTGTTGGGTCTGAATCAAGGATTCTATCATCCTCTTCTGCTTCGTAATCTGCTACGACATGATAAGGTAATAACCTGCATAGATTGTAGGAGAACACAAATGTGAGAATGTGAGTAATGACCACAGTAAACCCATATACAGAATGTTCAAACAAGGCAATGGATCTATCTAAACAGATATGGAAGAAGACAGGTAATCAATGTCAAGAATAATAAGTAATATCCACGGAGCTCGGTAATATTTCTCATAACTCAAAAGGAAGTATTTATAACTTCGATGAGAAAAGGCAGGACGTAATTCCACATTGACCTCAAAACAATGAGGACCATGCAGAGATGCCACATCAAACTCTCAGAGAGAAGAACAGGATCTCTTATACTTATAGACGGCGAAAATGGATCAAACGTGACTCGATAACAGAACTAATATACGAGATGCAGCATCTACCATTTTCAGAAAGATACCTATTCAAGAACTCATGCTTCAAGTAGACAAAGATCCCGTTTTTAATCTATAATCACAAGCTATAGTTAACTAAAAGACTAACACATAGTATCATTCTAATACCAAACACGACAACACAAAGCCTCGTGGCGATTCCTAAAGAGTTAAAGAACTCAAACCCAAAAAATGTGATAGATCATTAAAGCCAATCATTAATAGATAGATTAATGTTTGATATCATTAATTGAGACTACAAAACTATACTAATTCTATAAAAAAATGATATGAAATTTGATAATTGAATTGATACAACAAACCTCTCGCAAGCATCTTCAAGAGAAGAGAAAGGTTGTTTAAAATTCGGGTGACAAACACGCCAAGCGTCCTGATACGCGCATTGAAGCTCGATGTGATTCAATGGCCGCATCAATTTCTGCTGCTGCTGTTGTTGTTGCTGCTGCATCATCTGCTGGCTCGATGCAATCTGCTGCTGCTGTTGAAAATTTGGTGTATGTTGTCCCAAATTAGAGACAGAATTAGGGTTAGGGTTAGGAGGATTCTGCTGAGGCGGAGGATTAATGGGTCGATTCTGAATCAAACCCGGTGGACGGAGATGGACATCGATGTTCGATGGGAATCTAGACATTGCTGCTTGTTGCTGTTGTTGATGTTGTTGTTTTTGCAATTGTTGCAAGAGAAGCATTTGTTGTTGTCGCTGTTGTAATTGGTGTTGATAGAGAAGTTGTTGTTGCTGCTGCTGCTGAGGATTGTTACCTCCTCCCAATGGTGGTGGCTTCGTGTCCTCCATTTTCTCTTTCTTTCTCCTTTTGGGATTCTATTTTGGGATTCTAGGGTTTTTCGGGGAAATGTTCTTCGCCGTGAATAATGGTTGTCTTCTTCTCTAGAGGTGAGAGAAGAAAGAGGCTTGTGATTATATCTGGGCCAATATAATTGGGCTTTTTGTGATTAAAGACCACAGATATTTTAGCCCAACTACGCAGACTAAACCGGGAAAACGATAACCAAAGTTGAGAGAATGTTTCGATTCTGATTTTTTTTTTTTTTTTTGGTAAGGAACGGGGAGACGGAGTCTCCCCTATATTTTTCGATTCTGATTTTTAACCGTTCATTGCGTTCAATATCAAAAAATTTGTAGATATGAATAATTATTTTAGTACTTGTACATGATTCAAGTAAAAAAAATACATGAAATTACACAAAATAGTCGTTTTATACAACGTAGGAAAAAGAATAAAAATACATGTAAAAACCTATGGACTTGCGAACAACGGAGTTTATGGCGTGTACACTCATTCATTATGGTCCAAAAACGAGTTCTTTCAAAGATCTAAACGGCGAATTGTGACCATAAGCCACTGCATCTCTCCACAAAGCCAGTCCTGTTTCACACAAATGGGAAAAGAAAACAAAAAAAAGTGTTTTCTGACAGTGATTTATGAACATTTCAAACTTGGATATATGGCAAAAAAAACTAAAATATAAATTGGAAGGATGACAATATTAGAGAGCATATGTGAAGTTACCAACCTATCCATGAGATCAACCCAATTGTAGCCGCCACGAAGAATGACTTGCTGGTGCAATTTACCCTGTGGAGGATACCGGATTATCGATAAACTCATTTACTTGCGACAAAAACCATTTAAGAGAGGTGTGCAAGGGTTCTTACATGTATAAGCAAAGGATATTTCCATATCCATAAAAGAGAGTTGCCCATAGCGAACCAGTGAGCCTGCGTCACGGTTTAATGAATATCAAGTGGTTTGTTACTATGGGTGAATATAGTTTAAGCTGGAAGGTTTCGAATTGAGAGAGCTTAGATTTACCACATCAAATCACGGATAAATAGAGCTCGTGGGATCATAAGCC
This sequence comes from Arabidopsis arenosa, assembly GCA_905216605.1. Lineage (NCBI taxonomy): Eukaryota > Viridiplantae > Streptophyta > Magnoliopsida > Brassicales > Brassicaceae > Arabidopsis > Arabidopsis arenosa. The sequence continues at coordinate 6,476,484 of LR999456.1, forward strand.
CGTTTCCCATCATCGAGAGCAACATTGTAATTGACGATAAGCCTTTTATGTTGTCCGGGTTTAGGAAATTTGTCCACTGAAATGTGGAAGAACATCCGATATCCAATAGGCAAAGAGCATTTAGGAGAACGTTCAAAGAAAGAGAGCAAAAAATGAGTTGTTATACCATTTGGGAAACTGGCATCCACATGAACATAAGAGTTGCTGTCCATCCAGATAAAGACCCGACAAACCTAACACCTTTCTCTGAAAGTTTCCCAGTTCGAGCCTGCATTCTTACCAGCAGATAGTTAAGAGAAAAGAACAACACTTGATCCAGATAAAAAAACTAGACATCTTAACAGTTGTTTTGAAGGATATACGAAACCGGGAATTAGATGTCAGAGAATCCTAATACAGAATAGAAAAAGCATCAAGGTCATCATTTCCCTCTTTCTATAACTGAAATCTCCTATTTCCTGACATGGTATTTTTTCTTCATAAAGCCCAATAACAAACTGAAGTGAAATTGCAATGCACGAGATTCGGCATCTAGCAGATATCTCAATGCTACATCGAGGTCCACAAAGTTCAAGAATGCAGTAAGCATCTCTAAAACAATTCAGTTCCCCCAGCAACGATTCTGTCAATAGCTTAGTTTCCAGTAAAGTAATGGTTACAATATTACCCAAGCTAATAATATGACATCTTGTTAAAAAGGTTTCAAGATAATCTCCTAGAGGCTAAAAGTGACTGATATGACTAACCAATGTCAACACATTACTTACATTTAAAATTATGGAGGGAAAGTAAAAAGTATTCGAAAGCGTACCATAATTATAGCTGCTACAGCAATACCAAAAGCAGTTGTCCCAGGCAAGATACTGTTTGGTACAAGAGGGACAAAAGTTGACCACATGATCTGCAATTTCAAAGGCGGAAGTGTCGAACTAATTAAACATGTGTCTGCTCTAATGCCTTTGGAATACATGTCAATGGAGCAAACCCAAAACTCAAAAGGGAAAAGAGTAGTAAAGAGAGATTACTTGAGGAAGAACAGAGAGTCCACCAATAGTGATAAAGTCTTCCCACAGTTGCCACACAGTTTTGCTAAGCTTACCAAAATAGTACAAACAGTTCAATATGAGACCGATGGTGACAACGGCTGAAGTGGCAACAAAATACTGCATAGGCATTGCTTCAGCCATTGTGAGCTGTGCAAGCACAATGTGAGTAGAGACCACTCCCAGTGTTTGCACAACAGCTGCTTCTTTTTCTCTCTTCTTAGCAAAATAAGAAAGCAACGAAAGGTTTCCTAACAAACCAGTCAACATTCCCTGTATTCAAAAACAAATTCTATCTGTCACATATCCACCAAATTCCCTAAAAACAAAGTGATCTATGTAATATAGCATCTTCATTACCAGCCATGGGACAGCGGAAAGAGCGGTATTGTTTCCCGCCAAAAGATTCTGGGAATTGAGGATGATCTGTGGCAATTGCAGCATGAGAAATGGAATGTTTGCTCCACCGGAGAATTTGGCCGTCCATGAATCCCATTCTTGGTATTCCTTAAATTTCCCCAAACCTGGATTTCCCTTTGAGAAGAAAACCCCAAAATCAAAAACATCCAACAACCAAAATTAACAAAACAATTCGACTAACCTAAGCAACAATTCGACGAACTCATAACAAATTTTCCTTAGTATAAAAACGATAAGAGACCTTCTTCACACGTCAAATGCGATTCATATGCTCAAAAATTCAAAACCTCACCTGCTGATTCTCGTGAGGGAAGTCGGAGTCTGGTTCCGAGTCAATAGCACGAACAGGAACGAGTCGGCGAGTCGAAACAATGGAATTCCACCGAGTCAAGCCATTGACGCCGGAACAAGAGGCAGCACCACCGATAGACGCACGCTTGAGAGGCAAGCGAGAGAGCCGGGATGTAGAAACGAAAGAAGAGCGAGGAGAACTCGGGAATATCAATACACGGTCACGACAAAGAGACGTCGCGATGGATTTAGCTTCCATGGGAATGTGAGAGAAGAATTATTGTACTTGTTTTGGAACAGAGAGGAGGACGAAGAAGGGTATATCAGTGAAATCATGTGAGTGAGTGAGAGTGTTCTTGGGACCGGAAGAGATGCCACGTGGACGGTTGGTATTATCGTAAATTGTGCTACTTTGTATTGATCCTAGATTTTGTTTTCTTCAAGCTTCTTACAGAGAACAGTTTCCATTTAAAATTGAGTAAAAACTCAAAAAAAAAAGACGGAAAACAAAAAAAAAAAAAAAAATCTTTTGAATGGCCCAAATAACTTTCGCGAGAAAAGCCCATTATGTTTGTTAAGCCCATTTTCTCCAAAACGTATTTTTGCCAACAACTACACAGAATCGAAGTCTCATCAGGATTCAATCTTGTTCATCTCCAAAGAGAAACAGAAACAAACTAACATCATCGCTCCTGTCGCCTGAATTTCGTGAGCTCTTTATCGTCTCTCCAATGGAAGGTAGACTTTCTTTAAATGATTTACTTTTATACTATTCAGTCTTCATAAGTCGATCTCTTAACTTTGACTGTGTAGTCACGCTTACAAAGTTGGATCCTTTAAAATTCCTAGTGTTTTGGTGTTGTCGGAGTTTGATTCAGTTCGATGATATAAAAACTCAAATCAGAATAATTCTAGAATGGGAAATTGTCTGTAGAAAGGTCGACTCTGTTCTACTGTCTCATTTTCAAGTTTTCCTTTTTGGATTACCAAACCTGCTAGTTTCTTCCTCAATTTCACCTTTTTTGTCCATCAATTACCGGGAAGTTTTAAGTTTGAAATTGAGAAAAAGTGCGGTTTTTTTCTTTTCAGGGAAGGTTTTCCAAAACTTTAATATAGTACAGAGCTGCTACGTACAGAATAAGCAGTTTAAGACAAGATACCAAAGAGAACCTGAACCATACATGTCCGCTTTACTTCCCTGTTCAAGAGGGAAGCTGGCATTGAACCTCAACTCTTCCATGCGTGCCCACTCTTTGTCTAAATACCAGACTGTTCTTTCAAAGCAAAGAACTTTTTACTGCAATGGTCCGTTTCTAGGCTTCTTTAGTTTTTTTTTTTTTTGCCGGCATCAACATTTTTATAGCCCTGCATTTGTGTATTGTTTCCCTATGTTGCTTGGCAAATAGATGTGGTGTTTCTTAGATCTTTTTTTTTCTTGTTGAAATGGATGCCTTACTTTGGATCTTTCATTTGCAGCTGCTTCGTCAAGTGTTACTGTGCCATCTCTTGACAAAACTGATTTTCTGAAGCTCCAAAACGGCAGGTGAACCATACATCACCTTACCAGCTAATCATTACTAATAATAACTCTCTGTTCATTAACATTTAGAAAGTACTATAAATATTACATTTTCGAATTCCATGTTGACTCACGCTACGTTTCGCTGTTGACTCCCCAGCGACATTCGGGGTGTAGCGGTCCCTGGGGTTGAGGGGGAACCTGTAAGCCTTCCTGAACCAGTGACTGAAGCCATAGCTGCTGCTTTTGGGCAATGGTTGTTACACAAGAAGAAGGCTGAATCCCGGCGTTTGAGAGTATCGGTTGGCCATGACTCTCGCATATCTGCACAAACCTTGCTGGTATATATCTAATTCCTCGATTTATGGGACGTTTTCCATGTGGCAACAGTGGAGACATTAAGTTTTAACATCTTAAGCAATTGGTCTACATTTCTCTTTACTCTCAATTTTAGCCCAAGACGTTTTTGCACTTGTGGAAACAGTGTCTCTTTAGGGAATGGATAAGTAATTTATCTACTGGCAATTCCATTGTTTATTTTGTAGGAGGCGGTTTCTCGAGGTCTTGGTGTTTCTGGATTAGATGTTGTTCAGTTCGGGTGAGTGATGACTAGCCTTTGTTGTTTTAGAATATTCAATTTATGCTCATTCCTCAATAGAAGTAAATGAAAAGTTTATTGTATTATAATAGCCACATGTTTTACAAAATTATATTCTCTCACTTGTTACTGCAACAATCAAGAATTTTGATAACTCTCTTGAGTAGTTGAGTGTAGTGCTGATGGGTCATATGTTTACATAACTTATTGAAGGCTTTGAAGCACATCTCTTGAATATTGGTTTATGTTTGTTTTGCAGATTAGCATCAACACCAGCAATGTTTAATAGCACATTGACTGAAGATGAGTCATTCTTGTGCCCAGCTGATGGAGCTATCATGATAACAGGTGATTCATTGATATCGATTTTCATAACAAGTAGTTTCTTTCTCTCTATAGTAGTCAATAGTCATCACTTAGTGATGCTTTTCTATTTTGTACTTCATGTGGTACTATGCTTTTATTTTGAGCAGCAAGCCATCTTCCTTACAACAGGAACGGTTTCAAGTTCTTTACCAGTGATGGAGGGCTTGGGAAGGTTGATATCAAAAACATTTTGGAACGAGCTGCAGATATTTACAAGAACCTTTCTGATGAAAATTTGAGGAAATCACAAAGAGAAAGTTCTTCTATTACAGAGGTTGACTACATGTCAGTATACACCTCTGGTCTTGTAAAGGCAGTTCGGAGAGCAGCAGGAGATTTAGGTATTACTCCTTTGAGATATTTGTTTTTTCACGAATCTTAGCATAACCAGAATTTCCATATATCTGCTGCTAATATATCGAGCTTCATTTATGGCGTTTCTGATTCTTAGAGAAGCCTCTAGAGGGATTTCATATAGTTGTTGATGCTGGAAATGGAGCTGGAGGATTTTTTGCTGTAAGTTCAATTCTCATGTTTCTAATTTCAGTGACTTGAAACTGAATTGTCTGTTCAGGCAGTTTGTTGTTTTAGACCTGTCTGGAGTTGATTTGTTCGTAATCTGAAACTTGACAGGCCAAGGTGCTTGAGCCTTTAGGAGCAATTACTTCTGGCAGTCAATTTCTGGAACCAGATGGTATTATCTATGCGTATGAGTATATCTTGGCCTATTTTAATTGATAGTTGATCAAACCTTTTGGATATCAGGTATGTTTCCAAATCACATCCCTAATCCGGAAGATAAGTCGGCAATGGAAGCTATAACCAAGGCTGTTCTTGATAATAAGGCTGATTTGGGTATCATCTTTGATACTGATGTTGATAGGTAGCAACTGCAGCTATCTCTGTTTCTTAGAAGAGTTTGTTAGATTGCCTCTTACAAAGAATTTTGTGAAGGTCTGCTGCTGTGGATGCAACTGGCCGTGAGTTCAACCGTAATCGTCTTATTGCCTTGCTTTCAGCCATTGTTCTAGAGGAAGTGAGATATGCTCCAACCATTTTACCACTACCGTCATTGGGTATCACATCTATTGTATATTAACAGTTTTTTGTGTTCTGATGTTCTTTCCTTGTCCATCCAGCACCCTGGCACAACTATTGTTACAGACAGCGTCACTTCGGACGGTCTGACCTCATTTATTGAAAAGAAGCTTGGTATGTCAACAATTTACCACCATGTTGTTTATTTCTCTGTGAGTTTTTCACTGACCCAAACTTGTTTTAGGCGGAAAGCATCACAGGTTCAAAAGAGGTTACAAGAATGTCATTGATGAAGCTATTCGCTTGGTAATAAATGATAATATCTTTCGAGAACTCATGCTTTGGTGCCAATTGTTGTTAGCTATTTTAAGTTGTGTTAGAATTGATACAGTGTCTAAGAGTGTTGTGTATAGAAAATTGTATATTATTAAGTTGCAGTTGGGTTAGATAGAGAAACCATACATTCTGGCAGAAAAAGTTTGCTCCGCCTTATGGACAGTTGATGTTTCTTATCTGAAATATAAGTTGTGATGTGATGGCAGAACTCGGTTGGAGAAGAATCACATCTGGCTATAGAAACCAGTGGTCATGGAGCTCTAAAAGAAAACCATTGGCTTGACGATGGGGCGTATCTCATGGTTAGCTTATTTTCTCAGTTACATGATTTTCGTGGTTTGAAGAACAGAAAAAAGAAACTGAAGTTTGCCATTTGCAGGTAAAAATCTTGAATAAACTGGCTGCGGCCCGAGCTGCTGGTGAAGGGAGTGGCAGCAAAGTTTTAACAGATCTTGTTGAAGGTCTGGAGGAGCCCAAAGTGGCTTTAGAACTGAGGCTTAAAATCGACAAGAATCACTCTGACCTTGAAGGAAGGTATGATTGATGACTTGCTTCAGTTCTCGGCTAGTTTTTTAATTGCATTTCACTAATTAGTGAAAATTGTAGTGATTTCCGGGAGTATGGAGAGAAGGTCCTGCAACATGTTTCAAACTCAATAGAAACAAATCCAAATCTTAAAAGAGCTCCAGTTAACTATGAAGGGGTGAGTGTTAGATATATGAGTTCCCTATAATCTGCCTCCACTACATAGTATAAATCTTTCATCTCTTTTGCAAAACTAGATCCGCGTTTCGGGCTTTGGTGGATGGTTTCTTCTCAGACTGTCTCTCCACGATCCTGTTCTTCCCCTTAACATCGAGGTAAACATATGTATAAGCTTGACTTAGTTTCAGTATCTAAACTCTCACTCAAATTCTTCAATTGGACGCAGGCACAGAGTGAGGATGATGCTGTGAAGTTAGGCCTTGTGGTTGCTACGGCAGTGAAGGAGTTCAATGCTTTGGACACCTCTGCCTTGTCCAACCTCACTCACTCCTCCTAAGATTGGCATGGAACAATGTAGGTACTTGGTTTCTCTACATTGTCTATTATTTTCCTGGTGCGTGTTGTTGTTTTCTGGTCCAAATACAAGAATCCATTAGAGTCTTGTTTATAATAACAAGAATATACGCCCCTTTATCTTAGAAATCTAATCAGTTCTCAATCTTCAAAAATCTCCAGGTAACAAATGCAAACAGACACAGAGAGTTCGAGTTTCTTTACTAAGACAATCATTGCATTGAAATTATCAATAAGGTAGTTTTTACAGAAAGACATGATCAATTTATTAGAGCTTTTTGCTTCCTCTATTGACCATTAAACACACCCTCAAGCTCTTCCACAAACATTTGCATCGCCTTCTCTGGCAAACAAACCGGTACAATGATCCCTATCTCACCATTTCTCTTCTCAGTCGAAACGTAGAAGCTAGCCCCTGGAAAATCCTGAACTCCGGCTGTACCAATTCCTCCGTAAACCGGTTTCCCCCAAATTCCGAAATCGATGTCTGCGAAAATTCTCACATCCGATACCAAGTAAGCTCTGTCCGACGAGAAGCTTGGTCTTCCCTTTATCACCATAAGATCCGCAAGCGATCACATGTACTCCTCTGTCACGCTCGATTTCGCCTCTTTTACTAGTCTCAGAGCAAACTCTAACGGTTTTTTAGTTAGTTCCCTAGTGGTTGCGATTGCGACTGGGAACGCAAACGCGTTTCCGTAATATCCTAGAGGTAGTGGTGAGTTTTTAAGCTTAGAACGCGCATTGACAATGAATATGAGTCGCATCTCCTTGTCCGGGTCGGGTTGTAGAGCAACAGTGCGATAACGCCATAAGAACGACGTCAGCATTTCCATATTGGTGCTGCTGTTGACAAGATTCGGTGCGAGGAGCCTCCGTATTGCGAACATCTCGTCATGGCCAAAGAAGAATGACCGGCCTACCAGATTGTCCCAGCTACCCCCGCTTTCCGTACCAATTGCCGGCATTTCATCGTATTCCCGGTGCATGTGTGTCACACGCACCGGGACTCTGGCGTTCAGCAGGTGACGTTCCCACACCGGAGCAACCGTAGGCGCATGATAACCACGCACGAACTCGCACATCGTTTTTAGAAAGAGCTTGAGACCGGCGGCGTCCGACATTACGTGGTTGATACGGACGGCGAAGATAAAACCGCCGCATTTCAAGCGCGTGACCTGCACGAAATAATGTGACCGTCCCCAAAATTAGTGTTGCTACATCGCTCTCTATTATATTTCACGTAATAAAGTGAAGTCTATCATATTATTTTCAAAAAACATTCTTTGGAATACATAAAACTCATTAATAACATTCGAAGAAACGTAAACCGAACTTTATTTCTATTTGTGTACTTTATAAATGGATATTAGGTGAAACTGACCTGCATGAGCATCAAAGGAGTGTTGAGCATTTCACTAGAACCTTCAACGTCAAAGAGAAGCTCTTCAAAGCAAGGGAAAGGAGGCTTAAGAGCATCCTTCTCTTCAAACTCAACAAGTGTCACGTCAGCATCAGCCTCAATGAACAAAACGCCTTCACCGGTGCAGTCCACGGCAAGTTTCCGGTTCTGTCCTTCCTGGAGCCTACCGGCAAACGGGTAGTAGTAAACCAGCGTCTCCGCGAGGGCTCTCCGAATAACTGCGACCGGATCAGAATAAGCAGTAGGGTTATGTCTATAGAAGAAGATAGTGGGAATGTGGAATCTTAATCCTTCTTGGTCATCGATGTCAGAGAGGAGTTTGAGCTCTCTCGGTGTTGGTTTTGCCGGAGAAACTAACTCCGGCTTCTTCCGGTGAACCGTAAACGTGAGCAACCCGGACATTACGGGTGGAGGGATTTGCTGCTCCTTTGGTGATATAGATTTTATGGTTACAAATTTATAATGATCTTATTATATATAAAGAGTGAGCGAAGTCTCAAGTTTGACGTGACTTCAGATATACATGCATTAGACCAGCGTCACCACACATTCGTTTACTTCTTCCACTAGCTTTAGATTAAAATTTAGAGATTATTGCTCAACTTTCCTATCTTGTCATTGAATAAATCCAGGATGTTTGAATATACAATATCTTGTGTAGATTAAATTATTACGTTCACTTTTCTGCGGTGGCGTATGAATGATGAATCTATCTTCCGATAATAAAAAAGAACAAGGTGACATATTTTGTCGTCTGCATGCTTCTCATTGATTCAGAGAAATTTCAAAGGTGGCTTTGGAAAGTGTACGTTATACAAGATTTTGAGAATGTATAATCCACTTTTCCGTTGGAGTTTTTGGCTTTTTAAATTTTTACACTATTTTGAAATTGAAATGGATTACAATCTTTTTTTTTTTTTTTTTCGTCGATGGATTACAATCTTGTTTCTGGTTTATGTAAGCTTTGAAATAACATTTGTTTCGGTTTAGTTAGAAACAGTTCGGACCCATCCATTTCAGACTAAACACGTGTAAAACCCCACTAGCTAGGAGTCTAGCAAAAATAAGGTACACAAACACAATACGATTATTTTTGGACCACCATGTGTGGTCGTACTATGATTATAACAAGTAACAAACATAAAACCATACAAGTTATTAGCTCAGCTCTATGATGCCTCTTTGGCTCTATCCTCTTATGATTTGACGTTACAAACCTTACATATGACACTTCAATTATTGTGCACGCGAAACGTTTCAGTGAATTTATGAATTCGTGTGTATAGATTCAAAATTATTTTCAAACTGAACTAACCAAAAGAACCTGAACCGAAACCCAATAGAGAATAACTTTGGTATTCAAGTTAAAAAAAGAACTAAAACAAGATTTTGCATTGTACAATGCACAAGAGAAACAAAACATGGTTTCCATTCTCCAATGGCTGGACAAGGCCAAACAGTTCTAACTCTTCCCTCACATTACACAACAATTTGGTGAAGACTCAAGCATGTCCGGAGACCTGTGAACAAGTATACACAAAACTCAGTCCATTGGTATTTAAAGATCACAGAGATTCCAATGAGGAAGAAGACTTACATTTGGCCCAAACTCGCAAAATCAAACCCAGGATCCATCTCTTGCACTATATCACTCGGTGGTTGTCCACACTCTTGCATCTTCTGCATTATCTCCATTATTTTGGTCGAATTGTTTGGTTCGTTTTCATACACCAAGTTGAGTTCTTTGATTAGTTCATACTGGCGCGAGTAACGTTCGAATTCTTCCTTGTTTAGACTGGATTCATGCTCTTCTAGCCATTTCGGGTATCTTGCACCGATCTCTTTCATTGGTTCGTGAAGAATATCCTTCGATAATAGCTGTTGCATCATCGTGTCCACAATTGACTCCAAGTCCTAAACCCAAACATGGAAAATATGAAATTAAAAATCATAGAAACAAAACTTCTTGTGATCAAGACTACTTTCAAATGGTTCTGCAAACTAATTCTCATCTTCAAGTGTGGTTTTACGAAATTAGTATCACTATCTCTCCTATGAACACACCCTTTAAAGCTACTCTGAAATAAGCTTAACTAGATGAAACTTTAGCAATAAAAAACTTTACATCTCAACTAAGCTCAAAGGCATCTTGGCTTCAGAGAACCAAAACTGCCATCAGTAATGGCAAGCAGAACCAAACGTTAAGCTGAAACGAAGAAAAATGAACAGAAGCAGGAACCTAATAAACCACACACAAGAAAAGGATTACCAGAGATATGATCTACACTAAGAAAACCAAATCCACAGCAGACGTCGTTAGTAGAGATCAAATTTATCTTTATTCCATGAAAGAATATCATATAAAATCTAATCAGAGTACTAGAAGTTAAAGAGAGTATTAAACTAGATAAGTATATCAAGATAGTGAATGCAAGAAGTAAACAACTCAGTTTGTGTATACTTACGTTAGACCCAGCAAGATCTTCGAATTGCTTAATCCAATCTTCAACCATAGCATCATCAGAACCTGTCGGCTGCTGTTTCGATGACAAGGACTCAAGTCCCTTCACAGTTTCTCTGGTTTGTTCCCTGAGTTTATCAAGAGCCTCGGTAACATGGTCCTCTTTTGCAATCTTTTGCTTTCCTTTCTTCTTACTCCTCATATCTGGTAAACCCATTCCAAGACCTTGAACCCCACTCGGCAATGACTCTGTCTCCGTTTTACCACTCTCTTCTTTCTTAACCCCTCCATTTCTACAAAACTCCAAAGCTAATCAACACCACAATTCCCACCAAAAACATGACATAAACCTCTAATTTAGTATTGATGTAACCACAATCTCAAATCTAGAGCTAAGTAGCTAACCACATGGCACAATAACAATTACAGAGAGAGACTGAGATTACAAGAAAAAAGGAGTAACCTTTGAGTAAGATTGAGATCCTTGAAATCATCCAAGGCACCTGAGAAAGACCCAGAATTCTAAATTATAGAAAACGAACATACAAAGATAAATCACAAGAAAAAAAACGTTTTTCACCAATCACCTAGAATTGGTGAACATGTTATCAAATCAAATTAGAATCGTTTGAGTGGAATTATTACTATCGAGAAGCTCGTCTAAGTCATCGGTGTGAGTGTCGTTGGCCATATTCTCGAGTCGTCTCTCTTCCTCACAATTGTCGAAGAAACTCAGAAAATTGAAAGAGGAAGAGAGAAGAATTATCGCAAACAAGAGAGAAACCAATTCCCAAGGGCGGTGTTGTTCAATTGATCAAGTTCAGGATTCGATCCAACGGCTGAGATTATTTATTAAAAAAATTGGTGACACCTTTTTCTTTTTTTTTTGGAATATAAAAAAAAATCTTACTTGAAACCGCCCATTAATTTTAAGTTTTTAACTGTGTTGTGTCGTAAGCCCATTAAGATTAGCTGTGTTGTGTCGTAAGCCCATTGTCTCAACAACGACTTTGCCACAAAACTTTTTTTTTTTTTTCTTTTTTTTTTTGCTCTCAAGTCTCTCAAGCAATGGCGCAGACCTTAATGGCGACAACTCGTCCATACGTTCTTCTCTCTTCCACAAGAGCGAGTCTTTATCTCCTTTTTCAATCTTCAAAGAGACCCTTCGCTTCATTCTCAGCTCCTCTCGTAAGAATCACCAACTCGAGATGCGTAAGCGCCGTTTTGTCTCGTAAAGAGACTGCGCCGTCGTCTATTTACGGCAATAGAGTTTCTAGGGTTTCTAGGTTTGGCGTTTTGGACATTCACAGCCGTAATTTCAGTACCAAATCCTCTCAAATCAATGATGCTGGTTCTATTGATCAAACCCTTATGCAATCCATGGAGCAAAAGGTTAGATTTTTATATCTCATAAAAACTAATTTCAAGTTTTTTCTCACTGGAATTCAATCATTATGTGTGTTGCAGTGTCAATTCATAGGTTATAATATTAGTGAATTTTTGAAGGAATTGATTGGATACTTCATACTTGGTATTGGCAACATCTGTCATATTTAGTTAATGGAGGGAAAATGTAACACGATTGATTGCTCTCAGTAGCTCCAAATGATCAAGATCACTAAGCTAAGATCATTAATGAGGAATCATGTCTCTTGTATGATTAAAGCTCGATTCTTTTTTTCTGTTTATCAACACATGTCTCTCTACTTATGAGGTTTTGGCTTCATGTACAGATCAAAGAACAATTGAATGCAGAGTCGGTTACTGTAACGGATATGTCTGGAGATGGACGTCATGTCTGGTAATTACTCATTTCATCTTCTGATGATGATTCTTTATTACACATAACTGAAGTTGCAGATGTGTGTTAAGGATAGTGTTTATTGAAGTTTGTGAGATATTTTGATATTCCTTTTCTTTCATTATAATCACAAATTCAACAAGAAGCATTCATTTTAACTTTGTAGAAATCATTAAAGTTAGGGTATAAGGTAGTACTTATCCGAATTCTGCTCTTGATGTAATCCAGTAATAGTAGAATCTTACGTTAACTTGTCATATAAGATGGTTCTATTACTTAACACCAGTTTTGCTTAATATATGTCAGCATCAATGTTGTATCATCGGCTTTTGAGGGACAATCTGCAGTGAACAGACAACGGATGGTCTACAAAGCCATTTGGGAAGAGCTTCAGAACGTTGTTCATGCCGTTGATCAAATGACAACAAAGACTCCTTCTGAAGTTTGAAGCGTTAAATTTTCCAAACGCTAAAAGTCTTCAATATCTTATATTATTTGATTAGCTGACATTGCTGTTTGTTTTATCAAAAAGAAGAAAAGAACTGATATACAGCTTTTCTTTCTTTGTTTTGTGGTTATTTTTAAGTACTTGATTGGTTCTCTTGCGACCCGCCAACACATGTTATCTGTTGGAGCGTTTGCGGTTACACGTGGTTGGCGTTTTAAATCGCTCTAAATGAATAAGAACAAAATTAGCGTTTGTGGTGGCGGATTCTCTTCAACAAAACTTTATTTGCTTTTATCTATCATTTCAAACAAAAAATTATACTCGATAAAAATATTTGTAGTCATAAAAAAATGTATGCATGAAGAAATGAATCAAGAAACTGAAAAGTTTATTTGCAATGAAGGTTGTAAGATTTATGATAACAAGAATAATAATATGATTGTTGTTAATTTTTTTATATACATTTGTAGTGAATATTGAGCTACTATGTTTGATTTGGGAACCGTATTAGCCATCAACTAGACAAAGATCATTATATCAGTATTAGCAACACTTGATAATGGTTACAACCAGTCCATCTGGTCAAATTCCCACATCCGTAGCTACATGGACAAACAGTTTTTTTTTTTGTTATCGGTTATTATATCATCATTAGACTAGTTGAACGTCGTAATGTTGTTTATTTTGTAAAAAAAAAAACACTAATATAATGTTACAACTTGGAACATAAGTTCATTTAACTCCAATTATTACAAGTAGACAAACATAAGTTTTATAGAAACTATACACACAAACCCATCACATGTTTTTTCACATTATGACTGGTATTTTACTAAACATAGTTGTTATAGATACTACCACAACCCATCACATGTTTTTTCACATAATGATTGATATTTTACAAGGTCTTGAAGTGAAAAGAAAATGAAAAAATGAACAGTGTGCGAAAACAAACTATGTTCATTCCTTCATTTCACTATGAACATATACATATTTATGTATATTCGTGTAGAAAATCACTACATGAATATTCTTAAGCAGCTTGGTTTCACCTTGGTATTAGTTCTGGCGGCAATGGCGGCGATAATGTCCCGGCGGTTTTTCATAGGAAAGTTGAGCTATCCTTGGCAAGTTATGTCTTCTTGATGGACCTGAAGGTGGAACTAGATATACTCTATGACCCGGCGGGTGGGATTTCTTGCCGGTAGTTGCATTATGATGATGATGATGATGATGATGATGACAGTTGAGGAACCGGAGTGTTGCTCCGGCGGTTATCGCCGAAAGAAGGGCAAGAAGAAAAAGCAACGTTAGAAATAGTTGAGAGAGAGACATAATTACTAGGTAGAGAGAAACTTGTGAAGAATATAACTCTCTTGTTGCTCACTGGAGTAGTGTATATAAATGATTACGATATTTTTTTGTGAAATTTATTTATTTAATTTGTTTTTGTAACGCTTATAACTTTGGGCAGAGTTTTTGATGTGTACAGGTGTTTGTGTAACTAAAAAAGCAACTCTAGTTAATGAAAGTGACTTAAGTTACATTGCTTTTTCATTCTCGAATCGAATCCCTTTTTTGACTTCTTATTCATAACTGCAATATAAATATTATTATAATCATTGCAAGGAATCTCGGTTTTTAGTTCAAGTTTCTAGATTTTGAATTTTTGGTTTTCAATTTTTTTTTTATCTAGTTATAATTAAATATAGTATGAATCGAATGATCAGTATCGTACGGATAAGTTAAATACGGTTTAGCTCTCCGTATGCAGTAAGATTATAAGAATAATAATACAGTACCAAATTAGAAAACTATATTAGAAAATGTAAGAGCATCTGAGACAAATCTTATTTCAAACTCTTATTTAAAGTAAAATCCTTTTCAACTTAAACTCCAAAATAGAATATTATTTTGAAAATTTATGGCAGAGTTATTTTTCCATATAGTTTCAATCGCAAATAGTCAATATAAGTCAAATTATGAACAATATTATTCTAAGTATCACTCTATTATGGAGTTGATTTTCTTTATTTGTAAAATAGTTCCTTAAATTTGAGATGTTTTTTATGTAGAATTAAACAATAGTTATTAGTTATCTCGTAATTTAAACAATATTTTTTTGGAGTAAAAAATAAAGAATGAGCAATACGTTGGAGAAGAAAATCCAGTTTAGTGTAAAAAATTAGAGTAACTGGTTGGAAATGCTCTAAAAAGCTAAATCTTTAAACCCATATTAATGTAGTCATAACCCTATTTTTTTTAGTAAAAGAGTCAATTTTCTTAGAGTTAGTCTATTTTAAATTTAGATTTTTTATAAACTAATTCATTCTCTACATTTTTTATTTAAAAACTCATATTTTATTTTAAAATATCTTATTCTTATTAGGCCTAGAATGATTGACGTTTTGAAAAAGTTATTGGTCCGAAGTTTTATAGATCCGAGGATTCGGATAGAAAAACTTAAAATTTGTCGTATCTGAAGTATGTTGTCGGTGATACGATTATTGTCCTTTGTCGGCGATGCAATAACATTGGAAAATAGTATAAGTCAACGACTGAAATCAAATATTAAGATTTATATATTGTGTGCCTTTACTTCAAACGTTTTTAAGTCCACAAATTAGGGATCGTTTAGAATCTCCTTCCATAATCATTTGTCTGAAACCTCGGATCCATAATTTATGTACTACGTGTGGGAAGTTGAATCGTTCTCATTGATGTTTTGTCTAACTTTGAAATTGATGCCGTTACAAAAGTGCTTGAATGGTCTCGAGTGATCTATCTCGATCCAATCATCTCATTTGTACCACACCCCAAAAGAAGCGATATCCCCTTGCCCCCTGGCATGCTGATGTGTTCACACGAGCATCCTGGTTTTGATTTTTTTTACCATAGTTGCTTTATCCGCTTTATCATATCTTCAATTATTTTTTTTTAACTCTATCAGACGATTCTAAAATCCGATAATTAAATATCATGTTTTTTCTCAAAAATTCACTTTAGTTTTTATGGATCCACTCCTTTTGCTATGATTTGATTCATGTCAATTTGATATAATTAATTTAAATTTGACACTGCCTGAATATTAAATATATACCCTTTTAAGCAAAATTTCAATTTTCTTATTGGTAACAAACTAACATTAGTAATGTAGGGTCTATTACGTACATATAAAAGTTTCTGGGTATTTACTTGAAACATAAAAAGTTCTGGGGTGATTATAATTTATACTAAATTGTTCAGCAGAGAAACGTATTTGGAAGAAGAACTCTCCTCTCCGAGAAGATACATAACGAAGCGGTTGGAAGAAGATGAAACTATTCGACGCGCACTGTCACCTTCAAGACCCGAGGATTATCACCAAAGCTCCTCAGATAATCTCCTCCGCCGTTGCTTCCGGCGTCTCTGCCTTCGCCGTCAATGGAGTCTCCGAGGTTTTGATTTCGTCAGATTGATAGGTTTCAAAATTTACGAATTTGGCTAGGTTTTTAATTGAATCTGTGGTTTGGTTTGGTCTAGAAAGATTGGAATTTGGTCAAAGAGATGGGAGCTAAATACCCTTCTGTTGTTCCTTGCTTTGGGATCCATCCATGGTAGGGGATTATATAACATTACAAATTACTGGTAATTCAAAATTTAAGATCTTTTGTTTATGTTTTGAGTTTAGGTATGTAGCAGAGAGGAGTCCTCGATGGTTTGAGACATTGAAGAGTTTGTTTGAGACTACTCCTACTGCTGCTGTTGGAGAAGTCTATCTCTTGTCTCCTTTGATCACATTGTTATCATTGAAACCCTCCATGATATGTGTTGATTGAAACTACTTTGTTTTTTTTTTAACAGATTGGTCTGGATAAAGGGTCTAAGGGAAGGGAGATTGATTTCTCAGAACAGGTTCTAGAATTAAAAAACTGACCTTATGCTTAAATTGTTTGTGTTCATAGTGATGGGTTTTGATGCTAAAGACAGCATTTTTAATTTCAGGTTACAGTGTTTCGTCAACAGCTCGAACTTGCAAAGGAATTGAATAAACCCGCGTCAGTTCATTGTGTCCGTGCATTCGGGGATCTACTGGAGATATTAAAGTATGATTTTTTGCTTCTTGTCGTGTGTACAGAAGCAAAAGTGAAATTTGTTGGCTTTATATTCTCAAATGTTGCTAAAATTATGTCATTGTCTCTTTATAGTGTGTTCTTATGTAGTATGATGTGATATTGTAATATGCAGATCTGTGGGGCCTTTTCCTTCTGGTGTCATGCTTCACTCGTATCTAGGTTCTGCTGAGATGGTTCCTGAATTTGCTAAGGTCGGTGCATATTTCTCCTTCTCCGGTTTCCTTATGTCCATGAGTGAGAAAAAAGCCAAGAAGATGTTGAAAGCAGTAAGATTTCCAAATTTTTCTATACCATATTACAGCTTTAGGTGGAATGGAACCTTGATTTCAGTTCTTGGTAGGTTCCATCTGATAGGATCTTATTGGAAACTGATTCACCAGATGCACTACCAAAGGCAGAGTTAGGTTCTCTCTACTTCGTAGACGGAGATCCTTCTCTACCCGAAGAAGGAAATTCAGCTCAGGATCTTGATTCTGCCTCAAATGATAAGTCTAATGTGTCTAGTGACTCGACGAAGTTGCCAAAGGAAACACTTAATCATCCGGCTAATATTCATATGGTATGTTGTTGCTTTGCGGCTGCTTAACCGATCTTCTTTTTCATAAAACCATGGAAAATTATGACCCTAATCAATCACGGTTACAGGTACTCGGGTATGTAGCGCGGTTGTTGGACATGAAGAATGAAGAACTCGCAGAACTAAGCTACCAGAATGCTGTTCGGTTATTCTCTTACGAAGGTTCGAAGATGCTTCTTGAGAGAGGTAAATGATTTCTTGTAGTTTGTCTCTTCACATCTCTTTTTTGGTCCTGAAACAAGCTTTTTGATAAAACATAGAATGGATTTGTGTCTTTAGGTACTGGTGATGTCTCTGGTCACAATCAAAACCATTCAACAACACATGTATCATGAGTTCTTAAGACATCGTAGTGTTTCTCATCACTCTGTTACGAGGCTTTAAATTTGGACTCATTGTACCAGTGTGTTATAGACAGTCACACTTTTCTTTTTACAAAGGTTATTAATTTTTTTTGATTTTGTGTGATTTTGAAGAAGACAAAGCCTATTTATGATGGCTTTGTGTGACAAATAAATATCAGATAATGATGTGATTAGAGTCTTTTACGTACAGTTAGTTCCTTATTAAGAAATAGTTAAAATTGTTCCAAGTTTGCTTACACTGTAATATAAACGAACTAATACTTTTCCCCCGGAGAATCCTGCTATATCTCAACTTAATCCTATATCTCTGGAAGAGTCATTCTTTTCTTGATAAGCTTTTTTTTTTTTCATTTGAAGTTACCGATTTGATTTTTAAGATATATTTTGTTTTGTTGCCTTTGGTTCTGTTTTCTTCCATTGTTGCAGAACACATGAAACTGAGTACTCTGTTTCTTGGAGCCTAAGATACAGACCAACTCAGAAATCTACTATCCTTCAGGCTAATCCAAAACTGCTACAAAAAATGTCAGATTTAGATAAGAAGAACAACAATGAGAACCGGTAAGATTTCTTAATCTCTTTTATTTCAGATTATTTATCCTCATTCCGATTTAATCCATGATCTCTCTTCTAATTGTATATTCACTGCTTGAAGAAATTCAATGTCAGCATCATATGTATCAGATCTTCATATAAACGTAAAGGGTGTTCCATTTCATCTTTGCAAAGTAAGTTTCATTTGATTCTCCAGATATTCATCGAATAGGATCGAGACTTTTGTTTCTTAATTTCTCCGAGTTTGTTTTTGCAGGAAATGTTAGCAAAGAGATCGTCGAAAGTGAGCTCATTACTCGAGCGAAACGAGATCGATGAGCTGCGTTTGATCCTACGAGATTTAGAAGTCGATCCAGAAACCTTTGAGCTCGTTGAAAGATTCTGTAATGGCTGTGAATTCAAGTTTACGTCTGATACCATCGTCTCTGTTCTCTGCATCGCGTATTACTTAGGGATGAATGAAGAACAAAGCTCTAATAACTTGTTGGGCAAGGCATCTGAGTTCTTAGAGCAACGAGTTTTTCCGAGCTGGAGTGAGACAGTAAATGCTCTTCGTTCAGGGGACAAGAGTTTCGACAAGCTAACTGATGTTGGACTCGTTGATCTCTTCTTTGATTCCCTTATTGAAAAAGCTTCCTACGATCCCAGACTCCTTGGTGAACTGATCAAGAACAGAGTGGAAACCGATGATTATAGACCTAACCCTAGGAGACGATTGTTTGTTATAGATTGGAAATCGGAAGATTTGATCACAATTCCGCTTCGGTTATATGAACCTTTGATGATCCGAGCAATTAAATCCCGCAGCATTCCCGTGGAATACATCGTTTTATCGGTCTGTAAATACGCGAAGAAATGGGTTTTCGATGCGGAAGAAAGCCTTTCAGGGCAAAAAAAAGAAGCAATTGAAGCGGTTGAGAGGCTTCTGCCACATCAAAGGGGGCTAATATCTTGTGAACTCTTATTCGAATCGCTAAAGCATTCGATCTGGTTAGAAGCCAACTCCGAATGTCGAAATGGATTCATGATCAGAATCTGCAAGCAGCTCGACATGGCTAAATCAACAGATCTCAAGATTCTATCCCGAGGATACGGAGAAAAAGCTGAGGGTTTCGAAAATATCGAGCTCGTTAAAACCGTGGTAAAGAGCTTTTACACTTACTACGCCAATGAAGACTCTGAAAATGTTTCACATTTCGTGAAAGTAGCAAAACTGTCAGAAGAATTTCTGTTCTTGGCTGCGAGTGAGGCTTCTCTGAAGCTCGAGGCGTTTGTGGAGTTAGCGGAGATGACTGTGGCTATTTCGCAAGGTATTTTGAGCTACTCAGATGGGATTTACAGAGCTATTGATGTATTCTTGGAGAGCCACAGATACTTAACTGAATCAGAGAAGATGGAAGTTTGTAAAGTTCTTGAATGTAGTAAACTCTCTCAAGAAGGATGCGAGCGAGCCGCCAAAAACCAGAAGCTTCCTCTTAGAATCGTTGTTCAAGTTTTGTTTGTTTCTCAGCTTCAGATACGTGATACAGTGGCTAAAGAGATTAAGGGTATGGAAAAGAAAGTAGATGAAGAAGAAGAAGAAGAAATTGGCGTTTCGAGCGATGAAGATGAGATTGAGAATGATGAATGTGTTGTTCATCGTTGGAAGAAGAAGAAGAAGAAGACAAGTGTGTGGGGACAAGTGAAGAGGAAGTTTGGTTGCTTGACTTCTTCTTCTTATTCAGTTGATGCTTGCACCTGTGATGTCAAGAAGAAGAAGAAGAAGATTCATCATCACTACATATAACTAAAATAAAACTACTCTGTCTCTGTTTTTTGTTTATTACATTGGGTCCATGGTCCTCTTCTTGTTCATGCTCTGTTTCTGACATTGGAGAAAACTTTTATCAGGTTCTGTTTTTTGGGGTGTGTGTGGTTACTGATCTCTTATAATTCATCAAAAATCCATAAGCATAACAAAGTTAAAGCTACAACAAAACAAATTCTTCTATGGGTCTTTTACATGGTAACTAGTTCTTACTCAAAGAACAACATTCCTTGTCTCACACGTCAACGAGAGAAGTAGCTTTCTCACAGCCTCTCTCTTTGTTCAATCTTGTTTACAACCTGAAAAAAAAGATCAGGTCGTGATCCGCGCACTAAACATCGATCATCCGGTCTCAGATCATTTGTTTCCGATCGATAATCTCAATGGCGTCCTATCGCAGTCCTTATCGACACTACTCTCATCATCATCGCTTCTTGAATTCGATCTAACATTTTCTTGATTTTCTTGATCTTCTTCTTCTTGGATTCGCATATGATCCTGAATAAGATTATTAGAACTACTCTCGTTTTGATCTTCCTCTTTTCCTTCTTCATCCCCAAGAACGACCACATTCCCGAATTGCACATGCTTCTCACCTTCCCTCGGTGAATTCCTCGGCGCAGGATCCGAAGTTGACGTGACGTTTTCGGGAACCTTGTTGTTGACGTTCTTCTCCGGATCGCCTTTCTCCGGATCGAAACTGGTAACGCTCTTGCTAACAAAGATGCTGCTCTTGCTAACAAAGATGATGCAAGGTTTGAGGACGCAGGAGTAAACGTAAGCCAAGAACCAAAAGAGCCAAGGGACACCAACAAAGACCATACCCGCTTGTAAAAACAGAGGGTTCGGATCAGAACGGACCAGGTAAAGTCCTAAAAGGACTCCTCCTATGAGGATACATGAAAGGAAGAGAAAAGTGACAATGTATATTCTTGGATCACCTTTTCTCTGATCCATTCGATTTCCGACCACTGTTGTAACACAATGAAAATTCAGAGAATGTGTCTTTGAATCAGAATTTGCTTTCTCTTTTTCTTTTTCTTTTCTTTTCGTTTCTTTTCTTTCTTTTTTCTCGGGAAATTTGTGAGAAGGAAAAGTTTGGTGTAACAGAAAACTGAAAAGAGCGCTAAACGCGGGCTCGGTTTTAATATGTATTTTATTTTCTTGTTTTTTTCCTCTTTTGGTCGCTAAATTACTGCGAAGAGTTTTATTAGTGAGTCGTTGTGAAGTTGTTCTAGATTTTTACGCTCTAAGAGTGAAAATAGGAAATGTAACACTTTTATGGTGAGATACTAACAAATTTATTCAACATTGGAAGGAAATTTTAGTATGATATTTGCGGTTTGATTAATCTCATCAGTCATTTTGTTTTTTTTCATGTAGAACAACTTTTAGTGGTGGCAATTTATCATGAGACCGCGTAAAAAATATAGAATAAGACTACATGGTACATATATCCTTATCGTGCGATCAACGAAGATGCGACGAATGTTCACGATGTCTAATACATGAGCTCCACTTTTTTAAAAAATATTATTAGTTTTTTTTTTGTGTGTGTGTGTGTTACACAGATTTGGTAACAAACAATTGAAAAAAAAAATCAATGACCTAATGGACAAACAGTTCTCACAATGTAAAATTAACGTAAAGTCTATAGAAAAATGGCTTTATATGTTTTAGCATCAAGGAGCTTAAATTGTTTTGAAAATTCAGAGTCTCCCACTGATTCTTCCGAGATGGCGATGGGGCATACGTCTCTGGCCGAGTATCAAATTTCTGCCTCAAGTCAAGTTTGGAACATATATAGATATTGTTAGAGACCTTGTTTGTGGGTATAGGCTTTTTGTCCTGTCGCATTTTGTTGTTTTGTCTGTTTAATGTAGACATTGGTCTCGCTTTCCACATTGCATCAGATTTTTTGACAAAGTCAGAGAAACACAAACAAATGCGGTTCACACACAACAAAAATCTTGAGTACGCTCACAATAACGTTAAACACTCAAAACGCAACAAAATTCTACAACTAGGACTCGAGGAGTAGATTACAAGGTCACAAAATCATCAGATTCATGATTTTTTTTTTTCTTGTGTGATTTTCGTTTTTAAACGTTGTGTGATAAATTATCTTTGTTTATGCGAGAGAGATTATTTCAGACATATTCATAATCCAAAAAAGATCGTTAAGATTTTTAAAAGAAAAAGCTTGTTACGAGTGGTTAATTTTGATCTGAATTGGGTCCATACCCGTACACAATGGTCTTCGTTCTTTCTTCTGCTCCATTCGAAACTCAATGATCATTATTTAGAGGGATGCTAAAATCTTAGACTTTTCTTAGCATGCATAAAAGATACTTCTCTGATCTAGCTCCAAACTTTTCTTCTGTCACCATGTTCTTTTTGGATTATATGTGAATTCGGTCAACATGTTCACATTTATCCCTTGATCTTCGACCATGACATTAAGCTAGCTATTGGAAGAAAAAAAAACCAAGCCAAGTTTCACAATGCTTTTCTTTCCAAAGAGGTTTTACTCGCTAGCTAACCCGCGACAAAAATGGCCACCACGAGCAAATTTCGCCTCTGATAGTATTTAGTATTTACCAATTATATATTTCCTCAATAAAATCACATTGCTTTTGTGATGGATGTTCCATAATTTCAGGAGGGAACCAATTACTCTACTTAAAATAATCATCACTTTTTCTCAGCCTTCAAAAAGAAATCACTAATTCACTATTAGTGAACTGTTTAATTTATCAGTAAATACAGTAAAAAAAAACAGTTAATGTGAAATTTTGTTTCATAGTAAGTTAGTAACATACATTAATTAAAACAAATTAACGTAATTATCTAATTGGGTAAACGGTAATTTCGCCCTCGATCATACCTCGAGAAAATAAATCTTCCCGTCGATAAACTCCGTACCAGAAAATTCGATACTCCGCCGCTTCTCTGATTCGCCTCCGTCGGTGGAAGCGTCTTCCCATCGCCATCTTCCTCTTCCTCTCGCCGCTGCGAAGTTCCAGCACCGCCGGATTCTTCTTCTTCTTCGTCTTCGATCTCTCGCAATACATCAGCAATCGAAACCACTACACTTGAGTTCAACGATACAGATCTTCGAATCGGCAGAGAATCTTCATCCTTAGTGTCCCGCCGCTCCTCCGGTGGTTGTAATTCCGATCTTCCATCACTATTCCGAGATCCAATCTCCAGATCTTCAATTACAACGACTGAATTACCGGTTTGGTGTTGGTAACCGGCCAAATTCAAATTGATTTCAGATACCGAACCGGTTTGATGAACAGAACTCGATTGGTTAGCTACAACAACTGAACCAGCCTCGCCGACAGCGGTGGGATTATTAACTCCGGTGACAAAAGCGCGGCAAAGTGGACAATTAGAGTGAGATTTTAACCAAGTATCAATACAAGGAAGATGAAACGCGTGATTACATTTTGGCAACATTCTCAAACTCTCGTTTTCTTCAAATTCACTCAAACAAACAGAGCAATCAGAACCATCGACGAATCCATCTCCTTTCTTGTATTTATAAACTGTGATTGATTTAATCATAGAGTCGTTGAGTCCATCTCCAGTCGCAGAGATTCTTTGCGTGGAGGAGAAGAAACCGTCACTGTTATGGTTAAGAGTCTCTGAAGAGGAGGTTTGGTGGTGGCGATGACAGTATTTTGAGATGAGAGTGTAGTAGCTGACGAGGATGAAGGCGCTGGTTAAGATTCCGATGAGAGCGATGAGGAGAGGAGAGAAACTGGAGGAGGAGGAGGAGGAGGAGTCGTCGAGGAAGAAAGAAGGAGGAGGTGGAGGGAAGATTAGGTAACACCATTGAGGACAGTAGATGTTGCAGATTCCTTGAGAGCAATCGTTGTAGGAAGAATCGTATGGTGACCATGGATTAGGGTTTGGCATTGATCCCATTTTGATTGATTCTCAATGTTGTTTTTGTGTTAAAGAAGCAGAGAAAGAAGAAGAAGAAGAAGAAGAAGAAAGAGAGGAGGTGGTGTGGTGAAGTGTCACTCTCTCTTTCTCTCCTTATCTTTGGGCTCTTTGTGATCAAAGAGTTTTATTATCTTTGGACTTCTATAATAAGGGATTAATTCTTTAAGATATGTATTTTTTTTATTAATATTGTTGTACATGTTTTAACATCATTTTACAACTAACTTTCTTTAAATAAAATTAAAAACTTGATTATAGTATGTTTAGGTATTTAGATGGTCTCTCACTTTTTGTGAAGGGGAATGATTTGGGCGTAACATGTTGGCCTTTTGTATGTACAAAAATACAATAATCTTTTGTGGAGAATATGGGAACTAAAAATTTAACCAAAGAAACAAGAAAATATATACATGGCACTAAAAGGTTCAAAGATAGCTGTTTTATGCTTTAGCTTTATTCGTTTCGTTTCTTTTTAAGTATAAGTCTTCCAGATAAGTTAATAGACAATGTGAGTATTTGGAAAAAAGAAATTAGAGTAGATAATACATTTGTCGTGTGTGGTATATATCTTTAAGCAAGGTCGAAGGTTTTTTGAGAATGATAATATGATATGATAGGTATGTGATACTTATCATATTTGTTGTTTGGTAATTAATGGGATAGTTACGTAGATATGACTCATATAATGGAGGTTAAGTACCTTTCATTTAAAGTATAACATTTGTTGGTAAATTGTTGGTGAAGACGACTACCTAAAGGAGTCTTGAACATACGCCATGTGGAACTGGCAAATAATTCAATGATATGCTAAAGATGGGATATAGCTAAACAAGTAAACAGACATCTTTTATTTGATTTCTAACCAAATCTAAGTATTCAATGATAAGTAAGCATGAGTGTCTCTATCATAGTTTCGAAATTGACTTCTTTTATACGTTGGGAAGGATTGTTAACCAACATTTTGTATTCAAAGAAAACAGATGGAACGACAACAAATTAAAAAGATGAAAATTAAATAACGAATCAGAGTACAAGAAAGAGAGTAATATCCTTGTATATTCTTAGAGCATTTTGAAATCTA
This sequence comes from Arabidopsis arenosa, assembly GCA_905216605.1. NCBI lineage: Eukaryota > Viridiplantae > Streptophyta > Magnoliopsida > Brassicales > Brassicaceae > Arabidopsis > Arabidopsis arenosa. The sequence continues at coordinate 6,501,744 of LR999456.1, forward strand.
ATGTTGTAGATTTTAATGTAGTTTTGATCTTTGGATATATGAAATATCGATTAATGAAAGAACAAGAAGAAAAGATTTCTTTGACAAAAAAAAGATTTGCGAGCATATGCATGCTATATAATAAATAAATAATGCTAATGATCTCAAATTAATTTCACATTTTCCTTCTTCTTCTTTTGCGAATAATTTTTCATTTCTTCGTGCATCATTCATTAAGTATACTAATGCTAACTTTCATGTCATATATACTACTACTACTACTACTATACTACTATTATGTAACACAAGTTACACAATCTTGAAGATAGATGTGTTACATAATCTTGAATCTTCTAGTGGACATGAACACCAAATAATTAAAGTGATGTAAATAACAAGATAACTTTGCAAGGTCAATAGGAATCGGTAACTTAGCAGGGAATCTTGTAAGTGCGTAGATAATCAATCTATAATAATTAGTCAGGATGCGACCTCCAAGGAGGTAAGGAAAAAAAGATTCTGATGCTTAAGCTTGAGTCCAAAGTTACTGTCTTTCACCATTCTATTACTTAAAAAAGAAAACGACCCATATGAAACCTGTCTTTTTTTTTCTTTTAACAACTGAAAACCTGTCTTTATAAATTCGTTTATTTTTTAAATAAAAAAAGGAGAGTTTAATAGTATAATTTGAATTTTGATACTAAAAGAAAAGATGTGGATTTAGGAGGCTGAAGAATATAATCTGATGATACTCACATCGAGGAAGTGGTTGATTTATTACGGCATTAAACTTGTCTTCTTATGCTGTGTATGTCTGTCGACATTTCATCATCCATCCATAAAAAAAGATTCGTCCACAAACAAAGAGGAATCACTGCATAAGTCAGTGTGAACATGAGCACATCATGGATGAATGATTCAATAGTTTTTTTGAAAGAGGGTTCAATAGTGAAACGTATCATTTGAAGTCGGCATTGATCAGCTATTTTAGAAATTTCGGAGACTAATTCTAAAAATGACATTAAATTGAACTAATATGACGTCATTGGTCTGAGTCTCTGAGATTCACTGCGTAAACCTTTTTTGGTTGGCTTTCGATTTAAACAGAGATATTCGTATAGGCCCAGAATCTAAGACCGGAATAGACCGGTTCGGTTATCTCGAAAATTCCACAGTTGCTTATTATTATTAGTCAAACCGTTCTTCTATATCGAAGCTGGAACTAGCCACTGCGATCGGAGAAGAAACAGCTCGAGTCTCGAGAGACGCCATGGAAATTTCCCGAGCTCGTTCAAGCTTCGTTTGTCTTCTTCTGTTACTCTCTATTTGTTTCGTTCCCTGCGTCTTTTCCAAATCTCCTCGTCCCATCTCCGTAAGTCTCGCCTTCATCTCTGTGTTTGAATCTCAATCTAAGCTCCGTTGGATTATGCTTTGCTGATTTTTCCGGAATAATCGATTTCGTAGGATGTGGAAATCAGGCAGAAGAAGAGCGAATGCTACGCTGATATAGAGAGGTGAGTCCACGGGGTACTTGCGATTTGGTTCGCATAGTCTCTCTTGCTCTTGGTGATTTGATTTCAACCATTAGGGTATAGACGTAAGAGATGATCACGGAATTGGTTTTCTTTGATACTTGTATTGAGAAATTTTCATTATTGGTTTTTATCCTTACAAATTGGGAAACTTTTGTAACTTGATTCTTGGTTATACTTGGAAGATATTGTGAATCATATTGTAGGATTAGTTGGCTAAACTTGTTATATTTAGAAAATTCTTGGATCTATCTTTTTTTTACTCACTTTTGTGTTATGTGCTGTGGAAAATAAAACAGTGGGTTATGGGGTTGGCAATGCAAATCTTCTGCAATAGCGAAAGAGAATTGTGCGCTGCGATGCCTTTCTCCGGTTTGCTATCAACTCATTTATGAGAGTGATCCGGTGAGTCTTGTAAAGCGATGGTTATGATGATGAGTTTTCTGTAAATTCTGTCTTCTTCTTTTTTATGCATTGTCTTGTTTTGTTGAGCAGCTTGAAGAAGGTGAAAAAGATTTGATTAGGAGCCAAGAGTACAAGTATTGTATGTACAAGTAAGGTTTTAAAGGAAAATTCTCTCTTAGGTTTTACTACCACTTTTTTGGAACTTGACAATACTTGTACTTCTCAGTAGTTATAAAACAATATGAATGACTGGTTGTGCAAAGTTCCCTTGATTCGACATGAATCATCTATATATCCATCTGTTTTTTGCAGGTCATCACTCGGGGAAAGCTTAGACGGTGTTCGAGGCAGCTTTTGATGCTACAAAGAAAAGTTTCTCAATGAAGACATTTGCCAAAAGCTGAGCTAAGCTCTTGAAGCCATGTAAGGCTTCTTTTGTTATAAACCTCAATTTTTGCGTTAATGGTTGTTTATATGAAACGTTTACGTTTATGATTGGCAAAAACCATTGTACAAATCAAAGTCCATATTATTATTGGAGTTCTCTTGTCATGCATAGGAGTCCATATTATTATTGGAGTTCTCTTGTCATGCATAGGAGTCCATATTATTATTTGAGTCTTCACAATTCAATTCGACCTTCACATACATGCACACAGCATAATTACACGTTAAGGGAAGCCACATAAATCTGGATCTTGATAACAAATTTGATGAATATATATATATATATATATATGTATGTATATGTTTGCAAGGTTTTCTATATCTTGTGTGTTTGAGTCACTGTTCCGATGGTTATTCCAAAGAGGACTTGCTTTGAAAACTCTGTTTGCTGAGAGAACCCATGTCAAGACTATGGGAGTCTTTTGTAGTTTTTCTTCACCTGCAACTTGAACGATTCCAAGAGCTTAGACCAATGGCATACTAAGTGAAAGACATACATCTGCTACAATGGAGATCCACCAAATCTTGTCGAAATCAGGAATATGAGATCTCTGTTTCTTTTACTTAAAGTTCCTGGACAACTAGCTGTTAACAGAAGTATAGCTTCCACTGAGATCTCTATTTCTTTTACTTAAAAAGTTCCTGGACAACTAGCTGAGGAATCAGAGCCAAAGAAACAAAAGTTTGACGAGTCAGCACCTGTTCCAGAAGACAACAGCAGGACCATTACTAACACTGTCTTTCTGAGAACGACGCTTGTGGCTGCTGCAGGGGAAATGCTCTTCAGTCTCTTTGAACTCTTTTTTTTAAGTAAATGTTTAAAATTGACTTTCAAAGTTCTGAGTCAATGTTTCGTCTCTGTTAATCTTGAAACGTCTTTTTAATATGTGATACTCATGTTTAAGCTCTTTTACATCTCGGTACGATAAATTTTATATGAAAAAACGATGAGAATTTTTTTACCTTTAGATTAGATTTGGTTAAATAACAGAAGCAAAAAGTGCTGAAAAGAGTTATACAATTCTTGAGATCAAAATACACCCCTAAAATGATTTCTACCAAATACAAATCATCACATTCATGGAGTAGAACTGAATGATGCAATAATAAACGCAGCTCTTTTTCAAGTGTGGTCAACTCGAGACGGTTATAGACGCTCACCTTGCTCACGAGCAATAGAAGCCGAGAGGATTCCAAGATCTCGATTGAGAACAGTTAATGCAGCTTCACAGTCAGATACGATTCTGGTTACAGAAGACGGCTCTCCAGCAACTGTCCCCGATGATCCAATTGAAAGTGCTGCATGTGAGTCTCTTAGGTTCTTCAAGTTCCCTAGGAACTGTTGCCAAACAGTGAACAATTCATTTCATTTCATCGTGTTATCAGAATCAAAGCATAACTGATATGGACTCGATCCGCCTCGTCAACTAAGTTAAATCCGCCGAGAGCTACTCAATTTAGTCGATACAACCAAGTATAAAGATAGAAGGAGACAATGGGGTACCTTTAAAAGCATATTATATGCTTCTAGTAAACGGTTTGCAGCAGGACCAAAACCATGAAGCTGAGGCACTTCCATCATATGCGTCCATGGACGAATTTCCTGAAAAAATCCAACATAGTGATAAAGATACAATTATTTTTCAGGTTCAGGAAAAGATAGTCAGATCAAAAGATATTAAGAGGCATTTTTTTGCGACATGGAAGCAGCATGATAGAGAGAAATAGCAGATTTCATGTCTACAAGAAAAATGCTGAGCTTAAACATTTTGCTCCAGCTAATCTAGGTTGATAGGGAGAGAGAATTCTGAGTTAGTATGAAAAAGAAATACCTTTGTGTAGATTGTATTGAATGCCCTAGCAGTTTCAAGAAACGATTCTAAACGAGCCCTTAGTTGAGATTCCACTTCAGTATATTCTTCATCTGGGTTGTAAGCATGCTGAAAGGAGAAAAAGACATAATTAGACCTAGCTGCTAAAAAACAAGACTGTTTCCTTTTATCAACAAGTCAATAAGTAGTAGGAATTGAGATGCATATATACATATGTACTTATAATTTAAGAGCTATATGTTAAGCAATTGGTATATGTAGTTTACAAGTAAACCAGCGATACGTAATAAGTTGAGTGAAATATTTCAAGTCTGATGAAACAGCAAATTGGTCCAATGAGTTCTGTAGTTTAGAGTCAAAACATAACTCTTCAATATGGAGAAACCAAAACACACCTTTGCTGCCAAGTCATCGACTTTCTGTTGAAGATTAGAGAGAATCTTGGCCTGTTCTGAAAGTTTTGTCTCCAGTTCTGAAACATCTGGTCTGCAAATTAACTTCGATTAAGGAACATAAGGTCACTACATCTGCTGAAACATGAAGCAACAATCTAAGGACTAAGGTTTGCACGTACAATAGTAGTATAACCTAAAGCTTGATTTAAAACGGAAACCTCTGAGACCAGATAGATCTATAAGCATAAGTGAAAAAAAGGATATAACTAACTGGCACCAAAAACACATTGCTAACCCTAGTGACTCATAGTAGCAAAGTTTCATATGTTAATTTGGAAAACTAAGTTTACATTTACAATACATCTGAAAAAGTCCATTACCCACAATGACTAAATAACGAGAAAATGTGCAATAACTTGGAGATAACAGGAGAAAATGGTTCTTACAATGGATATATCGACTGGATCTGCACATCAGCGGGGAACAGTTTGCATTCCTCCGAAAATATAAGAGACTGTCTCTCTGCAATAGCATCTATGAGCTGGATATCTTTGGCAACTTGCTCATCAATACTAAAGAACAAAACAAACAATAACGTTGACGGGAATTAGGGAGATGAAAGACTACAAAAATGCCACACTAATGATACAAACTGGTGGAAAATATCAGATACAAGTGACATGTCTACCTCCATTCTTGATTATCTGAGAAGAGGCTTGCCTCCACTAGATCAACAATATTGCGAAGCATTTCCATCCGATCTTCATAGGTTCCATGTCCCTAAAACAATGATACTATTATTGCATCTTAAAAATTTGGAAATCTACAAAAAAGAAAATTCAATCGTGGAACCATGCTTGCACTTTGACAAATCACGGAACTTGAGCAAATATAGGTAAATGCAAATATACAGTGAAGGCTAGATTAAAAAAAGATGATCAAACAAACTAAAACAAGCTTACTTGAATGGCTTCTATGTCTACAGTTGGTGTAATCCCCAAAAACTTTGCGATCTCTGCCAAATCTGAAAACGAGAAGTCACTTACACATCAAAACTCTTCCCAGCACTAACACCATATCAATGGAAGCAAACACTATAGTCTAAGATAATAGCTACGCATTATTGCTTTGTTCAAAGGCCAACACAATTAAAGAAACACTTACATTGAATACGAACAGTTTCTTCATCACGAACTCCAGCATCTCCTTGGAGATTTTGCTGTGAGAAAGGTGATTTATCACCTAATAACCTTCAAGTAACCAAACAAGAAACACTAAGTAAACCCCAAATAAATCTACATCATTACTTTCACTGTGAATGCAAAAGAAGAAGGAAAAAAACCAAAATTTCCAGGTTAATCAAGCAATTCAAACAGACCCAATTCTACATTAAGACCTTCATACACTGTTGTCAATTTCAACCCCATGGAATTTTTGATTAGAGCTCGAAAATTTCAAAATGTTGTGAATTCAAATTGATCTTCAAAATTCAGAGAATTTCCCAGCATTTTTCTGGTAGAAGAGGATCGAATAAGCTAAAAGAAGGAGAGGAAGAGAGTTACTTGAAAAAGAGCCATTCGAGAAGAGCATAACGTTCCATCCCAGCGAAGAGGAGAGACTGAGCTGGAGCATTTGCCCTAGGGTAACTTAGAAGCCCTAGCTTCTTCTGTATCTCCTCCATTTGCTTCGCCGCCATTTTTCTCTCCACCAATTCCGGCGACGGCTTCAACACCGATTCAAATCTCGAGATCTGACACTAGCTTCGTGTCGTTGGTTTCTTCTTTCAAAACTTTTAAAAGCCTAATTTACCACATTGGCCTTTTTCTCATCTCCAGCGTGTAAAAAGTGAGAGAAAAAAAATTCCAAAAAAAAAACAAACTTCAGTAGTTTAACATCAATGAACCTAAATGATTTGGGTGACACAAAAAGGTAAAGGGTTTGAAACTTCGAGTGGTTGCGGCAGTTGGAACGGACAAATCCGTTTGCGGATTGAGCTGTTTTTTATTTACCATTCATAAATTATAGTTTATAGAAGTGCGGATCGAAGAAATCCACTACGGATCAACTATGAACTACTTTTACACAAAAACAAATTTGGTCCGCGGCAGATTGTTGTTCGCCGTAAAAATATAGTGGTTTAGTCCGCTTTGTCCACAACATGCATTCAAAACCAAAATGTTTGGATTAAGAAAAAAAAAACGATAAGCGATAACAAAATCAATATACGATATGCAAAAATAACGACAAGAGACAAATGGTTGTATCGGTTTTAGAATATCACTAATCTTTTCTGATTTTGTAATTGCTAACAATCAAAACGATATAGTAAAATTTATCGTGAAGTTTTTTTTAATCTTATAAAATTTATTTAAAATTATAAAATTTACAAATTAAAAATTCCAAACTTTCAAATGTGAGTCCCATTTTTTCGAATCTTGAGACATTTTGCATAATGTTTTTTCAAATAGGATGGGCCATTTTACCAAAATTGGAATAATTAAAAAAGATAGTACTATATTCGAAGGAGGATCAAAGTCCAAGAACAGAGCTTTCAAAAAATTTTGTACTTCCCAACGGATCTCTGACGTTTGGTCCAGAGCCGACGACGACCCACAACCGAACCCAAAAGCTATCTCTTTTTCTTCTCTCTCCCTCTCTCTTCTTCCTGTGTTCGTGCTTACTGTTCGTGCTTAAGCAATGATCTCCCTGAATCTATCTCCTTCCCTTAGTCCGGGTCTCCTCCACAAGACCCGGACCCGTCAACAACCGACCCGTCTCTCTGCTCTTCTCGTCACCAACCCTAAACCCTTCAATCACAGATACCCACTAGGGCTTTCACCGATTCCCAATCTCCAGATTCGTGATGCCGCCGCAAAACCCTTACTTTCACTCTCCAACCCTGAATCCTCATCTGGGTTCTCGAGAAAACCCAGATCCATCGCCGCCGTTGGCTCATCGGATTCAAATCCAGACGAAAAATCCGATCTTGGCGAAGCGGAGAAAAAAGAGAAGAAAGCTAAGACTCTTCAGCTAGGGATTGTGTTTGGTCTTTGGTATTTCCAGAACATCGTCTTCAACATCTTCAACAAAAAGGCACTCAATGTCTTCCCTTATCCATGGCTTCTAGCTTCGTTTCAGCTCTTTGCAGGTTCTATTTGGATGCTTATCTTATGGTCCTTTAAGCTTTATCCTTGCCCTAAAATCTCCAAGCCTTTCATCATTGCTCTCCTTGGTCCTGCATTGTTTCACACTATTGGACACATCTCAGCTTGTGTCTCGTTCTCCAAAGTCGCTGTTTCTTTCACTCATGTTATCAAATCAGCAGAGCCTGTCTTCTCTGTTATCTTCTCGTCTTTACTCGGTGATTCGTATCCGTTAGCTGTCTGGTTATCGATTCTTCCGATTGTTATGGGTTGTTCTTTAGCTGCAGTCACTGAAGTCTCATTCAATTTAGGTGGATTATCAGGAGCTATGATTAGTAACGTTGGTTTCGTCTTAAGAAACATTTACTCTAAAAGAAGTCTACAGAGCTTTAAAGAGATTGATGGATTGAACCTATACGGTTGCATCAGTATACTCTCTCTGCTTTATCTGTTTCCCGTGGCGATTTTCGTTGAAGGATCACATTGGGTTCAAGGTTACCATAAAGCCATTGCATCTGTTGGGACACCATCAACGTTCTACTTTTGGGTTTTGCTCTCTGGTGTCTTCTACCATCTGTACAACCAATCTTCTTACCAGGCACTCGACGAGATCAGTCCATTGACTTTCTCTGTAGGGAACACGATGAAGCGAGTCGTGGTGATTGTCTCCACGGTTTTGGTGTTTAGGAATCCTGTTAGACCACTGAATGCTCTTGGATCAGCCATTGCGATTTTCGGTACCTTCTTGTATTCTCAGGCCACCGCAAAGAAGAAGAAAATTGAAGTGGGAGGTGATAAGAAGAACTGAAGGTTTTAAGGGCAAATCCTTTGTTTACTTTTCCATTTTTCCAAGTTTTTTTTTGCTGTTTTTGATCTTATTATGAGACTAGAATTATCATTTCTGTTGACTGGTTTAGTTGCTTCAAAGACTTTGATCTACTTAGTTCTTGACCTCGTCTAGTGGATATTGTTTCACTGATATGAAGTTGGTCTGATTCAGAGAAGAGCTAAATTTCTTAATCTTAAGCCAGTTTCTTCCTAATACAATGAGACTTTTGAGTCCAATTCAAAAACTGTACACTAAAAACACAAAAGAGAGTTTCTTTCTTCACCAGGAGTAATGCCGGAACCTTCTCCGACTCGTTCTCCTGAAAGGTTTACAAGCCAGAATGCTAAGATCAACAGCTGCAGCAAGTGCCATGAAAATGGCTGCATCTTCCACACAAGTTACATGCCGCATAGCTAATTGTACCACAGGCTTGCTGCTTTTCCCTTCCCCTTGCACTCTCGAGCTCATTACAAACCCGCCTCCAGAGACACATTGTCCCAACCCTGAGAAGTCTCCGCTACTCTGCGGGCTTGGAATTGGGGTAGCTGCAACCGTTAGCATCTGTTTATCCGTGTCGATTAAAAATTCCCCACCTTTCTCAGCGCTGATGAGAATTTCAGACATTAAAACATCTCCAACTTCTAGCCCGTTTGATAGAAGGTGGAATCTACAACACACGGAGTCTCTGATCCCACGTTCCCGCCAAGCTTCGAGCTTTCCCCAAGGCTGCCAGCTGTTGGGCCGAGATGGGTCAGGCCGGACCACAAGCCAAGCACCCGGATTGGACTTGGCGACCCAATCACAGCCAGTGGATGGGACAAAGGGAGTTGTTATGAAAGCAGCAGCAACTGCAGAGCCAGAGAGATCATGTATCTTCACCTTCCAGCCTTTTCTCTCTCGTCTCTCACTCTCAAGCTCAGTTCCATCGCCTGAACTTGACCAGTACCCGTTCAACGGATCCACTTGAGACACCCTGAAGAATCAATACCGCCATCAGTAACGAAACAGAGAGCACATAGAGATAGATTTGTGCATATACGAAAAAAAAATCAAATGTCACCTGTCTCGGCTAAATTTGCAACTGAAGATAGGTTGCTTGACCGAGCCACGGAGCTGAACTATCTGAGGGCTCAAGGTAGTAACATCCTCAAACTGGAAAACATATCGAGGATCAGGATCAAGCTTCACTTTCAAATGAAGCTCTGCAGCACCATCCCGCTTGTTCTTTCCAATACTGATCCAGCCATTGAATAGAATCATTGGTTTTCCTGCTCCCCATTCAGGACCTACCTCCAACTTAAATATCCCAATCTGCTGTCTTTTAGCACCAACCCCGCAATTCAAACTCTTTTTACCCGAAAAAACTGAGATTTCCAAGTGAGCATGAGGACTATAGAAGCATCCAGGGGTCAGGAGAGCTCTTAAATCAGATTCTTCAAGATAAAAACTTGTGGAAATGCTGTGATGGTCAGGAGCTGCATCTAGGGACGGCATCAAGGGGATAGATGTTGTTTGAACAGGAAAGCCTCGGAGTTTTATTTCACAAGAGCATTGAGAAGAAAAGTTCTTCTTCTCATCAGATTTTGAAGTAGAGTTCAAAAGGATCTTGGGAATTCTCAAAGCAAGAGAGCCAACGGAAAGGCGAATAAAAGCTTGGGGATCCATTAAAGGTCAGAAACGTTTCCCCATTGGATCAGAGATGATGCATATCCATCATGGTGGTATGATCAATCAACCTAACAAGCCAAAACCAAAGACGAAAGAGATCAAAACCAAAGTTAGTTTCATCTTAAACCCATATCAACAGAAACTGAAATATGACAAAAAAAAAAAACAGTCTTGAGCTAATAGATAATGCTCAAACGATTCTTAATAAACTTCTACTTAAATTGAACTTCCCCTCTTTTTCTTTATTACTGCCTTCTCTATTACAAAACCACTAAGCTAGAGTATTTAATGTCTTTTTTTTTCTTCCATAGCTCTAATCTATAAAGAACAAAGATCACATGACTTCTACCATTAGTAAACTTAAGCTACAAGCTCTAAGGAATTAAATTACTTAGAATAAACAAACAGCATACGACAAACTTAATTACATTTAACAAACATTAAAGCTGAAAATAAGCTGCTACTTTCATCAAAGAACAAGCCAGAACCAATTGAAGCCAAGGGAAAAACAGAGAAGCAGAGAGAATGAAAAAGTAACAAACTTTATGGAATTAGGATTTTACCAAAATGAGTCAAAAGAAGAAAGAAACAAATAAGAATTCAGCTACAAACCTGTTTAAACTCATAAGCATTATTTTCAAGACAATCTGATAGATCCCAAGAAAGTTTAGACCTTTGAAAAATCCTCTCGTGAAAACCAAAAAACTAAAGAAAAAGGAGAAGAATTTATCAAAAAAAAATGTAAATAAGTGAAATGGTGGAATCAAGAGAGAGGGAACATAAACATGAAAATTCGTAGAAAGAAGAGAGATTTAAGATTATGATGCGATTTCGATTTTGGTTTTCACAGAACCCCAAAGAGAGAAACTTTTCTTCTCTCTCTCTCTCTCGTTTTTGCTGTGTGAGTAAAAATATTCTAAACCCGAAGAAAAATTGTGATATTCGCTAACGAAATTGACGGGGAGAATATAGACACAAATAAAGGGTTTCTATTTTTGTTCCTAAAAATGCAATTTCTCTCCTCTTTTATTATCCTTTTAACGTCAACGTACTTTACAAATATATTTTTTTCTTTCCTCATTGCTCAAAATAAATAAATATAATGTGTTTTAAGTCGACCATTTTCTGTAGAATTGTAATTTTTATTATATCTATTTAAAAATAAAATGGTTTCTCAAAATGTATACTAACAAAACATGTTATGGAAAATCATGCTTAAAGAATTGTCCACTCAAATCTTATCACATCATATTTTTTAGTTTTTCTTATACTATTATACATATTTTCTTCTGTAGTTTTTATTTATGGATTTTTAAACAAACTATTCATAAATAGTTTTATAAATGTTAACAAAATTTCGCAAAAAATATGAATTTAAGTTATATGTATTGAGAATAATCAATATATCAGAGTGATATTTGTTGTTTAAGTTCAACATGATTCAATATTTATACCTACTTTTTAGTAAAATAATAGTCCCATCCTCGAAGCATGTTGAGGAAGAATAATGATCTACTAATAAATGGTTGTCAATTATATTATCAACAATAAATTCACGCAGTCGAATTATTGAACTAGAGGTAGGTTAATAGTGTTTGGTGGAAATAAAGATACTACTAATAATGCAATCGAAGTCAATAACAAATGAAACAGTATAATAACAAAATACAAACGTTTATTCATTATCTTAACTCTTAAGAATATGGAATAAACAAAAAATTTAAAGACAAAAATAGATGGATGGGTACGTGAATACAGCTGGAGCCATGTTTCTCCTCTTCTTTTTTCCCATTCAATATTTTACATACAAATAGAAAAATAACGAAAAGCTACAAAAAAATCTAATCACTTTCAGACACATAAGCCTGACTTCATATCCCAACTGTCCACTTTATTTTATTAGGTTTTTCTAAGAATGCAACCTAGCTACAATTATTTGTTTCTTGTAAATTACATGTATTTGATGAAATAATGCACTAGTAGTCTACTAGTCTTGGTCATCCAAACTTGTAAATTATTTTAATAAATACTTGATAATTAAAATTATTTGTTGATTATATTTTAGTTTTTTTTTATAATTAAGTTTAGTTAAAAATGAAAAAAAAAAAAAAAAAAAGAGCCGCAAAGGAGGAAAGGGATAGAGATGGGTTTTCGAGGAGCTGACATGTTCGACATGTGCCTCTTACTGTCATTTACTTCATCAATCTCAGACTTCTTTTGCCCTCTTTCTCTTTTATATTACTATTACTATTTTCTAAGAAAAAATGCCATGTCTAGATTCCCTGAATTAATGATGTTTAAACTGTTTTGAGTCAAATTACTTACGGATTTTAAGAAAAAAGGAACGTTTAAGCAACATGGAAGTTTTGGATACAAGCAGAAAAAGAGGGAAAAAATGTAGAGACTTGTGGACTTGTCTACTAAGCAAAAATAAATAAATAAAAAAGCCTTGGAAATTTGAAAATATCGTTTTTCTCTACTCATGTACATTCTCAAAGATTTTTTTTTTCTTTTTTTTTTTTTTGTTATTTTGTGGATATCATAAAGAGTAGCTAGTGGTCATTGCTGAAGAGTATGCGCACAAAAGAAGAAACACATATTATATGCGATGATGTTTTGTAGTTTATTAGAATATCTATCTTTTATGTGGATTGTGGTTCGTGTTTGTTGACATTGTAAGTGTTAGACGGTGGTACGTTAGCATTGCCGGTTATGCGTAGTTGAAGTCTAGATTCGGTGGAGTTCAGCTCAGAGCTGGTTGGTTATGAAAAAAAAACAGATGTAGTAAAACAAAGTGGTGTATGTTTTAAATGGTGGTGTTATTTCCTTTCATGTTTTGGAAGATTTTTTCTTGGACGTGGTCTCGAAAATGTGGTTTTAAAGAACCAAATTTCGTATGCTAGTGTTTTCACCATTTTTTCTTCTTCTTATAGTCAAAACTAAATTAAAAGACTATTGCCAAAGTCTTAAGAATCGTTAAAACCAAAACCAATAGTTCATATATCGATTATACGGCGGCTAAAAAGATAACACATCCTATATAATCAATTTTGAGTTTGATTAATAGGATGATATACACAAGATTACTATCACTACATAAATTTTATTGTGTCTTCTAAATTGTCAATTATCTTTTAATGCTTCTCTTTATTTTTGCACCCTTCTTTTCTCTATAAATGCATTTTATGCAAAAAAAATTAAAATGTTCTTTCTCTCATTCTTTTTTTTTCCTTTAGAGAAAAGAGAGTTTGATTGCATCCATCCTCTTGCAATTTTAGAATATTAGAACACTTGATTATGAGAATCAATTAGTGACTTTTTACTTTCTTAGTTCTCTATATCTATTACCGTTTGTTTGTCTTGATTATTTTTTAAGTTATTACTGACCGTTCTTGAACCACTTTGGAGTTTTCTTTTGGTATCAAGACGAACAAAATTGATAGCTGAGTTTATAAATACAAGTTTTATTCATCTTCTCTATCTCCCCCGGATATTTTAAAAAAGTAGTTTGTTTTTATATAATTCATTACAGATCCAAAAATCTTAATAATCAAAAACTTGTCATTTATATATTTAGTAAACATCCATGAAAGTTTAGATAAATGAACAAGGTCAAAATTATGGTTAAACTAATCTTTTGTCATGTTCTACTTTTGATGTTTAATTAACACATATTATAATTTGAAATATTTTGTTATTATCGAAAAACTCAAATCAAAACAACACTAAACGCTGAGACATGTTATCATCATATTAAGACCTCAGTCAACTAAACAAATATATCACAAACTTAGTTCAAATCTAAGTTTATGTACCAGCCTAATCCTTTATTTTATTTTTCATAGTCGTATACATCCAATTATCATATGATTAGTTATATAATCATCAAATATCACAGATCAATACATTGATAAATTATTGAGAAGTTTTGTATAAAGTTAGTAGATAAAAGTAAAATAAAAAACTAGTGGCAGGTTGGAGAGATAAAGTTGTCTTTTGCCAACTTTTTACAACTCTTTTGGCATTTTTGTCTTTCCACTTTGTAATTTCCTAGGTTGGCAGAAAACTCAAAAGCATCTTATACTCTCTTTATATACAAAATCCAAATTACTTTTTCATTTATGGTTCATATATTCCTTAAACCAAAACCAAGAAACAATTTTCCAATAGACAAAAATGGATAAGTATCAACAAAACCAATCTTAATCAAACTTTAACTCCAACTCCAAATAAAAAGGAAAGAAGTTTAGTGTGAAGATTCCACATCAACAAAAGTATTAAAGATGATCGTTTTCAAACAAGTGGATCTCAGTTTCTAACTACCAAAAGGAACAAACTTTATACAAGCTTCATACAACCAAACACAGTAAGAAATATTACAACTTTCTAGCCTCTAGGCTAGGAATTTGACAATGCAATTTAAAAGACTTAGTTTTTATTCTTATGTAATGATAATGTATGGTCTTTGAATTGGATCAATCTTTTGGAAAACAATCACTTCCATTTCTTGAAGAATTTCCCCTTATGCTTCCCAAACATGCCGTGCTTCCAGCGTTTTCCGTGCTTGAACTTGCCGTGTTTGAACTTTCCGTGACCGTGATACCCGTAGCCATAGCCGTGACCGTGGTGATGACCATAGTGTCCATGGTGAGACATATGGTGAGCACCAGCTGCTGCAGCCACTCCACCCGCTATAATTGCTCCTATGCCTCCATGGTGATGTCCTGTATCATTAATTTGGTTTTCTCATATCAACATTAAGTCTAAAGGTCTCTCACTACAAGAAAACAGTCGTTTTGCGAGGCAACTTTGCGAGGGAAACCATCCCTCGCAAATTTGCGAGGGAATTGCAAGTAATTTGCTACGAAAAGGACGCGCGTCGCACTTCCGTCGCAAATTTTGCGAGGGAACATTTCCTCGCAAATTTGCGAGGGAATTGCAAGTAATTTGCTACGAAAAGGACGCGCGTCGCACTTCCGTCGCAAATTTTGCGAGGAAAAGTTTCCTCGCAAAATTGCGAGCGACTTACGAGTACTTTGCGAGGAACAATATACTCTGTCGCAAATCTCCCGCACATACCTCGCAAATCTTTACCCTAAACCCTAAAATACATAAAAGTGTTTTGCGATCTTTGATTTTTATTTATAAATATGAATCTAAGAGACCATATAATCAGACAAGTTGAATATATGGTGATGCATAAAAAAATGTTGTATAGGTTTCAATATTAACATTTTATTTTGAAAATGTCATAAACATTGATTCATATTATATAAAAACATAAGATCATCATTGATGTATTTGAGGAAAATGCACATTCGGACGAATTCGAAGTATATGATAAGAAAGTAGATTCTAATGTAGATAATTAACTTCCTAATGATTCAAAAAATGAATCCGAATGATTTTTAGTAGTGTTTTGTTGTTTTTTTTTCAAATTGATTCTATTTTGCGAGGGATTTGCGAGGGATACTAGTAATTCCCTCGCAAACTAAACCCTAAATCAAGAGTTTTGCGAGGGAATTGCGAGGGACCATAGCAATTCCCTCGCAAAAGTGGAAACCACTTATGAATCCCTAAACCCTATACCCTAAACCATTTGCGAGGGATTTGCTATGATGCCTCGCAATTCTCTCGCAAATATTTTCAGTTTTTTCGCGGTTCAATTTTTTGGCGGAAATTTTAAAATTTTTGGCAAATATTTCAAAACATTGCGAGGGATTTGCGAGGGATACTAGTAATTCCCTCGCAAAACTAAACCCTAAATCAAGAGTTTTGCGAGGGAATTGCGAGGGACCATAGCAATTCCCTCGCAAACATTTTCAGTTTTTCGCGCTTCAACGTTTTGGCTGAAATTTCAAAAATTTTACCGAAAATTTTCAAAACTTTTGCGAGGGATTTGCTAGGGAATTGCGACGGTATAAATATATATATAAGTGATTGCATGTTTGAGCTATGCTCAAACATCTCTCATTTCCTCTTACTTAAAAACTCTTCTCTCACTCATTCACATCTCATTTCCTCTTACTTAAAAAGTCTTCATTCCTATCATTCACATCTCTTCAAAGGTATGTTTTTTAATTTCATTGTTAGATTTATGTATAGATTTGTATTATTATAGTTTTAGATTTAGGAGTTTGCTAGTTTTAAAATTAGAAAATTAGGATTTCTAGATTTAGATTATTGTGAAAGGTATTAGATTTGTTAGTTTTGGATTTAGAAATTTAGTTTTATATTAGGATTGGAATTTTAAATTATTTTAGGTTTCATTTAGAAATTGAATTGTTAATTTTTAGAATTTTTTTAGTATGGAATTTTAGATTATATATTAATAACTAATTTTCAAATTTAAATTGTTATTATTTTTAAAGATTATTAATTTTAGAAACCTTTTAAGGATTTTCTAAAATTTGACTTAAACCTTTCTTATTGTATTTTGAATATTATTATGCATTATAGAAAATAATATTATGCATTTAAAATTTATCAATATATATCTATATATTGATAAAATTTAAATGCATTTTATTATTTTCTTTTTTTTTTATTTTTTTTTTAATTGTCCCTCGCAAATCCATCGCAAAATTTAATACGGATTTTTTTTATTTTTTTTTAATTGTCCCTCGCAAATCCATCGCAATTTGCGCGTGTTTTGCGAGGGCATACGTGCCTCGCAATTTGCGCGTGTTTTGCGAGGGCATATATTTCCTAGCAAATATTGCGAGGGAATTGCTACGTTTACCGATTTGCGAGACACGATTTGCGAGGAACTGGTGTTCCTCGCAAATCGCTCGCTAAAGTCGATTTGCGAGGGATTAGCTACATATTCGTCCCTAGCAAATCGGTTGTTTTCTTGTAGTGTCTATTGTTTAAAACGCCATTTTCTGTGTGGTTACAAATGAATTTTGTTTGAAGATGCTAAAGGTTATAGGATCATTTGGCAAAAACAAATACAGACCAACCTAAAAAAACATATCGAAACAAACAATCTAAAGCCTAAATGTGGTGACATGTAAAGATATTTGTAAGAGGAAGAATGTAAATGTTGAGATTGAAATTACCTGAGTGAGATGGACCGGGATAGCCATGAGATGGATAACCGTGAGGAGGATAACCGGCTGGAGGATAACCAGCTGGAGGATAACCACCGTGTGGAGGATAAGCAACTGGTGGATAGCCATGATGAGGAGGAGGAGGAGGCGGGTATGGATAAGGAGCTCCATAACCGTGACCGTGATGACCATAACCATGACTGTGAGGCCGGTAATGTCCGCCTGCAAACCCTGCTAAGTGGTGGAAGAATCCTCTGTCACTGTGATTATGTTGATCCTTTCCCATTTTTTTCACACTTCAGTTTCAAAGTATAATCGGTGACTAAAACTGTAAAGAAGAAAACACCTTGGCATTAGATTATGAAGCAAAACAGATACTTTGTTACATCAAATCCGTGCAACAACGATCAGATTAATGTTGTGTGAGTACTAAGGAGCTAAGTGACTATTGGCGTCTAACTCCAATTCCAAAGCTAATGTCAGCAAACACTCAAACTCAAGAGAGAAAGAATCAAGAGACAATCAGACAAATCTAAAACGATGGAGAATTCGACAAAACATGTTAAAGAAAAGAAGAGCAAAAACATACAGTATAGACACATTTGGTTCACAGAAGATGCCTCTGACTATAGATAGTTAAGAAACTTGACCAACATTCAAATCCAATTTCTCGTTACCACACATACAAATCCTTCTCTAACTTTTTTGTTATCGAAACATTCGAGGTTTATAGTAGTGATTACTAGGGTTTCAAAAACGCGTAAGTAAATCTTCAACATCTGATGCGTAGTTTCTGACTCGAAACAACATACATGGACACAACAATAACGAATTCACATATCACAATACTATTTTAACACTCAAATCCCAGAAAAAAATATAAATCTAAGCATAGGATTAGAGATGTCCGTACCAAGCTTGAGGGTTTTTCTGATTATCACGAGATTCGACTATGCGATGGTCTTAAAGCGATTGCCCAGTACAAAGAACGAGACTTGATTTGATTTCGTAATTCGAAAGAAAAGATCACAACGTCGTCTGAATATTTATAGTTCCGCCTTTGTCGAAGCAGAGGAAACGCCTGAGACGCTGCTTATCGAGCCGTAGTTTCCACGCTACGCGTTTCCTTTTATTCATTTCCACAAAAAAATTGCAAGATAATATATTTTAATTGATGAGGAATTGATGTCTTGAAAACATAGGTCTTTTTATTGTTTTTCTCAACCAATCAAAATTATCCAAAAGCTTTAAAGAAAGAAAGATTCGAATAAGTTCTATATAATGATAACTGATAAGCATTATACTAGAAATCAAAACCGAATTAAACCAAACCAAACTGGTTTAAATAAAATCTTCAACTCAACGACCAAATTGGAGACTACTTGTTTGAAACTGAAACATGTAAGCTAACGTTTCTGGTAAAGTCTTCTGTAGATTCTTGCACCTTCGAATTCAGCGTGGATCTCTCGTTCTGTTCTTATACCCATCGGGTTTTCCATTAACCAACCATCTTCTGTGTCGACTGTTTCCATGTGTTGAAGAACACTTGATTCCTCATCGAACTGATCTCTCATGTCTTGAGCCACATCCAGCACATCGGATTGCACAAAGATCTGTGTACAACCAGTAGTAATGTTGGTAGCCATTGGAAGGCAAGTTAAGCTTTCAGAATTAAGCAAAACACTTACTTTTCCGCCGGGTTTTAGGTTTTGAAGAATGGAATTCACCAAAGGCTTTTGAACAACACGTCTCTTTTGATGACGTTTCTTGAAATGAGGATCCGGACACTGAATTTAACACGCCAAAACAAGAAGTTGGATCATAATATCAAGACAGAGCCTGAAAATATCGCTTTTCTTGGACGATCATAATTTTAGTCACTTACCAAGATTGAGACAATCTCCAGTGGTCCAGGATAACTCGATATAAGTTGTTCAAAGGAAACCATGGCGTTTGCAAATATGAAGTGTCTGAAACCCATCCATCAAAGAAGTTATCAACAGAGTATAACATAAGTGTATTCTAAAGATCTTTCCTAAGGTTTTGGAATGCAGAGATTACACGTTTGAGAGTCCGAGTTCATTCACCCAAAAGTTGGCGCGCTTGACCAGCTGCAAAGAAATGTGACAAATTAAACTTCTTTAGGCCAACGACGTTAACGAAATATATATTCTAAAGTAGATGAATGATCCTTACTTTCTGACGTATTTCCAACCCCAAGTAATTGCTTGATTCAGCATTTTTATTGGCTAGCCATAGGAGAAATCTGCCACTACCTAAAATATAAGGAAGTAACCACAGTATTAGTAAGAGAATCCAAATCCATTTACAAAGCAGAGAAGCAAGAACGCAAATCAAATAGGAAACTGGTTTTTAAAAGTTAAGACACATTTCAAGCATAAAACAGGAGCAACACAAGGAATAATATAAAGGATGGCGATTTGAATGCTCAAAATCAGATTCCACGGAAAGATGCCAACTTTGCAACCAAAAGTCTCCAAGAGAAAAGGATTGGTTGTGACTATAAAGAATAACTTGAAGAAGCAAGCATATTTCAACTCTCAGAAGAATATAAAGAATAAACAGAGTTGAGTTGAGAAAAAAAAATGTCCCACAAGTCTAAGTAAGCTCACAAGTTACCACTGCCAATATCCACCATAAGAGGAAGTGATGGATCCTTATAAACTTCATCCCAAACAGGAACTGCAGCTGGTTTCTATCAGAAAGAAAGACCATTGTAAATCAGTATGCTGTTCCACATATCAAGCTATAATAAGCTGTCACAAACTTTGCAACATCATCAACTTACAGAGAAAGAGGAACTGAGAGGATTAACATGCTGTCTGATTCTTACATGACCCACTTCCTGCAAACAAATTACAGAGAAACAAAAAAACTGTAAGCAGAATAAAGGAACAAGGTAACACAAATGAAACTCTATCCTATCCACTAATTAGATATAGACCAGCGAGACTATGAAGCTTAAAAGATCTCTACTTGGAAACACTATAGTATATACGTATATAAATAAGAGTAACACCCAGAAAACAAATGAAATTAACAGAGAGAGAGAGAAGAGAGGAGGATACTTCAGATATCTTATGATTGAGGTTTAGTTCTGCATACTCCAATTCCACCAATTCATTGCTTCTCAGATCCTTTAAATCGACACAAACTGAGGTAGACGCAGACGCGAAGGTGGATGCTCTGAAGCTGCTACAATGGCGAGAGATTTTGTGTCCGCTTGTGAAGATATACGGCGACGAATTGAAGGAAAACACCCTTTTCGCCAGAAGCAATGGTGTAGTAGAAGACGAAGCGCAAGTTTGACACAGAGAAGCCATTTTGGTTAGAGAATAAAAGGAATTAGACCATAAAAATGGTCTCTTTTCAGAGTTATTTTGCCTCGCCTTTAAACCAAATGAGGAAGAGAAAGCTTTGTTCTCAATCTATAATAGTTTCAAGAGTTTTGTACTTAATGTGATAAGAATCGAAATAAATGGGGCGTTTTTGTAAATACATTAAAATGCTCACCCCAAGAGCTTGTGGATTTTAAAAACTCCAGCTTTCTCCGCTTGAGCTCTTATAACCACTAACCAAAAAATGGCCTCGGCGATTCTTCCATCGCTTAGGCTGAGGCCAAGCTTCTCCGCCGCCACGTCACCTTCCTCATCCTCTTCTTCCGCCGGCAACGTCAAACCCCGTCCCGTCGTAATTCTCCCGGTAAATAATCTTATTCCTCTGATTGAGACAATCAGACAACTATGACGGAAAATGTGTGGTTCCACCGATATTTTCACACTTTCAATTGAATTCTCTGTTTCTTATAATTTCAGTGTTTTTGCATTTTTCTTTGGTAACGTCGATAAAGTCCAAAACTTGGTTTCTGTGTTATATGATTCGATGTTGGGTTGCATGTTAGTTTATACTTCCTTTGTGGAATTGGGTTCTAGGGTTTAGGGAACAATTCAGAAGACTACAAGAAGTTGGAGGTAACATTAGGTGAGTACGGTGTTCCTGCGGTGGTTGCAGCTGTATCAAGGCTTGATTGGTTTAGAAATGCAGCCGGTTTGGTTGATCCAGCCTACTGGCGCGGCACGCTTCGCCCTCGTCCTGTTCTTGATTGGTATTGATTGCTCTATAAATGTATCACTTGTTTTGTGTTTGGAATTTTGTGACTGGTTTCAAATGATGAGTCTTTTATATGGATGATCAGGTACTTGAATAGAATTGATGATGCAGTCCGTGAAGCCAATGAATTAGCTCAAGGTAAATCTCACATTTGAATTTGGATGCAGATACGATAGCGAAAAAATTGGTGCTTTGTGTTCATGAATCAGACTTAGCTACTTGTGTCAGTTGTGAATCGCGGTAACCATAAAACACGTCACTTATAGGTCAAGGATTGTCTTTGATTGGACACTCAGCTGGAGGATGGCTTGCTCGAGTTTACATGGAAGAATACGGAAACTCTGATATTTCCTTGTTGTTGACACTTGGTACGCCTCACTTGTAGGTAACATAATGTGGATTACATTTTTTAGACCTTTCAAGAGATGTTGCTTCAATGTTTTAACCACTTATGGTTTTGTATCCTGTTTAGACCACCACCGAGAGGACAACCTGGGGTTATTGATCAAACAAGAGGTCTTCTCTATTATGTCGAAGAGAATTGTGCAAAAGCCGTTTACACTCCTGAGCTGAGATATGTCTGTATTGCCGGGAGGTAATGCTTCTTCTAGAAACCATATATGTGAGGAACCTCTGTCCAAACTTGGAATCTGAATTTGGTACTTCATGTGTAGATACATTCGTGGAGCTCGTTTGGTAGACAATGCAGATGCGAATGTTGATTCTGATGTGACTGTTGGAATCGACAATGGAGAAGCGATTTCCGAACTTGCTATAGCAACCAACAAGAAGACCGGTTCTTCAGGGCCTAGTTTCCGTGCTCGTTTTGTAGGGCAAGGATACAAGCAAGTCTGTGGAAGAGCTGATGTGTGGGGTGATGGAGTAGTTCCTGAGGTCTCAGCTCATCTTGAAGGTGCACTTAATGTTAGCTTCGACGGTGTTTACCACTCGCCTGTTGGCTCAGACGATGAAATCAGACCTTGGTATGGTTCACCGGCTATTGTAAAGGACTGGATTCACCACCTTCTTGAGTGATTTTTACAACATTGATTAGAACTTATGTTTCATTGTTTCTATCTCTGCACCCACAATTCAAACTCTAATCACATAATGTATTTTTATATTTCTTTCACTTTTGAATGATCCAATTCTATCAAATGCCATCAAGAAGAGATTTGAGTATAAAGATTCTAGATTTCGGAGAATCACTAAGTGATATTTACCGTTTTAAGCGTTTACACTGCTAAATAGTAAACAAGGACAAAAAGGTTTGATTTTGATTTTGATTTTGACTCTGTCTGCCACGCGTTGTTGTAAAGTTGGAACCTTTGACTTCTGAGATCTGAGTATCATTTTCATGGTTTCCAGGTTTTGAACAGAAACCTGTTTATGCTAAAATAGCAAGGAGGGCAACAATTGTCGACTTTATCTTGTAAGATGATGCAATCTTCTTCTTCTTCAGTGTGGAAAACGGACGTTTTCGTGAGTTTTAGAGGAGAAGATGTGCGTAAAACATTCGTGAGCCATCTATTCTGCGAGCTTGATCGGGTGGGGATTAACGCTTTCAGAGACGATTTGGATCTACAGAGAGGAAAAGCCATCTCCCCAGAGCTTATAGATGCGATCAAAGGCTCCAGATTCGCCATCGTCGTGGTCTCTAGGAACTACGCAGCTTCAAGCTGGTGCTTAGACGAGCTCTTGAAGATCATGGAATGTAAAGATACGATTAGTCAAACAATCTTGCCCATTTTCTACGAGGTTGATCCTTCGGACGTGAGAAGACAGAGAGGAAGTTTCGGTGAAGGTGTTGAGAGTCACAGTGACAAGGAGAAAGTGAGGAAATGGAAAGAAGCTTTGAAGAAATTAGCTGCTATTTCTGGTGAAGACTCTCGAAATTGGTAAGTTTCTAAGACAGTCTTAGTTGGTGTTGTATTCAAAGTTATTAAAGTGATGACTTTTATATGGTAGGAGGGATGAGTCAAAGCTGATTAAGAAGATTGTTAAAGACATTTCTGATAAATTGGTTTCGACTTCATGGGATGATTCAGAAGGTTTGATTGGAATGAATTCTCATATGGACTTTCTTCAGTCTATGATGTCTATAGAAGACAAGGATGTTCGGATGGTGGGGATTTGGGGAATGGGTGGAGTTGGGAAAACTACGATGGCTAAGTACTTATACAATCAACTCTCAGATCGATTTCAAGCTCATTGCTTCATGGAGAATGTGAAGGAAGTCTGTAACAGATATGGAGTTAGGCGTTTACAAGGGGAGTTTTTATGCAGAATGTTTCCAGAGAGAGATAAAGAAGCGTGGAGCTCGGTGTCTTGTTGCAGCATGATAAAGGAAAGGTTCAGGCACAAAAGGGTCTTGATTGTGCTAGACGATGTAGATAGATCTGAGCAATTGAATGAATTGGTGAAGGAGATTGATTGGTTTGGTCCGGGAAGCAGAATTATCGTGACAACACGGGATAGACATTTGCTAGTTTCTCATGGAATAAGTTTGGTATATAAAGTGAAGTGTTTACCCAAAAGAGAAGCTCTCCAGCTCTTTTGTAACTATGCTTTCAGAGAGGAGATTAGAATTCCACATGGGTTTCAGGAATTATCGGTTCAAGCTATTAACTATGCTTCTGGTCTTCCACTGGCTCTAAGAGTTTTAGGCTCCTTGCTTTATCGAAGAAGCCAAAGAGAATGGGAAAGCACTCTTGCTAGGCTTAAAACTTACCCTCACAGTGATATCATGGAAGTTCTGAGAGTTAGCTACGACGGATTGGATGAGCAAGAGAAGGCTATTTTTCTCTATATATCATGTTTCTATAACATGAAGCATGTTGATTATGTCACAAAACTTCTGGATATTTGTGGCTATGCTGCTGAAATCGGTATCACGATTCTTACCGAGAAGTCTTTGATAGTTGTATCAAATGGATGCGTAAAGATGCATGATTTGCTTGAACAGATGGGTAGAGAGATTGTTCGTCAACAAGCAGTTAACAACCCAGCCCAACGGTTACTTGTATGGGATCCTGAAGACATCTGTGATTTGCTGTCAGAAAATTCTGTAAGTTAGAGTGCATGTGCTTCTTTCTCTTCTCGTTCTATCTTTTCAGAAGTTTCATGTAAATGATTTTGACTTTTGATAGCCTCTTCTCCATTTCTTTAGGGAACACAACTTGTTGAAGGAATTTCTCTGAACCTCTCTGAGATTTCTGAGGTATTTGCTAGTGATCGAGCTTTCGAGGGATTGTCTAATCTCAAGCTTCTCAACTTCTATGATCTTTCGTTTGATGGAGAGACTAGAGTGCATCTACCTAATGGCCTCAGTTATCTCCCACGCAAGCTTCGTTATCTCCGTTGGGATGGATACCCTTTAAAGACTATGCCTTCAAGATTTTGTCCTGAGTTTCTTGTTGAACTTTGTATGAGTAATAGCGATCTTGAAAAACTTTGGGATGGGATCCAGGTAATTTCTAAATATAAACTCCAGATAATTTTTCTTTTTGCTATTTGCTATTGGATGAGAAGACTAACATCTGATGTAAAAAATTTCAGCCTCTTAGGAACTTGAAGAAGATGGATCTTTCTCGCTGTAAATACCTTGTCGAAATTCCTGATCTCTCAAAAGCCACAAATCTGGAGGAACTAAACATTTCCTATTGCCAAAGCTTGGTTGAGGTTACTCCATCTATCAAGAACCTTAAGGGACTTTCTTGCTTCTACTTAACTAATTGCATCCAACTCAAGAACATTCCGATTGGAATAGCTTTGAAGTCGCTTGAAACAGTGGGAATGAGTGGATGCTCAAGTCTAATGCATTTTCCAGAATTTTCTTGGAATACTAGAAGACTCTATCTGAGCAGTACAAAGATAGAGGAACTTCCATCATCAATCAGCCATCTCTCTTGTCTGGTTGAATTGGATATGTCAGATTGCCAGAGACTCAGGACACTTCCAAGCTATCTAGGGCACTTGATCTCACTTAAATCCATGAATTTGGACGGTTGCAAACATCTTGAGAACCTCCCAGACACATTACAGAACCTAACATCTCTTGAAACGCTTGAAGTGTCGGGTTGCCTTAATGTCAACAAGTTCCCTCATGTTGCCACGAATATAGAAGTTCTGCGTATATCTGAGACATCAATTGAAGAAATTCCTGCAAGGATCTGTAATCTCTCTCAGCTTAGGTCCTTGGATATTTCAGAAAATAAAAGACTTACATCACTTCCGGTAAGCATTTCTGAGCTAAGATCACTTGAAAAGCTTAAGCTTTCTGGATGTTCTGTACTCGAGAGTTTTCCACCAGAAATTTGTCAGACAATGACCTGCTTGAGGTGGTTTGCTTTAGATAGGACTAGCATTAAAGAACTACCTGAAAACATTGGGAATTTAGTAGCTATTGAGGTGCTTCAAGCTAGTAGAACAGCGATAAGGCGAGCACCATGGTCTATTGCACGTCTTACCCGTCTTCAAGTTTTAGCGATTGGGAATAGTTTCTACACTCCAGAAGGTTTATTGCATTCTTTTTGTCCTCCCTTATCAAGGTTTGATGACTTGAGAGCTCTGAGCCTAAGCAACATGAACATGATAGAGATCCCTAACAGTATTGGTAACTTATGGAATCTACTAGAACTAGATTTGAGTGGGAACAATTTTGAATTCATCCCCGCAAGTATCAAACGGCTCACCAGGTTGAACAGACTGAATTTAAACAATTGTCAGAGACTTCAAGCATTGCCCGATGAGCTTCCACGAGGACTCTTGTATCTCTACATCCATAGCTGCACATCCCTAGTGAGTATCTCAGGTTGCTTCAACCAATATTGTCTGCGCCAGTTTGTAGCTAGCAATTGTTACAAATTGGATCAAGCAGCGCGGATTCTCATTCACCGTAACATGAAGCTAGAGTCAGCAAAACCAGAACACTCTTATTTTCCTGGAAGTGATGTACCCACTTGCTTCAATCACCAAGTCATGGGTCCTTCGCTGAATATACACTTACCTCATAATGAATCATCGTCTGACATTCTGGGATTTTCTGCCTGCATCATGATTGGAGTTGATGGACTGTACCCGATGAACAATCTGAAGATACACTGCTCTTGTATTTTAAAAGATGCTGATGATTGTGAGCTGGTTGTTATGGATGAGGTGTGGTATCCTGATCCAACAGCTTTCACAAACATGTCTTTTGGATCAGATCACCTTCTCTTATTCAGCAGAACCTGCATGTCCATGGAAGCTTACAACGAAGCCCTGTTTGAATTCTCAATCGAAAACACAGAAGGAGATTCTTTTAGCCCGCTTGGAGAGGTAAAAAAATGTGCGGTGCACCTTATATCGTTTAAAGACATGATGCAAGAGTTCTCTAATGACTCTGAGAAAATTCAGAATTCTGATTTGGATCTTTCAAAGGCATTTGATGACGCAAGAGTTTTGAAAAGAAGCGCATATGAAACTGAGTTCTTGCATAAGGAGCAACCAAGATCCAAGAGGATCAAGTTTCTTCCAGTTCATTTGGCTTGAGAACGACATTCCAAATTACATCAGCGAAATGTCATACGAAAGTTAAAAAAAAAAAATCACTTGTTGGCTTGTATACATAATTATATATTGATTGATTCATATATTTTGATAGCATCAACAACATATCATGAACTTGATCTTTGAAGAAGCAAGTACAAGAAAACTTCCGCAATAAGAAGCAAAGGTCCAAGTGACAAGATTTACTATGATAGAGAGAACATAACGAACCCGAGGAGATAAATTACAATCTGAAACCTCCCGCAGACGCGATACAAAAAAAACACTTGCCGCTACCTCGACTCTACATGTTGCGCTGCTAGAATAAAGAAGCCATCTAATCTTTTTCTACCTACAAGTGCTGTGTACAAACAAATTCTTACCTTCCGGGATGATTTAAGGCGTGCGATTGTACTTGAGATGTTGCTCATAGAATTCAATCAGCTGGTGTCGAAAAAACAAATTAGAAAAGCTAATAAGAAACTTCAAAATAAGTAAGTGCAGAAAAGAAAAAAGCTATAAAGATAATCTTACCAGATGGGGATTGTGAGCCTTGAGAAATCTGTTGTCCACCATCACTTCCTTCCCATCAGACCTATGAGAGTAGCCAAATAAGTAAAATTGTACAAATACGAACTCAAATTGCGAGAAATGACCAAAGAGCTAAAGAGACAAACCTCAGCGCTAAAAAGGTCACCAACACATCCTGGACATTGTCTGATACAGATGCTGAAAAGCTCATCGGTTTAAGTATCTTTGTGATGTCCAACTCCTCAATCTTGGTTTTCTGAGACAAATTATTATTTTCCATCACACCAGGATATTCATTCCCCATCCTTGCAATCCTACCAAAAGAGTCTAATGTAGTCAAATCTGGTGTCAAATTCTGATCTGTAGGTGCTGTGTGGTTGTTACTTGTGGATCCATCTTGTTTGAATCTTTTCACAGAACCAGACTTCCTCCGCTTAGCACCTATGAAACGACTGTTCTTATCAAGCTCCTTAGGATAAACCTTGAGAAGGCCATTGGGTCTTACATTATCACCTTCAGAACCAATGCCTCCTCTTTGAGAACATCCTGCACCGTTACCATTATTGACTGGTCCCCTTAGCTCGTTAAGTGTTGGATCATATTCTTTCTCATCTTCAATTAAACGAAGTTGTCGAACCATCCCAACACTCCCGCTGTTAGCTTCAACTTGGTTGGATACGTAAGCATTCTTAGCTTCCCCATCTCCTTTTAGTAGACTCGAACCGCTAAGGTCTAGTGGATCAGGAATGTCAGGAAGGCTTGAGTTGTTGAGAGACATAGAAGAGTCAGATTTCTCAGCAGCATCATGTGATGTAGATGTTAAACGTTGCTTCTTCTTCATCTGAGAATGAGGACCTGCATATTTGCGCTTCCGTTTCCTACCAGGCTTTCCCGGCTTCAAACTTTGAAACAAGAAAGCAAATCCATACATTAAAACCAAGAAAATCCATGAAACAATCAATTCAAAAGTATCACAAAACTCCTAAATTAGATTGCATTTATTTACCTTCCTTCAAATGCATCAATAACATCAGCAATAGACTGGAGATTCTCTAAAGGCTCCCATGTGTTGGCAGTTTCGGGCCACCCGCGCCTTTCACAACCGAGTTTATAACTTATGTCAATGGAAAAGCATATGTTTAATCAAGAACACAAACTTAAAAATGAAACCAAGTAAGATTAGAAAAACTCACCATTTAATTAGATACTGAACCTTGCCCTACAAATCAAAAAACACCATCAAATTTATATATAGCGGAAGAGAACCAGTAACCAAAAGGCAGAATCATTCAATCAATCCCAGAAGATATCAAACATTAAAGATCACATAACAACAACAGAATCAAAACTTTGCTTCCTTATAAAACTACTCTGCTATGTTCTTCCTCTCCTCTAGAGCAAAGACGCCAATTCTCAGCTCTATTAAGATGACTACTATTGACTAAAGCAGCCAATCAACTAGTTATGGTTAACAAAAAAGCCACATTTGCTGAAAGAAGAAGAAAAAAAGGAGCTTACTTTTCGAACTCTCTTACGACGAATAGCTTCAATTTCGTAAAACCCTTCATCAAGCTTTGGCCTTTCCTCTTGCCCTCCTTTTCCTTCTCCTTCTCCTTCTTCATCTTCCTCATCTCCTCCATCGTCTTCATCCTCATCCTCTTCTTCTTCTTCATCCTCCGTACGCCTATCATCACCCATCTCGCGAAGAATCAACTCTCCACCTCCTCCTTCGCCGTCGTCACCGAAAAACCCACCGTCTCCACTAATTTTCCGGCTTTCTCCGACAGTTTCCATTACCGTATCCGCCTCACCAGCTTCGTTCAACAACTGGGTTTTCTTCTTAACACTACTTGCCCCTTTCATTTCCTGAGTATTCGAGCCCACCAAACCTGAAGGAAGGCTGAATCAAGTGAATCGCGTTATCTTCTCTTCTTCTCCGTTTTAGAAATCAACGATTTAGGAGGAAGAAGATGAAGAAAGATTGAAACTTTCTCTATTTCTGAGGTTTTTGTTTTTGCAGGAAGAAGACCTGACCTGACCTGAAAGACCAGTTTTTCACTTTTTTGGATTGTCCTTTTTTTTTTTAACATCACAAATAGGAAAAGTTGAATACAGCAAATTCTTAACGTTTATAATTTAATTAGAAGAGATTATTTCTAATTACTAATACGAAAAGTAATATTGAATAACATATGTGAAAGTAAATTAATTCGAAAATAGAAAATAAAAAAAAATTATATACATGTACAATATCAAGAGACGAAAATGAAAACTTTTGTTTTTCTCACAAATAAATGTCGACAAAATGAAAACTTTAGTGTCTTAGAATAACATTTTGTCGATGTAGAAATTATGGAAATGCAAACAAAAAGGAAGTTAGAATAAAGAAAACTAACTAGAATAACATTTTGTCAATGTTTACGAATAATGATAGAATTGATAAAAAATGAAAAATGCATGAACATTCAACATGGTTTGGCTTAAAACATTAAACCATAGGCTAAAATCAGCTTAGCTTGGATACATTCAAATATCAGAACTATAATATTATCGACAATGGGGGAAAAAAGGTAGTCATTAAGAATGAAGAACCACTTAATCGAGATTGGTTTTCCACCAAATGAAGCCATCAAACTTGTAATAAGGCAAACCATTTACATTGCTCACAATCCGGTTCAACATGGTTGGACCAAACATGTGAAAGTGGACCGCCACATTATTAGGCAAAACATTGATGATCAAGAAGTTATAGGGTTCATGTTTGTGAGAATCCCAAATGGCATGTATTTATTTATACAAAAGGTGTAAGCAACAAACTCTTCTAGGAATTGTTCAATTTGAGAGTGTGTAGAGAATACTCAATGAGAATCATTAAGTTGCGGTTCCTGACCAAAAAAAGTGATGGAATCAGTATGATAAATGGAACTGCCGAATTATCAAATAAAAAAATGTAATTAACTTAACAATTAAACAAACTACTGTATTCATCACCGAACTGGTTTTCTCCCGTAGAAAATCGTTCGTTTCTAGTTTAAATGGATGATCTTGTTTTGCTGTAAAAAAAAAAAAAAAAAAAACAAACAAACTACTGTATGCTGGATTCTTAAAAAATAGTATTTTGGAATGACAGAACATTAAATTTTTATATTGTGTTGAAATAGATAGAAAATAATTCTCATATCTAAAAAACTCAGTCCAACTGCAATGAAAAGGCAGACAACTCGGAAATATCTTCTAACATCCTCAATAACATTCACAATCAAATCAACACAAAGAAAGTCCTTCTCCAAGATACACTTCACTGAGGTTTAGATTCTTGCAGTTCTCTTTAGTCTTGATCATGAGCAAGGGATTATATATAGCAGTTCTTTGATATATATATACATATGAAAAAAATTATTTTAAAAAATCACGATTACAAGCACGCAAAAAAATTGAATTTTTTTGCCCACAAACAAAATACACATCCAATAAAAATTCAAGAAAATAAAATAAAATTTCCAACCTCCCATAATAGTTTTTTTTTTTTTTTAAATCCTAATAACAATCTTTTCTGAAAAACGACCTTTTTCTCCGACTAAAAGAAAAGGTTCATCATTCTTAAGCTTTTTTTCAAAGTTATCAGAGTTGCATTAACCTAATAATGCAATCTCAACACTGATACTTAAAAACCCACAATATAACATAAATTTGAAAAAAGAAGTTTTGAAAAATTTCTTAAAAAAAATTCTTTAAATTGATTTATTTGTATATTCTCACTTCCTCTCTTCATCTCTAGTAGTCGATTGTAAAGCAGGTAAATTTAGAGTCCACGTTTTCATTCGCTCGTTTGTCTTCTTAACCTGTAATTAGATAAAATTATACATTTAATATAATGAATTTTCTAATAAACAAATTTCGAGTTATATAAGAGTGAATGTTAAAAGTAAATTACCTCCAATTCCCAGTCAGTTTTGTAAATAACATAACACAATATCAACGTTTGTACACCAACTCCAGCCAACATTCCAGACCAGAGTCCCTGTATAATCAAAATTCAAAAGCATACAATATAATTTATCTAAGTCATGATTAGTTCTAATGATTGATGATTAAGTACTGTGTATCAATTTTCATATTTATGTACCTTAATACCAAAATTGAAAACGTATATAAGGAGGACACCCAAAGGAACACCAATTGCATAATATGATGCTAAGTTCACAAATGCTACCATACTCTGCATCCCTGCTCCAATTGCTACCCCTGTTTATGTTCAACAAATATTAAACTTTTTTTCTTTGTTACAAATTAGTGAACTAGTTTTTGTGGTTACAAATTAGTGAAATCTAAAAGTTTATGTTATAATTTATATATTCCTTATATAAGGGCTTAGTTTTCTAACCAGAGAGAATGGGCTGGATGATGTTGAAGAGTATAGATATGCTAAGGACGAGGGAGAGATCAGAGACTGCATCCGAAACTGCAGGGCTATCGGAGAACAAATACGAAATCTGACCGCCAAACGCTAGGCAAAGAGCGGAACATATCACACCGATCACCGCTGAGACCACAAGCACCACTTTTATCGAGAATCTCACAGCATCCGCATCGCCTTTTCCCAATTCATTCGCCACTCGTACACTGCATTTTCGGATTCATAGATAGAGAACCATTCACTATAGTATTAAACAAATAATATATGTATAAATCAAAAACAAAATACTGTGAATGAGTGTACATATATAGTTACAAACCATGCTGCACCCAACAAGCCAAAGCAAATGTTCATCTCCCACGTGTAGATATATTGGCTGCGAATTTCAATTGAGTATTTAGTTTTCATATGTATTAAAAAATGCTTATTCAAATATTATACTTTTTGCATAATGGATTTAAGTAATACCATATGGAGAAAGCTGAAATTGCGATATTCGCATCTTTTGCATATCCAGACATCAAGACGATGATGCTCATATACCAGTACTCTAAGCTGTTTGACGCAACAAAAAAAGAGAAGCAAAAGAAGAGTCATTAGAAATTTCTATGAGCCTACTAGAGGCCCATCATCATGTTTTGATCCCGCGAAATAAAAAGCAAATTACCAGAGCATGAAGCCGGAGGAAATGGATAACTTGAGCATGGGAATAAGATCAACAAAAGCAGCAGTGCTAAAGCCGGTCCAAGTATGCGGGCACCACCCTCCAAACACATATACAAACTCGGCTATCACCACGGACCATGAGCTTATATTAAGCCCTAGAAGCGCACCATGGATCCCCATCCCCATCACGCTCACGCACCACCACGTGGCCGCAATGTCCAAGACCAAGGCTAGGGTCGAGACAATGCCAATGATGGCGTTTCTCATCTGCGCTTGGAGGTACATTTGCATTGTCATGGTGAACACGAGGCTGTAGAGATAAGGGATGACCCATGGGTAGATCTCGTCTACTGTCTCGGTGATCACAACGTTTTGGCCTAATAACCGAAGAATGGGACCCGCGAAGACGATGAAAGGGACGAAGAGAGTGGCTATAAAGGTGTCTACTATCCAAGAACGTTGTAAGTATATCCCCATCATGTGGTATTGTTGTGCTCCGTATGCTTGTCCACATAACGTCTCTGTCGCACTTGACATACCTGCCTGTAATAATATTACCATGCGATTCAATTATATAATCCTCTATCATATAATATGTTATCAATAACTATTTACTTGCTTTTGAGTGGAAAATCAATAAACAATATAACAATCATTCATTACATTATATCAGAAAGAAAAAAAAAAAGAAAAAATAATTCATTACTTTTTCATATGGCTATCTCCTTAAATGTTAAAAACAGTGTGAAACCACAACAATTTACTATTAGTACGAAAAAGTATATTTTTTGTAATGAAATTTTTTTGACGAAAATTATAGTATTTTAATGGATCATACCATAATACCGTAGATGAAGCGAATGAAAGTACTTTGAAGGAGAGCATAAGCAGCGAGACCCGTTTCACTTGAGTGGCCAATGAAGGCTTGAGCCATCACTACGCATCCAAACGACATCACTCTAAACAAAGTTGATGGTAAAGCAATTCTCCACATCTTCCTAACTTCACTCCAAATCTTTTTTCTCAGGTAGAGACTCTCTCTCCTTTGTTCTGTCTCTGACCCATTTAGCAGTCTCTCTTCCATTTCTCCACCTCTACTCATTTTTTCTCCCTCTTTGATTTTCTCTGAGAAATATATGTTGAATTTTAACTAATTACTTCTGTAATAGACATGCCACAAAGATAACTTAAGCTGAATTCAAAGCTTCTTTCATTCAGGTTTAAGAAAAACAAAGGGTCAAGACTACTATGTAAATTAAACGGGAATACCCGCACGCGTCATTGATTAGAGAAGCTAAGTATATCCTACCAAAAAGCTAGATTTCTCTTGGAAAAAATCTTCAACAAATAATATGCATGTACATATTTTCTTAAAGAAGTTTTCTTGAAGTATGGAGTGATTTAGTTACCTCTTAAGCTAGGTTCAAGTGGAAAGAGTCGGAGAAACCGAGAACCAAAAAAATATTACCCAGAATATTCAGAAGAAAAAAGAGGAGAGGGCAAGAGATATTTTCTCTCTCTCTCGGAAATGTGGTAGACTTAAACTACAAAGCTTTTGGCTATATATACTGAGAGAAAGAGAGATAGAGAAAGAGAAAAAAGAGAGAAAGAGAAAAAGGGTTAAGTAGGTCTAAACGTGTATAGAGGGACAACGTAATGTAAAAGTGTATATATACACTCATATGTGGAAACATTTTAGAAAGGAAATGCGTCGTTTTGTTTGTTTAAGGAAATTAACAACGTGCAATTTAAAAAAAATCAAGTGTTACTTCTGATTAATTCTCTAGTAACAAAAAATAAACATTAGGGTGAGAGAGGATTTGCCCAAAAAAAATAAAAATAAGGGTGAGAGGTATTAACTATTAACATAAACACTTGGAGCGAGAGAGAGAAAAGCCAGCCAATAGAGGGTGAAGTGTGGAGGTGTTGTTGTCCACGATTCCACGTGCCAAAAATAATCATTTAATCCATGCAATGCATTCTCATATAAATCAAACTTTGAACTTTTGAGTAAATGAGCATCAAAAGACATGGAATTCTCTCTCTCTTTCTCACACACACATCCATGCATCATCAAACAAATCAAACTTTGGATTTTCAAGTGTCGTTTTTTAACCGAGAAATAGAAAATACTACTCTACTATAGATATGATAAAAAAAAAAGTTTTAGCTTCTTTTATGTATTCGTGGTTAGTAATTCAATTTCAAAGTTACAAACAACGTCCGGTTTCCTCAGAAGAAACTCAGAGTCATAACTATAGTCTATAGGGCGATGTTTTAAAGACAGACACCTTCGACGACTCGATAGGAGGACACGACGGGGACCCATACTAGCTATACGTTACGATTTAATTCTGTCAATTCATTCCTACCAGTCCACGTTCTTACTGGATACTTCCATCTGTTTTGTTTTATTTTAATGTTCTATAATACTACTACAAATCCTTGCATTAACTTTCTTGTTTTTGTTTTTAAACTACTACTACTTTTATTTTGTGATATACTTCATATATTGAGATATTTAGTTTAATTGTATTTTTGTTTATTTACTACCTTATGTTTCAAAATATAGGATGTTTTAGTCAAAAGCTAAGTACATATTTTATTTTATTTTAAACTATCATTTAATATTTAGTTTAAAAAATTCAACCAGTGATAAAAAAAAAACTGCACAATACAAATGGTCATAAATATTAAGTGTATTTAAAATTGCAAAAAAATTTGTAAAACATCTTATATTTTGAAACATAAAAAAAATCTCTAAAACATCTTATATTTTAAGACGAAAAGAGGATGACACTTATGAGTTATGACTCATCCATCTAACTTTTGGCTAGAGTTATAACTTACATTTGTTATCGTCTAAGTATTGGAACAAAAAGAAAAAAAAGAGGTATTAAATGGCAATATGAGATGTATCCAACAAAAAAAGATGGATTTTGTAATTGTAAGTTTGGCGGAGGAGATGATGAAAAAAAAAAAAGTTTGGCGGAGGCATGTGAATGTTAGTTCTAGTAGTATATCAAAACCACCGTCATCTTGTTTTGTATCTTCTCGATCACCGTTCCATCTTCATATCCTCTTCGTTACAATTTATTATTAATATATAGTACTTTTTACTAATATTTTCTAACTCAAACTTTATATATTATCATATGTTCTTCTTTCACTTCATAAACCAAAATTTCTGCTAAAGTAATAACAATAATAATAATAATGATAATTTTCTTCTCCAATACAATTTTCTTGAAAATAAATATAACTTTCTTCTTTCTATAATTTTCATGAAAATAAATGGCTCACCTAACGACTGACATGGGGGACGACGGCCTTTTGAGCTAATAGCAGAAAGAGTGATAACTTTGTAATTATTTATGTTCCTTTTTCATATATCTTGTAGATAGTATCTATTAATATTTTTTATTTTTCTTCGGAATTTTCATGATTTCCAGCTGTACTTGTCGCTGAAGAAATCGTATGGGTTTGGTTTACTAAGACTAATTAACCGGAATTGGACTGAATTGGAGGAGTGTTGAGCGGTTATCTCCTCGGTTTGATTAAGTAGGAGATTTCGTTTATAAAACGGAAGGTCTAAAGAGTTAGCTAGTTTATTATTCTTCGTCTTTACTACTATGTTGTAAATGTAATGGGCTCGACGATCTCTACATGACTCGAGTTTCTGTGCCATCCAGTGATGATTTGATAGTGAATTTGCCGACAGTAAGCTTGGTTGAGAAACCCGCTGTCAAGGGAACAAAGAGTTACTCCTCCAAACGTCACCATCCTTGCTGCTTGGTTTGGGACCTTTCAGTTGTAATGTGCTCTTGTTTTATCCTTTTTATTATGTTGTAGGTGTTACTCTCATCGGAGGCACTATGTTTCTGTCCAAGATTCCAAGATTTCTTGGCTTAGAATTAATGGTAAGTTTTTATTTTAAAAAAAAAAAGCTTGGTTGAGACGTAGAGTATCATTATTCTGAGGTGCATGAACTCATAAACTATTGTGTGTTCTTTCAATTTCGTATTGCGATTCTAGTTCCTTAATCGAATAACATGGTAATGGATCAAACCGAGCTCAAGATCGTATCAAAAAGTCTCAACAGTCGAGATTATAGCCGGCCAAAATTTATTTCTCTATGTAACATTAAATCAAGATGATGATAAAGATTATAAAAGAAGAATACAATTTTTCTATGTCATTGTTGTGTTGTGTGAAACTTTGACCGATCAGTATTCTTGGTAAGATTATTAAATTTTGTTGTAAAGAGTTATTCAAAAACGAATAGGAAGAGATTAGATATATGACAACTCCTCAATTTAAAAGTTAATGAGAATCGAAAGATCAATTCACTTGGTGGAAGATGGAAGAGCGTCTACTGTCGATATAATTAGTATTTATTAGTTTCATTGATTGATATTTATTATGAAAATGGTATATTTCGCTCGTGTCAATAAAAAGGGCTGGACTGAGTTAGGTGGTTTCATAATTTCATTGAGGAAATGGCTGAGCATAACTACGTAGACAAGTTCTTAAGCACAGCTTCATATGTCACCTAGTTTTTTGGTATTGCAAATAAATATTTGCATCTTTAAATGTGATTGCGATCAAAATCTATTTTTTTGTCTTTATATAATTGATATTAAATTTTTCATTATCCTAGACCTTAGTATATGTTTCACAACACTAATAAAAACCGTTTAACCAATATATATATATATATATATATATATATATATATATATATATATATATATATATTATAACACCGAATGACAAAGTAAGGAACTTAAATTTTAATTTTTGGATTGCCTATTTTTCAAAATCAAAATTTGTACTAGTGTCAAAATTTAGTACGACCAAAAGTAATATTTCATAGCTAGCGGATATGACAATTTAATTCTATTGCGGATAAAAACCGTTCTTCGCTAGTGCATTAATTGTGTCATTATAGAAAATTTGTTGTAACACGACTAAAGTAAAGTTTCATAGCAATATATAGTGCTGATGACTTCTGAGTAGAGCTGTCAAAATGGGCTGTCCACGTCCATTAGCCCGGTCCAATATTTGACCATTTTAATTATGGACAAATAACGTCCGTGTCCATTATAGCCCATGTCCATTATAGCCCATGCCCATTAACGCCCATGTCTAAATGGGTTGTCCATTGGCGTCCATTGGTCACCACAAGAACAAATTATGAAAACGCAAACATTTGCAAAAATATCAATTCAATCCTAAAATCTAAGAAAAATGTCCAAATAAACAACAAAATATCACATCCAAAAGCAAATCATAGCAATAAAGTATTCAAATCCAAAGCAAACACACAAATGTGAAAATGAGAAATTGAGAAAATGAGTTTTCCCCAAATCGATTTCAATTTTGACATAACATTAGATGTCTATTGGGCCGCCCATGTCCATTACGTCCAGTCCAATAACGCCCATGTCCATTAAGAACCATGTCCATTAACGCCCATTTCATAACGGGCTTGTCCATGACCGGTCCATTAGGTGTTGGACACGGACAGACCATGGGCGGCCCGCCCATTTTGACAGCTCTACTTCTGAGAAAAAAAAAAGAAATAGAAGAAAAACAACTGTTTTGATTGCAAGACAAAAATTACTTTACAACAAATTAGAGTCGGCCTTTTCTAGAACGTTAAGTCGGCCAGTAGATTAGTTCATGTCCGCTATATCATTAAAATCCAAACGAAAATGATTTGATTGATGTTACTCTAACTGTATGAGAAAAAAGTGCATTATTGAAAGGTTCCTTATTTTTTGTACACAAAAAGTATATTAGCCAGAAGCAAGTTGTAGGTCACAAAACATTATCATAGTCATTTTTCTGAAATTTTAATTTATGTCTCTTTTTCTCCTTAATTGTTGGGAGTGCAATTGGGTATTTAAGAATGAAGATGAAGCTTAGGTTCAGGACCATTTTGTGTAGCCACTGACTGACGACAGTCCTTCGTACAAATTTATGTTTAAGTTGGGTGTATTATAAATTTATATAATTAATTATGTAGGTGGAGTAGGACCAATTTAGTCGTCAAAAGATAATGTGCATGAATGATGACAAGAATGCGATATTTTTGGCATGAATCATGATTAATCAACGATGTCAATATATCTAACATAATCAAGATTAAAAATTTATACGAAATTTAGAAAAAGAGGTTCAAAAGTCACTTAATTCTACCTCATTGATATATATTCGGTTTGGGTACTTAATACATGTAACCGCTGAATAGTTTTACGTATCAAAATTTTTAATAGATCTAAAATATTACACTATTTTTGATTAACTATGCAAAAGAACAAAATAATCTACATTTAAAAACAATCGATCTCTAATATTAATCAATATGGCAACTCCTTTACAAGTGAGAACCATCGCCCACTACAACATAGTTACAAATTTGGGATATGTTATAAGGGATTACTATAATTAAATAGTACATATATGGGGATACATACATGTAGGTGTTTTATAAATTACCACAAAAAAATACCATTTATTTATCTATCTTGATATCATTGAATTCTTGCTATAGTGGCCTTCTACAACTCAAATAATAGTGTGAGAGTTCAAGCCATGCTCCTAACTCTATAGTGAACATTTTGACTACTAAATCAACATAAATTGGTTACCAAATATAAATTTAGAAAAATTACTAAAATTTTAAGAAGGTAAATAGTTTAGTACCATTTATGAAACTGTTGTGAACCTTTTTTAAACAAAATTTTGTATTCTTGAATTTTTCAATATATTTATATTTCTAATATTAAAACTTATTTTTGTCATATTTGAAGACATTTCTAATGAGTTATGTCTTTCGAGCATACACGAAGTCACAATTTTACATTTCTTTGGAAAGACCAACATTAGGTTTATTTAATTGTCGATTTGAAAGATGAAAGAAAATGAAAAAATGAAACCCTATGTATCTTTTAAGCACAAGTGACTCTTGTATTTCATGATTTCTATTTCTGGTTCAACGAACGAAAAGATATGGCTCATACAGAGGTGTGAACTAAGACTTGTCATATAATTTCTCTGACTATCATTATATGACGAGACAAGTTTGGTAACTTTCGGTCAAAAGGCACGAGAAAAAATTAACGTATGTCCCTAAATAATTTAATATATTGATCAATATATAGTATGGTTTGGCATTGAATTAAAATTGTAAGAACAAAATGATTGCCAGTTTTGTGAACTAATAGAGTTGCCAATATGAAAAACCATTAAAATAGTTTATTGCAACTTTATAAAATTGAACATTGCAATTAATATGTCAACTACTAATCAATAACTACTTTTTCTCCTTTGCATTGCAATTTACTAGGCCTGGGCGTTCGGATATTCGGGTCGGGTTCGGATCGGGTTTTTCGGGTTTAGAAAACTAAGACCCGTTCGGGTATTTTAAAACTTCGGGTTCGGGTCGGGTTCGGATCGGATATTTCGGGTTCGGATTCGGGTTTACCCGAAGTATCCAAATATTAGAAATTTTGTATCCGATTCTATGCAAAGTATTGAAAAATACTCAAAAAATCTATAAAACCCAAGTATTTTAACCCGAATCTAGCCCAAAGTAGCTAAAACACCCAAAAATATCTTAACATCCAAATAATTTAGGCACTTAGGTTATTACAAGTATAAATATTACTAATATATTATAGCTATGTACATATATTTTGGGTATGTTCGGATACTTGTTCGGGTTCGGGTTCGGGTCGGGTTCGGGTTCGGGTCGGGTTCGGGTTCGGGTTTTTGGGTTGTGAAGTTTAGAACCCGTTCGGGTATTTTAAAACTTCGGGTTCGGGTTCGGGTCAGATTTTTCGGGTCGGGTTCGGTTCGGTTCTTCGGGTTCGGGTATTATGCCCAGACCTACAATTTACAATCGTCGCTTCTAGGCCATCAGAAAAATCAATCTTTGGAAGAAAAAAAAAACTCTCTGTAAAATGAAGTCAAAATGTTTCCTGTAATAACGATACTCAATGTCATTGACAATAGCTAGCTTTTTCCCTCCATGCGTTTCACGTGGCATATGGCTCTTTTGAAGCATAGAGTTCTTCTCCTCATACTTGTCTTGGTTTACCAAAAAACTGAAAAAGATTCTCCTCGCAAGTCGCAAACTATGAAAGCCATAACTGATACATAAACTCTACTTCTTCTCGACAACAAAAGATTTCTGTAACATTTGTTAGCCAACAACCGGATACAAATATATTCGGTTCGCTTCTGGTTAACACGTTTCTTTAAAATGGAATCTGATAACCAAAAACCGGAACAGAACCGCAAATCAACATTTGTACTTGTACAGCTCTACGTTACACACAAGACATGCATCGTCCTTTTTTTTTTTTTTTGCTAAGAATGTAAATATTCATTTCACAATGAAAGTTTCGGTTACACAATAAAGGACAACCAAATCATGGTCCCATGGCAAAAAAGAATAAAGATGGACCAACCTATTAGACATGCATCGTCCTAGGAGACTAAAGATGGACCAACCTATTAGACCTCGTATCCGATCCAAAAATTATGTGATATATTATCATTATTGAGGATAAAATTTACCATTGTTTCACTGTATGAAACTATTTATCAGTTTAATGCATAGATCCTAACGTCACTAGAAATATACAAAATTTAACAAAAGAAAAAAAAAATATCCAATCCAAGATACCCAACATACATGGCCCTAACAATTCTTTACACAAAATGGACAACTCTAAAGATATTTGAAAACCAAAAGAACAAAACTTAGACAATAATTTGGACTCGTAGGCCATAATACTCGAAAAGACAATTAATTGTATTGACTTTTTGTTTGTTCCAATTATCAACATTTTCTCTGAATGCTCAGAATTTTCAAGATGTATAGAGAGACGAAAAAAATCAATTATGGCATTATCTTCCGGTATTGAATACTCAAAATTTAAGAGTTCATTAAAAATCTCGATCTATTACTTCTAGACTCTGTAGAAATGATATAACGTATCAATAACAATGACAACAGTCAATCGTAAAACAGACCTCTCCCTCTTTCTCTGTATCTCTCTCACACACACCACACAAAACTGCTGAGTCTTGATTATCTTCATTTTCAAGATGAAGAAGCTTCTTCTTCTGCGCTTCCTTGTGCAGTTACTTCTTCTCCTTCAGCTTCACGAGGCTTTTCTGGTCCGGGTCCAGCTGATACTTTCACCATTGAAGGACGTAAAAGCCTTTCGCCTAGCAAGAAACCTTTCCTGTATTCTTCTAGTACTATACCCTCTTCGTATTCCGCAGAATCTTCTCTCATTATTGCCTCGTGTAGCTTTTTATACACAACAAAGAGAAAAGCAAAAGGATAAAGAGATGTCAGCTGTTACGAATTTGAACAGACCAACAAACAAAGGCATTAGATTAGGTTAACTACCAACTCATTGTCATTGAAACCCAACTTGTAAAGTAACATCTAAAGTCTCCAAAACTTTAGTGAGCTGTATGCTTAGGAATAAGACGCATGAGCGGTTATGTTCTTCAAACTTTGTGATAACCAAAAGGTATCTAACTGGGATAAGGGATCCTAAACCTCAAAGATTTATTGATCATTTGCATCACAAAGTATCATTCAGCATAATTTGTTCTATCCATCTGATCTAGCCACCTTTCAAAGTAACAAGTTAACAACCACATCTACGTTCTGATGATCAAGATTATTCTGGTGGCACTATACCAACGAGCTAACCTAACTTCCAAAACAACTTTGATTCTATAAATCACTTCCATAGTTAAAGATTAACCCAACCAGCAAGCTGAGCAACAAAAATTCATTTCTTGATCACTGGAAAGAAGAAATGTATTTAGTAACTTACCATTGGATCAAACTGCTTGCCGACTGTCTCCACATGGATAACACCAAGTGATCCCAGAATTTCTACAAACTGTTTGTATATGCTCTGATAGCTATTAGTGACTTTCTCTTCTCCCTCAGTCTCCACCTTAATTTGGGATTTAGCTCTCTCGAAATTATCCAAAACAGCCAAAAGATTCTCTACAACTTCTCCTTGAGCATTTGAAACAAGGTTTAGCCTTTCCCTCTCTGTCCTCTTCCTGAAGTTGTCGAAATCTGCACTGATTCTAATGAGACGATCCCTCTCCACCGACAATTCATTGGATAAAGAAGCTACTTTATCCTCAAGCAGAAATTTTTCATCTTCTATGGACTTTAAAGATGCTTCTATCTCAGCAATTTTCCCCTCATTGTTGTCTGCTAAAGCTTCTTTATATGAATTGAGCAATGCTGTGACAACAGCTGCTTCTTCTTCCTCAGCTTCACCCTCCTTAGCACCGGCATTTTCATTCTCCACATCAATAGCACCATCCGTCTCCTGCTCCATTATTTTTTCAGAAGGAAAAATGTCAGAAAAAGAGCAATCTAGTTTACACAACATTTCCTATCAATTCCTGGTAAAAGCTGATACAGAACAGAATCTCAAACACACACTACCAACACAATCTCATGACCTAAACAATCAGGTTAACACCAAAAAGCTTCAGAACATTCTCTGTGACCCCCATACAAGATTCACACCATGGTCCAAAATTATTAATGAAACTCCTTCATTTTGGGAACACATCATACCAATGTCATTCATCGGATTTGGTAAATCCTTAGAAACATTAACATTCACCATTTGACGCCTTACTAGACTGAACAACAATCCTATTCATTGTTCTTATTTCATCTAAATTACAGTACCCCAAGTTCTCAAATTGTCAACAACTAGTCATCATAACATTCGAAATAAGTAGATAAGTATCCCAATTTCGAAACCCTAATCCCCTAACTAACATCAAACCCCCAAAAAGTTAAACAGAAATCGAAAAACCTGAACTTCGGGTTCGTTCGATTCTACCTCCGTCTCCGTCGTCTCAGCTTCTCCCGAAGCAAAGGGTACGAGGTTCAACAACCGGAGAGGATAGCCGCTAGAGACAGACCGGAGAGAAGCTCGGCGAGAGAGTGAGACGCTGGTATTTCTTCCTCCGGCGAAGGAGACACAAAAGGGCTTAAAGGGTACAGAGGGAGCGTGAAGAAGAGTTGGTATGAGATGCAAAGACGGCGTTTTGAGTAGACCGGCCATTGAAGAGTTCGGCGAAAGAGAAGGAGAGTGGCGGAGAGAGATAAGGAAGATAGAGAGAGGGCAAACGGTTCTTCTCTCCGTCGGATGTATAATGATCTCTTTTTGTTTTGTTTGGTCTTTTAACCGTTGGATCTAGTTTTTTTTACTATGATCGAACGGTTGTTGTTTAACAGAAGTATGTAGGGAGTTCCTAGATATTTCTATTTTCTTATAGAAACTTCTACTCTGAATATTTTACAATACATAAGACTATAGAGACATACATTATACAATATTTCATTTTCTTGCCAACATTTTTCACAATATGTAATGTTTCTATAAAATCGTCAGAAATAGTACTACTGATGATTGAATTAGACACTACTATATTCTTTTTTGTTCTAGCCATCGTTTTAGCAGGGTGTAATGCTTTTATAGAATTTTAAGGACTGAAATTCGTGGAATTGTAGAAGTTTTATATCTGCTGAGCCTTAAATACTTTCAAACATATTCGACAATCAAATTTGTTCTTACCGGTTTGTATCAGTTTTGTTATTGCAGATTCAAATTTGTATCATACATATTGTTGTTGAAAATAAATTATAAGACTTGAAATTTGGGAGATTTTAGAAGCAATTTTGTGTTTTTTAACTGTAACTAAAGAGATATACTATTGTTAATTGTTTTTTTTTTGGTCAATTACTAGTCAATATGCTATAGATGAAAACTAATAAGAGAATATCAGGGTTTAGGTTGACAATGTAAGATTATGA
This sequence comes from Arabidopsis arenosa, assembly GCA_905216605.1. NCBI lineage: Eukaryota > Viridiplantae > Streptophyta > Magnoliopsida > Brassicales > Brassicaceae > Arabidopsis > Arabidopsis arenosa. Next base: position 6,546,193 of record LR999456.1, read on the forward strand.
AACTCCGTAGAGAAATATATTCATGAGACAATCGTTTATATAGATTACAATAGTCTTGGCCTCCAAGTCTCTATACATATTTGACATTATCGATATATAGAAATATTCTATATTTCTATATTCGAGGATATTATCTAACACTCCCCCTCAGTCGAAGCGGTAGATGAGCCGTTGAAGGCGGGCGAACGCTTAGGCTGGTTCTGAAGTCAAGAAACAATGATGACGGGAGACCCTTAGTGAACACATCCGCAAACTGTTGGGCTGACGGAACATGAAGAACACGAACATGACCAATGGCAACCTTTTCTCGGACAAAATGTATATCAATTTCAACATGTTTAGTGCGTTGATGTTGAACCAGATTCGAGGAAAGGTAAATAGCAGAGATGTTATCACAGTAGACAATGGTTGCACGTGGTAGCGGGATCTTCATTTCCAATAACAGAGTTCGCAGCCAAGTAGTCTCGGAGACGGCATTTGCAACACCTCGATATTCGGCTTCAGCACTAGAGCGAGAGATGGTTGCTTGGCGCTTTGAAGACCACGAGACAAGGTTGTCTCCAAGGAAGACACAATAGCCAGAAGTCGAACGTCGAGTAGAGGGACAACCGGCCCAGTCCGCATCGGAGTAGGCGATTAAGCCACTAGTCGTGGAACGATATATATGAAGGCCGTGTTTGATGGTTCCTTTAAGGTATCGCAATATGCGCTTGAGTGCCAACAAATGAGATTCACGAGGATCATGCATGAATAGACAAATCTGTTGAACAGAGAAAGCGATATCAGGACGTGTGAATGTTAAGTACTGAAGTGCACCTGCCAAGCTGCGATAAAGAGTGGGATCGGAGACTGGCGGACTGTCATTAGCTGCAAGCTTTGATCGTGTGTCTGCGGGGGTGATGCAAGGGTTGCAGTTAGTCATATTAGCACGATGAAGAATGTCAGCAACGTAGTTTTGTTGATGAAGAAAGAGCCCGTGTGCATCCCGCTGAACAGAGATACCAAGGAAGTGATGAAGCTGTCCAAGATCAGTCATTTCAAATTCTGAGCTGAGGTGAGTAATGACACGTTGAAGAAGAGACGGTGTAGTGGCAGTGAGCACAATGTCATCCACGTATAAGAGGAGATATGCAATGTCAGACCCATGACAGAGAATAAACAAAGACGCATCGGAGGAGCTTTGTTTGAATCCAATGGTCTTAGCATATGTAGCAAATCTGTTGTACCACGCACGAGGAGCTTGCTTAAGACCATACAGAGAGAGTTGGAGGAGGCAAACATGGTCAGGTTTAGATGCGTCGACGAAACCCGGTGGTTGATGCATGTAAACTGTTTCTTCGAGGTCACCATGGAGAAAAGCATTTTTGACATCGAGCTGATGTAAAGGCCAATCTCGAGACGTCGCAACACTGAGAACAGTGCGAATGGTGGCCGGTTTTACTACAGGGCTGAATGTCTCTTCGCAGTCAATGCCGGGTTGTTGTGATTTCCCGTTTGCGACGAGTCGCGCCTTGTAGCGAGATAAAGTACCATCAGCTTTGAATTTGTGCCTGAATAACCACATAGAACGAATAATGTTAGTAGCAACAGGTCGCGGAACAAGTCTCCACGTTCCACGTTTAATAAGAGCATCATACTCATCTTTCATAGCCGGAGTCCAATTAGGATCTTTAGCTGCCTGAACATGAGACACATGTAAAGGAGAAATTGTGGCGTCAGTGTGAAGACACAATCGAATTCGTGGTTTAACGATACCACTTTTACTGCGAGTTGTCATGGAATGAGTAGGAATAGGAGGTGGAGGTGGAATTTGAGCAGGTGGAGGAGAAGGAGGAGTAAGATTTTGTGGAGGAGAAGAGTCATGAGGAATTGGTGATGGTGGAAGTAAAATAGGAGGAGAAATAGAGCTTACAGATGGAGGTTGTGAAGTAGAAAATGGGAAAGAGGCTTCATCGAACGTGACATGGCGGGAGAGTATGATTTTCTTTGTAGACATGTCGAGGCATCGAAAACCCCGATGATCAGTCGGGTAACCGAGAAAAGCGCACGGGACGGACCGCGGAGCAAGCTTATGTGGCGTCGATGGTAGAACATTTGGATAACATAAACACCCGAAGGTTTTGAGGTGATGGTACGACGGTGGCGTCTTGAACAGCTTGGTGTGAGGGACTTCATTATTGATGGCAGACGATGGTAAGAGATTGATGGTGTGAACGGCAGCATTGAGAGCTTCTACCCAATACGTGAGAGGCATTGAAGCTTGAAGTAGAAACGTACGGGCCACATTGTTGATGGTACGTAGCATTCTTTCGGCACGACCATTTTGTTGAGAAGTGTAGGGACACGAGAAACGGAAGACGGTGCCGTCGGTCGCCAATTGTTCTTTGAAAGCCCGATTATCATACTCTCCACCATTATCACATTGTAATGCCTTGATTTTGCAGTGAAATTGTGTCTGCACATAGTTAGAAAAGTGAAGATATTTGGCAAAAGTATCACTTTTTCTGTGAAGAGGATATACCCAGACATAATGAGAGAATTGATCAAGAAAAATAAGATAATATTTGATTCCACTCGTACTTAAAACCGGAGATGTCCAAATGTCGGAATGAATAATTTCGAAAGGATGAGAGACAATGCTTGTAGAAGTAAAAAACGGAAGCCTAGTATGTTTACCTAATTGACACGCTTGACACAATGTTGTCAAGTCGGCCTTATTGCAAGAAATAGAGAGAGATGAGAGAATACGATGAAGAACTTGATCATTTGGGTGACCGAGTCTTCGATGCCAAAGAGAACTATTTGAATGTGAAGCAGCGAGAGCGAGAGGAGAATGATTTGAGGATGACGTAGTGAAGGTGTATAGCGGTCCCGGACTATCACAGCGGAGGAGTTTGGCCCGAGTCTGAAGGTCCTTAACAGTAAAACCAAAAGGATCAAATTCAAGAGTGCAAAAATTATCTGTTACAAACTTGCGAACAGAGATCAAGTTTTTAATTATTGAAGGACAAACAAGAACGTTACGAAGATGAAAGGGACGAGAAGAAGAGTTTAGAATTCCCTGACCCATTGTCGTGACAGGAGCACAAGACCCATTTCCAACAGTGATAGATGGTAGATTGCTCGAATTAAAAATGGAATGTAGAGTACCTGAGTTTGCAGCTATGTGATTTGTGGCTCCAGAATCCAGAATCCAAGGGTACTGGTTCGGGTCTGGCAATTGCATCGTGTGGAAGGCGTGAGTGATGGCTGCAGGCAAGTACGGGTTCAGCTGTTGTTGAGCAACGGCGTGAGCAAGCAGAGCTTCAGTGTTGGGCCGAGAAGGAGCAGGCCCAAGAAGACCAGGCTGAAAATTATTCTGGGCCGAATAATTTGGGAATGAGCCCATCTGAGGAAATTGAGGGTTAGGGTATGGAGACAGCGATGGTGGGTACGCCGGTGGCCATGGCTGATTGCCGAATGGCCAGTGTTGACCGTAGGATGGAGACCAGTTGTTGTAGCGTCCACGGCCACGGTTGTGGCGTCCACCGCGACCCCTACCTCGATTTCCTCTACCGCCGTTGTTGTAGCTCGATTGGTCGCCGTGGTTGTTGTTGAAGTAGCCGCTGCTGTTGGATTGACGCTGCTGGTCGGAGGATGTGTAGAGCAGCTCCGGAGCAGAGGCGGTGTTGGTGTTGACAAGCGCCGGCGGTGTGTGTTTGGTAAGTCGTTTCTCTTCCATGGTGAGCATTGAGCGAGCTTCAATGAATGTTGGGAATGGTGACTTGTGTTTGATAACATTAGTTATGTTATCAAATTTGTCTGAGAGACCATTGAGAAGGTGCATGACCAGATTTCGATTTGTGACGGGTGAGTCCAGATTTGAGAGCTGATCGGAGAGGGTTTTGAGTTTCTGACAGTAAGTGTGGACAGAGAGATCACCAATCACGGTGGTCCGTAATTCGTTTTCGAGTTCCAACGCACGAGCCTCCTTGTTGTCTCTGAACAGGTTCTCAATTGTGAGCCAAAGATCACGAGCCGAGCACTTGGTTTTGAGAACGGTGTCAAGGATTGATTCGGATATAGTGCCATAGATCCACATCTTCACCAATCCATCATGTTCCTTCCACGTCTTTTCAGTTTCAGCAGTAGACACGGATGTGCCGTCGAGATGGCCGAGAACGCCAAAACAGGTACAGTGGGTTTCTAACAGTTCTCGCCATGCTTGGTAATTAAGTTTGTTCATATCGAGAGTGATAGGAACATAGGCTTTGATTTGAGAGATGCTGAAGGGTTTTTCGTTTGGGGTGGAAGAAGGATTAGTCATATTGAAGAGGATGAGAAAGAAGGTATGAATAAGAAGAAGATGAAGAAGATTGAAAGAGAGCGGAGATAGGATCGATCGCTTATAGCTTGGTGGCTAGGTTAAGCGTCTGATACCATGTAAGATTATGAAACTCCGTAGAGAAATATATTCATGAGACAATCGTTTATATAGATTACAATAGTCTTGGCCTCCAAGTCTCTATACATATTTGACATTATCGATATATAGAATATTTCTATATTCGAGGATATTATCTAACAGACAACAAAGAGATAGGAGATTATAATTTGTTATATAGTCTTATAGAAAAAAGCATTTGTTTTAAATAATTTTCTAAGTCTGCGCACTTAGTTTATCAGAAGAAGTGGGTGCAATGGACCTTGATCCTAAATCAGAAGTTGTTGAGACTAACATTTCATACAAGAGATTAGTTTAAACTAATTATTAACCCGTTGTTGAGACTAACATTTCATACAAGAGATTCTTCTCACATTAAATTTTAGATTGATATATTTTACATATGTGTACGTAAGTCTTCGTTCAGACAGTAGAATTTTAAAATCCTTAAAATGATGTTTGTATATAAAAGGACTAAGCCTGAGTCACTTAGTATTAAAACATTTCATTCTTGGGAAATATCACTTGACTTTTAGAAAATATGTAAGGTTTCTTTCAAAAAAAATTTTTTAATCTAAAATCTTATCAAAAATGCTTTTAAGAAAATAAAATTTACCTAAATATGTGTGTAATTTTATTAAAACATACACAAACTACTTTTATATGTGTTTAAAATCTTATAAATACCGTATAAATATTTTACAAATATCTTATAAATATTTTTTTTTGGTGAGCAATATCTTATAAATATTTTGTAAAACCTTTTAAAATACTTTCTAAAACCTTATTTAACCTTACAAACACTTGGATCGAGTTTTACAGGTAATAGTTACCATCCAAAAGATATCTTACAAACCTTATAAAACTTTATAATTTTTTGGATTTAATAAAATTTATATTTCAAAATAAACACCTAAACGAAGCATTTTAAAAATAGACACACCAAACATGCATTTTTCAAAAGTTCCCCTAAATAAAAAATTTCTATAAACAATAATTTTTTTATATGATATTAAAATAGTCAATATGTTTTAAAACAGCTAAACATATTTCAATTATTCAATATATTTTAGAAATAACATATTGCATTTTACTATATTAATTCCAATCGCATGCAACGCATGGGTCTTCCACATAGAAGAATTATATCATATAGAAGAATTATATTAAAGTAGACCAACAGATTATGAGTCTGCATCGAATTGGTCAGCGACGTCGATTGAGGAAAATAAAAAGAAAGTCTCTAATCATTTAGTTTCCTACTTGTTATATATTGTCCCGTGATTCTCTACTTGTTTAACTTGACAATAAACTAAAAACTCGGTTTTTAACTTTTTACAAAAAAAAAAAAAAAGATATTCCCAAATAGCTTACACGATTTATATATTTTGAATGAATGATTCCGCTTAACACGATCAGTGGATTTTGGGAAGTCTTTAAGGATTATGACCAAGTTTTGGGTTCAAATTCTACCCTTAGCTAGTTTTCCCTTAGTCAGGTTCTTGGTCTCAAATATTCGTCCAAAACTCTTCGGTTACAAAAAAAAAGATTACACAAACTTAAAATATTATTCAAATGGATGAGTTCTACTGTGGTAGTCAGCATTCCTCAAGACCTTAGAAAATAGTCAACATTTTCAATTGTCAAACATTTTCGGATGAATTTTCACTGTTTAAAAATGTCCTATAATGGGCAACTATAACTCTGTTACGTTGAGTATTGGAGTTACTTTGATTGGAAATGGATAAAATACACCATCACGAGACGATACCTCTATTGAGAATTGAGATGACTTAGATTGAAATTGGATAGTTGACCAATTAAGAAATTTTAACTGGATACAAATCTCATTAATTTTTTTAAACACCGTCAACCAATTTAAATACGATTAAAATATTTTAGAAACATGTGCATTTTATTATATTTAATTTCAATCCATGCGATCTTCCACCTGGTTAAATTATATTTTAAAAGGACTATGATTAATCAATTAATTCAGTCTCCATGTATTACAAAAAAAAAACTATGTCATCTGAGTAGACTTTTTAAAAACAAAAACTACAAAGCCATTGTACAATAAAAAGTAAAAAGTAAATAGTTATCGCATGTAGTAAACTCAATCCCTTAAATCATAATATATAAATTAATTAGATAAAAAAAAAAAAATAATAATAATAATAATAATAATTAGATAATTAACTGCGTGTAAAAATCAAGGAAATGCATGTAAAGTCTATAAAAACCTGTCTTAAAGAGATATTTCTTCTCACCAGAGAGTCTCTTCTTTATCTATTTATCTCTCTCTCTAAAGATCGTTGTGATGATTGCTTCGAGTTTCTCAGAAAAATGTATATCAGTCATCAACGGAGCTCCAAGTTGGGCCGTCTTCTTCTTTTTTGACCTCCTCGACGATTTTCTTTGCATCGTTTTCAGATTCCTCGACGAAGTTATGGAAGAAAAATTAGAGTCTTGTCACTGTAAAAACCCTCAAGAGAAAACAGATTTTGCAGGGTACGAGTTTCTTTCGGAGACTCTCTATCGGAGGAGAAACGTTTTCCGACAGGCCGGTTTTCTCCGGTTTGCGAAAAAACTCCCTGAGATAACCAAGAAAATTGGTATCGTTACTTTCCTGAGAAAATTCCTTTTTCCTCAGACGATGAAGAAAGTCTCTCATGAGGTTGCAAACCGGTGGTCTGATTGTGGTTGCAAGACTTGTGTTTCTTGGACCAACACTGATAAACTTAACGTGATCGTCAAGCAACCTTCAATATCAGGTAATTAGTAATATAAGTGATTTAGTTGGGTTATGTTCTGTTTTAACTTCTCATTTATTTTATTTTCATTTTGATCAGATTTGTTGATAAGCAACAAACCGGTAGAGAACGTTATTTTCATACACGGATTTATGTCATCTTCATCGTTTTGGACCAACACAGTGTTCAAATATTTACCAGAGACCACCGAAAAAGCTAACTACAGATTCTTTGCTGTCGATCTTCTCGGGTTTGGAGACAGCCCGAAACCAAGAGCCAGTCAATATTCGTTGAATGAACATGTCGAAATGATCGAGAAATCAGTTGTTTTACCAAATAATTTGACTTCATTCCATGTTGTAGCACACTCCATGGGATGTATCATTGGAATAGCCGTAGCTGCAAAATTCTCCGACAGCGTCAAGTCTGTAGCTTTAGTAGCTCCGGTGAGTTTTCCGATCATAGGAATCTGATTTCTCTTCACAATTTTAGTCAACGTTTGTTCTGAAATGTTTATTGTTTTGGTTTTAGCCGTATTTAGGTGATTCAAAAGAAGGAGCAAGTTGTGATGCTCTAAATGTGATCGCCGAGAAGAAACTTTGGCCACCGACTTCGTTTTTTACGGCGATGATGGCTTGGTATGAACACATTGGCCGTGGCGTTTGCTTGGTTGTTTGTAAACACCACCGTACATGGGAGAGAATCATCAAAATTGTAACTTGGAGAAAGTCCGTATTTATATATATATATAAAGACAAGGACTATTGTTGGTGAAGGTCCATCTTTAACATTCTGTTTTCTTTAATGTTTAGGAAACTACCAACATCGATAATGGAATTGACAAAGCACACACATCAATCAGGATGGCATAGCATGCACAATGTGATATGCGGAGGAGCGAAATTCACGGATAAACACCTTGAAACTTTGATAAAATCCGGTGTTAAAATCAATGTGGTGCAAGGGGATAAAGATGTTGTTGTTCCTATTGATTGTCTATGGAACATGAAAGGGAAGTTCCCTGCGGTTGAAGTCGAGGTTATCGCCGGAACTGATCATAGTACGGTCATAATGAGTAGGAGAGAGGTCTTTGTTGCAAGCCTTGTAAGTTTGTGGGCTTCTTCCGAAAAGAAACAAAACCTTGTGGGAATTGCACAAAACATGAAAACTTATTAGTCACTTTTGACAAATTAAGATATGAATGTTGAAGTGTAAACAAAGTCTTCGTACGATTTACAAGATTTGATGTAGAAAATTACCTCTTGTTATTGTAATACTTTGAAACCACATCTTTGAATTTGCTATTTTCTCACCATTTCAGTTGCTTATGGCTTGTAGCATTGATGATGGTTAAGATTTATTGCCGAACGTAGTAAGAAAATTTTGGAAGTCTTAAACGCTACCGTTTTGAAAGAAGATCCTCAGCACTTGAGGCTGCTACGGACAATGAATATAATGACCCTCTTTCATTGGGCTTTTCAGGCCCAAACGTTGCAGTGTAGTTTGTGGCTTATGTCGGCGGATTTTTTTACGTAGGTAATTTTGATTTTATAAATTTCGATTTCATTTATGGTATGGGGTCTCAGAACCCAATTATTCATGAATCATGATTGACCAAATCATTAAGACAAAGAATATCCAAATATTACCGTCAAATAAAAGTAACAATCTAGGGATAGTTACGTACCGTACTAACTAGTTTTTCGATATTCATTTTAAAATAAATAAATACAAACCATGAAATTCTACATTTTGAGAAGCAATGAAAAAATATTCATAGAATTTTTTATCTACGTCAATGCTGTGTTTTCATTTTATTTTGGATAAAAAAACTTAATATTTTGTTATTTTTGATAAACAACTTAATATTTTGTTGTAATTTGACTTGCACGAAATATAAAAATGCGGCAACCATAACAGTAATTTTTCAACTTGGTCAAGAAAATCTCAATATTGACTTTTCTTGTGGAATGTATGCATTTTTTGAACATCAAGTCCCCGTACACAGTTTGAGAACATTTCCATATAATTACCGAACAATTGACACCAACGAAATGTCAAAATTGTATAAGAATGTGACCTCAAATTCGCTACGTACTCTTTCAAATTATAAACCGTATATAAAAGAGCATTCATGGCTCTCTCAACTTAATTAACTACTCAACAACAATTCCTACATGGTTTCAACTTACGCAATGACTACTGCAAAGTTTGTGATTTCGGTTTTAGTTTTACTGCTTTCTATTGTAAACTCTGTTTTCGCATCTACGAACGGACCAATATGTTCTTCCACATCCACATCATTTAATCGGGATATTTTCCCTCAAGGTTTTATTTTTGGAGCTGCTTCTGCCGCATTTCAGGTATTGTAAAAAAAAAATTTAGTGATCTAATGCATATATTAAGTTTGGATCTACAACTTCATATGCTGCTTCTGCCGCATTAAGTGTTAGTGTATAAATTTCTCATGCTATGTATGCTAACTTTTTTTTAAATATCAACCAACAACTAAACTTCATATGTTGATCAATCAAAATTGACGTATATAATTCATGTTGTAGTATGAAGGTGCGGTCCAAGAAGGATGCAGGGGTCCAAGTATGTGGGATTACTATACCCTTAAACATCCTGGTAAGTAATCCTATTTATATATTTATAATCATATTTCATTTTTAGAGTACTGTTTCCTTTTACATATATTAAACCCATTTTTAACGATATTTTTAGAGAGGACAAACAATGATAATGCCGATGTAGCAGTTGATTTCTACCATCGTTACAAGGTACATATGAATACATAACTTTCATAGGCTACAAGCTTTATAGTTGCAGCAATATTACACATAAACACACGGATAATCTAAAACAAATTTCTTATATGGTACAGGAAGATATTCAGTTATTGAAGAAACTAAACATGGACGGTTTCAGATTCTCTTTTTCATGGCCCCGAATATTTCCTCGTGAGTATAGACGTCCATTCATCTATACATTTAAACATTTTTTGTTTTGTTAAAGCTATATTTAATTATTAATTATATATATTCGTTAACATTTCTTACAAATCATCAGATGGAAGAAAGGATAAGGGCGTTAGCAAGGTGGGTGTCAAGTTTTACCACGATCTTATAGACGAGCTTCTTGCAAATGGTAATGACTTTGACTTTTTTTCTTGATAATTATTTCTTGAAAATAAATAATATATGAGAATATGAGATTAATTTATTCATATGATTGCATAATGTATATTCAGGTATAACTCCTCTAGCAACGGTCTTCCATTGGGACATTCCTCAAGACCTAGAAGATGAATACGGCGGTTTTCTAAGCGAACGTGTAATGTAAGTTATCTCTTTAGTTTCAAATCCGAGAAGTAAAATCATACAAGTTATAACTTAACCTAATTGTACACATATACAGAGATGATTTTCTTGAGTTTGCCAACTTCACGTTCAACGAGTATGGCCACAAAGTGAAGAAGTGGATCACGTTCAACGAGCCGTGGGTGTATAGCAGAGCCGGTTACGACATAGGGAAGAAAGCGCCGGGACGTTGCTCGCAATATGTCAACAAGACTTGTCTTGGAGGGAGTTCAGGGCACGAGCTTTACATAGTCAGCCACAATCTACTTTTAGCTCATGCCGAAGCCGTTCATGAGTTTAGAAAATGCGCAAAGGTATATACAGTAATGTTTATATTTACTAATAATGGACCCGTGCTCTTTTTACCGCTCTAATATTCATATAGCTGTTCCGGACTCTTAAGTTTAGACCGTGATATGATATTATACTAGATGAAGTCTATTAATACATTGAATGCTATTCTGATATCACTCCTAACAAAATATTAATCCCCTATGTGTAGTGCAAAGGTGGGAAGATCGGGATTGCGCATAGTCCTTCTTGGTTCGAGCCCCACGCTCTTGAGTCTAGTCCACATGCTAATGTTTCTGTTGAACGAGCCCTAGAGTTCATGTTGGGATGGTAAATTACGATATACAAGATGTTGCTTAAACTTATGGTGTGAAGTCATAAGTTAAATTTTATAAATGTTTTTCGTATATATGTAGGCACATGAATCCAACCACATATGGTGATTATCCACAGATAATGAAGGATCAAGTCGGAGATCGGTTGCCTAAATTCACAGAGGATCAAAAGCAGAAACTGAAGATGTCATATGATTTTGTTGGGATCAATTATTATACTGCCACCTTCGCTACTTACAATGGACTCATTGATCCTTCAAGACCAACTTGGGAATCTGACTCTCTTGTTAAGTGGGATCGTAAGTTTTTCTACCAATTAAAACGGATATTCATTATAAACTTGAGTTCCAATATCAAGAATCAATCATCTCTCAATATGCATTTTCTTAATTCTCACTATTTTTCTTTTACTTTTTTCAGCCAAGAATATACTAGGATACAACATCGGTAGCAAGGTATACAAAATGGCTCTTAGATTTCAAATTTTAGATATATAGAATTAGGGTATTCCATTTCATAGAATGTCATATTTTTTAAATTAATTTTTGAGGCCACACTTTTATTTATAGAAATCAACGCTTGCAAAGTTTCAGGAAAATATAATTTACTCCATAATGTTTTTTGCAGCCTTTAACTGCTTCACTCGCCGTTTATGCAAATGGATTACGGGAACTTCTGAAATATGTTAAGGATAAATACGGTGATCCAGAGATTATCATCGCAGAGAATGGTAATAAAAAATGAACAACAAAAAAAAACACATTTTCAATACTATACAAGTATGAAACCACTACTAGGATTTAAGAAATTATAAAACAAAAAAATGAGTGACTTTTAAATTAACAAATACTAATTGCTTCAGGATATGGAGAGAGTTTGGGAGCTAATGATAAGCTTCCCAATGCACTGGCTGACTACAATAGAAAATATTACCACCAGAGGCATCTTTTAAGTCTAAATGAGGCAATTTGGTGAGTTGATTTATGAATTATGATTTTTTTATATTTAAAATAGATTTCTTGTAACAATTTCAATTTTTGATAAATGATTTAATTTAATTTTCTTGTTGCAGTGTGGATAAAGTAAATGTGACAGGATACTTTGCATGGTCATTGCTAGACAATTTCGAATGGCAAGATGGTTATGAAACGAGATACGGGCTGTATTACATCGACTACAAAAATAATTTGACTCGTCACGAAAAGGAATCAGCAAAATGGTTCAAAGAATTTTTGAAGGAACCAATATCTTCAAAATTCGTTGAAAATATCTACAAAGATGAGCTGTGAACAGATATATGAAGACAATGAAAAGAACTTTGAAAGGATACGTTTCAGACTTTCAGTTCATAAATCACAGTCACAAAGAAAGATTTGTTCTGCAGTATTTTTATTGTATTCTTTATTTTATTTATTTATTTATCTGCGTTGTATTTTTTGTAATCTATAAAATTATGGTTTGATTGAATGTTTTGTAATTGAATTTCAACTCTTCTTAAATTTTATTAAGATAGTCTATCCACATTCTTTCAGTTTTCACCAATAATAAAATCACACATAAATATATACATGTTAAAATGTCCCATATCGAAAATGAAAATGAATATAAATTACTCTAAGAAATAAATGTCTCCTTTAATTTACTTATTATAAATAAATATGTGTTTGTAATGTTTACATAAATCCAAACTCACAATTTTATGCAGTTGAATTTTAATTCTCCGGATCAATTCTTTGAAGCTTAAAAATCTGAAGTGAATATACGATGATAAATAAACAAACATGGCCTCAAGTCTCCTCTTCCAGTTTCTCCAACTCTGACCTCTTCCGTTGGAGAACCTTAACCAACCCCTCGAGCGCCACATCAGGATCCTCATTTTTCATTAGCTCCTCTGCAACTTGAGCTGGAGTCAACACTTCTCCTTTAATCAAACGCTCAATTTCCGGGTAAAGATGGTGAGGGTCGTCGTGGGACAAGCCCAAGTAATTAGACGCCAAAGTCTTGAATACATCAAAACAACAATGTCCCATGTGAATATGCATATCCATACGTCCTGGCCTAAGCAATGCCGGATCAAGCTTCTCCTTGTGGTTTGTGGTGAAGATTACAATGCGTTCGTCTCCACAGCTCGACCATAACCCATCTATGCAATTTAAGAGCCCTGATAACGTCAACATTTCTGATCCCTATTCACATAGGATCCACGTATTGGTTGCAAGCATTTCGAGAGATAATCTATAAATTAATCTTAGTTTTTTTAATGAAAATAAAGAACAAACCTTAGTATCATCTTGAGTCTTTGGTTGCAACCGTGTGTGCAAATCCACGGCGCAGTCTATATCTTCTACCAAAAGAATGGAGCTGTTCCTAGTACCGAGAAGTAATCTCCTTAGATCAGCGTCCTCCCTCACGCTTGCAAGCTGGAGATCATAGATATCAAACTTAAGGTAGTTAGCAATGGCCGCAACTAGGCTAGTCTTCCCAGTCCCAGGTGGACCGTACAGCAAGTAACCCCTTTTCCAAGGTTTCCCAACGCTTTTGTAAAAAGCTTTCCTTCTAATGAACCGGTCAAGATCTCCCATCACAGAACGCTTTAGCTCGTCGTTCATAGCCATGGTGTCAAATGTTGACGGGTGCTCGAGGTTCACGGATTGCCATTTTAGATACATGTTACAGTAGGAGTACATCTTGAGGATTTTCCTCTCGTTGTTGATCACCTTTGCCTTACTTTCCACGTAAGGTATATAAGAATTCAAGACCAAGTGTCTGTGTTTGTTTTCAAAGCTAAGCTCGAATATCCCGATCGGAGTTTAGCTTAAAATGTTCCCCAAAATCATGAACCATATTGGTCTTCTTGCTTTCAACACAAAAACGCCACTTGAGCTCAATGCCTTGGTAGACATCCGAGACAACATCTCCTACGCTGAGGTGTAAATTGACGTTTTTCTCACTGCGGTCTCTAGAGATCCTAAGCCTTGCCGCGTTGCAGTTGATCTTGGTAGAGAGATAAACCTGAGCAGCCCCGTAGAGCTCGTTGAACATCCCATTTTTGATCTGGTCGTCGATGATGAGCGTGAGAGTCGATGGAGTAGAGTGCAAGAAAGAATTGAGATTAGAGATGATGTAGTTTTGTAACGGAGGTGGAATTGTCATCTCAATAAATGGTTTGATCATCATGATGTATCCCGTCAATGATGCGTAGGCTGAGACAAATGGTGCAAGGGAAGGAAGATTTCTAAGAGAAAACATTGTTGATGATCTGAAACGCACCAACTGTACGTCTGTACCAAAGGCACTCGGAGTATAAGAGGTTGTTGTTAATTCATATGTGGAGAGGAGCTAAACATTTATCTTGAATAATATTTTTGGTAATCTAAATATGAAGTCATATATGATATATCACAAAGAAAACCGAAATTCCATAATTTTTTGTGTCCCCACTAGTTGACAACCCCTATATAATATATATGTTATTAATTAAATTTGGATTTTTTTAATACCAATGCCATGTACATCTTATTTTATAATTGATAAGATCACATGCGTGTCAAAATACTACTGTAATTTTAATTACAATTTTTTGTAGATTGAAGACATAAATCATAAAATGTTTAAGAAAATAAGTTTTATAAAATTAAGATTTCTTTGAAATAATTAAAAGCTTTTTTCATGATAATATAATGGAAATAAATACATAACTATAAAGAAATTCTTTAAATTATCACTTTGAGATTTTGTTTAACAATACTACTAAATATCTCAAAATCGAAAGTTATAATTTTTTTTTAATTTTTTTTGGAAATTGTAACAAACTTTTAGATTAAAATTAATAACATATCAATTTTTTATAAAATTAAACTTAAGAGTTAGAGACGAACTCTAATGATTTTTTTTAAAAAAAAAAAACAAAAACTGTAAAATCATATATTAGTATATTATATCATTTAAATATACCAAATTTTTTGAAATATATATATATATATATATATATATATATATATATTAATTTATGATAATAATAATAATAGGATAATCATAAAAAGTTTAAACGAATATTGTTTTATATTTTATCGAATTTTGTTAATTTGTAGATTTGTTCGATTTAAAAAAAGAAAAATTACAATAATTATTAATTTATAGAGGTTTTAATGTATATATATATTTCACCTCTTACTTTCACTCTCTCCATCATCAATGAGTGTGAATAATTTACAATATAACATAAGTTCATTTTCTTGCCAACATTTTTCATTATTAAATCTTTTGATATAATACTAGTGGTTGATTGAATCAGACACTACTATATTTATTTTGTTCTACCCATTATTTTGACAATGCGTAATGTTTTATAGATTTTTTTTTCATACACGGATTATTGGTTTGTTCATCGATTTGGATCAACACAATGTTCAAATATCTACCAGAGACCACCGAAAAAACTAACTACATATTCTTTGTTATCGGTCTTCTCGGGTTTGGAGACAACTTGCAACCAAGAACTAGTCAAAATTTGTTGAAAAAACATGTCGAAATGATCGAGAAATCGGTGATTTTACCAAATACATTCCATGTTGTAGCACACTTGTGTACATTTTACTTTGAATGTGACACTATTTTTGTTTTCTCTTCCTTTAGTAATTAAAATAAAATAAAAATAAAGATATTTTATTGATAAATATCCTAAAATAGCATCAAGACATGTTTTGCACAATTATAGTACACACTCTACAAACTTTGAATAATAGCATTAGTTGTACTGCTCTGCCAAGAAGTTTCATGCATGTCGTCGAGAAGGTTTTTCGTTGTTCTTTGCCATTGAACTAACCGAAAGTGGAAGGATGGATAAGTCTCATCTTATCCCAGCGATGAGTATTTGAATTGGTGGGAAAAGGGCACAGGGTTCCCTTACCTTGGCATGTGGTAAAGAAGGTTGCATGGTTTTACACCCTTGTTATTCATTGTCTTCCGATTCATGGGATGATTATCAAGCAGTTGTCATTCTTTCTTACACATCTGCCAAGGAGTTTCTCAATTGTCCTCGAGATGGTTGTGGCATGTTTTATGCAATTAAACTCACTGAATCTTAGGCTGATTGGTTTGAACGGCATCACACTACATGTCCCTGTGCGGAGACCTTTTGCCCTCAGTGCACCTTCCTTGTGCATTATCTAGCGATGTGTGAAGATCTGATGGCTTGGCGACAACAAATGGAGATGCCTCCAACTGAGTATATCTCTCGTTTTCAGAGCTTAGACCAGGTATTTACTCCTCTACCTTTTAGTTCAGAAATATCTAAAATGTGAATAACACATTCAAATGTGAATCATTAGTAACCCCTATTTCTTCAATCAGCAAATCCAGATTGCTGATGATGTCCTTGATGATGCTCTTGTACAAGTTGCCTCTCCGCTTGATTTAATTCTTTTGAGGGAATACATGAAGGTTTTGGGTTGGCGCAGGAACCTTCTTATTCACTATTGTTTCAGTCCAATGACATTTCTTGATTTACATGACGAAGATATAGGTTTGAAACTAGCTTGCAGTAGGGTCTCCATAATTTTTGAAAGCCATCATCCTTGGTCCCTTTTCAAGTATGATTCCGATCGTATATTGCACAACATTATTGAATCTGCTCTAGCCATGATGGCCAGACTCCTCTCCAAGTTGGAGCAAATTTATCCAGGACCTGTCTTCCTGACACAAGAAGATTTGAATGATTTGTAGTATGTCTGGATTTGTGTTTTAAGTATATGCATTCCCTGTTGAATGTTTCACATTTGCTTCAATGTCTTATTCTCTCTTTTCTTTCAATATCTTAAACGTAGATATTGATTTTTTTGATTCATTCACACTTTCATGAAATACAACGCTAGAAGAACTTTTGAAATCCTTAAATGTTTGTATTTTCAACTCTTAATGATTTATTTCTATTACAGACATGAAACCAGGCTAATGATGTATTAGATGAGGTGTGATTATCTGCTTATGATTCACTAAAATGATGGCCATCCTCACCGTCCTCTTTCTTCGCAGTGACTAGACCTAAAATCCCTTATAATATCATATACTAAGAATAAAATGGAATTTTAAAGAAAATTACGTCAATGTAATTTTGTCTTGTCGCCATGTATGGCTTTAAAACCGTATATAAAATTAGATTATTCAAAAACTTCATGTAAAAAACCAACTTCATCAGGTCTCCTCAATGCCGAGTGATTATCTTCCTCTACCTCTTTAAGTTTCTTCATTACTACATTCGTCTAAAACCCATACCTCTTCCTCTAAAACCCGGACCTATTCCTCTTCCTCCTCTATAGAACCCTGGGAATCCTGACTGAGCCATCAACCTCGGTCCCGAGAGCAAGGCGGGCATCACATGAGCATATTGACTATCAACTAGTTCCTCCTTGTCCTCAACTTGAGCCGGACTCAACACTTCTAATTCCCTCAATGTCTCCTCCGCGTCGGCTACTGCCTCCTCAGCGTCGGCTACTGCCTCCTCAGCGTCGGCTATTATCTTCTCTCCCTCTTTAAGTTTCTTCATCTTAGATTCATCATCACACTTCTCTGGCTCTGACCTCTTCCTCTTGAGAACCTTAACTAAACCCTCAAGCGCCGCATCAGCATCTTCATCCTTCATTAGTTCCTCAGCGACTTGAGCCGGAGTCAACACTTGTCCATCAATCAAATGCTTTATATCCGGATAGAGAGGGTGAGTATCATCATTTTCGTCAGACAGGCCTAAATAGTTAGACGCCAATGTCTTAAATCCCTCAAAACTACAATGTCCCATGTAAATGTGCATATCCATACGGCCTGGTCTGAGCAATGCTGGATCCAGCTTCTCCTTGTTATTTGTAGTAAATATTATTATGCGCTCGTTTCCACAGCTCGACCATAACCCATCAATGCAATTTAAAAGTCCTGATAACGTCAATGGTGTTGATACCTATTCACATATAAAATGTATTAAGATTTACTCATGTATTGTTTGCCAGAATATAAAACTCAAACTAAAACCATCGTGAAGACCAAACCTGGAAGGCACCTAGCGGCAGGGTCGTTTCGGTTTCAGGTTGCAACCTTGTAGGCAAATCCACGGAGCAGTCTATATCTTCTACAAGAAGAATCGAGCTGTTCTTAGTGCTGAGAAGTAAGCTTCGTAGATGGGCGTCTCCCTGAACGCTTGCGAGCTGGAGATCATAGATATCGAATTTGAGGTAGTTAGCCATAGCTGCCACTAAACTAGACTTCCCAGTCCCTGGTGGCCCGTACAGCAAGTAACCCCTCTTCCAAGCTTTTCCAACTCTCTTGTAGTAATCTTTTCTTCCGACGAACCGATCAAGATCTTCAATCACAGAACGCTTGAGATCGTCGTTCATAGCCATCGTGTTGAAAGTTGAAGGGTGCTCGAAGTTCACGGATTGCCATTTTTGAGTCACGTGTGAGTAGGAATGCATATTGAGGATTCTGCGATTGTTGTTGACTACCTTTGCCTCGCTCTCCACGTAGGGTATATAGGAGTTCACGACCAAGTCTCTGTGTTTCTTGTCGAAGCTCAGCTCCAAATATTCCCGTTGAAAGTTTCCCTGATAGCTTTGGCCATACTCTTCAGCCATAGTATTATTCTTGTTGCTAGCAGAAAACCTCCACTCGAGCTTAATACCATTGTAGACATCAGAGACAACCTCTCCATCGCTAAGGTATAACTTGACTTTCTTCTCCGCAGGGTCTCTAGCCATAATTAGCCTGACCGAATTTGGACTTATCTTGGTGGAGAGATAAGCCTGAGCAGCGTCGTAAAGCTCTTCGGGAATATACATCGAAGACAATTGATCGATGGTAAGCGTGAGAGTCGATGAACGAGAGCCAGCGAAGGACTTGAGATAAGAGAAGACGAAGTTTTGAACTGGACGTGGAATAATTGTGTGAATCATTGGTTTGATTATCATGATGTATCCCATCATTGATGCGTAAGAAGAGAACATTGATGCAGGAGAAAGGATATCTCTAGAGAACACCATCGTTTTTGAGATTAGGGTTTGGTCGCTCCTTTCAATGGTGTTGCGTCTGAGGCTTTTGGTTAAATTAAATTTTGTTTATATAGAGAATTAAACGTTTTTGAGATTAGGGTTTTGGTGTCTCTTTTTCAATGTTGTTGCGTCGGAACAGGGCTTTTAGTTAAATTAAATTTTCTTTATATAGAGGGTTGTATTGGGATATAGTTTTCCTTTTATTTTTCTCTAACCACACAAATTATTTTCTTTTTCTGGTTAAGTATTTTCTTTTTCCATTGTGATAAAAGAAAGAATATTTCCTTTTAATATATGATATAAAGTCTTTTTAAATAAATACTTGATAGATTAATATTCTGGTATAGATCTATTCATATGGGATGTAGGAGAGTGATTTAGCACCACCCGGTTAACTCGATTTGAACCTAAAATAAATCGAATGTTTAGGTGAGTCTTATGAAAAAAACCCAATTAACTCGACGAATAAAAGGATCGAGATCGACCTAACGGAAAATTGAAGGATTACCTCGCATATACTATGAATATTGCGGATGAGAAAAGAAAGACAGATCTTGACTCAAAAGACATGGAGTAATAGCATTTTGGAAGACCTGGAGGAAGAAGTATAAACAGAAACGAGTAACCAACGAGAAAAATATCCACATTTGCAAGGAAAACACTAACTTGTTATCAAAGCTAGTTAGATTTCTTTGTAATTTCGTGGAATTTGATCTTGAGATTAATAAGAAATTGCTTTTCTTGAATTCTACCTTCCATATTTTAAGTCTCCGGTTCACATGTGACTAATAGGCAATTGTAATTTGTAAATCTATGACTAAGTTATATTGCCAAATTAAGTTTAAAATATATTAGTTATAGTACTGTAATTGAAAAGCTACAAATTTAAACATAACCTTAAATGTGAAGAAGAAAACCTGAAACTAGACCCGAAAACCAAAACTAGAAAAACAATGTAAAGTGCCAGATCCTTATCGAACCATTTGTAAGATTCTCTCAAGTGAAAACATAGATTGTTCAGGTCTCCTCAGTGTTGGATATTCTCTTCTCTCCCTCTTCGAGCATCTTCATCTTCTTAGATTCATCATCACACTTCTCCGACTCCGACCTCTTTCTTTTGAGAACCTTAACCAAACCCTCAAGCGCCATCTCAGCATCTTCATTTTTCATTAGTTCCTCGGCGACTTGAGCCGGAGTCAACACTTGTCCATCAATCAAACGTTTGATGTCCGGGTAGAGACGGTGATGGTCATCATTGTCGTTAGGCAGGCCTAAGTAGTTAGATGACAATGTTTTAAATCCCTCAAAACTGCAATGTCCCATGTAAATGTGCATATCCATACGGCCTGGTCTGAGCAATGCGGGGTCTAGCTTCTCCTTGTTATTAGTCGTGAATATTACTATGCGTTCATCTCCACAACTAGACCATAACCCATCAATGCAGTTTAAAAGTCCTGATAATGTCAATGGTGTTGCTGCCTATTCATACAAAACATGTTTAGGATCCATGTATAGTTGCACAAAATAGATTATATAACATTAAAACATTGTGAAGAACAAACCTGGGGAGCACCATACGGCATCATGGTTGCAGGTTGCAACCTTGTAGGCAAATCCACGGAACAATCTATATCTTCTACAAGAAGAATGGAGCTGTTATTAGTGGCGAGAAGCAAGTTTCGTAGATGGGCGTCTCCCTGAACGCTTGCGAGCTGGAGATCATAGATATCAAACTTGAGGTAATTAGCCATAGCTGCCACTAGACTAGACTTCCCGGTCCCTGGTGGTCCGTACAACAAGTAACCCCTCTTCCAAGCTTTTCCAACTCTCTTGTAGTAATCTTTTCTTTTGATGAACCGATCAAGATCTTCCATCACAGAACGCTTGAGCTTAGGCGTCATAGCCATTGTGTCGAATGTCGAAGGGTGCTCGAATTTGACAGATTGCCACATATACGTACTGCTAGAGTAGGAGTGCATCTTGATGATTCTCCTCTCTTCCTTGATCACCTTTGCTTTCCTCTCCACGTAAGGTACATAGGAGTTCACGACCAAGTCTCTGTGTTTCTTGTCGAAGCTTAGCTCGAAGCATTGCCAATTGACGACCATATCTTCTTGTCCTCCATCTACAACCGTGGTTGTCTTGTTTCTGCCAGCTAGATACCGCCACTTGAGCTCAATGCCTTTGTAGACATCGGAGACAACCTCTCCTTGGCTGAGGTATAAGTTGACGTTCTTATTGTTACGATCTCTAGTCACCCTTAGCTTTGATGCATCGGGGCTTATCTTGCTTGAGAGATAAGCTTGAGCTGCCAAAAAGAGCTCGTTTTTTCTCGGCATCCCGTTCTTATCATACCCGTTGATCATGTCATTGATGACAAGCGTGAGAGTTGATGAACGAGAGCCGACTAAAGACTTGATGTAAGAGAAAACGAAGTTCTGTACCGGTTGTGGAATTATCGTATGAATCATTGGCTTGACCATCATGATGTATCCCGCTAGTGATGCGTAGGTAGAGAACATTGTTGCAGGAGAAGGGAGATCTTTAGAGAACACCATCGTTTTCGACTTTAGGGTTTGGTCTCTCTTTTGGTAAATTGAGTTTATTATATAGAGAATTGTATTGAGAGATAATTTTCTCTTTTTCATATTTTGGGCCACAAAGGCCAGCCCATTAGCCTAATTACACAAAGTACGCATCAAGCTATTGTTACGCAGGTTTAGAATATTCATTACCACATAAATAAATTAAAGAAATAAATGAAGATATGCTGCCAAACAAAAAAAAATAAAAAATGAAGATATTAAAACTTAAAAGATTTGATCTTCTCAAAGTCTATGTAACAAGAGACTCTATGCTTTATTTTTTCTTAGTATAGATAGATGTGCGTTGTATAACATTCTCGGTAATGTACCTCTCCAAAGACTATCTCAATAGTTTCTTAGAGCAGGATTATCGGTGTATCTTAACATTAGATCTTAACCTTATTTTAAATTAAAATTTCACTATTTGTAAGTTAAGAAAAGTTATACAATATCTTAACAAATTTTTACTCCATTGGTTAAGAAGCAAGGAGTTCTTAAGGACATACAAATTTTTACTCTATTTGGTTTTGTTTTTTCTTTTTCCCACTCAAATCGTGACACGTGTGCACTTCTAAACTTAAGAAAAAACATCTTAACTAAGATACATATCTTAGCAAATATTTGTTGGTTTGATTAAATATATTTACTTTTAATGCTAAGATTTGTGTTAAGATGTTGCTAAGATACACCGATAATCCTGCTCTTACTTTAAAGAAAACTAAAGTTCCATATTTCTTAATAGGTCTTACAATGAATCACAACCCTACCAAATAAACATAGAAATTTCTTTAAAAAAAACACTCAACTTAAATAAATCATCTCAGAGATTTCCAAACTTTTTACGTCTATTTTTGTTTCCTCATAATCTTATTTGAACTAATGGACCATAATAACACACGATTAGGTCCAAAACAGAACAAGTTTCTTAAATCTTTTGCTGTTCTTCCTCGGAGAACCCTCAGTATCACTCCTTAATCTTATCTCCTCCAACTCCAGTCTACTCTCTTTCTTCTTCATCATCACCGGGTTAGATTCCTCAGATTTTAACCTCATTTTCTCTAAAACATTCACCAAACCCTCTAGCGCCACGTCAGCATCCTCGCTCTTCATCAGCTCCTCTGCTACTTGTGCCGGGGTCATTACTTCCCCGTCAATCAAACGCTCGATCTCTGGAAAGAGACGGTGTGGCATTGTAGAGTCGTTCAAACCCAAATAGTTAGAAGCTAAAGTCTTGAATCCTTGAAAAGAGCAATGTCCCATGTAAATGTGCATATCCATACGTCCTGGTCTAAGCAATGCCGGGTCAAGCCTATCTTTGTGGTTTGTTGTGAATATTATAATCCGTTCGTCTCCACAGCTTGACCATAGTCCGTCTATGAAATTCAGCAGCCCCGATAACGTCAATGGTCCCTAAACACACATTTTCACAGAAAACAAAAAAAATAAAACCGTTTAAGTATAATAAATTTCTCTAGACTAATCAGATTCAATCTGGTGTGACTAAATTTGAACTACTGGTCTACAAAACAAATTTGGTTGGTACGGATTTTGGTTTGGTTCGATTTGGTAATTTTTGTTAAAATGGCCAATCCTAAACCAAAACCAATTATAGTAGAAATCTAACCTGAGACTCGCCACGGTGCTTGCCTTCAACAGGCTGCTCCACTCTGTTAGGCAAATCCACTGCACAATCGATATCTTCTATGACAAGAATCGACCGGTTACGTGTCGCGAGTAAGAGCCTCCTTAGATCAGAGTCACGCATCACACTGGCTAGCTGAAGATCATAAACATCAAACTTGAGGTAATTAGCCATGGCTGCAACCAGACTAGACTTCCCAGTACCCGGTGGTCCGTACAACAAGTAACCCCTCTTCCAAGCTTTCCCTACTCTCTTGTAAAACTCTTTCCTTCTTATGAACCGATCAAGATCCTCGATGACGTCACGTTTGAGATCATCTTCCATAGCCATTGTCTCAAAGGTCGAAGGATGTTCAAGAATAACTGATTCCCATCTAAGACTGTTGAGAGAATGCAACATCAAGATTCTCCTCTCGTCTCTAATCTCTTTAGCTTTACTCTCGATGTAAGGCACGTAAGAGCTCAAGATCAAATCTTTATGCTTCTTGTCGAAACTCAGCTCGAAATACTCGCTTCTACCGTCATCGTCCATACCGCCTCTTCTTCCTCCTCCTCCTCCTCTTCCTCCTACTCCTCCGCCACCGCTTTTCTTGTCTCCACCGTCTGTAACAAACCTCCACACTAGCTGGACATCTTCGTACACATCGTTGACGATTTCTCCGTCGCTGAGATACAGATTGACATGTTTATCCTTATGGCCCTTACTGATTCTGAGCCTGACTGCGTCAGGACTGATCTTGGTGGAGAGATAAGTCTGAGCAGCTCGGTAGATCTCGTTGTTCATGCCCATGTTGTCGTCGTCGATGGTGAGAGTCAAAGTGGAGGAAGAAGTACGGAAGAAGAGAGACCGGAGAGTCCTGTAGATGAAATCTTGGATTGGAGCTGGGATTAGCTCGTGAGCCATTGATCGTATCATCATCATGTAACCCGCCATTGATGCGTAAGCTGTGAAAACTGAAGTAGGTGAAGGAAGATCCTTAGAGAAAAACATCGTAATCTCTCTGTTTTTGCTCTGTTTTCTTATTGTGTTACTTGGAGATGGAGAGAGTGAAAGCGAGAGGTGAAAGAGATATATAAAGAAGAAGAGAAGAACCTTAAGGAAGAAGGTTTCATTTGGGGTTAGAAGACATTATTAGTCACACAATGTCTTAATACAATCTTGTTGTCTTTATTCAATGGATGTGTGTGTTTTTTTCCACAATATTATTAAATATTTTGAGAATGGAAAAAGTAAATAATAGAAAAAGTAGAAAAAGGACAAAAGAAACTCATGGAAAATTTCCACGTCTCTTTCCACGAAGAGCATGTCCATTCATTTTCCATTTTTATCTCATATGAACAGTATTTTTTTAATATTTATTGCTTGACCAATGAAGACTCGAAAAATATCCATGTTTCTAACTTTTATATTATGCAGTTGTTGTGTGGCAATTTTGTTGTTTTGTTCTCTTCGTCTTGATTACGTTGTAGAGATCGATACTAATCCATTATCAGCTTAACCATTGGATCAGTGACGTTTTCACATAGACACAAGGACTTCTTTAATTATGTTATTCTTCGAAACGTTTCTTGCTTGACAGAAAAAAGCATATTATTTTTGGATTATGTTTGTTGAAGTGGAAGATGACTTGTACAATACACACTTAACGTAAATAGCCATTATATACAAAAACTCGATTACCAAAATAACCCAAAACATTATTGTCTTTTAAATCATTTCCATAAGAACAGAACCTATTACACTGACACTATTGTCTACCAAAACAAATTTGGAAGTTTTAGTAGATGTGTTTATGTTAGTAAGTTTGGGTATTACAGTCACTATTTATGGTTAGAAAATAACTTTAAACTTTGGTATATTTATGAGATATTTGATGATTGACCATAAAAGACCAAAAACAAAAAGATTCCGCTAGATTGTCGCGATGTGGCATGTGGGTGCTAAGGCAATTGCGTATTGCAATTCAACAAGTGTACGAATGTGAAAAAGGAGAAAAGTACGTGTCAGAAGATCATTCGATGATTCGACTCAGTAACCAAGAATATTAAGTGTACTATGAGTCATGAATTCATCGTTTCGTTCATTTTGGACCGTGGCGTTATTTTAAATCAAAATGCTTTGCTTAAAAAAATATTGAAACCACTCAAACTCTGCATCGTTCACCAATACTATCAATAATTTAATTGGTAACGTTCACCAATACTTCAAAACTGAATTTAACAATACATTTTTTATCCAAATATAAAATACTAAAGTAACTTTTTTGTTTCATTAGTCAAAAAAACGTCTCCATCTTAAAGGCGGAAATGGAACAAGAAAAAGGAAATTCTAAATGATCAATTGAATTTATTTTGTCTCATTTTCGAACTGTTTAACAAAAAATCCGAGGAAACAATAGTAGAAGATCTTCGAATTGATAATCTTGAATCTTATCCAATGTTGTCATTTGATGCACATTTTGAAAGTAATAGAATTTACAATTTTATCGGTTAGTAATATGTGATATAGTTGAAGGACGGAATCAATCTACGGTTCCATAGTTTTGAACGATCATATATAAAAACATTTTTTTGTTTTGTCTTTTTGACAGTTACGTATATTATTTTATCTATTTCTTTGTTAACTTTTTTTCATTATTTACATTTTTCACATCTTTTTTTTTTGTTTTTTTTTGCATTTTTGACTAGTATCTCATATTTCACAACGTCACTAGTTTGAATATGACGGTCAAGAAAAGCACTTTATGAAGATGCGGGTATAAAATAGAGAAAATAAACTTTTACTTCTGCATGTTAAATATTGATAGTACCAAATTCATAAAAATATTAACTAAAAACATCATAAAGCATTACATGATTCAAAAAAAAGAAAATTTTTGAAAAAGAACAACCCAACTAAACAAAAGCCGTCTTAGAAAATTATAAATTTGTTAATCAATCTACCAATAATATATATTTTCAATCATCCTTTTTAGCTTTGCTTTTAAAAAGTGGATTGATGATGATTCACGTATAGCTAGTAGCCAAAATTGATAGCATAACATACCAAAACAAATAGGGTAGGTCATGTCAGATTGTCAGTAAGTCGCTACTCACTATCAAGCATCAAATATTTGCACCAAACCGGTATACGTAAACCAAAATTTATAACCAATTCGTAAACCAATCAATTGAAACTTCAGGTGGGCTAACACAAACGCACAACAGAAAATACAACTCTCACTCAGTTAAGACACAACTCTGATATGTGGGATTGTAACTAACTTATTATGAGTTCCGTTTCTGAGCAATCAAAAGAAGAGATTCATATCAGAACTGGAATTGCATCTCCGGAGAGTATCCCAGAGCTTCAAGGTTTGCAGCCATGGCCTTGTTCATCGGCGGTGGCCCGCATCTTAGGATCTGCAATTTAAATATGAACCATAATAAGATCGAAACACCATTTTAAACCATATGATCCTCACTAAAAATGACTTGTTTATCAATGTTTCATTCTCTTGCAGTGTTATTGGTTTTGCTTTGTAACACTGACAGATATTTTGCGGTTTTGTTTCACTCATCGATTATAAGATTATGTTTTCGAGATAGACTTTAGAATTTGTGATGATTGGTTATGTTCAATATCAAGAGCAGAGGAGGGTTTACCTGAATATCGGATGCCGGTGCAGGGCAATGAGTCTGAATCATTTCCTTTGATACAAATCCAACACCACCATCCCATATTTCCGGAGGCTAATCATTGCCACGGAAGATATACCAAAACAACAAGAACAAAAGGTATCAGAACGAGTCATTTTAGGTATTTTACATTAAAGAAACGCAAAAACATTTGGATTTCAAGGCTAACCTGGTTCAAAACATAGTAGATTTTGAATTGATCTGGGTAATTGGCGGTAAGACCCTCCAATTCTTCCTGGAAGAACAATGTATTGATTCACATAACATTTAGTATTTGGAAATAGTCTCTGAAAACGTAATACTTGTTCTCGACTCATAGGAAACAGCAGGTGAAAGGCGTTTTACCTTCAAGAGAATGTCGTCATATGTGACATTGGCGTAAATGAGGTGCACCTTTGTCTTGTCTGTTGGGTTTTCTAGAATTGCTCTGGCGACCTTCACAAATGCGAAATATTACGCGTTTTAAACATATACATTGGCTTCAAAACGATATTAAACGTAAATGTAGCAGACATACTTGGAACATGGGAGTGATGCCTGAACCTCCAGCAAGCATTCCAAATGCCCTAAACTGACCTGGTTGATACTTGAACCTACCCTGACAAGTAAAAGAAAATAAAACAAAAAAGTTTGAGATTCAAGAAAAGTATAGAATAACAATTTTGATTGAGTAAGATCAAGTAAGCAAAACATCTAAAATCAAAGGTACCTTTGGTCCCTTAACGGCAAGATGGTCTCCAACACGCATCTCCCTGAAATGATGAGACATCCTTCCTTGCGGATACATCTATTTGGCAGCATTTTTCGATCGAATTAGGGAGAAGGAACACCCAAATTGAAAAACCAAGTCAAGTTGAGAAATGTCTTTTAACCATATACCTTAATGACAAGTTCGAAACGTCCAACGTCTGAGTCTAAGGTAGTCGGGGTGTATGGCTTAATAACATCCTCTCCTTGACCATCCTTTCCCCTATAGAGAAAGTCACCATACACATCACAACAACACATTCATGGAAACTCTCTAAATGAATCTCAACACAAAACCTAACCTAAAGTCTACAATTATGCATGGTCACATCCATTTCATCTAGGTTTCAGTATCTAGCAACTGGCAAGAGTTTGAACTTTGATCTAAAAAGTTCAGAAATTGTGAACAAAACACAGAGAGGATAATAAGAACTACGAGGACCAAACCTGCAACTGATGTGTTGTCCAATGGGAAGACCCAACACAGAGGTAGAAGTTGGAAGTTCAAAAATGAACTTGGCCACATTGTGACTAAGTTGATTTCTCTTAACAAGCTTGAACTCCTTGAAATTCTCTGGATCCAAGCACACTATAAACCAACAAAAAAATCACAAGATTTACTCAAATCTTCAAGTAGATCAATTGAAATAAGTAACCCACACACATAAAGACCAAAAAGGCTCAATTTTTCAATTTCTGTAGACTAACCCAACATTCCAAACACAAACTTTTACCTAAATCTATCCAAAATTTCACGATTTGAAATCAATCTTCTAAGAGAATAATCAATCACTCAGCTAACGCATTTGTGAATTGAAAAAGATTTGAAATTGAGATCGAACCTCTGCGTTTCTTGGAGGATGTAAGAAAATAAGCAGCACCAGCACCGGCGGCGACGAAAGCGATGAAGACACCCAAAAGAATCTGACGATCTAGGGTTCGGAGGAATTCGGTATCCATGGCTCTTTCAACCCAAATGAAAGGAAGAAGAAAATAATCAAATGAAGCTTAAGAATAATAAAGGGAAAATAAAATGGGGGATTGTTGCAAAAATCAGTGCTTTGATTTGGTGTAGTCTCTTTCCCTTGTTATCTCCGCCATTAAAACGAGGGTATGGGATCTGGTAAACCTACCACCATCACGTTGTATAGTTACCTCTTTTGCAACACATTATTATTATTCCATCAGCATATTTGTTACATTTTTGACCAAAATATTTTTTACATATACCAGCTTTTAAAAAAAAAAAAAAAAAAAAAAAACGTTACATATAGTATAATTTTTCTAAGAAATAAATGTTTTTAGTTTTTTCAATTACATTTTGTTTTAATCACTCACCCACCACAAATGTCAAATCATATTATTAATTTTTTTGAAAAAAATACTTACACTCTTAAGGATGATAGTATGGTTGGTGGTTGGTGAATTATGTGACCACTAGACTCACTTTTTAGTTCTGACTGACTGGTGCAATTTGTAGACTAAAATAGTGGCAAGGGAAAATGAAGATTTTCCTCATATTATACTTCCAGTTTCTCTTTGATTGGTGAAAAGTGAAAACAAAATAGGATATAGAGTAAAACTTAATTATGATGAGGAGAAATAACAATTTCTACCTATACTAGCAGTAAAATTACATAAGACTTTTTCAAATCCATTGTGCTGCTTAATGTGTTCGGTGTTCCTCTTTTCAACAGTCAAACAACTATGGATTTGACTATGAATTTATCCGATGCGAGTACATGATTGGAGGGATCCCATAATTGGACTTCATTTGGGCCCCTATTAAATGATGGCCCAACAACAATAGACTTCATCTTTCAAAGAGAAGCACAAGAATCTGTTATTCGTTTAGTTTTGTATCAAACTGAGTTTATTCAATGTTTTAAGTAACTGAAACTGTTCTACATGAACACCAAATGCTCTCCAATTTTTCAGCAAACTCTTCTCCTCTTAAACTTATCATACTATCATGATCAGCACCAGCGATGATATCCACTTCCACCGCCGGAAATTTCCTCTTCATGTTGCTAGAGCAATGTGAAGGAACGATTTTATCGCGGTCGCCTTGCATCAAGTGAATCTTAACGCCAGAGTTTATTAAGGTTTCGAGATGTTCATCAGCAAATTTGGAGCCACCACATATCACATTGTGCATACTATGCCATGCAGAGTGATGTGTGTGCCTTGTTATGTCCTTTATCTTCCAAGGAATCTCCCTAAACAAAACCAAACCCTTCATTGAAAATATTTGATATAGCTTTAAAAACTGAGACAATCACCAAAAATGGTTCAAAATATTTTTTACCTTTTACCCATATATAGGTTGATTAGCCACTCCCATATCTTGTGATGCTTGCAGATTATGAAACATACGCATCTACCGATATGTTCATACCAAGACATCACTGCGGTTCCAAAGGCAAGCGGTGGCCACAACCGCTTTTTAGCGATTCGGTTCAAGACCGATCCTTCAACTGATGAAGGAAAATAAGGCTGAATTGTAGAAAACACAAAAACATAAGTTCACAATCGAATCTTTGAGAATTGGATTGAAAAATATAAGATTAGAAAACAAACTAATCTCTCACCGGTGCAACAAGAGTGACGGATTTAACAATGTTGGAGTGTTTAGCAGCCAAAGCAAGAGCAATTAAGCAACCCATCGAATGTGCAACTACATGAAATGAATCTAATTGATGCGGCTTAATGACAGATCTCTCTATCGTCTCCACATGATCTCTCAATGTATAGAAACTATCTCTTGGCTTAGGACTATCCCCGAATCCCAAAAGATCGATAGCGAAGAGCCTATAATCATATTTCTCAATGTGTTCAAACACAGTCTCTGTCCAAAAATGTGATGAACCCATAAAACCATGTATAAATATTACATTCTCGGACGGTTCTTGAACAGAGTACTCTGTTTCTTCAACATGAAAGAATCAAAGCAATTGTAAGTAAGCAAACTTTAACTAACCAATGTGCAGAGAAATAGAATTGACCTGGAGAAGTAGAATCTTTGACCACAACGTGAAGATTCCCATATTCGTTCTTCGTCCACGAATTGCAAGATTGGCAACCACAATCTGACCATCTATTCACCGACTCATGAATCTTAGATTTTCTCATTTTCTGGGAAAGCTTGGATTTGAATTTTCTAGCGAATCCCACAAACCACATTTCCCGGAAAATGTTTCTCCTCCGGAATAAAGTTTCCGAGAACTCATTTTCACCGGTGCTTTGAGAAGCCGCCGCCGTGCAGTAACAGTCTCTTGATTTTCCTTCCAAAATCTCGTCGACGAACTCGTAAACGACGCAGAGAAT
The DNA here is from genome assembly GCA_905216605.1 of Arabidopsis arenosa. Classification (NCBI taxonomy): domain Eukaryota; kingdom Viridiplantae; phylum Streptophyta; class Magnoliopsida; order Brassicales; family Brassicaceae; genus Arabidopsis; species Arabidopsis arenosa. The sequence continues at coordinate 6,577,368 of LR999456.1, forward strand.
CACGTCAATGAGGTCCAAGAAGAAGAAGACGATTGAAGAGAGAGCGGTGTGAATGGCTGTCCCGGGTTTTCTCGGGAAAGACATAGAAGCGGAGAGAATCTAGACCGCGAGAGAAATTGAGATGAGTGGTTAAGCCACGTCGAAAGAGAGAAGTTTCGAATTTATTACCAAAGTTTAGATGCATGCATTCTAAATTATATGTTTTTTTTTCTTTTGGTCGGCAAATCTTACGGATATGGTAATATAGGTGAAAAAGCCCGCAGGCTTACCCGGCCCAAAATAGGGGAGCCTGATTTACCCACATATATTAGAAAACGACGCCGTTCTATTCTTGCCATTTCCATTTTGCTTCTTCTAACTCTCCTTTTGCTTCTTCCATTTTGAGATCGTTCACAGTACCTAATTTTCAAAATCAATGCTGTTTTTGTTGTGTGCAGGAGGAGAGAAGAAGCACAGCCACTTTCTAAAGGATGCCCTCGTCGCTAAAGATGGAGAATAGAGTTTCTACCCATTGTGTATATAAATAAAGAAGTTGAATCAAAGAAATACAAAAATCGTATTGTATATTAACTCCGCAAAAATGTTATGCTACAAGGTCATTTATCTCCTTTACCCGCGGGATCAGAGTCGGTGATCTGAGGATTTCTCTGGTGTCGTTGAGAAGTTAAACGCCGTTCCAAGGGAGTCTTCCTCTTGCTGACAACAAACCTATTCACTCCTTTCCTCATCGGCATTATTGATGGGAAATCTTCGTCTGGGATCTGACTCAGCTCTGATATGTTCTTAATCTCAGCCACTCTCTTAAACCATCTCTCCGCTTTTGCTTCCTCTGACATGTCCAACAAGTCGGGCTCCTTCACTAATGAACCCTCCAAGCTCTTTCCATTTCTGATATTCCCTGCGACTGTTTCGGATTTGTTGCTTGAAGGTTCTCTTGGTTCTTGTTGGACTACCTTCGAAATGTTTACTGCTGCCGGAGCTGGAATAGTATCTACTGGTTCCTTGGGTTGTTTCTCTTTGGCGAAATAGTCAGGTGGGAAAGGGACAAAGGGGACAAAGTCTGAATCTTGTGAAGGTCTCTTGTATGCTGGAGAAGTCAGTGAACGGTCTTTTTTCCTACTAACCACAAACCGATTCTCTCCTTCTCGCATTGGCATTTTATCAGGAGAAATCTCTTGCGGTATTGTGCTTTCCAAGTCTGAAACATTGTGCAGTTCAGTGACCCTCTTGAACCACCTTGCAGGTTCCTCTGATTCTTGACCATCCTTTTCAAGACTATCTTTTTCTTTGCCAGAGAGATTTGCATCTGACTTGTCCTCTTGATTGACATTTTGATTTCCGCCTGAGACACTATCCATTTGGTTGTTGTTAGTCAGACCTATCTGTGTTTCCCCCTTAGGTTTCTTGGCAAACATATCTGAAGGTAGTGGCACGAATGGGACGAAATCGGTGTTTATTCCCTGGGAAGATTCAAACCTTCTGGAAGATACATTCTTGTCATCAGATCGAGAAGCCAAAGAGGATGAAGAACCGAGAATCTCATTCAAGCTCCTATTCGTTTTACTTCCCAAAGCCTTACCGTCGTTCCCATTCGAGTTTCCATCTGTAGCTACACTGTTCTCAGTATTAGCCAACCTTCTCTCAAGAGGTGTCTTCCTCGTGCTAACAACATATCTATTCACTCCTTTCCTCAAAGGCATAATCTCTGGAAAATCTTCATCTGCATCAACACTGTTTGCATCAGAACCACCCTGTGCTACTTTACTAAACCACCTCTGTGCTTTCTCTTCGTTTTCCACCAGTCTCCTTTCAAGTTCAGGATCATTTGAATAACCAGAGTTGGCTGAACTAAGTGAAGAGTCCCTGGGTCGCTTGCAGTCACATCTTAAGCAAGCTACATTCCTCCCGTAATTGTAGAAATCACATCTGATAAGTGAAACAACCAAGAAAGAAAGGAAGGGTTAAACTAATCATTCCTCATCGCATTAACAATACAGTAGCAGAGAAAAAAAATTAGTTTCTTACTGGGGACACTCCCATTCACTACCAGTAAGCTGTCTCTTTGGTCTTGCTTCATCACACTGGAAGCATTTGACATTTCTCGCAAAGTTCATGCCACTGCACCTGTTTTAACAAATTCTCACATCATATACAGATTCCCTAAACAACAGCAAGACTAAACGAAGACCAACTTGTTGACTTCTTAGCTCTAAAGATATGATCTTTCACCACAAGTAATGTATTCAGTATTCTTATATCTTTCCATGGAAGAATAGCAAGTAACAAGCCATAGGAGATTCATATCAAAAGGCTACTGAGAATCCAACAAATTCATACCTCGAGCAAATCCAGTCACCACGTTTCATCTCAATGTTCTTCTGAAAGGCCCCAACTGCTTGTCCATTTCTGTCTGAGAACTGATTTTGCATCGTGCCACGAACATTCGACTCAGAAGTACCAAAACTCATCTTCGCTATCTGACTCAAGAGGTTACGAACCGATGACTCCATAAGCTCTTGGTTATGGTGTTTGCTCTCCTCAGAAGAAGCAACATCCACAACATAACTCAAAAGAAGCCTCATCAAATCAACTGTACTCGCCTTCTCCATATCCATCATCTAATATGAAACACAAAAGATCATAACTTTGGGGCACAAATCACCATTGAACAAAGTTTAGACATAACCTACTAACTAACTTTTCTAAGCGAGACGAGAATTCACCATCCCACCAATAAAAAGGACTAAGCCTTAGCAAGAAGATAGAACTTACCTTACCAATACCCTGACGACCACTTCTTAAGTAAAGGCTCATCCTTTTAAGTGAATCTGGACCAGTCCTAAACAAAAATGGCTTCCCATTCTCCACCACCACTTCAACGTCTCTCTTCGAAAGCATTCTAATAAACAGTAACATCAGATTGAGAATCAATCAAAAAAGAGAAAGAGAAAAATTCTAGCTTACTTACTCAAGTAATTCTGGTCGATCACGAGCTAGAGCTAAGCAAGCAAGAGCTGGACGGAGAAGTTCATCTGGAAAACCGGGAAAGAATTCACTTTCTGAACCGGAAATCGAATCGGAATTTGAGAAGTAACCAGCTTGGGAAAGAGATTGGAGTAGCTCTGTCCATTCAGGTAGCTGGTGGTGATAAGAAGGAACAAAATCTGCGGCGGAGACACGGACTTGGTGAGTGTAGAGCCGTCTAATGGGAAACGTGGGGATAAGCGGTGGCAAAGACACGAGTGGACGGGAAGAAGTTCGATTGGTTGAGCCAACAGAGGAAGAAGGAAACGTCCGGCGGTGGAAACGGCGGAGATTAGTTATGCGGCTGATGTAGAGACCACGGAGGAGAAATAGAGGAGGAGGATGAGGAGAGAAGAGAGAGATGAGTCTGGTGGAGTTGTTCATCGTTGCTCGTCGTCGACGGTGACCGTTAGGTTTTTTTATCCAGCTTTCTTACGACGATGTCAATGGGCCCATATTGGCTAACATAGGCCCATATGTCCATGTGATATTTGTCCTAATTGGGCTTATCATTATGAATGTTTGGTTCTTGTTAATCTTTTAATCAAGGGTTGCGTTGTGAAGATTTTTCTTAAGGTTATTATCATTTAAGGAGCTCTAAGACAAACAAATGTTTTAAATGAAAAAGGCTGTGTCCGAGGCAAATAGTGTATTTCATTCAAATGAGATGTCCCTTAAAAGTATATATTTCGTACTAATAGTGGAGTTAACCAACTGATAGAGTGATAGTAATCTATTAATCTAAGACATGTTTTAAAGATTAGCGTGAGTTTTATCTTGAAATCTTCAATTTCTACAATATAAAAAAGGGATCTGATTCGGTATTTTATCAAATTGCACGTCGATTTGACATCAATTTTCGTGACTTGAAAAGTTGAAGTGTACAATTGTACATTGTACAATGTCATCATACGCATGCATACATTTCTTTTGACTTTAACCAAACTTTAAACTGTATGTATGTTCGTAATAAGTGATGTTTAGAGATTTCACATACTTTATTTAATTTCTAACTTTTCTTTTTTAATTATAAGTTTACATGTTACGACTTTCGAAAATAATAAATGATATATAGCTATTCTTACAGTTTTTTACCTATAGAAAAAAGCATGTCAAGGATCTAAGATCGTTTATGTATTACTTCTTGATTTCAGAACTTGTAACATATAAACTTAATAAAACTTAAGAAATAGAAATCAACTTTAAAATATTACGTAATAAATATAGTTTTAAATAAACGAAAGAAAAGAAAATTAAAACATTAGAGGTAGTAAAAGGGAGAGAATAATATTTGTGTTCTCTTGAACGTGGGAGTCACTGTGAGTTAAAGTTGTGTGTGGATTAGTTGCCGATCACTGCCGTCAACTTTTGACTAATGTTTATTTTGATTAATACTTTAGCATACACTAAGCTATTTATAATGTAATAACTAAATTTGTTGTTTGGAACTATGTGGAGTAAAATATTGGTTAGTACGTAGACAATTAACTGCCTTGATAATGACTTCAATCTAAAGTCCGTAAGGTATAACCTCATTAATTCCCCTAGAAATGTATTTTATCATAATTAACTACTATTTATACTTTGATGTGATATGTTTAGTTCTATGCCACAACTCACAAGTGCAATGGACCGGCTAACAACTTTGACATGATTTGTAATTAAAATTCAATTTAAAGAAAGAGACTTTATGTCATTACATCATGAGATAAAGCCCTAAATTCCTCAAATTAGTTAAAGTGTCTTCTTTAAAACTAATCAAGAAGTTTTAAAGAAACTTTTTCTAAGTTAATGTAATTAGTGTGACTTATCTCATGAATCATGATTATTCGAACAATATTTTAGCGTTTTGGAGTTTCGAAAGTTATCTTTTCTCGCCACCATTTGTTTTCTGGTTCTATTGCAAGGTTGTCTCAATTTTTTAACAAGGATAAGAAAACCAATTCCATTAAGAAAAATCAGACAAGTGCTAGTGTTCGAAATTATGGTTAAACAATGATCAGATATATTTTTACCATATCTTTTGTTGGTTAATCAATATTTTCGATCGATGAAAACCACTAACCATTTCGGTTGAGGTGATATAAACTTTTTTTTTGTTATCAGCATCACATAAACTTAATTTTAAGAGAGAAAAGCGATGTTCGTAAAATTCACCGACGACTTTATCAAATGAGGAACATGATCCGATGGATCTACGAACTACGTAAAGAGAAGGAAACTCCGAACAATGTAGAAAAAGCAATCTTATTATCCATTCAATATGTAGCTGGTTTTTTTTGGTCTAACGACTTCCATTAGATCACTGTGTTACCCTATTCGAGTCTATATCCCAATACAATTCTTTTGTTTTACTAAAGTTGAAATTGAACAGTTTTTTCTTTATTTATTTTTTTTTCTTTTTTTTTCTCTAACAGTTTTTCTTTATGATTTATTCATTTTTCAAAATATTTAGTTGAATTGATTGAATCATTTTTCATTCATGTCAAATAGTAAGAAGAATGAGTTTGTTTTATTTTGTGTAACTTTTTAGTGAAGTTTGAAGGAAATAACAGAAAGAAAATGGTAAGTATTAAAGAGTTAGCCGTCTAAAACAAATTACTCAAGAAACAACAAATTTTACCCACAGTTATAAGCGGTAAGAATTACAAATAGTTTTATCTTAATATCTTTGAAATATTTTGTCAACCAAAATTGAACCGCTAATTCTCATTGTACCATCATCTCTTATTATTTTTACCATCATCAACCATACCGCCATTATTATCATTATATATTTTTCTACCGTTACAAAGCTCTTACCATCTTGCGCTATTATATAGTCGGACCAATAAACAACTTCACTGAAAATTTTATTAGAAATTTGAATTTAAGTCGTCAAACTTTTTTTTCCTAATAATTGATATATAAGTCGTCAAACTTTTGATAATCTTAAATGTAACCCCTAAAATACAGTCGATAGCATTTGATGAAACAACTCCCAAATTAAAAATCGATTACTTTAATAAACTAGCTGTAAAATAAATGGGAATCCAAACGAAACAAAAATATCTAGCCCCCTCGAAACATATTATATATGCTTCACATCATAATTTTTTTTGTTTATGGGTTTCATATTATCTCTTAGCCCTAAATAAAACAACCTTTGAAATTACAGACCAAAAATTTTCATGGTCGTTGCCTATCTCGTTGGAAAAGATAATTCTTCCATAGTCGAAAATATGATTTGTAAAAATGTCATTAAATAATAATCATTCAAAAGTCTTAATAAACAAACAGAAGAAAAGTGGAATTGGTCCATAACGGTTCAGGGAACTTTTCTATGAACCGGAAACAGAAAATCGTGAGGACGGTACACGTGTTAGGTAAGAACACGATCCGCTCGTGTGTAACAGCCAATGATGTCGTCATTCCACGTCGGTACAAGACTTATTTTTTGTCGTCAACAGAAGATTTCAAAATTAACGAAACCGTTCCCATAACCGAAACTCACATAAAAACAAGACACAATAAATATAAAACTTTGGGTACTTTTCTGTCGTTTCTTTGGTTTCTAACGTCTATTCGTGTTATAGTATTTGTTTTATTCTTCATTTATTATTGTTGAATTTAATTTTTTTTTGTTAAAGCATTGTTGAATTTAATTCTAGTTCGAGTTCAGTTACATGATTTCTCTTTAATCTCTAGTATTTTAATCCATCAAAACTATGTGGTTGCATACTCGATCCAATTTAGTACAATTACTAGTTAACTTTATAATTTGTTCTAAAGATATATGGTTTTGTTTATAGTCATATCAAGACTAGAGTAAGCTGTTACGCATGAAATATAATTATTACATTCAAACGAATGACCACTCAATTCTTATATCAAAAAGATAGAAAAATCTAAAGTCTACAACTTATAGGTTTAATGGGAACATAAATAGTCCATATCATTGAATAATAATGATCTTCAATAGAGTTGGTTGTTCTTTTAATTTTTTTGGTTCATAAGAAAGGAATTGAATTTTATGTTTGTTACCATTCACTTTTTTTTTCTTACTTTTAGTTTTCCTAATAAAAAACTAGAAAAACCATTTTCTCTATTTCTTTGTAACTAAATTAGTTTACTTTACATAATCATTAACCAATTTAATAGTTTCAAAAAACCTGCAAAAAAATACTACAGCAAAATTAAAATTTAAACTAGTAGCAAAAAAATCATTTTGTGGATATCAAAACGAGAAATATAAAGGATGTGCACATACAGTATTTTCCGTTTGCCCCGTCAGTTTTCCATACAGTATACATCCGAAACGACGTCGAACCCATCGTTCAAAAGTATTGAAGTACTTGAACTAGTTGTTGAGCTAATCATGATATTACTTTATAATTTAACTATACAAGACGAATTCTTTGAAACATGCGAATATATATACACACACATATACGTTATGGAGAGAACAGAAAGCTCATAAAAGCAATTTATTTCTCTCCCTTTAAGATCTTTTCTTGCTTTGTGTCCGAAACAGACAAAAATTGATTCTGTTGTTTTTTTCCCATAATTAACTCTCACACACACACTTAACGTACGTGCAATATCTGTATGTGTGCATAGTAGAGCCACACGAGCGGTTCAAAAATGTTTTTTGGAGTTTCCGAGACTGTTGAGACTGTGGGTCCTATGGTCATCGAACCCTCCCACACGCACGAGCGGGTCTCGTTTTGCATGCATCTACACTACACGTACCCACCGACTTTTCCAAAGTCCTTACTTTTGCACGTGTAGAGAGAGAGAGAGAGAGATTTGTACTAAAAGTATCTCATTATTCGAAAATTTTCGTGTAAGCGCCCAAAACTAAATCGCAACGTACGTGAAGGAAAACGTGAACCTTAAATATATCTAATACGCTTCTAATTATAAGAAAAAAATAAAATAACAAGCAGCTCTTATGAAGATTGACATTGTGATGAAAAATTGTTATAGATCTTGCTTGAAATTTTTAATGATCGAATTTCGAATTTGTAAGACCACCATCGACTATAAATTTAGTTAATATGAAATTGTACATAATTATATAAAACCATTGTTTTAATTTTTAACCCCAAAAAATTAGATAAAACCATTGGCATGGGATTATTAGGTCTAAATTTGGTAATTAACTCAAGTATTTGATTTGAATATGCTTTTATAAAACTTTCCATACATTTTTTGGTGTGTGAATAAACAGCTATCAATTTTGTTTTCCATGTACATTAAATAACCACTCATCATCATTTTCTAAAATATTCTTATATATTAACTAGCTTTGCAAATATATGTCAATAAAATATAATTTTCAATAAAAAATTAGAGAATCTCTCTTTCCTCTTCCACCATATAAACAGTGAAAAGCCATTCAAGTGCTCTCTCCCTCTATCTCTCTCCTATTTTTAGTTTCTCTTCCTTTTAATCCCTAGAACTAGAAAACAATGAATCCAAATCTCCTTGAGAAAGATCTAAGAGGTAAGGAAACTACAAATGGGTCAAGAAGATACGAAGAAGCAAACAACTTCGGATCTCTACCAAACTCACACACTGCTGCTTGTAAAACGTCACTCAACAACCTCTCTATCTCTAGAAACCTTTCTCATAACAAATCAGCCTCAGTCTTGCAGTCGGAAGATGAACATGGGAAAGAGAGTGGTGAAAACGAAAAGAGTTTAGGAATGAGGGGTAAAAGTGGAATTAACACAAAAGTATGCTCACGAGGACACTGGAGACCAACAGAAGATGCTAAACTCAAGGAGCTTGTTGCCCAGTTTGGTCCCCAAAACTGGAACTTGATTGCTCACCACCTTCTTGGTAGATCAGGTACATTTATTTTACTTTTTTTTGTTTACTTAATTATTTCCTTCATTTTTCTTACTCAAAATTCCGTAAATGTAACTATTTTTAAGTAGAAAAAAATTAAATATGTTAAAAAAAACTTTGGTGAGTTGAGTTTCCAAAGTTATTAAGCATTTTCGTAACCGTGTTTGGATTGTTTTTTAACATAGCTTTTATGATATAATAAACGAGTTAGACTAAGTATACAACAATACATATTAGCTAGTGACATAATGCTTGATAGTAACTAATTTATATAATTTGAGGGATACGTAACTAATGAATGTTGCTTCTTTGACTACAGGCAAGAGTTGTAGATTGAGATGGTTTAACCAACTAGACCCAAGGATTAACAAGAGAGCCTTCACGGAGGAAGAAGAGTTTAAGCTTTTAGCAGCTCACCGAGCCTATGGGAACAAGTGGGCTTTGATCTCTCGTCTCTTCCCCGGACGTACCGATAACGCCGTCAAGAACCACTGGCACGTCATCATGGCTCGACGGACTAGAGAAAGCCAACGACAACGTCAACAGCCTCCTCCGGCGCTGTCAAGAGACGCTGTTTCGTCCTCTTGCCGCTATATTCAAGGTAAGTTCATCAATGAAGAAGATGATGAAGATGACGATGACGATGGCTCAGCTGTGTCTACTTGTACGACGGAGCTCTCTCTCACTCCGCCTTCTTCAGCTTACCAGCCTCGCTTCTTTAATTACGATAATACCCTTGCATCAGGTAACATTTTATTTGTTTGCTTATATTTATTTTATTATTTTTACTTTTTTTTGTCTTTATTGAAAATAAATTATTTTCATGACCTTGTTGAGACATTTAAAGTATATAGAAACATGGAATGTTTTTATTTTCTTTTTCGGTTTTCTTGAGAAGTGTTTTTGTGAATCTAACTATAATGATTTCGGTCGGTTGGTCGAGATCAGATTGCAATCTTTATTGGGTGTATCGTTGATCATGTTCGGTTTATACTTTAACCGGTATTCCCAAATATGATTTGTGCTCAAAATTTAGCTTAGATTCCAGTCTTGTTAAAATTTGAATGTTCAAAGCATATTAAAAGATAATTTTGGCCGACATGTTGTATAACCAACGACGAGTGACCACTTCCTACAATTTTCATATAAATGGCAATAATTATAAATTTGAATGACAAGAAAAGAAAGAAACAGTTTTTTACATCGTAAGAGTACCTATAGGCATAATAATATAAGGAGGTGAAGTACTATTGTCACGTTACTATTTCAATATAACAAAATTTCACGTGGGGGCTGAGAAATTATTTTTCTAATTTTGCAGGCAAAGATGGTCAGTGTGTGCAGAGAGCAGAAGTAAATGGCATATATGGTAAAAAGATGGACCATCAAAATCACCACACAATCTCAGTCAGTGAAAGAAAGGTGGAGCTGAAGATGAAGAATGGCTATTACTTCTTTGATTTTCTTGGAGTTGGAGCTTCTTGATTAATTAGTTGCAGAACTAGGGTTCAATGTTGAGGGAAATTGTGAGATAAAAATGGCTTTAGTTTCTTCTATTTTTCCTTGTTAATTTTAGGCATGTTTGTTCAACATCTTAATTTGGGCTTTGGAAGAAGTTGGCTGGGGTATGTGGGAAAACTGGAAAAAAAAATTCAAGAAGTTAGTAATTAAGAAATAAAATAAAAATTTGAATATAATTATCCTCTTTCCAGTAGAACTAAAATAAGTTTCCATAAAATATTGCATTTTTTACTTGACTCACACACGCAAATTGGACATAAATTATGAAACAACAACACTAACTAAAACCACTGAGTTACAAGCTTTTATCATTTTTTGTTGGTAAATTACAAGCTTTGATCATAAACCTATTGCATTTTATAGTGCATTTACACGGAAGATGTTATATGTTATTTTTGGAATATGTTATATATAAATAATATTCATAAATTTAGAAGTAAATAATCAATGCGGAAAATTAATATGAATTATTGTTTTAAATAAAAATCTCAAATTACTCGGCTCGGTCGGATCCCTATTGGCCGTTCAAATTATACAAGGGACATAGTTAATTGGGGCCTATAACATTAGAAACCTTATCGTTCATTTACAAAGGGCCCAATAAGCTCACATATAAGTGGGCTTACTCGTTTCTAGTCGAAATTTTGAACTTAACCCTACCCTTCTTTCAATATTACATATATCAAATCGAAAATTGACATCCCAGAAAAAAAAATTACTAATTTCTATTCATATATACTTTACTTTCAGCTCTCGCATTCCGTCATTCATTTAGTTTTCTACATTGTTTAATTGTTCACTTGGTAAGGACATATTTATCGGGGCAACTGATGTAGTGATCTTAGATATTAAAAAATTGAAAATATTCAAACAGTAGAAGAATAAGCTGAATTGTGGTCTTCATCAAGATCTGTTCTAATACTAGTTCTAGGGTCATTTGTTGGTTAATGATTAATTTTTGTTGGAAAAAAGAAAAAAGAACATTATTTTAATAATTTTTATATTCTAAGATCTATCCTATAAGTTATTGCGTTGCATATGGTCTAAGATATGTGCTTGGGAAGTGTTTTAAATGTTATCCTTTAGAATAAACAGAAATAATAATCCTCAATCGAGAATGGTATAAAGTACCTTAATATCTTTCTTAGATTGGATAAATAGATTAAATCAGCTACTAAGATGATCTATTATATAATTTTACATTAAAAATCAAGATTAATGTAACTTATCAGTTTTTTTTTTTTTTATTACCGTTAAATATAGAGTGATTTGCAAAAATAACACATTTTCAAAAACAAATTAAGAATATAGCACTATATATGTATTAATTTATTAACTAACCTAAAGGGTAGGTGAAATGACCAAAGGTGGTGGTACTGGTTCCGGCGACGGCGGTGGCGGTGGTTCCGGCGACGGCGGTGATTCCGGCGGAGGCGGTGGCTCCGGCGACGTGGTGGCTCCGGCGACGTGGTGGCTCCGGCGGTGGCGGTGATTCCGGCGGCGGCGGTGGCTCCGGCGACGGCGGTGGCTCCGGCGACGGAGGTGGCTCCGGCGACGGCGGTGGCTCCGGCGACGGCGGCGGTGGTGATGATAGCGGCGGTGGTGGCCATTGGTGGTGGTTAGTGGTGAGGGCAAAATTGTAATAATATATATTACACAGATGTTATAATGTAAGTTTTTTTTTTTAAGGTTAGTTTCTTAATTTATATTTTTTTGTTGGTTATACATCCAAATTTTCCTTAAATATATCAAGTCCGAGGGGCATCTTTTTCCTCAAAACTAGATCTCTAATTGAAGATTTGGCTTGTTTTGTTAGATAAGGTTTGTGTTCAGGCGAGCAAGAATCGACAAGAAAGCAAAATATCTGACGAGTCCAACATTTATTTAATCTTTTTTTTTCTTATATTTAATCTAATTATACACGAAATCAATAAGTAAAAAAGAAAAACAATCGACCGAACGTATATGTTGCCACACAAGAATAGCCAGTTCATGTCTGTCTCGGTACCTGTGACAAAATGAAAACATAAAACAGATTTAAAATTAGGGAATAACTAGAGCATTTTAATTATAATAGCGCTAATTGACTAATTAATGACAATATTGAAAACCCTAACGAGAAATTAACATCATTTTATATATTCCTAGAAAATGTTGACACCGTCAATTCATTTGACCAAGAGAGAATATAAATTCCCAAGGTCTCTTTTGCCAATGAACTCAATATAATACTCAACATTCACCTCAAAAAGTAGGACTTAATTGGTTCTTGTGTTCCTAGCTATATTCTTTATTTTTAGAAATAAAAAAATATATAACATGTTTATAAAACGAAATTTTTGACCAAACCAAAAAGGTTACATATATGAGCTGACATCAAATCCGTAAAGCTTAGTTAAATCACAAAACTTCAGTTACAGATATTAATTTCTACAAAAATGATATTCATTTATTACATAAACCGACAATCATCAAATTGATTATATTTTATTATATTTTCTGTAGAAATATTTAAATATTTTATATTATAGTTACAGAGTGAGATGGGTTCTTGAGGTTAATTTCTGCAGACATTTCTTTACACTTTTGCATACTAATTTATAGGACATAAATATTATCTATTATATCATATATATTTTTGGTTACAAATATGAATTATGTTTTTTTTGGTCAAAAATTATGGTTAAATTAATCGTCGTCGGATGATTACAAAACAAAAAAATAGTTCTGGAAATCATTTACGAAAATATTTATGAGTGTTAATAGTGTATATATTAATAATGAAAAAGGTAAATTAATTTTAGTTACCAGGAAATAAGCTTGGCCATGTTGTAAAGAATGCATCAAGAAACCAAACTCATCAGTGGGAAGAGGAAGACCAGAGGAATGAAGTAACACCGAATCTTCACCGAACATTGCTTTCATGTCTATTGCTCCTTTTGTTACTTCCGTCGGAACTCCGTTTATAAACACCGTCATAAACCCTTTTGGAAAGAAAGAAAAAAATTATATACAAGAACAAAAATAGAGATTTGAGAATTAGCTCTCAACATACAAGATGTTAAGCCTAGAATAAAAAAAATTGATTTGAAACCCTCCTAGAAAAAAATTTGCTCTTTCTTTTTCACTTTCAAAAAATTAATTTCTAAAACATGATATTTATTTATTATTTAAATGGTAAGACAAATGTTGATTTAGTTGGAAAGGGTTCCGGTTCAATATCTAGAAAACCAAAATCTATGAGCCATGCAAATGAATGAGTCACCTTGTTGGTCTTGGAAATTGGAGTTTTGAACAGATGGGTTTAAAACTGATGCAGCATTTGAGCTGTGATGCTGCTGCTGATGATCAGATTCATGGCCATACATTTTGAAGAGATTCTCCATACCATTGTTGCTCTCATACTCACCACTCGGAGAAGAGAGTCCGAGGAAAAAGGAAGGGACTTGCGATGAAGACGATCCATTAAGGAAGTAACTAGCTGATGAGTTGCTATAACTTCCAAACCCCAAACCAATCTCGCTGTTGCTGCAAGGATATTGATGCATGCTCATGGGCGTCATGTGCTGGTGGTCTTCAGCTCCTATGGAGGTGACAGCAGCGGCGGTGGCTGCTTGAAGCTGCCGCTGTCTCCGGCGAGATCTTGACCTTCGGTTTTGAAACCAGTAGAAGACGTTTGCGTCTCCTACTGCACCGAATTTCTCAAGCATCTTTCTTATCCTCACCGTTTCATCTTTTGGTGGGTTAACAGTACCACTGTTGAAGATAGATTCAAGTATCAAGATTTGCTCCGGTTTAGGTGACCAACGTGCCCGGACTGGTTCGGTGGAAGTGGAGGATGGACTATGCGATGCACCTTCTTGATCCATTTGCTATCAAGATTGCTTGATTATTATTTTTTTTTCTTTTTTGGTTGGATTATGGATATTAAGAAGAAAAGAAGAAGGAGATGTTGTGGTTACTTGAGGGAAGATTTATGTAATATGTAATGAATTTATAGGAGAGAGTTTCTCAATGAGTTTTTTTTTTGTTTTCCTTAAATATTAAGTCACACTATTTTTGTGCTCTCACTTAGATTTAAATATTATATAGGATACGGTCGAATATGGTAACACGTACTCCGAAGGCGAGTTACAACTAGCAAGAAATGCTTATCATTTGATGGTATAACAAAACTAGCAAGAAATGCTTCCACACCATTGCATTATTGGACCAACTCACAAACAAACGTTCACGTTTTTCTCAGTCTTTAATTTAAATAAACTTATATTTGTGTTCTCAGATTGTTAATACTGCATATTCACACCAAACAAATGTAAAGAAATTGCAAATTCGTATAGCAAAATCTGATTATACAATTGCGAAAACACCGGTTATGGCTGTCTTGCTTTCTGCTGTAAATATGATCAAGATGTTTTAGCAAGTTCTTCATAAATTTATCTTTATTAAATAGCAAATTATTGTCCAAAGGCGATCTGGTTACTTTTTAGATATAAATGTGGACATTAGATTATTGACGTCATGCAACAGAGTTACAGAGGCCAAAAAGATTTTGTTTGTCAAGTAGAACTTGTCTTTTATTGAGATTTTGATTGATATGACAAGTTTGTGAATATATACTTTACGCACATATATAACAACATTAGCCGATCAAAACTATGTAGAGTCATTTTTAAATATTTCACTCGAAAAAACTCTTATAATGAAATAATTAATATCAACAAGTTATTTAAATACATCATATAGTTGATCGAGAAATTTTATAAACTAACAATAAAAATGACAAGAAATAGATATTTAGGATTTTGTTTCACCTTTGAATTTAGTTTTCCAAGTTACGCTTGCGTTGTATCTAACCAATGACCAATGAAAAGTACTTTACTAGTATATCCACGAGAATTACTTATTAGATCAAGGTGGTACAGCAATCAATATATCTTGGTACATTAATTGGCTAGACCTTGGTTTAGCTGGTGTGTATTTAAATCCATATTGACATCAAACGATCATTTCAGAAGAAAGATAAACCAGCTGAAATTTTAAATCTTTCTCGTAACGAGAAGTATGCAAAAAAAAAAAAAAAATTTTTTTTTTGCCTCTTTAACGTTTTTAAACAATAAAATCTAAAACTCGAATAAACAAGAATAAACAAAACAAAACAATTGTAAGCTTATGTGAACACAAATCAACTCTATAAAAAATTAATTTGATAAAATGATATCGTATTGATAATATTTATTTTGAATTACCGCCTTTTGATTAATAATAAAGCTGTCCGTGTACCGTATGTGTATGTATTGGGAAGTGTGCATGTACGTATGCAAATATAATATACGTTAAAAGGTAAAGAGTGTTGAAAGATTCATACAATCGGCGACAATCTGTTTTCTTTCAGATGCATTCTGGTTTTTTTGACGATTTATGTTAGTTGCTTAGCTGTTTCATTTATTTATTTTTCTATTTTCTCAAAATACTATATAAAACTCCAGTTTTCTTACTAAGGCACGTGTGTTAATGTAGTTATTGTGTGTTTAGATCCAAATTCAAACATGCATATACTGTATGAGATTTAAAAAAAAACGGGTTTTCTTTGTACTTTATCTTGTTTTTTTTTTTCAAATGGCAACCTTTTAAAATCATAAGAATCAAATTATTTGGCATGTATTTGTTTTTTTTATCAAAATGCTATCTTAATTTGTTAGTGATATTTTTGGTTAAGAATATGAATATCTAATGAAATGTTTTAAAAGGAATTGCGGTTTATGGTCAGATATAGAAATTACAACTTAAAAATACAAATATTATGTATACTAGCTCATAAATTAGACCTACCACTTGTAATGTATACACACTTTTACTGAAATTCCCTTCTATATTTGTTTTACTAGGTTTTATAATTCCCTTTTAGAATTCATGCACACATGAGGAAACAGCCAAACTACTTCTAGGAGTAGTGAACTAATCCTCCCGTGACTTGTTTAAATAAAAGGAATCAAAACAGCTACATTGCTTACGGGCCTGATTGGCAAGTGCTTTAGAGTCTTTACAAAGCAAAAAAATTTCTAAAGATTTGAAATTCATCCAATCAAGCTTTAGAAGCTTTGGCTTTCCTTTTTTTTCTCACAGCCAAAATATTTCCTTAATTCATTTTTTTGGCTGTAGAAAGCCTTTTTTCCTAAAGCACATAATTTTCAACTTTCCAAAATTTTAAATTCTACAGCCAAAATACTACAGCAATAAAATTTACAGCCACAACAAATAAACCTACAGTCATATTTTTACAGCAAAAAAAGTAAAGCTACAGCTGTTACCAATCAGGCCCTACGTCTGCTGCACATCTTTCTTTAACATTTTTTCTTACATCATATATTTCTAAGCGGTAAAGGTTATGCAATTTTTTTATATATTTTACATTACTGAATGTGACTGATTTGATACAACTGGGTATTACTTGTCTTTTATAACTTCTCTAGCTGTTTGTCCTTTTTTCTTCCTTTTATATGTTTCGTTCTATTGAATTTCTTGAGGGCCATAGTTGTATTCATATACTTCCCATCATTCAAAACAACAATCCGAAAGCTGCTTTGGGGAGGTTGAAGACTTGAAGTAAAGCTAATATATACATATTAGATATATTGATGCACTTAAATCTTCTATAATTCACTACGGTAAATCGAACAGTTATGAGCCAAAACCCCCTATATTTTCCCGTTGAAAAATAAGTTGTCTTCATGTCAAGTAGAAATTGAACTAGAAAGCTCAATGACGTATAATTTTTGGAGGATCCGAAAACTTGTGACTAGTCCAAACCCCACTTAATTAGTAATGTACCTATATATTTTGTTAAACTGTAGAGATAAATGGATATAATTAAAATCCTCAAAACAGAGTAATTGAAATTATAAATGTAATAAAATAATAATCTAGATTCACAATCTAATACAAATGAGTCTCTAGTTAATATATGCCCACAATACGTCATGACGTATCGGAAAATAAAACATTGACATTGGTAAAAGTCTTATAGTAAGAATAAAGTAGACCCCTAGGGATCAGGCAGAGACTGTACGAGGATTCACAAAAGTTATCTTTAAGCCACTCTCTTTGTGGTCCTGATGACCAAAATCTTGTAAGACTTTGAGACTTCTTCTTCAGAAATCTTTCTTATGTGGTCCTGCTCTGTAACATGTACGGTACGGACTCTCCCTTTATATATATACATGCATGATATTAATAAAGACATACCTTTATTAAAATTTATATGAGAAGATGTGTTGATCGATCACATGGCATATGGACATATGTAGTGCGTAAATAATCACTAAGGTTCTGCGTTTGTATTAAACAATATTTATTCTTTAGCCATACAAATAGCCGTGCCACAATGTAAAAAAATAAAACATTGGCTTAGGGCATATAAATTTTTGAAAACTTTTAAGGGCATATTTTTCATTTTTATTTATATGTACTCAAATCAAATACTATGGCTATAGAAACATACACTTAAACATTGTAACTTTTTTGATATTTATGGCTTACACAATAAAAATTATGGTTTTATAAATAGCTATGTAAACAATATAATATAGAAATATTATAAGATTGTTGAATTGGTTATCGTATATCAACTTGAGTATACCACATGACATATTGAATGACTTAGCCATTCATCAATGAAGTATGATTATATTAGTTATAAACTTTTTTTTTTTGTCATCAGTTATAAACTTTGATTGTAAGAATTTAGTTAATGATTATGTTGAAAAGAAAGAAAAAATGCTACTTCAAATACTATTTGTTTGGTAATTTTAGTCATTTACATGTCTTTGTTTTTAATGATGGTAATTATTGTAAACGTTTTTTTATAAGGGGAAACATTTTATTTTTTATCGCTTCTGTTGATTATCGACGTTGGCACGACTACAATTATCCATTAATAACCAGAACAAGAACTAATATACACTGTTAGTTTGTCCATTTTTTTTGTCTAATGTTACTGCAGAACGGCAAGCATAACCGAGACGATTGCATTTGATCACTTTTCGTACTTTCGTGGATCTCTACAAGACTACAACAGTTTGTGAAAACAAAAAGATTTCTTTAATTTAAGTGAAATTTCAAACTGATAACATTAACATTAGCCCATTTCAAAGCCCCGATTATATATATATATATATATATATATATATACTTATAACTTTATATTATATGTCATGCTGAAAATTTAATCTAGCTAAGTCGATAAGAGTAGATTTGTAGTTAACTACAGGGAAAGAGCAGAAAACAAAAAGTTAACTAAAGATTGGATATGCATATTTTTTTTTGTGTTTTACTTATATTTTGCTCTATTTTTTTTACTTCAAAAGTGACAAATTTCATGAATATTAATTGATGATTCTTCTTATCGTATTATTTGTAATGAAAAAGCCAATTTTACCTCTTGCTATGATTGTATCGGTATATATATATGATTAACCATGATATAGATACATATCAATATTTTTAATACGACAAAATATTTGTATAGTTAAAGATACATCCACCAAATAAAGACCAACATTATAATATATAGTAATCTTTCTCAAAAATCGAAACCATCCAATTTAAGAAAAGCCTTATTTCTGCAATAAACCCCCAACCAAAACAAACGAATTAGAAAATATAAAAAGCCTTATTTATGCAATAAATTTGTAGTGTGATTCGAGCTCATCAGTTGAATCTCCTGCAGTTCCTTCTGATCTCACCGTTACGACCGGTAAGCACATCAACGGCTCCCATCTTCACCATTGCTCTAACGAACTGACGTTTGAAGAAGGCGTTGTTATTAGCATACCGAGCCACAATCCCACGAGTTTGTGGGTCGGATGCGAGACGTTGGTCAACCTGCAACACTCCTCTTCTTTTACGGATCTGTTTGAAGAATTGGTTGTCAAACCTCAATGGAGTCGACTGGTCTAGTGCCGCTGTCGCACTGTTTCTGCATGTGTTCCTTAGGCTACATTCACATAAAAAAAAGTTATAATATATTTTTATGAGATGAAATAACTCAATAAAAACGTGGACATAATTTTGATTAGGGTTGGAGCTAATATATTTCCGAAATAATTAATGGTTTTAAGAAACCAAACATCTTGGAATTAATTATTTGAAAATTTGTTTTTTTCTTTGACTAATGTGCAATATAGAAAATATAATCTTTTAAAACTTATAATTGGATATATTTAAAATATACGACATATATATATATATATATTTATATAAGTTAATGGTAAATATTCCAAAAAGTGAAGTTAAAATTTTAAGAAATTAATAAATTATACTCTTAAACCAAGGAAACAAATTAATTATGATTTCGGTGGTAGTGGATGTAAGATTGAAGCATGCATGTTTAAAATTACCTGGTTACCAAAGCTGGATTCATGGACGGGTCGGGTCTTCCGGTTCCTTGGAAGTTAGTGATCCGGTCACTGAAGAGACCACAATTTCCCTGACCAACGGTGTGTGCACCCAAAAGCGCCACAGCATCAAACGTGTTCAACCCTTTGTTCGTGAAAAAACTCACAGCTCCGGAGACGGAGATTGTTGGACCTGGTAAAGCTACGTCAACATTGTTCGAGATTCTACCATCACGCCTTCCCGTAGGGATGCTGTAGCTCGGGCCTCCTGCTAATAACACAGAGTCGCGTGTGGCTAATGTGACGATGTCAGCACATGAGACTGTGGATGGGCATGCAGCCTCTAGCTGAGCCTTAATCCGGTCGATCAGGTCAAATTCTCTGACACTTCCGTTTGGTCCAGCGGTTTTCTCGGATGTGGTTGAATCAATAAGGAGAGAAGCGTCACAACCCTACAAAAAAAAATATTGAAGTAAGATTAAGTAGATAAAATGATATGAAATTAATTCGCTTAGAACCAATAATTATTGTTTTTAGATCATTTCATGTTATTACAATTTTTTTTTGCGTTTGTGATTAATAATATTCTATTGACAAACATAATTTAAGAAATTGAAATTATTGACATGGAGTATTTTGAAAATGTTGAGGTATATTAGATCCTTACCCTAACGAAACAGTCGTGGAAATGCATACGGAGCAAAGCGGCGGTAACGGTTGGGTCAACACCAAACCTTTGGCGCACCAGATTGCGAACGATAGTCTCGGCTTGAGGGCATGACCGGCTATAAAACCCGACTCTCAGTTGAGCAAATGCGATCGGAAAAATAAAGAAAAGCACAAGAAGAGAAGAAAACTTGGCACCCTTCATCATTTTTTGGGGTTGGAAGTTTTCTTCTATGTATTGGTTTAACTTCTTGTGGAAAGGGTTGTGAGTCCTTTAAGATCGAACATAAGGTATATATATACGAGAACACCAACCGTCGAAAAATAATTTAGAGCCTAAAATATTAATACACCTCATATTCATGCCGAATACATGCGAAAGTCAAAGGTTATATTATTGTTTAGATAATTAAGCTTAGAAACGTTTGCAAAGGCGTGCGAGCGACTTTGTAACATTCCCTTGCCATGTTGTAAATTTAATCATTTATATACAATGTATATGATATGCTGAAAATTTGATCCAGCTTAGTCGATAACAGTAGAATTGTAATTAATTTACATGGTGGATAAGGTGCGCAATTTCATCGTAATCTATTTCGATTTCATTTTCTTGCCGATTTCGATTTTGAAGAAATGTGTAAAAGTCAATTTAATGAAATAGTTATTATTTTAAAACGGGGTTTCTTTAAAACCACTTGGGTCTAAAACATATATATTTTGCGCTTTTCTTTATTAACAAGACTTTCAAATCATTGAGAATGTATTGAAGGACTTAGTAAAAAAAGATGGATTTAAGATTTAGAGGTTATATTTAAATGTATATGTTTCACTTAATATTAGTTAATGTCACATGCACAACAACCACATAATTGCACATAACAACTTATTAATTGAGGCAATATTTTAATTTTACTATAAACTATTATTATGAATTTGTTTTTCATTAAAAGAAATAACCAATTAAGTATACCTCAATATATGGACATCACAACAATTGCTCCATGTATCATACCAAAAAAAAAAAAAAAACAATTGCTCCATGTAGTCATCTATCCAGACTCCGGCCAGAGGTTCGGTAACTGTTTACTTTAGTCGTCAAATTATCTATCCATGCATAGTTAAAACTTAAAAGTTCAAAGTTAAAACTACTGATTTGTTAATATGTCATGCCTAATGATGATCGACAAAAATTAAAAGAAGTCGGTACATACTACTATAGTCTAGACTCTAGGGTCCTGATTTATTAATCGTAAGTTTTAGGTACACAATTTAGTTACGATTATTATTTTGGATGATCATTATTGCACAATTTATTGTGTAATTTTCTCAGCTTTAAAAAATTTGAGTCATCATTATTTATTGCTGAAGCTCCAAAATTCTTACAATTGGACCCCAAAAGTGTATGTAACCCTAGTAACCTTAAAATGATTTGATATTTTATTACGAGTACCCTATAAAATTAAAAATTCATTTTAAATTTTCTGGAAAGTCATAAGAGGTTTGAAAAACATTTGGGAATATGATATAAAAGTCAAAAGTTCAACAAAAAAAGAGGACGAAGGAAAGTTTGTTACTTGAAGAAAGCGAGGATGAGGTTTGGGAATATTATTTTGACGCTTTCATTATATCATTTAAAAAATTACGTCTATGTCGGTTTCGTGGCGAGTTGTGTAAAGAAGCTGGCACAACACTAATGATTTGATTTGCTTGTAATAATGTGACATTCTCTTCCCTTACATTATACTTGCATTGATTATATTACAATATCCCGTACCATTTATGCATTATTTTAGAAAATTAAGACATACTACACAACAATTTGTGTTAATATCCTCGCTGTATCACCATCTAAATTTAAATACGCAGAAAACAAATTTTTAACATTTTTTTGTTCTAGTCGAATTTAAGTCTTACATTTTAATTTCTAAACATTTTGACATTTTTTAAAAACCAAAAATATCTCAAGCAATTATTTTTTCTAACGTTATAATAAAAAAAAGAGGGAATCCGGAGCAATCTGAAAGGCTGTGTGTACGGAATTTATAGGGGGTTTCTACAAGAAAATTGAATGTATGTAATTAATAGAAAAGATTTTAGTCATATTTTGACCACTAACACACATATTTATTTATGGAAAACTAATTAATGTATGGTTAAAAACAATTACATTTCATGTTATTACATTTTTTTTTTACGTTTCTGATTAATAATATTCTATTTTCATTTTGAAATTTCAACATTAAGACTGTTTTTTTTTTTTTTGTCACTTGCTTAATATTTGCATATATTTTGCTTAAATTTGTAATATTTGTTAACTTGTTTTTCTTCTCTTATTTTTAAATAACTATAATGTTTTGATAGTGCTGTTGTAAAACTAAAATAAGTATCACTAAACGCATTAAAAAAACTTTTATGTTTTGAAAATATATGATATAGTTATATTACTTTTATAGAATTAATATCATTAGAATTTTCAATTGAAAATTTTAGAAGGACAACAACTTTTCAATTCACTCTGCACCTCCATTATCTTTGGACCAGTCTTGCTAGCACACAAAGTCACAAACATTTTTAACAACAATAAGAAATAAAATCTAAAATATTTAACTAAATATTGCTAACCATGAAAACGATGTTCTTATTATCAAATTCTAAATAATTATTTACAAAAAAAATATTATAAACCTGATTATATATATATATATATATATATATATATATATTGTAATTTTTAAAGCATTTTATGTTATTACATTTTTGAACCTTAACAAGGCAAAAAACTCCCTTACGCTTGAGTTTGGTCCGGCGGATTTCTCCGACAGACGAGTGGCGGTTGAGTCGATTAACAGTGATGCGTCGCAGCCTTATGAAGTAAGAGCAAAAAAAAAAGATAAGGTGAGATCAGGCCCGGCCCAACAACATAAATATAGACAAAAAGCAAATGAATGTATTTTATAATTTTTTAGGCTTTTTTCTTTTTTACAACTAAGGTTTGACAAATCAAATTTCGGGCTTCTAAAAACTCTAGGCCAATTTTATATGTATAAAAAATAACATTTGAGCCCCTTTTATCTTACCGTAAGATTCCCAAACTAAAGGATATGAAATTTGTTTTTCTCTTAAATGATATGAAACTCGTTTATGATATTTTTCTAACAATATGCATCTGATATACTTGACTTTCGATTGATTTAAAGTGTGAGAGGAAATCTTACCCTAACAAAGCAGTCATGAAAATTCATCCGCAGTAAAGCCGCTCTGACACTAGGGTTTCTGTTGAATCGTTGAAGCACCACATTCCTAACAATTACTTCGGCTTTAGGACATTTTTCATCATAAAACCCAACTTGTAACTCTGAACAAGCTATAGGGAATAAAAAAAGCAACACCATTAGACAACAAAATTGCTTCATTTTTGTATGTTAAGTTTTTTCTTTTTCTAGTTAGACCTTTGAGTTACAAAGGTATATAGGAGTAATACTTTATATTAATAATATTGAGAGAATTCATGATCGGCTTAGGTGTAAAACCACAGCTCATATGATTGAGAATGATTTTATTAGGATTACCTAGAAAGATTAGGAATAGCGTAGAATTTGGTAGATAGCTTAGGAGCAGGGGCGGATCCAGCCCAATATTTAGTATGGGGCACTAGTGTAATAAAAACTAAACATGAAGGGCATATAAATAAATTTAATACTAATTATTAAAGGAAAAAAAAATTTAGTGTGGGGCACGTGCCACCATTTCTACAACGTGCGTCCGCCCCTGCTTAGGAGTAGGAGATATAAGTAGACGTTCTTACTTTGTCATTATCTCATCTATTAAGAGCATCCACATCGGTAGTGTCTCAGCAGATTTTTTATGATTTAAATAATAGAAAATAATAAAAAAGTAGGAAAGAGAATGAGATAAGTTTCTCTGCACAGAAACTCTGAGATACCCATTTCACATATGACTTTATTTTGATTGGCCAATATTATTAATTATCATTTAAAATATAAATAAATAATTAAAATGATTAAAATCTATATATATAATGGGAGAGTTATCTCTCCATCTAGGGTGTCCACATCATCATCCAAGTCATCCTATTTTAATTTTTTGTAGGCTCCACAAATGTATTTATTAAAACAAAAATAATTAAACTGTAATTAAATCACACATTTTGTAATTTATATTATTATATTTCATTAAACAAAAACAAAAATTTACAAAAGAACAAATTAAATATTAAAAAACGAAAAAATAAATTATAACACAAAATATGAACTTCTATTTAAAGCGGACTGTTTAGCCCGTTCTTCTAGACTTTTATTTTCTGAAGTTACTTTTGTAGACTCTTCTCCTTCTAGTTGGGCAACCAATCAGGGAGTTATTTATTAACTAATGTGTGGTTGACAAAAAAAAAACACAAAAGATGAACTTTTTGTATAGAGACTATATTAAATATTTATTTGACAAAAAAAAAGACTATATTAAATATAAAATTAGATAATTGTATCTTAACATATAATGAGTAAATATTCCTAAATGAATAGAGATATGAAAAAAGAACTTATCATATATTTTAATGTGAAAAAATCATTTTTAAGAGTTACAATTATTTAGTATAATAAAGAAAAATAAGACATAAAAATATACTAAATTTAAAGGTTTTTACTGAACATAAAAATTAATTCATTTCTGAAATACACATTTAAAATTATAAATATTAAAAATATATTTTTAATGTTAAAGTATCAATTCATGATATTGATTAAAAATAAGAAGGATTGAGTACATATTATTATTTATAATTATAATATAATATAATAGTTACATTAATAAAAAGTGGTGGATTTTTTTAAAAATCAAATGAATACCTAAAAAAAGAAAAACTATATATTAATCAGTGTTTATGAAATTTTAACATAGATCGAAAAAATTTAAGGTGATTTTAACACAGTGTAATAATAATATTTGCAAATGCTATTTAGAAATTAGAATAGTAATGGTATATTGAAGAGATTTTAATTAGAAGTACAAACTAAGGATAAAAAAATGTATTTTAAAATTGAAATGATTTATATGAGTTCGTAAGTTACAAATTTTACGAAAATAAATATTAAGAATCTTATATAGAATCATAATATACATCAAAGTATATATGTTAATTTGTTTTTTGTATTTTTCAAATGGTCAAGATAAAGTGCAAAATTTGATGTTGAAATACGATGTTTGTGAATAGGAATGAGTCTATATATGAGATTTGTTGTCTGTAAAGCAATTTTACATGCACCAAACATGGTAAAAAAAACTTTATGACAAATATCTTCCACGATTTTCTAATGTTCACTTTAATAAAAAGATCATGCAACTTATAAAACAAAATTGGAGTATTGAGAGATATGAATGAGAAAATATATACGATCTATCTTGAGAACTACTTCATAGTCGAGTATATTATATGTGCGCTAATATAAGGTGAAAATAGAGTAGATGTCGGGAGACGACGAGTGAATCATAGAAGATAACAGAAAAATTGTAGTGAAAGGTGTGAAAAAATATTTACTACTGTTAAAAGATAATGAAAATAAGTAAAGTAAAATCTTTTAAAATTCAAATAATTCAATGATTTTCATTGATAAAAAAATTTAAATTAAAATCCCGCGCAAAGCGCGAGTACATAATCTAGTATTATTAATGAGAAACTAGAAAGGTGTCTGAGCGTTGGAAATGCTCTAACACCTTCTAAAGTGAGAAATCTTGAATAACGTCCACACATGTTTAGGAATACAATTAACCCTTGTTAAAAATTTATATTTACTGTAGTGCCATTTTCATCTAAATTTAGCAATGAAAAAACTTATATAAGACAGAAATAAAACTTTACTGTTTTACTGTAATGCCATTCTCTCTTTCACTGCAGAGTGCAGAGAAAACCAATAGCGCGCGAATGTTGCATCAGTTGCATTTAGAGCCAGATCTTAGAGCATTAATTTGAATAAAAAATATATCCATTAATTAGAGCCTTCATTATCTTCGTCTACATATATACACTAATTAAATGCATACATGAACTTTGACAAAAAAAAAATATACCATACATGAATACAAATTGTTATGTTAATGTAGTTACGAGTCAAAATAAAATATAAATTAACGGAACGAAGTTACACAGATTAATTAATTTAATATTAATACATGATTTTGATCTGTAAAGTTGTAAATAATAATAATACATAACGCCTAAAAAATACAAATACACAAACAAATGATGAAGTATAATGTGAAACTTGAGTACCAAGAAACGTAATACGAGAAAAAAAAAACTCGAGAAAAGCGAGAAATAGAGAGCGAGAGAGACTTAAATCAATTTCAACTCAAAGTTAGAGAGACGTTTAAGAACTGCCCATAATAACAAACAACGGCCTTTTGCTTCTCACGTGAAGATTTCAAGAACCAAGATCAAGAAGATCTCTCTCCTTTTCTCTTGCCTCTGTCTATATATCTTCATTTCTCTCTTTCTTCGTCTGTTTCTTTCTCTGTCTTCACTTTTACTCTCTCGCTTCTTCTACTTCATCTCTCTTCGTCTCTTTGAATTTCGTCACCGTTTCCGCCGCAAGAAAACCGTGACTCACCCTCAACCGTGACGTGCGTGATCCACCTTCGTCTTTCTCAATGGTGCTTACTCTTCTTCTTCTTCTTCTTCTTCTCAAATCGCCATTAGCGTCGTGTCTTCACATTCTTCAACCACGATTCACCATTGATTCTCTATCTCTCTTATCTTTTTGCTTTTTTGCAGGAAATCGAACTAGCCGTAACTCCTCCCGTCGCACAGCAACCGCAACCCGTAACTCCTCCCGCCGCACAGCAACCGCAACCCGTAATTCCTCCCGCCGCACAGCAACCGCAACAGCAACAACAAACACGATCCGGAAGATTCTTCCGATGCCTCTTCACTTGTATCTTCTACACGCAACTAACCCTAATCTCGATCTTTGTGATCCTTCTCACGCTACGAGGTCTCGTCTGCACCAAATCACCAAACTTCCATCCCAAGAAATGGTACACTCCTCTGTTATCCTCTGTTGCTGTCTCCGGAATCCTCTCTGTAGCCTGGAATTGCTTCTTCGTCTGCAACAAACGAGCAACAGTCAAAGCCACGTTCTGGTTCTCACCGTTACTCACAATCTCCGTGGGGCTCTTCCTAATTCTCTACGACAAAACCAATCCCGTTGTTCTATTGATAGGTGCACTTCTTGTGGTCTATAGCATCGTTACTGAATGTTATGGCGGGCTTTACGTCAGGAACAAGTATGAATTCACCTTCAAGATGATGTCAATCGCCACAGGGATGTTACCAGCAAGAACCAGAGCAATAGCAATTGTATCAGTGATCATAAGCGTCTTTTACTCTGGTTTCTTGGTTGCTGGAATCGGTGGAGCTACTGCTACAAGAACACGTCTTGATATTCTTTTCATCTCTATCCTCGTGATAAGCCTTGCCTGGACAATGCAGGTTCTCAAAAACGTACAAGAAGTCGCGATTTCGAAAGCTACTTATGTATACTTTAGGCGTGATGAGGTCATGAATGCATGTACTGCTCTTGGTGTCACTCTGAAAAAACAGCTCGGGAGTGTTTGTATTGCTTCAACACTTGTTCCACTTATTGTACTCTTTAGGGGAACGACGCGGTGTTGTAATCTGACTGGCAGGTGTGACGACGATCAGGAGATGTATGAAAGTACCCGAGGCTGCAATTGGATTGCCAATCATATCATTTTGGGTGGAAATAGATATGGATTTGTTCACGTGGGAGCTTATAACAAAGGGTTTAAGAAAGCGTCTAGTGATACCTGGAGGAGGTTTAGAACAGTCGCTGGATTTGAGCAGTTGATTGATTTTGACATCACAAGCTCCATCTGTTTCTCTAGCGCCATGGGAATTGGTGCAGTCTCTGCATTGACTGCAGGAATATGGGAGCTTCTGATTGATAGGGATCACTACTTTGAACTGACTATCTACGCTTTCATCATCGGATACTTTGTGGTAAGATCTTATTATCAAAATGTAGGAAGAGAATCAAAAATGGTTGTACTGTGTAAAATCTTATGTACCTGTTTTTGTTGGTGTGTTTCTCAGGGGAGAGTTTCATCTGCGTGGCTACAAGCTTGTGTGATGGGTTACTATGTAGCTTATTCTGAGGATCCACAGAACGATAGGTTTGATGACACGATTCCACAACGTATTGTGCGACAAAATATCGAAAAGGCACAAAGAGAAGGTGAGAATAGAGTGCGGGAAGATGAGGATGAGGAGATCACACACGTGTCACACGTATTGTAGAGAGCTCACATACGGATGGTATCCACTTAGTTCAGAAAAAAAATACTTTGGTTTCTTTTTTTTTCACTTTTCACTTAGACTTTAAAGCTAGACTAAAGATTGGAGATTGTTTAGTAGTTTCATATTGCAAACTGCAGCTATAGAAGGAAATGTACATACAAAGTGAGACGAGAATGATTCAGTTCTGATCCTTTCCCTGCTTTATATTCTTGCTCTTTGATCCGTTGTCTGTATCTGATTGCATAAATAGTGGAAAGAGCAGTAAAAGAGAATTATGGTTTAGTCACAGCCACTTAGGAAACCATTTTATATAAGAACGGAAAATGAATGGACTCTGTTACAAGATTGTAAATGTTTCAGCTAGAGATTACATCAGTACAGGAACACATATCTATCTATATATGGAACTCAAAAATGTAGGATTTTGATTTTACAATAAGATCAGAGAGAAAGGGTACAGCGTATAAAAGTGGGGAATAGGTAAAACAGAACTATGACTGGAAAACAAGCGACTCTCGGAGTCATTAGTGTCCTACGTGACCACGCCCGCCACAACTTTTGCACATAATGTTACCAGTTCCACCACAACCTAAAACAGTAGCAACAAATGGTTAAAGATGAAGATAATGTAAATTGCATAGAACAAGTAGAATATGTAGGGTAAGAGGCTGACCTAAGCAACGGACTTTAACAATGATGCCTTGGCTCTCCATAATTGAGTCTACGTATAGACCAGTTCCAGAACAAGTTGCACAAAGCAATGCACCTTTAGCTTCACAACAAGTGCAACGCCGATTATCACCAATCTCTCTCTCTGACATGGATAATCCTACTGGCTCCTCTATTATTTCCTCTGGTATTGGTTTATCATAACAGAACATTGACTCAAGACTGCTTCTTTGCTTATGCAGGTCTCTTTTTAAACATGACTCAGCCTATGAATTCAAAGAATTTCCTCAACTTAGCAAATAATGTTTTATCCCAATCAGAAGAAACAGACACCCTAATGTATAAATAATGTTTCCCGAAAAGTCCAAACATCGAAAACAAATACCGAGTTGTGGAACATCATACTCAACCAAGCAACATTAAACTTTTTCCATGATTTGGAAGTCATAGCATCAGAATATATCGGTCATTACGCATAGTTACCAACGGTAACAAAGCATTATCATCATCATCATCATGAGACAAGTCTGTGAACAAGTACACATGAATGGGGAAAATAGCTCAACTTTTGCAGAAAAAGTTTCAATTTTTCTACAACTTAAGCAACACTACAAACTAACAAGATTTGGAGTTTTGGGAGCAACAAAAAAATGCTATATACTCATACTTACTAATGCTAGTTCTCATAACCATCATGAAACAAGTCAGGACAAGTACATTTGTATGATTCAGATTTCAATGGAGAAGCTTGCTTTAATTTCAGATACAGAACATTCGAATAACAAGTCAAATCACAGAATAACAACACTGATACACTTAACTAATTTCGTAACCATCCATATGAAATAAACAAAAATCCAGCTGAAAAAGGGGACAAAATCAAAGCAGAGGAGAAAGTGGAAAAGAGATTTAACCTTGATAGATGAACAAGGAGGAAGAGAGCAAAATCTTACGCGGGAACCGAATCCAAGAGAAGGAATCACATGTCCGCCAACAGAACTCGATTTAACCGAAAATGTAGCCGGAAAACCAAAATCTAAAGCGTAATTCATTGTCGGCTACACGGAAATTGTGAAATTGAGACGAAACTACTAAAGATATGAAAAATTCGAAATCGAAAAGAGATGAAGAAGGTACAGGTGATAACTTTGGAGGGATCGCCCGTTCAGAGGTCTAGTAGTTCGTGGAGGTCCCATAACCGGACCATACCGGTATGATATCCGGTTATCTAAATCGAGCCCATAAACATCGAAAGGATGGGGACGTGACAGTAATCAATAAATTTGAATTGGACAATGGATCCATTAAAAGAATATGGGCCGACTTTAACATGACAAGCTTTTAGCATATGAATATGCCCATCATCAATTATTTTGGAGACATCTTTTTGGAGTCAGCCTCTTGTCTAATGGGGACGTCGGCTTTAAGTGTTCACTTTTAACTTTTAAGATATTTCATCTCCAATTAAAAGATTTTATTTTCGGACAATAGTCTACAACTTTATATGTCAAGGCATAAGTTAGGAAACATATCTTTGGAAGTGTAAACTAACAATAGGTGAATCTGTTAAAAGTTTAAATGATAGACAATTCAACTATTTAGATCAATACTCCATGAGTAATCGAAGGTTTTATATCGAGTACAATAATTAAATAAGTAAAGATCAAATCTCTCCGTCGAAAGGGAGCAACCCCAACGGTAAAGAAACCCAATTACAGTTTTTAGTAATAAAGTAATAGTATTTTAGATATAATTTAGTTTTATATTTAAATTTTAATTTTAAATAAAAACTGGACCACTAAATGAATAACATGTGTAGAGATAGGTTTTTATGCGTACCTTGTTTTAGAAACGTTGCTTTGTCTCTCTCTTCTTCTTTTATTTTTTTTATTTGTTTAATAGCTTAGGTACTCTTAAGAAACCACCATTGTGGATGGTCTTACGTGTTGATTCTTGTGTTAATGGGATCGCTTCTAGTTCTACTCACTTAGCTCTCAAGCAATGAATTACATCACAAAATAAATGCAAACAAAAAAAAACGCGTTTGAAGACCGCGTTGCTCTAAACACTTGGTACTTTTTACTATTTGCAATTCACACTCATAAGTCCCCTAATCTTTTTATGACTAACAAAAAAAAAAAGTCCCCTAATCTATGATATTATGTTCGATTTTATTTGAAATTCCCTAAATATATTATCCTAAACTATCCTAAATCATAATCCCTCGACCGACATACTTGTTGTAGTAATAAGTTTTTTTTTTTTCAGTCGACATCATTATACTATTATCTTTGTGTCACTGTGGGAGTATACTATTAATTTCCTTGTTAACTTTATCTTTGCCACACTACTTTCCTTTATATTAACTTTTTCTACTTGTATCTTTCTGTCTTTTTTTTTTGGCAACTTTCTCTTTATGATCGTGGGTGTCTCGTCTCAATCTATTTGAAATTTTTATATCGATGTATATTTATTTCTTAAAATACGTTTGAATTAAGATGTTTCAGCTTATATGCATCCACAAAAGGAAATTATTTTGAGCTCATAGAAAGCCATTATTCTTCTTAATTCACATTTTCAAGTTATCCCTTATGTGAATTGGAAGTAACAGGCGGTGGTTTAAGCTCAATTATCAATAACTATTTTTTAAAAATCAAGAAACATTTCACAATTAATAAAATAAGAAAAACAAATTGTTGTATACTACTATCTAACATTAAAATATCAAAATTACTGTTATAGATTAGAGTTTTACTTGTTGGAATAAAAAAACATTAATTTAGCACTGACTACATCCTTTTAATTATGCTGTGATCGATGAATGGATGACAAAAAAAAAATACATCCTTTTAATTAGTTTCTTATTTCTAAGCTAATGTTAAGCTAATGTTAAACCGGTTATTGATTACGTACCAAACCGGAATATTTCTGTTTTGTTTTTTTTTTCATAGTTAGTGGCTTTAGAGCATGATTAACCGGAGTATATTAGGGTGATCTTAGGAAAATCTTAGGTATAAAAGTGATTAAATTTAATGCATTTTCTCCTTTTACACTAAGGACCGTTCCTTAGTTAAGGAACAAAGTAAGCCTTAAGAAACGCCCACGTGGCGCGTTGTGAATGGGTAATCCAAGAAATATATTAAGACAAAAAAACACACACACGTTTTATTTTTCTTCTGTTTTCTCTCTCTCTCGCGAAAACGGAGAAATCGGAACCGAAGAAGGTTGCCGTAAAGTCGACCCAAATCGGAGTAATCGGCTCTGTTTTCTACCTCTGGCCGTCGGTGGTTGTCGAGGGATCTCTCTGTTAACATAATCGGCGAATCGGGGCTGACGAAATCGGGGTTAAATTCACGAGACTGTCGATTTTTGATTCGAAATCGGTGAGAATCTGTTTGTCAAGGTAGGAATTGATCTCTGTTTGTGTTAATTTATGTGATTTTTGCTTTTTAAAATTAGGGTTCGTCGGAAATTTCGCTGTCTTGATTGCTTTTAGATGTTTATGTGATTGTTCTTGTTTTTGTATAAAAGGCAAACAAGGTACATATTAGCTTCTGATCTCACTCCTCTCAAGGTACATAAAATGATCTCTGTTTTGTATTGTGAATTTAGATTTAGCTTAGTCATATTTGATGAAAGAAATTGCATGCTTTGTGTTGGGTTGTCATAAATGCTTGTGTATTATGACAGATTTGATGAAAGTAAACGTCTCTTCTTCTTTAGCTTATGTTTCAATTACTTTTGTTGTGTTTCAATATGTGTTAACAAAGTTAATGAAGTTTGTGTTTCTGTTTTTAAACTCTCTGTTTCAATATATATTTCTGTTTCTAACTTCGTTTACTCTGTGTAGGTTCACGTGAAACCACAAGTTATCAAGATGCTTTGTTCAAGATGCTTTAAACCACAAGTCATCAAAGATGCTTTGTTTCACGGGGCTGTGTTTGTTCAAAAAGTCTTTGTTAGCAACATTGCCTATAAATATCAACTTGTAGTATCACATTGAATTATCTCGTCTTCTTTTTTTTTTTGCTTACAAAGTCACAACCAAAAAACATCCAAATGTTATACCAAATCTAAGTTTAAAACATTTGTGCTTTATGTTATTTATGTTATAAATTGTATCTCATGTATGTTTTAATTTTTTTAATTTGCAACAATTATTAAATGTTCTATATTTATAAATTTAATTTTTATATTAATATTTTTTTTCTAAAAACCACATGTTAAGAGCCTACCATTAATCACACAAAAATCTTAACTCAAAAATACTATCTCTTAACAATCACTTTTACAAATAAATTACTTAAATATTGCTAAGAATTATTTCTAAGAGACCACCTATAATCATGCTCTTAGGAATCAGCACTAAAAAATTGCTGGGTCAGCTCCTTGTATTATTATTTAATTTGTGGAAAAAGCTTCTAAATTTATTACGTATCCTTTCGCTAACCATCCTCCCTCGTCTTCCTAAACTTCGAATACGTAATGGAAAGAGAAAATGACGCAAACATCATCGTGAAGCCGACACATAAGCCATTTCCAAAACCCAAATCACCCTAACCCCAAAACGGCAATGACAAAGTGACAAACTTTTTTCGTATTCTTTATAAAAAATAAATATTCTCAATCCTCTGTTTTTGGTTTCTGTCGTTTGTCTTGTTAAAGTGTTTGTGTGTTTGTGGGTGTTTTCTTCGCTTAGTCTCCTTTAAAGCTTCGATTCGAAATTCGATCCCTTTTTGCTTTTTCTTCTTCTTCTTCTTCTTCTTCCATATATTAAAAAAGGTCAGTGCTTTATCTTTCTCTTTCCGCGTAGAGTTCGTGTTTATCTAATCTGTTTCTTCATGATCTGTTCTTATGGAGAAAACCCATTAATAGATTCTCAACAATAAACCCAAATTTCTTCTTTTTCAATTTTACTCTCTGATAAAAATTCAAACTTTATCTGTTTCTTCGTTTGCTCTGTTCTGATTTGGTTCTTTTCGTTTTTGTTGAGTTTCCAGGTTTTACCTGATTGATGGGCTTTTCATTTTCTTCAAACCGTTTTGGTTACTTGACAATCACATTCCTTCTCGTCATCTCTTGTCTTCTGTTGGGTTTCTTCACGAATCCTGTTGATTCAAGTGCCCTAAGACCTAAATCCGAGCATGATTGTAGTGCCCTGAAGCACTTTCATGACTACAAATCAAAGTGTGCTTACCTCAAATCAATTGATCCATGTGCTAGTCAAGGTTTCTTCGATTACCTCTCTTTCCTCTATTGTAATTTCGAAGGTTTCCCAATTTTGGGTCAGTTTCTTCTATTCCTCTGGCTGCTTCTCTTGTTCTATCTACTGGGTCACACAGCCTCTGAATATTTCTGTTCATCTCTTGAAAGTCTCTCAAAGTTGCTTAATTTGTCACCAACTGTTGCTGGAGTGACTCTTTTATCGCTTGGTAATGGTGCTCCTGATTTGTTTGCAAGTTTGGTCTCTTTCATGGGAGAATCAAAGGGTACTTACGATGTTGGTCTCAACACTGTTGTTGGAGGTTCTGGTTTTGTTACCTGTGTTGTTGTTGGGATCATTAGCATTTCGTTGCATAGCAGACGTGTGAGGATTGAGAGAGCTGCTTTTATAAGAGACATTTGCTTCTTCTGTGCTGCGATTGGTTCTTTGGCCTTGATTTTGGTCTATGGAAAGATCAATTTTTGGGGTGCTCTTGCGTTTTGTTCATTGTATGCTGTCTATGTTGCCTTTGTGTATCTCTCTTGGAGATTTGGTGGAGATCAAGGTGCTGAATCTGATCTCGAGTCAATCCATAAGCGTGGTAGTCTTAGTGAACCAATCTTGCAGAGAGACGGTCTTGAGGAGATTGAAGATGGTGTTGTTAATGGAGAGCATCAGATTGTTGATGATGATGATCATCACCAGAGATATTATTACTGGAAAAGATTGGTCCTTTGGGTTATCACTCTGCCTCTCAACTTGCCAAGGATATTGACTATTCCTGTTGTGAGTGAAGCCAAATGGTCTAAACCATTAGCTGTTGCCTCGGTCACATTTGCTCCAGTTCTCTTGTCGTTTCTATGGAATTGGAAGCGGCAACCGACGAGTTTTGAGGCGGGAATTGTTTATCTAATCGGGTGTTTGATCGGTATAGCTCTTGGTTTCATTGCAGGAGCCACTACGAAGAAATCAACCCCACCAAAGAAATGGTTATTACCTTGGTTAGCAGGAGGGTTTGTTATGAGCATGACATGGAGTTACATATCAGCACAAGAGCTAGTCGCGCTTTTGACCTCACTAGGATACATTTTTGGGGTAAGCCCTTCAATCTTAGGCCTAACGGTCCTCGCTTGGGGAAACTCAATCGGAGATCTAATAACCAACGTGACCATGGCACTGCACGATGGGAACGAAGGAGCTCAAGTGGCTGTATCGGGATGTTACGCCGGTCCAATCTTCAATACATTGTTCGCACTCGGGATATCGCTTGTGGGATGCGCATGGGAGGCTTATCCGTCGAGCATTGTGATTAAGACAGATCCTCGTTTGTTGGAGAGTCTTGGGTTTCTGGTCGTAGGACTGGTTTGGTCGTTCTTGGTTCTGTTTAGTAACCGTATGAGGCTTGGTGGTGTGATGGGCATAGGGCTTTTGGTCATATACTTGGCTTCGTTGTCTCTAAGAATTATGCAAACCGTTGGAGATGCTCACTAACTTTGATTTCAACTCATAGTCGTTTTACATAATATGGGTTTGTATAATCTTCTTCAAGTAAAAGGAATCGATTTTGTAATGTATATAGATATATGTATAACTTTATGTAGATTGTAACGTAGATTTTTCATCGTATAATATATGACAATTTCGGTTTCGTGGAGGAAATTATACAAAACTACTGTATGTAAGTGTATGATTTGCAATCATTTATACAAGTTAAAACAAGAAAAACAAAAATGTGGTTTAGCAAAACTCCAATATTGATCTTGGAGATTAATAGTTTCAAATTCAATGATATCGCAACATAGCTTATAATAAACTTTAGAGTTATGGAATTCAAATTGAGTAGCTAGAATTTTAGTAGGTGTCAGATTCTCGACGAGTCAACAATTTCTGCTCATACATACGCATAAATGATCTCATATAGATAATGTAAAAAAAAAAAAAAAAACTATGAATTGTTAATTTTGTTTTGCCATCCATTTATTTATTTTCCACAAGGGAATTACTATAGTTTATTTAGTTCCCAGTGTTGTGGGAGTTGTTTGAAGCGACAACGCTTGTCTCTTTTTGCCAATTTGCATTCAAACTCAAGATAAGATTTGTTTTTTTTTTCCTTTTTTTTTTCTTCTCTATTACTGGTATTGTTTATTCTATTATTGTTTTCATCCTTATCTCATCATGACTCGTGTGCATAATAATTTGGCACATTTTTCTTGTTTGTCTGCAATTTGATTCCTTGGAATTAGGATAACTCCAATTTTGTTGGCCTTTTTCTAATAATTCAAAATGCAATGGGACACTTAGCAACGTTCCTTACCACAAAATAACTGATTAGGGATTTTACATTTCGGAGAAATCTGGCCATATCTGCTACATTCCGGTTAATTTCACCTAATTGAAACCTTTTTTTTTAAATCAGTCTATTTTTTCGAAATTTGGAATATTAATGGTTGAGCCAAACCCACAAAACAACCAAACAATTACACTACATTATAAAACATCAAAATCTAATTAATGAATTAGAAGATCATAAAGCGACTCATTGGAGTGAACTTATAATGCTTAATTCACAAAGCAATCATTTTGTTGAGCTATCAGTTGAGACTAGGCGTGAAAGTTAGTTAAACTTTATGACTAGACAATCTTCAAATGTTTAAGAATCTTGATCGATAAGTTTATAACTTCAAAAAATAATTGATTAAGAAGATAAGATTCATGTAAATAACATAATGAACAATTACTGAGAATTCCAATTAGACTGGTAAGAGCATATGCAAGGGGGGAACACTTGGTGTGTTCTTAAAGGTTTTAAAATAATAAAAATGTTGAATAGTGGATACAACTGTTCTTAAAATTATAAAAACTGTTCTTTAGGAAGAACAGTTTGCAGGATAAGTTAGAACTGTTCTACCACTGTTCACTTTATTTCCTATTTTTAAATCCTAAGAACACACTCAAAAGTTCCCCCTTGCATATGGTCTAACATAATTTTAGTATTAGTGTGATGTTATATATACCAATCCATATACAATGAACCTAGAACAACAATCCAAAGCTTTTTTAAATTTTAGTGAGGTACTAAGTGAGTTTGACAGAAAATGAGTGTTCAGCAACAAACAAAATTAGCCATCCCTCTCCATAGTATTCAAACTATGCACAAAGGTTCTTTTCATTTAAGGAATAAATTAAGACCCACAAATTTGACCTATTTGCAATTTTTTTCTTTAAGAAATAACTATTATTACAAAAACAACCCAAACAAAATTTAAAAAATTTACATTACTATAAAATTCACCGGTCGATATCAAGGACTCCAAAAACTCTAGCCAATCTCAAAGACAAGAAACAGAGGTAAATAGCGAGTAAGCCCCCACCGACAAGCTTATCAAGTCTCATCTTCTTCTTTGGCATTATCACAAGTGCCCAAAGCAAGCCTACCATTAAGAACCCTAGTGTCTCAAGCAACGAATTGTCACTAGGAATGATGTAGACCCCGGGGTATTCGGCCAACGAGGAGATGACAAGTGGTACACCTAGTCCAATCACCGTGTTGAATAACGGACCTGCGTAGCACCCGGAAAGGGCTATCTGAGCACCGTCGTTGCCTCCGTGAAACGCCACGGTCACATTTGCGATAAGATCGCCTAAGGAATTGCCCCAAGCTAGGACGGTTAGTCCTAGCACGGAGGGGCTTATACCAAAGATATTACCTAAGGATATTAACAATGAGACTAGCTCTTGTGCTATCATGTATGTCCATGTCACACTCATCGTGAAGCCTCCTAGAAGCCAAACTAATGAGAATTTCTTCGGCGGATGCGATTTTTCTGTCGTCAAGTAAGCTAAGATACCGAGGATTAGCCCGATAGATCCGGATATTATGTACAAGATTAGGTTTCTTTGGGATCCGCTGTAATGAGAACAGTAAAGTTCGGTTAGTAGAACAGGCGCGATGGCCGTGGAAACCACAGCGCAAGGCTTTGACCATTTTTCTTCGCGAACGACGGGAATTGTGAGCCGCCTGGGGAGATATAAAGGTAGTCCTATGATGCTCACTAGCACCGAGAAGCAAGATCGGTTCCTTTTTGGAGACTCTTCAAACACAATCTTGAATTCTTGAGATGTTTTCTCTGGCAAAACCAGCTTCTCCTCTGTTATATAGCCTAGCAACGGGACGCCCATCTCGGCTAAATCCTCTCTGCTACGAAGATTCTGATCGGACATACGTTTCTTGCGGTCAAAGAAATGAGAAACCGATAAGAACCCTACATAGAGGAGATAAATGGAGAGGTAACAGAGAGCGACCCAAATGGTTACTTTGCCTATGAAGATGATCAAACCGAGACAGCAAAGAGCGACCAGAAGAAAAACCACGTCGCGGATAAAGCTGTTTCTGTCGATAGAGACATCTCTAGATCCAATCAACACACAAATCGTCCCGACAACGAAGCTTGAGACGAAGAACGCACCACCTAAAATAGAGTTGAGCCCGAAATCGCCATTATTCGATCTAGTGAAGGAGACAACACTTGAGAATAAATCAGGTGCACCGTTACCCAGAGAAAGAAGCGTGACTCCAGCCATTGTAGGAGACAGCTTCAATACCTTAGATAAGCTGTCTAAAGAAGGACAGAAGTAACTCGCGGCCGTGTCTCCGAGCAAGTAGAACAGAACAAACAACCAGATGGATAAAACTAGATGGCCCAAAACAGGGGATTGTCCGAAGATGCAGAAGAAAATCTTGAGATAGTCTATGTAACCTTGTGGGCCACATTTTGATTGAGATCTAATGTAAGAACACTTGGAACGGTGGTCGTCAAGGCTGGCGAGTCCTCCGCTGCAGCTGTCAGTGTCACCGCCGGCGAGAGAATTTAAGGTTTGGATGGATCCGGAGGGAGAAGGATTTTGTGAAGCGAAATGGAGATAGATGAGGAAGATGAAGAAGATGTTGATGAGGAGAGAAAGAGAACGAGAGCTGAGACGTGAGGAGAAGAGACTTGCCATTCAAGGAAGCAAATTGGTAGGAAGTGGGAACAATAATGAGGTGTGTTAGGTTTTCTGATATAATAATGAGAAAAATTGTAACTTTTTTTTTTTTGAATTTTTGAATTGTTAATATTTCGGAAAATATAAGATTCCTTTTTTTTTTCATGCGGATGTGGTAGGGGAAACTATTGTCTTTTTATGCGAAATATTATTAAGTGGGGGAGGTTACATTCAATTATTCACACAAGGAAGAAAAATCGAAGTTGATAAAGTGTTTTAATAGAACTCTTTATCTACTAGTATTGGTTTTTACGAGATATTCATGTACTACAATTTGTATGTAGTGTTTTTATTTTTCTATGGTCCAACTTGTAGTCCAATTTTCTAGTGTGATTGTCGCGAGGCATGCAAATCACACCTGTCAGTATATTTGTGACAATAACAATATATAAGGAGTTTTGAGGATTAATGTAGTTCAATTTTTTTAAAAAAATCTGGATATATTTTCTTATAATTTTCTACGGCCATCAAAATATGGACATTGCCTAACGTTTTAGGCTAAAAAGAAATTGATTTTATTATATATCAGTTATCAAAAAAAGACATGTGATTGATAAAACTAGGGCTCGAAAAATTAAAAACGGAGAAAACTCCAAACTTAGAGGTCGATTGATATGATAAATAAGTATTTTGGCAGAGTAGACCACTTTGCAACGCAATCCCAACCGATCACGACTTTTCAAACATAATCATATCCACATTCTTATGATTTTCTTGTATAGTATATTTTATATTGCATCGTCAAAGAATAAACATATGACAATTTAATAAATGATGCAAACAAAAAGATCATATTAATTAATTTGAAAATTTTTGGACCGCCGGCTTTTTTTTTTTTTTTTTTTTTTTGTGAGAAACCGCCGGCTTCTTTGTAATATTTG
The DNA here is from genome assembly GCA_905216605.1 of Arabidopsis arenosa. Classification (NCBI taxonomy): domain Eukaryota; kingdom Viridiplantae; phylum Streptophyta; class Magnoliopsida; order Brassicales; family Brassicaceae; genus Arabidopsis; species Arabidopsis arenosa. The sequence continues at coordinate 6,617,937 of LR999456.1, forward strand.
AGATGGTTGAAAATACATTATTATTATTAATTAACAAAAAAAAGAAAAAAATACGTTATTAGTCTATTTTCCATATTCGTGAAAATTAGTTATTCATTTTGTATTTTTAGCAGTTATGTCATTTACTCTATATTGACACAACGATCATTTGTAGTCAGATGAATAGTTATGCAACGTAACTGATATTTTTCGTCTTTCTATTCAAAATTGTTCTCATTTTTAATATGAAAATATTATAGTTTTCTCTAATTAAAATAATAATCATTTTTTTCTAAAAAAAAGTTTGTTTTATATCTTTAAAATTTTGTAGATAATATTTCCAACCAAGATCAGTTTCTTTTAATTTAGGTCCGAAATAAAAATATTGATAAATAAAAAAGAATCCAAAGATTCCTGGTATATTCATCTAGCTGGCATGGGCAGTGCAGTACAAAATATAAACTCTAATTCCAAGAAAATAAAATAACGCAATAATGCAAAGAGACGAGAGCATTCGATTCATATGGTTCTCTTCTCGATGTACCAAAGATTACCCCAAAAAAACAAACAATCACATGACTAGAACTGGCTCAAATTAGGCCTTTATACAAGACACTTACCTGTAAATAGACTAATATTTGCTTATTAAACTATATTGTAAATTATTTTGTGTATAAACTATTAACTAATATACATGGCTGATGGCTTCTTACTTAAAACAAAAATGATTAAATTTTCTTTTTCTCGTTTTCATGATTTTATAATTATAATGATTGAAATTTATTGATATATAAGTGGGTTTAGAAAAAAAAATCAGATAAGTTTCTCGCGGTTATAATTTCAACGGTACTAAGATAAGGATAAGGTTTGCAAAACTTATACTAATGCAACAATGGGTACCATAGGTTTTTTTTTTTGATCAAACTGAAACTTGCATTAAAACCAGAGGTTTGTGATGCCTAATTTGATCTAACCAACAGAATCTCTTCGTACTAGTAATCGAGTGGCTGAGCTGTTGATATAGAGAGATACGTAGTACTATTATTGTAAATAAAGAAACCAAAGAATCAAATTTGTCGACAACAAAATAAGGGGTGATAATCCGATGCACGTGTATTTGTGAATGTATTGGATAGTGCAAGTCACGTAGAAGAAAGTAATCTCATTTTATGGCCATAATTTTAGCAAATGTTTTTGAGTCTACGTAAAGAAGAGTAATTTTCATGGCAATCGCAATTTCCGCTGTCAATTGATTATTTTGATAAAGAGATAAAGAAGTGGAGATCAATGTGAAATTGGTTAGGTTGGTTATAGTAGCTAGTTTGAAGCCTAATTTAGGCTTGTTATTGAATTAATACATAACCTTAAGTATTAGACAGGTTTTGGACAATTATATTTATTGGTCGCTTTGGCAGCATTGAAAAACCCTAAAAGCCACTAGAGTGAATGTACTAGAATGTCAGTTCATCTCGTGTAATGTTCGCTTAATTTTATTTTATGATAACATTCACATTTTTATATGTTTTTTTAGAAATTAAAACTTGATTTTTCTTTTCCCTTAAGTTCGATAACTAACACCACAAATTTAAGAAAATTCGAATGTACTAATTTAAAAGCATAGTTTTATTATAAATCCGAAAACTCAAACTACTAAAAAATGTATTTTAAATAAAGTATTAAAAGATGCAGAATCCTAAATAATGTATTTTATTCGAGGGACCTATCTCGTAGACTAGTAGCATTATTGGTTTAAGGTTAGATAAAACATCAAAATTACTTGCAAATACATCATATATGACATCTCTGCAAATATACATTTTTTAATCAGCTAGTCTATTCAGCTTGACTATTCTTCACTACATTTAATTAACGAATTAAATCTTCACCATACACTTAAAATGAGTTACATATGGGCTAAATCTTCACCATACACTTAAAATCATGTATACAAAAGCCCAATAGACACTTAAAATGCCCAATAAAAAGCCCATAGAAACGAAAACTTAGATATGTTCTTTTCTAATCCAAAGCAAGAGGCTCATACTCACTTCTCACTTGCACAAGATAAGGAAACAATGTCTGTGTCAGCGATCTTTGGTACCGGAATCGTCACCGTCGCTGCTTCTCCGGTTCTCCGCCAATTTCAAGTTCCGAAATTGGGTAATGGAGGAGGATTAGGGATGGTGATTGAGTGCTCGTCGAGGCCACAGAAGAAATCGACTGCGCATCACAGGAAGTCGAGGCCGAAGAAGACTCAGCCTTGGGACATTAAGAGAAAGCCTACTGTTTACGCTCCTCTTCCTCCTCTTCCGGCGGAATGGACTCCGTATACTCTGGCTTCTGACGACGGTGGTGCCGCTGTTGCTGCTTCTCCTGCCGGAGATTTGGTTTCAGGCGCTGCCTAGTTGGTATGAGTTATCTGGTGGTATGGTTGTAATCTAGTTTGAGAGCTTTTGTTGTTTCTGTTAATGTTTTTCAGTTTTCTGATGTTTGTTGTATGGTTTGTGTTTGATTGGTGAATGAATGGACCAAATTTGCGATTTTTAAAGCTTCAATCTTTTTCCTCTGCTTTTGGGTTTAAAGGTCTCAGCTTTATCTTTAAATTTTAGATTTGTGGTTTATCGATTGTGGAAAATGTAGCTCTCGTCATGGTTATCTATGTTGCTATATATGCCTGATTAAATTTCTGCAAGTACCAGTTGAAGTGGGGGATGAGAAGAGGTTTATTAGTGTTTGGCTACTTAAGCTTGGATATGAAAACCAAAGCACAATCATGGTATATGTTTTGTGGTGGTTGATGCTAGAGTTGTAGTCAAATGCTCTGTTTGGTGGCATAGAAATGGGAATGTAGCTTTTAAAGAGTACAGTCTAGTACCTCACTAGTGAGATTTTGAATTTTCCTTTACATTGTATTCAGGTGAAACTGCAAAGTGCAACACTTGGTCTTAACACTCTATTGTAGAGTTTTAAGCCAAGTGATCTAAAGTGTGTTTGTTGAAGAGTTTCAGCAAAAACATTGTTAGCAATGTTTTATATCAGTTATGGGTTGATCACTCTGATTCTTGAATCTATCTTGTCTTTTATATCGGTCTAGTCCAGGGGAAATCTAGAAAAACGATTTATCTTGCATCTATCGGGAGTCAATTCCAAGATCAACATCAATCGTTGTACATTATATAAGCCCGCAAAGCAGAGTAAATCCCGTTGAACCCATTAATCCCTGACACCCTAAAAGTCCTAGCCAAATCATCTGTAAGATGAGCAGAGAGAGAGATGCACAACGAAGATACCAATATAAAGAGTTCCAATGAATAGATAGTTTGAAAAAACAGAGGCAATCTGCAAGATCTTTTTGGGTTGAAGTCGATGACTTTAACACGAAAGAGTGGAACCAAAACCAATTTTTTGGGAAGAATGTGCTTCACCTGGGATGTTAGTGCCAGAACTTTCAATGTAGGTCTGCCACTGGCCCTTGGGAGATTCTTTTGCTTGATCCTTGAAACAACCATTAGCACTTAGAATTCCGTTGATTTTTGTTTTACCTTTGACTTCATCATTCCTTGGGAATGGAACTATGTTCTCTTCAGGTTCAAACACAAAACTGAAACCGGATTTCAAAACTTCAAACCTAGCTTCCCCGCCAGTAACAGTTGTCACACTAAACTCCAGTGATGCCTTGGTCGGAGCACATATACGAGGACCTTGGTCTTCAAGAACTTTTATGAAATCTAAGCAGTTGGTGTAGCCAATAAAGACATGATCTGACTCAACTGTTTCTTCTTGGTTGTCTTGTTCAATCAAACTTCCAACCTTCCAAGTAATGCTGGTGCAAGAGCTCTCTCCATTTTTTGGCTCACAAGAGAACTTGACTGTCAAGTTGGCATGATTTTGACAGTTTTGGAATGAGACAACAACACAAAGGGCTATCCCAGAAAGCCTATTGTGATTCCAATGAGGAGGTAACTCGAACTCCACCATAGATCCAATTGCGTCGTGAGAAAACCATGAAGGCATTTCACATCCCGGAAAGCTAGTGCAGAACAAAATCTCAGGAACACAACTCTGCAAAGTTATATAAAGGGGAAATACCATTAACCTCGGTTCCACTACACAAAAGGAAATTCTCAAAGGAGAGAAAGAGAGATACCTCATCACATCGTTTAAGCGCACCAGAAAGCAAATGACACTTCCTTTCAGCATATGCTACAATTTCCTCCTTTGCAGCTTGTTCCAATTCATTGCAGTTAGTAAAAATGAACGTGGAACTGATATGCTTCATCGGTATAGAACATACCAGTGGTTTTGCAACTGTCTTCAGTGAGCAACAACCATGTACGTTTAAACACTGAAGATTTGGTGGAAGCTGAGGAACATGTGTAAGATTCTTACAATACTTCAAATCAAGCCATTGAAGTTGAGAAAATTTATTGATGAGATCTGGAAGGTGGCTGATCTTTTCATTCTTGCTTAAGCATAAACGACGCACTGAGAGTATCTTTGGCATCTCTTTTATGGCTGTCTCATCCAGAAGCAAAATCTCTAAGCGGCTCATGTTTCCCCAAGTTTCTGGAAACTCATTGAGCTTTGAACAACCAGAGAGAATAACTTCTTCAAGAGCTTTCAGCTGACCAAGACTGTCAGGGAGCCTTTTCAGCTTCTTGCAGCTTTTCATGTTCAACAAGACAAGTCTTTGGATTCTCCCAATGTCACAAGGAAGTTCTTTTATTGCAGTGCCATCCAAGTATAAAACTTCTAGCTTATCTGAAATAACCTGAAAGGTTTTAAGTTTTGAGCAGTCACTGAGGATGAGAGTTTTCAAAGAGATTAACTTAATCTCTGAAAGAGACTCGAGACTTGTGCATCTTCTCAGGTTCAAGGAAACAAGACACTTCATGTTTTCCATATCGACATGCAACTCTTTCAATGCCGTGCAACCTTCAAGATTTAATTCTTGAAGATTTGGAGTCTTTCCTAACCCTGACAAAGTGTTCAACTTTTTTGAGTGATTTAAGTTGACCCATTTTAGTTTTGGTGCATCCTGAGACATGAAAAAAAAAAAGGAATAAGAAGGAGTAACTCATTATACAAAGAACTTCCAAAAACACTTCCAAAAACTTCTCAAGTTGATTTTTAGTCATTTCAAAGAAAAAAAATCAGCTGATGTGTTATTACACACCTTGTTATCTTCCCAAACTCGTTCAATCTCGCTATAAGGAAGCTTAAGGTCAACCAAATGATCCGGGTTGAAATCTTGTGGAACTTCTTTCAACGGGAATTTCAGCCAGTGGAGATATCGCACCTCGTTCAACGGTAGCTGGAGTCCCTCAGGGAAGTTTAATTTAATGTCACGTTCACATTCTTGAGGACAATGAGTGCTGTAGATTTTGAGATATCTTAAATCTCTCATCTTGGCAAAAGCATGGCTGTGGAAGCTCATTTTTCTTATTATGTCAGACAAGTCAAGGAATATAGATCTGACATGAGAAGCTCCCTGTTAACCAATTGCAAACAACAACACAAATTACAATTGGATTTTAGACAACCTTCACTAAACATGTAAATATAAAAATCAAGTATTACCTTTTGTTTTTTTAGCACATCAGTTATGGTGTGGTGGTGCCACAACCTATGTCGCCCATTTCCATCGATAGCAGTAGCTTCTCGACCAAGTTCCTTTGAGAGCATATACAATGTCTCATGCATCTCTACTTTGCCACCATATATATTAATCATGAACTTGTTCACGAGATCTTCTATTATACTCCAATGGTCATCTGAATCCAATAAATTCCTTACGTAATTCTCATCTAGCGACTTGAAGCACGCTATGTCAAGAAGCGTATCTTTCTGTTGTTGACTCAATCCATCATAACTCCCTCTCCAAACGTTGTGAAGCATCTTGCTAGTGCTTTGTCCTGGTGGACTTTTATGATGCTGATCCAATGCATTTAGTTTTAAGCTCCAGTGAGTCTCATCTTTTCCCAAAAGCTCCGCACCTAATATCTTGAGAGCTAGTGGATTTCCTTTTGTGTAGTGCACGAAATCTTTAGACAACTTCGAAAAATTTCCTAGCCTGAGGGTGTTGACTTCTTGATCTTCAAATGCATAATGGACAAAGTGTTGTAAGGCGTCTCTATCGCTTAATCGAGGGACCTCGTAAGTTTCATCGACCAAACTTTGTATCAATGACTTATCACTTGTTGCAATAACAATCTTGCTTCCCTGCTTAATCCAGTCGCGTTTGCCAAGAAGAGCATCGATTTGTTCCTTGCTAGTAACATTGTCAAGAACAACAAAGACTTTGGTTTTTAGTAGTTGATCTTTGTAAGCTTCATGTGCAGCTTGGAGGGTCTCAATGTTGGGATCGTTTACATTCAACAGACCATTTAAGAGTATAGTAGGCAAGTAGTGCAACCCGTCTGCCTTTGAAATTTCATGGATATCTGGGATTAACACGTGGCTCAAGAATCCATCCTTCAAGTTCTCGTACAGCTTCCTAGTGAGAGTTGTTTTACCTATGCCAGGCATACCAACCACACCAATGGTACGAGTTGTTTCCTTGAATCCAAGTTTTAACTTTTCTTCAAGTTGCTTAAGTCGGTGTTTGATTCCCCAAGGGCTTTCATGAATTTCCTGGTGTCTCTGGGGAGATAGTCCAACACACTCTGGAGGACTAAGAGAAGCCTGTGAAAGTCTTTTTAGCACTTGCTTAACCATCTTGACGACTTTCGTGATGAGTTCGTCCTCATCACTGCAAACAAAAGAGTGGCTATGAGATGATTCTAACTTAGTTTAGGAGATCTCAAGTAATTATAGAAGTTACCTTTTCTCATCCAACACGAAGCCCATCAATAGAGGAACAGATTTTAAAGCTTCCTTCCATTTGTTCTTCGTCTTCTTGTCAATAGACTTCACCAGCTCCCTGAACTTATCGCCAAACTGTCCCTTTAGTTCTTTAACAGTAGCAGGCTCCACCTTGTAGAAGATTGGAATCACCACAAGCTTGCTTTGCTCCATTCTTTCCTTCATCTTTGCAAGCTCCTTCAAACACCAATTTGACTCCGTATACTTTGGAGAGAATATAGCTAGCGCTATCCGCGAACCTTCTATTCTTTTGAGCAGAACATTCAATTCTTGGCCCATCTCTTCATCTGTGTCTATGAAGGCATTGATCGCATTTCTTTTTAAGCCCTTCTCAAGATGGCTGACGAAGTTGTAGCGCAGTTCAACTCCACGGAAGTTAATGAACACTTGTTCTTGGGGTGTATCAGCGTCTGTTTTTACCCTGTAAAAGGAGGAGGAGCTTGCCATGTTGGGGTGTTGTCAAAACTCAAAGGATCCAAAGTTTATGCTCTGTTCTGCAATTGTATTTGGAAACTCTTAAAGATAAGTCAATCCTTCTTTTTATGGTCGGACCAATCCAGAAGAAAATATGGTCTGGATTTTTGTGTCACTTGATCAGTAGTAATTATTGTTATTTAATTCAAATCAAGTATTAGTATAAATTTTATGTTAATTTACCACTTTCCCCGAATATCATGAACGGTTCTGTGCATTGACTTTTGTCAACCCATAAGTCGTATTCATCACGGCATCACCTACCGATTGGTCCCTCGTCTTAAACAAAGGTCCTCAACCAATTAATCATTTTTTTTTTTTTCCAATTAATCATTAATGTCTTCAACGACTTCTGCTACCCAAAAAAAAAGATCCTTCGGACTTTTCTTTGATTCTTATTATTGACTATAACTTTCAAATTTGCTACACAATAAATTAGTGAATAGTGATAGTGGAAAATGTTTTAAGTGAAACGTTAAAGGTTCATTTATACGGTTATTTATTTATTGGAATTCGATTTCATTTAGTTGCCGAAGACTGTGTTAGTTGTAACTTGTAAGAGATGTGAATCAGGCTGTCCGACAGTGTTATGTAAAGATCGGATCGTGTCGACTTAATTGATGCTTAAGAAAAAGTTAAATTAGTCGTAAGCAAAATACCCATTTATTTTGATATATTAGCACTCTTATAAATTAGCAATTACACTATATAACAACAAATATCATGAAAATTAAGAAAAAATAATAAGCTTTTTGTGTTAAATAAAATGGATTAAAGCACACGTTGAACTGTTTTTATTTGTCTCTTAATTATCATGATGATTTTTTTTTCTATATATGTATATCAAATGAAAGTTTTGGATGGGTTACCTAACAGGCCATCATATAAATTTTTGACACAATTATTAATTGCTTTATACATTAGCCAAAGCTCTTTTTACAATCAGTTTTGATTGGAAGAGAAAAAAGAGAGAGAGAGAGAGAGAGAGGAAATACTGGCGCATATTCATCTTGGTGAAGTAATTTTCCGTATGCTCGAGTTCGTTGGAGAGGAGAATTGAGATAGAGAGAGAGGGAGAGAGAGATGGAGTTTAGGAATCCACAAGCTGCTCAAAATAGTAGAGTCAATATCATCTACAAAGGAACGGTAGACTCTTTTGTCAGCCACCTCTTCGCCGCATTACGCCGGGAAGGCATCTCTGTGTTCATGGATCGAGACGGACACAAGAACAGTTGGACCTCCAATGATGAGAATCATGCAATTTCTGTGGTGGTCATTTCCAATATAGTGGAGGCAAACGATCCTTGGAGTCATATGTTCATAGAGGTCATCAAGCCTCGGAGGGACAACGGGATCCGCATTATGGTTCCCTACTACGGCTTCGATTCATTTAACCTAGCTTGGGGCAAGAGGAGGTCGGAGGCCGGAATCTTAACAATTCACAAATCAAGGTTCATATTAAAAAAAAAAAAATTGCAAGTCCTAACTTTTTAGTGTTCTTAAAACTTTAGTTGAATAATGTTATAAATATATAATTTGTTATTTAATCATCAAATCACTCTCTCCGTATTTTAATAATTGATGTTTTAGGAGAAATTTTTTGTTTAAAATTAGATAATGTTTTCAATTGTCAATGCAAAATTAATTAGTGTTTTGGAGATTGTTTTATCATTTACGAAATATACAGGAGTATAGATTAAGTTGTATCTTTGAAGTTATTGTGGGTGTTTTTTTTTTTTTTTTTTGGGGCAGGATATCAAGCAATAAGATACTCACGGACTCCGAACTAGTGGAAGAGATCGTCACAGATGTTTATGGGAAGCTGTATCCTGCAGAAAGAGTTGGAATTTACTCGAAGCTACTAGAGATTGAAAACTTGATTTACAAGCAACCGTACGATGTCCGAAGCATAGGAATTTGGGGTATACCTGGCATAGGCAAGACAACGCTTGCTAAAGCAGTCTTTAACCACATGTCCACTGATTATGATGCTTCTTGTTTCATCGAAAACTTTGATGAAGCGTTTCGTAAAGATGGACTTCATCGTTTGCTTGAACAAAAACTTGGTAACATTCTTAAGAAAGAGTTTGATATAAAGAGTTCTTACATTATGAGACCGAGCATTTACAGGGACAAAATATGCGATAAAAGGATTCTTGTTGTCCTAGATGATGTGCGTGATTCTCTGGCTACAGATTCTTTCGTTGGAAGGCTTGGTTGGTTTGGTCCCGGAAGCCTAATAATCATGACCTCCATAGATAAACAAGTTTTTGCCTTTTGTCAGATCAACCAAATATACGAGGTTCAAGGTTTGAACGAGCAAGAGGCTCTCCAGTTATTCTCCCAAAACGCCTTTGGAAACGACGTGCCTGAGCAAGATGACAAAGAACTATCAAAGAAGGTGATTGACTATGCTAATGGAAACCCGTTAGCTCTCAGCATTTATGGACAAGAGCTGAAGGGGAAGAAGTCAGAAATGGAGGCCACATTCCTCGGGCTCAAGAAATGTCCTCCCCAAAAGATACAGGATGTGCTAAAGAAAGTATATAGTGCACTTGATGACAACGAGAAGAACATTGTTTTGGACATTGCTTTTTTCTTCAAGGGAGAAAATGTCAACTATGTGGTGAAATTCCTTGAAGGTTGTCGTTACCTTCCACGCATTGGAATAGATGTTCTTGTGGACAAGTGTGTGTTAACTATATCAGAAAACACAGTGCAAATGAATAATTTGTTCCAAGACATCTGTCAAATCATTTTTAGTAGAGAAACTGAGAGCTCCACAAGAATGTTTGAACCTAATAGTATCAGATATCTACTAGAAGATGATGACCTTAAAGCAAGTGGAGAATCCAGTGCATCGCCTAAATATGGCTTGGTATGTTAAGTTCTTCTATATCCATACTCTTTAAAGAAAATTCTTGATTTATCGATTTTCCTTGTTCTTTCAGGTCGTTGAAGACATAGAAAGCATAATTCTCGACACATCAAACTTGAAATTCGATGTTAAACATGACGCCTTCAAGAATATGTTTAATCTCAGATTCCTCAAGATATACAGTTCTTGCTCTAAAGATGTTCATGGACTCAACTTTCCCAAGGGACTCGATTCTCTGCCTTGTGGGCTGAGACTCCTCCACTGGGAGAACTATCCTTTGCAATCCTTGCCTCAAGATCTTGACCTTGACAACCTTGTTGAACTTAGTATGCCGTACAGTCAGCTTCAGACACTTGGGGCAGGAACGAAGGTAGGATAAGTCCGGTATTTATCTTATAACCCCATTTAAAACATTATTATTATTCATATTTCAGTTGTATGTTTTTTTTGCTCAGAACCTTAAGATGTTGAAGAAGATAAGGCTTTGTCATTCCCAACAGCTAGTTGAATTTGAGATACCTTTCAAAGCTCAAAATATCGAGATAATTGATCTACAAGGTTGTAAAAGATTGCAGAACTTCCCAGTTACAAGTCAATTGCAACATCTTCGAGTTGTAAATCTCTCAGGTTGCACAGAGATCATAGGTTTCCAAGGAGCTCCACCAAATATTGAGGAACTACATCTACAAGGAACGAGTATAAGGGAAATACCAATATCCATTGTGAGTCACTCCCCTCAAAAAGTTAAGTTGGACCGCCAAAAACTTTTGAATCTTCTAGAAAACTTTCAAGATGTTGAGCATATCGACTTGGAGAGTGTAACCGACCTGGTAAAAGTAAGCTCAAATAATCAAGGTTTTGGCAAGCTTGTCCACTTGAACATGAGAGATTGTTCTCATTTGACAAGTCTTCCTGACATGGTCAATTTAGAATCTCTCCAAGTCCTACATCTGTCCGGTTGCTCAGAGCTTAAGGAAATTAAGGGTTTCCCAAGAAATATAAGAAAGTTATATCTCGGTGGAACCGCCATAGTAGAAGTGCCACAACTTCCGAAAAATCTAGAATTCTTGAATGCTCATGGTTGTGCGTATTTAAAGTCTGTTTGTTTGGACTTTGAGCAGCTTCCAAGACACTACACCTTTAGTAATTGTTTCAATTTTTCTTCACAAGTGATCTCTGAGTTCTTAGAGAAAGGTCTGACTAGAATATCAAGTTTAGCAAGAGCACACCAACAGGTTTTTAAAATTTATTCTCTCCATATATTCTAAGTCTAATTGGCACATGTATCTGACTGGATTTGGATTTTTCTTGTACAGGAAGTCATCAAAGCACCTGAAGTCATCATCTGTATTCCTGCAGACGCACGTCAGAGATCCTCCTTTCTCTTGCAAGAAGGTTCAAATGTAAGGACAAACTTATCTCATTCGACACGAAAAGCTCTCTCAGGATTTGCTATGTCAGTTGCGGTATCATTTCAGGATGATTACCACAACACCGTAGGTCTTGGCATTAGGTGCATATGCACATGGAAAGGCATGTTCGACTCCGTTGATAAAATAGAGAGAATATATCAGTGTTGGGCTCCGAGGGAAGCTCCAAAAGTTGAATGGGATCACATATTTATCTTCTATGATACACAAATGCATCCCAGTTGTAGTGAAGTCGACTTTATTTTCCACACAGTGAGTTGGGAAAACGAGCTTCTAGGTGATAATTGCAGGGTGATCCAATGTGATGTCCAAGTTATTACAGCTGCAACAGACCATGATACAAGTCTTAGAGGAATTACAAGAGAAAGTGAAGAAGCTACAAGTATTATTGAGGAGCATCCTCCATCTTCTTCCAGAGTGGTAGAGCCACAAAGTCGTTTGCTTTCATCCAACGAGTCGTCACGTAAGGTTTCTAGAGCAAGTAGTAAGTTAAGCTCTAAAGGAACTTTGCTTTGGAAGTGGGTAGGGCCGTTGGTGAGGAAAATTAGAAGAAACAAAAAGAAAACGCTAAGAGATCGTCAAGAAAACGATCCCAATATGTCCACTAATTGAAGAAGAAAACGTTGTAAAAAACTTTTTGGCATGTCTCCAATGGGAGTTTAAAAGTTTAAACTGTAAATATACTAGATTATCATTTTTAGAGACAACATCGATCATGTATTGCACAAAACGCTCTTATTTGTCAATTTCTTACCTAATTTCACAACCAATCTAACTGCATTAAATAGCCAAAAACATGGTCTTCTCTTTCAAACTTGAACAAAATTTCCAACTAAAAGATATTGAATTTAGGGGAAATTAGGAAGATTTTGGTTGAGTTTAGACAAGTTTGAAAACTAATTGACCTGGTTGATTATGAAGTCGAGCAAACCAAAAAAGTGAACAACTTTTTCTGTGTTATTTTTCTTTTTTGGCGTGGGTCATCAACACTTTTAACTCTAGTCAAGGATTCGTTAATTATATTATTAACATATTTGAAGGACCTCCGTCGGTAAAGAGGATCATGGTCTTAAGAAGTTCTCTGTCTCCGACTTCTTCTAAGTCCCTGAAATAACATGAGAGCTTTGAATCAAACAGCATTCTGATTTCTGATTAGATTTATAATCATTGTTCATATTAGCATATATTATTAGGAAAGAGAGAAACAATAGGATTTCTTTTATAACAAGTTTTGAAAACAGAGGAGGCTTTACAATATTGTCGTCACTTGTGTCGGTCACTTCTGAAACTGATCCTTCTCCTCCAGAAACCGAATTTCCTTAACAAACATTATTTAAACTAAAGGCCCAATACAAACAAAAATAGTAAAAGCCCATTAAAGTCTCTGAGACTAAATATTTTATCGCGTGGCTAAGTGTTAGCGTTTCCGGTTTCAAGAGACCTCTCCACCGTCTTCTTCTCCTCCGTGTCCCGCCACGATTTTCTTAGGGTTTCTTTCGCACAGTTTCGCCGAATTGGAATCCTCTCGCTCTCTGTTCTTCATATTGTAAGTTTGTTTATTTTCTCGTCAATTTCTTCTGGATTTGGTTTATTGATAATTTCCATGGAGTTTCGTGTTTTAGGTTCTATCCTTTTCTGATTTGTATACATGTGTTATACACTTATACCAGTATATATACTGTACTTATATCTATTTTATAAACAGACGCACGTGGTCCTTCTTTGGTGTGAACACTGTTTCTTCTTGCTCTATTGCTCTTGTTCTCATGTTTTAAGAGGTTCTCCTTCGTTTTGCGGCGATGATAGAATAGAAACTTTAAACAATTTGCCTGTTGTACAAATGTATATTTCGCGGACTGAATTCTTGCTGTGATAAAACTAAAGGATCCCTTAGCTCTTGGTCCACTTCTAACGTCGTACCACAGAAGCACATTAGGTATTATTGTTATTTGAACGTATTGTTGTTGGAGGTATGTAGAGTGGCTCAAGTCTCGCAAAATAAAACCAAGGATAATGCCCTTCTAAGTTCTAACTCATCAGTTGGGTAATCAACAATATTCATACTTTTGTCATACTTTTACTATTTTTAAAGGAAAGCGTAAGTCATGAGGGAGGAGTATATTTTCTTGACTCCGACTAATGCTTAATTGGTTCTCATAATGAACCATTCGATGAATCAATGAATCCTTTAGACGGAAAAAAAAAAAAACCATTCGATTTTGAAACAAGTAAAAGCATTTTTTACACACTAATAAAAATAACAGCTATTTAAATTGAAGGGCCGAATAAACCAAATATTCCACAGGCCCATGAAAGCCCACTAGAAATTACTGTGATATTATTATGAGATTTTCGCGTGGCTTTTTGTTCCGGCTTCACGACCTCACCCGTCTTCTGCTCCTCCGTCCCGCCACAGTTTCTTAGGGTTTCTTTCGCATTGTTTCTCCGAATTGCAATCCCCTCATTCTCCACAATGTAAGTTCGTTTATTTTCTTCTTCAATTTCTTCTGGATTTTGTTAATTTATGTTTACTTGTTCTCTCTTACAGATTCATCGAGTTTCGTGTTTTAGGTTTTATCCGATTCTGATTTGTATACCTGTCGTCTTCGTTTGTTAATTTGTGCTGTGATTTAGCTTCCTAACTCTGTGGATCCAAGGTTTGAGAAATAACTCAGATTTGATAGAGATCGATCGATCCCTTTTTGCCTTTTATTTCGTGAAAAATCTACAATCTTCGAATTCTCTCTTGCGTCCTTTCTTCATGTCTGTGTGCTTATATGATATACGCATCCACACACACACATCATTGTCTCATTAAGATTTTAGGTATGCGAATTGATTTAGAAGTAGCTCTTTTCTTTTCGTGGGGAATACTAATGATGCAGCTTGAATCTAATCCCTGTATTATTTTTATGTTTCAGAAACAGATAGCTAGCTAATAAAATTGAGTCTGGTTACTCGCAAGTGCAAATATGTCGGTCACAGCTGGAGTGAGTGATGCTGCAATTGCTGTAAGGGCAAAACTACAAGGTGGTATTGGACAGACTAGAGTGAGAAGGTATTGGCCAGGAAAAGCTCCTGAGTGGGCTGAGGAAGCCGAAGAAGATGAGGATGTTAGGATGCAGACGGTTTCTGTTTTGGATAGAGCTTTTCAAAAGCAGGATGATTTGGGTGTTGCTAGGAAGGATGATCCGAGGCTGCGCCGTTTAGCTCAGACCAGAGTTGAAAACCGTGACGAAGTTAGAGCTGATCATCGGCGAATTAGACAGGCTGAGATTATTTCTACGGAAGAAGAAGATTCGAGGAATCAAGAGACTAGAGACGAGGATGATGATGAAGATGCACTGGAAGAAAGAAGAAGAAGAATTAGAGAGAAAAATCTTAGAAGAGCACAAGAGGAGGCTGCTTTACTTCCTTTAGAAGAAGAAGATGAGCTACAAGAGGAGGAAGAGGAGGAGGAGGAGTCCGAGTACGAGACTGATTCAGAAGATGAGATGCCTGGTATTGCCATGATTAAGCCTGTTTTTGTGCCAAAAGCTGAGAGAGATACAATTGCAGAGCGAGAGAGGCTTGAGGCTGAAGAAGAAGCTCTTGAGGAATTAGCAAAGAGGAAACTGGAGAAAAGAAAAATAGAGACAAAGCAAATAGTGGTTGAGGAAGTTAAGAAAGATGAAGAGATACGGAAGAACATTCTATTGGAGGAAGCAAATATTGGAGATGTGGAAACTGATGACGAACTCAATGAAGCTGAGGAGTATGAAGTGTGGAAGACAAGAGAGATCGGTAGGATCAAGAGAGAAAGAGATGCAAGGGAAGCTATGCTGAGAGAGAGGGAAGAAATAGAGAAGTTGAGGAATATGACAGAGCAGGAGAGGAGAGAATGGGAGAGGAAGAATCCGAAACCTTCATCAACTCAACCGAAAAAGAAATGGAACTTTATGCAAAAATACTACCACAAGGGTGCCTTCTTCCAGGCAGATCCTGATGATGAGGCAGGTTCTGCTGGAACCGATGGTATATTTCAGCGCGACTTCTCTGCTCCAACCGGAGAAGATAGGTTGGACAAATCGATTCTGCCAAAAGTTATGCAAGTCAAGCACTTTGGTCGCAGTGGAAGAACTAAATGGACTCACCTTGTCAATGAGGACACAACAGATTGGAGTAACCCGTAAGTGTTCTGCTTTTAGTGTTTCTTTTCAAGCATCTTGGTTAGGCCTAGACTTTTGATATGAAAATAGCTCTCATTTAGGCTTCTGAAATCTGATTTATTAGCATTTGAGTAGAAACATTAAGCTGAGAACTGAACTGAATTATTGCATGCAAATGTGAACCGGGTTGTGTTGAGAGATTCTTGCATCTTTGTTTTTTTTTTCTTTTAACGAGTTGTAGATTTTGATAATTTGCTTGCCTAATGGATGATTGTGCAGGTGGACTTCCAATGATCCTCTACGGGAAAAATACAACAAGAAAATGGCAGGCATGGATGCTCCAATTGCAAAACCAAAAGGGAGCAAGAAGATGAAAGATTGGGAGACTTAAAACCGCACCAACATTTAGTTGAGTTTTAATCCAAAACGATGCAGAAGTGGTATGTCGTAGTCAAAAACATCTTACTCAGTTATGTCTGAGTTCTCTGAATCGCAGTAGTAAAAAAATGGGATATTGCTTTGTGACTACCATAAGCTCGTGGCCAACATCTGGTCCTTTGTATCGGATCTATTATGGATCAATCAAGATTTTCTGCTTGTATTTACGAAAGCATATTTACAAATGTCCATGGTAGGAGTTTGATGAGATTTTTTTTTTTTGGTTCAGGCTTTAAATGAAACCAGTAATGTCTATCTAGATTAGTATTTGTAAGAATGGAATCTATATTATATAAGACTGTTAAATACTGTTCAAGTAACAATATCTTTGGCGCTTTAATGCATTATCAACTCATTTTTACCTGGAATTTAAATCCTGGTGATGCTAATTTGATTATAATAACAAAGTTCAGAAAATAAAACACAACGTGTATTGTTCTAAATTATATTGTATTGGACCTGAGAAATGAGAAAGGTACTGCCGTTTGGATTTTTCTATGAGCATTGTAAAATAATAATGGACTCTATCTAAGATGGTAACACCATTAAGCTTACGATATTTTTTGGTGGTTCATATTTATTTGTAAATCTCTTATTAGCATGAAGCATTGCCTTATGTTTGAGATTTTATGTAAATAAACTTTGATTTTAAATATATTCAAAAAAATCACCAACTTTTTGATTTAAAGCATAACGTGTGCGTATATAGTTTTATTATTTCACATGTTTAAAAGCATGCCTTTTCGTAGTTTAATCATAAAGTTTTATAAGCCAGCAATAAGATACTTTTGGATCTTGTGATTCGTGTATCCTTTATCTTATAAAGCACAAGTCACTTGGCCACTAAAATTTTGACACATAGGATTCTCTTTCATAATTTAATTTACATAAAAATAATTAAAAAAAAATGAGAACGTGGGGAAAAACAAAAAAAAATGAAATATAAAAAGATAAAAATATGGGCTTCGGTAAAGAATAAAGCCCATCCTAATATTTTAATTTACATAAAAAAAACAATTCAAAAAAATGAGAACGTGGGAAAAAAAAACGAATTTTAACTACAAAAAATTTGGGCTTCGTAAAAGAATGTAAGCCCATCCCAAATTTCCAAGCCCATGATTTTTGAAACCCTAAACGAAATAATTGTTTTACAGATTTTTTTCTTTTCTCATATCGTTTCAGAAAAAAATCTAAGAAAACTGTAACAAGAATTTAATCCCTAATTTTGCTCCCACTAATTCATCCACGTTCAAGCTGATTTGTAACTGATTCATCCTCTATTTAACTCCAATGAATTCATTTTTTTTCCTGATCTTTCTCTATTTTCTTCTTCATACATGTTTTTTCCTCTCCATCTCAAAAAACCTGCGATTCAAATTCTCTTTAGGTAAAAGCTTCAGAATTATTCATATTCATTCATTTATTTTCTATTTATTCATATTAATTATCAATTTTTTGGTCAATTCAGTTGGAGATGCCTTTCCCTAGATCTTTCTCACATAATCTCTTTTATACAGAATTGAGAATTCTATCTCTCACATTATCGCAAGTATAAGAAGATGATTTCCAGATTTACAAGTACGTATTCTCACCATATCTTTCATGTTTATCTTCATATTTTTCTCTATCTATCTTTGTCTCTTATTTTTGTTTCATTATACTCAGTTATATGAACTCTTTTCTTTATTAACCTCTTTAATCATGTTTTAAAAAATACTCATTACGTTTGCAGGTTTCACCGCTTTTAACTCCTATATATTAATCACATGTGCACATTCACATAAACTAAAACACCCATTACGAAATAGTGGAACGAAAGCTACTAATTCTCTTCTCAATTCTAATGAGGTATAATATTCCTTTTGTTGTCTCGGAAGCTTGCTGTTATTTGTTCTTTTTATCATATAAATTTTTTCATTTGACATACATGAATTTGTATAAATTTTTATGCTATCTGATATTAATGGGCAGTCAAATTTGTTATGGTCAAGCTATGTAGTCTAACCTATTTTTCTTTTTTGTGCACCCCTATGTTGTCTAACCATTCAGTTATATTATAATGCTAATTAAGTGGTTCATTTACTCTCCATTTTGATTTTATGTGCAGGTTAACATAAGAAATGACGTTTAGTAGATAAGTTTGCAACAAGGATTGTTCAAATCCAGTAAAATCTAAGTGAAGTGTAACAGTCCTTCATTATCTTGGTACGTTGATTTTAAAGTTTTCATTCCAAAGTTTTTCTCTAAGTTGTTTGTCATATGTATGCTTCTAAGTTAAATTAGTAAAATTCTCAAGTTCGTAAAAACAAAACTATAGTCTTACACTAATTTGCATTGTATTGTTTTGGTTATTGTCTTTCTCTAACTATTTATCACATTAAAAAATAAACAAAAATATATGTTAAACGCTATTTCCGTATTGTACGTCTCTCAATTTTACTTTTGAGCCAAATAAATGTATTTATCAGATTCACTCTCAATAATCAATATTACTCAGAAAACAAATATTTTATGATGTTCAAAACTTTCACTATCCAAAATATTGTGTGATAAAATTACATATCAAGTATTAATTCATTTATTTATCCCGTACGTAGTACGGGTTGGAATACTAGTAATAGTATGATTTACCAAACTCAAGATGCCAAAAAAAGTTGGTAAACAAGTAATTTATTGATCCAATAATTTGTTATAACTTATAATACACACATGATTTCGTTCAATAATTCCTAAAGAAAAGTTTTTTTGTTTGTTTTTCGTTGGATTGTTGAAAGTATAATTCTTGATGTCGTACAACAACTAAATAGAAAAAAATAGTGAAAGTTTCACTTTCATTCAATGTTTGTGTGATTATCTTTATTTGTGTACATACTAGATCTACATCCACCGACAAACCAGTGTCGAGGAAGCATATGCAACTGTCCTGCAGACTTAAAGTCTCATGTAATTAAATGTTGTTCAATTTATTTGCTGTGATTACCAGTTGATTTATAGTTAAATTTACCAGACATATAGTGGAGTACTAGTTTTGTTTATCACATAAACATTTTGTTGACTTTTTGGTTTTTGTTTGCAGTAGCATCTTCTTGATAAATTCCTACTGAACTCAAAATTCACCTACACAAATAGAAAGATACTCCAAAAGACCAAAACTAGTTGTGGAAGTGGTTGAAGACAATTTTTTATTCCAAACTTGGAATATTCCTAATTTCCTATTAGTTTCCGCAAAAGAGCTTATAATATTGACGTAGTATATGCACGATATGATTAAACTTCATCAGTTGCTATAGAGTATAACTTTTTCATAGATTTTGAAATTGGTACTAATACGTGAAAACATGGTTTACCACTATATATGAAATTTTTAATGCAGAATGAAGAACAAAAAAAATATATATATATATATGTTTACAAAATTTCTTTACTAAAAAATAACATGACTTACGCAAACATTTTTTTTTACATTTAAGGTTTAGCAGGGAAAAAATGAAATTGGGAACCAATGAGGTAAAAGGTCAGGAATCAAAGTTTGGTAACCAAATTATCAGCAAACAACAAAAAAAGATTAAGACCATCCATCGCGTATACTCATAGTCTTATGAATCTTAAACAAAATAATATATACACAGTGGGTCCATTAATTTATGTTTCTTTACCTACTCTATTTACCAAAACCATACAATGATACAAGTGTTTTTAGTTTTTATCCTACTGACACAGTGGACTAATAATGGCCAGGCAAGATCGTTACCGGTTCAAGTAAAATTGTGTTACTGGTTTTGGGCTACCGGCACAATATTCAACTTTTTTTTTTTTGTTTCCTTCACAATATTCAACTTTCTAAAGAAAAAAATAAAAATATATATTCAACTTTCTATATATATATATTTTTTGACAACTAATCGAATTTCTATATGTAATTGTATGAAATATTTGTTTCCTAATTGTAATTTCTATATAATTGGAAAAAAATCCTAATTGAAATATGAAATATTTGTTTCCAATAAATATGTAATCCGATTCGTTCTCCAACTAGGTTTCCAAAACGCTACGGAACAGGCCTTGATTTCGATACTCTTTCGTGCTGACACTAAAAACGGCATCGTATTATTATTAATCAATAGAAGAAAACTGTGAAAATAATCAAATGTGAATCTCCACCAACCTCGGTGGGTCCCATTGCCACCCACTAATCTCCCCACGTACACCAACTCCCCTTCACGTTTTAATCTCTTAATATACTTTTATTTATACGTTAATTAAATTATTCGAACCTTAATAATACTAATCATTATTCATTTCTAACCTCCTATTTTTTTTTTAAAAAAAAAACTTTCAGTTAAGATATTTTCTTCAATCAATTAAGATTTTATTTATAAGTTCAATTTATGTTTTCATTCTAAAAATACATACCCAACTAAAATTCCTTAAAAAAAGCTACTTATAAATTGGTCATACAATAATCCTTAAAAAATTAGGGGCCATTTTGTAAAACAATTTTTCTATAAAAGATGTCAATATTAATTTATTTACCAACATGATACAACTATATTTTCTAACTTGTTTAGCTCTCTACTAATGCACACAATTTATTTCAACACTTGATTTATTTCTAAAATTTGTAAGAAGGAAGAAAAAATACTGTACTGAAAGTTGACAATAAAGAAAAAGAAATAATCCTACTCAACTTTTTTGAAAATAACATCAATTTCAGAGAAAAATACACATAGCCCAATAAATAAATAAATAAATTGGGATATAAAAATAAATATTAAATATGCCGAAAATATCGAGCACCACCAGATCTACACAAATTACACAGAGCCCAACGATGTATCATTATAGTTTTTGGCTATAAATAAACTCACACAGCCCACTCTTCTTCCTCGCTCTCTCTTTCGCCTTCTCTTAGCCAACCCTTTTTCCTTCTCCTCTCCGATTCTTCCTCCGTCAGGTTCGTCTCCGACTTTCTATGTCTTCCTTACGTCTCTCTTATTTAGCTTCCTTTCGCTTTTCATTTCCTTTTCGTCTCCACGTTATTACTACTTGTTTAGTGTAATTCGTTTCATTCTCGTTTTTTTTTATTCCTCGATCTATTCATTTGTTGAGATCTATTACGTGAGTGAGTTCATTGGACTCAGATCTGGCTATTTCGTGTTGTTCGATTTATAGATCTGGTTTCTGGATCTGATTACGATCATTCTTTGAAAATGATTGGTGTTTTTGTGTTCGTTTAGATCTGCTTTTAAACCATCTCGTATCGATGATTGGTGTTTTTGATCTAAAGTTTTCGATTCCACTCTCGAGTAGTAGTAGGTAGACTAAAAAAAGCTGCATAAACTTTTCACCTTTTGATTCACGTGAATTATAATTCTATCAGTTTCATTGATGCTTTACGGTTTTCTTGGAGTTTGTTAATTAAATCATTTAATATTAATGATATATAGATATTGATTTTTGATTTGGTTTTTGTATGTGTTTTAATGCAGTAAAAGAAAATCAAAATGGCTTCACACATTGTTGGATATCCACGTATGGGCCCTAAGAGAGAGCTCAAGTTTGCTTTGGAATCTTTCTGGGATGGTAAGAGCACTGCTGAGGATCTTCAGAAGGTGTCTGCTGATCTCAGGTCATCCATCTGGAAACAGATGTCTGCGGCTGGGACTAAGTTTATCCCAAGCAACACCTTTGCTCACTACGACCAGGTTCTTGACACCACCGCTATGCTTGGTGCTGTTCCACCTAGATATGGTTACACCGGTGGTGAGATCGGGCTAGATGTTTACTTCTCCATGGCCAGAGGAAATGCCTCTGTGCCTGCTATGGAAATGACCAAGTGGTTTGACACCAACTAGTGAGTCTCCACCGCTCTTCTCTTGGTGACATTGTCCTTTTTGAGTTGTGGACTAATGTGATAATGCTTTATTGATGCAGCCATTACATCGTCCCTGAGTTGGGCCCTGAGGTCAACTTCTCTTACGCATCCCACAAGGCGGTGAATGAGTACAAGGAGGCCAAAGCTGTACGTATCATTCTTTAATAGTATCCATTTCGTAGAAAATTACTGTCGGCTCGGTGATTAATTATGAGAATTCATATAGGCTTTGGTTTGAGGATTTAGTGTTTGAGCTTAGTTTCATTAAGTGGTGTTTCACTGAGGATGCTGATATGCTATGAATATACTCGGGTGCATTGAATGTAGAAGCTGTTAGAAAATTCATCTGGCACTGGTTATCTAAAGTAGTTTTTTTTTTCTGCTATGTTCTGATTTGATATACTTGATGTTTATGCAGCTTGGTGTTGACACCGTCCCTGTACTTGTTGGCCCAGTCTCTTACTTGTTGCTTTCCAAGGCTGCCAAGGGTGTTGACAAGTCATTTGATCTTCTTTCTCTTCTCCCTAAAATTCTCCCGATCTACAAGTAAGAAATCATTTTATTATTTTCTTTAATATGCCATCCTTATCCTTGATGTTATGAATGATCCTCTGACATACCACTGACATGATGACTTTGATTTGTGTACAGGGAAGTGATTACCGAGCTTAAGGCAGCTGGTGCCACCTGGATTCAGCTTGACGAGCCTGTCCTTGTTATGGATCTTGAGGGTCACAAACTCCAGGCCTTTACTGGTGCATATGCTGAACTTGAATCAACTCTTTCTGGTTTGAATGTTCTTGTGGAGACCTACTTCGCTGACATCCCTGCTGAGGCATACAAGACCCTAACTTCATTGAAGGGTGTGACTGCCTTTGGTTTTGATTTGGTTCGTGGCACCAAGACCCTTGATTTGGTCAAGGCAGGTTTCCCTGAGGGAAAATACCTCTTTGCTGGTGTTGTTGATGGAAGGAACATCTGGGCCAACGACTTTGCTGCGTCCCTAAGCACCTTGCAGGCACTTGAAGGCATTGTTGGTAAAGGTAATATGTTCTTCCAGAATCATCTGCCTTTTACCTGACAATACTAGGGGATTATTCAAAAACAAATATATGAAATGTTGATCTGTTGTTTTTCTGATGCAGACAAGCTTGTGGTCTCAACCTCCTGCTCTCTTCTTCACACCGCTGTTGATCTTATTAATGAGACTAAGCTTGATGATGAAATCAAGTCATGGTTGGCGTTTGCTGCCCAGAAGGTCGTTGAAGTGAATGCATTGGCCAAAGCTTTGGCTGGTCAGAAGGACGAGGTATTTTACCCACATGCTTCTCTAGTAGTGGACCCTTGAATTATCTGTAGTGTATAAGATTTCTGAAAATCTTGAACTCTTATAATTTTCTCTCTTTCAGGCCCTTTTCTCTGCCAATGCTGCGGCTTTGGCTTCAAGGAGGTCTTCCCCAAGAGTCACCAACGAGGGTGTTCAGAAGGCCGTAAGTTTGACGTCAAACTGATGCACTGTTCTCATTCAATGATTTATTTTCCTAATCTTGTCTTGATTGAGCTAATGTCTTATTCTTGTTATCTCAGGCTGCTGCTTTGAAGGGATCTGACCACCGTCGTGCAACTAATGTTAGTGCTAGGCTAGATGCTCAGCAGAAGAAGCTCAACCTCCCAATCCTGCCAACCACAACCATCGGATCCTTCCCACAGACTGTAGAGCTCAGGAGAGTTCGTCGTGAGTACAAGGCGAAAAAGTTAGTATCCTGAATTCAATCCTTGGGCATATGCGCCACACATTTCCTTGAATTGTTTTGATGCTGACAATTTCTCTAATATCTCTTTTACTAGGGTCTCTGAGGAGGACTACGTTAAGGCCATCAAGGAAGAGATCAAGAAAGTTGTTGACCTCCAAGAGGAACTTGACATCGATGTTCTTGTCCACGGAGAGCCAGAGGTGAGATTCTTTTAATTATACTATGTTATCGCCTGAACCCTTGAAGTTGTATGGCTGAAATGACATCCTTGTAACTGTTTCTGATGAGACATTTTTTCAAAATTTTGTAGAGAAATGACATGGTTGAGTACTTCGGGGAGCAGTTGTCTGGTTTTGCCTTCACTGCAAACGGATGGGTCCAATCTTATGGATCTCGTTGTGTGAAGCCACCAGTTATCTATGGTGATGTGAGCCGTCCCAAGGCAATGACCGTCTTCTGGTCTGCAATGGCTCAGAGCATGACCTCTCGCCCAATGAAGGGTATGCTTACCGGCCCTGTCACCATTCTCAACTGGTCCTTTGTCAGAAACGACCAGCCCAGGTACATAATATTACCATAATGTAAACCAAACATAGCTACCAAAAAAGAACACACCACTAAAACAAGCTCGGAAATATTGTAGGCACGAAACCTGTTACCAGATCGCTTTGGCCATCAAGGACGAAGTCGAGGATCTTGAGAAAGGTGGAATCAGTGTTATTCAGATTGATGAGGCTGCACTTAGAGAAGGACTACCACTCAGGAAATCCGAGCATGCTTTCTACTTGGACTGGGCCGTTCACTCCTTCAGAATCACCAACTGTGGAGTCCAAGACAGCACCCAGGTTTGCTTATATAAAAACTACACATATCGAGTCTCATGTAGTGTTATGCTTTCTCAGTTACTCATAACTTGTGTGTTTCTGTTGTTTTTTTGCAGATCCACACTCACATGTGCTACTCCCACTTCAATGACATCATACACTCTATCATCGACATGGATGCTGATGTCATCACCATTGAGAACTCCAGGTCTGACGAGAAGCTTCTCTCCGTGTTCCGTGAAGGAGTGAAGTATGGTGCTGGAATTGGTCCAGGAGTCTACGACATCCACTCTCCAAGAATACCATCTTCTGAGGAAATCGCAGACAGGGTCAACAAGATGCTTGCTGTCCTAGAGCAGAACATCCTTTGGGTTAACCCTGACTGTGGTCTTAAGACCCGTAAGTACACTGAGGTTAAGCCTGCACTCAAGAACATGGTTGATGCCGCCAAGCTCATCCGTTCCCAGCTCGCCAGTGCCAAGTGAAAAAAACCTTGATTTGAACATTGAAAGCGTTTTTTTTTTCTAAAATGGTTGTGTTTTATTTGGTTTAATAACTTTCTTAAAAATATCTTTAGTCGAAGTTAGATTTGATGCATATTGGTTTCTTTCTTGTTGAGAGAGAGGGATGATATGGCATCCTTTGGATTTGCTGCAATGTTTGTGATTTTCTTTTTGTCTCCAATATATTTCTCTGATGGAATGTCTTTTTTTCTAAAGTCTCTTGAAAAAGGAATAAGAGGATTGATTCTTATACAAATTACTTTTGTTTGTGTCGTCCACTTGTCCTAAACTCATTACTTTTTTTCAAACGCAATCAGTGCTTTGTAGCCTGTTCTTTAAATAGGCCCCTTTGTATGTCTCTATCTGGCTCCTGTATCAGATTGTTTCCCTTAAATTTCTTTTTTGGCAGAAAAACAAATCTGAATTGCCCCCACAAAGAGCGTGGTGGCTGATGTTTGTTTCAGTCTCACGGTACCACCACTTCTGACTCGAAGATTTCTTTCGCTTGGAGAACATCTTCGTTGATGTTTATGTATCATTGATTGGAGCCAAGTAGAAGATTTTATTTTTAGTAAAGCTTTATGACTCTAAGATTATGTATGTTCTCAAGAGTTTGTCGTAGTAAATCAAGTCTGTTTGAGTTCAAACAAGAAAAAGATTGTAGCTCGGTCTCTAAGAAAGTTCTTGCTCATTTACATTTTTAGATATTTATTGTCTCTCTAAGATTGGGTGAATTAACCAAGTTGGCTAAATCAAATTCAATTGTAAAAGAACATCAACCTTCTAAGATCGTTTTCAAGAAGTTTTTTTTATCAAAGATGGTGAATGATGATGAATCATAGAAAGTAGAAACTTTAATTAAGTTAGAAGAAAGTGTGTACAACATAAAGACGCTATGACATAATCAGAGTGAACTCGTAAGAGCTTCAAAATTGTTGGTCTTAGCACACTGATGGCAATTAACCGAATCACATGAGCAATCCTTCTGCGTTGTTAAGAGCTTCTTTCGCTTTCCTGAATTTCCCAGAGATTGCCTTATTAGTTTTCACAACATATTCCTTCACAAAGAACTTGATGCCATCGCGCAGACCTTCATAGTCTGGATTCAAGGCTATGCGTGTGAACAAGTTCCACACAAGATTCTCAGGGTGCTCAAAGATGGCCTCAAACAGCATTCGAAAGTGCATAATTCGTTTTGGAGTTAACTCCACTGGATTTGCCAAGTCCACGGATTTGAGGACCTGCAAGAGAAAGATTGAAGGTCACAATTATCTCTGCCACAAATTTCGCCAGATGCATCGATCTCTGAAGTGACATCGACTCTAGTTCTTTAAAATGGTCCCAAATGCAATACTGCAGGAAAAACCACAAGATGATAAGAGAAAAAAATGGTTACATAAACCAGCTTCGTAACTATAAGATAGTAGAAATGTACCTGCAGTGTAAACTTATGATTTTTGTCGTGCTCGCACAACTTTGAAGCAAGGACTGTGTAGTACTTGTTAAATGCTTTCTCCTGTAAACAGCATTCAACTAGAACCCTCATGATCTCTCTGTCCTGTTTTCCTGGCAAATCCAATCTAAGAAGTTTCTCGAATGCATCAATGTAGTCCTCACTACTCATGATCACACAAAATATAGCTTTTCTGGAATCTGTATTCATCCTCTGTGCATCAGCTAGCTTTAACATTTTCTGAGCCTCAACAACCTCTGCATCCATTGTTTCTGCTACATCTTCAGCGGTGTTTGAGTCAACCACCAAATCGCCAGATAGCCACCACTGACCCTTCTTCTCGGGGTCAAGCAGCTTGCTCCATGTAAGCCCTCTTAACAATACTTCTTCCACTCTCAACTGGGTAAATTATAAGAAAAAAGGACAAAAACAAATGCCTTTTAGTCAAAACTTACTAAGTCCAAAAGCGACCGGTAATAAGCAGAAGCGTACATGTTTATGATTGTCATGAAGGAATCCATTTTATCACATAGGAATAGAGCGTTAAATATTTACCTTTTGAAGCCACTTCTTTACCCTTGTGTTCTGGACGGAATCCTCTTTAGCTCTCAACTTGTTGTTCTTTATTGCGGAAATGGTTTCAAGCATCTTTTCCATCTGCAAATTCATTGTACAAATAACCTTAAAAATCATAGTATAACATTTTCTCCAGAAGACAATTTTTCATATAATCCATACCATCATGTTACTCATTTGTGTCTGGCCATCGGAGGAGGTTTTCAATTCATTTGCCTTGCTCTGGATGCTGATGATGAATGTTTTCATAGCCAGAGGATCATCACTTCTTATTTTCATTCCACAACCTATCCAGAGCAGAGCATTATCAAGATATGAGAGACGGAACATAAACATCTCAAAACACCTTAAGTGGCCATCGAAAGATAATAATGATAATAATAGAACTTACAATCTAAAACAGTTGTGATAGTGAAAGCAGCAACTTTAGTCAGCCGTTTCCCCAATGTCATTAGGAAATCATAAATAAGATCACTGCAAAACAAATATAGAGAGATTCGAGATTCATATTTCATCCAAGAAAATAACCAAAAATATCATTTTTGTTTCTGTTAAGTGAGAGGACTAGAGATTGGGTTGGGTGTTGGGTAAAAACGTATTAAACAAATCGCTGTAAGAAAAACTAAAATCCATAATACATGAAAATCACTCAAATGTGTGTTTAGATTATCGGTCTAACAACCTGACAAGTAAACAGCATTCTTGGTTCAGTTCTAGAAATTTAAAAACAGTGGGGAATAACTACACTTGCTCTAGATCAAACTGAACTATGTGTAGCTGCAGAAAATTTTACCTGGAGCAAACTCCCAATATGCAAAGATAAGAAAGCAAAAGAGAAATCCCATTTAAAGAGAGACTGTCTTCTTTCTGATATTCATCCTGAAAATAAATTAAGGACTTGTTAGTAAGCACTATTTCAAGCAAGGTGGTGAAATATTTTATGGAAAACAAAATCTTAAGGACATCTGGACATCACTGGATCTTCTCGAGAATTTAGCTTACAATTCATGTAGGAAAAACTAAAGGACATACCTCAAAAGATTTAGCAAGTGATGCAATAAGCTTTGCACTAAAATCCATTCCAACTAGACACGCCATGCCAGCTATGAAAGAAGCAAATACAGCGTACCTAAACAAGGAAAAACAAATTGTTCAGCAAAATATCGACTAATATGGACGTCAATGTAATCAAGTAGTTCCACACATGACTATAGGGCTAGCAGTAACATGAGCGGACACTCAGAAAGTTGTAAAGATCTTAACTGTTCATTGCCTCTCGCATAAGTTGTCAAAACTTCTTCACAAAAAATCTGAGAGGACACACTTCTCGCAACAGACTGCATTAACAAATGTTACAGGGGTTACAAGAAGTAAAGATAATATGAAAGAACAATAACAAAATGGAGTTGAAGCAACTTTAACAATGAAATCTAGGATGATTATGATAATCTCAAGATATCAACCATGCAACTATCAAACAATTCTAGAGGAAATAATGCGAAGGATATTTGAGCTTACACGATATATTGACGCAAGTTCTGCAGTTATTGTTTCAACATTGGATTCAGCCATCTTATTGAGAAGACCTGTAACACAAACCAAGCATATCAAACTAAGATTACAGAATTAGAAACACACAAAGGATAAAAAGCTTTTGTTAGCTATACCTTTTATCCGTGTACGCATTTTAGTGAGTTCTTCAGATTCACTTTTGGCCTGAGATCTCAAATGAGGAGCAACATACTTGCTGCTGCTCTCTGGCTTATGCTCGTGCAAAGGAGGTTCTACTTTCTCCAAGCGTGACGGTGAATCGTGATAAGTAATAGTCTCTGACTCACCATCATCTGTGATATTCATCGGATCACTTTCTAGATCTTCATCTAGAGACTTCTTCTTCTTATGCCGTTTACGGTCTCTTTTTCCTGCAGGCTCTTCAGAAAAATCAGATTCTTCACGCTCCAAATCTTCATTTGCTAGCTTATCGACATCCTCATGGTCCTGTTTTTGTTCGGATCTCTTTTTCTTACGTTTCTTACGGGAATCACCAAGTTCAGATCCCATTGAATCAAGTACAGATGGAAGTCCTTCGAACAAATCGTTCAGTCCATCATCCAAGCCCCTTAGTTTCCCTTTCTTTACCTTGAGTTTCTTTGCGAGCCTCCTCTCAAGTTCAGCATCCTGGTCACCAGATATCACAGTTGGTGTATCCATTTCAAGAAACTCTTCAAATTTCGTCTTCTTCTTTGGTCTATTCAGATCTTTCATTCTCTGTACTTTTTGCATCTTCTTCTCCTTTGATTTGACTCTAAACTCTTCTTTCTTACGTATAAAAGACTTTCCATCATCTTTTTTTCCGCTAGGACTACTTGATTCCATATGTTTAGTTTCACTATCACTTTTCTGGTGGAAAATTTCAGACTTGATCACCTCACCAGTCTTCTGAGCTGATGAGGATGCTCGTTTCTCCTTTTCGGACTTCTGAGATCCAGCAAACCACAATTATCCATCAACAAACAATAAAACAAGAAAACTATACCTTAGTTAAATTAAACAAAGATTGCCTCATACCTGACGCTGAAGCCAAGATTCATGTTTTTTCTGGTTCTTCTGCAAGCGAGCTTCTTTTCGCTTTTCATGACGTGAGCTCCCTGGCGATCATCAACAACAAATAAAACGAGATTTCTTCAAAATACTAGCTTCGACAGACATAGAGCTAAGGGCATTACTAAGACAAACATCAGCTTACCCATGTTTAGCTGGCCCAATAGATTCTCTGCCAACACCTAAAGAAAGATAAAAATTAGAACTTTAGCTTTCAGCTGAATAAGTTACAGGTTTCTATAACAATGACAACGAATTCAACCAAAAGAATTGTAGTTGTATAACTAAACCCTAATTTTATTAAACCTTAAAACTTAAGCATTCACAGTAATTTAACCAAACACTGAAACTACGACGACAATGTAAGCTTCAGAAACTATAATTGCACAAACTTAAAGACGTGTTTAATTGAAAACGCCACTTAGAAATCAAAATAATGATCAACAGACCCAATGTAGAATGAAGCAAAGCAAAAAAAAATTGAAGCAAAGAAGAAATCGACAGAATCCAAATCAAAAATCCACATAGAAAGATGGAGCAATACTTGAAAGACGAGAATTGATTCGAATCTTGTTCGTGTTTGCTCTCGCTCGCTGTGATTAGAGGAAGTAGGAAACGAAACCTGAAAGAGTGAATTGTTTTTTAATTTTTAGGTTAGACGAAAAGGAAATTGCAGAAAATTAGGGTTTTTGTGGAATTTTTAAAAAAATTATAACGAAGATGGAGAAGCAAAGCCCGCCAAGTTATTGGGCCTAAAAACCAAGATGCCAAATTTTTGGCCATTACGTTTTTTTTTTCTTCTTCCGAGGTTAAACGTTTGCGCCAATTTTCTCTAAGGGCTTGACTGGTTTAAACGCAGCGGTTGCGGTTGCGGTTGTGTGAGTTTGCGGAAGCGGGCGGTTGCGGTTTTAAGCATTTTTAGCGTTTTGACCGACTGGTTTAGCGGTTGAAAACGGGTGCGTTTGCGGGAGATTTACGACTGGTTGATCAGCGGGTACGATAGCGGTTAAACCAAAATATACCAAAATAAATTTAATATATGATTATAAAAAATTATAAAACACCAGAAACTATAGTTATGAAAAGTATAAAATTTTTAAAAATGATTAATGATTAAAAACCATAAATAATTATTCATATAAATTTTTATATTGAAAACAAAATTAATTATTTATATTAGAAAATTAAAGTTAAATAATAATTATTTTTTTAGAATTAACGTGAATATAAATCAGACATGATGATATATATTTTAATTTATTTATTTTCCTTTTTTAGTTTATTTCCTTTTTTACACCAACCGCAACCGCCCGCAACCGCAAACGCTTGCGGGAAGGAGCTTTTGAAATCCAACGATTTCGAGCGGTTCGAAGCGGTGTGGAGCGGTTTCTGTGATTGGTACCAACCGCTAGCAACCGCAACCGACCGCTAACAACCGCTAGGCGGGTGCTAGCGGGAGAACCAATCAAGCCCTTAGGGCTTGACTGGTTTAAACGCAGCGGTTGCGGTTGCGGTTGTGTGAGTTTGCGGAAGCGGGCGGTTGCGGTTTTAAGCATTTTTAGCGTTTTGACCGACTGGTTTAGCGGTTGAAAACGGGTGCGTTTGCGGGAGATTTACGACTGGTTGATCAGCGGGTACGATAGCGGTTAAACCAAAATATACCAAAATAAATTTAATATATGATTATAAAAAATTATAAAACACCAGAAACTATAGTTATGAAAAGTATAAAATTTTTAAAAATGATTAATGATTAAAAACCATAAATAATTATTCATATAAATTTTTATATTGAAAACAAAATTAATTATTTATATTAGAAAATTAAAGTTAAATAATAATTATTTTTTTAGAATTAACGTGAATATAAATCAGACATGATGATATATATTTTAATTTATTTATTTTCCTTTTTTAGTTTATTTCCTTTTTTACACCAACCGCAACCGCCCGCAACCGCAAACGCTTGCGGGAAGGAGCTTTTGAAATCCAACGATTTCGAGCGGTTCGAAGCGGTGTGGAGCGGTTTCTGTGATTGGTACCAACCGCTAGCAACCGCAACCGACCGCTAACAACCGCTAGGCGGGTGCTAGCGGGAGAACCAATCAAGCCCTAAATGTATTTGTTCATTGTGTTTGTGTCCACAAGATTGAAATATAACAGCTTATAAGCTGGTGGTCCAACATAACCTTATAGACATTAAGCGTACCAAACAATGCATGATGATTCCTCTTTCCCTAGATATAGAGATGAGAACCATATCAGCTAGGGTTTGTATCCCTTTCTCCACGTTCCAATCCTTCTCTAAAAGCGAAAATATGGCGTCTTTCACGTTCACACCAAATTGCAAGCTTACACATAAATATATATATATATATATATATATATTTTAATCACATAAATATATTTACTTACCAAATTAACGACAAAGAATTTAAGCTGAAAAGACTATTCCGGCTCTTTCATTAATCATAATCTAAAGAACTTCTACAAAGCTAAACATACATTTATGCTAACAATGAGAATCTCCAACAGAATAAGAGAACGTCCTGAAAACAAATTCCTCATCAGACTAGAACAGAGTTTGAAAAACAGAGGGAACTAAACAAACACATAAGCAAATGCGGGAACTGAAGAAAACTCAAAAACAATTTGGTCGAACACGGTGCAAGCTGGTAAACATGTTCAACCAAAAAAGAGTAACAAAAGACGCGATGCGTCATTGATACAATAAGTAAATAAATTTCTATAAAAATTTTAAAAGACACGAAGCACAAACAGTCCTCACATCGACTTTGAAGTAAGTGGAACCCTGACATCGATCCTCACACCGGCTGCAAACCGGTCGAGTGCTACTCTTGTTGTCAAGAACTTCCACCATTTTTTTTTTTTTTTTTTTTTTTTTTTTTTTTTTTTTTTTTTTTTTTTTTTTTTTTTTTTTTTTTTTTGATAAACCCTATCGGCTGATCCGGTCGGCCTCGGTAGGAACGCACCGAGGTGCTACAGAGTGGATTTCTCCCGATCCATGTAGAATTGGGCCACCACACTGCCTGATCCGAGTTTGGAATGCCTTCCGACTAATGCCAGGGGGTAGTCAGGCCGCCTGCATTTCTGACTACCAGGTAAACCAATTGGGCCAAAGCCCAACTGACAGACTTCCCAAACAAATGTGTTTTTGTTTCCAGGGAGAATCGAACACCATTCTTCGATTATAATATTTGAAAGTGTTACCAGGCTTCAGATAAACGTGAAATCCAAACAAGCAATTACGATGAATAGTGATGCAACATATGTTGCACGTGTAAAACCATTCGGACGGATTTACTTCCTTTTCGCATTCCTCACACCAATACTTGCCGTCCGTGTCTTCTCCATAGCAAAGAGTGAGAGGATGTTTATCGTATTTATAGTGTAACTCATTTGGAATCGTAGCACATTCATAACAAATGGAATACTGGCAAAGAGTACTACATTGTAGACGATTCTTGGTAAGACCTCTCTTACAACCATTGCAGCGAAAAGGTTCATGGTCGTAATTGAATGGAGCGATGAATAGAGGATGTTCATGGACTTTGTTGGTGCTATACTCAGGAATTAAAAAGCAGCAAACATCTATCTTAAACCAATTAATCTGGCAATCCTTTTTAGTACACTTATACTTGAAACCAGTGGACATTCGCGAACAAGCTGAACACTGCAGTTTACCATCATTGGGTAGAGGAGATGGGTCGAGGACGATAGAATGATTATGTAATGAATGATCCGCTTTCTTAGGTAGACAAGCACACACTACGTGGAGAAAAAAGTCACATTGCATACAATTGTAGAAATCATGCAAGTGAATAGGAAGGACACACGCCTCACATTGCTTCCTCACATCTCGTACACTATCATACTTCTTGAGCTTTAGATGATGTCCGTGACTAAAATGTTCTATCAAACCATCACCTACGTTTTTGAATGGTGAGATATCTTCGATTACACCGGTTTCTTCTGATTCCCATTCGAGTTCTTTTCCGTCCCATATCATCACATGTGTTGCACATTTGGTATGAAGTACATAAGAGCAATCCTCGTCTTTACAAGAATACTGACCATATTTAATGTCGACTGTCTTGTAGCAGACCCGGCATAATGAATTTGGGGGTGGAAGGTAAGGAGAAAAAGAGAGACGATGAGGATGACGGGTGATCTTTATGACGCGTGGTAAATCAACACAATATTGATGGACAACATAATTACATTGGAAACAAGCATAACTTGCTTCCGACGCATTGACCAATCCACAAGCATCACAAGGAACTAAGAGTGGACGAGGAAAAGGACGAGTGAATGGTGATGGCCTTTTGGGTTTTCAATAGTAAGAGGTGGTTTGCTTTGTGTGCACATAGTATCCAAACAAAAGTTACAAATAGAACATCGATAAAAAACTGTCATTCTTGGATGTGAACTTGGTGTTGGTATGTATTTCCCACACCAAGTACAGTTATCAAATATGTTACCCCACCCAGACTTACCAGGATCCGATGTGCCTTGGTCTTCATAGGGCCTTGGTCGCTTATATTGCTGCCGTCGATGATATTGTCATGCTTTTCATAGGTTAAAAAGAGAGGGTGTTGGAGGTGAAAAGGATGTAATATTTTTCTAGGAATATTTACACATTCTTCGTGGAAATCAACATCGCAGATGGTGCAGTGGTAATAGAAACCCCGAGAAGAAGTGGATACTTGTTTCCCGCATGTAAAGCAATTGGACTTAGTGTTTTTGCTGAGTGTAGGGGAAAGAGTGTGAGGATGAGTCGGATGAGCCAAACGACATACTTTTGTATACAAAGCAGCAGGATGTATTTTCTTAGGCTCTTCCATTTCTTTTCTGCTTTAGGTTTGATGGATGTTTCTACAAATTGATGACCACCCTCTATATATATACACGTTAAGAATTACTCAAGATACAATTTCATACATTGCATCTGGTATTATCATTATATATATATTTTTTTTAATATATATATCAGATCTAGATCCGCATTATAATTTAAAATGTCAAATTGTGAAAGTCTCTTGAGTGAAAGAAAATTTTAAATTACTATTAGAAAATGCATTCAGCATCATCCACTACATATTATGGTAGAAGACAAAAAGAAGACATTATAATTAATTTGTTGATGTGTCAATAAAAGATGATTTAGTGCAAGTAGATATTATATGCAAGTATGCAACCAATGGATGATATTGATTAAAAGAAGCTGTTAGCGGATAGATCCAAGATTCCAAATACATAATCTTATTACTTTATCA
Organism: Arabidopsis arenosa; assembly: GCA_905216605.1. Classification (NCBI taxonomy): domain Eukaryota; kingdom Viridiplantae; phylum Streptophyta; class Magnoliopsida; order Brassicales; family Brassicaceae; genus Arabidopsis; species Arabidopsis arenosa. Next base: position 6,653,031 of record LR999456.1, read on the forward strand.
AGATCTGCCGCTCACAAAGGGAGGGCACATGTTCACTTTGACCAGTCAGAGACTTGACACGATAATTTAGATAAGATTTTCATTTTGTATATGAAGTTGGGTCCAATAAGTGAGACAGTAAATGCAATGAGTCAACCGAGCTTGCTTTGCTAGGCCATTTGCTTCTCAAAACTTGTCTTCAAAAGACAAAATATACTTAACAAAATATACATCCAATAAGCGAACGTGCAGTTGCTTTGAAGATCACATCGGTTTGATACTTTGATTAAATAGAATTGTGAGAGTTAACGCCAACACATAATGCAGTGGATGTTTCGCCTAAGTTCCCATCCAACGTTCAATGAGTTAAATATTCTTTATGTAAAAATCTCACTTAAGTTTTACAAGTAGGTGCTGTTCGTTTCTCCATTCAGATGATCCAGCTGAATGGAGATGAATATTGATGTTCGTTTAGAGCAATTTAACAGAGCAGTGAGATGGATCAGTTGGATGATTTTTAATAAAGTCATCCAAAAAATGATTGGAATCCGGCTGAGTCTGATCGGAGCAGTTAACTGGAGCTGATTCAGTCTAAAATAGAAAATGACCTAAATACCCCTACTTAATTTAGAAAATTACACTCCTAAAACCTAATCCTCCTCTCTTTCATTCGTCGACGATTCTCTGTTTTTGTTCTCTTTACAAACAAAATCAGCTCTCTCTCTCCGCCGGATCTCTCGCCAGCCGTCCACTTCGCCGACCGTTTCTCTCCGCCGGATCTCTCGCCGTTTCTCTCCGCCGGATCTCTCGCCGTTCTCTCCGCCGGATCTTTCGTCGTTAGTTTAAGGTAAGATTCATAGGTTTTGTATTGAGTTTATGATGCTTATAGGCTATAATCTTTCATGGGTTTTTCATAGAATTATTTGTGTGTATTTGAGCGGCTATAATTTTTCATGGGTTTGATTATTGGATTCTTATAGTTCATGGGTTTGATTATTGGATTCTTAGTCGTGTATTTGATTCTTATAGTTCATGGGTTTGATTATTGGCTTTTGTTTTGGCACTTCTCTTGGGCGTGGTTGCTTATTAAGGAGCTTGAACTCTGTTTGCTTATTTTTCTATGGTTTGTTGATTGTATTCAGGTTGCAAGATACTGAATATAGAGCTTACTTTTACCTCAGCTAGGGTTTGTGTTTGTTGTACCTTTAGTTGCTTTTTGTCATTTCAAAGTGTCAAAGCTATAAAATGGTGCTTAGCTTTTGTGTTCCTTGATGCAGCTGATTAAAGAATTTTAGTTGTTGCTTAGTATCAAACTCATATGTCAGCGGAAGATATGATGAATCTACTAGACATATTATTCAATTATCGTCTCCTTTTAGAAGTTTATCATGTCATCATTTTAGAAGATATGATGAATCTGATCGTTTCTGCTTTCTATTGCACTTTACTTTTGGCTTGGATTTATTGTCATCTATTGTTGATTGTTGTTGAAAGCTGAAAGCTTCTACCTTATATGGTTCTATTTTATATGTTTGAAAGCTGAAACGATGCATTATCTTAAAGCTGAAATCTTCTAATCATTTGGAATTGATTGATTCAGATACGTTTTGTAGTATCATTCTCATTGCAAAGATCTTATCTTGCTGGTAGGCTATAGCTAAAAGTTGCTTGGTCTTGGTGTTTGTATGAGTGATCAGAGAAATTTTTGGATGCATTATCTGCAATGGGTTGAACAACTGAGATTGATTAGCTATTTGTTATTTGGATTTTCTAATTTCCTTTATATGTAGTGTTATTTGGTGGTAGATCCTTGTAGTTTTTATGCTCTGTGTAGATATTAGGATGAGTAAATATTTCCAGCTTTAATTATTCTCGAACTTGTGTTTGTGTTCATGATTTTATTGTTTCTTAACTTAGAATCGGATTTCTAATATTTTAGTGTAGTTAGAGAATCTTAAGCAGCTTGTAAGTGAGGTTTTCGTGGTGAGAAAGAAAACTTAGATAATTTGGAGTTTGTTTGGTATATGTTGGTTGTTTTTTTTTTTTTTTTTTGGCTCAACAACAACTCATTATATTTCCAATTCAGATTACATATCTTTAGGCCTCATACATTGACCTCGACAGAATTGGACCAAATACAATGAATCAGTCTAGTATCAGTGTATCACCCTGGAACACTAAGTTGGATCCAACGTTACCTGACTTACAATTCATTGCATTTTTCAGTCTAGTATATGTTGGTTGTTGTTTAATTTCATAACATATGCTTTGGTTCTTATATAAAAAAAAAATCATGAAAATAGAAATTTAAATGTCAAATATAATAATTTGAAATTTATTTGATTGTAAATATATATTTGATCATTAATTAATATGGTTAGATTAAAATTTAAATATAATTAGATGAAAACATGGGCATTTTAGTAATTTTCATATCAAAAACATTTAGATGGATCATTCAGCTGAACAAACAAACAAAATTTTAAAGAAAAGTAGTTAGATGGATCATCCAGCTGAACCACAAAAAATGGAAACGAACATCATTTAGATGGATTAGTCAAATAGGCCATTTGGATGAACCATTTGGATGCATATCCCAAATAAGCAAACGAACAGGACCCTAGTGTTTTTGTTTTCAGGTTCATAACAAGGTTTCATTCTAACAAAGTGAATGTTTCTTTTCAATGTTAGTTCATGTACTCTTTTGGAATAGAGTTCTAAGGTTCTTACGGTGGAGGTCGGAGATGGTCCTTGGTGTTTACTTCCAATTTTCAACTTCGTATTGCATAACGTAAATGCATGAATATAAAACCTTATGTTTATAAAAACATATGGGAATCTACCTTTATTAAAATCCACCAATAAACTGGAATAAATTGTTATAGTTATACCAATGAAGAAGACACCAATAAACTGGACTATACCTTTACTAAAATCCATCATGTCTACAAAGTGTTACCACAACCAATTTATGTATAGTGTTCGAACCAAGGAGAGCACTTAGAGACACATCAATCTCGACAATGCAGAAATGGTCTGCCAACATCACAAAATTTCATAAACCGTTTCAAAAACCAGCTCCGGATGTTGACAAAGTTTTTACCTCCCAATCAGGACACAAGACTTCTTTCTTCTGATAACAAGTTTTGTCACTTTCCCTCACAACCGCATTCAACAACCATCAGCACATCTAGTACTTCCTTCAAGCTGTTAATGAACCAAATTAGAGTCACACATATATAACATCAATGTTAAAGAGATATACACATAAACAGAGTATATCAATGTTGGTCTCTTTCTCAATTGCTAATTCTCAGATTCTTGCTTGTCCTCTCTAGTCCCTCTGCAACACTTGAGCGCTCTCGTTTATTGCTTCTCCTTGTCACTGCCATGCTGTTGTTGTTGCCTTCATCCTCCTCCTCAAGCGGTAGAGTAGATAACTCAGGGTGAGCTACACTGTCATATTCGCAGGAACAAGGCTCCAAGAGTTGTACACCACATCCAAATATATTAGAGGATATGGTGTCCGGATATACTTTTATCCCCAAGCATTTGAAATCAAAAAGCATCTCACTTTCGGGGATGTTGTCTTCCTCAAGCGTGAAATAAGAGTTGAGTATAAACAGATGATTCTCCAGAAGCCGATCATCTGTTTCATCTGATTCATTCACATATATCTCTGGCCATTTATATACAGTGGTCGAATGTCTGCCTCTCACATAGCAAGATATCTGGAAAAGGCGGAAAGGCACATCATCTAGCTCATCTCCCGGGGGGAGAACAACACAGGCCTTGAATCTCAAGGATCCATATAAGTTCCTCTGGTTCAAATTGATGGTTAGAGAACTTCCTCTACCTTGGTGAGTGAAGTAGTCGGGCACTTCACTACCAGGTAGGACCGCATACCCGCAAGCCCATTGCTGGATAACTAGTTTACGTGTTTCTTGATCCAGTTTCGAGCAGTTGATGAGCTTGAGAATGAGCTTTGGATCGTGAATTGAGTGAGAAGAGTGAGATAATCTTTCAAGAGACACGCAATTATATGCGTGCAGCTCCGATAGCGAACCTGGAAGCTCTAGCAGTGACAGAAGATATCTGCAGTCTGTAACGTTAAGGGAATGCACCTGCCGTACGACCGAATCTGGGATACTCTCAAAATCATTTCCTGCAAGATCCAAATTCAGGGGGAAATCGTAAGTCGTCTCAGCTGTATACATTGGCAAACTGTTCTCCCCAATGTTGATCAATGTCAGCTCCAACGCATGCCATTGACAAAAGCTTTGGAAAATTTCTGCAGGGAATTCCCTTACATTGTAGCAGCCTTTAAAATTAAGTGACTCGAGTTGTTCTAGCTCACAAATTTTTGGCGAGATCTCTCGTAGGTCCGAGCAAAATGCCATCGACAACTCTTTCAGTCCATAGAGATCCGAGATCCATGGAGGAATTTCTTTAATTCCTGATAAATCCAGATATAACTTAGAGACGGTATACGGAACACATGGAAATTCTGTAACGTTTCCACAACCAATCATTTCCAAAGTATGTAGGCAACTCCAATAATCAATTGATGGAGGCACTGCTGGTATCCCGGTAAAGGACACCTCGAGATATTTAATTTCACTAGAAATCTCTGGAAAATCCACAAATTTTGAGCATTGACAGATGCTGAGGTAACTTAGGGAGTGCAATGCGTAGTTTGCTGGAAAAGGCTCCAAATTTCTGCAGGCGTAAAGGTTTAAGAAATTTAACATACTAAGTTTCCAGATAGAGGAAGGAAGCTTGAGCAAACTGGGGCAATTCTCCATATCCAAATGCTCCAAATTTACTGCTTCTGAAAGGTCAGGAAGTTCTTCCAGACTAGTAGAGCCACTCAAGTCCATCTTTTTTAGACTTCTTAGCATCTGAAAACAAATCCAGGGAACAATTGTTGTTATTTGGAACAAAATTATATAATGCAGATGGAGCTTGTCAGGAAACTTACTGGGACTCCTTCCCAGAGCTTCTTCAATTCGCTCCTTTTCATGTTGATTTCAATGAGACATTCCGGACGAAACCGACTAGACATATGTTTCATAGGACATGCTTCCCAATGAAGTAACTTTAGTTTACGAGGTAGAGGTAAACAATCCAAACCTTCATGTAATTGCAGTATGGCCTTATCGGACCATTGTCTATAGAATCTTAGAATCTGGAGATTATGCATCCCACTGAAGGCTCTCTCGCCAAGGAACAATTCGTGGATTTCAGACATGTTGAAAGATATGCCTAATACACTTTCTGTACCCTGAAAAGAATGTCAGGAACTGAAATAAAACAAATTGATCTGCTCGAATCACATTGACAAAGCCATGAAATGATATATATAGACTTACAGTGTTATCAGCAAGGACATCATAAATGTCCTGAGCGTCTATAAGGAATTGACGTTTCCCAGGCTCATGAGCAGATTGTCTACGAACAATTTCTCTGCCCATTTGCCGTAGCAAATGGTGCATCGTGATACGTTTATTACTTATATCAATAAGAGCTCTTTCAACTAGGACACCAAGTCCATATTTAATGTCAAGAATGCTGTTTTCAAGAAGCTGAATCACCCTATCCTCTCCTTCACCATCGAATAAGCATGCAATATGGAGAAATATAGTTTTATATTTATCACCATTACCTAAGCTATCGTAGCCGACTCTTAATATCTTCTCAATGTCTCCATGAAGACTGGCTTTTAGGATTGGCAGTTCACTTGTCCACTCACTTTTGCTTTTACCTCGCAGTGAGGAGCCTAAAACACAGAGTCCCAATGGAAGATGATTAGTAATGTTTGTAACTTCAACTGCAAGCTCCATGAATCCTTCCGGCGGAGAATCTTGTTTGAAGGCTGATTGACAAAAGATTCGTAGAGCTTCAATGGCAGACGGAAAATTCACCTCATAAATATGGTTGATACCATGTCCCTTAAAAAGCTCTTTGTGCTCAGTGGTCACTATAATCCTACTTCCAGCATCAAACCATCGAGGTTCATTTGCTAAAGCTTCTAGTTGCTCCAATTTATCGACATCATCAAGAACGATAAACACTTTCCGGGAGTTTAGCCTCTCCTCCACCACACCTAAATGATTTATCCTCATATTTTTGAGGTCGAGCATTTCAGAAAGAAACTGTTCTTGCAACTGCAACTTCGAGCTGTAACTGTCATTTTTGCTATAACTTCCCTTGACATTCTCCATAAAAACACTAAGCTGAAATTCGCGGGAAACTCGGCCATATAACGCTCTAGAAATTGTGGTTTTTCCAATTCCTGCAGGACCCCAAATCCCTACGACCCTCACTTCATTAGATTCCATACATAACAAAGAATTCATCTTTGCTATATGAGCTTCCATTCCAACTAAATGATCAAAATCCCTAGACGGTGTGAAGTTCAACATATTTGTAATATCTGTGGCAATTTTTAACAACATAGCAGCTTCGCTCTCCCTGAAAAGAAAAAATATCATTCCTTTAGTAGTATAGGAGTATAATGTAAATAATGATTAGTTAAAAGTTCTAAATGTAATATTCTAAACTTAGCTTAACCCTAGTCCTTCTCTAAAGTCTGTATAAATATGTGTAAACAACTTTCTCTCAATAATAAGATTGATACAATTCTTATATGGTATCAGGGCAAACGCTCCTAAAAACCTAAAATCCTAAAACCTTCAAAAAACATTTCCAGCCGCCGTCGACATTGTCACTATGTCATCCTCATCCAACACACACGATGACACCATCTCTCTCAATACGAACGCCATTGTCAACATCAACATGTCAAACATCTCTAAATTCACAGCCACGACTTACCTCACCTGAAAGCTTCAGGTTCACTCCTTGATGGGTATGAACTCGTCAAACATCTCGACGAATCTGTAGAAGTCCCACCCGCCACTGATACGGTTGGATCCACCACTTCTCCCAATCCAGATTTTGCAAAATGGCGTCGTCAAAACAAACTCATTTACAACGCACTCATTGGGACGATCTCTACTACGCTTCAACAACTTGTGGCCCGCGCTACCACTACCGCAGAAATCTGGACGAAGCTAGCCTCCACATATGCCAATCCGTCTCGTGGTCATCTCCATATCCTGCGAGATTAACTCAAGGTGATGAACAAGGGAACCAAATCGATTGACGAATACATTCAAGCCGTCACTGCGCCTTGACCAACTCGCTCTCCTTGGCAGCCCGATGGAACACGATGACCAAATCGAGCTCATTCTCGATGGGCTACCCGAGGAATATCGGCCTGTCATTGACCAAATTGGGGGAAAATACAAAACCCCACAAATCACAGAAGTCCATGAGAGGCTTCTTAATCATGAAGCTCGACTCCTCACCAAGCAAGCTGCGGCGAAATCCACGTTTTCAGTCACCGCCAACAATGTCCAACAGCGCACCGGCTATAACCACAACCGCAACAACTCCGGCAAACGGTACAACAACAACAACAAGTCGTGGCAGCCGTCACAGTTCCAAAGCCGACCAGACACTCATGTCTCCAAACTCTATTTGGGCAAGTGTCAATTTTGTAATACACAAGGACACAGTGCTCGCCGATGCCCGCAGCTCAATGCTCTCCAGGCATCCCCCGGTGTCCTTTCGAGCTCTCCATTTTGCCCGTGGCAGCCCCGTGCAAATCTTGCGATGAACTCGGCTTATCCGGCAGCTCCTTGGATCCTTGACTCTGGCGCGACTCATCACCTCACATCCGATCTTAATAATTTGTCGCTTCATCAACCTTACAATAGAGGTGATGATGTCCTGATTGCTGACGGGTCTACCATGGCAATTACACACAAGGGTTCTTCAGTTCTTCCTAATCAAACTCGAGCTTTACTTCTTGAAAAAATCTTATGTGTTCCTGATATACAGAAAAACCTTATCTCGGTATATCGTCTATGTAACACTAACCGTGTCTCGGTTGAATTTTTCCCTGAAGGATCTCAGCACGGGGTCCCATTACTTCAAGGCAGGACTAAAAATGAGTTGTATGAGTGGCCGGTGACATCTTCAAAACCGGTAGCAATGGTGTCTTCTTCTGGTCCTAAAGCTACTCTCACATCTTGACATTCAAGATTGGGACATCCTTCTTCTTCTATTTTGAATTCAATTGTTTCCAAGTTTTCTCTTTCAGTTTCATCTTCTTCTCAAAAACAATTATCTTGCTCTGATTGTCTTATTAATAAAAGCCACAAGCAACCTTTTTCTCAAACAACTATTATTTCCAAACGACCACTTGAATATCTTTTTACAGATGTTTGGACTTCACCAATTCTTTCTATTGAAAACCACAAATACTATCTTGTTTTAGTCGATCATTTCACCCGCTACACATGGCTTTATCCGCTCAAACGCAAATCGGATGTCAAAGAAATTTTCCCAGCTTTCAAAGCTCTAGTCGAAAATCGTTTTCAATGTAAACTTGAAACATTGTTTTCAGATAACGGAGGTGAATTTGTTGCGCTTCGTGGTTTCCTCGCCGCACATGGTGTCTCACATCTCACGTCTTCGCCACATACGCCCGAACATAATGGACTAGCTAAATGCAAGCATCGCCACATCGTGGAGACCAGTCTCACCCTCATGTCCATTGCTTTTATTCCGAAAGAGTTGGTCCTATGCATTCTCAACTGCCGTTTACTTGATCAATCGAATGCCAACACTGGTTCTCTCTGTGGCGTCTCCATTTGAAAAATTGTTTGCGCTGTCACCGAATTATGAGAAACTGCGAATCTTTGGCTGGTTATGCTTCCCCTGATTGAGACCGTATACAATGCACAAGCTTGATGATCGTTCACAAGAATGTGTTCCTTGGATACCTCACAAAGTACGTATTTTTGTCTACATCAACCTACAAGACGCATTTACGTCTCCCGCCATGTTCAGTTTGATGAATCAAAATTTTCATTTTTTTTTTTTTTTTTTTTTTTTTTTTAATAATTAATTTTTATATTTCATCCCAAATGGGCTTTTTGGCTTTGGGCCAAAACGAAAACCACGGTTACAAAACGTCAAAATTAGCCGGCGACATCACCGGAATCTCAGATCTGCCTTGGACGGTTTAACGGAAGCAGTGGATCCCATTTACCATTCCCGGCGTTTACAAGGCTGACTCCTTTGCAGCTACGCCGACGAAACTGAAACTTTTAGCCGGAGTAAACGAATCCGACCTCAAGCCGATTTCGCCGACAAGCCAGACCCGGAGCAAACCTCCCGGAGTAAATCAACCCACAGACAACCGTTACCTAGACTCTCTAATCCCCTACCAAGCAAAAAGAGAGAACACAAAGCTAACCCTAATCTTCCGGCTCTGACACCAAGCAAATCCCAACAGACGACACGAACCTTCAATCCGGTCAGGTGGACACCTCTCTCGGCAGCGGAGAAAGAAGCTGGCTCAAACAAAACCTTCAACCGCCGACCTCCGAGACAAGCCATCACAGATCCAGAAACAGATCTGCCGTTAACCACCTAACAAGCCGAGGACCCACCGATCTTCTTCTCAGCTTCCGCCGCGAAGCACAGCTGCAAACACGAACGGTCAAGCCGGTAGAGGCTTCTCCATGGCTCCTCCGGCGTCCTCAAACCAGAAGCAAACCCATCGGAGAAACACTCAAAAACCGCCGAGAAATTCACCACCGCTTCGCACCGAGAAACAGATCTACCACACCTCACCTCAGCCGGAGAAGGAAGGCCGTCCACTCCCGCTTCGCCGCTTGAACTTACACCAACGTTGAAGACCAGGCGGCGTGAAGAAACTGGATCTAGATTTACTTTAACCTAGGAGAGAGAAGAGAGAGTAAGGTGAGAACGATTGTCTCTCAATTTTATTTAAATCTTCTGGTTCTACTAAAATACAAATGTTGGTTTCAAAATTTTCATTTGCTGCTAAGCCGAGTCCGTTGGTTGAACCAGAGACTTCCTTATGCATCTCGAATACGTCATCACCACTGTTGCATTCTCTCTCCTCGCCGGCCGTTTTGCCACCGTGAACACCACCACCGGAACCGTCATCGTCGGTACCACCACCGAAACCGCTTGTTGCAGCTCCGTCCTCTGCTGCTCGTGTTTCCTCACACGTTGGAGAAGAAGAAGAGAACAGTTCTCATGGGCTAAATATTAATTTGGGTTTAAGTGAAACAGACCCAATAACTGATACAAATGAGGCCTAGCATCCTAAATCTTCTAGAGGCCCAACTCCAGCCCACCAAGACACTTCATCGTTTTCCTCTTCTCGATCAGAGGACAGCAGCTCCTCTCCATCGTTCGTGCCATCTCCGACGACTTCAATGGGACCCCTACGCTCCGATCTTCACCCACTGTCATCGCCAACGTCCACAAGACATGTATTGTCCCCTAACTCTGTCTTATCTTCTCCTTCTACAACTTCTAAGCCCACTGCTCCAAAACAAAATGAGTCGCAAACCTCGACTCAGCTGAACCTTGTTCCAAATGAGCCCACTGCTCTACGCTCAAATGAGCTGCGACCTACAGCTCAGACTCAACAACAAACAAATTTCCAACTATCCCACCAAGCTACGTCTACGCAACCACAGAACCAAATTTTAGCTCCAGCACAAAACAACCACAATATGAAAACTAGAGCCAAAAATAATATTCGAAAACCCAAACAGAAACACAGCCTTACAGTTACAACCCATCCACAGTCACTAAAGGAGCCCACTACGATACAACAAGCTTTGAAAGATGAGAAATGGAGTCGGGCATGCCCTAGTGAGTTTGATGCTCTTGCGGTCAATCCAACATGGGATTTGGTTCCTTCTCAAATGGGACAAAATATTTTTGGTTGCAGGTGGGTCTTCACCACAAAATACCTAGCAAACGGACTGCTTGATCGATACAAGGCGCGACTCGTAGCAAAGGGATTCATCAACAATACGGAAAAGACTATGCCGAAACATTTAGCCCATTTATCAAATCGACAACTATTCGTCTAATTCTTGAGGTTGCAGTTACAAAGTATTGGCCTATAAAACAATTGGATGTCAACAATGCATTCCTCCAATGTCTGAAGAAGTCTATATGTCCCAACCTCTGAGATTTGTTGATAAGGTTCGTACGTCTTATGTCTGCCGCTTGCGGAAACCTATTTACGGACTGAAACAAGCACCAAGGGCGTGGTACATGGCTCTCAAACAGTTTCTTCTAGCCACCGGTTTCACAAATTCCTTAGCCGATACGTCGCTATTTGTTCTCAGCTCCGCCAACACTATCACATATGATCTTGTGTATGTGGAAGACATCATCATCACAGGTAACAATGATCTTATGGTTTCCCAAGTCTTAGTCTCTTTTGCAGAACGCTTCTCAATTAAAGACCCAACCGATCTGCATTACTTCCTTGGAATCGAGGTTACACGTTCTGCTAAAGGGCTCCACTTAATGCAGCGCAAGTATGTTACTGATTTGCTTACTCGTCACAACATGTTAGATGCCAAAGCTGTGACCACACCAATACAATCTTCCCCGAAACTTACAATTTTGGATGGTGACCCGCTGGATAATCCCGCTCTGTATCGCTCACTCGTTGGCAGTCTTCAATGTCTTGCTTTCACGCGTCCTCATATCTCCTATGCGGTAAACCGTCTTTCACAATTTGTTCACAAACCAAGTGACGCACCTTGGCAGGCAGCCAAACGCATTTTGCGTTACTTGGCGGGAACGATTGCACACGGTATATTTCTCCAAGCCTCATCACCGATGATCCTTCATGCTTATTCGGATGCTGATTGGACTGGCGATAATGATGACTATGTCTCCACCAATGGCTACTTGATCTACCTTGGTCGAAATCCCATATCATGGTCTTCCAAGAAACAACGCGGTATAGCCCGTTCTTCCACCAAAGTCGAGTATCAAGCTGTCGCAAACACCGCATCCGAGGTACAATGGCTTTGTTCTCTTCTTACCGAGCTCAAAATACCTATCCAAATTGCGCCGGTTATTTACTGTGACAATATTGGGGCGACATATCTTTGCGCAAATCCGATCTTTCACTCTCGTATGAAACACATTGCATCAGATTACCACTTTGTCTGCAACCATATTCAAAGAGAAATGCTTCGCGTCTCACACGTCTCTACCGATGATCAATTGGCGACACACTTACCAAACCGCTACCGAGATCGCGCTTTCAAAGAGCATGTATCAAGATTGGAGTTACAAGAGTACCTCCATCTTGAGGGGGCGTATAGGAGTATTATGTAAATAATGATTAATTAAAGTTCTAAATGTAATTTCCTAAACTTAGCTTAATCCTAGTCCTTCTCTAGAGTCTGTATAAATATGTGTAAACAACATTCTCTCAATAGTAAGATTGATACAATTCTTAATAGCAGTATAGACATTCAAAAGTCAGGAAGGCTTTAACTTTTTACCTTGAACAACTATGTCCTTGCTAGTACAAATATGATATGCACACAAAAACATAAGCAGTATCATCCTAATTCCTAAGTATAGATAATATAGTCTTAACTACACATTCAACCAAACTTCGTGCATATTTTTGATATGATGAAAAAATCTCATGATATTAACAAAACTGATCCACATCGAAGATGGAAGATGAAACATTAGTGGAGAGGGACTAACCATTTATATGAATGCTCTCCTAGCACGTTGGCAACATCAGTCAAAGCTTCCCTCCACTTCTGCTTCTGCTCCTCTGTTTTTCCCTCACAAGTTCTCTCGAAAGCCTCCCCGAAATCTCCACTTTGTTTTCTTACATCAGATGGATTCATTTCGTAGAAAATTGGTATCACCTTTAAACCTGTAGTATTTCTGCATTGCATAATCTCCAACAACTCATTTAAGCACCAACTTGAAGAAGCGTAGTTCTTCGTGAGGATGACAACGCCAATCCTCGATGCTCTGATAGCTCGTACAAGCTCAGGGCCGATGGACTCGCTCCTCGTAATTTGATCATCTATGAATGTGTTGATTCCCTTGCGCTTAAATTCAACGAGCAAGTGACTGAGAAAGTTTCGACGGACGTCTTCACCGCTGAAGCTTGGGAAAACGTCATATCTCCATCGGCTAGGGGCCAAAAGAGAAGAAGACGAAGAAGCAGCCATGATGGAAGATAAAACCTAAGTACAAGGCCTAGACAATCTAAAAGGCTAAACAAAAGTCTCGCTTCTTTCAGCTAAGATCAGAAAAAATCTTTGTAAGAGAATATAATTGTGAACAAAATCTCATACCAATACCAATCTGCCTAGGAGAACCCATAAAACTCATCTTCTCTTTATATCATTGAGAAGAATCTTGTAAAAAGTCATACCCTTCATCTGGTTTATTTGAGACTATACCAAGTCTCGTATTGAAAGGTATCACGAAACTTCTAAAAAGTCAAGCTCTTACGAAACGTGAAGGCAATCATAAAAAGACTCGATCTTACTCAGGCAAATGGAATGTAAAGAATATTTGGTTGTTTTAAAAATAATTATCCGTTAAAGCTGTCATCAGCCAAGACATTTTAGTTCAACAAGTTCAGAGAATTGGTCAGAATAAAACGCATCCATAGTTATATTTGTATATAAACTTAATGGGCTTTAACATAGCTTCAATGGTCAAAAATACAATAAATTCTAAATCTATATGACCCTAACCTAACATAGCTCCCATTTTCTAAAACTAAAAATATGAAGCAACTGATTATAAAGTAGCAGAACAGCTAACAAAAAAAGAAGCAGAAGCACCACCTTTGTCAGGGCAATCAATGGAGGAACTCAGCTTGCAGTGTCTATTAACAGGTATTTAGACCATGGAGGGGACTAACTCATGAGAACTTAGGCTAAACCAGGGGGTGGTGAACACGAAATGAGATGAACTATTCTTATACCATTATTGGTTTTTGACCCAAAAAGAAGAACCTAGCCGTGACTCCACTCCGTGACCAGCGAACGAGAACGGCGACCCAAGGACTTTCTCGACCATCAGATCCGATAGATCTGAATACCAAGACCCAATCTCATTAGATCTGCTCCTCAAAACCCATCACTCCAAATTGTTAAAAGGCCTCCATGCTTCCACAACCAAAGAAGAAAAGGACATGAAATGAAAAACTATGCAGAAAAACAAGGAAGGTGACCGACACTGACGCTTTGTGAGCCGCCACGCGCCGGTCACAAGCTCAACGGCCACTTTGTGTTAAGGCAGGGAGGCGAGAGAGAAAACAAATTTTTAGGGCGAACCCCCTGCCCCTTCACTTTTTAAAAAGAGTGCGCTCCACGTGAAGAAATATTTGGATCCTAGAAACAGTATAACATTTAAACCAAAATAAAAGAAACAGTGCAACAACCAAGATTTTAGTTTGGTTTGTTTGTCAATCATCAAAGATAAACTTTTTCTTTTTCTTTAATCAAAGATAAACTTAACCTGTTCCTTTCAGTCTATTATATAAAATTTATTTATTAATACGCGCACACAATTGACAATTCTAGCAAGCTAATCCGATGTACAAGGAATTCATCTCAAAATAGGACTATAACAACGGTTTTCAAATATACAAATATACGGCTTACGCATATCCTCAATATACATATGCTTAAAATATATTTCCTCGACTCCTGTCCAGGATATGTCCACGATCTCTATACTTGCCGGGAAAGATGGTAATCTTTTAAGGTTCTTACAACCCGCCATTTCCAATGAAACAAGGCGAGAACATAACTTGATTACTGAAGGCACTTTCTCTATCGCAGTTTCCCCAAGAGACATGAATTGAATCTGCGTTGAAATAAACGGGAACCTCTTCAGCTTCAAGCATCCTCTCAGATTAAGGACACTAAGGGATTCCAAGTTGATGTTGGTTGGAAGAGTCTTCAGTTTTATGCAACAAGACATGTCCAACACTTTGAGCTTATTAAGATTTTGTAAAGCAGAAGAAGGAACTGTGACCAAATTTTCGCAGAACCTAAGATACAACTTCTCCAGATTTTTTGCTCTTGAGAGGTTTGGAATATCTTCAATGTTTGTAGATGCGCTCAAATCCATATACTTGAGACTTGTCAGTGGCTGGAAACATACACAGCCAGATGAAATAAACAGAGAGAATAATTTAAGAGGATAAGACTATCCCATAAGAAACTTTGATATGATAAACATACCTGAATACCTTCCCAAAGTGTCTCAAGCTTGCTATCTCGCATAGTAAGTTCGACAAGAAATTCAGGACGAAACTTAGAGGGCATACATTTTATAGGGTACGAATCCCAATGTAGTAATCTAAGTTTACGTGGTAGATAATCTAAGCCGTGAGGTAAGTCAAACTCGGCTGCTTTATCAGGAAAACTATTGTATAGCCTCAAGAATTGGAGATTAGGCATTTTCTCAAAGGCTTTTTCACTTATATACACTTGACCATCGATTTCGGACATATCTAATGATATTCCTAAAACAGTATTTGTACCCTGCATATATACCAAAGGAAAGAACGCAGTTAATTAATATATTAGCGAAAGTGGACATTGTGATGAGTAGGAACATGGAAAGAATGTGTCAACACTTACGGTTTCATCTGCAAGTACATCTGAAATCTCCAAAGCATCAACTATAAACTTACGTTTCCCGGGGTCGTGGAGACATTGTCCTCGAGTAATTTCTTTACCCATTTGTTGTAACAAACAATGCATTACTATATATCCATCAGCACATATATGTATAAGAGATCTGTTAACAAGGACTTTAAGTCCAAATTCTGCATCCAATGCACTCATTGCAAGAAATTGCTTCACACGATCAACCTTTTCGCCATTGAACAAACACGCGATATGAAGAAAGAGAGCCTTATCTTTCTCATCTAACCCATCATAGCATGCTCCTAA
The DNA here is from genome assembly GCA_905216605.1 of Arabidopsis arenosa. Taxonomy (NCBI): domain Eukaryota; kingdom Viridiplantae; phylum Streptophyta; class Magnoliopsida; order Brassicales; family Brassicaceae; genus Arabidopsis; species Arabidopsis arenosa. The sequence goes on from LR999456.1 coordinate 6,668,891, forward strand.
CAGTTTTTCGATTTTCCCATTTAGACTGGTTCTAAGCCTCGGTAGCGCGTTTATCCACTCATCCTTTTTCATCCCTCGCAAAGATGCACCTAAAATGCTGAGACCTAAAGGAAGATCTCCAGCAAGTTTTGCAACTTCAACAGCTACATCATAGTAGCCTTCTGGGGCCGAGGTTTTTCCAAAAGCAAATCGACATAAGATTTGAAAGGCTTCACCTTTAGATGGAAGACACACTTCATAGACATGATCAATCCCATGAGCTTTCAAAAGCTGTTTATCTTCTGTAATCACAATAACCCTGGTTCCATTACCAAACCATTGAGTTTGATCTGCCAAGGCATGTAGTTGTTCTACATCATCTACATCATCAAGAACAATAAGAGCTTTCTGATTCTTTAGCCTTTCTTGTGCTACACCTAAATGGCTTATATTTATATTCCTCTGGTTGAATATTTCAGAGAGAAATCTTTCTTGTAAATGCAGCTTCAGTCTATAACCATCACGTTTGTTTCTCTTACTGCTTCTCTTAACATTCTCCATGAAAAGATTTAGCTGAAATTCATCACCATCAGAAGAAAGTTGATTGTATAAAGCTCTGGCAATGGTGGTCTTACCGATTCCAATAGGACCCCAAATCCCTATCATCCTCACGTCATTAGACTGTAGACATAACATCGAATTCAACTTTGCGACATGAGCTTCCAATCCAACTAAATCGTCGAAATCCTTTGAAGGAGTGCAGCAATTCAGCTCTTCCGAAATATCCGCAACGATTTTCTCAATCATACTTGCTTCATTGTCCCTAATAGATAGAAAACATTTGTATCTATCAAATGATTATAATGAATCTCAAAATTATACATAAAACAACAAGAATCAACTTCAAACGAAAAGTAAAAATAAAAAACATGATTCATTTGATGACCAAGCGATTTTATTTATTACTGTGATTATTGCACTAACCATTTTTCAGAGCAATAGCCAGAGACATTAGCAACACCTGTTAAAGCTTGCTTCCATCTCTGCCTCTCTTCAACTGTTCTTCCCAAGCAAGTTTTCTCAAAGACCTTCCCAAAAGCTCCTGTCTGTTTTCTAACATCGGATGGATCCACCTCATAGAAAACTGTCAGCAATGTTTGTCCCACAGCTTCCCTGCATTCCATGATCTCTAGCAACTCATCCAAGCACCAGCTTGAACCAGCGTAGTTACTTGAGAGAACGACAATAGAAATCCTTGATTCCCAGATGGCTAGTTTAAGTTCAGCCCATATGGATCGACTTCTCTTGATTCCATGATCTTTGAATGCATTGATTCCCCTAAGTTGTAGCTCCTTTTGAAGATGGCTTAGAAAGTTCTTACGGACATCTTCTCCGCAAAAGCTCGGAAAGACATGGTATCTCCACCAATGAAATGATGAAGAAGAAGGATAACAAACAGAGGAATCAGCCATGAGAGAGATCTCAAAGAGAAGTTTTTATTTTTGTTGACTCTCGCCTATCAAATCGGACAATTATCTCACGAACGATCATGCCATTTTCAACTGGGGAATCTTGTAAAGTCAATGCCGCCGGCCATCCCTATTGAGCCTTTAAAAAATTTCCACATGCCAATTTTTTTGTCTCATCTTGTGACACCCTTTAGAACACCCTTAAGAATTAGAACGTGAAGGCAATCATCAAAGACTCAGTTTTGCTCAATCAATTGGGGTCTAGGGTTTAATAAAAGAGAAATTACATTTCTGGTCGATCCCGTTATTATGTAGATAGATTTTTATTTGTCACAATAATCTTACTTCCAAGACTAAGACGCTGAATTAGATTTCTCAAAACTTGTAGCTCTATTGAACTCACATGATTAAGAATGAGAAGGACTCTCTGGTGCATTATCTTGCGCCAGCTTCCTTGTAGGTACATAGCTTTTGTTTCTTCACTTCTTCTTTTTTAAAAACTGTATCCATTATTTAAATACTTCTGCCTGCATAGAACAAAGTAGAGAGAAGAGTCTCAACTCGAGAGGTAAGTCTTGGAGGACTGCAAAGAAAGATCCACATAGCAGAGTTAGAACATTTCGAAGAAGAGTAGTGATATGGATGAAAAACCTCTTCTGTTTTTGGGTAACCAGGTGATTGAGCCTCCTATACTAACTCTGCATTATCATAGTGTGTGCATCAGTGAAAATCTGTGTGATCTCGGCTAAAAGAAGAAGAATAATTAGAACCACTTGGTGATGGATGCAAATGTTTATCCTCTATCTTTGGACTCCTCAATGCTCTGTTTTTTTCTTCTCCTTCTTTAATGATCTGTTTTATGTCTTGGTCCATGTTAATTATTTTGCTTAGGCAAGCTAAACATTAATATTTCCAAGCTAACTTTGGTAATCTAAGCTCATAAGAACTTCTAAGTTATAAAAGTTAGAAAGACTGCATAGGCAAAAGACCAAGTCTAAAAAGTCATGAATGATGTTATTGGTAGTCAGACTCATCAACAATTTACAAAAAACCATAATTTTAGTAGGAATGACTAAACAATATGTTGGAGAATCAAGAAGAGATTAAACCAATTCATAATTTCCTTCCTGTGATCATATTAATATATTGCATATATACTAAGCAGACAATTGAACCAAACTTAATATATCTTGTCTCACATTGGAATATGGGTGAAGCTGAATGGTTGATTGAGAGGAGCTATTTAAGCTAAAGGTCGGTGAGATTCGAGAAAAAGGAGAGACAAAGAGACCAATCACCTTTTGAAGAAAGAACAAAAGCAATTTGCTTAAAATCTGACATGTCCTTGGTGGCATTGAGTGTCATCCACCCACCTTCAATCTCCTTGTGTATACTAAAGTCTAAAAGCTATTAAAGAACCATAAGAGAGAATCTTCAATTAGTCAAAAGCAACTAGAAAAACAAAAGCCGAAAGTAAGAGAATTACGTAATCTATGACCGGAAAGGGAAACATATGAATGTATTTCAATTAACAAACCGAAAAAGGGAAAGCAAAGTGGGAAACTACAAAAGAAATAGAAAACAAAGTGTGAATTGACAGGAGTTGCTTCTATATCAAGTTAAGTATCCAAAAAAGAAAAATAAATTATGGCTTTAACCCAATATATGGTCGAAAACTATAATCTTTACACTCGATACAAAATTCTAATTTACAAATTCTTAAACACTGATTCGATTGCACAGTTTTGAATGTGCATGCAACAACTTTGACATCTGTCATATTTTTCTCTCATTCTTCAGTGAATACTCAATAAAACTACAGTTTATATTTACTATTTTTACATATAAACACAAAAACACAGGCTCTTTCCTATCAGATACACCTAAAATAATTTAATTTATCCTACTTTTTGATTCTTTCACACTTTTTTCTTACCATTAATAAGCCACTAATCCTGCAAACCAAACCTCTTCTCTCTTTACACGCTCTCTCTCTTTCTCTCTTTTCACAAAGCCATCTTCAGACAAATTCAGCTTAGTTAAATCCTATGCATGCATTGAAACAACAGTTTTTATAAGAAAAACAAAATGGCAACAACTCGGAAATTGGTAGTAGAAGTAGTAGACGCAAAGGATCTTACACCAAAAGACGGCCATGGGACGTCAAGTCCGTACGTTGTTGTCGACTATTACGGCCAAAGACGACGAACACGAACCATAGTCCGTGACTTAAACCCTGTTTGGAACGAGACGCTCGAGTTCAGTCTCGCAAAGCGACCATCACATCAGCTCTTTGCCGATGTTCTTGAGCTTGACATGTACCATGACAAGAACTTTGGTCAAACAAGGAGGAACAATTTTCTCGGTAGGATCCGACTTGGGCCCGATCAGTTTGTTGGTAAAGGAGAAGAGGCTTTGATATATTATCCTTTGGAGAAGAAGAGTTTGTTTAATCTTGTGCAAGGTGAGATTGGTCTTAGGGTTTACTACGCCGATGAAAAGCCTCCTCCTTTGAAACCGGCGGTAGCTCCTCTTGAGACGGTGGTGGAGGAAAAGACGGAGGAGACGACGGCAGACGGTCCAGACAAGTCTCAGCCACCACCAGAGACTAATGATGATCCTGCTGAAGTTAAAGAAACCCCGGAACCACCTCAACCGCCACCGGAGGAGAATTCGCCAGGCGAGGGTCTCAAGCCAAACGAGGAAGCCTCACCACCGTTACAAGAAAATGCTACGGTTGGTGGAGAAGAACCAGCGGCGTCAGAACCAACTCTGCCACCGGAATCAGATAAGAATGAAGCAGAGGTGAAACCGGTGGAAGAGCCACCGCAGAACCAACCAGACGGTGAAGATGTTGTACTTGAGTCAGAAGATTCAATGAGCTGGGCTTCGGCGCCGCGATCACCGGAAGTTATCATTTCAAGATCTGTCTCCGGTTCCATACCAGAAACCAAAAACGGACCACAACCACTACGGAGAAGCGTATCGGAAACAGCCAGCTACACCTCAGAGATCTCCGACGTGTCAACGATCGAACGATCCACGTTTGATTTGGTGGAGAAAATGCATTACGTCTTCGTCCGAGTCGTGAAAGCTCGGTCTTTACCAACCTCCGGGAGTCCAGTCACAAAGATCTCACTCTCCGGCACAATGATACAATCAAAACCCGCAAGAAAAACCTCTTGCTTCGAGTGGGATCAAACCTTCGCCTTCCTCCGTGACTCACCGGATTTATCTTCTTCTCCAATTCTGGAGATCTCCGTGTGGGATTCATCAACGGGAGTCGAAACCAGCCAATTCCTCGGCGGAATTTGCTTCGACGTATCGGAGATTCCGCTCCGAGACCCGCCGGATAGTCCATTAGCACCGCAATGGTACCGTCTCGAAGGAGGTGGAGCTCACAACAGTGATCTAATGCTTGCCACGTGGACAGGAACTCAAGCAGACGAATCATTCCCTGACGCGTGGAAAACAGATACCGCCGGAAACGTAACCGCACGGGCGAAGGTTTACATGTCGTCGAAGCTGTGGTATCTACGCGCCACCGTGATCGAAGCACAAGACTTATTACCGCCACAGTTAACGGCTTTTAAGGAAGCGTCGTTTCAGTTAAAAGCTCAGTTAGGTTTCCAAGTGCAGAAAACCAAATCCGCCGTTACTCGTAACGGAGCGCCGTCATGGAACGAAGATCTACTCTTCGTAGCCGCCGAGCCTTTCTCCGATCAGCTAGTTTTCACATTGGAGTATCGAACATCGAAAGGACCAGTCACCGTCGGAATGGCGCGCGTGCCACTCACCGCAATCGAAAGGCGCGTCGACGATCGCTTGGTTGCTTCAAGATGGTTCGGATTCGAAGATCCAAACGACGAGAAAAGAGGAAACAGATCTAGAGTACATCTGAGACTCTGTTTCGACGGTGGTTATCACGTGATGGACGAGGCGGCGCACGTGTGCAGCGACTACCGACCTACGGCGAGGCAGTTATGGAAACCGGCGGTAGGAGTCGTCGAGCTCGGTATAATCGGTTGCAAGAATCTGTTACCGATGAAGACGGTGAACGGAAAAGGATCAACGGACGCGTACACGGTGGCGAAATACGGTACAAAATGGGTCCGTACCCGAACCGTGTCGGATTCTTTAGATCCGAAATGGAACGAACAGTACACGTGGAAAGTATACGATCCGTGTACGGTTTTGACAATTGGAGTCTTCGATAGCTGGGGAGTATTCGAAATCGACGGTGGAAAAGAAGCCACGCGTCAGGATCTCCGAATCGGGAAAGTTCGTATACGTATATCTACGCTGGAGACTGGTAAAGCGTATAGAAATACGTATCCCCTTCTGATGCTAGTTAACGGCGGCGTTAAAAAACTGGGAGAGATAGAATTGGCCGTTAGATTCGTGAGATCAGCTCCACCGTTGGATTTCTTACACGTGTATACTCAACCGTTATTGCCTTTGATGCATCACATTAAACCATTGAGTTTGTTTCAAGAAGATATGTTGAGGAACACTGCCGTGAGGATCTTGGCCGCCCATTTGTCACGATCTGAGCCGCCTTTAAGGCCGGAGATTGTACGGTACATGCTTGACGCCGATACTCATTCTTTCAGTATGCGTAAAGTCCGAGCGAATTGGCTTCGGATAGTGAATGTAGTTGCGGGAATGGTTGACGTGGTGCGGTGGGTGGATGACACACGTTTCTGGAAGAATCCGACATCTACTTTACTCGTCCACGCTCTTGTCGTGATGCTGATTTGGTTCCCTGATCTCATTGTTCCGACATTAGCGTTTTACTTGTTCGTGATCGGCGCGTGGAATTACAGATTCAGGTCACGTGCTGCTCTTCCTCACTTTGATCCAAGACTCTCGTTGGCTGATGCAGCCGATAGAGAAGAGCTTGACGAGGAGTTTGACGTCGTACCGAGCAACCGGCCGCCGGAGATGGTTCGGTTGAGGTACGATAAGCTACGAAATGTCGGAGCTCGAGTTCAGACGATTCTTGGTGAAGTAGCGGCGCAAGGAGAGAAAATGCAAGCTTTGGTGACGTGGCGTGACCCACGAGCGACGGGTATATTCGTGGGGCTGTGTTTATTTGTGGCGTTGGTGTTGTATCTTGTGCCCACGAAGATGGTGGCGATGGCGTCAGGGTTTTATTACTTCCGGCATCCTATATTCCGTGACCGGAAACCTTCTCCGGTGTTAAACTTCTTCCGGCGACTACCTTCGTTATCTGATCGGCTCATGTGATCTTCGTGTTTTTAGTGGAGGGGATGAATATATTTTGGAGCGTTTAATCTTATTGGGCCTTATTAATGGTTATTATGGGCCGCTAATTGGATTGTTATAGTATCATTTTCCTATTATAGGAGCTTTATTTGACGTTGTCTAAACAAAAACGTGTTTGGTATATGACAAAATTATGAACCTACTTTTTGAGCAGAGTGATAAATGTGCAGAAATAAAACCAAACAGTACTTACGAATAATGTTGTTGGTGACCAAAATAAGCAAGTTATCCACTGCTCAAGCTTTGCCAACTACCAACCAAACTCAAATTTAGTCTCCAATTTGGAAATTTCAAAGTCAAAGCAGCATTATGTAACTTTTAAATTTTTGATGAAAACTGATTTAATGAAATAGGAACACCAATTACAAATTACCAACTTTTATGTAAAAAAAATCCAAATGACAAATCATTGATTCACTAAACAGAATTTTGAATCAACTAAATATTCTAAACAAGCAATGGGTTAAATATGAAGTTAGTTTGTATTGGTACACTTTAAGCTAGAATTTGAGACCATTTTTATTGGTTTGTAATTTATTTTCAAGTTTGGTTTGTCAGATTAAAAAAGTGAAACAAAAAATCTGAAAGGAATTATTGGATATTTTTTCCTCTTTCTTTTGATGTGCAATTTAATTTCAATAATCAATATTCCAGAAAATAAAGTTTATAATAAACTGGTCTTAATAATTCAACAGTTGAATATTCCAAGATTTGGTTAAAGGCGCTAGCTTTAGTCCATAGAGAGAGTAACGATTACATCATAGATATCTCTCCCTCCTTCAATTTTCTCTAGTTTTCTGGTTAAGTAATCAAGCGATGGTTATTGCGGTGGCGGCAACGAGCTCCATTGTTTCCGGCATCAAGCTTTCAGGGATCTCAACTTCGTTCAACGCCGCAGATGATGCCTTTGGTAGTTGCGGAAGAACCAACCTGAGTGGAGTTAGAATTTATTCAGCATTGAGTCGGCGACGATTTTCATCGATCGGAGCTGTGTCCCCAATTCGTGGGGATGCCCAATCTTCCTTTGGTCGCAGGTAAAGCCTCGATTTTTGGGTTTATGTGTCTGCTTGTTAGAGTAAAACACATCCTTTGAAATTGTTTGTGGTCATTTGATTGTGCTCTTGATCCATTGAATTGCTGCAGCTCTTTCGCTTGCTCTCAGAATCTTGGTTTGAGCGGTGGTTTTAGTGCAGCTGAAGCTCTGCCAACTGCTAGTGAAAATGCCAACCCTTCTTCCATCAAATCTTTCAACCAGGTGACTTTTCATTTAGATTTTTTCAGGATAAGTTTGTGATTTGATCTCTTGTTTCTTAGTCTCTTGATTTCTGAACAGTTCAGGGTTTTGATTAATCTAGTAGTTAATGTCTGTATCTGTGTTCTGAGTTGGATTTTGAGTTATTTGCTTCATGCTGACTAAACATGTTTGGTCCTGTGTGTTCTTCAGATTTCATTTGTATTGCTTGATGGGTTTATTTGACTTGAGTAAAAGTGTACTACTTTATAAGTTTTAAAAGAATTTTAGTTTTGGTGAGCTTCCTATGGCTTTGAAGATAGAGATTTAAATCATGGGATTTACTATGTTCTCATACTGCGTTTTCTCTGTTCTTTTGTTTTTTGCTCAGTTGATTGAAACCTTGATTGATCGGGTTGATCTATCTGAATCTGAGGCTGAATCATCTCTTGAGTTTTTGCTGAACGAGGCAAACGAGGCCCTGATTAGTGCCTTTCTAGTTTTGCTGAGAGCTAAAGGAGAGACATATGAAGAAGTAAGTATCAATCAAGTCAATACTATATTACATTATCATATATTACAGCACTTCAATTAGTAAACATTCGGATAGATTGTGGGGTTGGCTAGGGCAATGATGAAGCATGCCAGGAAAGTGGAAGGATTAGTTGATGCTGTGGACATAGTTGGAACAGGCGGTGATGGAGCAAACACAGTCAATATATCAACTGGATCTTCAATACTTGCTGCAGCTTGTGGTGCAAAAGTAGCAAAGGTATGACGAGTGAGAAATCCTTGAAACAAATTATAGATTTGAAATGCGAAAATTTGCATTAACTGTAAATTATCTCATCCTTTTCCTGGTCGTCTAACTATGAATATTTATTTTGCAGCAAGGGAATCGTTCGAGTTCTTCTGCTTGTGGAAGTGCTGATGTCCTAGAGGCACTAGGAGTGGTGCTGGACTTGGGACCAGAGGGCATTAAAAGATGTGTTGAAGAAGGAGGGATCGGTTTTATGATGTCACCAATGTATCATCCAGCTATGAAGATCGTTGGTCCTGTCCGGAAAAAGCTTAAAATAAAAACTGTTTTTAACATATTGGGACCTATGCTTAATCCTGCTAGAGTGTCTTATGCTGTCGTTGGTGTATACCACAAAAATCTGGTACATTTACTCACTGCTGAAATTTGTTTGTTCATAAAAAAAAAAAGAGACATTTACTTACCCTTTGCTTGTGTGGTTTCATAGGTTGTTAAGATGGCAAAGGCGCTGCAACGATTTGGAATGAAAAGAGCACTGGTGGTTCATTCCTATGGTCTAGACGAAATGAGTCCGTTAGGTAAGACTATCTCTTCCCAAAATTGATGACTTTTATTATCCAACGATTATTAACCAATCGTGGCTTAACGAAAAACAGGAGGAGGACTAGTTTATGATGTAACCCCGGAAAAGATTGAAGAATTCTCATTCGACCCATGTAAAGATTTATATTTCCTCTAGCTTTTCTTCCCTTCTCTAAAATAAAGATTGCAGATGCAGCTTGGTGAAATATGGGGAGTTAGTTAATTGAAGCTTGTTTCTTTTTGACAGTGGACTTTGGTATTCCTCGTTGTACTCTTGAGGATTTGCGAGGTGGAGGTCCAGACTACAATGCAGATGTGTTAAGACGTGTGCTTTCAGGGGAAAGTGGAGCAATTGCAGATTCATTGGTATGTTTTGTTTTGCGGATTCAACATTCTCTTTCTCTCTGAAAACTTTCCCATTTTTCGTGAACTTCTGCAATTTGTTCATCTGCTTTTTCAAAATCTTGTTTCAGATCCTAAACGCAGCTGCAGCTCTTCTGGTTAGCAACCGAGTTCAAACGCTAGCTGAAGGAGTAACCTTGGCACGTGAAGTACAATCGTCTGGGAAAGCTATCAAGACGCTTGATTCATGGATAAACATCTCGAACTTAGCTCAGAAATCTCAGTGACCAGAGAGGCTTACGATATTGTATTCAACGGATCACCTTTGCAATTGTAGATGAAGATCAAGGCAATGTGCCAAAGGAAGACGCTGGAAGCATTTGTAACTTTAGTTTTCTTTGTCAAGCAAGAAAGAGAAGAGACCAGAGAGAAGAGACAGATACACATTCTTCATGTAAACATTACAACAATAATCTTTAATAAAATGAATGAATCTGTTTTACTCAAACTGAGATCAGATTCATCAATGGATACACAATCACACCTAAGCATTAAGTAGAAAAAACACAATTATAAAATTAGTCCTAACATTGAGCACAAGTTCTTCACTAATTCTCCAACTACACCTCACATATCATCATCATGGAGTCTATTCTTTGGAGACTTTGACACACATCTCGGTCGGTTTGATGAGCTCAAACGTGCAAACATCTCCGACCACTAAACCTAACTCTTTGGCCAAACGACTCCATCCACCAGAGAATCTTGATTGTACATCATTGACCACATACCATACCTCCCATGACTTCTTTCCTCTTGGATGACGAATCTTGAACATCTTTGTCTCACTTGGCATATGCATATCCACAAACTTCTTCGGGATCCCCTGAATCACAGATTTTCATTAGATTAATACACATTCCACAGTGTGTAACTGGTCTTGTCTTGCTTAATCTTACCAAGAACAAGAGGTGTGATTTCTTTATGGTGAGCTTGAATTCTGGAACAAGAGATGAAGTGCCGGCTTCAGAATCGTTACAAACAGTATCCACTTTCTTCTTCTTACTCTTCTTGGATTTTTCGGCTTTATCGGCTTCCTTCTTTCTCAAGTTGAGCTCATGTTTCTGCTTCAATCTCCCACTTGTAGATTCAGCAGTTTTATGACCAGCATAGCTCGATTCAGACCAAGACTCTATCTCTTCTTCCTTCTTCACATCTTTGTAGATGCTCTTCCTCTCTTCTCTCTTGTTCCGACCTGTTTTCATCAAAATCAACCACAAAAGTAATTAAACACTCTCTTCTTCTTCTTGTTTATAAACATTCAAAAAGCAATCACATAGATGAACACTTACGGGAACTAGAAGTAATGGTTGAAGGTTGTCTTGGTCTAAGCATCTCCGTACCATCTGCCTCGAATATGGTTACATTAAAGCACATATTTGCCTCATGAGTGAAAGTAAGAAACTCGTTTTCACCCAAACCGTTGTCATTCACAAACTGGTTCCAACCACGATCTTCCATGTAGTGAAAAATTGGGTTCTTGGAGATTTTAACTTGCCATGAGCTTCCCCATGGTACTTTTAAGACCATCTTAAACGATGAAGACTTGTCGGAGATGCTTCTTATCAAGTGATGTGGAATCATTCTCTTCAGAGGGACAACAAAATCAAGAAATATCAAAAGAAAGATCATCAAGAAATGGTAAAATGAAGCCACATTCTTCAATTTGAGTGATAAATACAGTCAAAGTTTCAACCTTTTTCACTGGTTAAATCGATGTGGTTCGATCCGATTATTTCACACACAAGAATTCAACAAGAAATCGGAAAAAAGCAGTAAACCTAGTTAAGAGCAAGAACAGACAGATCTAAGTTCATGAGACTACAAGAAACACACTGAAGGACAAAAAGATTCGATCTTTAAACATAAAAAAAAAAGGCTAATAAGAAAATAAGTGATGACGTATGAGAAATTAGGAGACTTACCATCATTTCAGACGAAAAATCTTCCCTTCGAAGAATCTTGAAGAATGCTGGATTATCTCTTTCTTCCATAACCTGGCCAAACACTCTGTTTCTCACCATCTCTGGATCTATTCTATCCTTCGACTTGAAATCCTTCTTTCTTCAAAACCTCTCACTCACTCGCTACTTCTCCTTCTCTCTCTGTGGTTATGGGCAAATAATGGGGAAAAAGAGAGCTCTCTTAAAACTTTTATTTCTAAAAACAGCCAAAGTGTTTTATTTTTTCTGCATTAACTTTGAAATTAATTTTACTTGTGGTTAGTTGAAAAGATTCCCATGAATCATCAAACTTTTGTTTTCGTAATTTGATATCGTAATAATACACAGAAACAGCAATAAGCTCGTGACTTCGTAGACACGTAAAAAGCAGAGCAAATTCCTATTTTTAGTAACTGAATTCTGAATAAAGACAGCGTCATATTTCTTTCTTTACTTTTTTTTTTTTGGTTGCATAACTATTAATTAACGTATACGGTATACTAATATATACCTGATACCCCTATTAACTTTAAACTTGCTACATGTCAGTTTGAAAACTTATAGATAGTATAAAGTTCACTTAGCTAAAAAATTACTAGTCTATACATTAGTATTTACTAGTACTCTTAGATTAGATACCGCAAGAAACATGTATAATATATATTCAACGAAACATTTACGTATTGAAAGGGATCCAGTCCACATCGACCCTAAACTAGTGCGTGACTCTATTGGTTTCCTTTTTGGGCAATGCGTGTCTTCATAATTTAGAAGGAGAAAGTAATGTTATTTATAGAATAAATTAAATTGAAACAGAAGTTGGGAGTTCTATGGTAAATTTCTTTTCTTTTTTGCTTGACAATATTTTGAAAACTATAATCAAATTAAATGTCACTGCAGACTTCAACTAAATGTAACCCTCACACTCACACTATACGTACGTAAGAGCCAGCCACTGAAACAATTGAGTAAGTTAAGAGTGGTCAGAGCAACATTATTGGTAAGCTCTTAGTTTTGGCTCTTAGCCTTAGTTTAATATTAAATTTGTAAAGTTTAGAGTTAAGAGATTGTTTTTTGGTTTTAAATTTTTTGTGTGTCCAATGGTAGACTCTTAAGTTGTGGTTCTGAGAGAAAAAAAATTAATTTTAAAAAGAATAAAATAAACAATTTTAATTTTAGAAAACTTAATAAGAACAAGTTATATAGAAGAGTGCAAATTTGATTTTAGAAAACTTTGGTTAATCAAATCAGATGAGGAATGCATAAGAACAAGTTAATTATTGTTTTTCCAATAACAATTTGAAGACGAGACTTTTGCTGTAATAAAATTGTTAGTCCACAAGTTCTTTTTGTTTACGTAAAGATAGTAAAAAAAAATCATGAGGTCTCTATTCCATGTACACACATTCTGAAGCTACTACACAAGACTAAGAGGATGTTTTTTGGTTCCTACGACTCAAGAGATCAAAACATATAAAACTAAAAAGTGACTGTGTTTGGAGTCATTGTCAAGACATTTGCGTTCATGTAGTCATGGTCAAACATCTTAACCTTATCCTTGTGCAAGAGCTTCGACCGAATCAGTTGTGTAATGTCAAAACTTATCTCACCATGGAGGTGAATGTCTCTGCTACTCTGAAATATATGACACCAAACACGACTATGACATTATTGCCAATGTCACAGTTTTCCGGCGAAACTAAGCCTCTACTGATCCGGAGGAATGCCTTCCTTGTCTTGGATCTTGGCTTTAACGTTGTCGATGGTGTTATTTGGACAGAGAAAGACAACATCAATAATAAAACAAAAATGCAGAGAAATCAAGCAGTGCCATGTCAAAAATGCCACACTAACTAAGCCATTGGATCTGTATCAATCATTCCTAGTATCAATAGATGTAACTAGTGCAAGATTAAGTCTTAATCTGAAAAGACTCATTTACATGCTTGAGAACCAAACGTTTCCGTCAAATCCAAGCTAAATGGGATATAGACATACACAAGAACACAAACATCTAATTGCAAAGATATCTCTAGATAGAATCCTGCAGAGCAAACACCATTAGAAGAACACAAACAGTTCCTGCAAAGCAAACACCATTAGAAAAACGATTGCCAAAAGAATCAATAAAACAATGCTGAATCTTGAGGCCATCCTTGAGTAAAAGCAGCTGCAACCTTTCTCCATGATTCTGATAACAACACTCTTCTCTTCCCAACTACATTTGAACAAAACATGTATTGCATAAATGGAATTCAAACATGAATATATATCTCAATGATTTTTTTTTAAAATGAACTTTGCTCTAGATCGGACTTCCTTTGCGTAAAATTGGCCGATCAATCCATACTTCCAACGTGAAGAGAATCCGAATTTCAATAAATTAAGGGTTTCAAGACCGACCCTACATCACAACAAAATTCGATTCCTAATCTAAAAACGTTACGATTAGTGAAACAATTAGGTTTTAACATATCTTAGACTTCGTTTTCTCTCATTATCCATTATCTGATTACCCATCCTTCCAGGCCTCACAAGCGCATGATCGAGAATGTCTGGTCTGTTTGTGGAAGCAATCGGAGAGATGCGAAAGAGAGAGAGAAGGAAGAGAGAGGAACACGGGAGAATATTTCAGTGGTTTCTCCCATCCTTTCAGGCCACCGATTGTTTCCGATTTGCACCAAATCGCCTCTGGTTTCGCAGTCGTCGAAGCGTAAAAGAGAGAGACAGAAACACATGAGCGCAAAGAATGACACGTGTGCGCCTCTTAGATGAATAAATTCATATACCGTTTTGAATTTTTGATTCGTTATTACTTATTTGTATCGATCTGATTCAGAATAAGTGTATTGGTTACGAGGTTAGAATAAGAAAGAAACAAAAAAAAAACGAATCAAACCGGATCTAAAATTCTCGGTTAAGAGTAATAAGAATCCCGAACTGGGGCCAATGCAGGAAAAGGCAAAAATGGAAATAGGCAGTAAAAAAAGATATCCGGAAGTAGATCGGGGGATTGAACCCGACGTGAATCGAACACGCAACCTTCTGATCTGGAGTCAGACGCGCTACCATTGCGCCACGGATCCGGATGTTAGGTTCTCCACTTAATTTTATTTAGTCAGGAGAAAATTGTAATTAGCGTAGTTCTTCAATTGGTGAATTTGGTATTTTCATTTCTTTTCAATGATCGATCCAAAATGTATTGACACGAATCGTTTCTGTTGCATAAAAATGGCATTTACTCTCTAAACTTTTAGAACAACTCTTTCATGACGAAAGAGAAAAAAGCTCATGTATTTACAATGAATTAGTCTATTTCTAACTATGAAGAAAAAAATGTTGGATCAATCATTGGAGCCGAGAAGTCACATTGATGAAGGTATCTTCAGGACAAGGAATTGTTAAGCCACCCATCGGATGATCGAACCCAAACTCTTCCTCGGATTTACTGAGAAGAGCTTGAAATGAAGGCTGGTTTAAATATGAGATTGGCACCAAATATCTCTTCTTCTGGCTCTCTCCTACGTACACCGCAAGAAACCCTTTTGGTGCCGCAGAGGCAGCTGCGGTGGAGCGGCTTAGAATCTTCTTTGCTCCCAATAGACTTCTCACCAAAGCCATTTCTATTTTTTTCCTTTTGAATAAAAAAGTTTGAATTCTTTTGAAGCTGCTGAAGATGTATGAAAAGATCCAAGTTATTGGATTGCTTGTTGTTGGTTGATGATAGAAACAATGGGATTATGTGTGTATATATAGAAAGATCAACTACTAAGGAGTTGAAACCTCTCTGAAAAATCATTGAAACTTGTGGTGTACAAGTGTGGGACAGACTAGAACATATTATCACATGGTTCTGTCTTAACCATCTAAAGATGCATTAATGAAATTTGTCTACTTGGATAATCTCATATGCAATTCACAAGGCCTTGTTTTCTCAATGTTTCTGAGATAAGACGTATGCCCTATATTTTCAAAAACAAAGACAGCTAATTCTGTGATCATTAGGTGGTTAGTTCTTTGTCCTATAGTGTACTCTAATCTCTGCGGTCGAAATGGATTTAATAAGAATTTGAAGTGGGGACCTGAATGTTATTCAACAACAGAACAACAAGACCATGGCACTTTAAGTTGTTCTTTGATTATATCCACATATGACAAATATAAGAGACTTAATATCTCATTTCTTCTCTTCATTTATTTATTATACAGACATGGAGAAAACAAAGTGCAGATAATGCTTTTTAGCTTTCATTGATTGTCAATTTGTCATCTATCATACCTAGAAGACAGAACCATGTGAGAATCTCTTTGTGTATATCCCATACATTCAATGGTTCCAGGGTGGTTTTGCGTCCTTCATTGATCTATTTATACATCCAGAGACAGAGCTAAATCAAAATACCAAGTAGTAAAGCAATTTGAACCTTGAATCTGCTCTTAACCTTTATCAGAAGCTTCAAATTTTGATTTTCCAGAAACAAGAAATGACTTTCTTCAGAGGTATCATGGGTGCAAAGAAGATTATCGGCTTTTCTATGGAGACTACAAGCAAAAGGACAATTTCAGCACCAAAGGGGTTTCTTGCGGTGTACGTCGGCGAAAACCAGGTCCAGAAGAAGAGATATTTGGTGCCAATCTCATATTTAAACCAGCCTTCATTTCAAGCTCTTCTCAGTAAATCCGAGCAAGAGTTTGGATTCGATCATCCAATGGGTGGCTTAACGATCCCTTGTCCTGAAGATACCTTCATCAATGTAACCTCCCGGCTTCAATGATGATGTACTCAAAAGAAGAAGAAACTAACATTAGTTAGATATAAAATTATCCATTGTAAATAGGTTAGATCTTTCCCTCTTTCTTTGTGAGAAAGTTGTGAGACGTATACATGTTTTTGTTTCTGGTAGACACAAACTATATCAGTGAATGATCTAAAAACTCTTCATGGTAGACATGTAAATGTAATCAAAATAAAAGTTTCATCTTCTCTTACGTACAATCCTAAGTTAGCTTGTTTGTATTATCTTCTCCATATTATCAGAATTCATGCCATTCTTTCTAAAAAATTTGGTCATTAGAATCTATTATATATACTGCAATAGCATGCATATGCACATAAAATCAAGAAACGATCAAATAAAGATCACAAGAAAAGTTTCATAAATTTGAAGTGTCATTGAAAGGGAAAACAAAGAAAGAAAGACAAAAAAGCATTCATGACGAAGAGAATTTGAGCGATGAAGCCGCTAACTTTACAAAGACACGAAAGTCTCCATGTGATTTGGGAAAACATCTATGTTGAATGTTTGGCTGTGTAAACTGTCGTAGTTACCAATTCCATAACGGCATCTAAATTCATCACCAAAAATTCCTTCAAACAAGTCTTCTCTAATACTATTACTCCTTGGATCGAAATATAGAACATAAAACGAGTTAGTCAAAGCCCTTGGTGTAAAAATAAACTCACCAGCATCACTAACACCCTTTAACTCTAGGTTAGGATTGTTCCATCCTCTCGTAGAAGGAGGTACACTAAAGCTTTTATACGTCCATTCGTTTCCATCTGCATCTTCCAAAATCCATAGCCTCACATATATATCAGGGAGATATGTAGTATCAACTAAGGCCAACTTTCCCTCATAAGGTACTATCATATAAAAATGTGAAGAACCCTCGGGAAATTTTATAGGAATGAACTTTTCAGATCTTACGTCAAAGCTCATTAGACAACATTCACCACCAACACCAAAAAAGGCTTTATAATAGAGAATTCCATTAACGCAACCAAAATATCCCGCACAAAAATGCGAAGGGAGATCTTGGGATAATATTCTCCATGATTCTTGAGCACCTAATGTAAGAACCCCATGCTGTTTGGAATATAAGCGCAGAACTTTGTGTTTACCTTCCAATGGATCGTATCCTAAAAAAGACCATCCGTTTCCCCGGAGTTTTCTATTGGGCTTTGGCAAGGTTAAAAACTTGTTCATGGTTGGGTTCCAAACTACGGATCTTTTTAATACAATCAAGCCCTGGACGGATCCTGATGAATTATTACAGCTCCAAGAGTAGTTTGTGTTTGTCACCTGATAACTGTAGACAGGAAAATAAGACCCGTCATGATTCTGGTTTTGAGGAAACGAGAAAACGAATCGCCTTCTCTTTTTCAAGAAGGTGAGGAGAAGACGCCGTGGCCGACTCGAGAATGAGTTGATAGAACTTGGAAGTGTAGTGATGGAAGACCAGAGCTTTGACACGCAGAGAAACCTCACAATTGATTTTACAGGAAGTCTTGAGAGTATCTCCAAGATTAGATCGAACGGAATCGGGTCTTGTTGATCATTACGTGTTGCTCTCTGGATCTCTTCCCTGTTCTCCTCTTGTTCGTCCATGGCAGCTTGCTCAACAATACCTTGTTTGATTAAAACCCTAATTCCTTCTTCTTTTTATATTCCCCATCGTGTGTTTTTTTTTTTAATTAAATCCTTTCACAAAAAAAAATGTAAAACTAATATTTTTATTGAAACCTGCTATTTTTTATATAACCAAAAAAAATGTATATTATTAATTTTCATGTCAAATTTTTTTAATATACCATCCTTCAAAATCCATAGATCATACAGACTTCAACAATATAGTTTGCACTATCCACATTGTTATATATAACATGCCGGGATAAATATCTTGAAATTAATGAATGATTACAAATCTTTACAAGAAAACCTAAAGACGTCAAACAATCTCAAAATCTCATAGATGAATGATCAAGAGCAACGAGATGTGAATGTTCTTACAAGGACAAGAGACTCTCAATGTGATTTGGGAAAACATCTAAATCACTGAGAGGACCAAATCCAAGTCCCTTAAGTTTCCTAAATAAGTCACATGCAATTCCTTTAAACTTAGTTTCTCTTATACTCTTTCTCTTCAGATCAAAATACACAACATGGAACGACTTAGACAAACTCCTTGGTGTATAAACAAGCTCACCATCATCAGTAACACCCTTCAAATCTAGAGTCCGCCAAATTTTGACAGAGGTAGGGTACATAACGTGTTTAAATGACCATTTCTGATTCTCTCCATCCTCCATAATCCATATTTCAACACCAGTGCACATAGAATTAACTAAAGCTAACCTTCCCTCATAAGGTACCAATAAACCGCGCATGTGATCATTCATCGGAAATTCAATTAAATTGAACGTTTCAAACCTGAGATCAAAGCTCATTATAGCATGCTTCAGAGTCAAACCACAAAAAGCTTCATAGTACAAAATTCCGTTAATGCATTGCGCGTAGCCTTTAGTAGGGGCAGGCAAATGTAGAGGATTAGCTTCGATCATCCTCCATGATTCTTGAGCTCTCACTGTCAGAACCCGAATCCCTTGGTCTGTAAGAAAGCTTAGTACTTTGTATTGACACTCGATTGGATCATATCCTAAAAAACCTCTTACGTATCTCAAACTGCTGTTTTCAGGTTCAGGTAAAGTTAAGAAACGTCTCATGGTAGGGTTCCAAATCACGAGCTTCTTAGAAGTCTCGAAGCAGATCAAGCCGTGGACTGAATCGGAACAAAGGAAGTGACGATTATTAGGGTTTATCACTTCATAACGCTCCACTTGTGAATAAGGATCGATGGGATTTTGGTGTTGTGGAAACGAGAAAACGAATAGCGTCTCACCCTTTTGGAAGACCAGCAGAACACACGGCTTTGAGGACCGAGTAGGAAACGAGTTGATGAAATATGGATTGGTAGTGACGGAAGACCAGAGCTTAGAGACAGAACGAGATCTCACAATCGATTTGGCAGGCACTCTTGAGAGTATCTCCCACAATAGATCCAGAGGAACAGAGCCAGAGCATTTTCTCTCGGTGACAGGGTTTTGATCATCATGTAAGGATGTCCTTAGCCGTTTAGGGCTTGAGTACTGCGTGTGCTTGGCGAAGAAGCTTCGTGTCAAGGAAGCAGCATTTTCGGTTAAGAAGATTCCTCTGTTGGGTAGGTACCACTGGATGAGTGGTCGTATTAGCGAGGAAAATTGTGATGTTCCTTGGATGATCTCTCCCGTTTTCTCTTTCTCTGAATCCATGGCGGATCGCAACACGATTATACTTTCTTCAAACCCTAATTTGATTTTTAGATAATATACAGATGTACATGTATCCTTCTGCTAGTAACAGACTACAATAATAACGCTTTTAAAGTCGTACTGTAATATTTATGTTTAAGCATATTAATTTCCTTTTAGATTAACCCAAAAAGCTAAAATTAGATTATCGAATATGTTAGCTCGTTGTGGAACACAACAAAAGCACAAAATCTGGAGCAAAAAAAGATATCCGGAGTAAAGTTCGGGGGATTGAACCCGACGTGAATCGAACACGCAACCTTCTGATCTGGAGTCAGACGCGCTACCATTGCGCCACGGATCCGGATGTTAAATAGTCCACTTAATTGTATTTAATCAGAAATTGATTGTACTTGAAATAGTTCTTCCTTTGGTTTTGGTATTGTCTTTCCTTTTTAATGATCGATCCAAAATGTATTGACATGAATCGTTTCTGTTGCATAAAAATGGCATTTACTCTGTAAACTTTTAGAACAACTCTTTCAAGAAGAAAGAGTAAAAAAGCTCATCTATTTACAATGACTTAAGTCTATTTCTAACTAGGAAGAAAAAAATGTTGGATCATCATCATTGGAGCCGAGAAGTCACATTGATGAAGGTATCTTCAGGACAAGGGATCGTTAAGCCACCCATTGGATGATCGAATCCAAACTCTTCTTCAGATTTACTGAGAAGAGCTTGAAATGAAGGCTGGTTTAAATATGAGATTGGTACCAAATATCTCTTCTTCTGGCTCTCTCCTACGTACACTGCAAGAAACCCTTTTGGTGCCGCTGAGGCTGCTGCGGTGGAGCGGCTTAGAATCTTCTTTGCTCCCAAAAGACTTCTCACAAAAGCCATCTTTTATTTTTGGTCTGAAAAGTTTGACTTCTTTTGAAGCTTCTTAAGATGTATGAAACTGGATCGCTTGTTGTGTTTATTGATGAAAGAAAGAATGGGTTATGAGTGTATATATAGAAACATCAACGAATGAGTTGAAATCTCTAAGAAAAAATCATTGAAACTTGTGGTCTTGAAGCGTCGGACAGACCAGAACAGAGAACATGGTTCTGTCTTTACCATTTGAAAAAGATGCATTAATGCAATTTGTCTTGATGAGATAATTAAAGCGTGGGACATTAAACTAAAAACAAACTCCTTATGGGATTCACAAGGGACTGTTTTCTCAATGTTTTTTAGATAAGACATGCTATTGTCAATAATAAAGACCAGCAAGTTTCTATTCTCCATGTTCTGTGATGATCCCATTTTCTAATCTCGGTGGTCAAAATGGATTTAATAAGAACTTAAAAGTGGGGACCTGAAGTTTCTCAACAACAGAACAACTAGTCTCTGTCACTCTTTAAGTTGTTATTTTTTGATAATCTATCCAAATAGAATCACACATAAAAGTTCAGTAAAAGAAGATTCTTTTGGACTGGTAAAAGTTGTTCAACAGAGGGGCCATGTTATTAACAATCATCTCTTGATCTCACTAATCGATTCCAGAAGAGTATCCAATATTTTGTTAGAGAAAACAGAAAAATAACACACACACTCATCAAAATAGATATCCCTTGAGTTTCTTAAAACAGTACAATTACAGTAATGAGATCTTCCATGCCTTGCTTGTCTTTGAACCAACTTAAGTACCTACGTGTAAACATCGGTGAGGAAATCACTGTGATGTTACCCTTAAGGTTAAGATCAAGAATGTTCACTAAGTTAAGCAAATCCTCTTGGTGTAAGGATATTTACACATTATATACACGACAGCAAGATGAAGTATTATTGACGCCATTGTTTCATACACAAAACATGACATTCACATTTTGACTTTTGTAACCTCTTGAACAACTCTTTTCACAAAGAAAGAGGAAAAAAGCTAATATAAGTATTTACATTGAATATTCTATCTCTAACACGGGCTAACTAATGTTAGTTTTTCCTTCTTCTGGAACATCTTCATCGAAGCTGAGAAGTCAGATTGATGAAGGTATCTTCAGGACAAGGGATAGATAACCCACCCATTGGATGATCAAACCCAAACTCTTCCTCGGAATTACGGAGAAGAGCTTGAAATGAAGGCTGGTTTAAATATGAGATTGGCACCAAATATCTTTTCTTTTGGACCTGGTCTTCGCCAACGTACACCGCAAGAAACCCCTTTGGTGCTGAAGTTGTCATTTTGCTGGTAGCCTCTACAGAAAAACCGATAATCTTCTTTGCACCCAAGAGACCTCTGAACAAAGCCATTTCTTGTGTCTGGAAAATCTAAATTTGAAGCTTTTAAGAAAAATTTAGATGCTCAGATTCAAGCTTCGTATTGAATAGTTAGTTCTATCTCTAGATGTATAAATAGATTGATGGACTTCAAACCACCCTGGGACATACACAAACAGAGTTTCACATGATTCTGTTTTCTCCATGTTTTTATAATAAATGCAGAGAAGAAAGGAGATATTCAATCTTTTACTTATAACTGTCATGTGTGGTCCTATTTTGTGGATATCAAAAAAGAACAACTTAACCCTTGACAAAGACTTGTTGTTCTGTTGTTGAGGTACTACAGGTCCCAACTTTAAGTTCTTATTAAATTACACCACAGACATGCATGAGATAATATGATCATCACAGAACATGAAGGAAAGAAACTTGCTGGGCCTTATTATTGACAATAGCATGTCTTATCTTAAAAACATTGAGGAAACAGTCCCTTGTGAATTCCATATAGAGTTTGTTTTTAGTTTATTGGCCCAAACTCAATGAATTATGTCATCAAGACAAATTTCATTAATGCTTCTTTTCTATATTGTAATGACAGAACCATGTGAGCTCTGTTCTAGTCTGTCCCACGCTTCAAGACCACAAGTTTCAATGATTTTTTCAAAGAGGTTTTAACTCCTTCATTGATCTTTCTATATATACACACATAACCCCATTCTTTCTATCATCAACCAACAACAAGCAATATATCCAATAACTTGAATCTTTTCATCCATCTTAATAAGCTTCAAAACTTTTCATACAAAAATAATAGAAATGGCTTTTGTGAGAAGTCTATTGGGTGCAAAGAAGATTCTAAGCCGCTCCACCGCAGCAGCCTCGGCGGCACCAAAAGGGTTTCTTGCTGTGTACGTAGGAGAGAGCCAGAAGAAAAGATATTTGGTGCCGCTCTCATACTTGAGCCAACCTTCATTTCAAGCTCTTCTCAGTAAATCCGAGGAAGAGTTTGGATTCGATCATCCAATGGGTGGCTTAACGATCCCTTGTCCTGAAGATACCTTCATCAGTGTGACTTCTCGGCTCCAATGATGATTACCCAACATTTGGTTCTTCCGAGTTAGAGATAGACTTATTCCTTGTACATAGAGGATTTTTTCTTTTTCTTTTTTCTCTTTCTTGTTGAAAGAGTTGTTCTAATAGTTTTGAAAGTGGATGCCAATTTTTATTCAATAGACACGAGTTCATGGTTCATGTTTATACATTTTGGATCAATTACAGGAAAGATAAAGGGCAACACCAACAACTATTTTATCTTTCTAAAACCAAGTGAGAGTATTAATAATCTTATCCATTGGCTTAATTTAACCACTTCAATGGATAATAAATTGGTTAAATTAAGCCAATGGATAAGATTATTAATACTCTCACTTGGTTTTAGAAAGATAAAGAAACGCAAATCAGACCAAAAGTTCAAGGATCTGTATATGTAAGGGGAACAACGAATGATCTTTAGAGCAAAACTGAAAAACTTATGGTTTTGAGAGACGTAGGAAGAATATATAAAAAAACGCGTTGAAGACTTGAAAGCTCTAACCTGAAACTTTCAGCTAGGCCAATAGAAAAAGTGATTTCGTATATATAGGTGGGATTTAGACTTCTATTAGGAAAACGATTCTTTAAAAAGGAAACTTAACATATCCGTTCGTGTAAATCAAGGTAAGTAAAGCTAAGAAGCGAGTAATTAAATTAGATAAAGTTAGCCAATATCACATTTTTTTCTTTTAAAATTTGTATTCATTGTCAGTTTTAGCGTATGGTATTTTTTATTATTTTCTTTTAAACTTATTTTTCTTATATCTTCTTTTACAAAAAACATACAAGATTATTATTTTACTTCTCTAAATAATGTTCAATGACTGAAAGATTTCTTGCTCTCCTGAAATGGTCAAGTGAGAGATACTTGTATAAGAAGATGAAGATCATATTATCATGTCATTAGTACTTGAAGAAGCTTATGCCTTAAATATTTTCTTGCTCTCCAAAATGTATTGACATCACATGATCGTGTTGGTTGCACAAAAATGGCATCCATTCTCTAAACTTTTAGAACAACTCTTTCAAGAAGAAAGAGAAAAAATCTATTTACAACGAATAAGTCTATATATAACTCGGGAAAACAAAATGTTGGATCATCATCATTGGAGCCTAGAAGTTACATTGATAAAGGTATCTTCAGGACAAGGGATCGTTAAACCACCCATCGGATGATCGAACCCAAACTCTTCTTCGGATTTACTGAGAAGAGCTTGAAAAGAAGGCTGGTTCAGGTATGAAAGTGGCACTAAATATTTCTTCTTCTGGCTCTCTCCTACGTACACTGCAAGAAACCCTTTTGGTGCCGCCGAGACTGCTGCGGTGGAGCGGCTTAGAATCTTTTTTGCACCCAGTAGACTTCTCACCAAAGCCATTTATATATAATTTATTTCTTTGTCTGGAAAGTTGAATTCTTTATGAAGCTAGATCTGAAGATGTATGAAAAGATTCAAGTTATAGGATATATTGCTTGTTGTTGGTTGATGGTAAAAAAAGAATGGGTTATGTGCATATATATAGAAAGATTAATGAAGGAGTTGAAACTTCTTTGAAAAATCCTTGAAACTTGTGGTCTTGAAGCGTGGGACAACATAGAGCAAGAGTTCACATGGTTCTGTCTCTACCATTTGGAAAAGATGCATTAATGCAATTTGTCTTGATGAGATATATAACAAACTCCGTATGCAATTCACAAGGGCTTGTTTGCTCAATGTTTTTTTAGATAAGACATGCAATTGTCAATAATAACCAGCAAGATTTTGTTCTTCATTTTCTGTGATGATCCCAGTCTCTAATCTCTGTGGTCTGAAATTCTAAACGGATTATAATAAATTATAGTGGGTACTGATGTTGTTCAACAACAGAACAACAAGTCTTATCTTTAAAAAACATTGAGAAAACAGTCCTTAGTGAATTGCATATGGAGTTTGTTTTTAGTTTAATGTCCCAAACTCAATTAATTATCTCATCCAGACAAATTTCATTAATGCATATTTTCTAGATTGTAAAGACAGAACCATGTGAACTCTTGCTCTAGTTTGTCCCACGCTTCAAGTCTTCAATATATACCACAAGTTTCAATGATTTTTTCAGAGAGGTTTTAACTCCATCACTATATATACACACATAACCCCATTATTTCTATCATCAACCAACAACAAGCAATATATCCAATAACTTGAATCTTTTCATCCATCTTAATAAGCTTCAAAACTTTTCACCCAAAAATATAGAAATGGCTTTGGTGAGAAGTCTATTGGGTGCAAAGAAGATTCTAAGCCGCTCCACCGCAGCAGCCTCAGCGGTACCAAAAGGGTTTCTTGCAGTGTACGTTGGAGAAAGCTTGAAGAAGAGATATTTAGTGCCGCTCTCATACTTGAGCCAGCCTTCTTTTCAAGCTCTGCTCAGTAAATCCGAAGAAGAGTTTGGGTTCGACCATCCGATGGGTGGCTTAACGATCCCCTGTCCCGAAGATACCTTCATCAATGTGACTTCTAGGCTCCAGTGATGATTATCCAACATAGTGTTCTTCGAGTTAGATATAGAATTGTTCCTTGTAAATAGAGGATTGTTTTTTTTTCCTTTTTTTCTCTTTCTTCTTGAAAGAGTTTTAATGCTATATACACAATCATAATTCACGTTAACACATTTTGGATCGATAATTGAAAAAGAAAGGATAACACCAATTGAAGAACTCTTTTATTATACTATAATTGTTGTTAAAATAAAACCAAGTGAGATCACGGAAATTACATAACAATTTCTAGCTAGCTTTGGAGTAATTTAGTTGTGTAGTGAGATCACTGAAATTACTTAAACGATCGTTGCCCAAAGAGGTTGTTCAAGACTTGAAACATTGGTAATCTCAAAAACGGAGCCGTTTTAAGTAAAACTGTGCAAACGACGTCGTGTTAAGGATTAAAAGTTGAAGTCACAAAAGCGACAGCGTTTGATACAAAGCTGAGGTGAAATAGGGTTTCGCGAGGGGCTTTGTGACTGTTTCGCGAACACTCTCTGAGTAGCTTTCTCTCGGCGATTGCGATTACGATTGCGACGGTCTCCTGATTATCGTTTCTCTGTGAGATCTGCGGTACGTTTTTCTCATTTGTTTCTTTCTCTGTTGGATTCTTTTAGCTTGTTTTGGGTTTGTTACAGATTCTGATCCGTGATTTGGCCTTTCTCAGTGCGATTAGTGAACAGAAATGAACTTTTAGGGTTTTCACTTTTTTTTTCTTGTTTAGGTTAGAGTTATTCTTTGTTAATGGAAGCTATCAACGTTAGTTTGGTTTAGTCTGAAGCTTCTTGTTCGACGATTTTTGCTCTGCAAGTAGAAATGGTTATGTTTATGTCAAAACTTGAAACCCTGTTTATGCTTTTAGCTACTTTGGTCTTTGTTTTGTTTTTCCTTTTTGCTTTATCTGCTTGATTCTGCTGGAACTCTGAATGTGTGTTCTTTTCTGAATGTGTTCTTCTGCTTGATTCTACTTCAAACCAGGGATAAGTAATCGAAGATGAATATGAATCAGCTATTCATGCAATCTATGGCAGAGACTCGTGGCCTCTGTCATCCGGATTGCGTAAAAGCAAGTAATGAGCAAGAAGATTACGGTAAATTATCAAATCTTGAATCTAGAGAACATTACTTTCTCCGCATCATTTAAAGAAACTGTGAATGATTTTAATATAACAGGTTCAATCTAATCCTTTGAAAGAATTATATGAATTGACTACAACATTTTCATCTTTCTTTTTTTTTGTCTTGCAGATGCATCTCAACATGCAGCTATGGTAGCAGTGAATCTGATTAGCTCTGCACGGGTTATCCTCAACCTCGACGCTGTGAGGACTGAGTACTCAGCTCAGTATTTGGTGGATAATGCTGGGAAGGAAGACGACGAGGGAGAAATGGATCAACAAAGCTCTCAGCTCACTTTCGAAAACATCCTTCAGTATATGGTGGAAAACGTCTGGAACAAGAGGGCAGATGTGCAGGGAGAAAGGGAGCAACATCTCACTGTCAAAGACTGCCTTGAATGTGCTTTCAAGAATGGGCTACCGCGAAGAGAACATTGGTCACATGTGGGATGTACGTTCAAGGCTCCACCATTTACTTGTCACATTCCTCGCGTCCCCATGAAAGGAGAAGTGATTGAGACTAAGAGTGTGGATGAAGCAATGAAGCTGTTGATGAAACAACCGGTGGGAGCAAGACTCCATTTATTCAGTCCAGAGATTGATCGTGTTGGAGAGGTAAAGTGTTGTTAGTTAAATTTCGAAGTTTTTTCAGAGATTAATAACAAAGTTTTGATCTAATCTTGTTCAATTTTTTTGTTGTGTGGTAGGGGATTTACGATGGCCCGTCAAGTAATGGATCAAGCTATGTTGGACTTAGAGATGTCATGATAGTTGCAGTGGATAAGTCTGAGGAAAAATTTGTTGTGAAAGTGCAGATCTGTTACAAGAAGAAGACTTCATTTGTCAAAGTGTGTATGAGGCGTATGTTTGTCCAGCTTGATGGTGACGAGGAGTCTCAGGTGAAAGAGCCTACATGTCTGCTTGTTGACTTCTGTATCCCACGCTTATATGTCAACTAAAGAAGAGCTGAAATCTTGGGAAGTATCTGCTAGTTTGTGGAACCTCTTTGTTGGTCCTATTTTAAGAATGTTTTATCAGACTTTTTTTCTGCTTTAAGTATCTTGAAAACCGTATGCTTGTTGTGGAACTCTGTTTGTGGTGTGAATTTAAGATTGTTTTATGAGACATTTATCTGTTTTAAGAAGTGGATCGCTGCTTTCTTCATATTTATTTAGAATCCATCTGCTAAATGTGACACCAATTGGGCACTACTTTCTTCATATTTTCTTAGTCACCTTTAAATGTCTTGTGTTTTCTGGTTCAAAGTAGGTCTTATTGTGCAGGGAGTCACCATGATTTAACACAATAGAAAATGCCATTTTTGTATACAATAGTTATAGCTATTTCGTTGTTATATCCAAGTGAGTTCTCAAGATTACTCCAAAGCTAGCGTGAGATTGTTATATAAAGCTTTATGAATCTATAAGCAAAACCTCGAGGTATTATTGACTGATAAGAACATTTTTACAATATATATACAGCAGCAAGATGAAGCTTTTCGTAGAAAACTTTCTGCAATTCGCATTAACACCATTTGTTCCTCACACACAAAAAATGACATTCACATTTGAGTATTGTAACCTCTTGAACAACTCTTTCTATAGGGGAAAGGACCAACCAGAGAATCATTACAAAACATGGAGAACTAATAGAACAATGTTGCTTGTCCCACAGTCAATTGGATTAGTCAATCAGTAATCCATTTATAGATTAACTAACATCTGAAAACCACAACTTCATCTGATTTCGTTGATTCATCTATATACCGAAACAAAACAAACTCTTCATATCATCAACAACAAGCAATCCAAAATATTGAATAATACTCTTCAGAATAATCTTATAACTCCTAAACTCTTAAAATCATGGAAATGCATTTGATGGGAAGTCTAATGTATGCAAAAAGATTATTGGGAGCCTCAATGGCACCACAAGGATTTTCTTGCATGTCTTTGAAATTGCACCTGTAAGCATTTGGTTATGTAACAATCTTTAGCTAGATATTGGGGTAATATGAAGATAGCGGTTAGCATGAGATTTCCGGAAAGTGATCGGAATTTTGAACTCAACGTGCTACCATTGCGGCAAGGATCCAGATAATAAATAGGGAAACTTATATTTTTCTAACCATGATTTAACTATAACTATAGGTTTTTCAAATGTTGTGGTCTTTAGTTTTCAAAGATCATTTCAAAATGTATTGACATGATCCTTTCTGTTGCACAAAAATGGCATCCACTCTCTAAACTTTTAGAACAAGTACTCTTTCAAGAAGAAAGAGAAAGAATCTATTTACAATGAATAAGTCTATATCTAACTCGGAAAAACAAAATGTTGGATCATCATCATTGGAGCCGAGAAGTCACATTGATGAAGGTATCTTCAGGACAAGGGATCGTTAAGCCACCCATCGGATGATCGAAGCCAAACTCTTCTTCGGATTTACTGAGCAGAGCTTGAAAAGAAGGCTGGTTCAGGTATGAGAGTGGCACTAAATACCTCTTCTTCTGGCTCTCTCCTACGTACACTGCAAGAAACCCTTTTGGTGCCGCCGAGACTGCTGCGGTGGAGCGGCTTAGAATCTTTTTTGCACCCAGTAGACTTCTCACCAGAGCCATTTATAATTTCTTTCTCTGGCTGAGTGTTTGAATTCTTTTTGAAGCGAAAGCTGAAGATGAAAGAAAAGATTCAAGTTATTGGATATATTGCTTGTTGTTGGTTGATTATAAAAAGAATGGGTTATGTGTGTATATATAGAAATATCAATCAAGGAGTTGAAACTTCTCTGAAAAATCATTGAAACTTGTGGTCTTGAAGCGTGGGACAAACTAGAGCAATAGTTCACATGGTTCTGTCTCTACCATTTGGAAAAGATGCATTAATGCAATTTGTCTGGATGAGATAATTAACAAACTCCATATGCAATTCACAAGGACTTGTTTGCTCAATGTTTGATAACACATGCAATTGTCAATAACAGCCAGCAAGTTTTTGTTCTTCATGTTCTGTGATGATCCCACTCTCTAATCTCTGTGGTCTAAAATTCTAAATGGATTTAATAAGAAATTATAGTGGGTACTGATGTTGTTCAACAACATAACAACATGTCTTATCTTTTGAAACATTGAAAAACAGTCCTTTGTGAATTGCATATGGAGTTTGTCTTTAGTTTATAGTCCCAAACTCAAATAATTATCTCATCAAAACAAATTTCATTAATGCATGTTTTATAGATTGTAAAGACAGAACCATGTGAGCTCTGTTCTAGTCTGTCCCACGCTTCAAGACCACAAGTTTGAATGATTTTTTTCAGAGAAGTTTCAACTCCTTCATTGATCTTTCTATATATACACACATAACCCCATTATTTCTATCATCAACCAGCAACAAGCAATCCAATAACTTGAATCTTTCATACATCTTCAGAAGCTTAAAAAGAATTTCAACTTTTCAGATAAAAATATAGAAATGGCTTTGGCGAGAAGTCTACTGGGTGCAAAGAAGATTCTAAGCCGCTCCACCGCGGCAGCTTCTATGAGCAAAGTAGTAACCTCGGCGGCCCCAAAAGGGTTTCTTGCGGTGTACGTTGGAGAAAGCCTGAAGAAGAGATATTTGGTGCCAATCTCATATTTAAACCAACCCTCGTTCCAAGCTCTGCTCAGTAAATCCGAAGAAGAGTTTGGGTTCGATCATCCTATGGGTGGCTTAACGATCCCTTGTCCCGAAGATACCTTCATCAATGTTATTTCTCGGCTCCAGTGATGATTATCCAACATTGTTTTTGAGATAGAGTTGTTCCTTGTAAATAGAGGATTTTTTTTTCTCCCTTTTTTCTCTTTCTTCTTGAAAGAGTTGTTCTAAATTTTTGGAATTGGATGCAGTTTTGATGTTATTGACACAATCATAATTCATGTAAACATTTTGGATCGGAAAAAGAAAGGACAACACAATCATAAGAACTCTTTTTATCATACTATAATTGTTGTAAAACCAAGTGAGGGTATAATAATCTTCAAAATTATCTTAGATGGGAAGTCTAATGAATGCAAAGAAGATCTTGGTGGCACCATTCTTGCATGTGTTTGAAATTGCACCTGATATTTCTCTGTTCTGTTCATATGCATTTTGTCCAAAGGGTATTTTTTTTTTTTTTTTTTTTTTCTCATTTTGTCCAAAGGGTATTAATATAACAATCTCTAACTAGCTTTGTAGTAATTTTGTTGTGTAGTGAGATCACTGATATTACAATGTTTAGGATGAGTTAAAAAGGTTATATATGTTATTGTTTGTAACCGTAGTGTTTCCTGCAACAAATTTAAATCTCATAACACTAGACTACTATGAATTTATCCTGATCGTAACATTGATCAGTAGAACTAGAAATCTTCAAAGCTCTGTTGTTTAAGTCAAGACTTGAACATTGGCAATCTCAAAATAAACGGCGTCGTTAACGAAACTTTGGCAAACGGCGTCGTATTAAGGACTAAAGTTGAAGTCACAAAGCGACGTCGTTTTGGGACTAAGCTGAGGTGAAATAGGGTTTCGCGAGGGCTGTGAGAGTTTCGCGAACATTCTCTGAGTTTCTCTCTGCGATTGCGATTGCGAGTGTCTCTTCTGATTCTCTGTGTCTCCGGTAACATTCTCTCGAATTTTTCTTTCTCTGTTGGATTCTTTTAGCTTGTTTCGGGTTTGTTAAGGATTTTTTTTTCTGTGATTTGGCCTTTCTCAGTGCGATTAGTGAACAGAAATGAACTTTTAGGGTTTCAACTTTTTTTTCTTGGATGATCGATGCTGAATCCTTCGTTAGGTTAGAGTTATTCTTTGTTAAAGGAAGCTATCATCGTTAGTTTGGTTTAGTCTAGAGCTTCTTGTTCGACGATTTTTGCTCTGCAAGTAGAAATGGTTATGTTTATGTCAAAACTTGAAACCCTGTTTATGCTTTTAGCTAGTTAGGTCTTTGTTTATTTTTCCTTTTGCTTTATCTGCTTGATTCTGCTGGAACTCTGAATGTGTTCTTCTGCTTGATTGTACTTCAAACCAGGGATAAGTAATCGAAGATGGATATGAATCAGCTATTCATGCAATCTATGGCAAAGACTCGTGGCCTCTGTCACCCAGATTGCGAAAAAGCAAGTAGTGAGCAAGAAGATTACGGTAAATTATCAAATCTTGAATCTGGAGAAAATTACTTTCTTCGCATCATTTAAAGAAACTGTGAATGAGTTTAACTAATAGTTTACGCCTGTTTTTAATATAACATGTTCAGTCTAGTCCTTTGAAAGAATCATATGGATTGACTACAACATTTTCATCTTTTTTTG
The DNA here is from genome assembly GCA_905216605.1 of Arabidopsis arenosa. NCBI lineage: Eukaryota > Viridiplantae > Streptophyta > Magnoliopsida > Brassicales > Brassicaceae > Arabidopsis > Arabidopsis arenosa. The sequence continues at coordinate 6,700,928 of LR999456.1, forward strand.
TCTTGCAGATGCATCTCAACATGCAGCTATGGTAGCGGTGAATCTGATTAGCTCTGCACGGGTTATCTTCAAACTTGACTCTGGGTATACTGAGTACTCAGCTCAGTATTTGGTGGATAACACTGGGAAGGAAGACGACCAGGGAGAAAGGGATCAACAAAGCTCTCAGCTCACTATCGAAAACCTCCTTCAGTATATGGAGGCTAACGTTTGGAACAAGAGGGAAGATGTGCAGGGAGAAAGGGTGCAACATCTCACCGTCAAAGACTGCCTTGAATGTGCTTTCAAGAATGGGCTTCCGAGAAGAGAACAATGGGCACATGTGGGATGTACGTTCAAGGCTCCACCATTTGCTTGTCACATTCCTCGCGTGCCTATGAAAGGAGAAGTGATTGAGACTAAGAGTTTGGATGAAGCATTGAAGCTGTTGAAGCAACAACCGGTGGGAGCAAGACTCCATTTATTCAGTCCAGAGATTGATCGTGTTGGAGAGGTAAAGTGTTGTTAGTTAAATTTCGAAGTTTTTTCAGAGATTATTGACAAAGTTTTGATCTAATCTTGTTCAACTTTTTATTGTGTGGTAGGGGATTTACGATGGCCCGTCAAGTAATGGATCAAGCTATGTTGGACTTAGAGATGCCATCATAGTTGCAGTGGATAAGTCTGAGGGAAAATTTGTTGCCACGGTGAAGATCTGTTACAAGAAGAAGACTTCATTTGTCAAAGTGTGTATGAGCCGTATGTTTGTCCAGCTTGATGGTGGCGACGAGTCTCAGGTGAAAGAGCCAACAGGTCTGCTTGTTGACTTCTGTATCCCACGCTTATCTGTCAACTAAACAAGAGCTGAGATCTTGGGAAGTTTCTGCTAGTTCTGGAACCTCTATGTTGGTCCTATTTTAAGAATGTTTTATCAGACTTATTTTCTGCTTTAAGTATCTTGAAAACCGTATGCTTGTTGTGAAACCCTGTTTGTGGTCTGAAGTTAAGATTGTTTTATGAGACTTTCATCTGTTTTAAGAAGTTATCTATGGCTACTAAATGTGACGCCAATTGGTTGCACCTCCCAAATCCCAATCATCAAGATGAAGCTATTCGTTGAAAACTTCTGCAATTCGCATTAACACCATTGTTTCCCACACACAAAAAATGACATTTCACATTTGAGTATTGGTAACCTCTTGAACAACTCTTTCTTTGAGGAAAAAGGTTTGACCTATTTACATTTGAATAAACTATATCTCTAACTCGAGCTAAGTAATGTTAGACCTATCTTCTTTCCGGATCATCTTCCCTGTAGCGCAGAAGTTACGGAGATGAAGGCATCTTCAGGACAAGGGATCGTTAAGCCACCCATCGGATGATCGAACCCAAACACTTCCTCGGATTTACTGAGAAGATCTTGAAATGAAGGCTGGTTCAAGTATGAGAGTGGCACCATATATCTCTTCTTCTGGACCTGGTCCTCACCCACATACACCGCAAGAAATCCTTTTGGTGTTGTAGCCGTTACAGAACGGCTCAGAATCTTCTTTGCACCCAAGAGACCTCGCACCAGAGCCATTTCTAATCTCTCAAAATGTAAACTAAAGATGGATTGAGGATAACAAGTTAAATGCTTAGAGTCAAGCTTTGGATATTGTTCTTGGTGATGTGAAGAACTGGTTCTGTTTCTGGATGTATAAATAGATCAATGAAGGAGTTAAACCCACCCTGAAATCAATAAAACTGTAGTCTAGAAGCGTGGGACATACAAGAAGTGAGGTTCACATGATTTTGTTTTCCAGATATGATATATGACAATTGACAAGCAATGAAAGCTAATTGACATTATATTGCAATCTTTTCTTGTCTATAATAAAACATTAGCAGGTTAGTTTCTTAATTATGTGGTGGGACCTCAAGTTGCCTACCAAGAGAACAAGAATGACACATTCATGTTCAAAGGACATAATCTCATGTGATGAAATTTAAAATTGATTGAAATGCAAGGACGACTAACCTGTCAGGTTGTCACATCCATGTGGATATATCTGCAAGAACTTCAGCTTCTTCATCCAACCACCCACATCATAGTGACCATCAGATGGGGTCTTATGAGATCAAAATGTTGAGCATGACTTGACAAACCATGTGTGAGTACATATTAGCTGAAGCTTCTCTGAGCCTGAAAAGACAAATCAGATATCTTCAAGTGACACATATCTATAAAAAAAGTTCCTAAAACTACGCATAAACACATACCCATCAAACGATTATTCTTGTTAGTCACCAATCTTGTACATATAAAACTCTTCCACTAGACTAATGTAACATTGATAGTCAAATAAAAAAGCTTCCTTTTTATGTCAAAAAGATCAAATAAAAAAAGCTTCCTTTACGTTGATTAGCTTCGTTTTCTCCTTCCTTCTCTCTGTTTCTCTCACAAGCGCCATGGACGAGATCCAAATTGCTTCACTCCTCAAATCATCTGAGCTTTTTCCGATTCCTCAAAGCGTCAAGCTTTCGTATGGAACAGCTGGGTTCCGAGGCGATGCAAAGTTACTTGAATCAACTGTCTATAGAGTTGGGATTCTCTCAGCTCTCCGATCGCTCAAGCTTGGATCAGCCACCGTCGGGCTTATGATCACAGCTTCGCATAACAAAGTCTCTGACAATGGCATTAAAGTTTCAGATCCATCTGGTGGTATGCTTTCTCAGGAATGGGAGCCTTTCGCAGATCAGATCGCTAACGCATCTTCTCCTCAAGAACTCGTTTCATTGATTAGAGAATTCGTGGAGAAGGAAGAGATTATGATCGGAGAGAAGAATAAAGGTGCAGAGGTTTGGTTGGGAAGAGATACTAGACCTAGTGGTGAATCGCTTCTCCGAGCTGCGGAGATTGGAGTTGGTTCAGTTTTGGGATCTGTTGCGATTGACATTGGGATTTTGACAACTCCGCAATTGCATTGGATGGTTAGAGCTAAGAATAAAGGTCTTAAGGCAACTGAGAATGATTACTTTGAGAATCTCTCTAGTTCATTTAGGTGTTTGATTGATCTGATTCCAGTTAGTGGAAATGATAAGTTAGAGATTAGCAAATTGCTTGTAGATGGTGCTAATGGTGTAGGTGGACAGAAGATTGAGGAGCTAAGAGAGTCTTTGAGTAATCTTGATCTTGAGATTCGTAACACAGGGAGAGATGGTGGTGTGCTTAATGAAGGTGTAGGTGCTGATTTTGTGCAGAAAGAAAAGGTTTTGCCTTTAGGATTTGCGTCTAAGGATGTTGGGATGAGGTGTGCGAGTTTGGATGGTGATGCGGATCGATTGGTTTACTTTTACATTCCTTCTGAGTCTTCTGATAAGGTTGAGCTACTTGACGGTGATAAGATTCTGTCTTTGTTTGCTCTCTTCATCAAAGAGCAACTAAATGCTCTGGATGATGATAAAGAAGGGAAGCAGTCTCGTCTTGGTGTTGTGCAGACAGCTTATGCGAATGGTGCATCCACTGATTACCTAAGGCAGTTGGGTTTAGATGTTGTTTTTGCTAAAACTGGGGTAAAGCATTTACACGAGAAAGCAGCTGAGTTTGATATTGGAATCTACTTTGAAGCTAATGGCCACGGGACTATACTCTTCTCGGAATCTTTCCTATCTTGGTTAGTTTCCAAACAAAAAGATCTTACGGCCAAAGGTCAGGGTGGTTCGGAAGAGCACAAAGCGGTGTCTAGACTAGTGGCGGTGAGTAACCTGATTAACCAAGCGGTTGGTGATGCTTTAAGTGGAGTGCTCTTGGTTGAAGTGATTCTGCAACACATGGGATGGTCAATACAGAAGTGGAATGAGCTATACAAGGACCTTCCTAGCAGACAGATCAAGGTCAAAGTTCCAGACAGAACAGCGGTTGTGACCACAAGCGAAGAAACCGAGGCTCTGAGACCTTTGGGGATTCAAGATGCTATTAATTCTGAAATCAACAAGTACCCGCGTGGCAGAGCTTTTATAAGGCCATCAGGTACAGAAGATGTGGTGAGAGTTTATGCAGAAGCATCCACTCAAGAAGCTGCTGATTCTTTGGCTAATTCTGTGGCTCAGCTCGTCAAAAGCTTCCTTGGTTAATGGGAGACTTTTTGTTTTTCTTGTTAATCTCTTAGCTTTCACATCTTTTGTATAACCCGAATGACATGTTCTCTTGTCTGCTTCTTGTGATTTACTTTGTTTATTTTCTAGCTCTTCTGCTCCCTTTCCTCAACGTAAACCTAAACATGCTTTATTTCCTGAAAAGAACCAGCAAAAGCATTGATCTTTTTTCTTATTAATGAAGCTCTAAGAACAGAATGTTTCTTCTCCCGAAATTGTGCAAGGGAAGATAGTTGTTAAGGAATCAGTAGCAGCTACTTATAGTAAGATCATAACAGTGGTGTACTTGAAGAATCCTTATGCCGTAAGGGAACTTAGCAACTTTGTTTTCCTGTCCTATCTCTCAACAACTTTGTCTCCTACAGAGACTTCACCACGAACCTAACATATAATCTTCTATTACTTGCAACTTTCATGTGAGATCCTATTTGTGGGTATCATAAAAGAACAACTTAACCAGTGACAGAGACTTGTTTTTCTGTTGTTGAGCAACTTCGCGTCCCCACTTTAAGTTGATATTAAATACATGTAGACCAAAGAGATTAGAGAATAGGATCATCACAGAACATGGAGAAGAGAAACTTGCTGGTCTTTATTATTGACAATAGTATGTCTTATCTTTAAAAGACATTGAGAAAACAGTCCCTTGTGAATTGCAGATGGAGTTTGTTTTTAGTTTAATGTCCCACACTTAAATTATCTCATCAAGACAAATTGCATTAATGCATCTTTTTCAAATGGTAAAGACAGACCCATGTTCTCTGTTCTAGTCTGTCCGACGCTTCAAGACCACAAGTTTCAATGATTTTTTCATAGAGATTTCAACTCATTCGTTGATCTTTCTATATATACACTCATAACCCATTCTTTCTATCATCAACCAACTACAAGCGATCCAGTTTCATACATCTTAAACAGCTTCAAAACTTTTCAGAACAAAAAAAAAGATGGCTTTTGTGAGAAGTCTTTTGGGTGCAAAGAAGATTCTAAGCCGCTCCACCGCAGCAGCTTCTATGAGCAAAACAGCAGCCTCAGCAGCGCCAAAAGGGTTTCTTGCAGTGTACGTAGGAGAGAGCCAGAAGAAGAGATATTTGGTGCCAGTCTCATACTTGAACCAACCTTCATTTCAAGCTCTTCTCAGTAAATCCGAGGAAGAGTTTGGATTCGATCATCCAATGGGTGGCTTAACGATCCCTTGTCCTGAAGAAACCTTCATCAATGTGACTTCTCGGCTCCAATGATGATGATCCAACATTTTTTTCTTCATAGTTAGAAATAGACTTAGTCATTGTAAATACATGAGCTTTTTTTCTCTTTCTTCTTGAAAGAGTTGTTCTAAAAGTTAAGAGAGTAAATGCCATTTTTATGCAACAGAAACGATTCATGTCAATACATTTTGGATCGATCATTGAAAAAGAAAGACAACACCAAAGTCACCAATTGAAGAACTAGAACTACTCTAATTTTAATTGATTATGATTAAATAGAATTAAGTGTAACACATAACATCCGGATCCGTGGCGCAATGGTAGCGCGTCTGACTCCAGATCAGAAGGTTGCGTGTTCGATTCACGTCGGGTTCAATCCCCCGAACTTTAACTCCGGAAATCTTTTTTTTTTAACTGCTTTTTGCCCTTCGCTTTTGCTTCGTTTCATCCGGTTTAACCAGGAGGCTACTCTGGTTTGGTAATCTAATTACTCGTAACCGAAATCAACGTCTAAGGGCCAAGGCTATCTATCTTCAATTCATACTCGCCTGTTTTTGTGCCACAAAAAGGTTTTTCATCGGATAAACAAAGGCCTAAATAATTTTGCTACCACTTGAACTTTTAATTTGTTCTCAATTATGTAAAATTATCATTTATATTGTTAGTTATTCTTAAGTGATATGACTAAATACTAGTTTTGAAAAAATTTCAAACTTTCAAATTCAATCTCATGTGAAGCGTAGGGTCACATCTATATCTAGTTAAAGACTAACATATAAATCAAAATTTGAATATATAGTAACCAAAAATAGGAAACAAAAATTAGCATAGAGATTCCAACTTATGTTACATTTTTATCATATATATAAACATCACATTGACACGTTACGCATTAACTATGGATTAGATGTGGAATACATGCAGGTTACATCTACCGCACTATCTTATACAATATATATCTGTTCTTAAATTTTTAGAAATTCGATCTGTTTTGTGTAAGATTAAAAAGTATGATCAAAGAAAAAGTGTAAGATTAAAAAGTAAATAAAATTATATAATTTAAGTTTAAATTGGCTGTAAACCAGTAACAATAGAAATTTAAGACTTATTGAGTAAATGAAGTTGTTAGTCACTGTCATTGTAGTAAATTAAGTTACTAAAACTAGCAAAATGCTCTGCTTTTTGCGTGTCTTTGAAGTCACAAAACACAGTTCCTCTATTTAGTAATATGAGGGAAGAAAAAATAGAAAGAGAATTAGTGAGTCATAAATCAGAGAGCGAGAGAAAAGTAGTGAGAAATAGAGTGAGAGGTTAACGAAAGAGAGAACAATGAAGAACAGAGCTTTTGGTCAGATTATGGATGATGCAGAGAATCCAGGGTTCTTCAAGATCCTTCGACCGGCAGATTTATCATCTGAAATCATGGTTAATTCTCTTGATTTTCTCATACTTCATCACCGATTTAGCTTATTTTTGAAAGATCATATCTTTTGGTTCTTACAAGGTTATAATTGGTCTCTAAAGTAAATGTGGTCTTCATTAACTTAGATCTGTTTGTTCTTGGTGAAATTTTGCTCTGTTTTGTTTTTTTTCCTTTCCGATTTCTTGTTAGGTTTGTGTGTGAAATGATCGGACCAAATCAATTAATGTTCAAAAGTTTGAAACTTTGGCCTCAATGTGCTTGGTGGATGTGAAGTTTTCAGTGATTGTCACTGTAATTGCATAATTCAACTCTTTCTTTCATTTCTTGACAAATCTTTTTCTTGTTATATGTTGAAAGAGAGGGATCCCTCTAAACTTCATCAAAAGCATCTCGGACGAAGAGTTCTTGCATAAGATGGTGTTAAAAGTGTCATGGGGAAGCTCTTGGCCTATCAAAATTTGTAGAAACCCAAGCTTCTACTTTATGGAGAAAAAAGGATGGGATCAGTTTTTGAGCGACTATGGTTTAGGTAATAACGAGTTTCTTACCTTCACACACCAAGGAAATATGTGCTTTAGCGTGGACATCTACCAAATAGATGGTAAAGAGCTACTTACACCACGCAGATCTGCAACCATTGCTTCTAGTTCCGGTAAGTTTTCATCTATGTGATTGCTTTCTTGATGCTTAAGGAGAAGAAGAAGACAGTGTTTAATTTACTTTTGTGGTTGATTTTGATGAAAACAGGTCGGAACAAGAGAGAACAAAGGAAGAACATCTACAAGGATGTGAAGAAGGAAGAAGAGTTAGAGTCTTGGTCTGAATCGAGCTATACTGGTCTCAAAACAGCTGAATCTACAAGAAGAAGACAAAGGCTTAGCTTGAGTTATAAGAAAGCTGAGGAAACTGAGACATCAAACAAGAAGAAGAGGATGATGGAAATGGAAAGTATTTGTAACGATTCTGAAGACGACAATGTGTCTCTTGTTCCAGAATTTACCCTCACCATAAAGAAATCATACCTCTTTTTCTTGGTAAGATAGACAAAAACATGTTACATTGTCAAATTGGTATGTCATATAAATGTGAGTTATGAATCCAACAAGGAATTTGTGATTCAGGGGATTCCAAAGATGTTTGAGGAGTTGCATATGCCAACGGAAGCAACGATGTTCAAGATTCATGATCCGGAAGGAAAAAGGTCATGGGATGTTATGTATAAGTTCACTGGTACACAATCAAGATTCTGTGCTGGATGGATTCGTTTGGCTAAAGAACTAGGTTTAAGGATTGGAGATGTTTGCACGTTCACACTCATCAAACCTACCGAGATGCTTGTTAAAGTCTCCAAATAAGAGATGTGATATTAGTTTGATCACTCTCTCAAAATCTAGTTAATGTGTTAGGAACAAACAATCTTCACTAGTTATGGTTTGGTGTCTTATTAACGTTTTGTTGTTTGCTACATTGTTTCTCTTAAGACCTTTTGTGTTGTTTCTCTCCGGTTTGGAATTATAATTTCGCTTAACCGAGAGTTTTAGCTCCGGTTTGATTCGGTTTATAGTTATTTTTAACCAATACTCAATTTTAGTTTCAGTATAATCCGATAGACATTTTGTATCAATTGCCAAACACAGAACCGATGGAAGCTCCTAGAGGCAATCTGAGAGCGGTGGCTCTTATCGCCGGCGATAACAACGTCCGGGGATGTCTTCAATTCATACAAGACACTTTCGGTGATCTGTCTTTATCGGCGTAAATATTTTAGTCTATGAGGACTTGTTTTATATTTCACTCATTGGGCTTTGGTCTGTGGTCTTTGTGTGTTTACCAGGAACCACTCATGTTACCGGGAAGATCTCAGGACTGTCTCCTGGCTTCCATGGATTTCATATTCACTCTTTTGGTGATACCACAAATGGCTGCAACTCTACTGGTCTGTTCTTTTTCTCTGTTGAGATTGAAACTCGAAGCTTTTGTTGTTGGTTTCTTTCTTGTATTCACCTGAGTTTGATTTACTTTCTGATGAATTCGATTTTTTTTGTTAGCTTGTTCTACTTACAAGTCTTTAACTGTGTCTCTTAAATAAACTTTATCTAAAAGACTGAAACACATACTGACATAATCTTGATCTTGATGTAACTGGATTGGTTTGGATCATAATTTTAGTGTAGGATGGCTCTTAGTGTTGCCAAAGAATTGGCTCAAGGAACAATTTGGTTAGCTGACAATAGAACCAGAGACGAAGCTTAAAAAATCTCAGCTATGAATGTTTGCTTTTGCTTGGTTTTTCTCCTTTGTGATATATGACTGAGTTCTCATGAAAATGATAACTTTCAGGACCTCACTTTAATCCACTAAATCGAGTTCACGGGCCACCGAATGAGGAAGAGCGTCATGCAGGCGATTTGGGTAACATTCTTGCAGGATCAGATGGTATAATCTTTTTCTCATCTCTATATATGGTTTTGTGCTCTTTGAAGAATGATGCTAGTATTCTGTGGATGAGACTTGTTTTCAGGTGTTGCTGAAATCTCAATCAAAGACAAACAGGTATATTATCTTCTTTTTTCCCCTCCTTAAACCATTTAATGTTTGGCAAAATAACATTTTCAGGTTACTTTTGGAAATCCTAAGCTTCTTAGATTGTGCATATATATATCTCTGACGTTTCCCCATTTATCTCAACTTCTCTTTGAATTCACAGATACCACTTAGTGGGCAGTATTCTATACTGGGGAGGGCGGTTGTTGTGCATGCTGATCCTGATGACCTTGGGAAAGGTAGGAACTTCTTTTAGCCTTTGGATATCCATATGGTCTAATATCACAATATGCAAATTAAGTTGTAGAAGTTTAATCTCAAAAGCAATCACTGTAGTTTCATGTAGTTGTCATCAAGTACCAGGCATTAGTTCTTAGGTTGATGTGCTTTATCGATGCTAAAGAGCCATGATCTCTTTTTGCGATTGTTACTGCAGGAGGGCACAAGCTTAGCAAATCAACGGGAAACGCCGGCTCGAGAGTTGGATGCGGTACTGCTACAAGGCTAAGATTTTGAAAAAAACAGAGCAACACCATTTTCTCTTATTTTCTAGTTTCCAGTGTGTGAAGTAATTCACTCTTATGTTTTGATGTTGAACCAGGTATCATCGGACTTCAATCATCTGCAGATGCTAAACTGTAGCTTTTGAGTTCAATGGACTATCCAGAGCAGGGCCACACTCAGTTTTTCATCAGTAGATGTACATTAGAGACCATAGTACGAAGTGAAATTGTATATCGACATCCTGTTACTGTTTAAGACATGAGTCATAATGTAAACCAGTACGTAATCTCCAGTTTTCATTGAAAATGAAGTTTTGAACAAGAGTCAAACCATTGAAGGTAGCAAGATGTAGAAACAAGAAAACGATTGAGCACATACTGACACAGAATTTGCCGGGATTTTGTTTTTTTTTTCTGGTATTGTAAGCCTTCGGTACAGTATGGTATTGGATACAGGGTTCAATCCAGATATCTTCCCAGGTTGCAGATGAGCTTCCCAAATCTTCTCCACATTACATGATACAATCGTCCACTTTGAGCCTATCCTCTCAGCCATGTGTTTCTGTAGGAAGAGTTGTCGCGGAGAGAAGCATCGTGGGGCTTGTATTCCATGACATATGCATGGGGCAACTTCAAATGCCGCTTGATTGAGTCTCTCAAACCCATCACTGCCTGTTTAAAGAAAACATTGCACTGTGTAAGTACGAAACAAAAGGAGGGAGAGAAACTTCTTCTTGTGAACAGTTTTCTCACCTGATGGTCAGAAGCATTGCGATTCCATACACTAATGATGTCCTCATTGAAGCGGACACTCAGTACTGCCCCACATATGTTATCAGCGTCATCAAGCTGGTCGCCTACCAATGCAAGAAGCTGAAGAAAACAAACAAATGGAAGAGTATATAACATAACATTATTCCCAGACCCTAAGTATGGAAAATGGACAATAAAGAACATTGAAAAAAGGGGTTTCTTTTAAATGAAGTAGAAAGGTGTCAATACTCCAATAGTAATCCCACAAGAAAATAAACTCACCAGATCCTCCCAGAAGCGAGCAGATACAACTTTTGAGAAACGTATGATCCACTTTCCTCCATTGCAGTTGGCGCCATCCTGAAGGAAATGAATTTAGCTAGTTTAGTTGGTTTATTGTAGGAGATACAACTTTAAAGAAACCTATGTTGTATAAAAGGTTCCCACTCTATCGATGATCCACATAAAAACACACAATAAGAAAAATCAGCACAAGGAACTACCTCCCACAACGGACGAATCCCATCCTTGAAGAAATGAAGATCTGTTGGACTAGGCAAGAGAGAAGAACGTGCAAGATGACAGTAGCAGGCCCAAAACCCTTCAACCTAAATTACCAAAGCCATATCTCAGAAACGAACAAGATATTATTGCAAACAGCTTCAAGAATGAACTTCCATTAGTATTTTTAAACTTACAGTGCTGAATTCCACAATCCTCTTAATGTTATCCTCATAAGATTGGTTCCGAACCCCTGGTGTGCGACGAGTGTACCATATCGAAAACTTGTACTGCACAATACCAAAAGTCCTAGAGTCACTGAGCCAGTATTTTCTCTAAATCAATCTGACTTGTTCTAGCTAAAATCAGTACCACGAATATGAAAACCACACTAGAGTAGAATCCTATAACATTTGAGCTCACATACATCAAAACAAAGTCGTAAAACCTAATTCGAAAACAAAAACTCCAACAAACAAAGATTTAGAATCCGAATCTTCCACTACTCCAGCTATAAACCGTCATATATAAAGTTCACAATCTTCACGGGAATCAAATTTTTACCTAAGATCAGAATCAAATTGCGAATGAATCGATAAAAAGGATAGAGGACCAACCCGTAGAGGATGGAGACCATCCTTGAGCTCACGAGAGCGTCGTTCTTCGGAAACAGAGTCGGTAACATACTGCGACTTGATGATGTCCATGTTTCCAGAGTCCCTGATCTCTTCGTCTCTCCTATCCGCAACCTCCATTTTTTCTCGATTAGAGCTTAACGCGTTGGTGCTTCAAAAGCCCTAAAAATCTAATCAGGAAGAAGAAAGAGGAGAAGAGAGGAAGAGCTCTTTTACTCGGTCAAATACATAAAGGTCAAATTCTGGAGAAAAAAAAATAGCCTTATGGGCCTTATTGGGTCTAAAAATGGGCCTTCAAGATTAGTTACTTTTGGGTCACATCGTCTCTCTAAAATTAGTTAATAGTACTAATCCTCACAAAATTCTCTTTTATTTTTTTAAACTATAAAAATTAATAAGTGAACAAAATGTATTATTAGTCGTTGGTTATTACATAAACTAATCCAACCGAAACAAAAGAGATATGTCTTAAACACATATCACGGCAAGATTAGTGGCGTAGTGGAGAAAAAAAAAAAGGAATGTGACGAATGCGATTTGTCAAAAAAGAAAATTAAAAAAAGAATCGATTTTGGCGTTCTCCATCTGTAATGTATGTTTCTGCAAAAACAAGTGACAATAAAAACTTTTTCATGGATCTGAGATTTTCCCCAAACTCATATTTCTGAGAAGACACTATTTTAAATTTCCTGAAGTTTTTCTCTTAAAGTTGTGTTCTAATCTAAGGTTTCCCTTTGGTTTGGTTTCGTGCTTGTTTTTTAATCTAATCTCTTGTTTTTGTTTGTGAAAATTGTAAAAAGTTTTGATCTGTGTTTCTCTGTTTTGCCGTAGATTTAGGTTTCTGATTTAATGAATTTGTGGGTCTCCTCCATAATCCTCTTATCTGCGATAGCTGGATCATGCTTACCTTGTGGGTTCGCTTACGTTGACGTTTGCAATCACGATTTCGAGGTGTTTCGATGCGGGATCCAGCAAAAATGTCCTCTTTCTCTCTATCCGAGCCCTCCTATCGAGGTACGTCATCATAGTTTATAAAAAGTTTTATGATTTGTTAGCAAAATGAATATTTTTATCTTCGATTGGATTAGGCATGCGTTTGGTGTGCTTAAAGTAGAAGAATTTGCTTAGATTTCTCTTCTCTTGAAAATTCAGATGAAAACTCTTCTATAATGTGAATTGCAAGGATCGATTCGAGCTCTCTTTTGCTTGTTTGGCATGATGTCACTTTAGTGTTGTGGTGGTTGTAACAAAGTCTCTTTTTCAACTTTTTGTTGTAGTTTTCATTATGCAAGCTTAATGAGAACGGTATAGGCTTGTAGCTTACCTTCACTGAGGTCTCAGAGGGTTTTTGGTTGTGGTAGTGGTTTACCTGCAGTTAGAATTTTGAGGAATGTTCAATGGATATAGAGGCCCTTGCTATAAAAAGAAGTTGGTGGAAATATGTTTGTTTTCAGTCAATATATTAGTTCATGATGAAATAAGCTACTTAGATGGTTGGATTGTTTAGGTTGGAAAAGTGTAAATATGATGTATTTATGACGATCATACTTGTTTCTCTGATATTTGGGATCTCGCTTACCTCATGACTGTAGTATTAGTTTACTTAAAGTTCTTTATTTGTGTCAACAGTAGTATAAGCTACTAACAGAATCTCATCATGTCAGCTGCACAGTATTAGGTTTAAATTCTTATGTTGAAATGCAGCGAAGATGTTACTGCAAAAAATCGATAATATGTGTGTGTGCTTCTCCATAGGGTGTGGACTTGGATCTGTGCTTGTTTTTGCAACTCAAGAAGTCTCTAAAATTGTGTTTTTGCTAATGCAGGTAGATGGAGACTTGCTAGACAGACTCATGGATGCGAACCATGGAAATGCTTATACATCCATACTATTTTATGCCTCATGGTGCCCGTTTTCACGTGCAGTACGCCCGAATTTTGATGTTCTGAGCTCAATGTTTCCTCACATAAAGCACCTGACTGTTGAGAAATCTCAGGCTTTACCATCGTAAGAACTTATTTAGAATACATATATAATTCTAATTGGATCTTATCTGATATAGTGAGGCCAAGGATCAATTGAATCATTCACAACAAGAAATTTGGGTGTTGATATCTCCCTTGCAGAAATAAAATGACTTGAAATTGCTTGTCAGATTGTTTATTACTTGCCAGTAATCAATCATTTCTTACACTGATCAGTAAAGTTTTCGTCTTAATGAGTTAGTTTTACTAAGACAGGACAAATAATTAAACATGACAGAGATCCCGAGATGAATGCTATTGTCTCTTTTTCTTGCACGCTTTGCCAGAGACTACTTTTTAGTTTATTTGGTGATCATCAAATGTGATTAGTTCGTTTTTTGTGCTCTATAACCCTTTTAGCTATATGAAGTTGTTTCATGAGTAGCTTATCCTCCAAAATACTAAACGTTTTCATGATTTTTTGGCATTTTTGGTCCATGTTAATTGATCTCATTATTTTAATTATTGCAGTGTCTTTTCTAGGTATGGTATCCATAGCTTGCCTTCAATCCTGATGGTGAATCAAACAATGAAGATGCGATACCATGGTCAAAAGGATCTTGCATCTCTTATCCAGTTTTACAAGGAAACAACAGGTGAGAGCATTCTTCATGAAATACCAGACTGCGTCTCTGTTTGTGATTTCTTCTCATATTTTCTACTGTATCTGACTACATAAGAAACATGTTCAATCAGTTTAACTTTTAATATAACAAGCTCCACTTGGTGTATCTCTGTGGCTTTCCAGGTCTTAAACCTGTCCAGTATGTGGATGAAGGTGAAACAACAAGCTTGGACACTGATGGTAATCTGATCACATGGCTACACAACGGGTCATCTATCAGAGAAGTAGCAGAAAGAGAGCCATATATGGTACTGGCACTGATGTTTCTGTCTTTGAAACTGGCAATTTTGATCTTCCCCATCATGGGATCACGCTTGAAAACGTTATGGGCATTGTATGTTCCGCATCTGAGCTTGGGAATACTCGGTGAGACTAGCCAACTGTTTGGCCGTGCCCTACACATGATCGATGTGAGGAGACTATGGATGAAACTGAGACTCACCAAAACAAGGAACTTCCAAGAAAGAGCAAAGAACGCACTTGCATCGGTCTCGCTAGGAAAATCTTCATCACAATCAGCCTAAAAGGATGATTCAGAAATACTTCACTGTCGATGAGCTTAGTTTAGATTACTATACTGTCTTGTGAGAGATCCTTTGACTGACATGTTTCTATAACTTTGGAGTTCCTCTGTCTGTCTCTGTATGTAAATCCTGTTTTTGCTTCTTTTGTGAATATTTTTCTTCCTTTTTGAATATTCTTCTTCTTGGTCCACTTCGTTGTGCTTACGTTTTGTCTATATTGATTATGGTTGGTTTGGTTTAATAGGTGTTAGAGATGGACACTTGGGTCGTATATGTGAAAGAAACCTGTCCAACTTGTGGATCACTCTGGTTCACATGTTTTGAAGTTTCGTTTTCCTGTCGCTTTTGCGTATGTGTCTGACAGTTGAATCTCTCTATTTAGATATTTTCAGCTTAGGAATCCTTACTCAGTTAGTTGATAAGCTTTATACCAATTTTGATTCTCTATCGTTTATGACAGTTATGAGATTAAGCTTAGTTTCAGGCTTAAACAGACTTAAAAAGCATAAAATCGAAGAAGCAATCTTCAAAAATTAAAAGTGTAGGGAAACAAAGAAGCACAAAGAGGTGAAAAAAAGGTAGAGCAAAGCAAAAGGAAATGGAATCGCTAACAACAAATGGAGTATATGTTATGAATGAAGTTTCTTTTCTTGTAGATTTAGAGTTTTTTTTTTTTAAATTTGCAATTGAATTTTGTATGCTAAATAAGCATGCTCTTTGTACAATGGCTGCTATAAATCTTTGAAATTTTGTAATCTTGATTTTTGAAAGAAAAGCTTTGCTCAAATATTTTCTATTAGCTTTAACAAAAAAAGAAAAAAATCTATTATCACGTTAAGGATCATATCGGGATGAGATAAAATCATAATAAGCTAAATAAATGATTCTAGGTGTTCTTAAACGACTTCCTCTTTATACACTTGTTAAATGAAAATTTCGTTGCTTTTTCCTTGAATAACACTAGTAATTGCGAGCAAGCAACCTCCACTATTATCTTTTAGTATCATTTTTCTCCCTAGAAAAGGACTTTAAACTCGTAACTTGTATAACACATCATCTTCTCTCTTTCTTCCTTTCGTTCTTTTGGTTAATTACAAAAGTTTGGTAATTTACTTTAAAAGTAATAAACAAGCCGAAAATATGAAAAACGTTCATGTGTTGGTACCAAGTTTATGCTTGAAGTTTCTTCTTCTCTACCTCTCTCTATCTAGAAAAACTTCAATAAGTTATCAACACCAATAATTTTTGTTTTATTTTATAGGAAATTTAAATACCCGCCTAGGTAGACGTCTTAATCCATAACTTGAGAAAAAAAAAACTCAAAACTTAGTACGAAAGATTCTTCTTAATCATCATGTAACTAAATCATGTTTTTGTCACTAAATATCTTATAATCAAATATTGTCCAAAATTAATCATGGTTATAGGAAATATAAAATATCAAGGAGAGAAGGGACCCAGGGGCGGATCTACATATGGTAAGTAGGGGGCAGTTGCCACCATTAAATTTTCTAATTTCCTTATAGATTTTTAAGAAGTTAATAGATTGCCCCTTTTAAAAAATAATTTCTGCCCCCATTAAGATAATCATTTCTCAAAACTGAATGTTATTTGCCATTTAGAACTATCTTGTTTCCTTTTTTCACAGGTCAATTCATATTTCCTTATTAAAATGCAATTAGTTTCTCTTATTTAACATGATTTATTCGTTTTTTATTTCTTAATTGATTTTTGAAGATATAAATTAATCTATATTTAAATTTTTGCCCCCGGTAAAATATATTGCTAGATCCGCCACTGAAGGGACCTTGTCAAAGAAGACAATCGACACTTCTTAACGTGGGTCATAAAATGGCAACATCTTCTTTTTGTCATTTCATGTGTAGATAAGCTCCAACTGTCTTACCTCACCAAAATAAAAAAAACCGACGATTCACAATTTAACATAGAGATTATCATGGTTAAAAGTTAAAACAATGTGCATTCTGACTTTTCATCATACCAAATCATATTTTAATATTTATCATGGTTAAAACAATGTTTAGCTTACACTGTTTTGGAAAAGATCCGTTAAATTATGTGACTAATCTCCACAATTAATTTATCAGAAAATAAAAAAAAGATATCTTCAAAAATTCTGCTGAAATTGTGTAATTATCATTTTTAAATTACTAATCCCCGACAAAAACAAAATCACTAATCAACACTTTATAATTTTTACATATTTTAACAGTGACAACACTAAATGCGTCAATCTCGCTTGTACCACTCCGATCTTAAATCAACCATTTAAGAGTCTGCTTTTTCCGTCTCTTCTTCTTTTTCTTCTTTGATCATCTATTTAAGGATCTAGAGAAACCACTTCGAAACGATGAGAGAGATAGGTCTCACCTCAAAATTACCAAACACAATTAGCTCCAATAATTGAAACAAATCACTCTCACCCTAACAAAACTTTTCAAGAGTCCTCTTTTTTCTAAAACCCTAATCCGAGAAATCATTCAAGAACAACTCGAAGAAGATGGATCTAGAAGATTGGGAATTACTCCCCAAAAACATCTACAAGGGTCTCGAACTTGATATCGGTCATGACGAGGATCATGAAGCTACGAAGATGATGAGAAACACCGGAAAAAGCTTCGACAGTGATTACTTCATCTGCCCAATTCAAGATTCTGTCGTAAAAACAGAGCTTCTTCATCAGAGATCTAGCGTGGTCCCCACACAACTCTTCCAAATTCCCATAACTTGGGAACCTTTATCCCCCGTGGACGACGACAAAGATCACAAGAAGTACCCGGATCCGGATTTCTCGGAACCAGACCCGGAACTGTTGACGGAGTCTCTTCCGTCGCCGAGAATAACCTTCAAGAAAACGAAGGAAACCGAATTTGCCGACATGAAAATAGATTCACCACCAGCGAGGTTCGCTAGTCCTCTGACTCAGAACGATGAGAAACACTCTGACTCAGAAGGAGGGTTAGGAGGAGAGTCCTATGCTGAGATCATGGGATCAGAGGTTGAAGAAGGTAGTGACTTGAGGAGCAAGAAAGAGGTTGATTGGGATGAAGGTGAAAAAATGAATCTGTGGAAAAAAGGTCTTAATGGAATTGGAGCTATATGTTCATTTGGTGTTGCTGCTGCTGCTGCCACCATATGTGTCTTGTTCCTTGGACACAACAGTAGCATCCAAGGTGGTCGGAACAAGAACCAGATCCTCAGGTTCCAGATTTACTCTGATGATAATAAGGTAAAATTTTAAACTTAATTATGATTCTTGTTACAAGTCAAATAGTTAAGGAAAATTACTTTATTTATTATGATACTAAATACACTAATTTTGATAACTGATATATCTGATTAGTTCTACTAGTTTAGTTAGATGTGTGTGTAATCGCACATTTGACTGATGCCGTCTTATATTTAATCAGATAGCATCAATTTTAAATTTGGTTCCCTTTTTTTTTTTTGATTAACCAAAATTGGCTCCTAATGCACAAAAACATAGAAAAAGTTATTTGAGATTTTAATCTAACAGGGTAAATCAAGACAATTTAGCTATTAAGTTTGGTTTGCTTCGCTAATTGTTGTTAAAGTTAGATCTCAACTTATACATGTGTACCTGTTTGATTGATTAGAAGCTGATAATTAGAATAGTTGTTTGTGACTTTGAAACAACGAAAGTGATAAGGATGCGTTTGGCGGTGTGGCCTATTACGTGTCTAAGTGAACAATCAATAATTGTAGCGAAGATTCTTATTTTGTCTTTGTACGTTTTGTGTTTATCTTTTCTTGCGTCACCCTCACACTTTGAACCAAAACACGTTGATCTAATAACGTCATTGTTCCTTACATTTACTTACAAGTTATGTGCATATTAATAATAGCTAGAGCCTAGAGTTGTTTGGGACCGAGTTAGCCATTATAATTGATATATATATATATATATATATATATAGACTTATGATTCAAACTCTCGTTGATGTATGACTGGGTTTAAACTCATTATTGCAGCGAATGAACGAGGTAGTGAAACATGCAACAAAGCTAAATGAAGCAATCTCTGTGATGAAAGGTCTTCCGGTGGCAAGAGCTCAAATATCTTTTGGAGGATACTACGATGCACTTTGAAACATAGCCACCGTTTACAATAACTGAATCAGCACATCAGATCCAATGTCTTCTGCTTAATCACCAACGGGGCTCTATAGCTTATGTGTTTACGTATTTAGGATATTCAATAAATAATGTTTGTAAATTTCATATTCTTTGTCCGAATGTTTCAATGCACACTACTAAGCCTACATACTACATCAAGTTATAGCGGACGATGATATCACGAAGAAAACAAGATATAACCTAATATTTTTGCGTGAATAAAGTCTAAAATGAGGTATTTAATTAGGGTCCAAAATTTTCGAAAAAATATTACGGTTCATTAAAAAATTCATAGACGACTGACGAAATCTCATTTTTAAACGCAGATGCAAATTCGTATGACTTTCTCTCTCTTTTCTCTCTCATTTCTCTCTCAATCCTTCAGAGAGAGGAAGTCTTCTCCGACACTCAAACTTGGCTCCGGCAACGGCCAGCTTTTTCAGTGGTGTTGGTCGGCTTCCGTCTAGCGTCGTTGGCTTCCTTAGCAACGTCGGCTAGCTTTTCTCCGACATCGGTGGCTTGTTTAGCACCGTTGGTCAGCAAAATTCTAGCACCGATTGGCTTCTTCCGCAACGGTGGCTGGCAACGTCTCCATCGATTCGTCCTCTGGCGATTCGGATGGCTTTTGTACCGGCTTTTGTCCGGATTTGTTTTTCGTCTTTCGTTCTTTCGTTTCTCTTTAGTTTTGGTTACTTTGTGATTGATTGCTTTGACTCTATCCTTAGATCTGGGTGTGTATTTCTTTGCTCCTCTCTTGCTTAAAGGGCTTATTTCGTTCTTTGGTTTTTAATCAATTAAGAACGGATTGCAGTTGCGGAGCAAAGTCACGTTTAGTGCCTTTGGGTTTTTTGAAGTAATTAGGACTGAATTTATGGACCAATGCTTTGGATTCGATTGAATTTTTGTTCTTAGGTTTGATGAATGAAAGCCTATATTTGATGACCTACAAAAATTTCTTGAAGACTGAAAAGCACTTGATGAAGAAGAAGATGAAGAAGAATTTCAGATTGCATAAGTGGAGTCATATTCTCATCAAAGCTAAAAATGGGATTTCGCTTTGTTTCTTTGAGCGAAGATTGAGATATGTCGATTGAATTAAGTTTTCCGGCGATCTTGGCCGGAATTGAAGCTTTTCGACGTCACAACGATCTGCCAGTGATCGGAGACTCCCACATCTTCGTCTTCCCACGTGTCTGCTAACCTGTTACCCACTTGCCACGTGATCTATGTGATGTGTACAAGCTTTTCCTTCAGGGTTCTCTTATTGGGCTTTTGTTTTATTTTATTGGGTTTGTTTGTTTTAATGTTTGTAAAATATTGGTCTGTCACATTTGGCTTTGTGTAATTTGGCTTTGTGTAATAAATAAAACACACTTGTGATAAAAAAAAAAAAAAAAAACGCAGATGCAAATTTTTCTAATGAGGTCTTTTTTTAGTGTAAAACGTAACAAATCTTTTGACAACAACATGAGTTTTAAACATTGGTGACTACACTAATACAAATCACTAGACAAGATATTGTAGTCTTTTGAGTGAAACAATGAAACCAAACAGGCAAACACTAAGAGCATGATTAACGGCAACATCTTAGAGATATCTTAGTATTAAAGTTGATTAAATAAAATCAAACCAACATCTTAAAACTAAGATTTGTATCTAAGTTAAGATGTTTTTCTTAACTTAAGATGTTGCAAGGTGTCACATTGTGATTGGTTAAAAGTGATATGTTTTGATACGTATTGGTGATATGTTTTGATACGTATAAATTTTATACGTATAAATTTTATTTTTATATTGGTGATATGTTTTGATACGTATAAATTTTATTTTTAGATATGTTTTGTCAATTGGTGATATGTTTTAATACGTATAAATTTTATTGGTCAATTGGTGATATGTTTTGATACGTATAAATTTTATTTTTATATTAATATTTTTTTTCTACGTCTTCTCTGTTTGATAAAAGTGGTATGTTGATACGTATAAATTTTATTTTTATATTAATATTTTTTTTTTAAGAACCACATGTTAAGAACCTACCATTAATCACACAAAAATCTTAACCCAAAAATACTATCTCTTACCTATCACTTTTATAAATATATTACTTAAATATTCCTAAGATTTATTTCTAAGATACTACCAATAATCATGCACTTAAGAGACCAAGCCCAATAAAATATCTAAAGCCCATACTTTGACCCGCCAGTTAATTTTAACGGTCCTCCGCGAAAGTCGCCTCTCTTCTCTTCCACCACTTAACGTCAGTGGTCCGTTTAGACAGACAGACCTGTGACTGTTGTGAGTGGAAGAAGATAATGCAGACTCACCTCTTGGTGGGACCCATCCCACTCAAGGGTTGCCGTCGATTCTCATCCTCCTTCTCCGGCGATCTCCTCCCTCCATCTTCTAATCCTATCGGCCGTGACGTATTCTCTCACCGTCGAAGGCACCGCGACGGCAGATCCCGGAGTCACCGCAATCGCTCGAAAACGACGATTACTTGTGCGGCGTTTTCT
Organism: Arabidopsis arenosa; assembly: GCA_905216605.1. NCBI lineage: Eukaryota > Viridiplantae > Streptophyta > Magnoliopsida > Brassicales > Brassicaceae > Arabidopsis > Arabidopsis arenosa. The sequence continues at coordinate 6,722,462 of LR999456.1, forward strand.
TCGGGTTCTAATACCGGCGGGCAGAATCATTACGCTGTTTTGGGTGTCGCTCGCAACGCCACACAAGTTGACATCAAGAAAGCTTATCGCTTGCTAGCTCGAAAGGTAAAAGAACTAAAGAAATTGCTCGTTTAGTAAATTTCTCTAGTTTAGATTCGCATCGTTTGGTTTGATTGATTGCTGCGTTAAAGATGTGAAATTTGCGACCACTCTCAGAAGTAGTTAAGAAAACGACCACTTTCTTCTAGCAACATGATTTGGGTAATAGAAAAGTAAAAATCTTGTGTTTGTCTGAGTCATGACTCGGCATCTAGCTGCCTTTGCTTATGATCATAGCAAAAGTTAGCAACCTAGCTCTTGTACACTTGGATCCTTCATAATTAGCATGAATGTTTTCTTATTTTCAATCTAGCTCTTGTACACTTGGGTTATGTTTGTGACTGTATCCTTGGGTTGCTACTGCAGTTTCATCCTGATGTGAATAAGGACTCTAGAGCCGGAGAGCTATTCAAGAGTGTGCGTTGTTCCTACGAAGTCAGTATTCCTTCTAAACTGTCTTTGAGTGTTGTTGTTCTTGGAATTCAATGTAACATCAATCGATGGAATCTTATATCTCTTTACCTGTATTTCTTTTCAATAGGTACTATCTAATGAAGCTACAAGGACTCAGTACGACCGAGCACTTAAACATCAAGAAAATTCCCGGTTCCATAGAGTGAGAAGGCACAACTACACCCCTGAGGTTGAAGATGCCATGAAGTATTACTACAGCTGGTCTGAGAAAAGACACAGATCCAGACACGAGAGATTCTATGGACGCTATTCTACATATCCAAATTCACATTTCTATGCTGAGACTGAGCCGCAAGAAGAAGAAGAAGAAGTAGAAACAGCTCAAGACCACAGAGACTCCTTCGTCGAAGCTCTCAGATCCGCCTTCTTATCGATGTTTCTTCTATATACATTCGGTTGCCTAGCATCTCTCACATTTAGCACATTCACAGCTTTGCTTGACAAGGAACTCGACATGGGTTACAAAGTCGGATTCATGATCGCCTGGATACTAGGCGGAAAAGGCGGCATCCTTCTCACTCTCTGCCTAACATTTGCAAGCTGGCTCTGTGGGAAAGCAAGCAGCAGCGTGGTGGTTCTTGTGGTAGTGGCAATGTGGGTTGGCTCCAATTTAGCTAGACATGCTCCTCTTCCACAAGGTGCTCTCCTCACCCTCCTCTACATGTCAATCAAGCTTCAAGTTGACTCAACCTGAATCATCTCCTCTAAGTTTCACTACGTTTAGGTTGTAAATAGCTAGATTACATTGTTCTCTATTCCAATGGTAAGAAGTGTGTCCTATGATTTGGATCTTGGAGAAAATCGAAATAGTAGTAAAGAGAACAGATTGCTTGAAAGTTACAAACTCTAACTTTTTCCAAGATAACAAATCAATGAATCAAAGTTACAAAAATTCAGGAGTAAGATTAGAACAAATGAATATTAAACTCGTCTAACTATCATTATTATTGTTTCTGCACAAAGAAGAAACCAAAAAAAAAAAAAGATGAAATCTTTATGTATTCAACAAGCATCATCTTCATTGAGTTTTCTCTCTCATTTCCTTAAGATTCCTCCAAAGGTATCTTCCGCTAGCCATATCGACGAACACCCAAAACCCATTCTCCATCTTCTGTTATATCGCAATTCAACAATAAACAGAGAAATTAGAACAAATCACCAGAAATTAACGAAAAAGGAACGAGATTTATGGTTACCTTTTTGAGATTGAGTTCTTGTTTCTCATTCAATTCGTCCGGTGAATCGAATTCCGGCGAAGAACTCACCGTCTTCCATGCGAAATATCCGGCGAGTACAGCTGAGAAGAACACCAATAAGAACCTCATCGGACACATTTTTTTTTGGAATTTTGATCTCAATGTGATGAAGGATGAGAAGTTTTTAGGGTTCGTGAGATTCTGAGAAACGAAGAATTATGTGAGAAAGAGAGAAACAAAAAGGAAGAAATATAAAAGGGGTGAGATTGAGATTACATGTCTGCCTCTCTCGCACTACGAGAAAAAGGAAACGCGTTTCTGAATTTTTCAGCAATGGGGAAAATTGGAGGAATTGGTGTTTGGATATATACGTCAATTACATATATACCTACAATGTTTCCATTTTTTATAAATTAGCCCCAGTACTTTTAATGTTTCCAATAAAAACCCTAATATCTATGAGACTGTCTTGAGTTGAAAGAATTTTGTTTTTATGTTGAAAATTTGAAGGCAAATTTTGAATTTAAATAATTTGAATATGATTGTTATAAAGAGCAACTATTGATGAGAAAAACTCAAAAACATAATTTACGATACAATTATAAGATTTTTACCAAAGATTAAGAAAAAATAATTTGTTGTTTTATGTTGTGTTTTTGTGCTATAGCTTGGTTTTTTTTTATCGAAACAATGGTGTATTTGAGATAAAACAATTTAGAGGTGCGTTGAGGTAACCATGCAAAAGTAGGGGGTATTAGGGTATATATGAAATGTTTATGATTTTAATGGGTAAAAGAAAGCCAAAATAAGTAAATATAATATATGATCCTCTCTAGAAGAGGCTGACCTCAACTACCACCTTGTGTAGTTGTATTATTGTATCATATACGTATGATGAAGTTTTTTGTCAACGGGACGCAATTATAGAATTGAAATAGCTCTTCTAAAAAGGCTTCTTCTCTTTTGTACAATTTGAGCGACATTCTAGAAATTGTCAATGTCATACGGAAAAGAGTTAGTTGTTTGTCATATCGATTGTTATGATTATGTCGGTTTAATGCAAATTCTTGTTAGATCAAAAAAATGATTATTTGGTAGAACATCGGGTTCTTATAACTCAAAAGTCATGGAAGATTTGATGGGCAAACAACATTCTGTATATTTGAATAAGCAATTTCAACCATACATCGAAATTTTCAAGAGGTAGAGCTTCCACGAAACTAAACCATATTGCTTTGTGAATAATGAGTTATGTGAGTTTAGGAAATTATTTTTGTACCAAGGAAAAGGCAACAACTAAAAAAAAAAAAAAACTAATTTATGTGAGCGTTTAATTCATAATTAAATGGAGACTAGAGCTTAAAATTTAGGATTTAGGGTTTAGTGGATACTTATACATTTAAAGATAAAAAGCGTGGTGGTAACTGAATTAGGGTTTAAAGGAAACGGAGAACAAATTAGGGTTTAAGGAAAGTAAGACTATGGAGCGATCGGCCATGGACAAACAAGAAAAGAAGCGAATAACAAGACAATCTTCATCTATATTGACGACAACATCCTCACAAGGTAATAACAAATCTCAACCAGACCCGATTCCTCTCGACATAATCTTTGAGATACTCTCAAGACTTCCTGCGAAATCTATCGTGAGATATAGCTCCGTCTCTAAGCTTTGGTATTACATCACCACCACTCCAGAATTCATAAACTCGTACGCGTATCCGTGCTCGTGTATACTGCTAATCTTCCAAAAAGGCAACATGCTATTCGTTCCAAAATAATCGCAACGATCCTTTGTCTTACGTGGGAAGTTACCAGTTTACAAAATCGACCTATAGTTACCTCCAATGGTTTGATTACGTGCACAGCTTGATTTTATTGGAAGGTCCTAGAGTGGCGGACCCACTAAGGCAAGAGGTGGGTCAACTGACCCATGTTAAATATTCAAATTTAGTGTAATGCTTCAGAACAACTAAAGTACTTTTAGCAAAGTTGGTAGAATGTGATAGAACTGACACCCCTAAACCAGGGTTCGATACTTGAGTCTAACAGTTTTGGTTAATTTTTCGTTTTTAACATCTTTAATACGTTGTATTGATTGCTATTAATTTTTTACTATTCTTTTAAAAAATTCACAGCATCTATTGGAAATTGAATACCTTTTTCCTAATTAATTATAAAAATAATAAATAATGTTTTGATTTTCTAGTGTTTGTATAATATTTTAATATAATAAATTATATAATATAATTGAAAAAAAAAATTTGACCCCCCCTAAAAATAATTTCTGGGTCCGCCACTAGGTTTTGTGATTTGTAACCCAACCATGAAACGCTTTCTCACTTTACCTAAACTTGAAGGCAGCAAATACGCAAGAGCTTTTTTGGGATATGATCCCATTGATGGTATATACAAAGCACTATGCTTTCTTACAGGCTCCAAGATTGGCATTCTTACATTGGGAGCTCAAGAATCGTGGAGAATAGGATCCAGTGGTTTCCCTATGCATGACCATATAATAGATTATTGGCGATGTATAATGTATTAATGGAGTAATCTATTCTGAAGCCTATATTGATGTTGGTGTTGGTGTTGATCCTCACTGTAGAAAAGTTTGGCAAATCATAAACAGAACTTCTTCTTTTAGTTTTGAGAGTAGGACAACGAAAATAATTACAAAACATGAAGAAGAGAACCATGTTAATTGCTCCACAGTCCATCAAGATTAACTAACATCTATAAGAACCATATGAAATTCTGTTCTTGAAGATCACAAGTTGATTCTAAAGCATGCCATAATCACTAATGAGCTTTGATCTCAGATCTAAATTAAAATTTCAATTTTATTAAATAGCCGATGGATTATGGCAATCACGGTTTTTATTTTTTGTATTGTATGAGGGAAGAATAGCTTTGTTAAGTTCCATTGGCTCTGATGCTGAATTATGAACTTTGGAGGATGCAGAAAACCACAAACGGCCATATAAACACTTTTGTTAAGTATCTCATCCTCCTTAAAAAAAAATGGAAGTTGAAGGGTGTTAATTACCTCATCATCCTTACCTCAAACACCAAAGAGTTTTAAGTTTACTAAAATAGAAATCATGAAATATTAATTTGTATCATTACCATTTACTAAATTTCTGTTTGCCATTTTTTTCTTTTCAAGTTTACCTGATTTATTTCTAATTATTCATCTAGTGGACTATATATATGTATACATAGAAAACGCATGATAGTAGCAGTCGAAAGAACAAATAAGCGTTAATATAAAGAAAACGAAAGAACTAATTAGGTGAATTTAAAGAAAGCAAGATTGTGGAACGATCGGCCATGGACGAACAAGAAGAGAAAAAGCAGAGAACAAGACAATCTTCATCTACGTTGACGACAAGACAATCTTCATCTACGTTGACGACAAGACAATCTTCATCTACATTGACGACAAGACAATCTTCGTCTACATTGACAGGAAGACAATCCTCACATGGTAATCACAAATCTCAGTCAAACTCGATTCCTCTCGACATAACCTTTGAGATACTCTCAAGACTTCCTGCCAAATCAATCGTGAGATATCGCTCCGTCTCTAAGCTATGGTCGTTCATTACCACCACACCAGAGTTCATCAAGACTCGGTCCAAGAAGACATCACCACCGTGTGTTCTACTAATCTTCCGAAAACACGACAAGCTGATTGTGTTCTCGTCCCCGCAACACAAGAATACTTATTCTTATGTGGAAGATTATCACATTGAAATCCCCAAGAATGGTTTCATCCGTCGTCTTGATTCCGTTCACGGTTTGATTTGCTTTGAAGGTTCTAAACAGCTCGTGATTTGGAACCCTACTATGAAACGATTCTTCACTTTACCTGAGCCTCAAGGCACCGGAGACGAATACTACGTAGGAGGGTTTTTGGGATATGAACCGGTTGAGGGTAAATACAAAGCATTGTGCATTGTCAGAGGATGGAACACTCAAGTTCTTACATTGGGAGTTCAAGAATCATGGAGAGTAGTAACCAAAGGTGGCTTTGTCCATTGGCCTACTAAAGACACTGGACGATGCATTAATGGAGTAATCTACTATAAAGCTTTTGATATGGCTCCAAGGCATGTTATAATTGGCTTTGATCTCAGATATGAAGAGTTTAAACTGATTGAGTTTCCGATGCGTGATTATGACTGCTTTCTTATGGTATCTTATGAGGGAAGGTTGGCTTTGATAAGTTCCACTAGTTCTGTTGTTGAAATATGGAGTTTGGAGGATGCAGGGAATCGAAAATGGTCGTATGGACAGTTTCATTTAAGTCTTTCTCCTAACAAATATCTGAAGTGGTTGGATCTTAAGGGTGTTACTGATGGTGGTGAGCTCATTTATACAGGAATGAGTTTGAATGAATCGTTCTGTGTTGTGTATTTTGACCCGAAGAAAAACAGTATAAGAGAAACTAAGTTTCGAGGAATCACGGGTAACGAGATTTGGCAACCTGATAGACTTGGATTTGATCTTGTGAATGACTTTTATGTTTTACCAAATCACATTGAGAGTTTCATTTCATTTTAAGAGCTTGCATGAGTGTTCTTTAGATCCTTTTTGTAACCACTGATTGATTGATCCCATTGGAGATCCCAATATGTTTTAATCTGGATACTTTATAAACAAGCTATGGTTGGTACGTAATAGAAGAAAACTATACATAGAGTGATAGAGAGACTGTAATATGTGTTTAAGATTGAACCTAAGATTCTTCTGTTCTATGTCTAGCAATTTTCATGTGATCCTTTTCTCAAAAATAGAAAAGAGATTTCTTGTCCTAAAGTTAAACAAGGACAGAAGAAATACTTGAAATCTTCATAAGAAGATTAGAGCTTAGAGAATACGAAGATTAGCCTTATGGATCTCTGTAAAAGACCAAGAGAGTGGTTTTATTATGGTACCTTATGAGAAAAAATTAGCCATAATAGCCACAAATTCCTTGATATTGGAGGACTTGGCTAAAATTTTGGGACTATTAGTCTATTACTAATGCTAGTGAATTTATTTCGTGCCATGAACTTTGATACCATGAGCAGTTTTAAGAGCCTTCAGTTCAATAACATTTGGTAATGAATGTAACAACATATGTGACATGTCCCTTATATATTAGTGTTATAACACAATCTAGTTTACTCTCAATTTGGATGTGATAGACCAATTATAATCATAACAACTGATTTTGAGAAAAGGGCTTTGTTTTGTTTTCCATGCATCGAATGAACCATAGCTAATTATATGCAAGTTTATGATTCTCAGATAGATTCTTCTTGTAATCCTTATCCATTTCCATTGAAGGGCTTTGTCATAATTTGATCATTCTTTAGTTTGAATATATCTCAAGTCCTAATTAACATGCATGTCTTATAAACAATGTGGGCTCTTCTGCTCTGAAGACTATTACCTACATTTATGCTAGCTACTCAATCTCTTAGAAGTTATGGCAATTAAATTTTAGCTGATGATATGGAGAACATTCATAAGCGAGCTCAAGATTCTACGATACGTGTATAAAAGATGAAGCCTAAGCTATATTAGGCTGCTGCATAGGTCAAGACACATGCCTTCTCTTTAACTGTGGGGCTCTTTTTGTTTCCTTCTCTTTCAAAACCTTTGTCTCCTACAGTGACTTCACCACCAATCCAACACCAACACTGACAAACACAATTGAAAGACCAAATTCGTATCACAGAAAGATAAGACTGAAGAATCAAAAGCTTCAATAGCATTAGCCTCCAGAAGAAATAAAAACAGTCGTGGTACTTGTTGTATCCTAGAAGCAAAATGTAATTGATTAAACTATTCATTGTTACAAACTTTAACCAAAAGTTTAATTATATTTTGAATCCGTACATATGTGTGTTGGACTTGGACCCTTATTAATTGGGAAAACAAAAGCAACATAGTGGATAAGATTGTTTACAAGTCAACATACACCAATTTAGAAAAATCAAAAGAAATTCCGATTTGATGCGACCATGACAATGCAACCATATCTCTCCAAATCAAAAGATTATATATGTGTCACATTCTCCACTAATTTCACTTATGATCTAGCCTGAGATGCCATATAATATCACATGTAACGTTTATGAGAATGTTCTTATTCGGCTAGATTATTTTCTGACAATACATAGCACAATGTTTAGTTTTCCCAAATTATTTATTATATTATTGGAGAATTTACCAATGACATATGTCGACATATCCAACTTGAAACATGAACTAAAACATCCAAAAAATTTAGTCTAGTTGATCCCAAATTTTAGGTAAGTTACAAATAAAACTGAAGTATCTTTTCGTCAAATTATACAACTAAACTCAAAAGTATATGTTGTTCTAGAAATTAAACAGAAGAGAGTTAGACAGTTAGTAGGTAAAGGAAAAAATCTACTGAGTAATTAGTATGTTTGTCTTAATTTATCAAAACTATAGTCTTAATCATGATTATTGTGTCTTGTCTTTTTTTTTTTTAAATTACTTAATCAGCTCCACCTTAATGAGCTGGACCTCCACTGAATCTTACCCAAACATCGATCACGTGCCTGTGTATAAATAAATACACACACTTAACAAGTTACAATCACACTGACACCAATCGTCTTCTTTAACAGTCGTTTTATTACAGCGTTCTGATCAAAGCCCAGAGAAAGTTAAAAGTACACAGAGAGAAAGAAGAAGAAGAAGAAGAAGAAAGAAGCCATGAATGCTTTAGCAGCAACAAACAGAAACTTCAAGTTAGCTGCTAGGCTTCTTGGTTTGGATTCTAAGCTCGAGAAAAGTCTTCTCATCCCCTTCCGAGAAATCAAGGTTCGCATATTTCACTTCTTTATTCAACTAATTAACCTTGATCAGCTGATTTCGTGCTTTCGCCGGCGCCGGAGATGATTCGTCACGGCGGATTTTAGTGAAATATGATTTCTGAATGTTTCGGGGCATTTGAAAACCCGACCCGCTAATTCCGGATCCAATTACTCTGATCCTGTTACTGAATAATATAACCGGAACGAACCAATTTAAATCAACCGGTTATGTAATTTTTGTAGGTGGAATGTACCATACCGAAAGACGATGGAACACTAGCATCATTCGTTGGGTTTAGAGTTCAACACGACAATGCAAGAGGTCCCATGAAAGGTGGAATCAGATATCATCCCGAGGTTTTTGACTTTGACTTTTTAACCACAATCAAAATGTCACAAACCAGTATACAATTTCGGTTTTGGTATGATGCAAACCGGTTATTGGTTATCATTTCCTTGTAGGTTGATCCGGATGAAGTGAACGCATTGGCTCAGCTCATGACATGGAAAACAGCAGTGGCTAAGATTCCTTACGGAGGAGCCAAAGGTGGGATTGGTTGTGATCCGAGTAAGCTCAGTATATCCGAGCTCGAGCGGTTGACTCGAGTTTTCACTCAGAAGATTCATGATCTCATTGGGATTCAGACTGATGTTCCAGCTCCAGATATGGGCACTGGTCCTCAGGTCTCTTCAAAACGTTTCCATATCTGTTTTTGTTTTTTGTTTTTTGTTTTTGGGGTCATCTTTCAACTTTTTTACTTGGTGGAATTTGTAGACAATGGCTTGGATTCTTGATGAGTACTCTAAGTTCCATGGATATTCGCCTGCAGTTGTGACTGGAAAACCCATTGTAAGTAACGGTAATAACGGTTTCGTTTTGCTAATCACTGGTTTAACCACCTGAATGTTTAATGATGTTTATGAACCAGGATCTTGGTGGATCTCTAGGGAGAGACGCGGCTACTGGAAGAGGAGTGATGTTTGGAACCGAAGCTTTGCTTAACGAGCACGGCAAGAGCATATCGGGGCAGCGTTTTGTCATCCAGGTTACCTTTCTTTATTGCGGTTTCTTGAGAGCCAAAGAAACTTTTCTTAATCTGGTTTTTACATATTGGTTCATTAGGGATTTGGGAATGTGGGTTCTTGGGCGGCAAAGCTGATAAGTGAAAAGGGTGGGAAGATTGTTGCAGTGAGTGACATTACCGGAGCAATCAAGAACAAGGACGGTCTCGATATCCCGGCCTTGCTTAAGCATACTAAACAACACAGAGGTGTCAAAGGGTTTGACGGTGCAGATTCGATCGATCCAAACTCCATACTGGTCGAGGATTGCGATATCCTCGTCCCTGCAGCACTTGGCGGTGTCATCAACAGGTTCAAGCTTTTTTGGTACAAAAACTTACATAGTGTTTTGAAACTTTTGTAAAACAGTTAGTTGGGTTTTGGTTTGAAGGGAAAATGCCAATGAGATTAAAGCAAAGTTCATCATAGAAGCTGCTAATCATCCAACTGATCCGGACGCGGATGAGGTTTGATTTCTTCTTCTTTTACTCCGGAAATTCTCATAGTGAATCTGTAATGGAGACTCTTGTATTACAGATCTTGAGTAAGAAAGGTGTGGTAATTCTCCCAGACATATATGCAAACTCTGGAGGAGTCACTGTCAGTTACTTCGAGTGGGTTCAGGTATGAGTCTCTCAACCACTTACTTTGGACAAACCAAGTACCCGAATCAAATCGATTTTGATCAGATTAGTTGTTTCCGGTGATGTGCAGAACATTCAAGGGTTTATGTGGGAGGAAGAGAAGGTGAACGAGGAGCTAAAGACTTACATGACTCGCTCTTTCAAGGACTTAAAAGAGATGTGCAAAACTCACTCCTGCGATCTCCGGATGGGAGCTTTCACACTCGGTGTTAATCGTGTTGCTCAGGCTACCATTCTCAGGGGATGGGGAGCTTAAGATTATCTAATCTTATCTAATCTCTATGGAGCTCCTGAATAAAACGAGCCAACCTTTAATGCACTTTTTGTTTTCTCCTCTACTTTGGCTTAGAGGTCCTCCTGAGTCAGTTAACAGATCTTCTGTATGTAATAAAACCTTGGACTCTATAGTTGATGATGAACTTTTTTACTCTCTGGTTAAAACCAAGGTATCAGAAAACTAGAAGCTAGAAAACAATTATCATCATTATGGTTTTTAAAAAAGCATTTTAAAGATAAAAGCTTAAGGCTATAGAATATGAATCTAGGCTCTCCCTCGGCCTCTAAAGCCTCCACGAGGACCACCTCTTTGATGAAACCCTCTGCTAACACCTCTGGGAGCACCTCTACCTCTGAAATTGCCTCTACCACGGGGAGGCCCTCTACCACGGGGAGGGACTCTTCCTCCACCACGGCCTGCTGATTGCCCCCTGCAAGAAGAACAGAACAAGACTGTCGTTATAGACTTTTTCTAACACTTCAACAAGTTTGTTCTACTACTTCAAGGGACCTAAGAATTGGTAACTCAACAAGGATAAAAAGATCAGAAAGAAGTGATCTTGGGTTAAGAAGTGTAGCTTACTTTGGTTGAGGAAGGAATCTTGATAGAGGTAAAAGCTTCTCAGGGCTAATGAAGAACTTATCGCCTTGAGTATACGAGGTTGCTACAATACCTTCCCTCATTTTGATAGAAAACAGCTGAAAAAGTAAGAACCAATGCTTTCGATATTAGTGAGCAGGCCAGTGATCGAAGAAGACAACAGAGACAGAGAGAAAGATAACACATACAGATTCGTTAATCGGACCAAAGATTTCATCTACTCTCCCAATCTGGGTCTTGTTTTGTAGGTAGATTGGGGCATTGAAATGTGGGATTTTCACATTGGAGAGCTTGAACACAGCATCTCCCTCACATGCATGGAGAAAGGTTGCAACTTCTGTATAACCAAAGAAAGAAACTTTATCATAATGGAGACAATTCACAAGTTTGTTCCTTTTAGTTAAATTTAAAACTGTCATAAAACTCAACTTTAAAGATGAATCTAACAAAATCCTAATAACAGGAACACAATTCATCAATGGGAATACCCAAATATTTTTTTTTTTGGGTCAAATTTCAGTAACAGATGCTCATCAATGTCAAAGCTGAGAACTTTGTCAATAAAATCATCTGCTTGATTGGTAAAAGAAGAACAAACCAAGAATAAGAATCGTCAAAGAGGATTAGAAAACGAACCAACGACTTCGCTGGGAGGTCCTTCGTCGTAATTACCACCACCAAAGCGTCCACCGCCACCAAAACGTCCACGTCCACCGCCACCAAATCCACGTCCGCCGCCATCTCTTCCTCCCCTTCCCCTGAAACTCCCGCCGCCACGTGGTGGTCTCATCTTTTTGGTTTTATTAGTTCTTTACTGCGCTCTGCTCCTCAGAGGTTTTTACTTTTTAGGGTTTTAGCGAGGGAAGCAATTGCAGTGTAGAAGATGTAGTGACTTGCTTTTAAAACAAAAGGAAGAAAAAGGTTAACCACTAGGGTTTTCAGAAATCGCAGACCGGGTTTCGACTCATTAAACCGGAAAACTTAACGTGCAGAGAAATTAATTATTTATGCTTATCTGTTTATGTTTGGTTTGGCTTGCTCACATTTCATTATTAGACACTTCAAAGAAAAAGACAACTTTAGAGACGCATCAAACAACACAAATGATAACCAAAAAAAAAGCACACTTGAAGGCTTAAAAAGCCCTCAAAACTTTCTATTACTAATCCAAATTCTCTGTTACCATCATTTCTATCTTTTCATACTTCTACATACATACGAAGACGCATCCATTTCATTACATTTAACAAACAGGTTGCGTCTGGTTTTCACCTTTTTTATCGTATTATGATCCTTATCCTCCAATTGTCTTTTTGGCTTTGTAACAGCACATATGATGCTAAGTACCTCAGCAAACTGTCCTCCCAAAGCATATTGATGCAATGTACAGATTTTTAGCCCATTTCTCCTGTAAAATCAACCAACACCGCGCAGGTCCTAATCAGTATTATGGAAACAAACCAAAATTTCCAATCTTTGTTCAAAACTAAAGAAACCCACCTTGACATGAGTGCTTGGAAAGGCGGTGGTGCGAAGAGTCTCTTGAGTTTCATCCATCATTTTACGTTTTGGTACGCTTAATATGAAAGCTGCTTGATCTGCAGTTGCTGCCATTGATGTTATCCTATACCCACTTTCCCACCTCCTATGTATTCCATCGCTTGGGTACAAAAAGTCGAGCTCCACAACCTTTTCACACAAATAAAAAACAAGAGTATCAGGAAAAATGCCAAAATGTTTAAAGATTTTGTCATTCTAAGGTGACGAGATGGAAACCAACCTGATCAGAGAAGCCAGAATTCCTCGACATTACCACACCCCAACGATTCCCAGCAGTTGTCATGGAGGTCACATGAAAATCTTCTTTCCATTTCTTATTTATCCACTTGTAAGGAAATGAGTCGCTGACTTTGTAAGATTGCTGAGTATAAGACGTTCCTACCAATTTACAGCAAGAAGAAATTAGTAAAAAAGACTTCATGTTATAAGGTTATTATATACTCAAGTGTGACATAAATATTTGCAGATTACTACCATTAACACCAACCTTTTGACATAACAACTAATGAGCTCCCGTTATCTGCACCAGCTATGGAACTGATATAGTAGTTCTTTTCCCATTGTTCCATAATCCAGTCCTGCCAAAAAAAAAAAAACAAATGGTGAGTTACTACAAAATTGATTGATTCCTAAATTCTTCAAGTGATTATTACCTTGTGAAGGAAGACCGCTGACAATTCATAAACTTGAGAGTTGAATCCAGTCCCGGCATCCATTATGAGGGCCCAGAGATTAGCTGCTGATGCTACACAGCTAATTAAAAGGCCATCTTCATTACCCTTCTGTACATGCTGGTGCAGCCTTGAGTCTGCAACGTTGTAGTGATATCTACACAAAGAAAAATGACACTAAAACGTGGTGAGAAATTTGATTACTGGAGGTTTTAGAAACTCTTAAGAGTATATGAAATTTCTTTACCTCTGTTTCATGGGACGACGAGCATTATAGACTGAGATCCACTGACAAGCAGGACTGCCAATTCTGATTTTCTTCTTTGGCTGTTCATCCTCTTCCACATTAAGAAGCAATCTTCCTCGTTTTTGCCCAACCTATATACCAAAAGAAGCAAAATCAGCATTTTCAGAATTATTTATAACAAGATGAATAATTAAGAACGAGACAATCGCCACCAACCTTAAGAGCCCCATCAATTCTAATTGGTCTAGATAGTGCACACGGTTCAATAAGAGAATCAAAAATCGAAATAAGCTTTGCATAGTTGGGATCTTCGTCAAACTTCATATTAGTAACTGCCTCGAGGAATAACTTAAATGGGGGTGGACAAAAACAGCACATCAATTCAGGAGAAGTTGACATCTTTTTCTTGCAAACAAGAAAGCTCTTGTTGTCACCCTGCAAAAAAAGTCAACAATATATACATAAAATTGACTGCAATTAATGTAGAATATGAATCAGATATAATTGTAAGGTTGTCAAGAGAAATAAAAAACAGACCTGATATCCTTGCCATGGCAATCTTCCCTTCAAGAGAAAAACTAAAGTATAAGCCAACGACTCCAGATCATCTCTCCTACTTCCAGTTCGACCTAGATGCGCATGAACACTTGCATACCTTATCGTTCCCCTGCATTTGAAACATAATAAACATGTAAACAAATATCAATAATATAAAGTAAAAACACATAAACTAACAAATATACCTGAACACATCAGGTCTTTGATCATATTCAACATGCAGGCCTGACTCTTTCCATTTTGATGCTGAAACAAAAGAAAATTATGTGAACAGTAATGTCAACATCAAATAGGAGTACCAATTTACATATATCATAAAACGTCGTAGCATCATAAGAGAAAAAACCAGTACATATTGTTTAAAGTTCTTCATAAGAATATACTCACCCAGACCAAGATCGATAAGGTAGAGTTTTTTCTCATCTGCTGTTCCCGGTTGACCGAGTAAAAAGTTTTCCGGCTTCACATCTCCGTGGACAAACCTAGTTTGATATGGGGATGGAACATAGCATGACAATCAGATCAATGAAAGACAATACATTGTAATTAGTTTCAGCGAAATGAATGAAATGATTTGTTGCAAAGAAGTTACAAAGAAAATATAATAACTAACCCTTTCAAATGAAGTTTCTCAAGAATAGATATGGACTCAACTGCAATGCAGGCTACCATGTTTGGAGACATCCTGCCACATGACACGAACATGAATTAAATGAAGAATCTTGCAAACAGAAGGAAGTGTGGTGAAAGGAGAAGAGTGCTTACGATTGCCCCGAAGAATTCCAAACATCCCAGAGACTTGGACCAAGCATGTCCATGACCTGAAATATATATTATAACATTACTCAATACATGATAACACAATCAATATCGAAGTTTATTTAACAACACTCATTGTAAATTACATACGAGAATGTAAAAATCTCCTTGACGACCCTTATGATGTACAGCAGGAACTCCATAGCAACCATTGAGAGTACTTTACAACAAGAGGAAAAAGAAACTAGTGAGATGACAAATAAGTTGATCAGAGAAACTTGGCAGGAAAATTCAGATAAATGCAAGCAAGTCTTACTTGTACACTTGCCACTCGTAAGGTGGACCAAAATTGCAGCCTTTGCTATTTCGATGTTCAAATTTCAGGGCCACCTGAAAAGAAAAACAATAAACTTTTTAACGATTAGACATCTTTAGTCTGTATCCCTCATAAATCTTTTGTATGCTTCTGTACAACATACCTCAATTGCATCGGCACCAATCCTATCGCTGCCACCACTCACCCTTCTACCAACAAAAACTTGACCAAAGCCTCCTTTACCGAGTTTCCTCTCAGTCTTATATACAGGAGAATTTCCAACTTGTACCTATACACGTAAAATGAAATCAAAATCAACATCTCTCTCAAATGAAAAGACCTGGTTATTGAATGTCATTAACATAAATTTTACCCTTTCAGGGACTGGAGCTGTGCTAGAATCTTCTTCCACACCAACTATCTTCTCTGCGCTACCACCTTCCATAGCAATATCCTTCTCAGCTACCCCTGCAACTTGATTTAAAGCAGGTTCACCTACTGCTGGACGAACCTCACAAGGTTCTGCCTCTAAATCTATTAACCTGATGCCTCGACCCCTACCGGCACCACCAGTGGGTCTTGGAGGTGCAGCACCTTTAGCAGCAGCGTTTCCCCTTCCTCTACCACCACCGCCTCTTCTCCTTGTTACAGGCTGAGGAGGAAGTTCAATATTATCCGCCTGACCAGTTACCTGAGGGCTAGGTTGTCTCAATCTACGTGCTCCACTTCTTAACTCTGGCATTCTTACTCCATACAAAGAGTAAGAAAGTATTTTGCTTTCGGTAAACCTCTTTAACTAACCTGCAGTATAAAGAGAGGTAGCACAGAGTAAGTATTTAGTTAGTTGATAAAAAAGGTGAACGGGACCAATTTCATTGGCATTTCCTTCACAATCCAAAAGAGAAGACACCAATCCATTGTGATAGCAAGTAAAAATACAATCAAACAGAATACAAGAAACATCGGCTTGCACTTAGAGCATTGTCTTTCCATCAAAATCACTTAATAGTCATCCTTATACAGAAGGACTTTCCAATCAAACAGATAAACAATCGAAATCACAAGCATCTGCAACCAAATGCACACCAACTTTGGTTCAAGAGTATTAAAATCATCGTTACTGACAAGGAAACGCCATCGAAGGCTCTTCGACGATGATGATGACCAATACATCAAAAGAATCTATAAAGAAAAACAATTCACTACTCAAAATATATCAATCAAAAACCAACAATACAGATTCAAAAGAATCAGTGTAACCAAGCGACAGTTTGATACAACAAAAAAATGTTCGATCATCATCGAAAAACAAGATCTTTCCCGAAAATCATTAGAAACATATATGAAACATCAAAATACAACAACCACCACAGAATCAAAAACGAGATGTCAAAAACATTTTACCAGATGAACGATTTAGGATTAACCCTTAAAAAGGAACGATGATCGGACTATGATAACGATAAAATCGATCCGAAAAATTGAAACTTTCAGATCTCCATGGAAATTTCAAAACAAGAAACCGACGGCTTTCTCCAACTACGGCGATTTAAATGTGAGAACTTTCTAGCTGTGAAGCACACCTAGAGATGGAGATAGAGAGAGAGAAAGCTTCAGGTCGTTTTAGGGTTATAAATAATGAAGATTCAAGGAGATGAAGAAGATGAGAGGAGGTGCAGATTTGGGGAAGAATTTTTTTTTTTTTCGGTCCAATTTTTTTTCTTTTTCTTGGATGGATTGATCAACTTTAGAAGAATTTCTGGCAAATATTTGGTAGATTTTTTTATTTTATTTCATTGCTTTTAATTTTTGAAAGTAAAAAGCTTGTGTACTTCTCCAATGGTAATGGTCTTATTAATATTGCTGCTTGCTTCGTTTTGCTCGCATGATTTTAAATTTATTAATAAAAGATTTTAAATTTATTAATATACTAATTTAATACGTTTAATATACAGTATATTCGTACGTGTGAGGGATTATGATGTAATAACCACACTAGATCAGGACCCGCACGTACGTGCGGGGTTTTTGTACCTGCAGATTTTCTAGTATAAAATTTATGACATGTAGGTTTCGAATGTGTGTATCAGTTTGAATTTGTTATGACTATTTAAAATAGATTTATGTAACAAATTACCGGATTGAATATATTAGTACTGGGAACTGATCAAATCGTTCGAGACATATGTATTCCGGTATATTTTGTATAAAAATAGTTGGGTATTACAAAACATTACCTTGTTAAATTAAATTTTTTTTGTAACATAATTTCTGTGTTTAGTAATTAGTATAGTAAGAAAAAATATCAAATCTATACTATTAATTTTTTTATATTGATACAACTCTATACTATTAATTTATAATGATTAATATCAATTTTACACTAACATGGTCACATTTTGTCTTTTTTCTTGGTCCAAATTCAATATATTTGTCATAATGGGCAGAATATCTTGCGGGGCTAGTTTATATAATGAGTACAACACTTAATGGGCCATATACATTAATCATAAATATTTGTGTTGGGCCGTAAAACACACAAATATTGGTCCTGACATTATTTCATATTATGTTTTTTTTTTTATCTGGAAAGATACTCCTTTTTGTTCTTTGTCTGAAACCTTCGACAATTTTCCAATCTGAGAAAATAATCTTTGTCGGCAGATCGACGAAGCTGTATCGAAATCCATCCGAAATCCACTTCCATCGTCTTCGCTTATACCTCAATTCTTTGCAAATTATAAGATCTTAAAAGAGGTAAGCTTTTCTTCTCTTTGATTTTTGTTCTATACTTTTTTGGAATCTGTCGATTGGGTTTCTACCATAGATTTTTTCTTGTTTCATTATAGATCTTATACAACGATTGTGAATAACCCACAAAAATTTGATTAATTATTACGTTTTTCATATCTAATTGCATGCAATTTTTTTACATGTTTCGTTTTGTTTAAACATGTTAGTTAGTCAATCAATATGTTTCTTCTCAAAATTCATAGTGTTAATAGACTAAATCTAATCAATTTCAGTATATCTTTTAAGCTGTAAATCTATAATCTTTTTTTGTTTTTATAATTGTTTCAGATTAGTAGCCATATTTCGATGGTTTCTCAAAAGAAGAAGAAGAACGAAGATAAGTTTTTTTTATCCAGATTATTGTATAACTTGAGCACTTTATTGCAAAATGCTCCTGCTTCATTATTCTTTAGCTGAATGTTAGATTCATGATACAAAGTTCAATGTTTGCAGGCGAAGTACAATTTTGCGCACATAATTCTTATGGAGCTGAAGCAGTAACAGTTCAATTTGGAGCATTCTTGAAATATAATTTGGTAGAATCCGTTTAATTTTAAACGGCAATGTTTCTTAGTCTTTAGAATGATTTATATGGTTGTACTAATGAAACTTTGATAACTGTTAAAAATCTGCAGACAAATGATCGGTTTGAAGTTGGATTCTTAAGGAGGGAAGAGATTTGGTGTTGTAATTGGAGGTTTTCAGAGATCTATATTTAAAAGGTTAGTAAGATATTAAACATAACACTTTTGATTAGGTGATAACAATATAGACCTACTCTATTGATTTCCAAATTTGGTTGAATAAGTGTAGATAAAATAGTTACAAATTAATTATGTCAGAAATTTTAAACAGTAATTTCGTTTCTTGTGATGCTGTTGGAGCTTTATTCTGCATTTGTTTGTTAATAGAAGTAGTAAGTTGTGAGATTTTCTATATTATAATTGATCAGACTGTTTGGTTAGCAGTAATAACCATTATTACTTATAAATAGGAAATAGTTAACTTCATATTACTGAATATGAAGATATTAGGACAGAAAACTTTTGAAAAACAAAGTTAAGCTGTTATAAGCTAGATATGTCTTCGAATTCATGTAAAAAGAAAACATGAAAATAACAGAAACAGTAGGGTTAGGTATCAGTTCTTCTCTTGAAACTTCAATCACTGATTCCTTTATTTGCCAAACACACGTTTTCATACCTTGTTTGACCTGCTCAGACATAAAGAAATAAGAAACTCGTATAGTATAACAGATATATATCAGAATCATTTCATATTGGTTCTTACCTCTGTGAACAAATGTCTCTTCCAACGCTTAGTCTTATAGGTTCTGGAAAACTTCCTTAAACACCACATTCATCGTTTCCTTCTGCGGTTTGCCTTCTTTATCCACTATTAGGATCTTCAGTCCTTTCTTTGAAGTTACCCTTGAGATAGCCACATATAGTTGGCCATGTGAAAAGCATGGCCTGGGAAGATAGATGCCAACATGATTCAGAGATTGCCCCTGACTTTTATTAATGGTCATAGCAAAAGCCACTGCTATTGGAAGTTGTCTTCTTCGCATTTTAAAAGGAAGTTTACTGTCGGATGGAGTTATCAATATCCTGGGAAGGATCACTTTATCTCCAACTCTATCACCTGTAATAATGACTGCCTCAATAAGTTTGTCAGCCATTTGTGTTATTTGCAGCCTGGTGCCATTCATTAATCCTCCTCTTGCATCTAGGTTTCTTAGTAACATCACAGGACAACCAACTTTCAACCTTATACCATGATTTGGCAATCCAGATACCTTTAGATTGTTCAAAAACTCTGATGTTATAACTGGATTATTCTTACCTCCAATGTCAGAAGGATCTACAGAATCAGAACTTAGGTATATTTGTTCCTCACCTACACAAAATATAACATTGACTTTAACAACATATAAATATTACAAAAGCTCAATAACATGGTTAGTATTGGATACTAACCTTCCATTTGATCAAGCATATAATCGTTGATCATACCAACATCTTCATTTGTGGGGCATAAAATCGCCCTCTGTTGAAAGAAGACTGGATCGTTTTTGTCCTTCAATAACTTAGGATCTCCATAAACTTCCCTGCTTATTGTCTCAATTGGATTATCAGCATCTTTGATTATAAACTCATCAGGAATTTCTATCATCACTTCTCCATCGTTAGGCTGTGTTATCTTACCATCACCAACTGCTAGAATCCACTCTGAAAATTCCTTGAGATCCTTCGCCTCACTGGGACTCAAATCTTTTGAAAGAAGCCGCATATTTTTGGTGAGCTTCAAAACTTTACAATGATTCCAAAGATATGAAGCATTAAGGGCAGCCATACATATTTCTGCCCTTCCCGCACCATGTATCACAGGTAATACTTGTCTGAAATCACCACCAAAAACTACTACTTTGCCACCAAAAGGTTTTTTTCCACCACCTTTAATAATATCAGAAAAACTCCTATCCATAGATTCAAAACAATGCTTACTCATCATTGGAGCTTCATCCCAAATTATTAAAGACGCTTCTTCTATTAATTCTGCCTGATTTGAACCACGTTCAATATTACAAACAGTGAAGTCGTCAGGATTAATTGGAATACCAAACCGAGAATGCGCTGTCCTCCCACCAGCTAGCAATAGAGAAGCAATACCACTGGAAGCAACATTGAGCACAATTGAACCTCTAGATCTTAGAGAAGCTGAAAGTGTCTTATATATAAAAGTTTTCCCAGTTCCACCAAAGCCATAGACAAAAAAGACACCTCCCTTGTCATTATCAACAGCATCGATGATCTCTGAATAAACACTCTTCTGCTCATCCGTCATTTTCTGCAATGATTCTTCAAGTATTTCCTTCTGTTCATTCCGATCATAGTTTTTTTCGTCAAGTATCAAGACGTTACTATCATCAATTTCCTCATCAGGTAACTGAGCCATCGTTTTGAAAGCTGATAGAGATGTTCCATTGCTTCTTAATATACTGTTGATTTCTTTTAATGCCAAAATCTGCTTCTGCTCGTCCGTTAGTGTGAGTTCTGCGTTTAAAAAAGAAAAAAACCGGTCATAAGGAAGGCATAATAATCATTTCATATCTTTTCTCCATTTTGTAAATAACAACTGTTTGAATAAACAATAGGTAGATTTCGAAATCATTCATACCTGGTCTGTTAAAGTACTCTCTCCTTTTTCTTTCGATATCTTCTGTTAGATATTCCCATGTTTTTTCCCAAACTACTTCTGGTTGAGATAAGGTGGTAGACTGGAGCATACAAACAAACATACAACGCAAGTAATTTCCGGTAGCCCAAAAACTGGTTCTTATTATGTCATCAATATACTCCTGGTCATCGTCTAACAAACCCAAAGCATAACATGCCTCTTTGAAAGATTCGTACAGTACACCATTAACTGTCTTTAGATCTTCAAAACTTTCAGGTCCTGTTTGTGTATTAAGAAGCACTCTTAGATAATAACCTTCTTCGTAAAAAAGTGGGACATAATTTATCCTTCCAAGTGTCTTCCCTGGTCGCTTCCTCATATTGAAATGTCTTGTTTTACCATCCCACGTGTAAAATTGCGGAATCTGAGTATACGTGAGACCTTTGGCTTTAGGACATCTTTTATTCAATTCAAACCAAGCAAGGAACATCGAATTCTGTAATTCTGATCTTTCCAAAACTGTTTCTACCTCATCATCACCTTTAAAATACAGTAGTTGTTTTCCTGGTAGATGGAACGATAATCTCTGAACAGATGTTGACCGATAATGTATAGGGTTTTTCAAGATTCTCCATCCAGCTTCACATGCTGATACATATCTGTTTTTTTTTAAAAAAATCATTTAAGAGTTTGAAGTCTGATCTAGATAAAGTTAATGTAAATAAAAACAGTTTTATACCTGCAATTGAAGAAGTCTTGTATCTCATTTTTACTTGTTTCTCCGGTACTCGAACTATTAGGCTTCTCTTTCTCGGTTGTAGTCTTAGTAGACTTTCCAGTAGGCTCAACAACCACAGAAACTCGATCCATTCCTTTAGTTATATACTTGAATAAGTACTTGATAGAGCCTGTTTGGTTACACCACTCAACATTAATATGAGCTCTATAGCGAAGCAACAACGTTTTGTTGTAGGGAATCACATATCCATTGTCACACTTAAGTCCACACTTCTCCACAAAGCGCTTTGTCTTTCTTCTTCTGTACAAAGGGAAACCTTCCTTATCAACCTTAGTATGATCTCTAAGTTTCTTTGGAAAAAACTTTGAACATTTGCCTTGATCCATACACGGTGAAAACTGGTTCACAACGCCACATGGTCCATGAATCATCATATCCTTAACAACCTCATAAAGTTCTGGTTCTTTATTCTTGTCAGGAATTTCAGCAGAAATGATTTTGTCTATGTCTTCTGGCTTTGGAAATTTAGAATCTGGATGCATCCATATCAAAATATGTGCATGAGGAAGACCCCTTTTTTGGAACTCAATTGTATACATTGCTGCATCACCAAAATTCAGAAATATAATTAGATCAACCTTGACGTAAGATATAACAGAATCCGGACCATAGAAATATTGACAATTGTCGAATTTAAAAACATTTTTCACTTACATGAAACAGTCTTCCCGAGTATATGTTTCTTCGTTAAATCATCCATAAGAGAATTCAGCTTCATTTTGAACATTCTGCTGATGATCTCTGGCCTATCATCAGAATTACAGTTTCTCTCATTACAGAATCTTACCAGCTCAGGCCATTTTGGATTGCACGTGAACGTAATGAATAGATCTGGAAATCCATAATGATTGCATGTAGACATTGCATCCATGTACATATTCTTCATGTATCTTGGTCCACCAACAAAAGTAGCTGGCAAATAAAAAGCTTTTCCTTCATCATTCATATCTGTCTTTCCGTTATTTGCAGCCTCTTTAACAGAATCATAGTTAGCAGCTCTTAAACTTGACTGATTAAGCTTAATATATTTGAGCCTATTAGCTTCTATGGTGGTGTAAGCATCAACCAAGAACTGCTGGTACAACCGTTTTGACCTTAGTAGGATAGTTGGTTCATTCTTTCTCTCTTGTATACGAAACGCATACCATTGACGCAAGCTTATGCACTTATTCTCCTCAGTACCTTCAGGCTTATTTTTCTTTTTACCATGATTATCCCCTTTCTTAATACCTGTCCTATAACCATCTTCACCATGTGGAAACAACAAAGGGTATTGTAGAGCAAGATAACATGGTTCTATTTCACTGATTCTTTGCAAATACCCAGCTTTTTCTTCAATAATAATATCACGACTTGGCATGCCAATATGAAAATCACCTGGAATAAGGGCTGCAACCTCTGAAGCCGTTGGCACTGCATATGTTCTTCCATCTTTGACACGGTCACTCACTATTTTCATGTGAAAGCTCTGCTCAGGATTCGTATTAAACCTATCACGAGCTTGTCTAAAATGAGCAACGTATGGATTAACTTCATTTAGCAGCTTTATTATCGCCTCAATTATTTCTTTTCTCAGCTCTGGCTTCTTCTTATATTTCCCAGCAGATTTTCCTTTGCTGAAATATAAATATAGTTAGTCAAATCATGGAGATAATTACAGAAATCGATTAAAACAAACTCTGATTGCTTATTTTAAAATAGCAAGCATACCTTAAAATTCCGGCTCTGTTTTCAACTTCATTCTCTGTATCGACTATATATAGTTGACTAAACTTAGCAAAATCTCCTTCTCCAGGTTTCAAACTTCCTAGAAGATGATAATTCTCTCCTTGTATTTGAAACATATTAGGACCACGCCCTAATTTAACAGAGTTTTCACATTTCCCCCCAAGAGAAGTAAATGAGAAAATCATGTTATAGGCTCGAATGTTCTCTCTAAAGTGTCTACTCATGTCGTCATCATTGGTTAGCAACGCAAATAACAATTCTGGTTGATTATGGAGGAAAGGCAGCTTCACCGATCCTTGCAAACAACATTGCGTAAAAACTGGTTTACGAACTTTTCTTTGTCTGTTAATGCGTTCTCCGTACCACATAATAGCACCACAATATGAACATGAGTATACAGGATCTCCATGATCTAGGTACTCTACAATAACAGTGAGAATACTTAGTTTTTGTAAACTTTGTTTAAGGAAAGATTAGAAGCTGATACGATTAGATAGTACCTGTTTGTTTTTTCTTTCTGCTTGAAACTTTAGTAGTTTTCTTTTCTCCAAAAGCTTTAGTCAAACTTTCATCTAACAATGTTAAAAAATCGTATCTTTGCTTGACTTCATCACTGATATCTTCCATGGATTCATAATCAACCGATGCTTCAGAATTAGTTTCATCAGCACTACTACAATCGTAAACCTGTTCAAGATTTTCCTCCAAAGTCCCTATATAAAACATAATTTGCTGAGTGAATGATTGTCTGGTTTAGAATTTATATCATATGAATTTTCACTTACTGTAACTTTGATGATCAGTCATATTAATTCCGGTTTCTTCTTCTGAATGCAGTCCTTCATCAGAGTGTCCTTCACTGCTTCGACAACATCTCTTGTTTTTTGTTTGTGTCTCCTTTGCAGAAGACTTGGCAAACCTCAAAGAGTTTCTTGAATTTGTAAGTATAATACCATTAGCAGCTACATTTCAAATAAGATAGCCATTACTTTTCTCCAATAGAATTTCAGTGTTGAAACATTGGTTTGACAACAAACTTTTAAAATTTTTAAAATTTGCATGTATACCTTTTTTGCTGTGAACAGATGGAGGACTCAACTTTTTTCGAGTCTTTTCTGGTGCATTTTTTGGATTCAGAGGTGTTTGAACAACCTCACTGTCAGTATTTGATGTGTTTGTAATATTCTGCAATATTTGAGCAGGTCTGTTCTGTGTCCTTGCGTTTTTCTTTGCTGATCTTAGGGAATTGGTAGAAGTAACTGTAGAATCTTCTCCTATACAATTATATGGATTAATAATCTGATAGACATGATATGAGTTTTCTAAAAATAATCAAGAAAACTAACCGGTTTCATGTCTTCTCTTTACAGAAGAAGAAGGAACAACAGCAGTAGGAGCAGAGACTTCATTTTCATTGGCTGCTCTGTTACTAATTCCTCCTAAAGTAACTGTAGATTCATTTCATATACAATTATATTGATTAATAATATGAATGTACTCTTTAGTTCTCAAAAAAAAAAAATCAAGAAACTAACCAGTTTCATGTCTTCTCTTTACAGAAGAAGAAGGAACACCAGCAGTAGGAGCAGAGACTTCATTTTCATTGGCTGGTATGTTACTAATTCCTCCTAACAATCGATTGAAAATACCTTTTACTTGAATATTACTGGTAGGACCTTCATGATTGATATTTGGGTTTCTGTTTTCATCACTGTGGCGAGACCTATAACGCTTTGTGTTATCTGTCTGCATAGCATTGCTATTTTCATTAAAACACTGATTTTTTCTCCTTTTCATTATGAAAAAGCTTTGAACATAACCTTTTCTGATTTAGATTGTATATCCAAATCTGGTGTGATCAAAGTTTCAAAGAAATTTCTGTGTAGACGACAGCTAGAAGTTTTATAATATTATTATTAGATGAAAATCGAATCAATAATATTGATTGTGATTGAGATAACAGAAAAGATTTATTTTGATAGATAAGTATATGGAATTTCATAATGTTTAGGTGATTAGGTAATATTTCTCAAACAGATATAGGAAGTAGGTATTATATTTTGATATGCAAATATTATGTTAGTTTATATGGATATTTTAAAGACTTTTGAATTTGATTGTTGTGATATAATTTATCAATCCAACTGTTTTGATTTTCGAAATAAGCAAAGGTACAATATTTCTGTGAGTATGTATATTGTATTTATTGATTTTCATTGCATGATTGTTCATAAATATATCTATAATTTGATTAAGTTGTGCTTTATAAGCAAAAGTACTATTTATGTGACTATGTATATTGTAGTTATTGATTTTCATTGATTGCTTGTTCAAATATATATATCTATACTATTAATTTGTATTGTCTCCAGGATTATTGAATGTGGAAAGAAGGATGGAAGTGGCCAAGCTTCAGTCTTGAAGCAGATTTCACACGAGGTTAGTAAACTCTAAATTCAAAAGTCTTTATTGATTGAAATGAAAATAACTGGAGTAGCAAACATGAAACAAAATAACATAATAATTCTGAAAATAGGGAAAACAGAAAAACCATAATAATAGAACAACTTCCATGATCCACTTTACCCTGCCCCACTTTACCACAGATCCCACATTCTAATTAGGTTCAATTTTCTCCTCTTCAATCTTCTCATCTTCAATCTTCTCGTCTCCAATCTTCTGCTTTTCAACATTCTGCTCTTCAATCTTCTCCTCTTCAATCTTCTCACGAATTGAAGAGACACAAACCTTTTTAGTAGTAGAAGACTGCCCTTCAGCTTCGTCAGAACTTTCATTACTTCTCTTTGAAGAAGGAGTAGCAGAAGAAGTAGTGTTGACATCTGTGTTGTCACTACTATTAGTCAAAGCAAGTGCTTCCTGTTTCAAAGCAGCAACCATTGTATATATTAGTGAAAATAGTATATAAAAGAGTTTTGATGCCACTTAGTTAACAATGTTTAAACACCATTCGATATTTCAAAACAATAGGTGGTACTCACTAATCTTTGAATAAGATCCTGCCCTTTAGTGATATAGTTGAATAAGTATTTGATAGAACTTGTTTGGGTGCACCAATTGTTTACATTACCTGATCAATAGACAGGTCAGTATGTTGATCATTCTGGTTCTCGGATTCTTCAACATTATCATTATCATATAAATCATTACCCAACCAGACGTTGAACACCTTGTATGTGTCATCTGTGTCATTGATGTTCTCCTTTCCAATACTGACAACAAACAGGAATGTTTTTCCAACCAAATCTTTAATAGGTCCGGGCAAATTAGTTGGATCCTTTATCTGTTATGTCAAGTATGGTAAATTCATTATTAGTAATTGTAATACCAATTTCTATTGATAATAACTCATTGTAAAATAGTATTACCTCATCCCAATTCCCTTCCAAAAGACCCTCTGCAGACACTCCGATGATCTCAGCTGCTGTTTTGTCAAACAACTTACACATAGTATTTCCAGTGTTATCCATGACTGCAAGGTTTAAAAGGTACCTATATCACAAAATTTAACATTGAAGATGGAGTTAGCCAGAATCTTATAAAATATCGTGTATCCAAAGAACATAAATAATGTAGTTACCTTGGTAGGACCTTAGGAGTATCTTCCTTACATGTTGGACACCAAAACAATGGCTTCTTCCCTTTTTTGACAATCTCATTTTCAATTTTTGGTATCTTATATGCTGTCTTGCTACACTTTAGACAGCTAAACCAATACCAAGAATAGTCTGTGTCCACTTTCAAGATAGTACAAATAACATTGCACTTACCAACCTACACACATAGTAGAAACATATTAGTCTTTATATTTAAATATATAGATTTGCTTTCAAAATCTATGGAAAATAGTTACCTCAGTGGCCTCAAAAAGTTCAGAAATGGTTTTCCTGGGAAAAGTCTGAAAATATGCCTTCTTCTTAATGATTTTGGCATCCTTAGGCATCACTTCTTGAATAGTAAGTGCAGGGACGTCTGCTGGCAAGCTGTTCAATGTAAGATAAGAGAAAATATAAGTGTATACGTTAGAAAATCATATATTAGGTATATTATAAGTTTTTTCACAAACTTACTTGTTCACAAAATCTTGGACAGCAGGATAGTTTGGATTTATTTCCAACAAAGACATGTCGAAGGCATTTGAAATAGATCTTTCACCTGATAAATTTGCAATATATTAGTAATATATAGTAATAATATAAACATATTAAGCATCCACACGTCCAAAAACCTAATCAATATACCTTTGAATGTACCAATTTTAGCAAGGCGAATCAAACAAATGACCCTTTCATTGCCTCCATTTTGACATGCATCCCACATTCTCTCAGCAAATCTCCCCCAAAGAGTACATGTCAAGCGTTCATCACTATAATAGACAAATGACAGACTTTGTATTTTAAAAATAGACAGTTGCTTGTAAAAATTAAAAGAGTAAATAGATTACAAACTTTGTATCACGCAGCTCAAACTCAAATCTTTTGGTGGCTTTGTTGTTGACATCGTGAGTTGTCATCTCACCTAAACTCACGACCTGACCAAGAACATCTGTAAATATATGAAATGATGTTAGTTTGTTATTTTCTTAAGATTTAAACACTATAGAAAGAAATAGGCAGAATGGAAAATACCAATCAAAATGTTTTCATTCAATCCATTAACATTCAGAATGTCAGGAAAGTTAGCAAAATCAAAGTAAAGGTCATCAGAAATTGAGGGAATACGACTTATAGCAGTCGTATTCATGAGGGTCATCTTGAATGGGAGGCTGGTAGGCCGGTACTTTCCAGTAGATTTTGCAACTGTAAAATTTTCAACAGTTCTCCACTCTCCAGTTGTGATAAGCTTTTGAAACTTGTTGACTTGTTGTTTCTTGACAGTTGCATGAATCAAGGTACCCTGTATTTAGCAAAAAAAGATAATTAAACATTTTATTTACAAATAATCATTAGAAGAGTAAATCTATACTATTGATAAATCGTAAATTACAGATGTATCAGCAAGAATCATCTCGACAGTCTCCCCGGAATATTGGGTGTATTGAGTCCATGAATGGACGATTTTCACTTGGATCTTCCATTGAGTCTTGAATGGTTTGACTGCATTAAGTTCTGTGATGGGAAGAGCCATTGTTTGAGAGGTATGCTTTGAGTTTGATAGCTTAGTGTGTATTGAGAATGTCGTTTGATTTCTATATTTATAAGAGATGGAGAAAGTATAGGGTTGCTTAGGGTTTAGAAAATTCCCGCCTAAGAGAAGATTTGAGAATAAGAATAGTTAAGGTATATTCGGATATGAAGATATAGAGCTTGTTATTATTGGGTAAAGTAATAAGAAATCAAGGAAATCGAGAATGTCGAGATAAGTTTTCTTTGAATCATCTAAATATATGGGATTGAGTTGTTATTGAAATATCGGTTTAGTTAATTAGTAAATATAGATTTGTTTGTTATGGAAAATATCTTTAGCAATCACGAATCTAATTTTATGTTTTGAATTAATGCAGATCTACTAAATGCGAAATATCGGTTTAGTTTAGTTAGTAAATATAGATTTGTTTGTTATGGAAAATATCTTTAGTAATCACGAATCTAATATTATGTTTTGAATTAATGCAGATCTACTAAATGCGAGAGAAATATAAAGGCCCAACGTCGACTAAGCCCAGTAAGCTCAAAAAACGTTTTCTGGATAGGGATCCGACTGCTGGCTCCAAGATCCGCTGGTAATGGATCCAAGATCCGCGTGTAATTGGCATTAAATTTGTCCATTATATCCTCTGACGATTTCTGGTTTTTAGTCGTTGGTTTTAAATTTTTCAATGGCATTATATTGTAATTTTTTACACTTTATAGGGTTAGTTTAGTTAGAATGATTCCCTTTTAATAGTATAGATCCTATTCCTTCTGTTAAATATCTTGTACAAAAGTTATTGAAACTGTCGATTAGTATAAAATCTTGATTATCTAGGCATAATTTATTTATTTTTGGTTTGTATAAAATTTAATTAAACTGTGGATTAGTGTAAAATATTATTGTTTAGGTATCATTTTTTTTTAGTTTGATCTATAATTGATTTTATAGCAACAATAAAAATTCTAACTTTTGATAGTTACCAATCATAAAAACATAAATATTGATCGTATTCAAAATAATACCAAAAAAATATTGTTTATTAATATATTTGATCGTTACTAACTATTTTGATACATCTTATATATTTTTTTAATTAGTTTATGTTACGGAACAGATCTTTTGTTTCAACTTTCGACTAATGCGATAGTAATTAAACACCTTTAATTTTTTTAGAAACTTATGAGAAATCATTCATATGGTATGCTATCTTTCTTTTTGCCGAACACCCCTTAGAAATTTCGTTAGAAAGACAAAGACATGTTAATCAAATATATATTTAAAATTAACAGTTAGTGTAATTTGATTATTTAGGCATAATCTATTTATTTTTGGGTTGTTGGATACTCGGTCTTACTGTAAGTCTGTAACAATAAAAACTATAAGTTTTGATAGGTACTAATCACAAAAATACAAATATTAACTGTATTAAAATAGTAAAAATTAAAATTTATTAATATAATTGATCTTTACTAATTATTTTGCTATATTTTATCGTTATTTTTTAACCGTTTTGTGTTACATATCAGATTTTTTTTATTTTGTGTTTTGACCTATTCAATAGTAATTAAAAATATGATAATTATGGAAGCTTATGAGAAATTATTTATAACATATGCAATATAATTTTTGTCTGCCAAATAAATTACCTCCTAAGAAATTTCATCGGCAATTTGGGAAAGAAACCGAATATATGGATGGGCTCGGTTCCGTTTGGATTACACCGATAAATCCGATTAGAATTTCTCGAAAGCAATCGGTTCGAATTCATTAAGTTAAAAACCATTCATTTTCCGGTTACATTAAACCGGAATTGCCCATTCCTAAATATCTTCTGCCCAACGCCAACGGTAACGAAATTGCACAAGTGTCGAAGCTACAGATCACAAAAGAAGAGAAAGATGACGTCACCGAGTCATGCCCCTGATCGCGGCGACGGCGACTCGGTCGAGAATCAATCTCCTGAGCTCAGGAAGGATCCAGTAACTAACCGCTGGGTCATATTCTCTCCCGCCCGAGCCAAGAGACCGACTGATTTCAAATCCAAATCTCCCCAGAACCCTAATCCTAAACCTTCCTCGTGCTCCTTTTGCATCGGTCGTGAGCAAGAGTGTGCTCCGGAGATATTTCGTGTGCCAGATCATGACCCGAATTGGAAACTCCGGGTCATCGAGAATCTCTACCCGGCTCTAAGTAGGAATCTCGAGACCGAAGCGAAGCAAGGTGAGACGGGTACGGGTCGGACTATAGTCGGATTCGGATTCCACGACGTGGTGATCGAATCCCCTGTTCATTCGATTCAGCTCTCCGATATCGATCCGGTTGGTATCGGCGATGTCTTGATCGCGTATAAGAAGAGGACCGATCAGATTGCGCAACATGATTCCATCAATTACATTCAGGTAAGTGTTCTCCATATATCCTAAATTGTAACTCAATTATACCAAATAGAAGCAAAATTTGACTCAGTGGTTAAGATTTCTCAATGGAGAAGCTCTATTAGTGTGAATCTATCCATTGTTTAGCCATCAATGCTTGTGTTATGAGAGTGGATATTTGGGTTGCTTGCATATGAGTGGACCTTCATCTGAATCGGCTCTCTTTGTGTATGTTGTTTGTTTACGTATTTTGAAGGTTTTCAAGAACCAAGGTGCGTCAGCTGGAGCATCAATGAGTCACTCCCACAGTCAGATAATGGCTCTACCAGTTGTTCCTCCAACAGTTTCTTCACGCCTTGATGGTACCAAGGATTATTTCGAGGAGACTGGGAAATGTTGTCTTTGTGAAGCTAAATCAAAACATTTTGTGATTGATGAGTCGTCCCATTTTGTTTCGGTTGCTCCTTTCGCTGCTACGTATCCCTTTGAGATTTGGATTATTCCAAAGGATCATTCTTCCCATTTCCATCATCTCGATGACGTCAAGGTTAACCTTTTTTACTGCTACTAAGTTTCATTTATGGTTAGATACAATGCAAGTTACTGTATTATCAATTTATCATCACCTTAGTAGTCACTTAATTTCAATGATTAACAGGCTGTGGACCTTGGAGGACTTCTGAAACTCATGCTTCAAAAGATAGCCAAGCAACTTAACGATCCCCCGTATAATTATATGATCCACACTTCTCCCCTCAAGGTCACAGAATCACAACTACCTTACACGCATTGGTTCTTACAGATTGTACCTCAGCTTTCTGGGATAGGTGGGTTTGAGATTGGCACAGGGTGCTACATAAATCCAGTTTTCCCAGAGGATGTGGCAAAGGTTATGCGGGAAGTTAGCCTTACTTGAACCCGGTTTTTTAGTGTCAACCTAAGGTTCAGATGGAAGTGATTAGTGTGGAGTTAATGGCCTAATCTACAGGCCTCTAGAAAACACTATTCATTGTCTTTTTTCCCCTATGTTGAAGAGGAAGATGCTTCAGTTTGATTCAAATAACACTGATGTAAACAATGCATGTAGCTCTTTGTAAAAACAAAACATCATATACTCTTGATGAGTTCTTTCTTTCAAGCTTATATCAGGGCATTTTCTTTGATCAATCAGCTTAAAATTCAGCATCGAACCAATTAACCCGAACAAACCACTATTGAACCAAACCAAACCAAACTATGTTTGAACGGCTAAACGGCGTCGTTTAGAGAGTCCCCGAACAAGCGAAAAATGTTTTAAAAGGAAATTTAAGAGCTTCGCTATCAAAACTCAAAACAACGAGTGAAAGAAAACACAGAGCTTCGTCACTTGCTTGTAGCTTAGGGTTTTCGTTATTTGTTTCAGATCAAAGCGTAGATCTTCGCCGTCGGAGACAATGGGAATCTCGACGCAGTCTCACGGAATCCAATCGATGCTTAAAGAAGGTTACAGACATCTCTCCGGTCTCGATGAGGCCGTCATTAAAAACATCGAAGCTTGCAAGGAGCTTTCCACCATTACCCGCACTTCTCTTGGCCCCAATGGTTTGTCTCTCCTCGCCGGATTCAAAATCTATCGTTTTTGTAATGGTAGAATCTGTTTATGATTAATTCTCTAAAATCTCAAACCTTTTGGTTAGGAATGAATAAAATGGTTATCAATCATTTGGATAAGCTATTTGTCACAAATGATGCTGCCACTATTGTGAATGAACTTGAGATTCAGCACCCAGCTGCCAAAATTCTGGTGTTAGCTGCTAAGGCTCAGCAAGAAGAGGTTGGAGATGGAGCCAATTTGACCATTTCTTTTGCTGGAGAGCTTCTTCAAAACGCTGAGGAGCTTATTAGGATGGGATTGCATCCGAGTGAGATCATTAGTGGATATACTAAAGCAAGCATTAAGGTTGGTGAATCGTTGAACCTTGTAATAATCTTTTAGTGTGCTTTTAGTTAATGCTATTTGGTTATTGTGTAGGCTGTTGAATATTTGGAGGAGCTTGTTGAGAGTGGTTCTGAGTCTATGGATGTACGTAATAAAGAGGAAGTTGTGTCTAGGATGAGAGCAGCTGTTGCTAGCAAGCAATTTGGTCAAGAGGAGATTATATGTTCTTTAGTCGCTGATGTAAGTATATTTTGTTATAACTTTGTTTTGGTTTCCTCATTGTCCATATTGTTAGTTTATCTAAGTTCTTGCAAATTTGGTTTCTGGTTGATGGGTTTATTTACTTTTAGGCGTGCATTCAAGTCTGTCCCAAGAATCCAACAAATTTTAATCTGGATAATGTCCGTATTTCGAAACTTTTGGGAGGAGGTTTGCACAACTCGTGTATAGTCCGTGGCATGGTCTTGAAAAGTGATGCCATTGGGAGCATTAAGCGAATGGAGAAGGCGAAGGTGAGAACTACTTTTCTTCTGTGCATGATATTATTAGCCTTTTGACCTTCACCCCATTAGATTTGTGGCTACGTTTTTTTGCTGGTGTTAGTATCTTATGGTAACATTTTGTTGTGCAGGTTGCTGTGTTTGCTGATGGTGTTGATACTACAGCAACTGAGACTAAAGGAACTGTCCTGATTCACAGTGCTGAGCAGGTTAGTTTTCTTTGCTAGATTACTGAATGTTTGGGCATCTCTATTATTTCTTACGCTATGCTTTAAAAATTGATCAAACTGGCTGATGGTATTAAGTGTTTGATGCGTATGAGATGTGTTTGATCTTTTAAATCTCCTCTTTGAAAATTAGTATCTTTGTTGATTAATTTTATCATAGATGTTGTTTTGACTATTGTATATCTGAGACAGGTTTAATCTTGGTTTCTTGTATCTCTTATTTTGAAATTCAGTCATTTTTAATATCACCATTACTATGATATTAGCTTGTCTCTGGTCTTTAAATCTCTCTCTTGTTTAGTCTTGTAACTAGAGAACTGTGTAAAAATTAGCTTGTCATCTGGACGTCAACTTTATCTCTCTTGTTTGGTATTGTAGCTGGAGAACTATGCGAAAACAGAAGAAGCTAAGGTTGAGGAATTGATAAAAGCCGTTGCTGAATCAGGAGCTAAAGTAATTGTTAGCGGAGGATCAGTTGGTGAAATGGCATTGCATTTTTGTGAGCGCTACAAGTATGCAGACCCTCTTTTTGTAGTCTAATCTAATTTCTGTTCTATCTCTCACATTCTCCATCCCAATTCTTAGTTTAACCTTATTCCATCAGAGGTTCTATGATATACACGTTTCATACTCACTTCCAATACCAAATTATCTTATTGGCAGGTTAATGGTCTTAAAAATTAGCTCAAAGTTTGAATTGCGGCGTTTCTGTCGTACAACCGGGGCAGTCGCTCAAGTATGTGTTTTTCACTTATAAGCTAAATAAGTTTCTGAGTTTGAGTGTTCGTCTCATAGTTTGTATCACTTTTTACCTGTCTAACAGTTGAAGCTAAGCCGACCAAGCCCTGATGACCTTGGCTATGTTGATTCTATATCAGTAGAAGAAATTGGTGGTGTGAGAGTAAGTTCTCCCTTGCGAATCAAATTTTTATATCTTTTGGTTTAATTGTAGGTTTTATTGACCATTGTCAACTATTTCCGTGACTATGATTTCTTAGGTCACCATTGCAAGAAATGAGGAGGGCGGTAACTCCATTTCTACAGTAGTTTTGCGTGGAAGCACAGATAGCATATTGGACGACCTCGAAAGAGCTGTGGATGACGGAGTTAATACGTACAAGGTATTATATTCTGGAAATTCTTTTATTTTTTGTCACTTTGGTTAATCTTTGATTTCTTATTATGACTAACCATCTTCATCTTCTCAGGCCATGTGCAGGGACAGCCGCATTGTTCCTGGAGCTGCAGCTACTGAAATAGAATTGGCTCAAAGATTGAAGGAATATGCCAATGCAGAAACTGGGTATATGCTGCCTTATTTACTTCATTTGCTTGAAAAATCTAATGATAAAAATATGGTTCATAACTCACGTTCTAAATTTGGCTTATACTTTACTGTCTTTTCACTTCAAACTTGTTATTTGATTTTCAGGTTGGACAAATATGCCATCTCCAAATTCGCAGAGAGCTTTGAATTTGTGCCTAAAACCCTTGCAGATAATGCCGGCCTCAATGCAATGGAGATCACAGCTTCTCTGTACACTGGACATGGATCTGGAAACGCAAAACTTGGCATCGACTTAGAGGAAGGTGTTTGTAAAGACGTCTCAGATACAAAAGTATGGGATCTTTATTCCACCAAGTAAGTTCCTTTGTCACTCTGCCATCAAATCTCTCTGCTGTAGTACATTTCCTTTTAACTAAGAAGCCAAGTCTATGTGCAGGTTATTCGCTCTTAAGTATGCTGCAGATGCTGCATGCACCGTGCTACGCGTAGACCAGGTAAAATACATCACTTCTATACGCATTTAAGATTAAAAAAAAAAGAACTGAGAATCTTCCATTTTAGTGCACAAAACCAAACTAATTATCAATGGTAACGCTAAGAACCCTTCACAGTTTTGTGGCTGCATGAAACTCTTTCCACCGTAAATAAATTTTCCAGTTGGATGGTGTCAACGAGATATAGAAAGATTGACCCGATGCTTACAATGAAATATGCAATGTGTGGCTAACTATAGTGCTTATAAATGGCAGATTATAATGGCTAAACCAGCAGGTGGGCCGAGGAGAGATGCAGCTGCAGCCGCTGGTGCAGGCATGGACGAAGACTAAGCTGTTATAACAAACACCTCTTAACCAAAACCCCTCTCTCTTCTTCTATAACCTTTTTTAGTTTCTTTTGAATCTTTCTTAGAAAAGTTTAGTAAAAGCATACACACCCGACTTTTCTTTTCTTCTGCTTGTGATATTGCTTTTTCGCAACATTGAAATTGAATAGTTGTGGTGACAAGTTTCTAGTTGGGTTTTAGACAAAAAAAATATCAACATCTGACAAAACAATGCAAGCACTAGTTAGAGTTCTAAGTTCTCATTCTAGTTTAAAGTACACTTCTTATGTGGGGAACAAGATTTAGACACAGTTAAATGAAAGATGGAGAGATTTTAACCTTCCCATAAGTAAAAGAACTAGAATTTTGACATGTCCAAATCTTGCACCCAAAACGGCGTCATTTAGAGTTTAGCAGCACAAACGGCGTCGTGTTCAGTTCCACAGTCAAAACAGAGTATAGTCATACAGTCAACGAAGATGCTGAGTCAGTTTTCGTTTGACCAAATTTGATTCCGCATGTCTGCAGCAGCTTCGTCAGTTTCGTCTCTCGCCGGCCGAGTCGCGATAGTCACCGGTTCTTCTCGCGGAATCGGCAGAGCCATAGCCATACACCTCGCCGAGCGCGGTGCCAAGGTAGTCATCAACTACACCACCAGATCCACTGAAGCCGATCAAGTCGCCGCGGAAATCAACTCATCCCCCGGCGCCGGTCAGGAACCGATAGCCTTCGTATTCCGCGCCGATATCTCAGAGCCAAGCCAGGTCGAGTCTCTCTTCGACGCGGCGGAGAAAGCCTTTAACTCGCCTGTTCACATCCTGGTAAACTCAGCTGGAATCCTCAATCCCAATTACCCTACCATCGCCAACACTCCCATTGAAGATTTCGAAAGCATCTTCAAGTAATTAAGAAACTTATAGAGTTAATTAAGAATTAAGATTATGATTATCAATAATCTTGCTTAAGATCGCATTACTTACACTGATTCCTGTGAATCACTTGTGCAATTGCTACATTTCGTTGGAATGATATTTTATTAAGTGATCACAACTAATTGAGTGATTCTTGAAGTGTTGTTTGTTGTTGTTTAGGGTGAATACAAGAGGATCATTCTTGTGTTGTAAAGAAGCTGCGAAAAGGCTAAAACGTGGAGGCGGTGGTCGGATTATAATGCTAACGTCTTCATTAACCGAGGCGTTAATCCCGGGGCAAGGAGCTTACACAGCATCAAAGGCTGCTGTTGAAGCAATGGTGAAGATTCTTGCTAAGGAACTTAAAGGTTCAGGAATCACTGCAAACTGTGTTTCTCCAGGGCCTGTTGCGACTGAGATGTTTTTTGACGGGAAGAGCGAGGAGACGGTGAGGAATATCATTGAGAGGAGTCCTTTTGGTAGGCTTGGTGAGACTAAAGATATTGCTTCTGTTGTTGGTTTCTTAGCTAGTGATGGTGGTGAGTGGATCAATGGACAAGTTATTGTTGCTAATGGTGCATTCCTCAAATGAATATGGTTTGTTCTGTTATTGGATTAGTTTATCAGAGAGAAAATATGTTTCTTTACCTGAAAATTTAAAGTATTGAAGTTGTGTTCTAATCATCCATAAAGAAGTTTGAAACTGCAGGATTCAAATTGCTAGATCGAATTCAGTCTCTTGTAATTTGGTGGTGACTCAAGAATTAGCAATATACTACAATGCATAAAACCAAACAAGAAGCAAAACTGGAAAAGCTCATAGTGCCATAAAGAGTAGCAACATACTCACCAGAGCCAAGCCGATGAACCTATGGTTATGATCACTATGTCCCGATGTTGGATCTCCGATTTGAATAGGAAAATTACACTGTTCTCTAGAAATATTCTGGGTAGTGATAATTGCAAGGCCCTCAAAGTCACAAGCCTCTGCCTTCTGATTCTGCACCTGAAAATACATGTTGAATGCATACGACGCATTCCCGACCTCATCGAGATTACCACAAGAGGAACCATACCCCAAAGCTGTGCAGTCAGAGAAGGTACACGCGTAGTTTACGTTATCCCCGAGCTGGT
Source organism: Arabidopsis arenosa (assembly GCA_905216605.1). NCBI lineage: Eukaryota > Viridiplantae > Streptophyta > Magnoliopsida > Brassicales > Brassicaceae > Arabidopsis > Arabidopsis arenosa. The sequence continues at coordinate 6,760,594 of LR999456.1, forward strand.
TAGTGTTGTTACTGAAAGTGAGGCCATCAGGGTTTAACATACACCACTGGTTTTGCAAGTACTGAACATTTTGAGCTCCGGTTAAGATCTTCTTCTGACCTGCCCCTGACAAATCCGCTGGAAATTTCGGCTGGCCATCGTATTTGAATATCCCCCAGTGACGTTCAAAGTTACCAGGAGCTATACTCTTTGCATCTTCATCAATGAATCCGAAGAGATAAACTTCAATGTAACCCGGACGCATAGGTGTTCCTCTGTTGGCTGCTAGCTTCGGAAGCAGACCTGTGTAGAAGCGTTCTGCGTTTGGGATATTAGCGTTCTTGTCACCATCTGTTGGCCAACCAACTTCTCCAACTATAACCATCATATCTCCATGACCCAATGCTCTGAGTGAAGCCAAGAGGGTATCGAAATTGGCGTCGAAAACATTTGTATAGATAACGCCGTTATCGCTGACAGTGTTTTGGCCATTGAAGAAGGCGTAGTCAAAAGGGAAGTCGCTGCTGAGGTAAAGACTTAGGAAAGGATAAATGTTGACGGTGAAGGGAGCTTTGTTATGAGCCAAGAAGTTGACTATTAGTTTCATCTCTTCAAAGATGTCTTGACGGAAACTTCCGGCTGAAGGAACTGGATTTTCCAGCGGAGAATTATAGACGTCAGCGTTCAAAGGTACGGTGGCTTTGATGAAATCTCCAACTCCGGCTTCGTTTAATGCTTTTTGGATGTTGAAGAGTGCTGGATAAGTTAGGTTAATGAATGATCCATTGTAAGCTGTCAAAAACGGCTCATTCCCAACGGCGACATATCTGCAAAGAAACTAAATTTAGTTCCAACATTGAAGAATCTTCGATTTGTGGTGAAAGATCAAAACTTGTTTACTTGATTTTAACGTCGTCGTTGAAACGAGTGATGTTTCTTCTGACCCAATCTTTAGCTCTGTTATAACTTCCCATGGCTTTGAGCTGATCGTTAGGGATTGCAACCATAACTTCAATACCGGATCCGGCAAGAGCTACCATGGTGTTTGTGTCGGCATCGAAAAGCTTCACTTTTTTAACGTTGTTGTCTTTTAACATCTGAACCACCGTCTTTGGAGGGAGCTGATGAGTTGCCATTGTACCCCAGTTTACTCCCAAGGCGGAGACATCGCCGGATAATAAAGATAAGGTGGAGATGGTGATGCAGAGGAAGATGCCGGCAGTGGTGCTCTGTTTCCGTCGGTTACTCATATTGGATGTACTCTGTTTTTGGCCGCCTGTAGAAAAAAATGATGAAGTTTTGGGATTTTGATGATTTACCGCTAATGATGTTTTAATGTTGCTTTGCGCAAGAAAAAACTGGTTGTTTTATTTTTGGTTTAAGCTATGAAGAATCGAAGAGGAAGTATTGCAAAGAAAATGGAGAAAGAACTAATGCAAGTAAAAAAGATTCTTGTTTCTGAAATAACTAGTAAGAAACAGCGAAGAAATGTATGTATAATGTATCATTATGATTGTAATAAATATGGATCTATCATCTATGGAGGTCATATACATATGATAAGAGGTTCTTAGTTTATGTATATATTTTTCTTTGGTTGGTCTTTATTACATTAAGCAAAACGCAAAGAGAATTGCTTGGGGTCTAAGGGATTGCCTGATTGGCACCGAAAACGACGCCGTTCTTCAGGTGAAATCCCGAAAACGACAATCTCCACATGCTTGTAATAACCAAATTTCACCGATCCGCTAGACAAGCCCCATAATAGCGCACACACACGAGTCATAACTTATTCTTTTTTACATTTTTTTCCCAATTTTATTAAACCGACGCTGCATAATCTTCGGTACATGCACATTTCTGTGCTAGACATTTAAGAAAATAATTGAACACTTCAACTTAAACAAAATGCACATCAAACCTCGTAAAAACTATATTCATAAATTTGAAGAAATGACTTATGATCTCATCAGGGGATCTCATCAAACCTAGGGAGGACGAGAACATGTACATATATATGTATATAAGATAATATATAACATATGGTTTAGGGTATGTTAAACATTGAATTTTTGTTAGAGTTTGTCTCGAACTTTCATTATATCAAACAATTAATTTGACTCTAACATTTATTATATCAAACAATTGTTACGTTATGTTTCTAAACTTGGTAGTAAAAAATGGTCATAATGTTTTATAAGTTTATAACTTCTTAATATGCATCATTTTCATTTCAATAGTTTTATAGGCTTTAAAATACGATAGTTGATACATTTCAATTTATGTATATAGTTTGTATAAGTGAATTCAATTATAGTGTTTGTGATTCATTGTCAATTTTTTTTTGCAATACTAGAAAAATTGTAAGACATCCAAATCATTAGTTTTATGTATACGAAAACTCATATTCTTAAAACTAAAACAATTAAAGCAAATATCTCTATAAATTAATATTTATTAATGTAAAATATAAATTAATAAGTTATTATTACTATAAATTTATAAAATATTATGGCTCCACATATGTTTTACTGTATACAAACTTGAAAAATGTTAAAATCACTAATGCATAACCCCGATTATTTTTTTTCTTTTCTTTTCCTTTTGTTGAAATAATCGCCTTTTGGAACAATTTAAGCATTAAAGATTTCATGATGATACTCTGGTTTTTATTGTCTTTTAAGAGTCATCATCGGAAAATGCCAACTTTGAAACTAAAAGTAATTAGTTTATTGAAAAGATGAGTACAAATAGACGCAGGAAATAACACTTGCTCAAGAGTATATACAAACATGTATATCTCTCTCTATTCTATACGACGAGTTCATCTTCAAGATAACTGTATTCAAATGTGAACTCGTTTTTGATCCTCTGACACCTACACAGACATTAAAGAAAAAGCATTACGATTACCATCTCCAAACAAGAACAAGAAATCTATAATCCAAAAACATGAATCAAATCATACCATCCTCCTTCTTGATTCTCGTCTTTAGGGGTTTGGAAATCAAAGTAAACATAGGCTCCTTGTTCATACTCATCAGTAGCAATCTTTGGCTCTTTATGTCTCTGAAACCAAGTGTTGAACTTTCTGTGGTATCTCCATGACTGTTTCTTCAGCTCTTTTGCAGCTAGATATTGCTGGTATGAGTTCTACACAAACACACGGCAAAAAAGCCGGTAAGGTTGACGGGAACCGGGAAAAAGAGATAAATAAAAGATGGAACAGAGCATTGAGATTTTGGTACCTGCTGATAATAGAACGCAAAGAACAAAGTATCCGTCCCATAAGCGTCGCTGCCTAAACGTTCCCAGAGCAAAGGATTGTTTATGATTGGTGCTTGTGTTTGGGGAAATGTTTGAGGTGTGATTGCTGGGTTCCTCTGTTCAGAATCATAGGGAATATGAAATTTAAGCGGATATTATTTAAAGTAGAATTCAGAAGAATGGTGTACCGGAGAATAGGGTCTAGGACGTTCTGAATCTGAGGGTTGAGGACGTTTATAGAAAGCAGCTTCAAGCATCTGGAGATTGTGCATTTGATCATGCATTGGCCCTACAGCTGAAGGGTCACCTATGGCTCCTAATTCAGAGTTACTTCTCCTTCCAATGACCCCGAGGCTACTTGAAGATTGACCTGGTTGTATGGGTTGTCCAGGAGAGAAATCAGGACCGCTAGATACTTGTACTGGATCCAACATGTAGCTGGGCATTCCCGACTGAAGATAAAACAGAAAACACATATGAAGGATCAGAGGCCACCCTTAGTTAGTTGCTTGGTTTAATAGAATACAGCTATTATTATGTGTATCCACAAACCACATTCACTATTGAATTGCATATGTGAACTTTAAGTGAAGAAATGACAAATCAAAACACTCACCAACACCAACAAAGACAGAATAATTTTGTTCACTTAAAAATTTTCATTAAGAATCAATCTGATGGAAAGCATATATCAAAAAGTTACTCACGAGTCTAATAAATGTGAGCAGAGAACTATTCCTGCTTACCGGAGTGTCAAATAGAACTTTAGAATCATCCTCATTATGAATAGTTTTTGAAGCTGTTATGGAAGCTGAATCATCAGGTAAGTTTTGCTGCGGTTGATCATCATTTCTGACATGGTCTACATCTGCACAAACATCAAGAACAGGTCCCTTATTTTGCTAGGATTTTTCATCTGTACTTTCAAAACTCGAATCCTAAAACTGAGGCTCCAACAACTCTAGTATTTAAGTAACTGCCAAGATGCAGAACTCCTTAACAAAGTTAAGCTTTAATCAAATTAGATAAATCTTAGATTACATTTGGCCATAGATGCTAGTTGCTAAACCCAGAAATAGTGTCCATTAACAATCATATCATTAACCACAGAGATAACCTAAACAGTGATTGTACCTGCAACAGAAGGCTGCTGACCCAATTGTTGACTCATGGCATTTGACTGCTGCTGTAAGGAGGCAGAACTCATGACATTAAAACCTGGTGCCTGAACTCCGATTCCCAAGCTTCCATGAGGAGAGATGGCAGAGCTCTGAGAAACAGATTAGAAAAGATAGTCTCTTGTTATGATGGAATGTTTTGACTACTATTACGCATGTGATTATTTCATAAAACATGCTACCTGCTGTAAAAGAGGATTTTGCTGTTGTGAAGAAAACTGCTTCTCGTTTCCTCCAGATAGAGAAGGCATGCCTAAGAGGTTACCATGCCCTTGCTGTACTTGCTGCAACCTCTGTAAAAATTTCTCTCTTTGATCTGGTGCTATTTCAGTTCTCCCACGAACCTGAAAGCCAAAACATGTACGTATTTAATAGAGAAAAAGAAGACAGTAGAGAAAACCAAACCACAGGACAAAAAACCTTAACCAAGCCCATGGGATGTATAGCCAGGGATCCTTAAAATATAATCGAATTCAAAACACGCACCGTTTCATTCTGACTCTGAAAGGGACTACCAGGCCTCCACTGCGAACCAGATACAATAGATGGTGAAAAAGCTCTACCAATACTAGCCGCAACATCACCAGGGTTACTATCAGAGGCAGTTCCATCATTACCCTTCGCAGTTGGTGGCAATACCATTTTGCTCAGTGGAGAAGTTAGAGGTTGGACATTGCTCTCAACTCCCATTATATTTCTCTTTGCAACTTCAGCTGCTGAAGTTGCACTAATGCGAGATCCGTTAGCTGGAATTGGAGACGGAGGCTGGCTTGGTTGGGGCTGGCTGGGGATACCAACTCTACCAATGCCCCTCAATGGAGTATCAGCAACAGATGAGGGTGGTTTACGAGAAGGCAAGGTTGTTGCGTCTTCTTCCTTGGCAGCCACGGGAGACAAACTCCCCATGCTTTCTATGGAAGTTTGAGTAGGAATAGAAGTTGATAAGGCAACTGATGCATTTGAAACATTACTGGCAGGCACATTCAAACTTGGACGTCCCCCGGCAGGTGTTGATGGTGCTGAGTGAAGGCCTGCGCCATTCTTTGGGGGAGGGGTTTTTGGAACCATCTCAGCACTGCTATCCGGTAAAGATGTATCCTCTGTTTTCTCTTGAGAAGTACTCTGATGATGAGTTGGCAAACTTATGCTCTGAAACAACGCAAAAATAAAGAAACATAAACAAAAATTCTTCAAGCAAAGAGATATAGGAATACTTACCCGAACTTGAGATGCTGACGCTGCCAAAGAACTCTTCATGCTCAAAGGAGTACCCTGACAAATGTAAGTCATGTTATTTCTTAATCTAAAGCTAATGACTGGTAACTACAGTGAAAATCTCATGAACTGCAAATCGATTCCTGAATTCCTGCACTCTTTTCACCGGATAGATACAGCACTTCCACAGAGAGGGGAAATTATGCAAATAGAGATATTGCAACAAAAAGTCACCTTGACAAGGGGGCCAGCAGTAACTAGATCTTCAAGACCCTCCACCTCATCTAGTGGCAACGTGCTATAGAGCTCATCGACATCACTGAATTCGTCAAAATCATCCTGCATAGAGAAAAGTTAAACACAGTCCAGGATAATATCAGCGTACTTTAATGTTGGAAAGTATAGCACATATAAGCAAAATATTCCAGGATCTAGATAAAACACACCTGATTTCGTTCAACATAATCGTCCAGAAAATCTTTGACGTCATTTACTTGTTCTGGACTTAATTCATCATTGTCCAGAAGCCTCAAGATCAGTTCCAACTTTATTATGTGATCCTTGTGCCTTGTAATAGATGTCTCAAGATGAGTCTGAAAGGGGAAAACAAGCCAAATGACATGACTCCCCACGAGAGAAGAAATTACAGCATTTGCATACCAATGCATATTTTTCATATCTTACCAATCTGGGCGGTCTTGTCTTTCCTTTTTTGACAGACAATCCTTCCAACTCGGCTTCAAAGCTATCAATCTGCGACTCCAGTTCACTCACCTATCAAAAGCAAGAAAAATAAGTAATGAATCAGCTACAGAACTGACAGAAGATGATCCATAAGGACCAAATTACCTAGTTTCCCTTGCACATCAACTATATTTCAAAAACACCACTAACATTAGTCATCTTTGACGTTTCTGTTAAGGGAAGGGGTCAAGAATCAATAATTAGGCACGCATACGCAAAAACAACTCACCACATTGTTCAACCAATCCCTTGTCTCTGACTTTGCTTTCTCTTTTGGGTCCTATAAAACATGAAGCTGACAAAATTAGTAGCCTGAATACCGAAAAGAGTTTTCGCTAATATATATAACCACCTAGGATTATCCAACAGATTTCACAAAACCAGAAATGTTTCAATAGAAACTCAATGATGTGTTAGAAACTTAGAAGGAAAAATTGTAGAAAAACACTTCAAGTTCACATTACTATTTGGGGAAAAAATAAATAATTCAACAGAAAAGTAGAGAAATTCTTACAGTTTTAGGTTGCTGACCCAGTCCTTCCTTGGAGAAGGCTTTTGTCTTGGTTTCTTTTTCACAGATCTTAAACCTCTCCATCTCTTTCTCAATAAGCTTCCGAGCGTCAACCAGGGATTGCTCATATGATGCACTGACCTAAGTCAATTGACAGACAATCTGATCAGTTCAGTCAAAAAACAAATGGGTATTAAGACCCCTTCGAAACAGAACAACATGGAAGGAATATAAAAGTGATATTAGAGATGAAGCTACTCCTCTCAGCTTATTGAAACCAAATCAGGAGATATTGAAATCATCAACATGAACTTTGGAAAGGAGAGATAACTAAACACAGCCATAGATTATGATTTGCAGGTGCAATTTAAGAGAATGCTAGGGAGCCAAGTCGCATCATTAGTCAATTACACAAAAAAAAAAGGCGTTGAAGATGAAGACCACTGACTTTCTTATCTTTGATCTCACTAGACTGAATCCATGTCTTGATCTGGTCTCTATACCGCTGCAGCTTCTTGATTTCCTTCTTCAAGTCCGCCTCAAACTTTTCCTTTTGATTAACATTGTCTGTATCATATACCTGAAACACCAAAAAAGTCCGAAACCGAGTTGTTCCTCTGTCCAGTAAAAAACTTTTCTGCTTCGAAAACAAACATTCTGCTCACATTCCACTGCATAAAAAACAAACGGAGCTCGATATTGAGTTCCACTGGAAAATTACCTCACAAAACAAAACAAACAAAAAGTTATACATAACAAAAAAAAAATTAGCAAATCAAACAATTATCACAGACATTTCCAATCCCATCAGGCACAATCTAAGTATCATCGATTAAGAGCCAATGCATGAACCAACAATCGCAATCCAAAACTACACACAGTGATTATTTTCCTATAGATCTTCATGCATTCTCGATATCAACGATGAACAATTGAGAAAGAAAGACAAAACAATCAATCACTGGAATACGAAATTGTGGATAAAGAGGAAACGTTACCTTGTTCCAGATGCTGTCGAAAACATCAACACCTTCTTGAACCTTCTTCAGCACCCGATCTATCTCGCCTTGTAATTTCCGGCTCGCACCCATCACAGCCGAACCAGAGAAGAGACTCCGATGATTTTATCCAAAAAAAAAAAAAGTTAATTCGTCGGAATTTGGTTTCGGAAAGTAGCAGCTGATAGTATTTAGGGTTTCGCTATCAGAGGGGAGCGAGAGGAAGAAGATGATGTGTAACTAACGATGATGGATGAATGAATTTTGATTGGATCTTTTATGGATGATTACAAAAATCAGAACGAGAGTTTCGAGTTCGATATTGACGGCCCATGTTAAAAGAGTACAAGGCTTTTTATTCTCCGATTTGCTCCTCATACTTTTACTACTTTCTGAATCATACCCCTATTTTTATTCTGTTTTCCACATGTGAATCTTTATATAATAATTTTATGGTCTCATTTTTGATCAAAACTAAAATAAAGTACTAAAAATATATATTTTAAGTATGAAAAGAAAACACAAAAATGGAAAGTAATGTACAACAATTATGGAAGATTTGAATTTATGGCGTCAGACGCATTCTGTTTTTTTTTTTTGAACTGATTTTAATTGGTAAATTTTTTTCGCGCAAATTAAATATACTTTAAATTATTATTTATCGATGAGTCCACAAAGTTGTTTTTCAATTTGCATAAAAGTAAAGTCGAATTCTTGTACCCAATGATTTGTATAAGTTGGCATCGTCATTTGCGTTAGAAATTCCAAACTTAAATATATCTAACGGTATGACTCCTACCACCACAGTTAGATATAAGGGATATAAAACATATATGTATGTCATACATTACAAATGTATACAAAGCATATTTTAATTTCATATGAATTTATCAGCATTTTAATACACAAAAATATAGTTAACAGATTTTTTGTTCATTCTTCTGTTGTGATGAAATAAAATGGTCTTATTGTGGGTGTGTCTCTGGTCTCCTATCCGAATTATCCGAATCCGAATAAATCCGAACCGAATCCGATCCGAAATCCGAATGCCCAGGCCTAGACAAAACAAAACAAAATTGCAATGTTTGGTTAAGTGGTCCAAGGAAAACTATAATGGGTGAAATTAAGCGCCTACTAAAATCTCAGGGACGAAACATGACATTGTCACTCTTTGAGGATACAGATGGGGTCCTCTTGCCCCTAATCGGATAAAACCAGGTTACCCGACCCGGTTTGAAAAAAGGCGGTAGACAATCCCAAACTCTCGTCGTTGGACGGCCGTTCGTTCCTCACTTTCCGGTTTCTCTCCGATTTGCTACGTTGCTTCTCAGAAGCAAGAGAATGCTTACACATTTATGGGTATGTTCTTGCTTTGTTGATGTCCGAATTTGATTAAAAGCACGGAGCTTTACGTCCTTCTCTCAAGAATTTCAATATGTTCCATGAAGTTAGTAAATTTATCTGTATTTATATGAGATCATTCATAACTACGCAAATTAATGGTGTTACACATGTTTGCACAAGATTGTCTCTTTTGGTTCAACTAATATAATTCAATTTTAGACGAATCTCTCAATCTAACAAAGGAAATCAAAGGCTTTTCATTTCCTGTGTGATTATCATAAAAAGGTTGTTGCAGTCTTTAAGCTTCTATGTTCTTCTCAATTCCAGCTGAAACCATTCAAATCAAACTGTTTCTTTTTTGACAGACAGTCCTTCCAATTCAGCTTCAAAGCTATCAATCTGTGACTCCAGTTCACTCACCTATCAAAAGCAAGAAAATAAGAAACGAATCAGCTATAGCACCGACAGAAGATGATCCATAAGGACCGGATTACCTAGTTTCCCTCGCACATAAACCATAATACAAAAACACCATTAACATTAGTCTTCTTTGACGTTTCTGTTAAAGGAAGGGGTCAAGAATCAATAATTAGGCACGAATACGCCAAAACAACTCACCACATTGTTTAACCAATCCCTTGTCTCTGACTTTGCTTTCTCTTTTGGGTCCTATAAAACATGAAGCTGACAAACTCAGTAGCCTGAATACCGAAAAGAGTTTTCGCTAATATATATAACCACCTAGGAATATCCAACAGATTTCACAAAACCAGAAATGTTTTAATAGAAACTCAATGATATGTTAGAAACTTAAGAAGAAAAAATTGTAGGAAAACACTTCAATTTCACATTATTATTTGGGGTAAACCAGAAAAGTAGAGAAATTCTTACAGTTTTAGGTTGCTGACCCAGTCCTTCCTTGGAAAAAGCTTTTGTCTTGGTCTCTTTCTCACAGATCTTAAACCTCTCCATCTCTTTCTCAATAAGCTTCCGAGCGTCAACCAGGGATTGCTCATATGATGCACTGACCTAAGTCAAACGACAGACAATCTGATCAGTTCAGTCTAAAAACAAATGGGTATTAAGATTCCTTCGAACAATATTTAAGGAATGTAAAAGTAAAACTAGAGATGAAGCTACTCCTTTCAGCTTATATGAACCAAAATTAAACTAGCTAGAGCCTAGAGGGTAGCCAAAAGTATGACAGACAAAACCACCGGTGAAAGCACCTTACTCAAATGAATAAAATATCAGACTTTTTCTTTAAGATGTTAGGAAAGCTTTAGTTATAATATGAATCATCACCATGAACTTTAGACAGGAGAGATAACTAAACACAGCCGTAGATTTAAGAGAATGCAAGGGAGCCAAGTCGCCTCATTAGTCAATTAAAAAGGAAAAAAGGCATTGAAGATGAAGAAGACCACTGACTTTCTTATCTTTGATCTCACTGGACTGAATCCAAGTCTTGATCTGGTCTCTATACCGCTGCAGCTTCTTGATTTCCTTCTTGAAGTCCGCCTCAAACTTTTCCTTTTGGTTAACATTGTCTGTATCATATACCTGAAACACCAAAAAAGTCCGAAACCGAGTTGTTCCTCTGTCCAGTAAAAAACTTTTCTGCTTCGAAAACAAACATTCTGCTCACATTCCACTGCATAAAAAACAAACGGAGCTCGATATTGAGTTCCACTGGAAAATTACCTCACAAAACAAAACAAACAAAAAGTTATAAATAACAAAAAAAAATTAGCAAATCAAACAATTATCACAGACATTTCCAATCCCATCAGGCACAATCTAAGTATCATCGATTAAGAGCCAATGCATGAACCAACAATCGCAATCCAAAACTACACACAGTGATTATTTTCCTATAGATCTTCATGCATTCTCGATAACAACGATGAACAATTGAGAAAGAGAGAAAAAAAACAATCAATCATTGGAATAATATATACAAAATTGTGGACAGAGAGGAAACGTTACCTTGTTCCAGATGCTGTCGAAAACATCAACACCTTCTTGAACCTTCTTCAGCACCCGATCTATCTCGCCTTGTAATTTCCGGCTCGCACCCATCACAGCCGAACCAGAGAAGAGACTCCGATGATTTTATCCAAAAAAAAAAAAAAAAAGTTAATTCGTCGGAATTTGGTTTCGGAAAGTAGCAGCTGAGAGTATTTTAGGGTTTCGCTATCAGAGGGGAGCGAGAGGAAGAAGATGATGTGTAACAAACGATGATGGATGAATGAATTTTGATTGGATCTTTTATGGATGATTACAAAAATCCGAACGAGAGTTTCGAGTTCGAATTTGACGGCCCATGTTAAAAGAGTACAGGGCTTTTTATTCTCCGATTTGCTCCTCATACTTTTACTTCTTTCTGAATCATACCCCTATTTTTATTCCCTTTTCCAAATGTGAATGTTTATAATAATTTTATGGTCTCATTTTTAATCAAAACTAAACTAAAGTAATAAAAGTTTATTCTTAAGTATGAAAAGGAAACACAAAAATGGAAAGTAATGTACAAAAGTTATGGAAGATTTGAAATTATGGCAAGACGCATTCTGTTTATTTTTTCTTTTAACGATATTAGTTTACCGCGTAAATTAGATATACTTTATATTCTTTTTATCAGTTGGTCCACATAAATTTTTTCAATTTTTACAGAAAAGTGGAGTCGAACTCTCATACTCAATAATATATATAGGAGATTGTCACTTGTATTAGAAAATCCGAACTTAAATACACCTTACTAGTAACTCTTATAACGGTTTGACTTCCATCACTATAATTAGATGTTGTATTAACTAAATTCATCTTTATCATCATAAAATAACACATATATGTATGCCATACTTGAAATATGTATGCAAAGTTGCATATTTTAATTTCATTTTAATTTATCAATATTTTGAAACACACAAATATAGTCAAGTCTGTTACAAAAGTCAGAAAAATACAGCGTCAACAATAGACGCTACGCGTGCAAAAGATTAAGAGTAAAATATAATTTGTGTGGAGCCCACCGTCACTATGCATGCATAGTAACTTACTTTTTCCTGCCTATATAAACGAACGAATTCGTTCGTTGTAAATCACAATTCATACTTCAATAATAAGAAGCAATAAGAAATCTCTCTCCTTCTCTCTTATCTTTATTTTCAGTATCCCGATCCTTCTGCGGGTATAAAATTTCTCTCTTATTTATTATTTATATTCACCATAGAATAAAGTAATTATTTATAACACGTTATCAGCACGATCACTCTATGATCGCTGAAAAAAAAATACGGTATTATACCGGGCGGTATGTCGCCTCGTTAAAAGAAAAAAAATATGAGAATGAGAAAAAGAAAAAAAAAGAAAAGAGAAAAAGAGAAAAGAAAATTATATAAATAAATAAAATAAACTATATATGTATATATATATTACTTCATGCACCATAATTAATTATTTTCTGTTAATGGTTGGCTGAGCCACCTGAAATTTTATTCACTGCTTTAAATATTTATTTCTGCTACCGGTCGGCTGAGCCGCCTTAATTCTATGCACTGCTTTAAATATTTATTTCTGCTACCGGTCGGCTGAGCCGCCTTAATTTTATGCGCTGCTTTAAATATTTATTTCTGATACCGGTCGGCTGAGCCGCCACATATTTATTTACTGTTCCTATGTGGATGACTCCGTGACCATAATATCACCGTGAATTATTTGTTTATATTATGATTATTATACAAAAAGGTTTATTTACCAGTATAAATATTTTTATCTGAATCGATAATTTTTATCTGATTGATCTCTAATTTTTCAGATTAATTTTTGTTTAATTTTTTTTCACCAACGGTCATGAAGAAAAAATTTCAAAAATTTATCACTTTTCAAACGGCTATGAACAGTAATTTTCAATCTATAAATACACTCATTTTCACTCATTCATTCACTCAAAAATCATATCTCTCCTCATATATTTTTCTAAGAAATTTGTTTAAGTTTTCATTTTGGAAAATGACTCATCCGTTTTTAGTTTTTGTAATAGGCTTTATAATTGTTGCAATTTACGGTTTACTCTTTGGAGAATTTTCTCCCGAAGAAATTTTGATGGTTATTATTTTACTTTTTTATGTAATTGTATTTCTTGTAATCGCATTGCTTATATAAGCACATCCCATGCTCTAAAATGAAATAAATTAAATTTCTAATAAAGTTCTTTGTGATTTTATTTTAGATATCTAATGGCAAGCATTCAGAAGCTTATGTTTCCAGCTCTAGACATCACTTTGGCCAATTATATATTTTGGATTGCCAACGTCGAACTACATTTACAATCTCTTGGCTTAATAAATACCATAAAAGAGAATAATACTTCGACGGTTCAAGAAAGGGAAAAATCGGTGATCTTTATTTTAAGACACCTTGATGAAAGTATCATATGTGATTATGCACACATAAAAGATCCCAAAGAGATCTGGGAATCCCTAAAAGCTCGATTTGATAATCGAAAGGCAATAAATCTCCCACTTGTTCGGGATGAATGGCAAAGTCTAAAGTTCAAAGACTTTGATAAAGTGATGAATTATAATTCCGCTATGATGGAAATTGTGGTTAAACTGAAATATTATGGTGATATTATCACTGATTCTCAGATGCTTGAGAAAACGTATACCACGTTGTATGAAAACCACATTACCCAGCAAAAACTGTATATGTCATACGGGTATACCGAATTTTCGGATTTATTTGTGGCACTCCTAATAGCGGAAAAGATTAATGAGACCGCTCATGCGGTTAACTAAAGAGCTTGTATTGAGACTGCTGAAATAGTCTCTAGTTATGCCATATATGTATAATATTATGCTTTTATTATTTTGAAAAATAATGTTGTTTTAACAACAATTTAATGTATAATTATTGTGTGTTTTCCTTTTATAAAATTTACTTTCTTTATGTTTATCTTAATCACAGAAATGGATGAAACAATCTCCAAGGAAATGGCTCAAGAAATTTGTATACCAGATAGTGGAACAACACACACTATTCTGAAGGACAAAAGATATTTCTCTAACTTAAAACCGACAAACGTTATTGTCAATACAATATCAGGTCCTGTAGACGTGATTGAAGGAACTGGTATGGCCAACTTTATGTTGCCTAATGGAACCAAGTTTTCCATAAAAAATGCCTTGTATTCTCCAAACTCTAAAAGGAATTTGTTGAGTTTCAAAGACATATACCTTCAAGGATATGATACTCAGTCTGCAACTGAGAATGAAAAGAAGTATATGTACATAACTTCTGATAAATCAGGAAAAAGGCTTATATTGGAAAAATTTCCAAAACTTCCTTCAGGATTGCATTATACTCATATAAGTGCAATCGAATCGCATCTAGTGATTAAAAGAAATCCAGAAGATTTCACATTATGGCATGATCGCCTCGGTCATCCAGGCACCTCAATGATGCGAAAAATCATAGAGAGCTCACATGGACACCCATTGAAAATCCAGGAGATATATCATGGGAATAAAAAGACATGTGCCGCATGTTCTCTTGGAAAACTGATCATAAGGCCATCGCCAACTAAAATTGATAAAGAATCACCAAAATTCCTTGAACGAATTCAAGGAGATATTTGTGGACCATTCCACTATTTCATGGTATTAATTGACGCATCCAGCAGATGGTCACATGTTTGTCTATTATCATCTCGAAATATGGCATTTGCGAGATTTCTAACTCAAATAATCAAACTGAGGGCTCAGTTTTCTGATTACCCTATTAAATGAGTTAGACTAGACAACGCTGGTGAATTCACATCCCAAGCATTCAATGATTATTGTATGGTAACGGGAATTGAAGTTGAACATCCTGTAGCTCATGTTCATACACAAAATGGCTTGGCGGAATCATTAATTAAACGTCTGCAATTGATTGCAAGACCATTGATCATGAGATCAAAACTTCCAACCTCTGTATGGGGACATGCCATTTTGCATGCAGAAGCACTCATTCGGATAAGACCAAGTGCATATCATAAATATTCCCCATTACAACTAGTATTTGGTCGTGAACCAAATATATCCCATCTAAGAATTTTTGGTTGTGCAGTGTATGTGCCTATAGCACCACCACAACGTACAAAGATGGGACCACAAAGAAGGTTGGGAATATATATTGGCTGTGACTCTCCATCAATTATAAGATACCTAGAACCGCAGACTGGTGATGTCTTTACGGCACGATTTGCCGATTGTCACTTTGATGAGAAAGTATTCCCGGTTCTAGGGGGAGAAAATAAGCAAGTAGGAAAAGAAATTAAATGGTGTGTACCATCCCTGTTACACCTTGATCCTCCTACAAAACAGTCAGAAATAGAAGTTCGACGAATTGTGCATTTGCAAAGTATAGCAAATCAACTTCCCGATGCTTTTGCAGATACCAAAACGGTAACTAAATCATATATACCAGCTGCAAATGTTCCTGCTCGAATTGAAATACCACAAGAAAGTGGAAGAGCAGATGATACACGTGAGTCTAAAACACGCTTGAAACGTGGTAGACCAGTTGGTGCTAGGGATAAAAATCCTAGAAAACGAAAGGAAGTTGAAAAGCATGATATTCCCAAAATAGCAGAAAGCATTTTGGAAGAAACGAATCATGAGTCTAATGACAATGATGAGCATCATGAGCCTGAAGGAAATCATGAGATTTCTATCAACTATATCCATAATGGAAAGATCTGGGATCGAAATAAAATGGATGAAGTTAATGACGCTTTCTCATACCTTTTGTCAAAGGAAATTGATGAAGAAAACGAGGATCCAGAACCAAAGTCGGTATATGAATGTCAAAGGAGACATGACTGGATAAAATGGAAAGATGCAATACAAGTCGAACTTGATTCGCTCAACAAGCGAAATGTATTCGGACCTATTGTACTCACACCTGAAGATGTGAGACCGGTTGGATACAAATGGGTTTTCGTTAGAAAACGAAATGAGGAAAATATAATTACGAGATACAAGGCTCGTCTCGTAGCTCAAGGATTTTCTCAAAGACCCGGGATTGATTATGAGGAAACATATTCCCCCGTTATGGATGCAATAACGTTTAGATTCTTGATGAGTCTAGCGGCTGATGAAAATTTAGAAATGCGTCTCATGGATGTTGTTACAGCATATTTGTATGGATCATTAGATACAGATATCTATATGAGAGTTCCCGACGGGTTTAATATGCCAGAAGCATTGAAATCTAAACCAAAAGAGTTATGTGCAATAAAGTTGCAAAGATCATTATATGGGTTAAAGCAATCTGGGCGAATGTGGTATAATCGTCTCAGTGAACATTTAACAAAAGAAGGATACGTGAACGATCCTATATGCCCATGTGTTTTCATAAAGAAAACAAATTCCGGATTTGTGATAATCGCGGTATATGTTGATGATCTAAACATAATCGGGACTCAAGATGAAATACAGAAAGCAACAAACTATTTAAAAGGGGAATTCGAGATGAAAGATCTCGGACAAACAAAGTTTTGTCTTGGCCTACAAATTGAACATTCCCAAAAGGGTATATTTGTGCACCAATCCACGTATACTAAAAGAGTGCTAAAACGATTCAACATGGATAAGGCAACTCCTCTTAGTACTCCTATGGTCGTTAGATCACTTAACGTTGAGAGTGATCCATTTCGACCGCATGAGGAAAATGAAGAGATACTTGGTCCTGAAGTACCATATCTAAGTGCAATTGGAGCCCTTATGTATCTTGCGAATTGTACAAGACCTGATATATCATTTTCAGTCAATCTTTTGGCTAGATTTAGTTCATCTCCTACACGAAGACATTGGAATGGGATTAAACATGTCTTTCGTTATCTTCAAGGGACTATTGATTTAGGGTTATTCTATCCTAAAAATATAAATGGTCAAATGATTGGTTTTGCAGATGCAGGATATTTATCAGATCCACACAAAGCTCGATCACAAACAGGATACGTATTCACGATTGGAGGTACCGCTATATCATGGCGTTCTCAGAAGCAGACGCTTGTAGCTACTTCTTCGAATCATGCTGAAATCATTGCACTACATGAAGCAAGTAGAGAATGTGTATGGTTGAGATCAATAAGCCAACACATTCAATCAAGCAGTGGGATCAACGTAAACAAAGAGCCAACCATCCTATATGAAGATAATGCTGCATGCGTTGCCCAAACGAAGGAAGGATATATCAAAAGTGATAGAACCAAACATATCCCTCCGAAATTCTTTTCATACACCCAAGAACTTGAGAAGAATAAAGACATTGAAGTCAAATATGTCCGATCATGTGACAATGCTGCAGATCTCTTCACAAAATCACTACCTACCTCGGTGTTCAAGAAGCATCTCTATGCTATTGGAATGCGCCACCAACGAGATCTGTAAAGTTGATCACTCGAGGGGGAGACTACGTCGTTGTACTCTTTTTACCTACTAAGGTTTTTCCCACTGGGTTACTTAGAAAGGTTTTTAACGAGGCAACAGAAGATATTACGCAAGAGACATAGTGACACTGGTCTCCAAGGGGGAGTGTTACAAAAGTCAGAAAAATACAGCGTCAACAATAGACGCTACGCGTGCAAAAGATTAAGAGTAAAATATAATTTGTGTGGAGCCCACCGTCACTATGCATGCATAGTAACTTACTTTTTCCTGCCTATATAAACGAACGAATTCGTTCGTTGTAAATCACAATTCATACTTCAACAATAAGAAGTTATAAGAAATCTCTCTCCTCCTCTCATCTCTTTATTTTCAGTATCCCGATCCTTCTGCGGGTATAAATTCTTTCTCCATTATTTATATTTATATACACCATAATATAAAGTAATTATTTATAACAAAGTCAACCAATTATATGTTTCTTTTTTCTTTTTTCTTATTGCCGATGAAATAAAACTTTTTTATTTTCACTTTAAATTAGATTCATTTATATAAAATTCTATCATGGGATCATAATGAATTATTTAAATCAGTAAAAATAATTATAGTTCCTTATGCTTTTTTCTAAAACAAAATTGCAATGTCTGTTTATGTGGTCCAAGAAAAATATAATGGGTGGAATTAAGTGCCTACTAAAATTTCAGGACGAAACATGACATTGTCACTCTTTGAGGAAACAAATGGGGTCCTCTTGCCCCAAATCGGATAAAACCAGGTTAACCCAACCCGACCGACCCGGTTTGAAAAAAAGGCGTTAGACAGTCCCAAACTCTCGTCGTTGGACGGCCGTTCGTTCCTCACTTTCCGGTTTCTCTCCGATTGGCTACGTTGCTTCTCAGAAGCAAGAGAATGCTTACACATTTATGGGTATGTTCTTGCTTTGTTGATGTCCGAATTTGATTAAAAGCACGGAGCTTTACGTCCTTCTCTCAAGAATTTCAATATCTTCCATGAAGTTAGTAAATTTATCTGTATATAAATGGTGTTACACATGTTTGCACAAGATTGTCTCTTTTGGTTCAACTAATATAATTCAATTTTAGACGAATCTCTCAATCTAACAAAGGAAATCAAAGGCTTTTCATTTCCTGTGTGATTATCATAAAAAGGTTGTTGCAGTCTTTAAGCTTCTATGTTCTTATCAGTTCCAGCTGAAACCATTCAAATCAAACTGTTTCGGACGTGTTGTGCCATAGTTTTCGTCGTGTGTGTTAAGATCTAGAGCTGTTCTTGTGTGTGTTTCAAGCTTGCAATCTTCACCATTCTCGTTGAATCTTTCTTCTGTATACTCACTGTTGTTGCTACTCCCTCCTCTGTGTTCATGTAATCCCACTCCTATTGACAATCTTCCAGGGCTTCTTCTTGATGACGAGATTCTCGGTTCTGCATTGTTAACCATTGTCGAAAGATATGGCCTATTGTTACTCTCTCTGAGGCTTTCTTCTTCTGCCCATGTGAGCTCCATTCTATGGAAGAATGGTTCTTCCATTATCTCTTTCTGCTCTGAAGTTGAATCTCCGATATATGTTCTTAATCCCAGTCTGTTGTCAAGCATCTTTGGGGCTTTCTGGTTTCCTTCACTTGAGGTTAGGCAACTGTCCAGGGAGGAGTTAGGTGGATAGGTTGTTTGCATCTGTTGATGGCGTAGATTCTGGAGTTCTTTCGGTTCGAGGAAACTAGAGTCTGGATATTCTGCTGACACTTTAGATACTAATTCTGAGAGTTGAGCTTTTGTTGCTTCAATCCCAGCTGCACCTAGGTTCTGTCTTCCAAGAGTCTCTTGTGCTTTCTCCAGAATCGATTGCAGGTACTTTCCTTGAGCCTCTATCCTGAGCTGCAAATGTCGCTGTACCTGGCTCAGTTTAAAATATTTTTAATGAAATCGTAACTAAATGCTTTGTTCTCTCTGTTTTTATATACTTCTTCTAGCCTCTATACTTATGATTTTCACTGATCTCTACATGTTTGAGGATAATTTGTAAATTGTTCCTATCCACAGATAAATGAACAGCACACATTTATGAGAGTTTGTGATATCTTTTTCATCTTGATTGGTCTTGTTTGAACAAATATAGGAACAGAAGTTCCAAACATTATTGTTGTTACCAACACTGATCGCTGCTTTTAACAGGGTGAATGCACAGAGTACAGTATATGATACCTCAAGTTGCTCGTGTAGCCTTCTCTGAACCTCTATTTGCATTTGAAGGGCATCACTTATGGGCAGGTTCCTGTGTGCACAAATATAGGTTATTTTTTTGAAATCTAGTAAGTTAGAATATGTAAGAAAATAGCCATATTCTTACATGGTCGGCTGTGGTCCAATGCTTAAACTCTCACTGTGACTTTCGTCTACTTCAGGGGGGTTTTCTTCTACCATGGTCATCACACCTAAACCAGGTTACCTTTTTAGTTACTTGAAGGAAAATATTATTAAAAAAAAGGAAATTAATAGATGTAATTATTCTTGTTTCTGAGTAATGAATAACTAAGCTTACTTGTCTTGTTTAAACTGCTGTTAGCTTGTCCATTAAGATTCTTGCTTAGCCTATATTTCTGGTAGTCAAATCATGATATTAATAATCTTTGTAAAAGCAAAACAGATATTAAAGATTTTTCACATCTTGACATATCGTCATTTTTGTGCTACTTTAACAGTTTTCTACCAAGCTAGAAACCTGATGAGTTTAGGCATATGACTGTATAAAGTGTTGATGGCTTACCTGAAGATGACTCTTGAGATGGTATAAGGTAAGGCCTGGAATACCCATGACTTTCATAATTGTCTTAGGAGTAGCCTCTGCAGAGACAAAAATATACACATTAATACATTATGTCTAAAAAGCCTGATTGTCAAAGATGGTTCATTTGCTTATAATATAGCTTACTATCTCCTCCTCCAAGCTGGTTGACCGCTTCAACAAATCTCTCGTGAAGATCTGGAGTCCATTTTAGTCTTGGCTTTGCATCAGTTGAGAGGATGAGTCCAGAATCTCCTGTGCCATTTCCCCTGAGGAACGGATTCCTTTCAGAATGAATGGGCATTCTCGATGAAGAGAGGATGCTCTTTCCTTGGTGCTGGTTTTGGTAATACATAAGTCTGTCTTCAAAATAAAAAGGTAAGTTTATCCCACCTAGCAATACTGCATTAATAATGAGTGTAAAGACCAAATGTTTTTCTTTTACCTGACACAATCTTTAGTTTTTAATTGCAACCTGCTGCTCTCAGTTCAGAGATACACTATGGTTTGCAACTCCACCAACTTGGGAAGATGTCTTTGCTGCTTTCCTTATTTATGCTCTTTTTCTCTCAGGCCGGGGTCTCTCAAGAGTAAAAAGTCTTTGCAACTTTGCTTTATATAGAAAGTTGAATGGAAAAAAAGGCAAATTAGAGGATGATGATAACTAAGGTATGGAATATGAATAACTGGTCCAATCGTTGCTTTGTTATTTGTGTTCTTATCGTTTAAACTGTACGTTGTGTGCTTACATTATTTTTTCTTGTTTTGATTCCTCTGGACTACAACTTTTCAGTGCAATTCGAGCCTTGCATTAGATACCGGAATTGATCCAAAATTAATGCATCATATGCGCATTCTTTCACCATTCTGGTATATGAAAGTATCTTATTCTCCAAATCTTTTTGACAACTTTTCTACTTGGGCAGGGGAATTCATTCTTTTTCCTTATTCCTCAATTTTTTCAAAGTCCACAGCTCTAACCTCTCTATCTCTTGAGGTATATTCTCAATACTTTCCACTTGTCTGTATTGTTTTTGTTCCTACTTGAAAGTCATTTTTTCAGTCTCTACATACATCTTAAGTCTAAACAATTTCTATTGAAACTTTAAGTTAGGTTTGACCAAAATCAATAATGGCTTATTTGGCCATGTTTCTAGAGAAGTGGGTATAGTGATTATGTTTGTATTATTTTATCAGGAAGAATACTCAAGTATGTGATAGCAAGGGGAATGAAAGTTTATGTTTCAACATTGTTTTGTCTTGAAAGATAATTGAGAAAACGAATGTAGAATATTTCATGCTGTCTCCTTCAACAAGTTTAGTACCTATTCTCTCTAAATAGTATAAAAATTAGTGGGGGGCCCATATCTTACACTCTTTGATTGGCACAACATATTTGGCTCATCCAGAATTTGTTAATCTATGTATGCATGGATGTTTGTGTTTATGTATGTGTGTAACCTTTCTGTCTGTTCTGAATGCAACATAACATGTCATAGTGCATATTTGTATGTATTGTTTGTGTGTGCTTATGTACATATTATTACATGTATATATGTATAAGTTCGTGAAGCATATATGCATCTAATGTTTAGCTGCTTTCTTACAGTGTACTTCCCTGAATCTACTTTAGTGGTGACTACGGCTCTAAATTCCATCATCGATCATATTGTGGTGTTGGATCTGATTTTGATTTGGACTTCACTATTATATTTCTCCTGCCTGATTAAGTATAGAGATACTCTCCTATATGATATACAGCTATATAGAATAAGTTCATAGATAAAGATATATAAATATACAAGTCGTGATTGCCAAATGCTGAAATTATGGCTTCTCTATGTGCAATTGAGAATATATCCACTATCTAGTATAGAGTCTCACATATCTTAATGAGTTTGATAGATGCCTTACAAAAAATAAAACTAGGTAGAAATATGGTCTATTGTTTTAAAGGAAAATGTCAAAAAAAAAAAAAAACAAATCTTATGTTCCTTGAATGATATCTTTGCATTTTTTTTCAATCTTTTTTTGGTGAAATCTCATGGTTCTGATTTCTCATTAACACTTTATTCTGTTTGGTGAAGAACCTTTCATAACCTTCAGTTAAAAGTATTTGAGCATATTGCCTAAATAGTTGATTGGCATGTGAGTGGGAATATGCTTCCACAAAGAGAGGCTTCATGTTGTGTGCTGCAAGTTTCAAAAGTCTATTTGAATACCATCAAAAGTGAATTAGACTAAGCAAACAAATTGTGTTGAACTCTTTTGATTGGTTTCACTTTAACCAGATTGATAATCTGTTCTATATCAAATGTAGTTTCAGAAAAGATCAAATTTTGTGTACGCTTTTTATAGCAGGGTCTGTTCCAGATTTTGGGCTGATAATATCAGTCAATAGAAGATGCTGTGTTTTTTCAGAACTAGAGCTTAACTCGTTTTTACGAAATGTTATCGCCTTTTTTTGTAACTGTTAGATCTTGGTCACATGTGTTATACTACTTTGTGCTTAATTATGTAGTCTTTCTACTGTTTCAGTGAAAGAAAAGAGTGATACAGACAAAATGTTCTTCTTTGTACGTTCATTTCCCTTTGACAGATTCTTGTTCTTGTTTACTAACTTTAATTACTGTTTGATCTTCCGTAGGGAGCATAATTCAACACGTGGGATTGTGATTCGCTTGATTGAACGAAAGAGGATTGGATACATAAAACAAGAGGAAGCGGGAAATGACCGCGGAATTATATTCTTTTGGAGAGAAAATGGAGAGTAAAAGTGGGTTAATGAGATTCTAGAGAATGAGAATATGAGAATCCAAAACTAAAGAAAGCTTGGTGAGTCGCATTCTCAACTCAAGAATCTTTTTTGTTCATCTCAACCCGAACCCAAAAAAAAAGAGAGACTATTCGGGTCAATTTCTTTCCGCTTTTACTTAGTCTCGTTTTACTCAGTGGTTTTTGTGGATATTTTAATGAATTGTGATTCTTATAAGCACACAACAAAAGATTGAGAGAATCATTGTAGGAGTTTAGTGTACACCACAAGACAGTGTTGTCTGCATCCAACCGAATCATGTAGCAGTTTTGTGATTTTGATTTGAATATTATGGAACTATAAAAAATCGAAGAGGGCATGGCGCGACTGGTTGCAAACGCAAATGCTGGCTAAATTCGACAAGTCGGATCATTATAAAGAGCTGAATGTCTAGTTGCAAGTAGTTGGTAGTATCCACATTCTTTTGGTTCGTTTACTTTCTTTAATATTCGTTTTAAACATTTTATTTCAAAAGTTGTTTCTAACCCTTTGGAACATGGAGAAGTAAGATTCCATAGATAAAAACTTTGGATAATACTTTTTAACCCTCTGGAATGGCATAAACATCCACCTTTTAAGCTAAAAATAGATGAAGCTGAATTAACCGGTTCTGTGACCGGTCCAAAGAAACTGTTTAATGTCTCCACAGTTTACGGTTGGACCGACTCGGTTTACTGAGCTAAAATGGTCTAAACCGGAGGTGATCGATCGGTGGACTCTCTTTCTTGTTGAACAGAGGAAGAAGGAAACAGTAACAGAGTATAAACCCTACGACCCAAAAACAAATCTGTTCTGGGTTTCTCGAGCTTTCTTCGTCTAAGTAAATGACGGATTCTGAGCATGATATCGAAATCAGATGCCATCACTGCGCAGGCCCTCTTACGAAAAATTTGGTATTTTCTGCAGCCATTATATACAGATTTATAGAGTAAGATTCGTTTTTTTTTTTTTTTAACTTGGAAGCTGATTGATTTCAGGAAACCAGTAAATGGACTGTGGCTCCGTTCATCAGGGATAGCTTTTCAATGGTTAGTTTCTTTCAAGAAATTTGAGAAATTTTAATTTTTTAGGGGAAAGAAAAGTCCCACTCTTTTACTCTAACCGTAGGTCTTTGAATATGCAAAGTTTCCTTTTGTTTCTGTTTCATATGGATCAAATGGATAAGTTTATTTTATGTTGTAAAGTTTTACTTTTTTTGTTCTTAGATTGGATCAGCTGTTGGTGGTACGGCAAGTGCATTCATTGGATTTAACCATGGTATGCAGAGTTTCTCTGACTTTAATCCCTCATTGATTGTTATCTCGGTTGATTGCTTTCAATTCTCGAGTTTTGTTCTTCTCCTGTTGATTGTGTATTCCTGTGTAATCAACTTCCACCTTGTAATATGCGCTAGTTATTATGATTCTTGTATGCCTTGGAGAAACAAAGAGTGTTGGAATGTGTTAGAATGTTTCTCAAAGACAATAAGTAATCATGTGGATTATGTTCCACTGCTGTAACAATCGATGTTCTTTTATCTGTACTTGTTTTCTAGCTATGTTTTGGTTATAGTGGTAGCAGTTAGATTTAAAGCTTGCTTGAAAGAGCCTGAATCTATTTGTACTTATTTTAATGCTCTTGTTGATGAAAACAGCAATGCCAATTGTACGCAAGTGGATCAAAGGACCCATGTGGTTACATTTTCTTGTTGGGGTAAGTTATCAACAAAGATGCAAAATTCCATTCTTATGTTCTCTTCTTTTCGTATTCCGCGCTGGTTACATACACAAACCGTCCGCGAAGAAGACCAGTAAATTGTTTAGTCAAATGCTACTATTGATGTTTTTTTTCATTTATGTATCGATGCAGGCACCTCCTGTTATAGTTCTTTCATCAGCCTGTGCTGGACTAGCAGGTTTGAGATCTTCTTCTCCTCTTCATCCACTACTTTTGATCAATTTCAATCACGGGACGAATGAAACCGGTCTATTCATATGATATATTATCTTTGGTTTTGTGTCAATAAGCTCTCTAAATCTTGAATGCTGCATCTTTCTTTTGGGGGGAATGTTTGCAGGTGGCACTGTACCAGCACTGGCACAGCTCGCTTCATCTTCATACCGAGCTGCAGTCCATTCGTCTCAGCCACCACAAGCACAAAAGGATAGCAAAATGCAAAAGTCTACAACTTCTCCTCTGTAAATCACACAGCACAGCTCTCTCTCTTTTGTTCTTATTTTCTTTCTCTCCATTTTGTATGTCAAACCTTTTCATTGAGAGAGAGCTTCTTGGTGTAAATACAACTCTCTGGTATTAAATAAAAGCGGATTAATTTGATATTTCAGAAGCTATGGGGTTTATTTTTAGTATTTGAACAATTTTGGCTCTATTTTGTTAAATTTCCACGAGGGTAATTTTGGAATTTCAGGAAGAGATTTCGGGAATTAGGGTTAGGGTTTTTGACCAAAAGGCATTATAAAATTCGAGCAACCAAATCACTCAAAGCTTCAAAACTACTTGATCTTATCTGAGCTGAGAAAAAGGGTTTATCGTTAGGGTTTTCGACCTTTTTCCGGCCAATGAGCAACCCCAATTTCCTTCCTTTTCGAGGGTTTGGCTGGCGGCTCCGGTGACGTGAAAGGTTTCGATTGCCTAATCGTTATTTTCCCTTTGTTTTCTGCGATGAAGACTGCTTGCTGCCTGAGTGCACGATTTTACTCGGCGCTGTGATGGCTAATGCGAGCTTTAACACCCAAAAACAATATTTATGTGTGTTTCGAAAATTTTAGATTTTGATTCAAAGGTTTTTTTTTTCTGTGTTTTTGTTATTTTTGTTTTTTTTTGTCCCCTCTCATCGATTATACGAATTTTAATCTTTCATATCAAAGTCCATTGTCGTTGCTCTTTGTTTAATATTTCTTTGAGAAATCTAATTCACGCCTGCAAATACAGAGTAGGAATTATATTGGTCTACAAGTAGATAAATGTGCTTCTGTTTGTAGTTTCCTAAACATTCTCTAGAGACACCAAAAAGATTCTGCCTTTCTGTTATGATGGCGTGTACTGAATCAAATTATGGTTAACTAGGATTAGATCCAAGTAAGGGTTGTAGAAGAACCTAATAGAATCGGGTCATGTTGGATTCTAGGAAGAAGATGAGAAGCTTATATTCAAACAGCAGCTGAGTTTTTCCCATTTCTGGCTTCTGTGTCTTCTTTGATTGTTATTGCAAGGGATACTTACTGTCTCTAATTCCAAAGCTGTGCGGCTTCTTCTGAGAGATCTTAGAGCCATTTGCAATGTTTCTGGTGCTATCAGTGGCTGTTCCATTGCTCCAATGGTGTTTGAGCATACAGGACAAGACGGGTCTCGGGTTTGAGCTGTTGGAGTCACTTTGTCTAAACATTCCACATGGTAGACGTGATGGCAGGGGAAAACACCAGCGGCTGGCATGTCTCTGGATCTCAGTATCTTGTATGAGCTCCATGGAGATTTCTGAGATAAAAGCTTCTTGCAAATGCCGCATCTCTGATGTGTCATTGAACCTGGTTCAGATCTCGGGTTTTCGACTTCTGTATCATTGGGCCTTTCAACATCTAGCAACATGTCATTGCTGTTCGAGTTTGGTGATACTTCTTCCTCTACTTGGTGGTTTCTTGTGGACATCATGAAACTGGAATCAAGATTTGTGGACGAATCTTCTTGTGTATGATCGGGTTCAGGATTCTCACAAACTGAAACCGGGTTGCAGAAGACTCGAGGGTAAGAGCAGTGAGTAAGGCTGGAAGACTGCTTGCTTGGAGTCTCCCATGGGGCAGATGACTCTGAAAGAGACAGCAAAGATCTGAAACTCGTTGAGATGGCTGTACTCTCTCTATCAAAACCGTTCTCCTGAGACACAGTTACATCAAAGAGCGACAAGGTTCAGACAAAGATGAAATCAAGAAAAGCTCATCTTCAAGATTAATGTACTTGATGTGTTAAGAAGACTCGAATTACCTCGTTTAAGCATTGAGGATTTGAGTTAGTTGGTCTTGGTATACTATCAACAATGGAGGTTTTCTGTTCATTCCCACCAGAAGCAGATGAGTTTGAAGCCCATCTTGGCGATTCCTGAAACCTGAATTCCAAACTTTTTCTCTGTCTACTGCTGCTTGAGTAGAATGCAAAAGCGGGACTCTCATCGCGCGTTTCTTGTTCCAAGCCAGCAGGTGAGAAGCTGAAATTCGTCCGCCATTGCAAGGCATCGGCTTGACTTGATTGAGGAATATCCCTTGCGCTGCGGGGTGACAATTTTGTTGTAACCAATGGCCTTGAGGCCACGATACAACAGAGTGCACCCGTTTTGAGCTCTGGTTTGTTCTCAACGCCTTGAAGGCCAAAAGATACTGCCAAAAGGAACAGAAGACTTCTACAATCAATAACTTTTGTAACTTGTAAACACTGAGGGAAGCTGAGTTAATAAATAAAATCTTTGATTATACAGTTAAAATTCCCGAGCTTAGTGATTAATATAACTAAGAACTAAAGAACACTTTCATGAGTACCAAGGCTTTGCAGCGATGGGAACACCTGAAACAAAATGGAAATTTAACTTGCGCCACATTAGAAGAGAGACACATTTAAGACCAAACACTAGATTTAGACTCGTAGTAGCTTGTTTTGAGCTCTTATACTCACAGAAGGAATATAGACAGCAAAAGCTTAAGCATTTCATTGATAGAGAAACCAAAATAAACAAAAACCATTGAGAGAACTCGAGGAAGGTAACCAAGTGTCGGTGAAAGCAGACTAAAGATTATACAAAAAAAAAGGAAAGATTTTGAAAAATCGAAGAAAACACACCTTCAAATTTAGGAAAGTGATAATCTGGGTTTGAGGAAGAAACCCTGTAATTTGGAGAGGACGGAGATTTTGTAGAATCGATGAGAGTAACAGAGAGCGCAATTCTCTTTCCTTTGTCTCTCTTTTTTTTTCTTTTGAAATAAGAGACAAGACACAGACGACGACGGCTATGACTTCTGTTCTGTAATGAGATTGGCCAATTATTAACCCATTATTAATCTTTTTCTTAATTATTATCATTTGGTCTTTTTTGTTGTTGTTTCTTTTCTTTTTCTTTGCTCAAAAAAAAATGCATATAATATTTCTGATCAGAATGCTAGACCAGACACACTTTCTTGCTTTTGAGATACGGCCTTTGATGCGGACATCGACTTTAACCAAACTGCTGAACTACATGCTGAACTACATCCTGTACCACATCCTGTACCAGAAGTCCCAGCAGGTCCCATGACACGTTCAAAGTCTAAACAACTCAAAAAAAGGTTCAACTTAGCTGTGCAAGACATTCTAAGCTCCTTAGAGCTGGAGGAAGTAAACTGGTCCGTAGCACCCCAAACAGGATATGATCCAATAGCCGAAGAAGAGCTTGCCGAAGCATTCACCCAAATGAGTCTTGAACGAACTACTCCCCAAGGTATGAAATCTTCTATGACAGGTCCAGAAGCCCCTAGAAGGCAAGAGAAGACTTTGGAGCTGCAGGAGACGTACGAGACAAGCTTCACTTCCGAGAGTGATCAAGAGAGTCAAGATCAAGACCAAGACACCAAGGACGTGGAAGAGCTCCAAGACACTGATCAAGATACTCAAGAGGAACACCAGGAAGGCCCCTACTTCAAGAAACCAACAAGTAAACGAGCACAAGACATGACTCCTGAAGTAGGTCAGAGAGTACTACAGGAAGTGACTCAGAGAACATCTATTGGGCCTAAAACGCATCCCGGTAAGTTTTATTCAATTTATACTATCTTTGCAGGTCCAAGAAGCCCACACAACGGCTAGATTCGTCACCACAACGTGCTCCTCAAGAGAGTTTAAGTAGTTTCCTTATTTAGTTATTTTCTTTCTAAAAACAATGGTTTTTGTGTTTTGCTTTTATTTGCTTCCTTTTTTGTGTTTTTTGCATTTATTTTCGGCCCTAGGGCTAGCTGAAGGACTCTTATAAAGTCCCCCTGCAGCAGTTGTACGATTTTTCACCCTTGATTATCAATAAAGAACCCGAATTTTCTTACTTCTTCTCTTTAAGTGTTCTTAAGAGAATAAGCTTGTTCTTTGTCTTGTGTGTGTGATTCACCAAGGCTGAGTTCGTGTACTGTATCAGAGACCAATCACATCTCTGTGGTGTACTTCAATCCGCCATCACTTTCATCTATTTCGATCCCACACGAGAGAAGCGACCGCCATCGTGTTAGATCTACATCATCGACCATCAATCCTTCACAAGAGAGAAGCGACTGCCAGCTTGTGAAGCCACCATATCTATCCCGATACTAGTCTCACCACCGAGTCTTGTATCATCTGGTATCAGAGCATTGGTTTGCTCTTCCCTTGCCAGGTTCTATCGTTTCCTTTATATTCTGCATTAGTTTCTGAATCAGTTTCTGTACTAGTTCAGTTTCTGTTTATTTAATTAAAAAAAAAAAAAAAAAAAAAATCGTTTGCTGCATAATAGTTTATTAGGTTATTTCATTGAGTTTTATATTTAAAAAAAAAAAAAAAAAAAATCATAGTTTGTTTCCATTAATTGTTTAATTCATTTTGCGTACTATTTTCTTCATAAAAAAAAAAAAAAAAAAAAAATTGCTTTCAGTTTTTTGTTGCATTGATATTTCCTGTCAATTATTTGTTTTAATTTGATAATATTAAAAAAAAAAAAAAAAAAAAAAAAGTTTAGTTATTTAATTTCGTTCTGTATTAGCAAGTGAGTCAAGAAGTACCTCAGGAAGTGCGTCAGCAAGTTCTAGCTTTCTTGTTTTCGACTTGTTCCTTTCAATTCTTGTGGTACGTTGATTCCTTTGTTGTTTTTGTCTAAGTGCAGATCACTTTTAGGCATACACTATGGGAGACGAAGCAGCTATACCTCAAAACGCCATGATGCAAATGATGGCTACTATGACGGCGGAGATAAGAGGATTAGGGCAAAGGCTAGGCCGTTTGGAGCAGCCCCAACCCAGGGTTGAAGTTAGACCGGATCAGGCTCAAAGGAATGCCCGCGAAGAGGCGGACGAGTTTCCTGACTTGGATGATGATGATGATCCACCACCCGATCCTGTGAGACGTCAACATCAACGGAGAGAAGATCCATTGATGAGGAACCATGCACGGAGAGTGGAGCCCCGTGAGCAGAACCGAGATATCAAACTAATACCTCCTACTTTTGCAGGAAAATCAAATCCAGAGGCGTACATGGACTGGGAGAGACGGATGGAATACATATTCGATTGCTATGGATATGGAGATGCTCGAAAGGTGGCCTTAGCAGCCGCTCAGCTCACCGAAAATGCTTTGTCTTGGTGGGATAGGACAGTAGCTGACCGGAGGAGACAAAGATTTGATCCCATAAGCAATTGGGGAGACATGAAATACCTCTTAAGGTTGAGGTATATCCCTGATCATTATCATAGAGACTTACAAAAACGTTTTAGAAAATTGTCTCAGGGAACAAGGACCGTGGATGAGTACTTTGAGGAGTTTGAGAAGCTCATGAACTCCTTGGAGATAGAAGAATCCGACGAATCTCTCATGGCTCAATTCATAGACGGACTACAAGAGAGGATTCAAAGGAAGGTGGAGAGAGCTAAATACAATGGACTCCACGAGTTGTTACACTTAGCTGTACAAGTGGAGCAACAAATCAAGCGTAAGACATCCTTAAGCAACCGTTCAAGAAACAACACGCCTTGGAATACAAGCAACAACCGAACCTTGGATAAAGGCAAAGCCGTAGACAATGATTCTAAGTTCAAGAACAAGTCTAATGAGGCGCCTAAAACCTCTAAGCCTGAACCAGGTAAGTTCCCTAGTACTAATCAATCTCGTTCTCGTGACATTACTTGTTTCAAATGTCAAGGTAGGGGACACATGGCGAGAGAATGTCCGAACCAAAGGGTGATGATTCTCACTTCTAGTGGTGACTACGAGTCACAAGATGAGCAAGAGGAGGGATCAGATGAACATGATGAGGACGTTGAGTACCCGGATGTAGGAGAACTCCTTGTCATCCGTAGGACATTGAGTATGTTTGTCAACCCCGAAGAGAAGGTGCAACGAGAAAACATCTTCCACACTAGATGCACCATCAAGAACAAGGTATGTAACTTAATTATTGATGGAGGTTCTTGTACTAATGTTGCTAGCAAGTACATGGTAGACAGGTTAGGTCTTCAGAAAACAAAGCATCCGAGACCATACAAGCTTAGATGGCTCAATGACGACACCGAGCTAAAAATTGCTGAACAAGTGACTGTATCATTCAGCGTGGGAAAATATCAAGATCAAGTCGTTTGTGACGTAGTGCCAATGAGAGCCGGCCATCTTCTCCTTGGAAGACCATGGCAGTTTGACCGAGCTACATGTCATAACGGACGTACCAACCATTATTCTTTCACCTACAAGGACCGTAAGTATAACCTTGCCCCCCTAAGTCCCTCAGAAGTTCATGAATTACAAATTCACATGAACAAGGAGGAAGAGGTAAGGAATTCTAGTCTTTACTTAAGCTCTAATGATGTTTGTAAAACCATGAGTGCCAATGGCACCGTGCTACTAATGGTTTTCAAAGAATGTCTTAGTACAGGTTTAGGTGACATCGAGTTACCCGCTGAGGTACAAGCTGTACTAGATCAATACAAAGACATATTTCCGGAGGAGATTCCACCAGGGCTACCTCCTATTCGTGGCATAGAGCATCAGATCGATCTCGTTCCAGGTTCTGCTTTACCTAACAAACCAGCCTATAGGATGAATCCGGAGGAATCAAAGGAGCTAGAAAAGCAAGTGCGTGATCTAATGGAAAAAGGATACATCAGAGAGAGTCTCAGCCCGTGTGCGGTACCTGTCCTATTAGTTCCAAAGAAGGACGGTACATGGAGGATGTGTGTAGACTGTCGTGCCATCAACAATATCACCATCAAGTACCGACACCCCATCCCGAGACTAGACGACATGTTGGATGAGCTTAGTGGTGCAACCATCTTCTCCAAAGTTGACTTAAGGAGTGGCTATCATCAAGTTAGAATGAGAGAAGGAGACGAGTGGAAGACAGCCTTCAAAACCAAGCAAGGTCTCTATGAGTGGCTTGTTATGCCATTCGGGCTGACTAACGCACCAAGTACCTTCATGCGTTTAATGAACCAGGTTCTAAGGTCATTTATTGGTAAATTTGTTGTTGTTTACTTTGATGACATACTTATTTACAGTAAGTGCTATTCTGATCACGTTCAACATTTAGCGTTGATTTTAAAAACGCTTCGGAAGGAAGGCCTTTATGCTAACCTGAAGAAGTGCACCTTTTGTACTGACAAGTGTGTGTTCTTAGGTTTTGTAGTAAGTAAACATGGCCTACAGGTAGATGAGGAGAAGATCAAGGCAATCCGTGAATGGCCTACTCCAACAACTATTGGACACGTCCGTAGCTTTCATGGACTAGCAAGTTTCTACAGAAGGTTTGTCAGAGACTTTAGTACAGTGGCTGCGCCAATGACTGCTGTGATCAAAAAGAATGTGCCTTTCTCATGGGGAGAAGCTCAAGATCAGTCTTTCAACACGTTGAAGGAGAGGCTCACACAAGCACCGGTCTTAGCCTTACCAGATTTTGAAGTTATGTTCGAAGTAGAGTGTGATGCATCAGGTTTGGGAATTGGAGCTGTACTACATCAGAGGAAGAGACCCGTAGCTTTCTTTAGTGAGAAACTAAGTGGAGCTGCATTGAATTACCCAACCTACGACAAGGAGCTTTATGCTTTAGTTCGAGCTCTTGAGACTTGGCAACATTACTTGTTGTCCAAGGAATTCATCATCCATACCGATCACGAGACTCTCAAGCATCTTAAGGGTCAGACTTCACTTAAGAGGAGACATGCCAAGTGGTTGGAGTTCATTGAGACATTTCCATATGTGATAAAGTACAAGAAGGGGAAAGAGAACGTGGTAGCTGACGCTTTGTCGAGGAGATATGCCCTTATAACTACTATGGAAGCTAAGGTGATGGGATTTGAGCATATCAAGGAGATGTATAAGGATGATCCAGAACTAGGAGAGTGCTACAAAGATCATGGCAAAGGACTTTACAAAGCATTCTACTTGCAAGATGGGTTCCTGTTCAAAGACAAGCGGTTGTGCATCCCTCAAGGGTCTATGCGAGACTTGATACTTAGTGAAGCGCATGGTGGAGGTTTGATGGGTCATTTTGGTGTTGACAAGACCTTGGCCGTAGTAATGGAGCATTTCTTTTGGCCCCACCTCAAGAAAGACGTTGAGAGATTTTGTGCCCGTTGTATCGTTTGCCACAAAGCCAAATCCAGGTTACATCCTCATGGTCTTTACTTACCATTACCTATTCCTAACGCCCCTTGGGTAGATGTTTCTATGGACTTTGTATTAGGATTGCCTAAGATTAGACACAAGGATTCAATCTTTGTTGTCGTGGACCGGTTCTCCAAGATGGCACACTTCATCCCGTGTGACAAGACCAATGACGCGACTCAAACCGCAGATTTGTTCTTCAAGGAAGTGGTGCGCCTCCATGGAATTCCAAGAACCATAGTCTCTGATCGTGACACCAAATTCTTGAGTCACTTTTGGAGAACCCTTTGGAGAAAGTTAGGTACCAAGCTTCTATTCTCTACAACTTGTCATCCTCAAACGGATGGACAAACCGAAGTGGTAAACCGAACTCTCTCAACCTTACTTAGAGCTACCCTCGGTAAAAATATGAGTACATGGCTTGATTGCATTCCTTTTATCGAGTTTGCTTATAATCGTGCCGTTCACTCGGCTACAAAACTATCTCCTTTTGAGATAGTCTATGGAATTAACCCCTTGTCGCCACTGGATTTAGTACCCTTGCCTCAGAAAGAACAGGTTTGCCAAGATGGTTTAAGACGTGGAGAAATCATCAAGAAGTTACATGACAAGGCCAAAGACAACTTGGAAAAGAAAAACGCCGACAACAAACGCAAAGCTGATCGGGGAAGGAAGGAAATGTTATTTGAACCAGGGGATTGGGTCTGGCTACATATGCGACCTGAGAGGTTTCCAACGCAAAGAGCATCAAAGCTAGCACCAAGAGGCGATGGTCCATTCAAGATCCTTGAGAAGATCAACGACAATGCCTATCGTTTAGAGCTACCGAGTGAGGTAAAAATTTCCCATACGTTTAATGTCGCTGACTTATCTGCTTATGATCCAGGAGATTCAGTTTTGAGGACAAAACCTTTTGAAGAGGGAGGGAATGATGCGGACATCGACTTTAACCAAACTGCTGAACTACATGCTGAACTACATCCTGTACCACATCCTGTACCAGAAGTCCCAGCAGGTCCCATGACACGTTCAAAGTCTAAACAACTCAAAAAAAGGTTCAACTTAGCTGTGCAAGACATTCTAAGCTCCTTAGAGCTGGAGGAAGTAAACTGGTCCGTAGCACCCCAAACAGGATATGATCCAATAGCCGAAGAAGAGCTTGCCGAAGCATTCACCCAAATGAGTCTTGAACGAACTACTCCCCAAGGTATGAAATCTTCTATGACAGGTCCAGAAGCCCCTAGAAGGCAAGAGAAGACTTTGGAGCTGCAGGAGACGTACGAGACAAGCTTCACTTCCGAGAGTGATCAAGAGAGTCAAGATCAAGACCAAGACACCAAGGACGTGGAAGAGCTCCAAGACACTGATCAAGATACTCAAGAGGAACACCAGGAAGGCCCCTACTTCAAGAAACCAACAAGTAAACGAGCACAAGACATGACTCCTGAAGTAGGTCAGAGAGTACTACAGGAAGTGACTCAGAGAACATCTATTGGGCCTAAAACGCATCCCGGTAAGTTTTATTCAATTTATACTATCTTTGCAGGTCCAAGAAGCCCACACAACGGCTAGATTCGTCACCACAACGTGCTCCTCAAGAGAGTTTAAGTAGTTTCCTTATTTAGTTATTTTCTTTCTAAAAACAATGGTTTTTGTGTTTTGCTTTTATTTGCTTCCTTTTTTGTGTTTTTTGCATTTATTTTCGGCCCTAGGGCTAGCTGAAGGACTCTTATAAAGTCCCCCTGCAGCAGTTGTACGATTTTTCACCCTTGATTATCAATAAAGAACCCGAATTTTCTTACTTCTTCTCTTTAAGTGTTCTTAAGAGAATAAGCTTGTTCTTTGTCTTGTGTGTGTGATTCACCAAGGCTGAGTTCGTGTACTGTATCAGAGACCAATCACATCTCTGTGGTGTACTTCAATCCGCCATCACTTTCATCTATTTCGATCCCACACGAGAGAAGCGACCGCCATCGTGTTAGATCTACATCATCGACCATCAATCCTTCACAAGAGAGAAGCGACTGCCAGCTTGTGAAGCCACCATATCTATCCCGATACTAGTCTCACCACCGAGTCTTGTATCAGCCTTCAAATTACAGTCAGTCCACACAATTTGGCGGAACGAAACAATCGCAGGCACAGAGAAGATCCTTTACCAGCACAAAACTTCAAGCAAATCATTAACAAGAATATTTGTAATCGGATCACTTAGCTTCACAACTCCGAAAACAATAAATACAAAAAAAAATTCATATTTTGGTTTTCTATTCGAGTTTAAGTTGTAAGATTTAAAATAGTAAAAGTTTTTAAAACGATGGACTTGATGTAACAACGTTTTTTTATGAATAAATTTTACATTTATTAATATTTATATATATATATATGATATATATATATATATATATATTTATGATCAATCCACTCACTGATTTTTGCTGTTGTTTTTATTCTAACATTGGAATAATCACTAATGGTTATGATGTGATATGGCTATTATTAGAGTCTTACATTATTTGTTTTCATTATGATATATATAACTTTTTAAAAAGGGATGTTAGAGAAACAAATAGTATATTTTAGTTTTAAACTATAAGTGTGTTTTATTTAAATAAATCCATTTTTAATGTCAACTACTGTTTTCTTAGAATACCCATCATAAATTAATAAAATTTCCTATGAATGCATAATAGCTTATGCGGTTAAACTTGGCCATAGTCAAAACTAGTCGTTATACGAAAAACAATTATTGGGACAGTAATTTGGTATCATCGAATAAAGGTGTTTTCGCTAGTGCCTACTCAAATATTGATTGATCTATCAAAATCAACTTTTAACCTCAACTAACGAATAAATAATTGGTTAATAGTAATGCACTATTGCTGACTCCGAGAGTCTTTAGAATCTTTACGCAGTAATTTGCTACTCCTCACAGCAATTGACGCCTTTGATGAATCATTAATCTCTTACTTTTCTAACTTTTACTACCTTTCTAAGCTAATGGACTTCACAAAGGCCCAACATATAGTGTAGGCCTTCTTTGGTCAAACATATGGTCCATGGCACTAGCATAGCTGTTTATTGTCTAAACCTGATCCACTAAAAAGGTGAAAACTAAAGCAACAAAAATATAATCCTTATCGTTTGTCATGTTTTCGTTTCTACATGTTTTTAAAAATGAAAATGTATATTAACTAGGGATATACTAAATCAGCTGTAAAAATAAGCAACAGATGTACATAGAAAATCGGTTCCATCTAAATAACTTGTTAAGCAAAAACATTTCCAAATGGTAAGATGTTTGTATTCACAGGTGTCCATCGTTTTGATTCTAGGTGGTAACAATAAAGAACTAATAAATGTATGTACATTTGTATATATAGTAAAATAAATTGTTAAAAGTAAAAGGAAGAAGAAAGAGACAAAAGAAACGAAGCGATAGTAATCATCTAGAAACAGAAAAAAAGGGGAAGAGAACGGTTAGCTTTGCTGCAAGTATCGATCTAAAAGCTTCGCTTTAAATGGAAAGTCCTCTTTCTATGCGTAATTTAATAATCCTTATCACATTCATGCATTTTTTTCCAAACTATAAATATTTTATTCATCTTTATATCGATTCCTCACTTGATAAAATCATTCATAAATAATAACATAGGAAATGAACCAAAAATCTATATAGAAAATAAAACTTAATAGTGGAAAAATAAAGGATCTATATATGAAGAAAGGAATTATTATTCTCTAATCTATTGTGGCGGAAATAACTTTAGTATAGTCTAGTTGTAACTATTTTAAGCAATGATATGTTTATACACCAAAGTTTATGGATAATTTCAAGTCCAGAATTGAAAATAATAATAATCAGATTTTTGTCCTGAATTTGAGGTGGAAGAGACTCACACGCTTTTTTGCAAATCATCATCATTTAGTACATTGAACCAGAGTCATCATTTATTTACGTACGGTTAATTGGGTTTTAATTTATTTATAATCCGTTAGATGATTATCTCCTTATCTGTGTATGAACCGTTTGAAATTCTTTTTAAGACCATTATATGGTAATTTGGGAATACAAAATAACTAATATATATAAGAAGAATATATAAATCAAGAAAATTTGAAAACTATGTTTTTGCATGGCATTATGTTAATTTGTATATCTACAATGTTCATGCCTTTTAATAATAAAACTTACTAAGATGTAAGATGTTATACCTTTGGTGTTATTCAAATCGGTGCATTTTCTTTAAAAATGTATGTCTTTGTCGTTTTATATATTAAAAATATCAAGAATTCGAAACAAAGAATATTATAGTACATTCAACCAAAAAACAGATCTGCTGCCAAATCTTAAACACAGATCTGCAGCCATATCTTATTCTATGTAAAGACAAGCTTTGTGCTTCGGGCCCGACGAAAAAAATCCTTAAATACAATATTATATCTAAATATCAAGATTAAACGATTATGTGAATATTAACAGATGTTAAAAATAACAAGTGCTGGAAATATTAATTAATTCTATGTAACGTACTAAAAACTTTCAATTATTAAAAAATTAAGTAGGAAAACGTAATGTGATTGATGTAATAACCAAGTTCCTTAAGACATAAGATTTAGGGATCTGGTATTGTATTCTTACAAGAAACCCATCATTAATCACTGTTCTTAGTTGAAATGTTTTTTTTTTGTTTATAGTATAGTGTGTCATGAATTCATAGTAATAATCTAAATTATTGGGCATATGAAAATGCTAATATGCTGCCCAGATTCGGGGAACATTCACATGCTTCATGAGCTGTGGTATTTTTTCCTCTCTCTGAGTTTTACTTATTAAGATTCCATCTATTTGCATTTTTCAATTTTGGTTCTCAAACAAAAATAAGAGAAAACTAAATTAATATATTAATTTTTCGTGTGCCAAAAAAAAAAATATATATATATATATATATATATATATATATATATATATATTAATTTTTCAAAACATTATGTTGCTTGTTGAGTGACTATCAATGATACAAATACTGTAGTAAAGCTTCGTGAGAACCATTTTATTAACATCTAATTAAATATTAGTGGCGTACTTATGTTATTATCCGTATTCAAATGCAATTTATGTTGTATTTTATCAGCCGTAAAAAAAATACATGACATTCACGTAATCATTATCATTTTCTTCTGTTTTTAAATGAGAACGTTTCTACTTGAGTGTGGATTGTATATTGGTATATTCGTATATATATGTCGACTTATTGTTTTGTAAAATCACTAATGTTATCCAGCTTGTATAAGTATATATCGAATTGAACTAACAACGTTAGAATATAAATCGTAAATCTTAATAATTAAAACTCTTTGAGAAACCTTATGAAGACTAATTATATGTATACAAATACAGTTTACATTGAGATATAACTTATGCACTAAAATCCCAAATTATCACAATCCTTTTTCTTTTTTAACCACACTATATAGTATAAACTAATTAAACAATCAACTAATTAAATAATATCAATGAAGTGAAATAACTAGGATTAACACTCTAGTAAATCCTATATGTATATGTATTTTAACTACATGATTTAAATCCCAACAAATATACTCTTTAACCACAGTCAAATAATTAATTAGAAGTCCCATAAGACCCCTCTCAAGTCACATAGATCTTCATACGACTTGCTACCATTCACCATTCCCATCATCCCCATCTCTTGTTTCATTACCGGACCCGAGGATACCTCCGTGGTTGTAGTCGTGTTCGCGTTTACATCGGAGCTTAGGCATGTTTCTTGAGATACACTAACAAGTGATTGCTCCATCTTGATCATCTCGTTGTTGTTGTATGTAGAACCCGAAGCAGAACCAAAACCCTGGTGGTTAAAGATTGATTGGTAAGTATTAAAATGATAGGGTTGGATTGGTGATGAGATATTGTAAGTTGGAGGGTTGATGGGTTTGAAGTTTGGTTGTTCGGTTTGACCCATGAAACTTGGATCTATGAGAGGAGGAAGAGATGAGAAGTCTAGGAGATGATCAATGTTCTCTAGAGAATCCATCCTCGTGAGATCTTCAATGGGTATTCTCGTCATTGGTTGGGTTGTAGTAGAAGGATTGTTCTTGTGAAAAACCCTACACACGACCCATTCGTCCTGTAATCAAGATCATAAAACAAACAAAAATATAGATTAGATTTTATTTTATTTATGAGTTTGGGATTCAATCTTGAATTGGATATATGAAAACGAATCAAACTCTTTTGAAAAGGACTTATGTTTTCCACCAAATTTAACACACTTTTGGTTTAAGAAAACTAAGAATAACAATCAAAAGAAATCTAAGATCTTTCTCCTTTTAGAGTCGAATTGAAAAAACATTGAGAATATATGGTTTTGTAACATAAACTTACCCTTGCAGATTTGGGGAGATTGTGATACGAATATTTGCCTTCAAGACGATATTCATGCATGACCCAATTAGTCTTTTCACCTTTTGGAGCTCTTCCTCTATAAAACACAAGTGTTTTCTTCATCCCAACGAGACAACCTTTGCCTTTGAAGATCTCCTTATCCTTCCCGGTCGCTTTCCAATATCCGGACTCCGTCGCACGGTTCGTCCTCATCCCGGTCGGATACTTCCTGTCCCTTTGACAGAAGAAGTAGAACTCTTTCTCCCCCATCTTTGCCCTCTCTATACCAACCAAAAAAAAATCAAGAATCAGAATCTTGATTGATCAAGAAGCCTTTTGTGTGTTGAAATGGTCAAAGAAGATTGAAATTTTTTTGGCTTTGAAATTTGAAAAACTGATCAAAAACAAGCTAGCCATCAAGAATTTGATAAATCTTAATCAAGAAGCTAGCTTTATGTGTTTACACTTGAATGGTCAAAAGAAAAATTGAAATTTGTTTTTGGTTTATGAAAATTGACTAATACTTACTTGGCAAATCCCAAGGCTCACACTTGTTGAGATCAGCTTCTCCCATGGCCACAGCCGTGAATCGGCTGTTTAAAACCTTCTCCTTAAGGTAATATGTTATGATCTCTTCGTCTGTTGGATGAAACCTGAAACCAGGTGGCAAATCCACAAGCTCTTCACCTCCATGATTCAACACCACGCCTTCTTCGACCACAACCGCCATCATCCGCTATATAAATATAACAATAATTCTATGTTTTAAAAGTATTAAAGATTCAAGAACAAGAACAATAACAGAACCCAGAAATGTTTTGTAAGAGTGATATGCTTATTTAGAGAGAGGGAAAGAGACACAAGAAGAAGATGAAGAAAGAAAATGATATGAGAAAGCTAGCTGGGAGAGAATCTTTTGGGCAGTTAAAGCAGAGAAATAAAAGTATTGAAAGGGTGGAAAAAATGGCTTTTAAATAGAGGAGATGGAGGAGCTTTGTTTGTAATTAACTAAAAGATAAAATTATTTATTGTTTTCTTTTTTCCTTCTTTTTGGTGATTTAGAAAGATACGTAGGCTCCAAGCAACTTCCTGAATTGTTGAACAAGTTTCACATAGACAACAATTCGATTATCATTAAAAATAAATTATATATATACATATAATTTTAAAAGTTTTAAATTTCGATTAATAGTATTTTTAGCTATAACTCAGTCGTTGATAATACATTTAACAAAACGTTGAGATTTAAATTTATTCCTTAATAAAAAAATACTTGGTACTCAAATATTTTTTATATACATAATGTTGTTTGTATATGTATTCTTAATTATATGTTGATTGTTTTCATACTAGTATTGCTTAGCTGGTTTTATATACTGTGGGGATCGGAATTCGGAAAGAACGCTTGGAAAATAAATACCATATCAAACAAAAAACGTGTTGAAAATAAATTCTAAAAAGGGTTATAAGTGTATAGCTTTTGATGTGTGGACCCGTGATTAAAGATTGTTCTTATTTTTAATTTGATTATTATCCTATAGAAAGAAAGCCCTAAGAAATCTCCTCTTTTCTGTATTTAGTTATTAATAGTGAGTTTCATATTAATCTTAAAAGTTGTGAATAATGTGATCCGTATTATGCTATCGTTTCCATAAAGTCGAGAAATACTACTACTGTTATAAAGTATAATGTTTTCGTGTATGTGTTAATTAGAGAATTTATAATTAGCTGAGTATTATTTAATCGTTTAGCACCGCTTCCTCTACTTAAAAAGGATGTGGTCTTTTTATGTGGTGTTTGTTTTAGCCTTTTCAGTGAAGCCGAAGAAAGACCAAAATGAAATAATCTAATTAATTAATCAATTGGTGGCAATGTAAGTTAATCTGGATCCTTTCTTTTTCTTTGTGTTTAATTATTGTTCTATCAAAACCCAAACATCACACAAAACTTGTAACTTTTTGCTAGTCGCATAATAGTAACACTAACACGTGATATAATTATTCGTATGATTGCTCGAAATCCGTGAACTATAGATTAAAAGTTGGAACTAAGGCTTCGAAGAATATATTGAGTCACCACACCAAGTACTCTTGACTAAAAAACATAAAGGAATGTCCAACCACGAAGTTGAGATTTTGCATA
Source organism: Arabidopsis arenosa (assembly GCA_905216605.1). Lineage (NCBI taxonomy): Eukaryota > Viridiplantae > Streptophyta > Magnoliopsida > Brassicales > Brassicaceae > Arabidopsis > Arabidopsis arenosa. Next base: position 6,802,779 of record LR999456.1, read on the forward strand.
TATTTGGAAACTTGGTAGAATATAATATTTTAGTTTCAATACCAATATAATGGACTACTCTACTCTTGTAGAAATTATAATTAGGTCGTCATATATATCGACGTCAAAAGGCAAACAAAAATTAGGTCACATACATATATCATCAAAATAGAAAAGTGCGGCCATGTATTCTAAGTATTTAATACTTCGTCTGACTTTTTTTGTGTAAATTACCGAGAACTATTCCCTACCAATACAACTAAACAATCAATACGAAAAAATAATTAGTTACTCTAATTAATTTATGAGCTGACATTGAAAGTAATTAAATGTGGATACACTGGATTTTGTCAATGTCACTAATACGTTTGTATGGATGAGTTTGGCGTGTTGAAACTCTGACTCAGTAATTGTAGATTCGTCATCACAATCCGTTATTGCTTAGTAGACAAAGTTAAAAAGTACTAGTTATTTGCTTAGTAGACTAAGTAAAAATATAGTTATTTCTTAGTAGACAAAGCAAAAAAGTAGACACATGTAATTTGTCTCACAAATTATCTGTAAATTCAAAAAATAAGAAATCAATTTTTGTTTTCTAATAATTAAGAAATCTTTCGCATGTCATTTTCTTCTTATGTGAACAATCATCAGACCAGAAATTTCTAATTTTTTTAAAAAAAATTATGACACCTAATCTCCAACCAAATTAACTGTATAATTGTCTTTACTCGCTATTATATATTGCACGGTCTAGTCTAGTCACTAGTTTAAATATTTATGATCGTACGTTTACTTGAGCTTCATGTAAAGTTATGTAAGTAACTTTTAAAAGGAAATCAGAATTTAATTACGGTTAAAAAGAAAAATACATAATGATTATACAAGAATAATAGTACTAATTTGAAATTGTATAAGTTTTTTTGTACGCATTTTAAAAGTTAAAAATACATTGATTTTCCAGCCTGTAATCTTCTGGAAATATTAACATGCGACAAACATTTTTAAATATAATATTTGTACAGTAATAATCTACACATTGCCGACTCAGATTAAATTGGAAAGTCGTTTTAGTCAGTAGTAGTACGTCGTAACAAATCACCGACTTGGTTCCAGCATTTGTTTTTAAAATTACCCATTAGTTTATTTATTGCATCTTATCTTAGTTTATTAATTAGTAATCGGGAAAAATGTCATTTAATCTCCCAACTTTCAAAAAGTGGTCATTTGAGACATCAACTTCATATGTGGCCATTTAAAACATGAACTAAACGTTGACTAACGTTTGAGACATGAAAATTCGTTGACCAGGCCAAAATAGACATGCCGTTATCAGTCGCTAACGGAACCTCTAACGGCTGTTATCACCCCTAACGACTCTGTTAGTCAACTTTCAAATTGTGGCCATTTTAAACATCAACTTCATATGTGGCCATTTAAAACATGAACTAAACGTTGATTAACGTTTGAGACATGAAAATTTGTTGACCAGGCCAAAATAGACATGCTGTCATCAGTCGCTAAAAGAACCTATAACATCCGTTATTACTCGTTAACGACTCTGTTAGTATACCCAAACCGACGTCGTTTTGAGGATACTCGAGAAGAAATCATGATTTTTCCCAAATGAAATCTCCAAATCAAAAAGTTTGTTTTAAAGCAGAACCCAAGAACATAGTTTGATATAGAGACAATCGCAGAGCCAGTAATTGGAAGCAAACATAGATTTTTCGTTTATATATCTGTTTTTAATCTTAAAAGAAATCATGGAAGCAAACTTGTAGACCCATCATAGGGCTAAATGAAGCTTTTCCGAATTAGGAAATAAAAGGTCACTTTCTAGCTGCAATTGAAAGAGATGGAGATAATAGGATTGTTCGTCTTGCTTGGATTATTGTAGAAATAGATTTGAGGATTTGGGGTTTTTATTTTGTTTGATCTTGTCGTATTATTGACCGTCGGTGTGCCAATATTTGTATTGACATTTTTTTGTTGAATGTAGAATATTTATTGGTTGAATACTTGAATGTAGATTACTGTGTACATTATAATACAGTGGTCATATATCAAAAACTGATTCGTTAAAAAAAAAACATAACCTTCTAATCACTATTTACCTGCCGTTGAAAATTGGTTTATATAACTGATTTTGTCGTAAAATGTTAGTAAGGTCCAAAACTCCAAATGAAATGTTGGCAGTGTATGTTTTTTGTCTATTAGAAGAATCCGAATATTTTAATTTTTCTTTCCCTAAAATTGGATTTATCTGAATTTTCTTTGTCCGTAATTATCTCGATTAAACGCGTTTTGGTGATCATATGTGGAGCATATATTAAGGAAAATGGATAAGAATAATAATAATCAGATTAAGATAGTTTTGTTTAAAATATAATGATGTGGACCGAAAGATATGGAATGAAATCAGGGATTAAAATAAAAATAAATACTGTTTCCTTACTTGGTAGTTTTTGTTTTTTTTGTTTTTTAAATTTTTTTTTCGACGTGTGGACCCTTTGGAGGAATTATAATATGTGTGTAGGTGTAACTTAAGAAGGTTGACTTTTGATCCCGAAGACGAGACTGCAAAGCGAAGGAGCTACATCATTGGTGGATGAGAGCTCATTGACGTCAACTATGGCGTCATCACTATCCCTTTCAACGGATCTTAAGGGGCCACGTGGACCTACCACAAGCCGTTGAGATGTGCGGCCCTTAGATTATGTCATTACCCAACGCTCCTTTGCCTAGCTTCTTCTGTATTGTTTATTTTAATTACAACAGAAATCGTCAATGCTCTTTCGTAGTTTACGCATTTTTTCTTTTTCTTTTTGTATTTCTTTTTTGTTATGTTTATGGTTTATTAAAAATTATTGTGGAAACTATGCTACTACTAATCTACTATACACAAGTAATAAAGCTGTCCACCGATAACATATTCGAGAGAACGAGAGTATTGCATGATACGAGTTACAAGATAGTGATATGATTTTCACAATACCAGAATATTAAGTTTTTTCATAATCGATGAGTTTTACAATACGTGATGAATATGTATCGTTGATATACACGTATACTGAATCCTATATAATATATACATACGTACGAATTACAAAAAAAAATGCTAGTTGTTTCAAAAGACATATATGCTTATATGTAAAGTTGGTGTAATATGTAACATAATGTGAAATGATGATGATGATGGATATGATGTCATTCAACATTGCTCAAAGTCATGGCCACCACCACCATGTATCAGGCATATACACATCTCTGCGTGTTGTATATAATTTATTTGTAAATTGGAAATCTTAGAAGTTAATCTCACTAATTAAACAAATAGTTTTTATATATGTACTTGTGGATCAAATTGACGAGCTTATTATTATAAGTATAGTCCAATAACTCAAATAAAATATACAACTAAATTGTTTGTTTCGTAGTTTGAGACAGACCACATATGTATCTTGCAACTACAAGAAGTTAGGATCGATGTTATTATTATTGTTGGTGTGGGAATCTAATTTATTAATATAATGTATAGTATATGGTTAATTATTTCTAGTTTAGCAGATCATAATTTATACATATATAAGGTTTGCTTGATTATTATTACTGTGAGTAAGTGAGTTTCTTAACAGCTATTTCTGTTTTTTTTTTTTTTCTGTGATTGTTGTAAAGTAACTAGCTAAAGGAAGTTGTTTTATTTCGATTATCGCACTTTGGTTAAAGTGAAATGCACGCACAATTGTATATTAAAACATTTGTTTAAATAGAAAATGAGTTGTCGAAAAAGTAAGATGAAAGACTATAGTCAAAATTATTCATAAATCATGTATAATTTATAAACACATATGATATTGTGGTTGTATACGTAGTTTCTATATATATATATATATATATATATATATATATATATATATATATTTAAGCAAATGGATCAAATCTAAATATGTTGACAGTTGTATTTTGAACATTAGAGTATGTTTTACTAATCCCATCTGTATATTTACTAGAACATTAAATATGATGGGCAGTCTTGCGTCATTTGGAATAAAAAAACAAAGATAATATTGTTAAACGATTATTTAACATACAATTAATGATTATCATATCAACTGGTTTGGAAATTTGATTTGTAAATTTTGAAAGTCAATTGCCAACTTTTTCCTTGGAGAGCTTTTTAATTAGCAGATTAAATAGACTAGACCATTCTGTCATTCATGTTCCACCTCTCCATATTCTTACGTATATATATATACATACATATTCGTATATAGATATATGAAATTATTATTTGTGGTTGGAATAATAAAGACAGGATAAAATATAGGGTCTGATTGGTAACAAGCTGTTAGCTGTTAGCTGTTAGCTGGAGCTGTTAGCTGGAGCTGTTAGCTGTTAGGGAATAGTGCAAAGCTGTACAAAAGAATAAAACACGAAAGCTGTACAAAAAAATAACGCAGAACAAATTTTAAAAATTTACTCTGATTGGAAACATCATAGTGGTACACATAATAAATAATATTAAGAATTTAGAAAGAAAAAAAAATTACATAGAAATGTACTTTAGTATATAATTACATATGAAAATTAAGATTATATAGAATGAACAATATTTTATTGTTAGAATAATAATATGAATTTACTAGTCCTATAATAAATACAATTTTCTTCATTTGAGCAATATAACATTCCAAAATAATTGACACCATTATTTCTAATGAGATTTTTTTATAGGCTGTATTATTTACTTTTTCGGAAATCTTTATCTGAACATTCGAGACTTTTTTTTTGCATTATACATAGTTACAATTATATTTTATAAGTTTAATTATGCGGTTAATAATACGGTTAACCGTACGGCTAATCGTATGGTTAAATAACGGTTTTGATACGTTTCCGGTATATTAACGGTTACGGTTAGTATATTTTTTTTAACCGTAACTAATCTAGTTTTACGGTGAATGGTTATGGTTTTTAACCGTTTTATACAGTTACGGTTGAAAAACGGTCCAGTTACGATCCAAAATACGGTTACGTTTAGCTTTTGGTCATGCTTACTAGGCATGACCAAAAGCTAACCGTAACCATATGTTGTACCGTAATTGGACCGTTTCTCAACCGTAACCGTATAAAACGGTTAAAAACCGTAACCGTTAACCGTAAAAAATAATTAGTTACAGTTAAAAAATATATTAACCGTAACCGTTAATTAACGGTAAACATATGAAAACCGTTATTTAACCATATGGTTAACCGCATAGTTAAAACTTTAAAAATATAATTGTAACTCCATATAATGCAAAAACAATTATCGTATGTTCAGATTAAGATTTTTAAAAAAGTAAATGATTATAACCGTAATTATCCGTAACCGTTGTAACCGTAACTGTAACCGTATTTAACCGTAACCGTTATAACCGTATTTAACCGTAACCGTTATAACCGTATTTAATCGTAACCGTATTTAACCATAACCGTATTTAACCGTAATCGTTTTAATTTGTTTTTGTTTTTCTCCAAAAAAAACTGTTTATGTTATAGTGTACCGCTTTTCATAAAGCTTTTGTGATTGGTAACTGTCAAAGCTGTACAAAGCTGTACGGCTTTAAAATTGGTTACCAATCATACCCATATACTAGTAATTTGTAGCCACCATAACGTTGCAAATATGAGAATAGCTTAAACAATAGATTTCTCATTAAGGCATTCATTTCTATAGATGTGAATATATCAACAAACGATTCAATTTTAGTTATCTTAAGTACTTGTCAAGAAAGTATAATTTTCGTTGCAATAAATCATTATATATATCCTGATAGTCTCAACTCTAGATGTTTTGCCAGTGGATCACAAGGTTTTAACAATTTGTTCATCTTTCCGTAAAACTTGTAATATTGGTCGACAGTCTAGTGTTATAGATAATCATATATATTTCTTTTTGTTTTATCTTCATTGCTAATAATTATTGGTCAATATATCATTCATTCTATAATTATCACGAGTGACGAATAAGTATATATATTTTTTGAATTTGTTTATTCTCAAATATTATTAAAATACGTCAAATTATTTTAATTTTTCTCTATTACACCACCAATTTTATTTCTTAAGATTTCAGAAAATATAAACTACTGACAACAAATTTTAAGCTGATATGATTTATGCGTATAACTGTCATAAATCTCTATGATTTCGTCATTTAAAAGAAAATATTAATTTAGATTATGATTTGTAGTTCAGTGGGGTTTGTGATAGTATCGTTTATATGACATCTCATAGGAAAAATGGGTAAAAAAACCCTCACCTTTCTTAAAAACATAGAAAAAACCCTCAACTTTTTTTGTGGGTTTTTAAACCCTCACCTTTTTATAAATGGTTAAATAAACCCTAATATTAATAAACTCAATTTAATTTTTAAAAAAATCTTTATATTAAAACAGTAAGAAACACAAACAATTTAATTTATGATTTTTTCTTTCCAATTCGAGTTTACAATTTTTTTTTTCTAAAATTAGGGTTTTTGCGCTATGAACATTTCACCATTTAGTTGAGATTAGGCAAATTATTTTTGTTACAATTAGAAGTTATGTTATATAAACTACAAAAATTTATAGGATATCACATTTGATTTTTTTTTATTCGAGTGTTCAGCTTTTGGATAAAATATGGTTAAATAATGATTAATTAAATATCATAATATATATATATATATTAATTGTTAGTAAATCTTGTTTAGTTTGTCCAATGAAAATATTTTGATGTGGAAATTCATGTACTTTTCATAGTATTATAAAATTTGGTTTGTTTTACGTTAGTAAATTTGTGTGATCGAACCTAATAAACCTTTATTAATATAAACTCATATTCGGTTTCGATATAAGAATTTACATATAATTCGTAACAAAATCTGTTTGATTTCACCTTGATGAATTTTTGTAACACACCGAATAAAACTTTACTAACTAAATTTTTTACATCATGACTTTCATATTTTCAGTTTAGAAAAATATTGTAAGCTAGAATTTTAGAAGAAACACTAAATCAAATTGTTTATATTTATTTATGTTTTAGTATAACGATTTTTTTGAATTTAAATTAAGATTATTAATAGTAGGGTTTATTTTACCATTTATGAAAAGGTGGGGGTTTAAAAACCCACAAAAAAAAGTTGAGAGTTTTTTCTATGTTTTTAAGAAAGGTGAAGGTTTTTTTACCCATTTTTCCCATCTCATAACTTCTAATCTGGATATTATATATTAGTGATAAAAATGAAAATATTGAACTTGTTCGATATGCATATAATTCTAAGAATTGTCGATTGAGAATTTTTTTTATCCAAAATCAGTATGATCACATTCAGTCATTCGCATACGCATATCGTATGGTGGATAGAAAAAATGATTAACTAGCAAAATGCTTTGAAGATGTATACATGTACGTGTCTTCATTATATCCTAAACACGTATATATGTTGTTAATTAAAATGTGAGTTTATACGTGCAAACAATAGCATAAGATTATGCCTTGAAGATCATCATACCTAACTAGGGGTAATTAAGCCGCTCATATCTTTATTTTACAATTAGCACGTCCAAAAAAGAATAGTGTAAAGCATCCCAAAAAATACTTTCAAAATTTGTAAGATTATGAATATTAAAAATAAAATATTTATATGTTAATAATTTTAAATACATAACTAAATTCTTCAAAAGATAATTCAAATGTTTTTATGTAAATTTAAGATGTAGTTTCTGGTGATATTATATATATTTATATATAGAGAGAGTCAGGGGCGGACCCACTAAGAGAGAAGGTGGGTCACCTGACCCAGGTTAAATAATCAAATAGTTGTTTTTGTAATTGATATCTATTAAATACCAACAGCTCAGTTGGTAATTCTCATGTTATTGACACCCTAAACTCAAGTTCAATTCCCCAATTTAACACCTTTTGTCTCTTTCTTTTTCCTATTTTAACTTATATACATGTTTTTTTGTCTTAGATATTTTTGAGTTCTTTTTCAAAAACAGTGTTTTATATACTTTTTTTACTTGCTTATGAAAATAATTTTTTAATTGTTTATATAATCTAAAATAAATTATCTAATGTTGTTTTAAAAAATAATATTTGACCCAGGTAAAATTAATTTCTGGGTCCGCCACAAAGAGTTATTGAAAAATAAAATAATTAATATAATTTGAATGCATTAAAAAAGTTATAGCATAAATTACATGGAAAATTTATTATTTTCTTTATTTTATGAGTATTTAAAAGTTATTACATATTGATTGTCAATTTGATCATTTTAAATTTATTTGTTGATCCAAAATTTTAATTCATGATTAACTTAAACTAGAAAATGACTTTTCGATATTTCGGTGTAATTGCTCCCCCATTGCAAGACAACTATACACATGTATTTTCTTAACGTCACACACACACACACACACACATTATGTGGACATACAAAGCATTAAGCATTGGAAATCAAATCTTATTACAACAAATGATATAAACCCATCTCACCATCTGTGTTGTGTGCATCTACACCAAAGTATGGTAAACAAAATAAGTAAACAAAGGATAATAATTCCACAGTTCAATTATTTTGGCTAATGCATGGGTCATAATAAGTAAGTGTCACATCAATAAAATTATTTAGGTCACCAATCAAAACATGATACTTATTCATGCGTGTTCATCGAATTTCCCCTTCTAAGATAATTATTTCCTTTTTCTTTTTATTAGGTTCAGACTCATATGCTTGACGTTCTACGTCGAACAATACTTTGATATTCAACTTCTACGGAAATTACACGTAGGAAGAAAAAATCGTCTCTTTAGTCTGAATCCAATGATACAACGATTCAATTTCAAACTATATATATCCAACCTTCATATCAAAAATAATCTTCAATATAAGATTAATTTGAAACGTTTTTATCCACCATAATCAAACTACTGAAAAAACTAGAGATTGATTATCATTTCATCGAGGAGTTGTCTTTTCAATATGTGAAAGTAACCCTTACGATTCTTCTTTGAAAATAAATATGTTATATGTCGTCATTTTTATGGACAAATTAATATTATTGGGTTTGCTTTATTCTATTTGTTAAAATTCAAATGATTCCCCAATAATTCATGGAAAAATAAAACTTAGCTTCACCATGAAGCTTAAAAAATATTCCCCTTTTCCTAGATATTGACATACATGTAATTTTGAATCCCGATTTTTTTTTCTTAAGTATCAAATGATTTAACCAGTGATTAATATTTGAACATTTTACAAACAAATGGAAATGGAAATGAGTTTAAACTATTTCCTGTTATATATAGTGATCTTAAAAAATCTTGAGCGTTTTTCTCCTTCTTCTTAACTTTGAACTTCGTTTTTTTTTCGTTTTTCTAAAACTTAATTTTGTCTCCATGAAGCATATAACAAGGGGCTAAATTTCTTCCCGAACCAAATCTAATATTAAATTTTGATATAACTATAGTAGATCACGAGTGGAAACCCAAAATAATACTTAAAATTGAGTATTTTTGCCGTTTAATGCATTTACGTTGGTCAAAAAGAAGAAACCACAACGATGTTCGTTAATGGTGAACTCTATCTCTAATATAACATTGACACACAACACATGACGTAAAATTTCGACCTCTGTAAAATATTTTTAAAAACAAAAAAAAAAGACAGAAAAGTTAAATAATTCCTTTATTCTTGTTTGTGTGCAAATTTTCTAGTGGAGAATAGCTGGTTTAAATTCAATAATACATGATTTTTTCAAGCCGGATCAGTCGAAATGGGTACAACAACTTCATTCTTCAGTGTTCATTATGTTTTTCTCAGCCCATACAAAAGGTCGTTTGAGTTTTGGTATTTCTTTTAAATACTTTCTTTAACATATATTTTTTGTTAACCTATACTAATATCAGGGATGGTATTTTCGGGTTACAAAAAGTTAATGACAATGATATACTGTAAGTGATAACAGGAAATAACCCACGCTAAAAGATTTCAAAATTTTGAAAGATACAAATATTCAAATATTTTTGTTTATATACAGTTTATAATATTGTTACTTTTTTTTGGTTTTTAAGAAATTACTTCTTGATACAATATCTAAAAACAGTTTTTGTTATATTTACTGAAGATTAATACTATATTTTTTTATGAAAAAAGAAGCCAAATAAAATGATGATTCACCATTTGTTGTGTGCAAGTAATTGCCTTTCTTTCGAGGGACATGAGCGAGAGACAATAATTGGAGTTTGATCACCACGTGGATTTACGATACACCACAATCACAGCAGGCGTCATTGTCAAATATTATTTCATTGAAAACATATAAACATGCAAAACTGAAATATTTTCCCAAGAAGGCAAGAACACAAGCTTTTTGACAGATTACGATTCAATGAACGATGTCCCGAGCTATAGATAACAAAAAAAAAGGGACATATTTTTATATTGTTTATCACTCAATAAATAAAACATTAACAAAACGACTAGCAAGTTTTAGAGTATACCCCTGTATTTTTCAGGTTTAGTCAATTTTATATTAATTTCTATAATTACAATGCTAGAGTTAAAAAAATAAGAAACTAATTAATAAACTCCTCATTTCTTCTGAAAAAAAAAGTAATTCCATGAGCAAAATACGCGAAACTCAAAAAAGTAGGGGTTATTACGAGAATGAGCATTTATTAGGTCAAAAGTTTGATTTTAGGTTTTTCTATCGCTACTTGCATATTTAGGTATTTTTGGATTTAGTTAAATGACGTTTTTGCCCCTACTGAATTAAATGGAATTTCGGAAAAATTAAAAAATTTGACAATCAGACCATCGGACTTCTCCGGTGGAATTAAAGAGAAAAGCGTCTTGGACACCTACAGTCGCTGGGCTGAGCCGCCGGAGAATCCGCCTCCAACCGCCGCATGCTTCCTCCTTCCAGATCTATCCCACCGTCTCGCTATTAACCCTATGGCAACTTCGATTTTTACTTTCACGACACACAGTCCACCGCCCGTCGATGTGGAGTGGAAGCCATTGGGTTTGCGGAGGTCTTGGGTTGCTCACTTTGTGGCGGATCTGTTGCCGATTGAAGACGACGGCACGATCTGCTCTCCGATTCGCCGCCAACATCATCTCCGATCCGAAACACAAAACCTCTCCTCCGCCAACACCATCTCCAATGAGTTGGATTCAACTAATTCCTTTTGAATAAAGAAAAATAAACCCTAAGGGGATAGTATCCACTAAACCCAAGGGCTCCAATTGAAATAATTTTCAAAATTAGGATCTGGGTTTCCATGATCTTCACGTTGGTAAGTGAAGGAGAAAGCTTAAAGTTTTTGTCGTTCACAGAAAAAAAAACAATTATTTTTGCTTCGGTTGGTGGCAAGGGTAAAAACGATTTTTCCAATGTTTGAAGAATGCTTAAAACAGAAGTATGGGCAAATAAACCCAAACTGATAAGTTTGACTGAAAAAAGTACCGATCCGGTAATTAACTCCAAAAAAGTAAGAATGTTGCAATCTTTTCATAAAAATATAAGAAACATGGACAATAAGAAGAGTACTCTATTTTACAAGAAAAAAGAATCAAAGATCTGAAAAAGTAGATATAAGCAACAAAACAATTTTTCTAAATACGATATATTGTAATAAAAATGATAAGTACTAATGTACTATGCTTTAAGGGATGGTAAAAAGTCTAAAAACTGAGGAAAAAAAAAAAGCTTTGGTAGAAATCAAAAGAATAAGGTTCTGTGTAATTCCCAAAATGCCCCTCACGGCGAGGATACGGCCTCTATGGCGCTACCCAATGGCCAAGCAGCTTCCACGGCGTGGTCTCCGTATTTGACCTTCTTCACTAACGTTATTGTCTGTGATGGCTCCAAGCCTGTTGTAGTTTACACCCAAGAAAAAACAAAATTAGACAAATGAAATACATACAAAGGAGATTACAGAAACTCGGACCAGATCATCCTAAATGTAACACTTTTTCCTTCATGTATTTGGTGCTTAGAGCCAGAGTTAAGCAAATTTGTACTATCCTAAACCTAAATTAAATAGTGGATTCTCTATTTCTCTTGAAAATTAAATTGTTGTTTTGAAGGTGGAAATAGGGGAGAAAACTTACCGAATCCATCAATGAGCAAAGTATATTGGTAAATGAGATCCATGCACAAGTAAGGCAAATTCTCTTCCTCCACAAGTGGGAATTTCGCTTTCCCCTCTTCCAGCTTCATACTACAAGCTTTCTTTGCTGCTTTCTCAAAGTCCATGGGACGAACTGTAGCAACAGGTTGCTTCGGGTCAACAAATCCAGCCTGTGCCATTATACGGAGTTAAGCAAAGAAACAGGTTGTGTGTGAAAGATTTGATAAACTGTGTTTTTTGGTTGAATTACCTCAGCAGCACGATCGAAGAAAAAAGAAGCAACAAACATATTCTTTTGACCACCACCTCGACCACCATTCCAGACTCCACCGAATGTGCATTTCATGTGTGTACACAGTGTATCATTCACTTTTAGTGCGTTGATGGTTACCCTTCGGCACTCGTCAAGACTCGCACCAGATGGTGAAGCAGGGGCTTTAAATTCTTTTCCCCCATACTTGTACATACCTACAGTGAATAAAGTATGTTAGAAGAAATCGAAAACTGTTGATCCAATATGCTAAGAGAAATTTCATATTCAGAAGCAAAGGATGGCGAAGATAATGGCAATAATGTAAACATGTGTCATATGACGAGGAAAGAAACAGCTCTCATGATAAAACAATAATCTCTCACCATCATAGCCTGCCACGATGCAGGGGTTCTCTGAATCTTCAGAAACTTTCAAAATCTCTGCTCGGGCGGCCAGTAATCCGTAATGTAGGTAACTACAAGCACGAAAAAATCCAATAACACCTCACATTAAAGATTATGAATTTTAAAACATGTGTGCTAGCATGGAAGGAGGACCCCAAATATCTAACAGAGTACAGTAGTCTAGAAGATACAGATGACGTGGAGAAGCCTAAAACTGGCCGCTATTTGGGAGACGTTAATACAAGATAATTCAAAGAAATGAAATAAAAAAACCATAAGAGGTGACAAACCTGTGAACATAGAGGAAATACTTCCGTCCCTTCAAATACATTTCCCTGACATATGAATCCTCTCCTTCTAATGGTTTTGGTGCACTTGCAGCATCTTCCTCGGATATAGCATATGCCATTTGAACAGACCCCCCTCCAAGATCAACCACTCCTACCGTATCTGAGTATGGTTTTCCCAGGTTCCTTAGCAAGTAGTTAATAGTTACCTGCAAATTCGAAGCCCATTAAGACGAAATGACAGCTAGATTAGAGGCTGCTTAGAGTCCAACAGCTATTCTTTTACATACTAGACTTCAAACTATTACAATTGCCATAGTGAAACACTTCTTATTGAATAAAAAGAAACTAGAAAGGATTCCAGTCCAGAATTTACTTCACCGAATGGAGACGATGAATATAAAGGTGGGACAACATACCCACTGATAAGAACCTTCCTGGGTACCATCCAGTACAGTAACAGCATTTGCCTCAGTTTTCAGCATGCTTCTATCTCTCAAGAGTTCCCTAACCTTATAAACAAAATTATAATACAGTATAAGAGCTAAGTGACCTGGCGAATGTGCCTGAAAAATTTGGAAATCAAATTACCGCTTGCAAAATGTTCTCAGATGCATCATGACCCAGCGTCCTCAAACCTGCAGTGGCCTGAAAAGATTTAGAGAAAACACGTTTCAATTGATTCACAAAAAAAACAACGATAATACAAAATAAGAGACACCAATTGATTCCATACCCCAACTCTGACAGGTGTCTTTGGACGCAGCTCGCGGGGAACAGAAGCCTCTGCTTTGTCAAGAAGAGACACCAAAGAGTTTGCTGCTTGTCGGGGATCAGTAGGATATGCGCTCAACCCTGGTTTTAGCTGAAAATCAAATCAGTAAATAGATTAGAGCCAAAGCTCCAACAAGCACCACTAAACTGCAAATTAAACAAGAAAGCCAAGCCACTGCAATATAATGAAACAAGGAACTCAATGATGCAAGCTAGGTGAGTTCAAGTTCCAGGAACTTGCAGAATTAAAGGATCAAATTTAGAGGATCAAATACAGAAACTTGCAGAATTAAAAATCCTTGTTCTTCATCCAAACGAATAACCTCATACATTCTTTCAAATGTTATTCGAAAGGCATTCCAATGGCAAATTTCACATAATTTCAGTTTTGAAGATTGTTGGATCAGGAGATAGGGTTTGAGTATATCTCAAACAAAGTCAATTCAGCCCAAGTCTTTCGACATACTAACAACCATATTAACATAAATGTACCACGAATCACCATAAGAAATTGAATCAGATCTCTGGAATGACACAAAGATCTATCAAGCACTGCAGGTAATTGGTGGTTCCAATGTTATATATCTTCACTAAGAGCAAAAAACGAAACCAATGTATCACCTGTAAGAAGAGCTCAAGTTCATTCCCGAGAGGAATAAGATCCAAATTCTGATCAAAACAATAAACATGTACACGGCTACCAGAACTTCCCGCATCAAAAATCACAGCGTAATTCTTCGGACCTCTCGAATTAGGACCTCCTTTGCGATTATGCACCGTATACTCTTCAACGACGGAATCAGAAGTCGATCTCCCAGGCATTAGCAGAAGAACAAGCCCGATCAACACAATGGGAACCGAAATCACAAGAATAAGACCACGATGGCGTTGGATCTTGTCAGCAAGAGATTCGTGCCGTCCAATCCCACGCTTCGCCGTCATCTTACCTCCGTCAACAGAGTCGGATGTAGGAGAATGGTTTCCAGACTCCAGAAGCTCAGTGGAAGAAGGCGAACGGTAGCGTATCTTACCGTTGCCGTTGCCGGTACCGGAGGACGCCGTGGTCTGCGGCGGATCCTGTAACGGCTCCAGATCGACGGTGGATTTGGAAGATGCGGATTTTGATTATGGAGAAAAGCTTTGGATTCAAAGCTTGTGTGCTTCCAGATCTGAATTTGTATTAAGGGAGCGATGGATACAAACAAAAGACGTTATGGGTTACGATTGCGGGAGATGGGTAACTCCCACAATGAGCTTACGCAAAATTAAGTTACAATTGACATTTTATTGACATTATTAAATACTCTAGTAATTTGGTAATTAAGTTTCACTAGTGATTTTCAATTTTTCATTAACAACCCCTAATTTTTCATAGATTTTTGTTATGACTTTACTTTTTATAATTATTTTTTCTTGCAAGTTTGTGAATTGTGATGGTGAAACTTGGTATATAATTTGGTGAAAAACCAAAACTATCAAAGCCATATAAACCTGCACTGTATGAAATTCGGTTTTAGTTTGGTTACTAGAAATTTTAAACCGATAACATGAAAAAAACCGGATTGACCCACACTTACTCTCCTTTACGGACCGAACAAAACCAATAATATTAAACCGGACGAGAGTGAATTTGTAGATTACGCACAAACCGGAAAAATGTGACGGCCGAACGAATCCATAAAGAAAAAAAAAGACAGGAGTCTATAAAGTACAAATACCACTACAACATAAAACATACAACAAATGGGATTATGATTCATGAAATTTTTTACTTTCGATTTTTCCATTTTTTCTCAAGCTTTCTTCTGTTTTTCCTGAGGTGGAGCCGGAAATAGAATTCGAAAGAGCATCGCAGATAAAATAGCTCCGGTGTAGGAGCTGATCCAATACACATAAAAATGGTCCCATGTGTTGTGAGACTTGTATATATATGCCCACCCAAATGCCTGCATTGCAATATACACCACATGACTATATATCAACAATTATTGACTAGGATCAATAAGAATGAACTTACAATGGCAGGATTCATGAATGGTCTAGTGAATTTAGATCCCACGACAAACACTGATACGGTAGCGAGAGCGAGCAAGAACGTTTTAGCAAGCAGTTTTCGAGGACCTCTTAAGATAATTAGTAACACCAAAAATGTAACACTAAAACTTAGGATCACTTCAGCAATAGCTCCATTGTGTGCACCAACTTGCAATGAAGGCTTTCCTCCAATCTTAGTCTTATACTTTTCCGGTATCATCTCCATGATCGTTATCGCCCCTCCTGTCGCACCAACTGCCTGAGATATATAAAATAGGATACATCACATATGGAAACAAATATGCCAGTAAGTACCAGTTGGGCCAAAATCTCCACTTAAAAAAGTTTTTACGTTATTCAAAAATACATCACACATGGACCCCTGACACACCAGAAACTTCACATAGAGCCAACAAACGAAAGAAGATACATTGATTTAACAAAAAAAAAAAAAAAAATCACAAACGATGTGTAAGTATAATAATAGATTCTAATTTGAAGAGACAATACACAAAAGCGAATACTCGTATGAAAAAGATGTTACAAGTATCAACTAATTAAAATCTATTTGAAATTGTATTTCGATTTTATTTATTTTTTGTTCGTTGAGTTTCACACTGCAAATGTTTTTCTTAAAAGAGCATCATAACAAAACAAAAAAAAACAAGTCTCGTTTCGGTTTCAAAAAGCTAGCTAGATTATAACTACACACCTGAGCAGGAGATCTAATGGCCAAGGAGAAGAGAGAATCTCTGGAAACGCCGGCGGTATAAAACGCTGCGTTTCCACAAGGATTGAAGCTAGCACCACCAAGAACGTTTCCAATAACCGTAAAAATCGAGATGGAGACGAAAACAACCAACGTTGAGATCACAAGAGGAGCCCAAGTGATGCCATGAAACCCGACGGCCGAAACAATCGCCGCCGTCTGAATCCCAAACGTCGCCGAGAGAATAACCCACAAAAAGGTTATCACCATATCACCTAAGGCCGATTTTACCGCACTCATCGTTAGTATCGTTTTTTTCTTTTTCTTGAACGTATGGGTTTAATAAGAAGATTGTTTTCTTCTTCTCTTCTTCTTGAAAAGAATATATTTATCAGTCCACTCAAAAACTATATTCTTTTTTTTTATATAGAAGGAAGATATGTATGAGTGACTCACCTAACGGTTAGCTGAATTTTATAGAATTGTAGATAGATTATCCCAAATTAATATAGAAACCAAATCTATTTCTGTAACTTTTATAAAAAGATAAATGGAAAGTTTGTAGAGAAAAGGATTCTTATGCTTATTACCATAGAGGGCCTGTTTAATTCCAAAATGGGTTTGTGTATAAATATGTAATGAGTTCATTTCCATATTCTCTGCCACCTCAAAGGACCATGGTTCCTTTTTGGTGAACTCTGACTTTTTCTTTTTCTTTTTTAGTGTACTAGTGTACAATGACCAGATGAATCTAGACACTATTGAGAACAGATACATATAAAAATTAATTAGCTTATATGAATTGAACACATACAAAAACTTTTCTTTTTCCACTATATAATATATTAGAGTTTTAAGAATTAGATATATAAGCCGGTTTTGAGATTTTTGGATCTCAAACCTTAAAAAATTAGGTAGTTAGTCAAGATCTTAAAAAATAAAAACGAAGAAAGGCAAACCTTAGACGACAAACATAATTTGTGGTTCTGTTAAAATATACCCAAGACCCTCTTTGGACGAAAAAGAGGAGTTTGTTAGATATCTTGATACTCAAGTAATTAGATCGAAGGTTATTAGTAGCATAAATTCGTTAAACAATATTAGACCATGATTATCAATAGGTTCTTAGAAGAATCTTAGGTAAATCTTAAGTATTAAAAAGTATTTAATTAAATGGCAAATGGTTATTATTGGTAAGAAAGGTAAGAAAGGTTTCTTACCTAAGAGCCAAAAAAAGTAAATCTTAACTTTGGTTCTTAGTAATAATACTAAAAAATTACTAAGAACCAAAGTTAACAACCTCTCAATAATGTTGCTCTTAGCTAATAAGAATTAGGATATGATTATGAACATAGGTATTAGGGTCGGCCCTGAGATTTTATGGGTCTGACCCTTAGAAAAATACTTGTGGTCTATTTAGTCAAGGTTAAGGAAGAAAGGTTACCCAAACCGTTCCTGCCTATTGGACTCCATATAGGCCCAGTACGAAACCCATACAAAGTTTTTGTTTCCTTTTGTATCTCCTCTACTCTACATAACGTTTTTTTCTCAAAAATTGATGTTTGGATTTTTGTATGGGCCAATCTTTTCCCTATATTGGGTCATATAGTAACTGAACCAATATCTATGTTTACTCTACATTGGATAATGTAATAGAAAACTTATATAAATCGTTTAGTGGATTTGTTTTTATAAAAACAGGAAAAAGGCCTTGGAAGAACTTATCCAAATTAATATTCAATAGTCGGCCCTAACTACACTATATAAACCTTGTTAGAGGTTGATACCTTTCATTGCTTATCTCTCATTGCACGTTCTTGTCTTCAATATCCTGAGAGCTTATTTGGTTCGAGGAAATATATCAGAAGAAGAAGACAATGTCGATGGTTGAAGAATTTTACGATGAAGAGGAAGAGCTGGTTGGCTTTAGATTTAATCCTTCAGAAGAAGAACTCATACTCGATTATCTTCTAACTAAGCTTGGCTTCGACCAACCAAACACGATATATATAATAGAAGACAAGGACAACATCTACGCCAAAGTGCCGTGGCGGAAACCTCTAATTTCAAAATCTTTCGCTGGATAAATCACTAAACCAAAACCCTAATACCAATAAACAACTGAAATGAAAATATAACGGTAGATTTTTTATAAAACGCTTGAAATTTTTTTTTATTTTTTTTCATTTCAATATTTATAGGATATAGTTTATAAAATAAAAATGTAGGAGGTTCAACTTTTGTTATTATACTTACTAGTTACTAGTATACGAAAAGCCATATTGAGCCGACAGATAAATGCACACAACTGACAAATTTGTTGGTTGAGGTATGGATTGGCAGCAAAAAGGGACTTTTAAAATGTGAACTTTGTTTGACTGTGAATCTCCCAAAAAACTCCCAACTTCTTCACCGTCATCGTCAAGCTTACGCCAACCATATTTATTTATGACACATAATAAACTATCATTTTTCTAGAGGTAACGCATAAACAATAAAAGCTACTTTTTCAAATGTAACTCCCATATTCTTTTTGTTTTGCTTTGTCAACAAATGTAAAGCCATTTTTCATTTGGTAACTGAAACATTTTCATTAGTTGGTTAAATTAACTTAACTTTTCTAGCTCACGCTTCTTCTTTTTTTAAGGCGTGCGTTTAATCTAAATGCAAAACATAAATCTATAAAAAACTTTTTCCTAAAGAGTCAGTTACTCAAATGGTGGATAGTATTCACTATTCAGTAGCTACAATTTAGAGGAAAGGAAGTAATGGTATCCAAATTAGGATTAAAAAATTTTATATTACCATTTTAACTGTGGTTGATCATGGTGTAGACAATGTAAAAGACAAATAATACATTCTTTCTTTTTTTCAATTCCTGAATTATTTTGTTTTGATAAGAAAAAAACAATAGCTATATATGATACTTTTTTTTTAATCGAAATCAATAGCTATGTTTTAATTACGACAATAAATCAAGATGGCTATGATTTGGTCAAATGATTTAAGGTTTGTAGATTAATCTCGATATTTGAAATTACGAAAGAAATGGATTGAATAGGTGTAAGTAATTTTCTAATTTTCCCATTGGGAAAATAGCAATTAGGTCAATGACAAAGAAAAGTCAAGACTTGTTTATTTCTGAATTCTGACCGTATATCACTCCACGAGGCCAGGCTGCTGCAACTCAACGTCTGGTTTCAGTTTGGACCAATAAAATAATTTTCGAAATTATATCTTCTAAAATTAAATGTAGAATTGCATGGAATCTATGGAGATATTACTAGTTTAAGATATCATATTTAACAGCTTATAATATATTCCCTCCGTTTCAAAATATAAGACGTTTTGGAGAAACTTTTTTGTTTCACAATATAAGTCGTTTTCAAGTTTTTATACAAATTATATATTATTTTAATACTTTATGATTATTTATATTATGCAGTCCTTTTTATGATTAGCTAAACTTTTAAAAAGTAGATCTTCTAAATCGGCGTGCTATTAGCTAAAACGTCTTATATTTTGAAACGGAGGGAGTACTATTTATTTATGAATAATTGTACTATATATCAAAGTCACACTCAACTGTAAACACACTTAACAGTTTCCATTTATTAGTATAGGCTCATTGATTGAACATAATGGAAAACTATAGATGATGATAAATAAGGAAACATCAATGAGCTAAGTTATTTATAATAGCTAATAATTAAAAAATTATAGCCATCATAAACAAAATTCAGGAATTCCATGTGAAAAGAAAAGTGGACCGACAATATAATAGTCAATCATCACAAATAGTGAGAACGTAAGATAGAGTTAGATGCGTATTCATATAACATTATGAAATGGTAATTGATTTTTTTTTTTTCTTTTAATAAAGTGGACATCTTTGTCAACAAAATGGGTAGATTTTTTTTAATGGACTGTAACGTAAAGTAAATGTGTCACTGACAAAAAGCTTGAGAAAACCTAATTAATAAAAGCCGTGGACTATAACGCGTTTCTTCTCTCCTTTTTCCCACCTTCCCCTACACTCTTCACTTTTGTTTTTTTTTTCTTCTTTAATCCGAAAAACTCTCAAGTTTCGACCTACAGTATATAGTAATGTGAGAGTTATGATTACTCTATAGAAATAATTCTAAAAAATAAATATCATAGTATTTAATACCTGTATATATATATAGTATGTAATATCTATTTTTCTTTGTCAATTTATTATTTTTTCTAAATTTATGAATTTTCATATTACGGTGAATCTTGTAAAGTAGAACGAACGAAAATCAAAACCATAAACGTACATAAACTTTTTGAAACGTAAACACATAAATTTAATATCTATGATTATTTTCAATCACACCAACTTAGAGGAGACTCAACTCTCCACTAACTTTAATTAAAAAAAAAGCATTAATAAAGATATGGAAAATAAAATTTTGTATATCTCTCTCATAAAGTTGACTGTTTAGACTTTTAGAGGTAAGGACAATATCTTCTTTGCTTACATACCCCACTCTTGTTATAAAAGACAGTAACCTTTCTTGAGATCACTCTTTCTTATTTTGTGTGTTAGTGCGTTGAGAGAGAGATAGAAAGAAAGAGAAAGAAATCGCCATGGCTCATGTAAGTGAAACTTCTCTAATCCAGTAATCAATCTTCTATCTTTGTTTCTTTCTGTCGCCTTTAACATTCTTAAAGTTCCCTATCTCTTTTTTTGGCGAACCGTTTAATTTCTTCATCAAGATCGTCAAAACCTGCCTAATAATGTCTTCTCCATCTCTCTTACTTATTTATCCACATTCATAGCTACGCTAAGTGCCAAACTTAGTCACGTGTTTGTCCCTTCATAGTTCTTTACTCTTATATCCTTGTTTCTTGTGGATTCTTGAATCTTGAATCTTGAATCCCTGATTCTTGTGAGTTCTTGATTCTCGATTCTTGAATATCTGAATATTGTCAAGGGTTCTTGAGTCTTCTTTATGGGTACTTGTTTAGAGATTTAGCATATTTATGTACTAATTAATGAATAAATGGGAACAGGGGAGATATGATAATTACAAGAAGAAAAGTGGACAGATTCCTAGGTTTGGAGAATGGGAGGAAGCAAATGAGATGCCAATAACACAATACTTCGAGAATCCAAGACAAGCTGGTCTGATTCGTCACCAATACACAACCACTTCTTCTGCTTCTTCCACTACAACTTCTTCTACATCATCTTCTTCTTCTGCAGAAGCCCTAAAGCTTGCTTCTCACCGTCCCCGTCCAAGACAGGTTCATTAAATTTAATCACTACTTTGTTTTTCTTAATTACATAATAATTAACTCGATAAATGTATTAATTATCTAAACAAGAACGCGTTGTTTGTTTGATTAATGACTTGCCGTAGACGGCGGGGACGAAGGAAAAAAGAGGACCACAAAGGCGTGTGCGTGACGTCAGTGCACAGTCGGACAAGTATTACATTGACGTCAATGGTGTTAAGCAGTTTAAAAACGACGTCGCTCCGATTTCGAAGCCACCTAAGCCCGTTGATGAAGATCTCTACAAGATTCCTCCTGAGTTTATCCATTCTTCAACAAGGGTAAGAGCTTCTTCTCGCACATAACTTATTTTACTAGATCTTCCAATAAAAATTCTATTTTATAAAAAAAAATATCTTTACTTTTTGTTAAAATAAAAAGAGTTTTAATATAAACTTGGTGTTGCAGAAGAGAAGGCCTAGCTTTTTCGCTTGTTTGGTTCCATGCGCATGAATTGAGAAGGAAGAATGAAGAGGAGAAAAAGAAGAAGAAAAAGTAGGATCATGAATGAATAATGTAATTTTTTTGGGTTTTTTTTTTGTTTGCCTTTCTAATTTCATTTAATATACATATATGATATATACGTGGTTTGGCAGAAAAAGAGAGCATACGAATGGTGGTTTATAGAAAAAGGAGTAACAAAGTAATATCGTAGTAAACTAGAGTAATCCTTTTGTCTTGTTACATATCTACTTTATAAGATCTTCTCTCGTTTTTGTCACGTACGTTCTCAACATTTGTTGTGTGTGTTTTGTAAGAGAGTTTAAAGAAGACTACATTTATTTGCATGATCACAGATTTAGTAAAAGAAAACTCTTAAAAAGACTACTTATCCCAATTTTATTCTTCTCTTATATGCCTTACTAGTTACTAGTTCATCAAATTCACCAAAGTCACAAATAGCTGTGTAGTATAATCTAATATATATGATTATAATGAATAAATACATTATTGATTTTAAATTCAAATTTGGAAGGAAAAAACCTAGATAATGTTTGTTGATCGAACTAATAATAATTGTACTGTAACTATTCTTAAGGTGAAAAAGATCTGAAAACACATAAGAGTAACAAAGTCATTGGTAGATGGCCTAACCAACCCCACAATATATATTTCGTTTTCCCTTGGAGTCAAATATATCACTCATGCCACTTTTGAATTTTGATCATCCCGTGACCTAATTTATAAGCATAATATGTTAATCAACTTGTGGGTAATATTCCACTTTTTGAATATAGAATGTATATGCGTGTTAATCTACGGTGGATAAGAAGAAACAAGTGATGGTGATTGGTGAGTGTAGTTTTGCTACAAAGTTATCTCATTGATTTGATTCTCCATGTTACATCGCCACTTTTTCTAGTCCTTTTCTTTTCTTTCCAATTTTAGCCCGCATTAGCCCAACCAATTACCTTAATCACGATCGGTCAACCCCACCATTATTACTTTTTAACAAGTAATTAATGGTCTTAATCCTTTAAATGTTGCTTTCGGTTGATTGGAGTCGACTTACATAAGAAGCCGCCTATTGTTAGATTCCTATGTTACCCAATCAGCTGACTTATATTTACGGTAATGCCATTGCCTTTCCTTTGGATTCGACATATGACCATTATGACATTCACTACAAAAAGACAACCTCTGCTTTTCTAATCCTTCAAAACCCTCAATTCACGATCATGAATCAGAAAGTCAACTAAGAGTAGCAAAACTCAGGCCTCTTCAGGCACTTATCGTTCTCAGAGAGACTATACAACTTTTCCTTTTTTCATTCTACACTTTCTACGACTATCTAGTATTTACGATGAATTTTGGATCGGTATATATGTATCAAGAGCAAGTTTGTAAAACTATTAACAAGACCTGATTTTTGATGATTCCTTCATTCATGCCCTCTGTGGCTCTTTACCAGTAACGAATCTCTTAGTCCACTGTAAAATCCCTTGTGCTTTTCTCACCGCCCGAACTGATCCTTGCTTTGCAAGCTTCGTAAATGTCCCGTGTTGATTCTCCTCTTCTCCTACCACTTTCAGTCTCGACTTGTCTCTGTTTCTGTCACACATGTTGAAGACGATCACTACAGCGTTCTCTCCAGTCAGCAAGCAACTCGGTTTCCTCAAGATTTTGAACAGATCATAGATAAACCCTAGTTTATCCATTTCTTCGATAGCCCGGTTGTGTGTAGAAATCAATGCCAAGAGAGATAACAACTCATCCACATTGCTTCCTGCTTTGATCTTTTTGGTTGCCGCAGGAATCAAACCCGCTGAAACCGCCTTTTCCTTGTTCTCCAATACAATACAGAGGTTAAAGACCGTGGAAGTGGCTTCTTTGGTGGCTAACATATCACCCTCTTCGATAAGATCAATCAGAGCCTTCACTGCTTCCGAGTTCCCAATGATGATCTTGTTAGAATCAATGGCTGACAGTGAAGATAAAGTCGCTGCAGCGTTTCTTCGTGTCTCAGCTGTCCCCTGCTTCAAAGACTTAGTAAGCAGAGGGATCACTAGACGGTTTTCAGCAATCACTGTTTTATTATTCTCAAGAATCGAGAGATTGAACAATGCTGTGACAATGTTCTCTTGAAGCTCTGGATTCGAGTCTACTGCCTCGCCCAAAGCAGAGAGCGGACTGAGCAAACGGGTGATCGAATCATGGATTCCAGCGACAAAGAAGACCCGGACATTGGGAAATCTCTTCGTCTGGCGACGCAGCTCTTTTGCAGCTTCTATCTGATCCGCAACCGAGGAGGAAGATGAAATCCGCTGAAGCAATGCTTCAATGTCACCAGTGAACATCTCAGTGACTATTTCATCAGATGGTTTTTGCCGATCAACTTTGTTAACTCGACACCATTGCGTAATCAACTCATTGATCAAATGGTTTGGTATCCACAAACAGTGAGAGAGAACTTCTTTGGTTTTGGGACATGTACGTTCATGCTTCAGCCACTCTGTGATATATCTCTTTTCATAAGTCTGAAAAAGAAACAAAAAGCGAATAAAGCAAAATCAGCACAAACATCAGAATCTGTATCTTAAATCCTAACTTTTCAAGAATTTCGATCAATCTCTGTATTTGTATAACACAAAATAAACACATTTGTTTACATAATCACCAATATATATACACAACCATGAATCTTTATTGGCAATGTGAACCATTATAACTCTGTTTCTTGTTTTCTCTGATACTGAAACTTTGTATGCATATACATAAAGAAGCTGCATTTATACATAGACATAAATAGAATTCATATGAATATATCGAAATCAAAACACATGCAAATTAAAAGATCAACAAACTCAACCAAGAATCACAAGAAATCGCAAAAATTAGGCAAAAAAAAAAAAAGAAGAGAAAAATCAAACAACCTGCCCAGAAGCGATGATCACAGGCTCGATCATGATCGTATTGGAGAGTGTACATATAAACTCTTTGGGAACTTCCACCGGAGAAATAACAGATTCCGGTTTCTTCGATTCTACTTTCCTCAGACAAGTCAGGATTCTAATCGCTTCATCAATCGCTTTCACAACTCCAAAACAATCTTCAGTCTCACCGCGATCTTCGCCTCCTCCGTCGTACAAAATCTCCGTCAGTACTTTTTGTAACTCCCGCCGCAGAGTATCAGCGTTCGTTTCCGTAGCGTCCGCCGTCGAATCCGCCATTTCAGCCGACGAACGCACGCGTGTATACACAGAACCCAAAGCAAAAGAAGCAAAAACCCTAGAAACTCGAGAATTAGGGGAAATTTTTTCTGTTTGGAATTTTAGAGAGAAGCGAAGAAACAAAGTATCAGTTGGCTTTTTTAGTTCGAGTTTATTCAATCTCTTTTTCTTTAATCTTTAATTAATTTTTGATTTGGTTTTAATTACGTACGCCACCTGTGTATATAGCTGCCACGTCATACCCGCATTCTCTGCATTCTTTTTTGGGAATAGTTTAGCTAACAGACGACTTTGATTGGTCAGCAAAATTTCTGATTCGGTGATAATCAAAATTCTTAAAGTTCAATGTATTATTAATATTAAGCATGCTATGATCTAAATTAAGAAATCCGTGTAATGTTTTACTGTCACTTCATTACCCCACTAAATAAGATTGTTTTAATTAGAGTATTTTCATTTAATTCATTTTTTTTTAGGAAGTCTCATAAGAGAGACACTCTTTTATTTTTTGATTGGAAAGTCATAGTTTTTTTTTTGCATTTTAATTAGTATATGATTTTTATATAACATACTTTTATTTATTTATTTTTATGCTTGTTTTTGGCAATATTAGTATATATGGATCACTTATACGACTCGGTTTACTATTCTGATGTGTAAACGAAAATTAGAGAAGAGCTTAATTTCAGATTGGCTTTTACTAAATAGGGACATGTTCATACTATTCATATATATTGCTGGCTCGCACATTGTATTTACTAAACAAATATCTTCCTCGTCTCTATTGTATTATTACCATCGATATATAGAAATAGAACTTTATCATTTTTATTGATTTATAAATATTATATATTATTATACTTGTTTAAAGTTTTTGGTTTGTACACAAAAACTTATATATAACTATTAAAGATGTAATGTAAATCACACGATTTACATTTCTTGTGGTTATAGTTTGAGTATACGAAAAATGAGCAACATGTTGGAGTATCAAGTATGTTACGTTTTTTGCGAGTATTGAAAGAAAATGCCTTCAATTTTATATAGCTTGCTGATGAGTGTGGTCTATATAGTTTCAAGAAGTTTAGTTTGTTTATCCCAACCAAAATATAAGCTTTATTGAACACGTTTTAGACGATAAAATAAGCTAGACGAAAAATATGATGTCTAACGAAAAAAGGCTATACGCAAAATTATATAAAGCTATGTCAAAAGTCAAATGAGTTCTGGCTTGAGAAGGAATAAAAATGGGTGGGAGGGATCAAAGTGTGTGCCGTTTCGTGGATATGACAGCGAACAGCAGAGCATTTGGAAGAATGAATACAAGAGAAAACATCCACATGACTTGCTGTTTCCTTTGGTTTTTACGCAGTCTCCATTGTGTGCGACTCACATTTACAGGTCGGTGTCTTGATATGGCCATGTGTCATGATTATGCTACTTTTGGTCCCAATTTTCAACTAACTCCCTCTGCATCACTTTTAACGGTCGACAAACATCGAAACGTATATAATATTTTAAATTAATCAATAAATACCTGAAGCCAAGAAAACATTCTTTATAAAAAAATCTAGAGAGAAGTAGTTTACTTTAAAGCTAAAACCAAGGGAGACACATTATGGTTAAGTATACAAAACTAAGGTATGGATCCAATGACATGAACTTTGATTTTGATCTCAGTGATCATGCAGAAACAACAAGTCAATTAAGAGCAGCAAACTCAAGCATCGTTTGGCGCCTTTCCTTCTCAGCGAACATCTCCATCCACTGTAAAATCTCTTGTGCTTTTCTCGCAGCACGATCTGATCCTTGCCTTGCAAGCTTCGTAAATGTCTTGTATAGAAGCTCCTCTTCTTGGAGAATTCCCAGCCTAGCCGTACCTCTGATTCTATCAAACATGTTGAAGAGGATCTCTATAGCGTTCTCACCAGTCAGCAAGCAGCTTGGGTTCCTCAAGATCTTTAAGATATCACACACAATCCCTAGTTCCTCTATTTCATCTTTAGCCCGGTTGTTTGTAGAAATGGATGCCAAGATAGATACCATATTCTCCACATTTCTTCCTGCTACGATCTTTTTGAGTAGTGTGAGAATCAAACCCTCTGAAACCGCCTTTTCCGCGTTCTCCAATTCATCAAAACAGAGGTTTAAAATAGCGTAACCAGCTTCACCGGTGGCTAATAAGTCATCCGAGTCCCCGATTAGATCTATCAGAGCCTTGAGTGCTTCCGAGTTCCCGATGATAATCTTGTTAGAATCAATGCCTGAAAGTGACGTTAAAGTCGCTGCAGAGACTGTTTTTGTTTGATCTGTCCCCTTCCTCAAAGACTTTGTAAGCAGAGGGATCACAAGAGGATTTTCAGCAATTACTTTTTGACTTTTCTCAACAGTCGAGATGTTCAACAATGATGTGAGGATATTCTCTTGAAGCTCAGGATTCGAGTCTACGTCATCGCCCAAGTTAGAGAGCGGAGTGAGCAACCTAGTGATCGAATCATGGAGTTCCTTGACAAAGAACTCACGGACATTGACAAATTTCGAGGTCTGGAGGGCAAGCTCTTTTGCAGCTTCTATCTGATCTGCAACCGAGGAAGGAGAAGAAATCCGGTGAAGCAATGGTTCGATGTCACCAGTGAACATCTCAATGACTGTTTCATCAGATGGTTGTGGGTCTGGCCGATCATATTTGTTAACGAGGCACCACTGCGTAATCAACTCACTGATCGAATGGTTGGGTGTCAAACACAAGTGAGAGAGGACTGCTTTGGTTTCGGGACATGTAGTGTTATGCTTCAGCCACTTTGTGATGTGTTTCTTTTCAAAAGTCTGAAAAAATTAAAGAGCAAAATCAGCACAAACACCAGACTCTGTATCGTAAACCCTAATTCTTGACTGTCAAGAAACATTCAATCGTTCCACGTGTTTGCATAAGACTAAATAAACACATTTGAAAACCTAATCATCCATCTATTCTGATGAAATTCCTTTGTATACGAGTATGCTGTATGCATTTGATAGAAACATTCATAATCATGGATCTTTTCTTGGCAGAGTGAACCATAACTCTGTTTCGTTTTCTATGATACATAAAGAGCTATGATCACAAGAAATCGCCAGAAATATGTAAAATCGAGAAAGAATCACAAGTAAAACAAAAAGACGAGTACTAAAAATCGAGAAAGAAGAAATCGTCAGAAAGTTTGGATCATGATCTCTAACGAATGATTACCAAAAAAAAAAGATCAAACCTGGCCAGAAGCAATGATCACAGGTTCGATCATGATCGTCTTCGAGAGTTTACATATAAACTCTTTCGGAACTACCACCGGCGGCTTCTTGGATTCTACTTTCCCCAGACAAGTAAGGATTCTAGTAACAGCCTCATCAATTGCGTTCAAGACTCCATCAGTCTCAACTTGATGATCTTTGCCTCCTCCTCGTCCTACTCCGTCGTGGAAAATCTCCGTCAGTACCTTGAGCAACTCCAGCCTCAGAGTATTTGCGTTTGCTTCCGTCGACTCCGCCGTCGAATCCGTCATTTTCAATAGAGAGAAGCGAAGAAACTGTTATGTATCTCTGTTTTGATGAGTTTGTTATTCTTTCCCCTGTTTCTTTTTTTTTTTCTCTTAATTTATTTGATTTTTTTTAATACGTACACCACCTGGCTGCCACGTCATACCCGCATTCTGGGAATCTAATCAACAGATCAATTTGATTGGTCAGGGAAAATTCAGAGTCGGTGATGGTAAACCTTAAAATGACACTTATAATGAAATAAAGTTAATACAGTAATAAGTTAGGGACGATTTGCGCAGAAGGAAAATTGGAGAGCATAATTAGCAAATCGACAAAAGGGGGTTTTGTCTGAGACGATGAAAAAAATAATGATCGAAATGCCCTTCGGTGGCCAACTAAATTACGGAAAACCAAAAGGGCTACGCACACCTGCGCGTGGGATGGAGATACTCTCTGGCTTGACTTTTTTGGCAAAAAAGCAAAAAGGAATGAGGTGACCGTTAGTTAATGCTCTGGTTACGAACTGGCTGACACGAACTGACCCTAACGCGGCGAGAAAAGGAATGAGAAGACAAGTATTAAATGCAACCTGACGTACAATATTCGAAAATCTTGCGTTTGAATCGATAACGCAAGTTGCTCGGCGGGAATTTAAAATTTTGAACACCTAACCTAACAGAGTAGAGACCCAATAAATAGGGAACCAGCCCTTCGTGAAAGCGACGAGCACCCAAAGTGAAAACAAATTTAGAGTCCAAAAAACAAACAGTTTCGTGTAACAACCCGGGTAGCGATTCACGAAGGTAAAACATTCTGATACTATTTTTCCACGTAAATATACTGCATGATCAAGAAGAAAAACTACATCTGAACTTTGTCTTCAATTTTATTTCGTAACAGGTGTCTAAATGGAGGTGACGGATGAACTAATCAGTGACATGGTTCGAGTTAAGGTTGGGAGTTGGACGAAAGACGATGTTGGGGTTTGGAGATTCTCTCCCGCGGAGGGACAAGTTGGAAAGAACATTCGGTTCCGAGAAGGCGATGGTGTGGAAGCAGCTAAGACGAAGGTCGTAGCCGAGTTTAACATCGACCGGCAGAGAGAGAAGGTGGAGCTGACTTACGAAATGCCTGAATGGATGGACGTCGACGGTGGTGTCAAACCTGTGCCGATTCACATAGTGTCAGACGACGACATGGACATGTTCCTGGCGATGCGTGTAGACTTACACGAAATGAAGCTGTATGTCGTTCGGATGCCGATGAATATGACGCTCGAGATAGATGGCTTCAAAATGGTACCTTTGATAGACGAGTTTGCGTTTAGTGAGGTCATGAGTAAGGAGGAGTTCGCTAAAGAAAACAGACGGAGGCTTGACAAAGAGGCCGGCGACAACATAATCTGCTCTCAAGTACCGAGGGAACACATAGGAGACAGCGGGGATGGACCCCTAGGGTGGATAGGGGGTTCTTACGCAGCAAGCGGATTTCCTACGCTTTCGGCAGCTTGTAGACATTACAAAGCGGCTTCCGAGGCGGTTCAGTATCATGGATCACCGGCCAGTGTTCTGGAACCTCAGGGAAGCTCATCCTCCGACGATAACCGTGTCACAAGATTGACAAGAGATTTGTTCTCGGATTTTGAAAGAGGTACAAAAAAGTAGATAGATATCCAAGATCCGGTATATAATAAAATAGATGTTTAACTATTACACTTTGTTTATGTAGCTGCGACTTCAAGCGGAGATGTACGCAGCCCATCGGAAACACAAGCCGCCGGAGAAGGACAGGGCGATGGAGCTGAGCTAAACAATGGTAATATTTAGTTAGTATAACATTCATTACATCATCAAATAAAGGATCAACTAATAATACAAACACATATCTAATAATACAAATACAAGACTAAAAATACAGATACATGTCTACAGGGAATGAGGTTATCCCTAACAGTAACACAGAGCAGCAGAATGAACCACCCGAAACTGGGATGTTAAGGTTGCTAAGCCTTCCTGTACACACTTTTGCGAGGGACGCAGCCCCCGTGTTAGACGAGAACGACCCAGATGGTAAGATATCTCAACAGTGGCCACGTGAACTTGTATCTTGAAATATATATAGATGGTCTATGTTTAATGTTGGCAACTTATATATTCATATGGTTTGTTATATTGTGAAATAGGTTCAGAAAGAACAAGACTTGTCGTGCTGGATGTTGACTACGAAGGGGACGAGTTATTCGTGGGACGCGTGTTCAAGAACAGAGATGACTGCAGAGTCAAACTCGCTGTCCATGCTATCAACCGGAAATTTAGTTATCGTAATGACCGCACCACCAACGACGTGGTGATTGTACGATGCTTATCCGATGCTTGCCCCTGGAGAGTGTATTGTGTGCGGCTGGAGGACACAGATTACTTTGAAGTCAGAACAGCTACATTGGAACATACCTGTCCAATCGAAGTTAGGAGCCAATACCCCCGGCAGGCAACTACTTCAGTGATTTCGCAAATAATGAAGTCAAAGTACACGGGCGCCGGGACGGGCCCGACACCGATAGCTATAAGGCAAGCTCTAATGGATGAATATAGTGTTAACGTGTCATACTGGAAGGCTTGGCGTTCAAGGGAGCTGGCAATGGACATGGCCAAAGGAACACCGATGGGGAGTTACGGCATTCTACCATCGTACCTACACATGTTAACAAGGGCAAACACTGGGACCGTTACTGACTTGCACACAGAAGAGGACGGAAACGGCGACAGTAGGTTCAAATACTGCTTTGTCGCTCTTGGGGCAAGTGTCCGAGGATGGAGATTCATGAGAGATGTTGTGATAATTGATGGAGCACACTTGAGGGGGAAGTACGCGGGTTGTCTGCTGACCGCAAGCGCGCAGGATGGGAACTTCCAGATATTCCCTATAGCGTTTGGGATAGTGGATGGAGAGAACGACAAGGCATGGGAATGGTTCTTCACTTGTCTGAAGCAGATAGTACCTGACGGCGAAAGTCTAACTTTTGTCTCGGACCGCCACTCGTCGATTTACACCGGACTCGGGAAGGTATGGGTAGCTATGTTAAATTATAAACCTCTACTTTTACAGCAGATCATTATTCAATTATTTAGTTTTATGTGAGACATTGTAGATATCTATTAACATCGCATTTTTGTAGGTGTACCCAAGAGCAAGCCACGGGGCTTGTATCGTACATCTGCAGAGGAATGTTGCTGCAAAGTTTAAGAAGAGGATACTTGCTACCCTCATTTCGAAAGCGGCAAGAGCATTCCGGAAATCAACATTCAACGAGTATTTTGAGGAAATAGAGAGGGTTTCACCTGGCTGCGCCGAGTATTTGATGTCAATTGGTCTTGAGCATTGGACTAGGTCACATTGCTATGGGGATAGATACAACATCATGACTTCTAACGTGGCTGAATCATTAAATGCAGTTTTAAAGGAAGCAAGAGAGCTACCTATCGTGTCTACGCTAGAGTACATTAGAGGGACTCTAATGACGTGGTTTGAGAAACGTCGGGGAAAAGCAGCGCAACACAAGATGGACCTGACCCCGAAGGTTGAGGAAATAGTGCAAAGGAACTACGAACGATCAACCTGCTATGAAGTAATCAAGATCAATAACGAGCATTACGAGATCAAGACAACAACTGGTCTATCTTATCTTGTGGATATCCAAAATAAGACTTGCACATGCGCAGAATTCAACTTGCTAAGGATCCCTTGCAGCCACGCAATTGCAGCAGCAGTTCGTTGTGATTTGAAGGTGCCTCTACTGGCGGCACCGCAATATGGGACATTCTTCTGGAGTCTTGCTTACAATGGAAATATCAATCCGGTACCCGACTTAAGCACGCTACGTGAGGTTCCAGATGGGATAGCAACAAGGACGGTTCTACCGCCAATAACACGAAGGCCACCAGGTAGGCCAAAGCGTACTAGATACCTTTCAACTGGAGAATTTAAGGTATTAGTGTATGTATACTATTGTATAGATAGCTATGTGAAATTGTATCAGACTAACAGATGCATTAATTGCAGACGCCGAAGAAGAAGGCGAAGCGGAGCTGTACGCGCTGCCGTGGGACTGGCCATAACCGCGCGTCTTGCAAGATGCCTATATAGAATATGACGACTACTTTAGGTAAATATTTCTAAACATTCCTAATCATTGGTAAATGTACTTAAGTTTCAACATTGCCAAATTTAGACGTCTATTCTTTACTATTACAGCTGCATGTTTTGGATGTACAAAAGAAGCTTCTCGGGTGAAGGTTTGATGAGATCGGCGTAAGATGTGGCAACATTTTCAGTGTACTATAAGGATGCCACGGTTTAATTTGTGTGACGTGTTTGTTAGAATGGGTGAAGTCTCCCGTCAATGTAAAATATTTGTGAACAATTCCATCAAAGGTGTAATGCGTTGATCATGTGAGTCCGCACACCTATCTATGTAATATTCGTGAACTAGATCGTTCCATCCTCGGTGTATTGCGTTGATCATTTGAGTCCGCACACCTAGCAATGTAATATATTGATGTTTTATTTCCAAGTGCGTGAGGAAGATGGGAAAACATGGTTAATTGGCAAACCCAAAAATTAGTGAATTGGGAGTTAACTCGAGATTAAACTAAAATATATATTTAAACAACAATATATCCATCTACGAACCAGTTTGAATAGATAGCGAAATTAATGGTGGCCATCTGTTAATACCGAGGATGGAAGTCGAAGTGGGAAAAACCAATTAACGCCGACCCTAGTAAATGGTTAAAACAATATTTAAAACTTTAAATGGCATGGCTATCGGTATGCTGACGTGTAGTTTACGACTTTTAGTGAGTAGCTATTAGGTTACAGTACCCTATACCCAACAACGTAGGGGGCAACTAGGAGCCGTGTGAGATGGGATAAGCTAAGGACGGCGGGGTCCACTAACACATACCATGCCTTTACCTTCCTCTGAAAGGGTACCTGGTCCGTAACACAAACACAACCACAAAAAAAAAAAAGATGCCAAAGATCGAAAGACTAGGGGAGGAGATGAGTGAAATGTCGGAAGGGGGATCTAGCTCAACAACAAGAGGTAAGAGCTCTGTATTGGAGGATGGCGTCTACGAATGCGACTGCGGGAAGGCGGCGCTAGTCCGACAATCATGGACAGACGCAAATCCAGGTAGGCGATTCTATAGGTGCGGAGCCGGTTGGAAAAACATCTGCAACTACTTTCGGTGGCGCGATCTTGAGAAACCACATGGATGGCAGAAAATAGCACTTTTGGAAGCAAGGGACTTGATAAAGTCACAAGCAGAGGAGCTTACAAAGCTTAGAGCGATTGTTGGGGGCCAAGAAGCAAGGAACACAGAGGACGAAGGGAGCGAGCTCCTTCGTAGGTTGGAAGACATGGAAAAGGAGAATATGGCTCTACGAAGTTATGTGAAGGCAAGCGCGGCGAAGGATCAAACCATCCGTCAGGTGGTCATTATCTCTTGGATAGGTTTTGCTTGTGTCGTGGCAACAATAGTTCATGCATTAAAGTAGCAAAACAAATGGACCATCGCTATCATCATCATTCCTAGCTTGCTGAATTCTAAAGTTTGTACTATGTTAATCTTCGTATGAATGTATGACAAAAACTCTTGGTTAGCTATCTATCAAACTTATAATTCTGATACCATGTATCTATGGATAGGTACATATATCCATAAATATCCTGCTCCGGTATAACAAAAAGGGAAATAAGTTAGCTGCACAAGGCGGAAAATATACATGTTAGTTGCACGGCTGATTTATGGATATGTAAAAACAAATATAGGTTAAAAGGTTCAAGGCAAAATAACTATCTAATTGTTTTGATAGCAACATAAAACGTTGCGGATTCCTACGCATTATTTTTACAGGTAGAGGTGGCTATCTATCTTATATGTAATTTCAGAGATTGGTTAAAAACTATCCAATTATTTTAGTGGGCCGTAAACCATTGCAGTAGATTGGTTAAAAACAGCAGGACTAAACCCAACAAGTAACTAACCGCAGAGTACGAATACATATCCATAATGTAGAGTTGTAAGTTTTAACAAAGAGATAAGTCACACAGATGGGAAGAGAATGGGATCAAAAGATAAAAAACAAGAGTTCAAGATAGGATAATAGAGTTGCAACAAACAAGGGTAATGGTTCACTCCTCTTCGATATCACCGCAACAATGTTCATATAGCTCCACTGCTAGCTGCTCAGCACGTTCCCTAACGCCAGACTCATTGACACGATCCAACTCCTCGAAGCCTCCTAGCGCATGGGCCTCCATAAAAAGAATAGATAACATACCAGTGTTGGCACGGGATGTGGCTTGAGCTACCGTGGTGTGGCGAACAAATGCCAAAGGATGGAGAGGGTAACTAGTCATAAGATCATTTGCCCCTAACTTTCGCACCAGGTATGGAAACATGTCACATATGAAATCTAGCTCTGGCTTGAGTCTAGACCCACGACGCACATCAGCTGTGGAGTCAAATACAGAGAGAGAGTGCGATGGCAAGTCCACCATGACTGCAATCCACCTATTCTTGTCAATGTTGAAAGGAGAATAGAGAAAATCAATACTCTCCAGCCATTTTCTGCCATGGGAAGTGAACCTAGCAGTAACCGAGCTCAGAAGATCCGCGTCAAACTCGAAAGTATCTTTACGCCTACACTTCTTGAATTTGGAGTACATCAGAGCAAGGGATCCATTAAACTTGCAAGGCAGCATGTCAGCACGCGGATCAGTGGTAGGATCAACCGATTTGAAGAGCGATTCCCGCAATACAGAAACACATACATCCATAACCTGCAGAACAAGAGTGAGTACTAAATGAAAGTATAAAACAATTTTACTAAAGTTTATAGTGTGAACCTTCGGATTGTCAGGGGGAATGCTGGTAGCAACCGCACGCA
Organism: Arabidopsis arenosa; assembly: GCA_905216605.1. Lineage (NCBI taxonomy): Eukaryota > Viridiplantae > Streptophyta > Magnoliopsida > Brassicales > Brassicaceae > Arabidopsis > Arabidopsis arenosa. The sequence goes on from LR999456.1 coordinate 6,838,832, forward strand.
TCTCAGACTCATTCAAAACCAACCCATCACCAAAATCAAGTTCGCTGTATATTAGTAATAGAGTAGCAACAATCAGCACAGAGCAGCAAGTTTATAAGTGAATACCTATGTTAAAAAATAAACACTTATTGAAAAAAATCAACTCTATGATATATAATAGAGCAGCTTACATTGTAGGTGTCAGAAGGTCCACCAATTTCTTGAACTTGGCAGAGCTGGCAAATTCAACAGCCTCAACAACATCATTGCCGCCGCTAGAGACTTCTCCAGCCTCAGCTACAGTTGTCTAAAAACGGGAAAAAAAAAGAAATCATGATATAGTTACATGGAAATAAACATTAAATCACATGGTAAGATATATAACAAACCGAGAGTTCTTCATTTGTTTGGGAGCTACTAGAATCCTCATCCCTACTAGTAGACCCATCAACCTAAAACATTAACAAGTTAGTTTAGAGAAAACAGAATGTATCCCTACAGTAGCAGAAAAGCGGCTTACCTCTTCAGAAGAAGCATCCAAGTTTGTAGCCCCTGCTGGTTTCTTCTGCTGCGTGACACTTGACCTGCCAGGGTTAGCTGAACCATTTGGAGGTGGTTGTTGGTAAGGATCAGGAAACTCAACCCCAACCTCTTCAATGATTTTCTGGACAGCATTCTTGGCCTGAAGAGCATCAGCGACTGCAGAGCAGATGCTATATTTGAAACTTTTTTCTAACCTCAACTCCATAGACTTCAACTCAACCGCGACATGAGCAAACAAGTCCCCACGCGCTTCCTTCATACCAGCCTCAATTTCAGATTTAACAGACGCAAGAAAAGCAGCACTATTTTGGTCCGACGGGGTATGCCTAGACCTGCCACTACGCACCTTCAGTTTCTTAGACTTAGAAGACACACGACCTGATTGGGAACGTACTTTACGTTTTCCCTTCTTCACTTCGCTAGGAGGAGGCTCCACATGAACATATGCACCTCTATATCCCCCTACAAACATCCCACGATTAAACTTAGCTCCTTCTTCAATTTTCTGTAATATCAGTTCCACACCCGGGTCACGAACTTCGTCAGCCCAGCTACAATCCTCCAGACCAACAACATCTTCAGGAGCCGGAATTATAGATAGGACATCAACCTCAACCTATGAAGAGAAACAAAAAAAAACTTAAACATGTATATCGGATGATTGGACATGTAAAAAAAACAGAATGTCGCTATCTGACCTTGGTTTCTTTGTCAAGGTCCCAGACTTTATCCAGTTTCAAAGAGATAACCGGGAAGACATCTTCGTCGCCTTATTCGGGGTCAGTAATCTCACCAACGGCTGAACGGACTGCAGGAACAGCCTCAACCAATACGAGAACGAGAGCATGGATGAAACCTTGAATGGCAACAGTTGCTTGAGCTAGTTGATTGAGAGATCTTGATTTAATGCACTGCATGGTCATATCGAAACTGTAGCGACCCCAAGGGTATTTCAGAAACACATCTAGGTCCCGGATCATCTCCACGTGTTCTTTCGGGATCTTCATGTGGAAAGATCTGCGGCAAAGAAACCCATCAACAAGTAACAGACAAGCATACTTAATTCTCAGTTCGCTGGTAAGCGACTTAGCCCTACGCAGCTTAGCCAACAGCATCTCGCCAGTGAAAGACTCCTCGCCACCAAACAGGGTGAACCAATAGGGCGTAACGCCGGGAGGACACTTGACTAGGTTTCTGTCAAGCGCAGGGAGAGGACCACAATTGAGACCGGTGACCAGACCAAACTCCCTGAGAGAAAATCTAACAGGTTTACCGGCAAACACAACCCAAATTTCATGTCGCTTCACTACATCAAGCTGTCTGGTTAGAAGAAAATGAGCCAATTTCCCAGAGAACACGGGTTTAGAGTACACATCGAGCAACTTCCCGAAACACGGTCTAATGATATCGAGTTCTTTGGGCTGAAGTGCTTTCAACACGACCTTAATGGTGTTGAGTTTGAAGTACATGTTCACTCTGTCGCCGGCAGGCTCTTCTCGGTCAGCAAACAAACGGGTGGGTAGTTGCGGATCAGCCATGGGCCTGTAAACAGAGAGATGATAAGTTAGCAAAATAGATCTGCTGGTTTGGTATATAAAAAAATAAGAGAATCACTAGACATCCATTAAAACCCTAGACCCTCAAGTGGGAAGACAGATCTACTAAGATCCGTGCATATTTACAGAGATTTGTGAATGTGTAAGTAGATCTGTGAATGTGTAATTAGATCTGTGCATATGTACTTAGATCTGTGCATGTGTAAGTATATCTGTGCATGTGTAAGTAGATCTGTGAAGGTGTATATAAAATCGAGTGATGGTAATTAACCGAAGGGTAGAAAATAGAAACTTTGAGAGGAACAAAGAAAAAGACCTAACGCTATGAAGAGGCGATAGAATTTCAAGAACAAAAACTTTTTAAACAACGAACTTGACTGTAAGCGGACCGCGGCGGCGATTGGGAAAAGAAAAACAAAAGAGTTTAGGCGTAGCCGGACGAAGAACAAAAAATACACTCACTCGGGATTTCAGTATTCTCTGCGATTGAGGAAAGCGGTTCTCCGGGACGGCGACGGTAAAAAGTTGATCAACGATTACAAAATGTTTCGACAATTTGTTTGTAGAGTAAAGATAGATGGAAAGAGAGATGGTTTTGATGGGACTTTAGGGTTTGAAGTGATGAAGGCGGTATACAGAAGAGTCGGACCGAGTAGACACCCAACAGTCAGAAAGTAAGAGAGAGGCTCTTAATATCGACGCCACATACACGCATCCATTTCTCGGGAAACGTGAAAATAACTGTTCTGCAACATGAATGGACCACCAAAACGCACACTCCGCAATCGCGCGTAGGGCTATTTTGGGAAGGAAAGCGGGCTAAATATTTCCTTGTCTTGGGCCTCGACAAGTTTATCTAGAAAACTAATTTGAGTCCAGATCATTGTCTCCAGCCCAATTATCTCAATAAGTTATAGCCTCTTTTATATTTTTTACATTTTTATTTTGTAAGTGGTTTTAAAATCTGGACCATTTTTTACATATATTTGAACCCTTCTATCAATTTAATTTTTTAAGTTTTTGACTGAAAATTTACTCTTTTGCATGTATATTGATGTTATTTAACATAATGTTTTACACTTGTATGCTTGTTTTTTTTTTGCTAAAGTATCAGAAAGAACAAGTCAATTTAGAGCAGCAAAACGATATATACAACGTTTTCAATGACTATTATCAAGAGTAAAAGTTTGCAAAACTATTTACGTATTAACACGACCTCATTCTTCTTGTGCACCAACTCATTTATTTCTTCTCACATATACTCTTAAAGGCCTATCATCCCTCTCCCTCTGACGTTGCTCTTTACGATCAGCGAAAGTCTTAATCCACTGTAAAATCTTTTTTGCTTTTCTCGTCGCATTATCTGATCCATCGTATGAAAGATTCGTAAATGTCTCGTGCATACGCTCCTCTTCTTCGAGTCTAGACCTGTCTCTGTTTTTCTCAAACATGTTGAAGATGATATCTAGAGCGAGCTCACCAGTCACCAAACAATTTGGTTTCCTCAAGATCCTGAATAGATCAAAGACAAACCCCAGATCCTCCATTTCCTTGATAGCCCTGTTGTTTGTAGAAATCGGAACCAAGACATGTAACATCTCACACGCATTTCTTCCTGCTTTGATATTTTTGATTAGTACGGGAATCAAACCCGCTGATATCGCCTTTTCTTTGTTCTCCAATCCAAAACAGAGTTTGAAAACAGCGTTACCAGCTTCACAGTCACCCCATTCCCCGATTACATCTATCAGAGCCTTGAGTGCTTCCGAGTTCCTGATGATGTTCCTATTAGAATCAATGTCTGCAAGGGACGCTAAAGTCGCTGCAGCGTTTCTTCGTGTCAGAACTGTCCCCTTCTTCAAAGACTTTGTAAGCAGAGGGATCACAAGAGGATTTTCAGCAATTACTTTTTGATTCTTCACATTCTCAAGATTCGAGATGTTGAACAATGATGTGATGATATTCTCTTGAAGCTCAGGATTCAAGTCTACGTCATCGGAGAGCAGCGGAGTGAGCAACCTGGTGACCGAATCAGGGAGTTCCGTGACAAAGAAGACACAGGCACTGTCATATTTCTTGGTCTGGCGGCGAAGCTCTTCCGCAGCTTCTATCTGATCTGCAACCGAGGATGGAGAGGAAATACGCTGAAGCAATGGCTCCAGGTCATCAGTGAACACTTTAATGACTATTTCATCAGATGGTTTTGGCCGATCAACTTTGTTAAAGAGACACCATTGCGTAATCAACTCATTTATCAAATGGTTCGGCGTCAACCACACATGAGAGAGGATTTCTTTGGTTTTGGGGCATGTACGCTTGTGCTTCAGCCACTCTGTGATGCATCTGTTTTCATAAGTCTGAAAAAGTAAAGAGCAAACTCAGCATAAATACTAGAATTTGTATCTTGAGCCCTAATTCTTGACAGTCAAGAAACACTCTATTCTTGGATACAAACATTCATAATCATTGAATCACAAGGAAATGTGAAGCAAAGAAGGTGCGTTTATATATCAAAATTAAAACACATGCAAACTAAAAAGATGAGTAAAATCAAACAAGAATCAAAAGAAATCGTCAGAAATTTGGATCATATGATTATGATCTAACCTGGCCAGAAGCAATGGTCATAGGTTCGATCATGATCTTGTTCGAGAGTGTACATATAAACTCTTTCGGAACTATCACCGGAGAAATATCAGATTCCGGTTTCTTTGATTCTACTTTCTTCATACAATCCAGGATTCTAATAACAGCCTCATCGATTGCTTTCAAGACTCCGGAACTTCCTTCAGTCTCACCGCGATCTTTACCTACTCCGTCGTAGAAAATCTCCGTCAGTACCTTGTGCAACTCCAGCCTCAGAGTATCGGCGTTTGATGCCGTCGCGTCCGCAGTTGAATCCGCCATTTTCAGCCGGAGATTTTCTCGAAGAACCCAAAGCAATAGAAGCAACAAAAAACTGTTATATAAATCAATTAGAGGAGTTTGTTTGTTATTCCTCTGCTTTTTTTTTTTTTTTTAATCTTCATTTTCAACTTCGAATGCCACCTGTGTATATAGGTTGCCACGTCATAACGCTTTCTGTGCTTTCTTTGATTGGTCAAGGAAAATTCAGATTCGGCGACAGTTAACTTCGTAAATTCAGTGTATTATTAAACATGCTAATGCTATGATCAAATTAAGAATTCAATGTTTGTTTTTTCTTATGTGAGTTACAGAATTTATAGTAAATACTAAATAGCACAGAGTTACACTTTTAAAGGTCGGCCTAAAACGAAACGTATATAATACTCTTATAGTAAATAATTAATCAATAATAAGGACCTTGTAATTTATACTTGAAGCCAAGAAAATATTCTTTATAAAAATATATATTATTCCAAAGCCGGTTCAAATGAGATAATGATGGATTTGGTAAATATTTCTATGTGGTGAAGAAAAAAATGTTGATGCATCAGAGAACGTAAGAAATCATGGTTAAGGATACAATACTAGACATAAATTTTGACTTTGATCTCAGTGATCATGAGCCGAAATCATGAAAGTGGCATTTTTCACTAAACTCCCTGTAATAAACTCAGGCCTCTTTTGACACTTTTCGGTTTGAGTGAGACTGTATAATCACTAGCTTTTTAGCTGAAAGACGACTTTGATTGGTCATGAAAATAGCGTTTGCTTCCGTCGACTCCGCCGTCGAATCCGTCATTTTCAACCGGAGATTGTCTCGATAAACTCACGCAAGAATACACAGAAACTTCGAGAGAAGCAAAGAAACTGTTATGCATCTCTGTTTTGATGAGTTTGTTATTCTTTCCTCTGTTTTTTTTTTTTTTTTTCTCTTAATTTATTTGATTTTTTTTAATACGTACACCACCTGGCTGCCACGTCATACCCGAATTCTGGGAAACTAATCTTAAGCTTAGCTAACAGATCACTTTGATTGGTCACGGAAACTTCAGATTCGGTGATGGTAAACCTTAAAATGACACTTATAATGAAATAAAGTTAATACAGTAATAAGTTAAGCTAAGATCCCTCTTTTTTTTAACATTTTTATTCTGTAAGTGGTTTTAAAATCTGGACCATTTTTACATACGTTTGAACCCTTTATGAATTTAATTTTTTAAGTTATGACTGAAAATTTACTCTTTTGCATATATTTTAAATTTTTTATTTAACATAATGTTTTACACTTGTAACTTGTATGCTTGTTTTTTTTGTTGCTAAAGTATCAGAAATAACAAGTCAATTAAGAGCAGCAAAACTATATATTCAACGACTATTATCGTATGACTATTATCAAGAGTAAAAGTTTGCAAAACTATTTACGTATTAACGCGACCTCATTCTTCTTCTGCACCAACTCATTTATTTCTTCTCACATATACTCTTAAAGGCCTATCATCCCTCTCCCTCTGACGTTGCTCTTTACGATCAGCGAATGTCTTAATACACTGTAAAATCGCTTGTGCTTTTCTCACCGTACAACCTGCTTCTTGCTTCGCAAGCTTCGTAAATGTCCTGTGTTTATTCTCCTCTTCTAGGACCACATTCCCTGTCGCCTCTTCCTGGACCACATCTCGCAAGCCTCTGTATCCTTTACAAATGTAAACGACGATGGTTAAAGCATTCTCCTCATTCACGAAGCTATTCGAGTTCCTCAAGATACTGAACAGATCATATATAAACCCTAGTTTATCCATTTCTTCGATAGCCCGGTTGTGTGTAGAAATCGATGCCAAGAACGATAACAACACATCCACATTGCTTCCTGCTTTGATCTTTGTGGTTGCCGCACGAATCAAACCCGCTGAAACCGCCTTTTCCCTGAACTCCTTTACTAAACAGAGATTAGCAAGCGCGGAAAAGGCTTTACTGGTGGCTAATGAATCACCTTCTTCGACTAGATCTATCAGAGCCTTGAGTGCTTCCGAGTTCCCGATGATGTTCTTGTTAGATTCAGTGTGTGAAAGGGAAAACACAATCGCTGCAGAGACTTTTTTTGTTTGATCTGTCCCCTTCCTCAAAGACTTTGTAAGCAGTAGGATCACATGAGGATTCTCAGCAATTTCTTTTTGATTCTTCTTAACAGTGGAGATGTTGAACAATGATGTGATGATATTCTCTTGAAGCTCGGGATTCGAGTCTACCTCATCGCCCAAAACAGAGAGGGGACTGAGCAACCTGGTGATCGAATCAGGGATTTTGGCGACAAAGTATAAACAAACATTGGTAAATCTCTTGGTCTGGAGGGCAAGCTCTTTTGCAGCTTCTGTCTGATCTTCAACCGAGGAAGGAGAGGAAATACGCTGAAGCAATGATTCAATGTCACCAGTGAACAGGTCAATGACTTCTTCATCAGATGGTTTTGGCCGTTCAAAGTTGTGAATTCGACACCATTGCATAATAACCTCGTTGATCAAATGGTTTGGTATCCAAAAACGGTGGTAAAGAACTTGTTTGGTTAGGGGGCATGTACGTTCATGCTTCAGCCACTCTAGGATATATCTCTTTTCAAAAGTCTGAAAAAAAAACAAAAGAGTAAAATCAGCACAAACACCAGAATCTGCGTCTTGGATCCTAACTTTTCGATCGGTCTCTGTATTTGCATAACACAAAAATGAACACACCAGAATCATATATATGGATCTTTCTTTTTCTTCGATACTGAAACTTTATATGCTTATACGAATACATGGAATATCGAAATTAAAACACATGCAAATAAAAATGATAAAAAAAACTCAAGCAAGAATCACAAGAAATCGTCAGAAACCTGGCCAGAAGCAATGATCACAGGTTCGATCATGATCGTCTTCGAGAGTGTACATATAAACTCTTTTGGAACTTCCACCGGAGATTCCGGTTTCTTCGATTCTATATTCCTCAGACAAGTCAGGATTCTAATAGCCTCATCAATCTCACCGCGATCTTTGCCTCCTCCGTCGTACCAAATCTCCTTCAGTACCTGCTGTAACTCCTGCCTCAGAGTATCGGCGTTTGTTGCCTCGTCCGCCGTCGAATCCGCCATTTCAGCCGGAGATTTCTCTACGAACACAAAGAACCCAAACAAAGAACTGAAAACCCTAGAAACTTGGTGAATTAGGAGGGAAAATTTTCTGTTTGGAATTTAGAGAGAAGCCAAGAAACTGTTATTCCTCTGGTTCTTCTTTTATTCATTAAATTGGTTTTAATTACGTTACGCCACCTGTCTGCCACGTCATACCCGCGTTCTCACTAGCTTTAGCTGACAGACGACTTTGATTGGTCTGGAAAATCTCAGATTCGGTGATTTAATAAAAATTCTTAAGCATGCTATATGCTCGAATTAAGAATTCCGTGCAATGTTTTACTGTCATCTAATTAACTAGAATACAAGGTTTTTTTTTTTTAATCAACGGTTGGTTAGCACATAATTAATTTTTTGATATATACATTAAAGATTGGAGCAGTTGAGGTTCAATCTTGAGTATTTTTAAACAAGAGAAGAGAGGATATCTATATAAGCAATATAAGCAACAACCCCTAGATTACAAGTCTCAAATTCGAATTCTTTCTTTCTACACTTTCATCGGTATATGTATCAAATGTAATTTTGCCGAAACTATTTACGTATTAACAAGACCTCATTTTTGATGATTCCGTCATGCCCTCTATTGCACTTTACCAGCAGCGAATGCCCTAATACCCTGTAAAATCCCTTGTGCTCTCCCCACCACAATAACTGATTCTTGGCTTGCAAGCTTTGTAAATGTCTTGTGTTGATTCTCCTCTTCTGCCAGGGTTTTCATAACGGACCTTTCTCTGCTTTTAACGTACATGTTGTGGACAATCACTACAACGTTCTCACAAGTCACCAAGCAACTTGTTTTCCTCAAGATACTTAACAGATCATAGATAACCCCTACATTATCCATTTCCTCGACAACACGTTCGTGTGGAGAGATCATTACCAAGACAGCTAACAACTCATCCACATTTCTTCCTGCTTTGATATTTTTGGTTACAGCAGAAGCCAACCCCAACGAGATTGCCTTTTTACAGTTCTCCGATTCATCAAAACAGAGGTTTAAAATAGCGTTAGCAGCTTCATTGGTGGCTGATAAGTCATCCGAGTCCCCGATTAGATCTATCAGAGCCTTGAGTGCTTCTGAGTTCGCAATGATGATCTTGTTAGAATCAATATCTGAAAGTGACATTAAAGTCGCTGCAGCGTTTCTTCGTGTCACAACTGTCCCCTGCTTCAAAGACTTTACAAGCAGTGGGGTCACTTGAGGGTTTTCAGCAAGTAGTGTTTTATTCTTCTCGAAAGTAGACATGTTGAACAATGATGTGGTGATATTCTCTTGAAGCTCGGGATTCGAGTCTACCTCATCGCCCAAAACAGAGAGAGGAGTGAGCAACCTGGTGATGGAATCAGGGATTTTGGCGACAAAGAAGTCACGGACATTGACAAATTTTGAGGTTTGGAGGGAAAGCTCTTTTGCAGCTTCTATCTGATCTTCAACCGAGGAGGAAGGAGAGGAAATCCGGTGAAGCAATGGTTCGATGTCACCAGTTAACATCTCAGTTGCTATTTCAAAATCAGACGGTTCTTGTTTTGGCCGATCAACTTTGTTGTTAACAAGACACCACTGCGTAATCAAGTGATGCAGCGAGATATTTGGAATATTTCCAAATATCTATTTCTATTATCTTTTAACTTATTAATTATAATTATTCTAGAATATTCTATGTTTTAGGGTTTTCGGGTTTTATTATAAATAGCCTTCATAGGCCTCCTAATGTACTGGGTTGTTTTTGATTAATAAAATTAAAGAGCTTTTGATAAACTAATAAAAGAGAGTTTTCTCATCCTTGTGTTGATTTGATTCAATTCATCAAAACAAGAAGTCGGTCTCAAGTGATTGCTTCCAATCTCTTGATTGAGCGAAGTAGGTCTCAAGAGAAATCCTTATTCTCTTGATTGAGCTACCTATCTAAGTCCTTACGCTGCGCCAGGTTGGTATCAGAGCTGGTGCTTTGATTTCTTAATCAGAGCTCGATTCTGTTTGTCATGATGTTTGGTAGCATCTATCCTATCACAGGCGAAAGTCTGTTCTCCACCGGAGAAGCAAACCATGAGATCTACAGAGAGATCTATGGTGATCCAATCTATGACATCTATGAAGATGATGTTATAGCTACCGATTTCGTTTTCCCACAAGATACTCTTCGTGCAAAATCCGGGCGTAGTCAGATCTGTGCAAAATTCGGGTTTCCTGCAGAAATCATGAAAGATCAGATCTGTGCAAGTTTCGTACAAATTCCGGTTCGTGCAAATTTCGGGTCAAAACGGATTCGTGCAGATTTCGGGTCAAATCAGATTCGTGCAAATTTCGGGTTTGATCCAATTTGTGCAAAAATAGGACATAATCAAGAGATGAAGATAAAGATGGATCTTCGAAGATCTCCTATGCTAAAAACGCTGTTGAAGATTCGAGGGCGAATCTTTCTTGGCCGGAGGGAGCTGATGCAGCGCAGAAACAAGATTCGAGGACGAATCTTTTCTTGGCCGGCGAGACCTGATGCAGCGAGATATTTGGAATATTTCCAAATATCTATTTCTATTATCTTTTAACTTATTAATTATAATTATTCTAGAATATTCTATGTTTTAGGGTTTTCGGGTTTTATTATAAATAGCCTTCATAGGCCTCCTAATGTACTGGGTTGTTTTTGATTAATAAAATTAAAGAGCTTTTGATAAACTAATAAAAGAGAGTTTTCTCATCCTTGTGTTGATTTGATTCAATTCATCAAAACAAGAAGTCGGTCTCAAGTGATTGCTTCCAATCTCTTGATTGAGCGAAGTAGGTCTCAAGAGAAATCCTTATTCTCTTGATTGAGCTACCTATCTAAGTCCTTACGCTGCGCCATCAAGTCATTGATCAAATGGTTGGGTGTCATACGCACTTGAGAGAGGAGTTCTTTGGTTTTGGGACATGTACGGTTATGGTTGAGCCACTCTGTGATATATCTCTTTTCATACGTCTGAAAACAAGTAAAGAGCAAAATCAGCACAAACACCAGAATCCAATTTTTAACATATTTGTTGTATACATAGCTATCATTCTATACGTATCTATTCTTATGAAATATCTCAGTGTATACGCAGTTATGTGTTTCTTTAGCTATGAATCAAAACACAAGCATATATGGAAATTTAAAGATGAGCACTAAAATCGTTAAAGAATCACAAGAAATCGTCAGAAATATGTATGGATCTAAAAAACAAAAAAGATCAAACCTGCCCAGAAGAAATGATCAAAGGATCGATCATGACCGTCTTCGAGAGTGTACACTTGAACTCTTTCGGAACTTCAACCGAAGAAATATCAGATTCCCGCTTCCGCTTCTTCGATTCTCTTTTCAGACAATTCAGGATTCTAATCGCCTCATCAATTGATTTCACCGTCTCAACGCCATCTTTGACTCCTCCTTCGTCGTATAAATTCTCCGTCAGTACCTTCTTCAACTCCCGCCTCAGACTCAGAGTATCTGCGTTTGTTTTCGTCGCGTCCGCCGTCGAATCCGCCATTTTCAGCCGGAGATTTCTCGATAAACGCAGAGAGCTCAAAGCAAAAACCCTAGAAACTTGGAAAATTGGGGGGAAATGTTTTCTGTTTGGAAATTTAGAGAGAAGCCAAGAAATTTAGATGAGTTTGTTTGTTATTCTCACTCTGCTTCTATTTTGATTTTATTTCTTTTTGTTTTAATTATGTATGCCACCTGTGTATTATAGGCTCACACGTCATACCCGCTTCTGGGAAAATTTAAGTTTAGCTGACAGATCACTTTGATTGGTCAGGGAAATTCAGATTCATTGATAGTAAAATTCTTTAAATTCAGTGACTTTATTCCATGCTAATGCTATGATCAAATTCAGAATTTCGTTTAAATTTTGTCTTTTTTAATGTCACTTTATAAATATAATAATATAAGTTTTTAGACTAGATTGGTATAAGGTATAATAATTCTTCTAATAGCTTTTTATCTGTGCAAAAAAATCCTTAAAATGACACTTATAATGAAAATAAAGTGAATAATAAGTTATACGCTTATTATACCCTCTTTTTTTTTTTTGTGTTAAGTGCTAAAACTTTTATTAAAATCTAAGGAGAAGTAAAGCTCTTCAGAAGTAAAAGACGATTCTGTGCAGACAAATTAGGAAAATGATATAGGAATATGAAAGAGGGGTTAAATGGACACGTGGACCGTGGAGATTAGAAGAAGAAGCAACGGCTGAGATGAAGTATCAGAAACTGTCGCGTTTAAAGGAAGCTTACGATCAATCACAGAGGCATTCATGAAAATTGTTGACGTTTGTTATCTTCTTCTTTGAATCTCTTTCTGTTGTTAGGTTCTCTCATCTAGAGACCTAGATGATGATCGAAGCTGCGTTTCATGAACGTTGTTTTGGTTAACTTTGGAATTGAAGTGTTGATTGATCGATAGGTGAAGTTTTCTGTATCAAAGGTATCAGAGCCATTCTTTTCTCGGAGCTATGGGTGTGGAAACGAGAGCTCAGCTGACGGCGGGAGAGGCGAAGTTGAAAGCGGTGTCGGAGGAAGATCCGATTGGATCGCGACTCACAAAAATGGAGGAGATGATCGAGGAACAGAATCAGGAGATTGATCGAAAATTTTCAGAGATGCTAGAAGCGATTCGATCAAATAGATTTGAGAAAGTTTTAGATGATCCAGTTGCTGAGCTAAAGCAGTTAAAAGAGACGAACGGTATTGTTGAGTATCATAAAAAGTTTGAGCTGCTTAGCACAAGAGTGAATCTGACAGAAGATTACTTGGTTAGAATCTATTTGGATGGTCTACAAATTGATACTCAAGTGAATGTTCAAATGTTTCAGCCTCAAACGATTCACCAATGTTTCTTAATTGGAAAATTTTATGAGTATGCACATCCTAGAAGCAACATTGATAACGTTGGGATACTTCCACTTAAGAGGGATGGTGTACTGAAAGCTGAGGAGGATAACGAAGAAGAAGAAATTGAGGTTGAGATGGAATCGATTGGCTTAGAAGACAATTTAGTACATGGAGCAATCTTGGAGGAAGAATCAACTCCACAGTTTCAAGTATCAATTGCCAATTCTGAGATTTTGAGGAGTAGTGAACTTAGGGAAGCCAATTTAGGGTTTGAAAATCTAGACGATGTGGTGATGAATGAGAATCTGGAGCAGGAATGGATTCAAAAGAACATTCATAAGATATTCGAGGTTGACGGTGATGTTGAGAAGCGTCAGAATGTGGTAAGTAACACCAAACTTTGCTCTGCACACCAGATGTTCGGTAAAATGTCTCAACAGAAAGAAAGACTAGGAATTAAGAAGAAAAGGAAAGGGTTTAAATCATGGATGTTTAAGTATAGGAGGAGCTTCAAGAAACTACACACACTTATTTTTTCCACGAGTATGAGAATGGTTGTTTCTCAACAAATGGACATGGTTGAGACAACTAGTGATTTGTTGTTGTTGAATGGAAAGGGTAATCCACCACGGACTGCACTTGGATCCGAATTAGAAGCAGTGGAAACAGATTCATCGAATCTAGAGAGAAGCAGGTTATGTACAGAGTACAAAGAGGAAGTTAAAGGCTTCTTAGAACGTCTTCAGGCGTCGATTCTGATGAAAGCAGAACCAGAGTCTGTGAAAGTAAATAAAGTGAAGTTAGAGACGCAGACTTGCCATTTGAAGTCTGATTTGATTCAAGCCAAGATGATTGTGACAAAGACGAATTCGCTCTGTAACGATGAATCAGTCTATGCTCCTGAGGATTTCTCATTTGCAGTTTTGGAAGAAAATCAATCCCAAATATATTATGGAATTGATGGTGATGCCTTTCACTCTGGTTGCGTTTTCAGGTTCTGGAAATTCACATGTTATGGTATAATTCCATTGGGAAGAACAGTGTTGACAACGGGACGAAAGAAAACGTTTTACAGGTCTAGGAGATTCAAGTTCAAACATAAAGTAGCACCAAGAGATTTCAAGTCTGGTTTTGAAGTCAAAGGAAAGCAAACTGCAATGGGGCAACGGACAGCAAATAAAGAGTATTTGTGTTTGATCTGGACCAGCAATGCGGCAGTACGTGATCATACTTTTTTAGTTGGTGAGATGAAACTCAATGGCTACAAGCTGTTTCGTCAGTTGCTCCTTAGTGTAATAAATAAGAAGCAACAGAGGAAGCCACCCAAGTATCCTACGACCTGGAAATTCAGGTTCAAAAACTTGAATTTGCAGAGAAATATGATACACTTGGATACACAGCTATTCATTTTCAGATGGGACAGCATGTATATTCGTCACTTGACAACATTTGAGCATCACTTGGAGGATTCACATCCACAGTCTGGTTTTGATGTTAAAGGGGATGTCAAGTACAAATATCCTTGTTCAAGTGCTAAAGTTGCATTGATGAAGAAGAATAAGTTCTCTAAAACTTGGTTCATGCTCAAAGGTGACTGTTTCAAGGAAGATGATCAAGTGTGTCATGAAACACTTCCAATATGGCTACTAACCGGATTCAAGTTCGGGAAATTCAGATTTGGGAACATGAATTTGCAGAAAGCCAGGCCACAAATAGAGGCTGTGATGGCTGAAGATCACCAGAAACAACAGGGAGATAGTAAGCCTAATGATACAAAAGTCTTTGCAACTTTTGATCAATACATAAGGAAAGGAGGGTCTGTTAGTGCTGATCTTGACACTGAAAACAACCAGCCTACTCTGAGATTTTCTATTTGGGTTATACAGAATCGACTTCGTCAATACATGGTTCTGCTTGTTACTCATGTTGCATATGCCACTCATTTTTTCGTTGGAGTCGATATGGATAAGAAACAGTCTCGTCTTCCACTTCGAACCAACCGAGTCTGGGATCCTGGAGGTTTTTTAGTTGAAGATGCAACAGAGACTACTTAAGAGTTTTTGTATGATTTGCTGAAGTAATATCTTCTTTTCAACCATGTGGGCATGGTTGTTTGGGGAGGAAGGATTTGATATAGGAATATGAAAGAGGGGTTAAATGGACACGTGGACCGTGGAGATTAGAAGAAGAAGCAACGGCTGAGATGAAGTATCAGAAACTGTCGCGTTTAAAGGAAGCTTACGATCAATCACAGAGGCATTCATGAAAATTGTAAACGTTTGTTATCTTCTTCTTTGAATCTCTTTCTTTTGTTAGGTTCTCATCTAGAGACCTAGAGATGATGATCGAAGCTGCGTTTCATGAACGTTGTTTTGGTTAACTTTGGAATTGAAGTGTTGATTGATCGATAGGTGAAGTTTTCTGTATCAGAAAATATTTCTCTGTGGTGAAGAAAAATGTTGATGCATTAGAGGATGAAAGAAATCATGGTTAAGGTTACAAAAAAAAACAGAGGATCTGGATCCAATGACATGATCTTTGATCTCAGTTATCACTCTGCCTGCTTATGAGATCTGTGACTCCCATGCCATGACTTTGCAGTGACATGATCCTCAAAAAGCAGATTGGTCAGGGATCGAAAAACCACTTCTCCGGTTTTTACTTACTTAAGCGCTAACAGCATTCCTCCTCCTCTGGTCTTGGTTGTCCCTTCTAATCTTACCAAAGTAGATGTGTCCATCGTCACTAATCAATGTCTGAATCTGTCTTTGTCTCTGATTTGCTGTCTATATTGATAGCTTCATGAACATGAGGGATGACCTGCACACGGCACCTATATATAAATGAAAATTTAGTGTGGATCTTGAACTCAAAGACAAGGTCGCAGGAACCCCAGTTCTGCTTCATGATTGTTGCCTTCTTTTAGAGACAAGGAAGCTTCAAACATATACAGATGATCCAATTCGAGACGAGCTTGTAAGTGGTGCTTGGTTTATCCATATCTCTGCATCATCATCACCTCCAGATTCTTCTTCTTCAGTTTCTTTATTTTTCTCTATCTTGTTTCTGTCCATACAGTCTTCGTCTTCTGTTTCTTTTCCGTCAAGAATATGGTGAAGGACTTCCAAAAGATTTACACCGCAGCCTTTCACCTTCCAGGTTTTATCGTGAACTATGAAGTCAAACACAAGCTCGCTGAAAGTGGCTTCTTCGGCTTCAGGCGAATCCTGATTTAGAGAGAAATAATCTTCAAATATATACAGATGCCCTGTATCTTCTTCAAGTAGAGCTGGTATACGGAGCTCGTTTGATCCATATCGAACAATGAAGCCATTCTGTTTACCCCTGACACGACAAGACACACACATCAATGAATTCTCATCGTCATTGTGATTCTCGAGATTAATATTGCTTTTAGACAGCAAGATGCAAGCTTTGAATTTGAAGGATGAAGGAAGAGGCCTTGGAGTCAAGTTGATCGTTAGGGAGCCTGAAGTAGCTTGGTGACTGAAGTGTGCAGGAACTTCTATACCAGGTAAGAGCGCATATTTGCAAGCTGATGTTCCAGTAAGCTCTCTCGCTTCTTGATTCAGGTTGACGCAGTTAGCAAAATTTAGACAAATCTTCGAATTCTTAAAAGAGCAGTCTATTCTCTTCAAGGATTCACAGTTTTCTGCATCTACTAACAAAAGGGAACGCGGAAGCTGTGGAAGTGCTACGAGCTTTCTACATTCTCTGATGTCAAGCTTTCTTAGTCCGGAGAGACATTTGATGCAATCTGGAATAGCCTTCAAACCATTACTGCGGAAACATAATGATATTGGAAGATCCTTCTCCATCTGGCTGTCTGCACAACCTCTGCTACTACATCTGAAGCTCTCGTCAATCATCTTCATGAACATGAGGGAGCTTCAAGAGTTGAAGACCACACTCTTTTATCGCCCAAAAGTAATCGTGAACCTTGAAGTCAAAGACAAGCTCGCTTTCTGCTTCAGGATTGTTGCACTCGCCTAGAGAGAAAGAAGCTTCAAATATGTACACATGCTCTGTAGACATAAGCGGAGTTGGTAGAAGGTGCACACTAGATCCATATTGAATAGTGAGGCCATTCTGTTTGCCTTTGATGCGACAAGATAACCTCAAGATCTCCTGTTTCGTATAATCATCGCTATGAGGGTAACTATCATAATCACCATAGACTATGACCTCCTCGTCATAGTCATCATCATCATCGTCAGCATCGTAATCGTAATTGATTTCATCGTCATTGGACAGGACTAGACAAGCCTTAAATATCAAGAATAGAGGAAGATGCCTCTCTTTTAAATGAATTGTTAGTGAATCTCCAGCAGCTCGATGAATGAAGTATGCAGGAACTTCTCCAGAAGGTAACAGGGCATGTTTGCAAACCGATTTCTGGATGAGTTCTCTTGCTTCTTGATTCAGGTTGATGCAGTTAACAAAATTCAGACGGATATCTGGATTCTGAAAGGAGCCATCTATTGTCTCAAGTGACACACAATTTTCTGCATCTAGAGATGAGAGGCAATCTGAAAATTGTGGCAGCGATACAAGCTTATGACATCTATAGAATGAAAGCTGATGTAGTTGAGAAAGATTTTTGATGCAATCTGGAATAGTCTTGAAATCATTACGGATGAAGTATAGTGACACTGGGGAAGTATAAACCAACTCTGGCAGACAAATTTGTAACATATCCGACTGTAAAGTCCATTGGTTTGGGAAGTCAGAGTACCACCTGATGTTTACTATCGAATCACCAGAGACATACTCATCACCACGAGTAATTTGCAGACAATGAACACCTTCCATCTTGGAAATTCTTGATAATGAGATGTTGTCCAGCTTCTTGCATCTGATCATAACTAAGTGTCGAAGCTGAGAGAGATTCTCGACCCACGGAGGAATGTCTTCTATTTCTGTCTCACTCAAGTCTAGCACTGAAATTCCATCAGGAACAGGTGGAAACATCTTCAGGCTTTTGCACCGCGACATATCTAATTTATCGAGACGAGACCACGACCTGATCGATGAAGGCACTTCTTCTATCGCGGTACCACTCAGATTGAGTTCTTGGATGTTTGTAGAGATCTCTGGAAAAGTTTTCAACCGTGAGCTTCCATTCAAAAGAAGTTTAGACAGAGATTTCATGTTGATGTCGCCAGGAAGAGCACAGGGGAGCTCCACCAAATTTGAGCAAGCACTAAGATTCAATATCTCGAGACTAGTGGCATTACATATACCGGAGGAGAGCTTCACCAGACTTGCGCAACCACCGAGATCCAATTCCTTGAGACTAGTGGTGTCTCTAATAGAGGAAGGGATTTCCAACAGACTAGTGCAAAAAGAGAGAAGCAATGACTCGAGGTTAATGGCATTTGAGAGATCTGGAATCTCTTTCAGGCTCCTGGCATCACCCAGCTCCATCCTTTTGAGATTTTTGAGTGGCTGTACAAAAAAAGGCACATTTTGTGCGTTTATAGTAATGTTTAGACAATTAGAAGACAATTTTATCAATACAAAAACATTATAAAATTTTACCTGGATTCCTTCCCACAGTTTTTCAAATTTGTTCCCCCGCATGATAAGCTCAACGAGAAACTTTGCAGAGAACTTAGAGGGCCAAACGCTCAACGGACAATAGTCCCAACGCAGTAACCTGAGTTTACGGGGTAGACAATTCAGGCCTAGTGGTAAGTTCAACTTATCCCTCAAACACTCGTCAAATATTAGAAATTGGAGATTAGTCATCCTATCAAACACCATTTCTTCTATAACTAATACATCCTCGATCTTAGAGACATGAAGCATTATTCCTAGAATATTCCCAGTGCCCTGAGGTATGTCCAAAGCAAGAAAATATCAAGAGTTATTAAGTATGATTTAGTTAATTGACAAAAGATATTAGAGACGTAGTTAGAAAGGAAAGAGACAACTGTAAATATACTTACTGTATTGTCGGTGATAACATCAGAAATCTCATTAACATCTACTAAAAACTGACGTTTTTCAGGCTCTCCAATAGATTGTTTACGGACAATGTCAACACCTAGTTGTTGAAGCAAAGAATGCATACGTACGAGACCCATATCTGTATATATGAGAGATTTATTGCTCAAGACTTCAAAACCATGGTTAACGTCCAAACCGCTATTAGCAAGCCACTGTTTCACATGATTAACTTGACAGCCGTTGAACAAACATGCTATATGCAGAAAAAGAGCTTTATCTTTATCGCTCAAGACATTGTAGGCAAATCTTAGAGTTTTCTCAATTTCACCGTCAAGGCTAGTCCTTAACCGTGGTAGTGCGTTTGTCCACTCTTCCAGGGACATTCCTCGCAAATAAGATCCCAAAACTCTTAGACCCAGAGGAAGTTCACCTGCAAGTGCAGTAAACTCCCGAGCAAGTTTCTTAAAACCATCAGATGGGAACTTTTGACCAAAAGCATACAGACAGAAGATCTGGAGAGCTTCATCTGTAGCAGGGAGTTCCACCTTGTAAACATGATTGATCTCATGCGCCCTCAAAAGCCTTTGATCTTGTGTTGTGATGACAATCCTACTTCCATAACCGAACCACTGAGTTTCTTTCGCCAATGCAGTTAGTTGCTCTAATTGATCCACACCATCAAGAATGACAAGAACTTTGTGGTCCCTGAGCCTCTCCTGAACTGCACCTAAATGACGAACCTGGATATCCTTGTGGTTGAATAATTCAGACAAAAGCCGTCTTTGTAAATTCAACTTCCTTTGCCGGTCTCCAGTCATTGGAAAATCCAAATCACCCTCATCATGCCAGCCTTTCCAGTAGCTTAGTCTGATGTTCTCTATAAAGGCAGAATATTGGAACTTTTCAGAGATTTGGTCATATAAAACTCGTGCAATGGTGGTCTTGCCAATCCCAGGAGGACCCAATATCCCTATCATCCTCACATCACCAGACTCTAGGCTTAACAAGGAATTGATTCTTGTAATATGAGGTCGGATTCCAACATAGTCATCAAAATCCCTCGACGGCGTATAGCTCAAGACGTCCGATACATCTTTTGCAACTCTAACAATCATGTCCGCTTCTTTATCCCTGGAGAATCAAAAAGGAACTCATAAAAAAAAACATACTAAAAAGAGAAAAATATGAAATGCGAGACGACACCAACCATTTGCGAGAATCTTGTCCGAGTATATTTGCGACATCCATCAAAGCTCGACTCCATCTCTGCTTCACCTCTTGCGTTTTCCCAACACAGGTTTTCTCAAAGGCTTTACCGAAATCTCCGGTCTGCTTTCTAACATCAGATGGATCCACTTCATAGAAAACAGTCATCACCGTTTGACCAATCTCTTCCCTGCAATTCATAATCTCAACCAATTCGTTGAGGCACCAGCTAGACGAAGCGTAGTTCTTTGACAGCAAGACAATTGCTATCTTTGATTCTCTAATGGCCTGAAAGAGCCCCGGACCGATCGATTCACCTCTCTTCATCTCGTCATCAATAAATGGAACGATTCCTTTGCTTTTGAACTCCTTCTGAATATGACTAAGAAACCCTTTCCGTACGTCTTCCCCGCGGAAGCTGGGAAATACTTGGTGTGTCCAGGTTCGAGATATAGGAGACGAAAGAGTTGGAGGAGATGAAAGAGACGACGAAGAAGAAGACTCGATTGATGATCTGCATCTCTTCTGCTGGAAATTCTTATGTATTTTGTAAACCCAATACCAAATTACACAAACAAGTGTGAAGAAGAAACCAATCACCTCTGCAATAGCCATTGAATGGACTAGAGTCTGGTGGGAAGAGAAAGACTTTAGCGTAATAAGTAAAAGAAACGCTAGACAAACAATTCTTTTTTTAGCCAACTTAATCAATAGTATTTTGATTTTCGTTGACCAAAAGAAAAAAAAAATCAATACTATTTTTTACTCATTAGCCCATTGAGTACTTTCACTAGCAAGCTCGATACAACAATCTGCTGCATATCTCTCTCCAAATGCAAAGAGGCAGAAAATCTTAAGAGTGTCACTTCTTGATCCCATGCCCTTATCAAAAGTTGTTTGTTTTCCGTGGTCACATGATCCTACTTACAGAACCAAACCACTGAGATTGTTCCCACTAAGGCATCAAGTTGTTCTTTGTTTATCAACATCATGAAGAACAACAATAAATCTTTTAGATCCAGCAATCTTCCTTATACCAAACCTAAATCATGTATCTTCATGATCAATAACTTCAGACAGAAACTGTTCTTTCAAACACAACTTGAAGCCATAGCCCATAGCCATCGAGTTCCGATCTCCTAGAACTTCCCATAAGATTCTCCACAAAGATAGTGTTTTGGACGTTTTGAGAGATAATACCTAATTTTTTTGCCTCATGTTTGCTTGAAGAGACACAGAAGTTTTAATTTCAGTTTAGAAGTTGTGGGATCACACAAATTACGGCCAGGTAAGAGGCTGGTTCCTCTATTCAGGTTTGAGAAGATGAGTATAGCTGTATAGGCTTCAACAAAAATCTTCCGATTGTCAATTGTCACCTTTCAGACGGGGTTGTATGTTTGATCAGCAAGTTATTAGACAAAAAATTCTGTGATTATTGATGAGTCCCTCCAAGCCAGGACGTTATTCCAATTCTAATCTCCTTAATCAATAGTAAGATGCTAATGATTGCGTCGAATCAGCAGACAAACCAAATTTGCATGGCAAAGATAAATTTTTGAGAAATCCAACAAAAGCAAGACAGAGAGAAGACTTAAGATACGATAAACAGCAGAGCTAGTTTAGATCCAATGGGAAATCAAAAGATCAGATCAAATGCTGTGCATATCTGTGCTTACAGATTAAAACAACATCAAGCTAAGCATAACACAACTTCTATTGATCTACTCAGGAGCAAAGACTAACATTTCGCCCATTTGTTTAACAGAGATTTCATCACACTGTAGTCTATAGCTAAGCAACATCAAACAACAGCCTTCTCATAAACTAAACTAGACCTAATATATAGACACAAATGCAGATTGTATAAGCAATGATTAACCTAACCTTTGATCGGACTATGCAAATACCATATATTGAGTAAAAACCAACAAGACAATGAAATAAAAATAAGAACTTTAAGATAACAAAACGAGTAAACATAACAAAACATAAGTTTCTTGGAGAATCACCATTATCCAACAAGCATAATAAAACTGAAATTATAAATCTAAAGAGTCTCACAAGTCCATACTCCAAAAAACCTCACGATGATTCCAAATTGAAAAACAAAACAAACCAGCTTTGTTTAACGGTAACTCTTCTGGAAACGAGCACGAGCACCAGGACCACCAAACTTCTTTGGCTCACACCTTCTCGGATCCGCCACAAGCAGAGTCCTATCATACCTCACCAAGACATCCTTAATCTCCTTCTTCGATTGCTCATCCACATACTTCTGGTAGAACGCAACAAGAGCCTTCGCGATACTCTGACGGATAGCGTAAACCTGAGAAGTGTGACCACCACCATTGACACGGATCCTCATGTCGACACCTGCGAAACGGTGCTTTCCGAGGAGAAGAACCGGCTCGAAGATCTTGAATCGGAGGATCTCAGGCTGGAAAAGCTCGATTGGGGAACCGTTGAGCTTGATCAAACCAGATCCACGTTTGCAGTGAGTGACGGCCACTGCGGTCTTCTTCCTTCCGAAACATTGCACAGATTCAGCAGCTGCTTGAGTCGCCATGGTTAGGGTTTCTCCTTGCTTTTGCTCTCGTCTGCCGCTAAAATGAAACCTAATGCAGAGACTGGAGGAGAAATGACAAATATAGGGTTTTTATACCAAGACACTAAACTAGGGCATCCGCTCTAATACGCAGCGTTTTGATTAACTGTTCAATAAATAAATTAAATAAAAAAATTAAAATCAATATTCCACGTCACTGGTTAGTCTTCTCTCTAAACTCATCTTCATCGGAGAGATTGTCCGAGTGAGAAAATGTTCCTCCTCCGGCGTTATACCGGCGGAAGACTCTTCTCTATCTTCACCAATGATTTCAGAGGTTCTATTGAATCTAATATTCGCCATTTCACTAGTCTCGAGCCTTTGCAAAGCTCTGATTCGACTCCAACTAAAGGAGATTACTTCGCCGCGATCAACCACGTTGTCAACATCGTCCGCCGCGAGATTCATCCAGAGAGATCATTGAACAGTCTCCGTCTCCCTGTAACCTCCGAGTTCGTGTTCAGAGTCCTCCGCGCCACTTCTCGTTCCGCCAATGATTCTCTCCGTTTCTTCAATTGGGCACGATCGAACCCTAGCTATACACCAACCTCCATGGAATATGAAGAGCTTGCTAAATCCTTAGCTTCACATAAAAAATACGAATCGATGTGGAAAATACTCAAACAGATGAAGGATTTGTCTCTCGACATCTCCGGCGAGACTCTCTGCTTCATCATTGAGCAATACGGTAAGAACGGTCATGTAGATCAAGCTGTGGAGCTTTTCAATGGCGTCCCGAAGACTCTAGGATGTCAACAAACCGTTGATGTTTACAATTCCTTGCTCCATGCGCTTTGTGATGTGAAGATGTTCCATGGCGCTTACGCTTTGATCAGGCGAATGATAAGGAAAGGACTCAAGCCGGATAAGCGGACATACGCGATCTTGGTTAACGGATGGTGTTCCGCCGGAAAAATGAAGGAGGCTCAAGAGTTTCTTGATGAAATGAGTAGGAAAGGGTTTAATCCACCGGCTCGTGGACGTGATTTGCTTATTGAAGGATTGTTAAATGCTGGTTACTTGGAATCTGCTAAAGAGATGGTGGATAAGATGACCAAAGGAGGGTTTGTTCCTGATATTCAGACTTTTAATACTCTGATTGAAGCTATATCTAAATCAGGGGAAGTTGAATTTTGCATTGAGATGTATTATACTGCTTGCAAGTTAGGCCTTTGTGTAGATATCGACACTTACAAGACACTTATACCTGCGGTTTCAAAGATTGGAAAGATCGATGAGGCGTTTCGGTTGTTGAACAATTGTGTGGAAGATGGGCATAAGCCGTTTCCGAGTTTGTATGCTCCGATAATCAAGGGAATGTGTAGGAATGGGATGTTTGATGATGCCTTTAGCTTTTTCAGTGACATGAAAGTGAAGGCTCATCCGCCTAACAGACCGGTTTACACAATGCTGATTACAATGTGTGGTCGTGGTGGGAAATTCGTGGATGCAGCTAATTACTTGGTTGAGATGACAGAGATGGGTTTGGTTCCGATATCACGGTGCTTTGATATGGTTACTGATGGGTTGAAGAATAGCGGGAAGCATGATTTGGCTATGCGAATAGAGCAGTTGGAAGTTCAGCTTAGAGGAGTTTGATATTGCTAAACTTAGAAAGGCTTTTGAGGTTCTCCCAAACTCTCTGATACTTGGGATTCTGTAGCAATTCAGCTTCTTTTCCACTGATCTACACTGATCCAGTTCAGTTTGGTAATGATAGCCGAACTGTATCTTACAGTCGAAGCTTGTCTAACTTGTCTAACTGTTGGTTAGGTTATACTTGGGTTTGGGGGTTGAGTTTAGTTTCTTTCCAGGAAAAGAGGCGATATAGAAATTACATTTTGTTGTGCTGTTGTTTTTAGATCTATCTGTCAGATCATTATTACGTAGTAAGAAACCAAAGATTGATTACCACAGATGAATCTACAGAGCTCACATTACCAAAGAAACAGTGAAGCACTTCAGACAACACAAGCTCTGGTGTTAATACATTATTTAACGAAATGTAAAACTGTTCTTCATTGCAACTAAGGTTTGTGCTTTGTGGGCAACACCAACAATCTTCTATAAGCCTTTAGAGCCACAAAATAAAAGTACCAACAAACAAATTATACGAAAGAGAACAAAGTAAATGATGAAACTACTCTGCGATTAGCAAAAGGTTTTGGCTTCGGTGAGAAACAACCATGTATGAAGATGCACCTTTCACATGCTTATATGTCAGCTTCAAGGAAGTTTTGAGATAGGGATACCTAAAGAGGAAGAAAAAGTTGCATGAATGAAGTGTATTCTTAAAAGGATTTACAAGACTTTACAATGTTGATAGATATAAAGGATCAGTTACCTTCTCGCCTAATTTGAAGGGTGGCAGACCTTTGTAAGGGCATGTACCGCAGCGGAAGGCATCACCGAGCCCACACTGAAATGATTGGTCAAGAAATTTTCAGTCTTGTGGAACCAAAAATCCAAAGCATACAGAGAAAGAGATGGGTAAAGAAGCTTACGCTGCCACATGATGATTGTGGATTCTCGATTTGATCCTCTGTGAGACCCAGCTTCACAGCTTTCTCCTCAATCTCAGCTCTACCACAGACACAGTTCTTGCAAGCTTTTTTGGTGGTCTCGCAACCGCTGGCTGCAGAAAATACAAGATATCTCACACACAAGGGATGAAATAAGGATAACAAAGATCATGTGGATGTCTTTAATTACCAACAGGAAGCTGTGGCTTCTTCAAGTCCTCCTCTGTTAAAAGAGAATCTTCATCAATAAGATCCAAGTCATCATCTAGATTAACCTTTAAGAGAACTTTTGCAGGCTTTTTGAGAGCAAATGATGAACCAATCTTCCAAGAAGGTTTCTTTGCCTTAATCTGCATTTGACAACATGTTTCACTGTTATGTGGATGAGCCAAAGTGAGAGCATATATGCAAGTTTGACAGATACGTAGAAGGAAGATCTTTTATCCTTCATGTTAAATGCCTAGAATAAGCCTGAACCCAGCAAGATTTTATTCTTATTTTCGGGGAATAAGAAATGTTTCCTCATAATAAAAGAAAGAGAAGACAGAAAAGACGTGTAAAAGTGCTCACCCCAAAGGATAAACTGAACGTAGACAACTTAATTGATTTCAAATCAAGACACTGTGGCTCCAGAAAACCAGCCAACGTCACTCTCCTTTGAATGGTCTGCAAGGAAGACGCCATAAGATTAAGAAATAAAAGTTCAAAGAAACCCCATTATACATAAGAGTAGATACACGACACAAACCTGTTGCATTTCTCCCGTTTCACCCTCCAAAACTTTGCACACAAAAACCGTGCCACCAGGCTTCAAGATTCTTGAGAACTCACCACATATTTTATCACTGGGAAAATCAGATGTTTTGGAAATGGCTAAAACCGCGTCCACTGAGGAAGCATCCAAAGGAAACTGATCTGCAAAAATGATCAATATTCCAACACAATGAGAAGAAGGCACAAAAGAATATCCCACAGCATGTCGTCTTCAAGTGTTCTCACCCTACAAAATTGCTCACCTCTCCATATAGTACAGACACGAATCTTCCTATCTACATACACTCCAGACTAACCATATGCTAATTACTATAAGCTTCACTAAGAAGTCTAACAACTAATTCATAATCTGAGCTAAACAAAGAACCAGAGAATAAAGAGGAACAGAGATTTACTTATTGTGGATGCTTGAGTAATAATCAGAGGATCAAAACGCTCAACCACATCCTTGCCAAGCTCTTTCATAATAGTAAGAACAGAGCTAACAGAGCTAACAGGCAACACCACATCATCCGTCACAGCCAAAACAGTCTTCTGATTCACCATCGAATTCTACAAAACAAAAAACCCAAACATTAAAAGACTAAACTTTGAAAATAAAATCCCACAGATCATGAAGCTACAAACACAAAAAGCTAACAACTTTAATTGCGTTTTACAACCTAAAGATGAAAATTTTCGCCGCCCAAAGCTCTTATGACATGCAAATGAATCAAGACAAACAAATCATCCAACAAAAGGCTAAAAATTTTAGAGATTGAACAAGATATGCATGCGAGTATAAAAGATTACATAGAAACAGAAATCGATCTGAGGAACAACAATCAGAGAATAAAATTGAAAATAGACAGCAGAAACCTAAACTCACCATATCGGAAAAATCTCTGTAAAACCTCGCGAGATACTCAAAAACCCTAAAAGAATATATATCTCTCTGTAAATTCTTTGGCTTTGAAGAGGAATAAGAGAAATCAAATCTTCTGACCTTTGTCTCTCTCTGGTTCGCACTTTTATATCTTTTTCGCCGACTCTTTGCTTTTTTCTTGGTTCTGTTATAACGCGGTTTGGTCAAACCGGGTTTACGATTTTATGCAAGTCGGTCCACAACTATTTAATTACTAAAATACCATAACTATTTAATACACTTAAATTTAACTGTAATTTTAAAGATGATATTTTCTTTATTTACTAATTTTAAGAAAGAAAAAAAAAACGTTAACCATAAACCACTGTACTATTTTCGTAACATAAATAAATGGTATATAAATATGACATTGTGACACTATCTCACTCATCTCTAGGAAAAGGAAAACAAAATGAAGACAGTTGTTTGTTTTTTAACTATTCTAATCTTAGTTTCATCAATATCATGTAAGTATTTATAACTTAACTAGAATCAAACGTATATCATATATTGTATATTTTTAACAATATTGTCTTTCTCTAGTAATATTTTAACTAATAATTTTCTTGTACTAAAAAAATAGGTGAATCGAAGAAAAAGAAAGTCGTAATAGTACCTGGCTCAAAAAAAAATTATCCTGATTTGAAGTTCGTAGAAGGCCCAACAACAGTTGAAGATGATTTTTGTTACGATTGTGTACGTCATTGTATGCGAAGGGGTAGACATTTTCTTAGTTGTAAAGGGCCTAAAGGCTTTGTTTGTCGTTGTTATATTCCACTCATACATGGCTAGGTCCGTAGTTACAAAAACTTTGTCATTGTTACACCTAGTTTGATGATGGTTATTGATCATTTATATAATTAATTTTATATAAAGCTCTGACCGGTAGAGTAATTGAAAAAGTGGGAAGAAATGAACAATTAAAAACGATTAATGTTTATACTTGTAGACGTTTATACTTCGGATTTGGCAACTAATAAAACAGTTTTCAATTAATGTTTGATAATTAGAGAAAAAAAAATTAGCAGGTTTTTTGGTCTTGTAATGAAATAAAGGACACATCTTTTATATATCAAAATATAAAGAAACAAATCAACAATCATCATGAATGTTGCCAAAACGCGAATTCCTATGGTATTTTCATTTTGGGGGTTTACGTTGTGTGACATGAGTTTTTTTGAGAAAATTGTAGGTTCATGAAAGTTGCTATATTAACAAGGTTTCACAAGCAAAACCCTAACTAAACTTGCTTTGTTTATCTCTCGCTTTTCATCATCCCTATTTACTCGAACCACATTGTGTATATATTTATTAATATGCGTTTATCTTAAAAAAAACTCCATTGATATACAAACGATTTTCCAGGTCACTTGTTAAGCAAGAAAGAAGGAAACACTTTGGTTCTAGTGCACATAGCATCAGCCAACGGGGCCTTTCTGAGGTAGAGTCTCGAAAGCAGACACATCATTCTCAAACATGAAACGTGGCAGCAGTGAGCGGCTTTGTTTGATGGCACAAGCCGTTTTGTCTTCGTGGGGACAACGAGCTTTAAGCATGGAGAAGACATTCAGACAGAGAATGAGAGGATTCGTCGATTCGATACCTCTAAATGTAACTACATATGCATTAATTTGAACCAAACGATTGTACTTTTATTTTGTTTATCACTTAATATATAAAAAGATTATAAACAAAACGATCAAAAAGTTTGTGAGTATTATTATCTTTCTAATCTGAAATAACCACCATAACTATGCTATTTAATACATTAAAATAAGAACTGTAATTTAAAGGAGTATGTTTCTTTAAATTACTACTTGTAAAAAAAACGTACTTATAATATTAACTGTTTTGTAACATAAGTAAAAGATACACTTATAAATATGACACTATATCATCTCAATAACTTAAAGCGCTTTGCAAAAATATTTAAAATCTCAAAAAGCAAAAGAAAAGAAAATGAAGACTACTATTTTTGTTTTAACTCTTCTAATATTTGTTTCATTATGTAAGTAGATTTTCGGTTAACTAAGATAAACATTTATTTATTTATGCCCAGACATATGTGGTCTAGTGGTAAGGGAAAACTGGGGATAGGTTGGAAGGAACTAACTCAAGTTCGATACACCCTGAAAACAAAAATCATATATGTGTGGGAAGTCTGGGTTTGGGCCAAACAGTTTACCTGTTAGTCAGTAACATGCGATCTGGCTACCTCTGGCATTAGTCGGAAAGCATTCCAAACTCGGGACAGACAGTGTGGTAGCCCTTCGGGGAGAAGTCCACTCTGAAGCACTTCGGTGCGTTTCTACCGGGGCTGACCGATAGGGTTTATCAAAAAAAATAAAAAGATAAACATTTATCATGTTTTATATTTTTGATAACACTTTACGATTAAGATTTTAATTTAATCGTTTAGTTTGTTTTCCTATATATCTTTATAGGTACATCGACGATTCCTTCTTCTTACAAGCCTGTGGTGGAAGGTCCTGCATCAGCTGATTTTGTTATAAGTGTGCGCGTTATTGTTTTAGAAGGCATAAATATCCTCGTTTTTGTCAAGGCTTTGTTTGTCGATGTTCTATTAATACTGGTGGTGACTAGTTGTAAGAAATTTGCAATTGTTATATCCAATTTGATGATGGTTACTGATAATTTCTCTATAACTAATAAAATAAATAACAAAGTATATCAATTAATCCAAATGTTATGTTTTGAATACATGCAACAAGGTGAAAGATTATGGGAAGGTATTGAGTCTAACCAAATGGACCCACTAAAAACACTCTGGTTGGTTCTTGTACAAATTGCATCAGCCAACGGTACCTTTCTGAGGTAGAGTTTCGAAAGCAGACACAGTATTCTCAAACCTGACACGTGGCAGCGGTGCGCCGCTCTGTTTGATGGCACAAGCCGTTTTGTCTTCGAGCGGACAACGAGCTTTAAGCATGGAGAAGACATGGTTGTTCAGCCTCCGAGCTTTCTTCATCCCTTCCAACAAACCTTCCCATCCCTTTCTTACACATAAAAAAAAAGATATTCAAATGGAGAATGAGAGGATTCAACAAAACGAAATATAACTATATGTACATAAAAACAATTTAACGAGAGGATGGAGACAGGAAAATCTACCTGATGGATTTGAGGATTCCTGTGAGTATGTGAAGCAGAGACAGTTTCAACCTCAGAGACATTGAGTACTTGATACGAAAAATCAAACAACTCAAAGTGAAGTTGCTGGCCGAGCAAGTAAATAATGGTGCAACCACCCCAAGCTATCGAATCACCGAGGACTTCATGTTGAGCTGACTGTGGAGCTGTTATCTCCTCCAGATATCCCTGAGTTCATTGCAAACTTTATATAAGAATTGAGAAGAGAAGAATGTTGCTGCGGTTAAAAAAGATGTTTTAATAAGGTTTGCGGTTTTGGATGGCTTACAATCTGAAGACCACCGTATATACGGTAAAAATCCTTTGAAGTTGTAATATCAATGAAGCCCGTCTTTGGAGGAGCACTCCATTTACTGCAATATTTGTCGAGCGACGCACTTGTGAATGCAAGTGTATATTCAAGAACGCTTCCCCCGTTCATGTTTGCCTTATACAAAAGATCTGCACATATAATATAATACCAAAAAGATTGAAACTTTGTCGCAAAAAAAAGAGTAAACAAGAAACTGGTGATTGAATAGCTACAGCTCTTAATTAACCTGCAGCTTCTGCCTGTTTGGACATGGTGTAGAACGCAGCTGGATTAAGACAACTTGGACTTGACACAACTGCAGAAGTTGCTGACTTTAGGAGATTGACAAGAGGGCTTTCGCCGTCTTGAGCATTAACTATCTGTCCTTCAGCACCCGGGATTAATCCCAACCATGGAGCTGTTTGCATGAACCGCTTTGTGTCGACCTCTCTCTGTATGATAATGTGTTATAATCATTTTTTAGACTAAATCATAAGAATTTTTAGCTTTAATTCTGTCTGATAGGACTGACCAATACGATATCGAGAAGTCCCATTGTATATATCACACTTCCAATTTCCTTTATTCCTCGTAGAACTTCTGACTTGAGTTCTGACTTAGTGCCCCAGTTTAGTTGCTCTCGTATAAGCTTCATACAACCTTTAAATGAAACAGCGAAAAGCATCAGTAGATATAACATCACAGAAAATCGAAACACATCAACAATACTGCAACCAGGCATTAACCTGTAACACCACCATCAAAAGAAAGCAATCCAATAGACTTGGGCAGTGCTTCTTGCAATCCAGAGATCATTGGCTCAAGTGTTGTTATCTGAAAGGTTTTCAGGAAAAAGAACTATTTTAGCTGGTTCCTTTATAGTTAGTACCTAGACAAAAAGAATAAATGGTACAAAGTGCAAATATACCTTATTTGATATATGGTCCAGCAAAGCTCTTATAAGCCAAGGCAGTGATCTAGATCCAAGAAGTTTAACTATGGAAAATAAATGTGGTATCCCGAAAAATCCACTATGCAATCGTGCAAAACTTTGATGCGCTGCATTTAAGTCCTACCAGAGTAAAAAAATGACAACAAAAATATAATGAGACCAAAGACACTATAGAGGTAACCAAAAAATGGGTCTATAAGATTGTTTCTGAACAAATTAAGAGAAAAAATGGCCTAAGAGATTGCTCCTTACTTGAGTGCCACAATAGAAACTAGGCTTAGCAGAAGGCACTGATGGTTTCTGAGTAGGAGGAACTTTCGATGAACGGACAAATCGTTGTGTGGTATTGCAAAGAATGAAGTTTGGTAGGAAATCACTCTGCATCTCTGACCAAATCTAGCAGACAACAAAAAAAATCGAAGATTGAGAAAAGATGAGAAAAATTATAGTCAGGACTTGTAATTTGTATATCTGACCTGTGTAGCAAGTCGACTTGAAAATGAGACAAGAGAAATGTTTTCTTGCATTTCATTCAACATGAGACTGAAAGGATCTATGGAAAGATCTTGTGAAAGCAATTCATGCGAGTGCTTTAGGATATCTATCAGTTTCTCCAATTCCTGCAGTTGAAGGGAGCATCCACTTTTGTATATTTTAAAAGAAATGGTAATACATACAGAATCAAGAAAATGAAAAAGAAAAAAAAAAAAAAAAAAAAAAACTTACCACAACAGCACATAGGTCTTGGGACTCAAAACGGTCAAAAAGAAACTCCAGATTCTCTCTAAAGATTTTATTCATCCTTTGAGCGATCAAACTTCTTAAATTGATTGTTCTACCAAGTATCTGCATGTCACAACAAAACTCAGTAAGAAGATTCTATAAACATGCCAACCCACACATAATTAGAACCACTGCTTGAAACATAATCTAATCCTATGTTAGGTCATAACAATGGAGCTAAAGATTCAACTAATTGTGACTTTCTATATAACCAGAGAGCAGTATCATTATTCACCTTTACTTTTGTCATCTTAAATAACGCAGTAAATCTCACAGGCTGGATGGAGAACTTTTCACCATTGTCCAAGGCAAAGAGAAATGATGGATCAAGAAGCTCACTGTTGAACTCAACAATTGACGATAAAAGGCTTTAGCTCCTCATTAGTTAACAGTGAAGGGGGTGAATATATCAAAAACCATGTAATTAGGTACCTTGCAGACCAACTCTTGTAATATGTGAATATAGACTCCGAGAGCCTTGAAACAAATATATCAAAACCATGGTCCACCTACAGAAAGAAGACAGGGTACAAGAACCGATAATTTTGTTCAAGGAACTTTTTCATGCAAGAAGACCTATAGGTTTATAGCTGTTGAGATCGAAATTGAACTCTAATTACCTCAGCTTCAATTTCATCATAGAGGAATCTCTGCCTCAGAACAACCAGAGCTTGTTGAGCTGAGTCATTATAAATGTCAAAAGGCAGCAGAACACTTTCAAGAAGGCCTGAATTCTGAGCTTCCAGAATGTAGTCTATCAGCATCCATGGTAGTGAACACTCAATCGGGAACTGCAGTGGTGAATATATAACTATTTGTAAGAACAAGTCAGGCCTGCAATGAAAACAAAGTGGTAAAATATAGGTATAACCTTTTCGTAATGCCGCGTACCTGAATAACACGTGAAGACTCCAGGTAAAATTCTCTAAACCAGAGGAACCCCAGATCAGTCAATATTCCAATACTTGCTGCAGCCATCATAAATTGAAGTTGAGGAGTCAGCTTATAAAGCTATTGATATGGCTCAATAAACTAACCAAAAAGACATTTAGCATGTGGGTTACCCGAGTAATCCAATATGTGCAAGAAAAAGCTGAGCTTGTAGAAGAACGTTTCTAATTGCTTTAAGTCATTAACAGGAATCTCAGAGCCATTATTTCCAAAGAATCCCCCTGGCCTCCTCAGATTTCCACCAGAGACAACCTCATATATCAAAAACTGCAAGCAATGCACCTGAAACAACAAAACAGCAAGAAGTTTAAGCACTGGGTCTTACCATCTGTAGTTGTACTTAAAATGATCTTGAAATGGACCCAAACCTGTGCTGCTGTTGGGGCAACTGGCCTCGGATAAAAGAAATTCCCTCTGCTTTCATCATTTCCATGTTGTGAAGATGGCATCTCATGTTCGGGCCTGGTATTTGCCATCCAGTCAGCTGAAAGTGTCCGCATATCAGAAAGAATCCTGAAATGCAACCATACATATGATACCGTTAACAATATGGAAAGCTTAAGTTAAGAGAATAAGACTTGAAATAGAAAGAAAATAAAGGAAAACTAATTCACCTTGAGAGATCTTTCTTCTTTCGGAAGGTGGTACGCAACATTGTGGCTAACGTGTTCTGTACAAAATCTTGAACTTCGGCATGTATTGTCTCCCATAAAGCATCTGCAACTAATGTGTCACAGCGCTGCAGCATTGATCCTACACTCTTTATATAGCCAACAAGTTCTACCAAGGCTTTCCTTTCTTCTGCAGTATAATTGAACCTCACCACCTATTAAAAAGAATCCAGAACTTGTTACCATAAAAGATAAAACTTTTCAGAAAATATTTCACAAGTATTACCTTCTCGTAATCAGAATATGATCCGGAGGCTTCCGGAGTCTCTCCTGCATCCCTACATGGGCGAGAGAATTTCCAAGCACATTGCTCCCAAATGCGTGCTGTCCATCTACTTAACAGTTGGAAACCTTCAACAACCATATCGTACATATTTCCTTTGACCTCTCTGCACCATTCAGTATATGCTCCATCGTTTGACTTCAACAGCAATAACTGCATGAAAGCAAGTTAAAAAAACATCCTAGAGACTCAAGATAAGAACAAGAAATTGGAGTTCCAGGGATAGAATAGCTTGATCACCTGATTCATGGATGAAGCAAATCGGATTGTAAAATCGTCGTGCTCAGCACGGAGAGCTCCAATGTGATTGACTATCAAATAGTGTCTCTGATATGTAAAATATGTAAAGGCTTGCAATTTTCAAAGCATGTGTACAAGTTACAATAATCCAGATAATAGTTAAATAGGCAAGTAACAGTGAAAATCTTAAAGGATATTCTAGAGCTTCGCGTGGAGGGAGCTCATGAGGTGCTGGAAGAGTCAGAAGGCGAGTCTGTGATGAAAACTTTTGAAAGTATACCGACAACTCTTTCAAAATTGCAGCAGGAGAAAGATGGAGATCTGGAAACGCAGGAATGACAGGATCATTCTGATTACCGATAAAAACACAACAAATTTGTCAATTCGCGAGTTGGAAACAAGGCTTTAAGGTATATTGGTTGCGTATGCGAAACATAAACAGGTATAACATGAAATTCAATACCTTGAAAATGTTTATTAATCTGTTGAGTTTTACCCTCTTGTATAAAGCCTCGGTATCTTTCTCAGATGGTGTTGCTAAGACAACAAGAACAGGTAAAACTCGGAGAAGAATATAACGCTCAGGAAAAAGTAGTGCAAAATCCAACTCCAGAGACTCAACGATGAAGACTATGAGAACTTGGAGAATATCTTCCACACTGATTTTACTAAGGAATCCAAAAGCTTGCAATATTGTCAAATAGCACAAGGGACATGAGCAGCATGTGTATCTCAAATAGAGAAACCCATAATAATATCTTTAACAGCCACACGATAGTGATAAATGTTTGGAAGAAAGGATACTTGTTTACACGGAACATCTCAACATGCAGGTTGAGTAAAATAGCCCATCTTGTGCTCAGGAAAATCTGCATACATACAGAGAACTCACATTTTCATTTACGAAAAATTAAAGGAGAAGGCATTAAGAAATGAATGCATAACAAGCCATGCAAACACCTGCAAGTCATCTAACTCTTCTCTCATTGTATCTGTATCTTGCCACTGCGCACTGACTTGAGTGAATGTTCTGAAAAGAGTGAAAGTATCTTAATAACAGAAACTAACAACAAAGCTTCTAGGAAACTAATTAAACTCATAAAGAGAGCTTTAGTAGCTGAAATGATTAGTAACAACCATAGATCGACCTACATTCAAGTATCCTACTTGCAGAAATAATAGATAGGGACAATAAAAGCATTATATCTTTCACCTCTTATACCAAGAGAAATCATTAGGAATGCTAGCTTTAGCATTTTTAAGATGATCCAGCTGAACCAAGACGTCAAGCAACTTTAGCATTGACCTATATTAAGTAAAATCACAGTTAAATTATATACACGAGGAGTGTTAATCATCCAAGGATCTATACAAAACATAAAAGAAGAGTTATAACCCACCAAAGATGTGTGACTGTGGGGCCATTGATGCGCCGTTCAGGTCTGGAAAACCGCTGCATATCAGCAGCTAACTGCACAGACATAGGCACATTATTTCTGATACAGGAATTTTAATATAAAACGAGTTGGACGAGGAAGGATATACACCGTACTTTAGCTGAAGCCGATGACTGCCATCTCTGAATTTCGCGTAAACGACTCATCTCTAAGTCCAAAACTTGATATGTTTCTAGATACAAATCCGCTTGACTATGCTTCATAGATTCGGGAAGCTGCATGCATATCATTAATAGAGAAAGTTATGTGTATTATGGATGAGATATACACAAGAACACCCAGAGCAGGTACCATATTGGATATTATTTTAGTAATTTCTGTCATTCGCTATTATTTGTACAGAGAACTTTGTTTTTCTTGCTTTTCTTTTTGCATTATACTTTGTAGTTCAAAAAAGATTCTCGTATGGTTGCTACGAGATTTCGAATACCATGAATGAAGAACGAACTCATAGCGTAATTCTCAAAGTTACATTTTATCAGATAAAATGTCTATATGTAGATAAGCAAAGGAGTATAGTGATAGATTTCACAAGGACCTGAGGCAGTGCTTTAACACAACTTCTATATGTGTATAGAATTGACGCCATCTCTTTTCCTTCTTGTATAAGTGTATTCTGCATACAATTGGTCGAAAACTTACTTGAGATATTGAAATAAAATAAGATCACACCCACTAAGAAAGACTTTAGTTATCAAATTATAGAACCATATACCAGCTGGTTTAGAGCTTTTGTGTCTTCTGATAGAGAT
This sequence comes from Arabidopsis arenosa, assembly GCA_905216605.1. Taxonomy (NCBI): domain Eukaryota; kingdom Viridiplantae; phylum Streptophyta; class Magnoliopsida; order Brassicales; family Brassicaceae; genus Arabidopsis; species Arabidopsis arenosa. The sequence continues at coordinate 6,875,371 of LR999456.1, forward strand.
AATCGATATGCTGCAACATCACTATACTCTACAAAATTGAACAAAAAAACATCTTAATTCAGTTGTCTTTCATGGTAAAATAGTGACGAAGAGAAGTAAAAAGGCATACCGATGGGACTATCGGTTGCTGCTCTTTCAGCTGAAACCATCACAGCCGGTCCTTGGACTTCTGGTTGCTCATCCTATAACAAAGTTCAAAATGATTCAAGAAAATGTACTACAGTGACTTCAAAATTTTCAAGAAGCTACTTAAATCTTCAACATCTCGCTGAAACCTATTTTACTGCTAACTAGGCAAAGATCCGCAGACAAATAGGTGATTAAACAGTATACGTGATAATTTTACACGAAAATAATTTATCAAAATGAAGAAACAACAAGTCAAATTTCTGAAATATGAACTCCAGAAAGAAAATTGTAGTCAAAATGATCCAGAACCCCACAATTCTAAATTTAAGCAAAATCTTGAACATCGGAGCTACCTCTAAGGAGAATGTGGAAAGAGCTGCGATTGCTTCCTCTACAGGAACCGCCATTGTCTTCTATTGACTCAGCTAGAAAGATCAGAAGAAGAAGAAGCAATTAGCAACATTGGGCGACTGAAGGAGAAAGCTTTCAACTTTATGTTTCTTACCCAACAACAATGGAGAGGAGACGAGAGAGCTGCTCTACTACTTCAAGCCGATTGATTCAGCTTTTGTTCTGATTCTTTATGGACAGAGATCGAAAATTTCGCTACTACTCTGTCTGAACCAAAAATTTCGCAAAGTTGGAAGCTTTCATTTTCAATTTTTTTTTTCTAAACAAAAGTTTCTTTTTGGGTCCTCGAAGTCGTTTGTGTTTTCACCTTTAAGATTTTTTTTAAAATATATATATTTGTTCAATCCGATTTTCAAATTTTTTATTTACTCATATTTTACTAAATAGAGTAATAATCTAGTTTTAACAAAAATTCTCCAGTAAACAAAAAATAAAAAAGGTAATAATCTAGTTTTCCAAAATTATTTTTACATATACACCCAACATTAAAGCTTTGAGACGAAGCATTACATCTGTGTCTTTACTATGAAGCAAACTTGATGACAGACAGCTAAATCATTATTTACTGATTCCTTTATCCTCAACGATATCTTATATTGGGAAAATACATAGAGTAATATACCTGTAACAAAACAAAATAGATATACAATTTTACATTGAACATAAAATAAGTCACTTTATAGAATCAAACAACAACTTTTAAGGTTTAACCGGAGCCTTAACCAATCCGGATAAGAACCAGCAGTTGTTGGTACTATCGGTGTGAGCATGTACCCTAGCCCAATGGAAAGGACATGCCGTCTAAGTCTAACCAGAATTTTTTGGTTGTCAAAAACATATGAATTGAGAGATATGAAGCTCTAAAAAAGCGAAAACTGTCTTGGATTCAAAAAAGTACTTTCTTTAGCTACAAAAATAGATAATAAATTAAAATGGAGACGAAGATGATTAGAAGAAGAAGAAGAAAGAGTAAATTATTCATTCCAATGTTTTCAAAAGCCTGAAGAGACCAGCTGCTTCTCGAATCCGAGAAAACTCAATGCAGAAAGCTTGAACTTCTATGAATAGATCCTTCACTGTTACATTTACCAAAACAAACAAACATAAATCACCCAATTGTACAGCATGAGCTTCCTCTGTGAATGTTATTAGCAAAGCAAAATGCCAAATTTGATAGCAATCAGTCAGAAACAGAGAATACATACCGTTGATGATGTTGTTACGAATTAGGCTTTGCAAGAATACGCAAACAAGCCGTACAAGCCTATTCTGCATGTATTTGTCTTGCTGCTACAGATCGAAAACAATATATCACTATACCATTAACAAAAAAAACTATACAGAAGAAAATGTACACATTGTAAATCAACAAATCCTAGAATCATATACAAAACAGCAAATAATGCAGAGCACGACAGAAGTTTTTAACACAAAATTATAGGATGGCTTTATAGCTATGCATAGAAAGCTTTTTTAAAAATACCTAAAGGAAAAAACAAAAGAAAGCTTTGTTTTAATACCTTAGCGTTCTCACAAGACGATATGCAATTAGTGATGTACATCCGTATGAATTCCTTGGGAAGTTCAACTGCAGTTGTGAGCCTATTCACAACTTCCATTGAGTGCAGGCTCATGTCCATACTTACTAGAGCTGTAAAATAGCTGCAGAAGCATTCTCAGATTGCCACTTTAAAAGTTATAATTTTGATCGACAGTAAATGGTGGAACGGATAAGGTGATGACTTACTCGGCAATCTCTGGGGAGTTAATCAACTTGGTGAGAATCTCAACTGCTATTTGAGGATTGTGCTCTACTAATTGCTGAGAATAAGAAACTAGATCACATGATAGAAGAGACGATAAGAAAGGAAAAAAAAAAGCACCTGCCAGAAAATGAAATCACATACCGGCAGCTTCCGTGGAGTTATTCCACAGTGATAGACAAGCTTTGGGTCATTTGCCAATTCTGTAGTGATGTCCTGGCCAGTAAATGAATAAAACTTGTTATTTTCTTCACTCAAAAGATCTAGGTTTTCTAAATTGATCAGTTATACGGGCAAGGCTGATGAAATAAAACATCACAATCACTATTTATCTATTGCATGGTTATTTTCCATAAACACTTACTGCAGTCAGTTCCTTCTTAATATCCTAAATCTTTAAATCCAATGAGAAAGGAAAGACTAGAGTGAAATCACGACTTCTCTCTCAAAACTATGAGTATATCTGCATACAATGGCTGCCTTTACTACCTTTAAAACTTGTGCATATGTAGTTACTGACCCATTGCTATGTTAACTTGCTTATAAGTGTTAGAGTAAGATAGGCAATAAAATGGTCACCACTTATAATGACTTTATGCGGATATCAAGAATTAACAAGCAATAATATACCTCTTGCTCCGTAGGTGAAAGTGTCACCTTTAAACCCTTAACAAGCAAGTCTCTAACTGTTGCACCTCTGCTTGTATCAGCACACATTTTATCGTCCCAAACAAGCTCATGCTTGTTATCAGGATCAATCCAAAGCAACTGTAAGAAATTGAACCATTTAGGTCAGTTCGATAATTTTCTGAACCAGTTGAATAATGGGAGAATCTTAGCCTTACCTCGCTCTGATGAACTGGGTACCTTGGTGGACATGGACGGATCCACCTAGGAGCTAATTCCCCCATTGTCAAATTTCCCAAGAATCCAGACAGGGCCTCATCCCTATCACCAGATCCAATTCTGGGGTTCCCTCCAGGTTGCACATCAAACCTACATGATTATTTGGTCATCCATAAAGTCAACTTAAAATTGGCACATTAATTATAACACAGAACATTAGGCTGAGAGGAAAACTGGAAGCTTGGGAGAGATAGATCAGATTCAACTGTACATAACATTTAGAAAGAAACGGAATCCCCTAACTCATAGGTTACGTACTCTGGAGAGTTAGGATCGCACCCACGAGGAACATCAGGATCATGCAATAGCTTTTTGAGGGAACAGTCTGCAAAAATGTGACTAGATGGTCCGGGATCGGCTTTGTCACCATACTCACGTTGCAGTTCTCCTAGTTCCGGAAAATCCTGACAAAACATCACCATATTAGATCAATAACCAGAAAAGGTTTCTCTAAGTGTTCTCCAGGTAATGTTAGGCATAATAAAGGAACAGTTATGATGAAGATAATATATAATTAGAAAAAAAGATATTTATGCGTCAACCGCTCTTACATGAGTTGAAGGATCAAACGATCTGATATAATCAACAGCTGACTGTTTGAGAATCTGCAAGGGAGTAAACTATCGTTACTTTAATTGATCATGAATACTTAGTAAATAATACAAATCGGGACTTGAAAATGATATGAGAAACGAAAGAAGGGTTAGGTTAGAATATGCCTGATCGGAGTGATGGACTTATTTATGACAAAAATAAGTGAGCCCAGCAAACAAGTTTATATAAGATAGTGGTCTTAGAAAGTATATGTGAAAAGGGAATTGCATAACAGCTTTATACATAAGTTGAATTTTCATGGATTAGCAAAAAAGAAGCAGGCAAACAGCACAAGGAAACATCTATAAGTGCAGCTATATCCTACCTCTTTCACGTTGTTGTAACTATTCCATTGTAACAGGTGGAGAAGAAATGCTCTCTCAGACTTTTCTAGTTGCTCATTACAAGCAGCCTGCAAAAGGCATAGATATCGTTATTCTTTCATACGAGAAGACTACATCATGCTAAGACACAAAACATGTTTGCCTAAATCAATCTATAGATAAAATTTAGCCTGAGGGAATACATGGAAACTCATCATTCTCAACTATTCGAGAAACAACTGACCTATACTAACTACCAAGCTTAACACTTAAATATGCTTATGAAAACCAAATTATATCAGTACCTACGATTCTCCAGGATTAAAAACACACTTATTAAGTTAAGAGACAATCAACAACTCAACACAACTGAGCAGGTAAAAGGAAAATTGCATTTATACCATGTATTAGAGGCACAATGAAGGGTGCTTACACTTATCATTTCAGATAAAAACGGGTTGAGAGATGGCTTCTGGGAAGAATAACACTGGTATATGATAGCAAATGCAATTAGACGTTCAGTATTCTGAAGCGTCTTCTGATCCTGAAATTGAACAAAACTTCATTCAATTAGTCCCCTCAATCTGAGAACAGATATTAGAAATGGTTTTCAAATGTAAAACACGCCTCAAAAATATTTCTTATCATCACTTCCGAATTATCCCCTGTGTATACAATAAATAGAAGAACACTCAAACACTAGACTTCATTCATCAACGAATTCAATATACGAACCATAGAAACACACAAAAGATATCGTTTCAGCAGATACGAAACCAAACCTCGAAAGAAAACCCTAGATTCAAATCAAATCCTTCGACAGTGAAACATCCAAAAACCCCTAAAACTCGCTACTGTCCCACGCAATCGAGAACACTAGCATCGAGAGAAAGTTCAAAAGAAAAGTAAGAAGAGGAATATAGCGAGCGAGCACATACCTGCAACATCATGGAAAGAGAATCGCAGACACTGAGGTGACGAGAGCTATCATCGAACTTGGAGTTGAATTCCGATAAAACGTCTTCCATCGGCCGGAGATCGGATTTGAGCAGAGACAAAACAATCGCCGACTCTTCAATCTTCATAATCATCATCGTTGATCCTAAACCTGGTTTCCCAAATTCAATTCTCAATCTCTCTGTAGGGATTTTATTTTCAAAGTTTCATCTCTGAAATAGACCTTATACCTCTTTATCACTCAGAAGGTTCGAGTCAAGGCCACTTTTGGTAATTTGTCTTTTCCTCACAGCTTTTTATTAACTTTGGTAAGGTTTTAATGAGTTTTGTAAAACCAATAATAATATCTCTATTTTGGTAATATATTAAGAGGATTGAATCAAAGTTAATATTTTTAGTTCATATAATAGGGAGTTTGACCAAAAAAATATCTTATAATAGGGATAACTTCAATGAAAAAATCAGATTTAAAGTAAATAACAAGGAAATATACATTTTTAGGTTTAAAGATTCAAGATTTAGAGTAGATTTTAAGATTTAGGTTTTTGACTATTTTATGATTACGTATTTATGAATTTTGTCACATTTTTTTACGAGTTTTGTCGTTTCTGAAAATGATTGCTTGTTTTAACAAATTTTGATGCAAAATGGCATTAATGCCCCTTTATTGATATATATGTTACACAATATATTTAATATAAATTATTTATGTCATATTTAAAGTCACTTTATTAACTTTGGTAAGGTTTTATTGAGTTTTGTAAGACTAATATCTCTATTTTGGAAATACATTAAAAGGATTGTATCAAAATTCATATTTTTAGTTCATATAATAGGTGTTTGACCAAAAAAAATCAGAATAAAAGTAAATAACCAGAAAATGTACATTTTTAGGTATTAAGATTGAAGATTTAGACTAGATTTTGAGATTTAAGTTTTAGATAATTTTGTCAAAAAAAATTTACGAGATTTGTCGTTTGTAAAAATGATTACGTGTTTTATCAAAATTTTCTGCAAAATGACATTAATGCCCCTTCATTGATATGTCCGTTACACGATATTTTAGATGTAAATAAATTATGTCATATTTAAAGTTACTTTTATTTTATATGGTAGATTTACATAAATAAATTGTATGTTATATATGCACATATATGTTAAAGTGATATAAGATGTATATGCATATCATTCAATACCGAATATAACCAAATCTATTTACTTCTACATTTTATTGAATATATAGTGAAGGTACACACGCACATATATGTCATATTGATATATGCATATATAATGTATGTATCTTACTATAATATGATCACGACACATGTCAATTAGATTGCGACACTAGTTAAACTCTAGCTACTATTTAATAAACCCATTTAAAAATATATGTTACGTAAATACTCTAAGATATTAATTTTGTTTTTTTTTTGCTATTAACCAAATTTATTTTCACCATTGCTACTGAAAAAAAAAATCTATGTCATTGGGTGCAAAAAATAAATACTCTATAAGTAAATCAAATCAAAAACAAGTTTTTCCAATTAAAAATTAAAATCAAGAAACAAGTTAAATTCAGACTTATTTCATGCTCTTGAACTCGGTAGTCGATACATACATCTTGTGAATCAAATAAACATAAATGAAATAAACAAAACCGAGTTTTCCACTTCAACTTTAAATGATTGTATGTTTCGCTCATAGGGCAAGAGCAGAGCTAAGGTTCATGGGGTTCATATACTTGGTGGTACCGGTCAAGATATGACGGACTATCATGCGGTTTGCTTTCTCAGTCGGATGAAACGCGTCCCAAAACACGTATAACTCACGGTTCGGACACAAGTTCGATAGTACCGTACACAAACCCATCCCATTGTACGGCCCTTGTCCACAACAAGCAACCTTCGACGTTACAAATCCTATAACAAAAATAAATAATAGTTATACCCCTTTGACCCTTTCTTCTCGACGAAAAGTAGATAATTAGAAAGGGAAAAATCGCGGTAATTACCATATCTTCGTGGAGTGCTTAGAAAATCCTCTTGCATTTGGTTAGTGTTTGCAGCAATAAACACATTTCTCCCAATCTTTTTGTTAAGTTCATTTATCATTTGAAGTAGCTGTGGATCATATAGAGACGCAGCTCGTTGTAGCTCGGTCGAGCATCTCCCATTCGACGTGCCTGATCTCGCCAGTTCGGTCGGTGCACATCCTAGTGGTCCAGCTCCGGTCACTAGAACTCGACCAACTCCAAGAGAATTTAACCTCTAGAAATAACACAAAATAAATTGTTTGCAAAAATACTCAAATCAATGTAACAGGGTGAAAGTTCTTGAGATCATGAGTTCAAATGCCAGAGACGAAATCACTCCAATTCATTTTTCGTATCCATCCCAACAAACTTATAGAAAGCCTCAAATTTTTGGTCATACAATAATGAACGAAATTATATCACAAGAACTGTTGTTACCACTTACCAATAGTATTTTTTTGTATTCAGAAATTAGGAGTCGGACGTAATCCGGTAGAGAGAATTGGCGTGATCTAGCGGAATATGGAAACAAGAAATAGTTGTTCACGAAATCGTTTCCTCCGACCGTGATTAATACAAGTGCTTGACTCACGAGCCGTTGAGTTTGTGGTTTCCCTATCAAGCGACTCACACGTTGTTGGTATTGTTGGAAGTAATCGAGTTGTTGGTACATTCTTATAATGTTGATCTGCATACCAAAATTTTATATCTATAAATTAATGAAATTTTTTCACTTGATGTCAGAACCGGTTTTCTATACTTACGAATTGGAATCCGGTATCGTTGAGAATTCCGATACCGGCCGAGGCGAAATTGGCACCGTTAAGAAGCCTTCGGCCCCTTAGCTCTGGACTAAGGTAAGGTAACGGTGGCTCTTCGTTGCCGATTGCCTCACCTAACCAATATTAACCAATTGATTATTATGTCTTTTGGTATATAGAGTAAATTACATATTATGACTAAATATGTGTATACTCATCGAGACATTGAATCAAGATTACTCTAAACCGGTTAATGAGATTAGTAACCAAACGTAACTGATAAGATCTGGAATGTTTAGACCGTTGGAAAACCGGCCGGTTGGTCTCCGAGTAGGAAAATCGATTCCATACGGCGGAGAGTCGGCACGTGCAGTTGTCACCAGATAGTTGTTGTTGCCACTGTCGACAAGCGAGTCGCCAAACACGAAAAAAGCACGTGCCTCGACCATGATCAGACTAGACATAACCAATACTAGGAACAGAAACACGTAGGCTATAACCAATAGTTCAAATTTTCTAGTTGAGATCATCATAATATCACTTTTTTGTTTGTTTTACTTCGTCAAGTTAAAAATGTGAAGGAAGACTGGTATTTATATAGTTAATTTTTTGGTTTTCACTTTTTCATGTGATTTATTATAATGTCTTCATACCCGTGTTATGACAGCCAAAAATGTTAATTTTTTAGTTTTTTTACAGTCTTGCTATTAAAAAGAGCATGACAGAGTTTCTCATTAGTACTTGTGGTCCAAGAGAATGATAGTATTGTACATTTATGTATTGCTGTTGTACATAAGTTCACATCCTTTTTCTACTATTGTTTTTTTTTCACTAACTGCTATAACAATTTTATTTAAAGTCCTTATTTGGTTTCTACGATTGTTTATTGTATGTTATAATTTTTTTAAACTAGTGATTATTTTGGATTTCATATATTTTGTTTTCCATTGTGATTACTTCCATTATAAGTCTACGACTTTTATTATTTTTTTTCATTCGTACGACTTTTATTAAATGCAACCTATATCCACCTCAAGTTTCACAAGAAGGAACGAACCAAAGCGTTGGGAGAGAGACACAACCTTTTTATTCATTCTTATTTCTAAACAAGAACTCACATGACGCTTGTGTATGACAGCTTCACATAGAAGCTAGAACACTGTCCTAACGATATTTGGGCTTGATTGGGTTACCAATGGCCCATAAGTGAGCAAACATTCTGGCCCACTTCACGTTCAATATTTTCGGACAAAAGCCTTAACTGTCAGCCACGTGGATACCGCGCCACGTCTTCAAGCACATTATTACCGGTTCGTACCGGTTGGTTCGCGGTTCAATTCTGAGGAAGAGATACGAAACACAGATTCTGTTATCTCAAGAGTTTTAATTAGGTTTCTTCTTTCACTCCGACAGAGTCGCGTGACTCGCCATAGCTTTAACGCCGACGAAATCCACGAATTCAAGGTAGCAAATTTCTTCTACAGATCATCGTCTCGATTTGCCCATCTTCTTGATTTGTCACTGAGCAGAGATTTAAGCTCAAGAGTTATCGAAGTTCATAAGTAATCCTAAAACCCTAAACCCTAGCAGAGCAAAATCCTTCATAATGCGACCTCCGTTCAATTCCTTCCAGCCTCAAGCTCGTCCTCATCGACCGCAACATCAACAACAACAACAACAACAGGTCTCTCTCTCTTTCTATTTCTCTGCCACTCAATCAAAATCTCTCCTTTTCACCACAAAATCAAAGATTTTATTGTGTTGATATCTCTGTGTTTGCTTTGCCATATACAGAACAATGGGTATTCTAATCACCACCAACAACACAATGGGTATCAGAACCCAATGAACTCTAATCAATTAGGGATGATGAATCCACAGATGATGAGTAATCCAATGATGGGTCACATGAACAATCCTATTCCAGTGCCCAATATGCCAATACATCCTCAGTTCTTTAACAATATGCCTCAACAACAACTTCATCAGTTTGCTATGCCCAACCATATCAACCAGTTACTTCCCAATCTCTTGGGGAATCTTCAGTTTGCAGTTGCTAATAGTAACCTTATGGGTCACTCTCTTCCCAATTTGTTCCAGCCTAATCTTGAACATCCTGCTTTCACTTCTCGACCACAGCTTAATTCCTTTAACTCTCTTCCTTATCCTCCGGTTCCAAATCACCAATTGCGGCCTCTGGGTTTCTCAGAGCCAAGACCACAGGTAAAAACTTCTTATTTACATTGCTTTTTTTCTATCAAGAGAGAGACTTGTCTAAGTTGTTTCCAGTACTTCTTGTTCTTTAGTTAACTTGAGCTTTCACAGGGGCAGTCAGTAGGAATTGTCGATAACACCAATGGTTCCGGTCCTAAAAGCAATGATTTTCGAAATAAGTTTCCAAAGCATCAAAATTTCAAAGGACCTGGTCAAGGGTATGTTCTTACTGCTTGCTCGCTTTCAATTATCTGTTTGCTATAAACTTTGTTTATATGTAGTCTGAGTTATTGTAGATTCCAGAGACCTCAGTTGCATCAAGCAGATAATGGAAAGAGAAAGTCTGGATTCAATAAGGATCACAGGGGCAAAGGTTAGTCTTTTAATGGAAAGATAATGGGTTGTTGGTCACATTGTTAGAATTTTGGTCAAAATTGTATAAACTTCGAACTCTTTCAGTTCCCCTTAACAATGTCAATTTTCATTAGGGCGAGGATTGTTGACTATAGTTGTTACATTAGTTAAGAAAATTAGCATTAGAAATGACAATTTTCACAGCTCTTTAGTGTTTCTAATTTCAAACTTTTTATATATTTCAAGTTAGTTGTGTTGTTGTATAATCCTTGTATTGCCAATATTTCTGTATTCCATTCCTCAGATTTTCTGAAACATTTGAGAATTTTGAAGGTGTTTTTTTGTCTTTTCTGATCTCTCCATATATGACCTCATTTACAGGGAACTATAATAAGATGAAAAATGGGCTCGATGGATCTGATACTGGTAACATAGCTAAGGAGAAGAAAAGGTAGTGCTAGACTGCTAGGTCTCACAATAGCATAGCACCTTGCTGTTTGGCTCATTGAATTTCTTTTGGTTCTTAAGCCATTTTGATTCCCTAAATTTTCACGTTCATAAAGCAGTGTGATCCATATAACTCTTAGTCTTAAATGATTATTATCTGGATTACATCTTTTGTTATCATTTTTCTTCAAGCTCATGTCAGTTCATTGAGTCCAGTCTCTAATATTATTCTTTTGATGTTATTTTTCTCCAAGAGAAGATCATATGCTTTGATGTATACACCAAAAGATGTTCACCAATGGCGTGAAGCTCGGCGTAAGAATTTTCCAACGAGGCTCAATGTCGAAAAGGTTTGAGTCTCCCTCTCCCACCACCTTTGATTTGTTGAAATTCACTCCTTCGGTGAAATTGTGAATGTTAAGTTTATCTATTTGCAGAAAGTAAAGAAAAATGTTTCAGCCGGCATCCTTGACGAGGAAGCAAAAATGCGTCGTCAGGTACTCTTTATTTTCGTGTACCCCTGTATTTTTCCGCATCTTATATGGTTATGATGCTAGACACACCGGATTAATATAATATATCTTTTTACTTTTGCAATGCAGCAACTCCGGGAAGTTCTAGCAAAGCAGGCTGAGTTAGGTGTTGAAGTTGCAGAAGTTCCTTCACATTATTTATCCAATACAGATGAACAAGTTCGTGGAGATAATGGAGACAACTATGGAAATTTTCAACACAAGAATGGGCAAAAGGGAAAATTCCAGAACAATAGACATAAGATGAGAAGACATGGTAAAAAAGACAAGTTTGATAAGAAACCAAGACTCGATGGCAAAAATTCATCTCAAGAATCTCCCATGACGACTAAAAAACCTACATTGCTTGAGAAGCTCCTAAGCGCAAACATAAAGAGAGACAAAATCCATTTATTACAGGTCTTCCGCTTCATGGTAATGAATTCATTGTTGGAGGAGTTTCCAGAGCAACCTCTGAAGTTACCTTTGATTACGGTAGAAGAAACTGGCTGTGAACATGCTATGGAAGATCCGTCAATTGACGCTTTATGCGATGACCTTAGTGATGACGATGATGATGATGTTGATGTGGGTGATAACTCATGTGATGAAGATGTTGTTGCTTAAGTTTGTAAGATCAAAACATGAGTACAAGGATTTGTGATATTGATCTAATATGTGTTCCCTTTTTGAAGATATGTTGTCCGCAGGAAACAGTACGATAAAGAACCTGATACATGGAACATTGAGAGTAAAAATAAATTATAGTTTGTTTCAAAACCTTGCAACATTTAGTCTGTCACATTCTAAATACTCTAAACTTGCTTTAAATCTATTAATTTTTCTTTTTACATAACGTTTAAGAAAATTCACAACATGCTCAAACCTATTTACACACATAAGGACTACATGCAAGGAGAAAAAAAAAATCCCACGATTGATGTATAGCAAATTAACAATCCTAAATCAAATAATATAAGAGATATTTATGATAAATAATAATAATAAATAAAAACTCTCAGAACCAATTCCATGGATGTTGAAACTCTTCACAACACCAATTCTTGAAATCTCCATTTTTGCCAATCAACAAACCCAAATCATCAATCTCCAAAAGATCATCCATTTCCAAATACCCTGTTCGCTCTTCCACCTCCGGCCTATGCATCCTCTCTCCGCCGCCACTAGGAACCACCATACTATCCTTATTGTCCGAAGAGCCACACGACAATGAGACGTCATGCTCAGGCTTCTTTTCTTGCCCTACAAGAAACCTAGACCAAGCTCCACTGTATAATCCATTATTCGGACTCACCACCAAGTTCTTCGGTTTCAACTTGGTCGAAAACGTTAACCTAGAGCCACCACCGCCTTCAACGCCACAACCACTTGCAGCATTAACGGTCTCTTGATCTTGTGAATCACTTTGTTTAGGTAATAACCAACAAAGATTCGAACCACTTGAAGACGGTCTTCGATTATAATTATGATCATCGTCTTCTTGTAAAAAATTCGATCTCCCTGACCAAGAACCTCCTGAACCAGTTGCCGGGCCGAGACCAAGGTCCAACACTGGAACCGTATCGAGCTTAGAAGCCCAAGAACCTGACCCGTGGCTCGAAAAAGACAAGTTTCTGTTCACTACTACTTGTTGTTGTTGTTGTTGTAGTGATTGTGGGTGCACCAAGTTGAGTTTAGCCTCGTGTCCATAAAGTTTCTTAGCTGCTTCATCGTAAGCCATGGCGGCTTCGACTGAGGTATTAAACGTGCCGAGCCAGAGACGAGTCCCACGGTTAGGCTCACGGATCTCAGCCACCCATTTACCCCAAGTCCGTTGCCTGACTCCACGGAAAGTACACGTGGCGTTCTCTGGACCGCCTTTACCTTTCATGCAACCTTTTCTTGATCTTCCCATGTTTCGTTTCTTGGCCGGAGGTTGCTCTTCTTCCATGGTGTTTCTATGAGAGTTTAGAATCTGGTTTAGTGAATGAAAATTGAAGTGTGCGTGTGTATATATATACGTGGACACGTCATGAGTATCCGTATTCTTACGTGGCATATGTATATACGAGTGTGTGTAATATAAGTACACTAAGGTAAGGGATCTCTCGTTTTGTTTATTTGATTTAATGTCTGTGTTACACGAAAGTGACCCCCGACCACTGTCTTGATGATGACTCACGTGTTTGTGTTTCTCTCTGAGCCCCTCTCCTTAAAAGTGAAAATTACACCTTTTCAATACATAATATATGAGTATCGACTATCCACATTGAAATTTCAACCATCCTTTTTTTGTTCTCAGTTATCTGAGTGAAATTTACATTCTGAAATGTTTTTAGATGATGTTGTTAGAAAAGTGTATCCGATATATGCTTGCACGTTTCTTTCCAGAACAAAAAATCTCATATTATTCTTTTAATAAACTACAATATAACTAAATTTAAAAGATAAAATTCTTTTGTTTATTAATAGTACAGTACATCCAGCATATATACAGTTAAACCTCTATAAATTTATACTCTATAAATTAATAACCTCTCTAAATTAATAAATTCTTCCGGTCCCGAGTTGGGACCAGTGTAAAATATGACATAAATTGATAAATTAATAAGATAATAATTTTTTTTAAAATCCTATGTAAACATATGGTCCCATCTATATCATAAATTAATAATTGTATAAACTTATCAATATATATATATATGTATATTTAACTTAATATATATATATGATATAAATTTATATATGTCATATATGAATTTCTATGATATATATTTAAAATATTATATGTAAAAAGTTTAATGAAATATGACTCTATTATTCGAAATAAGTTTGTGTTGTTTTTTAAACTTAATTATTGATTTTCGACTTGTAATTATTTTTTAAAAGATTTTGCTTAAAGAAAAAATTTAATTTTAGATAGAATTTTTTCTAAGAAATTACAAAATTAATAAAATCTCTCTATAAATTAATAATTATTAATTTATCGATAAATTAATATCTCTCTAAATTAATAAAATTTTCTAGTCCCAACATTATTAATTTATAGAGGTTTTACTGTATATATATATATATATATTAATTGTTGATATAATGATGATACTATGTTTTTTTATCCAATGCACTTTTTGGTCAAACTTTTATTAGAGAAATATAAGTCTCATATATGTTTTAAATACACATGCATAATTGAAATTTACAATTTTAAAAGATTTAGAGTTTAAATGGTAATCCATTATTAAAACGGTACAAGGTGTATAGTTTTTACAGTTACCAATTACAAAAAGTTTATCAAAAACGTTATTAAGAGTTTTATTCACAACTTTCTCGTACAGTTTTTTTTACAGTTTTGTACTATTCCGAAAAAACTTACAGCTCCACATAAGTGTCAAAAAATTTGTACAGTTTTATTTTACGAATCAGACCCATAAAATAGACAAATAAATTTAACATATTCCGAAAACTGTTTTTCTAAGCCATATCGAATTTACAACTCAAACTTGAATAAAACCACTCTCCAAATAGCTCGAGTCATATCCGTACGTAATACTTACGGATTATGTAATATTCTTTAGGATTTTGTTTTCGAGGTTTTACTTAGGTTTTACTTAAGTTTCACCGTTTGGTTTTTGAATAGGAGTAACAATATTAGATAAATAAAATAACAAAAGTAAAGACGAAGTATATAATGTCTACGTAGATGCGAAAATGGAATATGTCATTTTCATAGGCCACGTGTCAAGGTCGAGGGTGTCCTGGTGAACGACTCGGAACACATGGCTCTTCCACTCATTAGGTGCTTCGGCTCGAAGTATCTATTTTTACACCACTACTTTATTAAATCCTCTATTTTTGTTTAAACCGTGTAGTATATTTTCCTAGTTGAAATGAAAGATAAACCATCGACCTTCTTTATATTTTATAGTTTCGCATTTCTGAAAAGACTTATTTTCTTGCATAGATTTGACTTATTTATAAATGCGAATATTTTTTGCACATTCTATACTTTACTTACGTGGATGCACACACATTTTAACTACACTAATGAACATTCTATCATGGCTTTTTAGAGAAAATGTAATCAATCACATAAACAAATTAGTTACCTAATACTATATAAAATGTTTTGGCTTTACGACCAACAATGATTGAAACTCAATAGCCGATGTTGAATATGCTGTCAAGTAAAAAGAATTAGAAAAAAAAAGTGTTGACGATGTAAAAAGCATAGAGCAAAGACTTTCGTAAAAAACGAATCAAACAAAAATTAAAGGTAATTGTTTTTGACTATATCATTGATACTTTCATTAACTTGGTATGAAGTATTGTCGAAAGATACTTGCGTGCATATTCTAGAAAACAGTAGTCGGTATAAACACATGAGCTTTAGATTGCATGAGAAAGAGCAACTGTGAGATACTAAGAGGTGGCTCTGGGGATGAGTGTCACTCTTACATCGTTGAGAGTCCGACACTTGTTTCCTTCTTTCCCCCTACTCTCTTGGAAGTTATAATTGAACTCCTATAGATACAGAAACCTTATGTTCAGAGAAACTATTTATCAAAGTTTACTAAAAACAACAAAATTTGTTTTTCTTTTTTGAATACCAGGGACTCAAAACTATATTATTAGTTTCGTCTCAAACATCATTCAAACCGGCGATTTTTAAGATTCGCCTAAAATCTTTACTAGTTGAGTTAACTACATTTGGTTATTCTATTTGATTTTACATCCAGATAGATTGGTTTCAAAATATATCTTCTGAAACTATATCAAAATAACTTTTAACTGAATTTGTTCACAAATTCTCCTTGTTAATATATATATATATATATATAGCTATTTATTAGAGCTTGACCCAAAAAAAAAAGTTGATTGTATAACAGCCAATCCAAGAACCATATATTAGAGATTCAACATTGACAACGGTGGATTTTAAAAAGTAAGCAGACCAACAAATATACTTTTGTTGCTATAAAGAATTTATTGGATTGGCTATTTTAATCGAATCAAAAATCCAAACGAAAAAATAGTGTAAATTATATTTTAGTTAACTACAGGTTAATTAGTACGATGATCCCATTCGTACAGTGGTCCAATATTTCGTTGATCTTTTTTGCCAAAGATTTCTGTAAAATACTCTACATTTTGGTTGATGACTAGAAAATCATCCCAACCACACCACTTGAATCTTTGGAGGTATCTTTGATTGAATCTCGAATTTTTGGGCAAGTGTATTATTTGGGCCTGCTTGATATTAATAACAATATAGGTTCGAATTCAAGAGAATCTCATGACACGAGCCCAAGTTGATCCAACACCCTCATATAGAATAGTGCGTCATCATGACCAACATGACGTTTACATTTTATTGTAACTCAAAAAGCCATGTAGTCCATTAAGCTGACTCCGACTCATATTGCGATCTCATCAAACATATTACCGGGACTTGCCACGTCGATCGTCATTTCTTTGATCAGTTTTCTGGATTTCATTTCTGTCCAGTAAGAAATTTTATAGAATGATAATATGATATTTCTTTCTTTCTTTTTGTCTATAAAGATATTTCCTATTTCTGTTCTTTTTTCACATTTTATATGATCAAAATTTATGTTCAACAATTCAGTTAATTTCATCATTAATAATTATTTATGATATGTTGGTCCACAGTTTACCCATCTCACATTATATCACAGTTTGGTTGAAACTCTTCAATACTTAACATGTGCTATAGCATGTACATCTCTTTTTATTGTGCAATAAATATATGTTTATTGATGCATAATCCAAGCAGAGAAAAATATCTCAACATCAGCGTTATACATTTTTCTGCCAATTCTTCCAACACGAATGATCATGTAAAAAATCATTCGATATATAACGTCTTAATTGTTATCGATAATTATTTTTAAAAATATGATTGCTATCACTTGAACTGCAAAACTAACATCAAAACATGTTAAAAAAAAAAAAAAAAAACACATCAAAACATGTTGGTAATCGTCGTTGTCAACGTACAATGGCAAAGTGAACAAGACATCAATATATGATCTTGGCCCAGCGTTTGCTATGCTTGAAAGTCCCTCATTTTCATGCCATGTTGATATCTTTTTCTCGGGCCACCATTACTTAATCATACCGCTAATGTTTGAAAGTCCCTTATTTCTATTAATTTTATTTAAAATTAAAAATTTATATAGAAATTTCGGCTTGGTTAAGGCTGTATGTAACGAAAAATATAATACATATATTTATGTACTAGGTATCATTGAAGTTCTGCGTAAGAAAAAGGTATTATGGTAGTTAAGAACCTGAATCTGGTGACGTAGTAGCTAGGAAGGTTCATACTAATTACATAGTGATTTATTTATACATTTAACTAGTATTACGAATCAGACGAAGCAGAAGCATCTAAAGTTGGGATTTGAGCAAAGTCCGAAGAAAAACCATTATAATAACCTCTTTTGTTCATCTTGACCATCGGATGAAGATATATGTTTGCCTTACTCGTTTTATTCTAATCTTATCTAACATAATCCAACAAACTTTCTTTTTGTAACTTATACGCAATCTTATGATAATGTATCCAAAATAATTTGGAAATACATCAGTCATATCATATAATTTCACCCACGTGAACATTGATTAAAAACATGTATATACTTTCTTTCTTTTTTTTTGAAAGCGCTCCAAAACATTATATACATATATATGAGATCCATCCATTTATTTTTAGGTGACTTTAATATGTAAGTAATGCAGATTTATATTGAAATTCAAATTAATGTTTGGGACAATTGCCTAACTATTTTGTCGGTGTATATTGTTCATCACAAATTTTTAGTGACGCAAAACATAAACTTGTTAAATTTATCGAAATTGTGTGAAAGATTATAAAATATCTTAAAAATTTGTAAACTTTTGCAACTTCTTAAAATATTTAAAAAGCTTTTAAAACTACATACAATTATTTTTTATAATTAACAATCTTTGATCAGACCTTTTAATGAAATTTCCATAAGTTTTTTTCATGCGAATGATAGATATGCATGTAATTATGTAAATCAACGTTACAGTACAATGTACCCCTCGTTTGAAACAGGTGGATCAGAATCTGTTTTCCATCTTAAAAAAATTTAAACTACAAATTTTGGGGACGATTAATTGGTATTGTTTATAATGTTTCTAATACATGATCAATATATAACCCAAAAAGATCAGATCAACTTGAATTTGATAATTCTTTTCGAACTAAGTTCGGATATAACTCGAACCGGATAGATTGATATTGACCCAATTGATGAACGTGTAAATTTTACTAGACGATCTGTCATGGACCACTATAATAAAACGGTCCACTGTGACTTTATATACGCATTTGTTATTTTTAACTTTGACTTGTACATAATCATTTGATTGAGTTGGTTAAGGAACTGTAAGTTCTATATGTATTTAGATATTACGGGCACTGTTTTTTTTTTTTTTATGTTAAAACTTATAAATCAACTTTAAAATTTCATGTAAAAGGAGAAGGACCTGATTTTGAGACTAACTATATGCTAAAACAGAGTCAATATAGACCAAAGCAAAAGACATAGTGGTGAAAATAAAATAGAGCAAATTTCAGGCAATTTGTTTTAGATTTCTTAAGCACAATTATGTTTTCATTTCTAAATAACACTAAGACATACATTTAATTGAATAGGGGAAAAATTAATCTTGTCCTAGAATTAAACAACATTTGCATTTCTTGGTCAACGAGAGATTAAATATTATTAAGTTGCACAAAACAAAAGGGAATATAAATATTAGAAAAATGACAAAATTTTAATTGATTATAACTTTGAATTCAGTTGGTATGTTCATAATTCATTTGTTGAAATTGGTTCAGACATCGCATTCAGAGTGTGCACTTATAGGCATATACACAAAATAATTATATTAAAATCGGTGTGTATGAGTACGCAATTAAAGGACGCCACGTGGGACAAACTACCAAATTTAGATGATGTAACTAAAAAAAGCTGGATCGATTGAGAGACTCTCAAGCAAAGATATTAAAAGTCCCCATAAAGTTTTGCGAAAATATAAATCGTTCAAAATGATTAGATTATTATTATAATCATGTGACTTGTTTTGATCTGCCTCGTGCATTTCCACTAGAACCTTAATTACTAGATCTTTGTAAATGAAGCAATGTGATGATACTTTATTGGATCCTAACCAGATTTCTTATTGAACTAGTCTTTTGGATTTAAAAAAAGTTTTACTATGATAAGGAAAACCTCAACCATATCAAAACACTTTCTACTTTGACTCTTTGGTATGGATAGATCCAAACTAACTTAAACCCAAAAGAATTCGTTCACTTTCAAAAGGTAAACAATTTTGGTTATTAATGTCTTGTATAGACAAGTTATACAATTCACAGGAGTCGAATTTTACGATACAAGTACAATACCAAAAATATGTACTCTTACATCTTTGGATATAATGTATTTTTCTAAGTTTAAATTTGAATCTTAGAAAAAAAAGAGAAAAAAGAAAAGAGTAGTGACAGATGAAAACATTGAAGGAGTGTCATAAAAGGGAAGAAAGGTTTAGTTAGTTGGGTAGGTCTCTCTATTGTATTTATAGTTTTCCTTTGCTTCTTTTTCATTTATTTCCCTTAACTTTATTTTAATCAATATTGCTTTAGTCTCTCTCACACACATGTATAAAATGAATATTTTCTCTTCTTCTTCTTTTTTCATAAGAAAGAAAAGACAAGAATTAAATCCATCTATATAAAAATGAAACCAATGCAGGGCAATGATGATGAATCTTGATTTGATCTTCTTCTCGAAAACCTCATTGCTTCTGCTTCTTCTCTTCCATTTCCATATTTACACCTCTTCACCCACTTCTCTTCTTCCCAATTTATAACTCACAAATATATACATTTATATATTTTGGGCTAGCTATAGTAATTCTCTAATATCTCTTTCCATTTTCTTGAAATGGTCCTCCTCCCACCTTAACTTTAATAAGAATCTGACCTCCTCTCAGTTTCCAATTTCTTCACTTTCTCGTTCTTTGGACGCTGAATGTGATACATATATACAAGAAGAAAGCTTTAAAAGATCGATCGATGGAGGTTATTGTTCTTGCATCCAAGAAAAGTCTTCTTCTTTTTCTTCTTATTGTAAGTCTCTCTTTGAGCCAGAAGGTCATACATATCTCTGCCTTTAACGACACCAAACTATACAGACAAGTCAGTAGCTTGAGACTTGCGAGGATCCAAAAGCACTTGAACAAGATCAACAAGTCTCCTGTCTTCACCATTCAGGTTATATATATTTACATGTTTCAAATGCATTTGTATTTGATTTGTCTAAACTTTATCATTGTGTGAAATATATATATACATAACTTTTGTTGTTATAAAAAAATAATTTACAGAGTCCAGATGGTGATGTAATAGATTGTGTACCCAAAAGAAAGCAGCCAGCTTTGGATCATCCACTCTTAAAGCATCACAAGATTCAGGTAATGCTGACCACGCAACTTTTTCTTTTATTTATTACTAACATCAAACAAATAGTTTAGTTTGTTTGATCAAAAAAAAAAAAAAACTTTATTGAATAATTTAACACTTTTTTAGGTAGCTTCCAAATGTAAATTTATGAAATTTTTGGTGAATTGGATGTGACAAATTACATATAAGCTCATTGTTTTTCTTAATACCTTTTGAATGGTACAAAATAAATCGTTTTGATTGTGATAAAAAGCCATTTTTCGATGAGAAGAATTTGATTTCGAAAAATAATGCAGAAAGCACCGAAGAAAATGCCGAAGATGAATGAAAAAGATGATGATGCTAAAGAAGCAGAGAATGTATTGGAAGGTGCATGGCAAATGTGGCACGTGAACGGCACGAGGTGTCCCAAGGGTACCGTTCCCATACGACGCAACACAATGAACGATGTGCTCAGAGCCAAGTCTTTGTTTGACTTTGGCAAAAAGCGACGGAGTATTAGCCTTGATCAACGGATAGAGAAGCCTGATGCACTTGGTACCAATGGACATGAGGTACACTCGATTATAATCTCTCTTTTTTTTACAGCATATATACGTATTTTGTTGATACCTATAGATACGATACCTATGTTATCAATGTTTAATGTGAATTGTCTATGTAATCATTAAATTATGGACCCATATAACAGTTTCCAATGTCAGTTTCACATTAATCAGATTCATAAAATACATAAAAACATAAGCATTCAATGGATTTTAAGATCCGGTCTCGTTATCATAATTCTTGAAAGATACAACTATCATAAAAGATTAATATATAAATGCACGGCATTTCATTCGCATATATTGGGATTATAAATACGATTAGAATTTAATCTCTAAGTACAATAAGACTTGTAGTAACTAATTATTTCAATAATTGTATTAGTATTGAATTTTATCATATGTTATGGGGAATGATAGCATGCGATCGCGTATACGGAAACATCGTCGGAGATATATGGAGCAAAGGCGACGATAAACGTTTGGGATCCAAAGATAGAAGAAGTGAATGAGTTTAGTCTCTCTCAGATTTGGATTCTCTCTGGATCTTTCGTCGGTCCTGATCTCAATAGTATAGAAGCTGGCTGGCAGGTACTGTTTTTACTGTTTTACCCTTCTCATATTCTTTTAATTTTATGTTTTTAAGAACTACTATTAAGAAGTATGTTTAACAAAAGGATTATATCTAAAGCTGTGATTGTTCTACTAGTCAGGTCAGTCCGGAGCTGTATGGTGACAACAGACCAAGATTGTTCACTTATTGGACGGTATGTTGTTGTCTTATATTTGTTGCTTTTTATATTATGATGCAAATCACTTTCATTAGTTTTAATTCAAGAATCTAAACCTAATATTATTTGTGGTATAAACTGAGAGAAGAAGATAGACTTTAATGTGTTGCTTTTAAGGACATTCATGTGACAGTGGAGTAGTTTCTAGGTGTAGTTCAGGATCTAATTTTGGTATATAGATTGTATTTTCAGATTTACCAAATATTGCTTTGAAGGCACCCTTCTTCCAATATATATATTTATGTATAGATTCCTTTTCTGAAATAGAAATTTACCTAGAAATTCAGTGATACTGTGCATGAAAATTATGATAGGGTAAATTGAAGGTAATTTTATGGCACAACAAAAATGAAGGTGATTTTGATTTGTAAATTCTTACAGGTTCCTTTAATGTGTAGTAGTAGTGATCATTTTGAAATTAATGGTAGAACAGAGTCATCATGATAATGTTTGGTGTAGAGCATTTATTATTGCATTAATAACATATTATCAATTGGATTGATACCAGTCCAATTTCTGTACTACTCTCCAAATCATTAAATTTGGTTCTGTACAAAAGCTAAAAATAGGATGACATATCTACACAAATTTTTGGTCGTAAATTTTGAAAATATATGTTAAATTGGTTTTTGATCATTGCTTGGCAATACTTTGGTTAATCATTTTTATTTTTTTTGGTTTTGAGCTTGTCTTAAACTAATAATAATCTTGTGTTATTAGAGTGATTCATATCAAGCAACAGGATGTTACAATCTTCTATGTTCTGGATTTATCCAAACAAATAACAAGATTGCCATTGGAGCAGCCATTTCTCCTCTTTCTACTTTCAAAGGAAACCAATTTGATATCACAATACTCATTTGGAAGGTTAGTCTTTCTTTCTCTTACGAGATCTCTATTTATCATCTATATAACTTAATATAGAAACGTGCGTATACACTTACACTTTTATATTGTGTAATGTTTAAAGGAATTATATTCAATGGCAATTGCAGGATCCGAAAATGGGGAACTGGTGGATGGGTTTAGGGGACAGCACACTTGTCGGCTATTGGCCAGCCGAGCTATTCACACACTTGGCCGACCACGCGACTACCGTGGAATGGGGCGGTGAGGTTGTGAACACACGAGCTTCAGGCCGGCACACGACAACCCAAATGGGTTCTGGTCATTTTCCAGACGAAGGGTTTGGGAAAGCAAGTTACTTCCGGAATTTGGAGGTTGTGGATTCGGACAACAGTCTTGTACCGGTGCGTGATGTCAAGATATTAGCCGAGAACACCGAATGTTACGACATTAAGAGTTCGCATAATAATGAATGGGGAACTTATTTTTACTATGGTGGGCCGGGGTTTAATCCTAGGTGTAATTGAAATTTAAAGTGTACATAGTTGGGGGTTGGAGGAATGGAGAAAAAAAAAGGGGTCGAATATGTAATTTTTTTCAAGTACGGGTAGTGAAAATTGAATATTGGCTTATTGTTTTTGATTTGTCGTTGTTGGTTTAAATCTAGTAATTTATTGCACTCATAGAAAAAAGAAGTTTTTTTTTTTTTTTTTTCACTAAACATTGAAACTTTTATTGAACTGGAAATGAAAATTACACAAAGCCGGCAAGGTTCAAATCGACACCTTCCGGATACAAAGCCGACAAGGGCCGAAGCCCCTCCGGACGCAAAGCCGACAAGGGCCAAAGCCCCTCCGGACGCAAAGCCGACAAAGGCCAAAGCCTCTCCGGACACAAAGCCGGCAAGTTTATGGAAAACTTCCGGAACAAAAGCCTGATTAACAGAGAACAACCTTCCGAATAATCAGGATACAAGACCAATTCTAACAAAACTACAAATATTATCACGTTGCCTCTTACTTCTTCAATTTACCAGTTAAATTCTGAGATCGGAAGCTGGTTCTGACATCTTCGAGAAACAAACATCTTCAAAACTAAACTTCTGGTCATATAGTCCTCTCTTGATTATTTGGAGACTTCGAAAGTGAGATATCTTGGGCTACCTAAGATCGGCAAGACGGAACCTCAATAGAAGACATTAAAACCGTCAAAAGCTGCCTGGGCCGGTGATGTCGATATTCAATCGACTGGATCCGGTTTGAAGGAGCCAAGAAACATCAGATCTCACCCAGATCTGAAGGTTGATTCGAGTGGAGGAAGCTTAAAAGAAGCCGCCCTAACCATAGCACCAACCACAAAAACGATTATGGATGGCCATGGGTTGATTGGTTGAAGGCCAGGAGAACCACCGGTGAACATCCAAAGAAGAAACAAGTAATAAATCCATAGTCTAACATGAATCAAAAGTAGGATTAGATCCGAATTGATCTGGAAAAAAAGTCGTTTCTCTCTCTAAAAGATTTTAGAGAGATAAGAGAGAGACCGACCTTGAAAAAAGAAGTGTGTATGCAATAATGAAAGTATGAGACAAATTTTTCTTTGCTTTCTAAGTTGCATTAATCTTCAGATCTAAAATCGCCTTGAAAATAATCTCTCAGCTCTCACCTCTAGTTAAGGAGAAAAAAAGATAAAATGCAAAAAAGTTGTAATGCAAGGTAGGCCTGGGCACGAATCGGATATCCGGAAATTTTGTGATATTTGATATTTGATTCGTCTTAACCGAATACTCGATTTTGTGATTTGCTTTGATTCGGAAATTTCCGGATATCCGGAAATTCGAATATCCGGATTTTTTTGTGATATTTGCGAATATCCGGAAATTCGAATATCCAGATTTTTTTGTGATATTTGCGGATATCCGCTATACATCTAAATATTTTAAAAAACCGTAAATATAAAAATAACAAAATATCAGATATCAAAGTTCTTGTTTGATATGCTTTCAAAATATGTTCAAAAAAACAAACGTAACCATTGTTGATATCACCGATCAAGAACATGCCATCAAACTAATTCCCAAGCCCAAAAGATACAAATACACAAACTATATATATATATATATATAATTATATATATTCTAATATATATAGGAAAATACGGATCGAAGCGGATATCCAATATTTTAAAAAACAGTATTTGGTATTTGTTTCGATTTTAACGAATATTATATTTTTCTATTTGCTTTGCTTCAAAATCTTACGGATATTCGGATTTTTCGAATCAAATCAAATCGAATACCGAATCGAAGCGGATCGAACGAATATTTTGCCCAGGCCTAATGCAAGGTGAATATTTCAAAGATTTGTGATATATATCCCACTTTTTTTTTTTGTAAACCATCATTTATCCCACTTACATTGTGAAAACACTTGGTGGTGTTAGTTGGCTACATGCTTATTAGTTCTTACACCAAGAGATTTGAGTTCAAACTTCAAAATATACAATTACATAGTGGATTACAGAAACCGAAAAAAAAGAGTCATGATCCAATGTACTTGAACTTCTAAATAGCATTTATAATGTAATGTAGTTCTGTAACACACTAACACTACATATAGAGTCATAGAGACATTTATCTATTTGTATCGATCATAAATATTATATATGTAGAAAAATAGTCATGATTTTAGAGAGACGTATGAATTGAAAATCCATAATATTTCCATTTACCTAAAAAAAATTTTAAGAGTAAAAACGTTTGTGTGGAAGATTGCAATACACGTTGATATTGGAAGACTTTGAAAATTATACACGTTGATATTGGAAGACTTTGAAAATTATTCCTCAAGTAACTATTGGCATGATTACCCTTTGGCATTAGTCAGAAGACATTTCAAATTCGGATCAGGCAGTGTGATAGTTCAATTCTGGATCTTATGAATTTTATGCCCGTTCGACCCGAGTCCGCTCAGAGTTCATGGTATCCATTGAATCGTTGAACCACGGAAATAGTCTACTCTGTACGGTGCGTTCCTACCGGGACTGACCGGATCAGCCGATAGAGTTTATAAAAAAAAAAAAACTATAAGTGAGTAACTATCATCATTATTTCATGATTCCATCAGCCACATCACACCGAAAGAACCCCACGACGCGTTTCCATTTTCCACACCAATCAAAGCTTATATCTCAATAACTAATTTACAATTTTTCATTACGAATACAAGTGACTTTAAGTAGGTTGAATTTTTGTTTTTGAGTTTTCGATCTGTGAACTTATTCATTCTATCGTGTGATTGTTTATATATTCGCTAAATTTCTATTAAAAAAATATTTTGAAAAACATAAATTAGAATTTATGATCAACGCTCTCCATGGTTTACCATTGCAAATCTTGATCTAACATTATATACCA
Organism: Arabidopsis arenosa; assembly: GCA_905216605.1. Classification (NCBI taxonomy): domain Eukaryota; kingdom Viridiplantae; phylum Streptophyta; class Magnoliopsida; order Brassicales; family Brassicaceae; genus Arabidopsis; species Arabidopsis arenosa. The sequence goes on from LR999456.1 coordinate 6,901,888, forward strand.
ATGTAAACTGAAGTAGGACCAAATACATATGACAGAGATATGACCTCAACCTTAACCCAATCTTTGGTCTGACTTTGAAACTTCTGCCTCGGAAAGAGACTCCAATAGAACCATTCGAAAGAAATTTCTTAGGTAGTCGCCATCATATATTTTAAAGCTTATGAGACTTGTTATGTTACAAGCAGAGACCAAAGACTATTCCTAATCACTTATTCAAATGGGACAAAAGGTGCTATAAAACTTTCTATAAAGAGAGCTAAAAGTTAAACAAACACTTAACCAAGCAAACAACAAATGGCTCTTTCACTCGTTCTTGTTCCCTTCATTTTCCTTCTCATACCGACTTTTCTCAGTTCGGTTTTCGCCATTTCACCACTCAAAACTGATATGTTAAAACCGGGGCAGCAGCTCAGAGACTGGGAGCAGTTGATCTCTGTGGGTGGTATCTTCGCTCTTGGATTCTTTACACCTAAAGAATCATCTACTTCCGAACTCGGGTCAGCTGGTCCTAGATATCTTGGTATCTGGCCTCAAAGGATTCCAATAAATCCAGTTTGGGTGGGTAACCCAATCGAATCGATTTCTGATTCATCTGGTGCTCTATCCATTGACACCAATGGGGTTCTAAAGATAACACAGGAAAATGCTTTTCCAATCTTGGTGAACCAAAGACCAGCCGGGCAGCTTTCATTGGCCGGGAATGTGTCTGCCACTTTACTCGATTCCGGGAACTTTGTGGTCAGAGAGATCAGGCCAGGAGGAGTTCCGGGTCGTGTTCTATGGCAAAGCTTTGACCATCCCACAAACACATTACTTCCCGGGATGAAGATTGGGTTTAACCTTAGAACCAAGAAAGAAGTATCAGTTACTTCATGGATAAGTGACCAAGTCCCAGTCCCAGGAGCATTCAGACTAGGACTAGACCCATCAGGAGCAAACCAGTTACTCGTCTGGCGCCGCGGTGAAATCTACTGGTCCAGTGGAATCTTGACGAACAATGGAAGCTCTCATTTGACCTTAGAGCTATCCAGACACTACATTGATTATGAATTCAAGTTCGATTCAAATAAGTACATGAAGTACTTCAGCTACTCAATCAAGGAAGCTAACAGTTCGGTCTTGTCCAGCTGGTTCTTGGATACTCTAGGCCAAATCACTGTAACCAATGTGCTCAGCAGCAACGAAAGCAGCAACTGGATTTCCGAAAGCAGTGAACCCTGCAAGACGGATTTAAAGAACAGTTCAGCAATCTGCATCAAGGAGAAGCCAACGGCTTGTAGGAAAGGGTCAGAGTATTTCGAACCGAGAAGAGGATACATGATGGATAATAATAACGGTTATTATCCGTTTTACTATGATGATAGTTTAAGCGCTGGTCTTAGCGACTGTCATGGAAACTGCTGGAGAAACTGTTCTTGCATAGCTTTCCAAGCCTTTCCTGATGGATGCCAATATTGGGAAAAAGGATCAAAGTTTGTCCATTATGATAGCTTCAACTCCAATTTAATAACTTATGTTCTTGATTCTGTAAAGTGATGTGTGGTTGCAACTTGTAAGAGTGATTATGTAACCAGACTAGTATCAATAAAGGGCTTTATCAAGAAACTAAAGAATCAAGCAGTTCAAAGACATGCACCAACTTTCTCTCTTTGCAAATTGATTCAACCACAGCTCCCCAAGATTTGGGCGCTGGTATGAGACCTATTCCAAGAAATCCAACCAGAACTCGAACCCCAATTTCTGTATTCCCGGATTCGCAAAGCCGAACCACCAATTCATTCCAAGTCGCATGGTGAGGCCAAATCCCTCTCTTCGACATCACACTCAGAAACTTTACCGCTTTCTCGAGCTCACCATTACAACACAACGCGTTCAGTATGATCCTATAACTACCTTTGTTAAGATGAACTCCTTCACATCCCCATTGATCCAGCATCTGAAGAGCTTCCTCTGATCTTCCTTCGCTGGACAAGCCCCTGAGTATTACATTATATGTTAATGCATCAGCTCTGCATCTGGATGCTTTCATCTCTCCAAGTAACTTCATAGCCTCCTCAATTTCACCATTTCTACAGAAGCAGTTCATCAATGTGGTATAACCAACTGTGTCGAGTTTCAACCCGGTTTTCTTCACCTCTTCAAAGACTTGTTTAGCTTCCTGAATCTTTCCCTCTTTACAGAACCCATTCATTAGAGCCGAGTAATTGTATACGTTTGGGTTGCATCCATTCTTCTTCATGAAGTCTAAAATCATCTTGGCTCTCTCGACTTCCCCTGAACGACAGAATCCATTGATCATAACGTTGAAAATCACAGGGTCTGGTGAAATTCCTCCTTTCGAGATCATATCCTCGAACAATTCCACCGCTTCTTTGGACCTCGAGTGTGCAAACAGACAGTCCATAAGGGTTGAGTAAGTGATCGAATTGGGATATGAAATCCCAGATCTTTTCATCTCCTCCACAACTAGAAACGCAGAATCGATATCCCCATTCTTGCAGTGGTGCTTCACTAGAATATTGAAAATGCAAGTATTTGGCTGCAATCCAAGATTGTGTTTGGCATACAAGAGTAGTTTCCGGGCCAAATCAACCTCCCCTGAATCGATAAGGAGATTCAAACAAGTACTAATGGCATTGAGAGAAGGCTTCACACGAGCAATCACTTGAATCAAGTTAAACATCTCCATAACTTTATCATGCAAATCAAACCTGGAGAAATGTCTCATCAGGTTAAGAAACAAACTTTCCTGGAACCTGCAAGTCTCATACTTCATCTGATGAAGAATAGCATCAACAGCTAGAAACTTCTTGTGTCTAACGAGATTATCTAAAAGAACAGAGTATGTAGCATTGTTATGGTTAAAACCTTTCTGCTGAGAAGCATTGTTGAATACATCAAGCGCATGTTGAGGATCTCTCTCTCGTTTCATCAAACTGACAGCAGATTCGTGAGAGATAAACTTGGTTTTGGGGTTTGTTGCCGATGGTGAGATTGAGGATTCAGGTGGTGGGTCTAGCTTCTTCTTCTTCTCCGAGAAGCAAATGGGAGATACCCATGATCGTGACGACGATGAAAACCGGCGATGTTCATTGATTATCGAAGTTGTGAAACGCATTGTATCTCTCCTCTGTAATCGAGAGAAGAAGACTGTTAAATTAGGTTAAGAAAATATGAAGAAGAGCAAAGTTACTTCTTTTAAACCTAAAACAATCGATTCGTATTCAATTGAACATGGAGAAACAGAGATTCGATGTCATACATGTTGTGAACTTTAAATCGATCCTTTAAGCTGAAGCTCCTGTCAGAAATCAAAGCAGACAAAAACTACGAAATCAATAAACTCATCGGAGATGTTGAGTGGAGGACTGAGGAGAGAAGATTGACGACGACGAGTGAAGAAGACGACGTTGGTGGAAATCCGGTTCGGTTAATTTAAAATTAAATCGCGATCGGTACGGTTCGGACAACAAATGGTTTAACTCGCGGTTAGGTTTAAAACGTCTCTTCTGGTTCTTGCTGAATTCTGTGATAGAATCTTGTGTTGTTATGAGACATAATGACAAAGAAAGAACAAAGCTTTAACCATTTCAAGACAGAACTACAATAACTCAGGATTATAGATTGGCTCTGTTGTTTCTGCAAGTTACAAAGGTGACACTTTTACTCGGCTGTTTTTTTGTTGTCAGCAGAGGAAACATAAGGAATTTGATCTCGTCGTGTCGCGGCGGTCTTCTAGACCTTTCAAGAACCATCTGACCGCGAGGTGCTCTGAAGCATAAGTCATGAAGGCAGCTAGAATTATGGCTACACCCACCATTAGACCCAACCTGTTCAATATGATTCAATCATGACAAATCTTAGGGAATGTATCAAGTCAAAATATAAGGACAAGAATGTGTTGAATCAAATAGCAAGAACCATTCTTAGCGACTTGATTAACAAAATTTACCTCGTGAATAAAGCAGTGATCCCTAAAATGTAAGGTAAAGAAACTGCAGCAATAGCCAGAAAAGCCATCCCTAATCCATAATACAATGTAGTAACGTCACAAGACACACCTGCTCGCTGATGAACTGTTGAGACCACAAAAATGGTGGAAATCAGCACTCTTCTTAATTCTCAACGCTACGATTACCGATTATCACAATTTTAGTTTTCTTCTCATGTACGTACCTTTTGCGGAATCATCCAAGGATGATGATTCTGATTGTATTGCTATTTTCTTTCCATGTAGATGCACAAAAAGCAAGAAGCAACCAAACAAAAGAGAGAAGATTGTAAAAGTCCATTCATACACCAAGACCAAGCCAGTCCATGGCATGATTTGCCTCGGCACAATCGCAAAGGATATTCCAAGAGATAACAGAAGAGCAGTAAAACAGACGACAACTGCAACCGCGCCCAAGTGTTGAGGAACCTTGGACTGTGCGCTGCCACTGTGGGGCTGTCGACAAGAAGCAATATTAACATTGTTCAGATTAGATCAATTTTTTTAAGAAGTTAACCACAACGATTTGATGTTGAAACTCACTTGATAGCTGGGATTCATGGTAGATATACCGCTATAACCAAGTGTTCCATTAGATCTAATTTGGTAATAAAGATATCTAATATGATTGCTGAACGAGCTCCAGCACAATGAACCCTCACGCACCTGCGAGAAATCAGAAAACATAATATCAAATTACGATCCAAAAAATGAATGTAGCAGAGGTGAAGGTCCCAAAGAAGTCTTAACCTGAATGGATCGGTAAATGCAGAACAAAAGTCCACAAAGAGGTAACAAGAAAAGGAACTTGACGACGAGTTCATCATGTTGGTTTTTGCCACCTCCAGTTCCAGGAAGAGTTTCCTCAAGCTTTACCCTAATGCTCTGAAATTGTTCACGGTGAAATTAGACTTAGAGAAATTCACTCAAAAGAAACCTAAAACCATAGTGAAGAAGAAGACCTACTTGCCAAGCATCAACAGGTTTCACGAGCCATGCTGTCCACCAGTCCCAAGGCTTAAGAGGGCCTAGAGTGTAGTGAATAACGTGAAGTTTACTATCATCAACCATCCACTGCAGAAATAATGAGAAAACTCAAAATTCAAACAGCTGAATAAAAAGACAATTATACCTTAAACCAATCAAAACCAATCCCAAATTAACCACTACATATTCCAAGATCACATCGATTTCATAGTAAGCCATAGACTTTAACAGCAAAATGAAAAACAGAACCAAAGAGACCCACAAGACTAACTACAACTTCGTTTCCCAACCAAATACCTTATTAGCAAGCATGTAAAGACCAACATCCGCATTGTATAATGTAGAAAGCCTCTCCATAGCAGGAACTGGTCTGGTTTTCAAGACTTCAGGGGTTACACTCGGATCGAAAACACGAGCATTTGGGAAATCTGGATAGTAAGAATTCAAGAACCCCTGGTCTCCTCCGGTATAAGATGACAAAGTCTTCACTTTCCGCATCATATCATTAAAAAGAGCTTCAGATGGTTCAACAACCATGACACCAGAGTTTAGCCTCTCAGAATGCTTCAAGTTTGCGCAAAACTTCGAACACTTAAACAAATCCTCAATATTCTTTACCACAATAGTATCAGCATCAAGATACACAACTGCACACAAAAAAAACAAAGCTTTTTGAGATTTAAGTTCTCAAACCGGAATCCAAAAGAAAAAAACCGCAGAAATCTCTTACCTTTCTTGTAATCAGTCATGTTAAAGATCTTAAGCTTTGTGTAAACACCCCAGAACCTTGTCGGATGAACTTGATTTGGATTTGCCAGTAAACTAATCTTCTCAACTTTCCATCCATCAGCCTATAGAATCAAAAGCAAACAACTTTAAACAAAGCAGTATTTGATCAAATTTCAAGCTCAAACTCAATCGAAAAGAGAAATCTTTTAGATCTTAAAAACTTCAATAACTAGACAATAAAAACCAAACCTTGAGTAGCTTCTTAGAGTAGTCTGAGACACCATCAGAAACCAAAGCGACCATATCTTTTTTGGATCCAGTGTCACGAATCGATTTGCCCAATACCCTAACTCCTAGTAAGAACTCATCTCCATACAAAAGTGTGACATAAGCTACTTTACTTGATTCAGATCCAAACGAACCCTTTAACTGAATTGATGAAACGAGCGCGAGGAGAAGAACCCAGAGACTCGTCTTGAGTCTCACCATAGTTATTCGGATCTCAATTTTGTGGAGAAAAATAGAAGATTAATTCCTAATTTAAGGAAAGTATACGTTGAATTGAAATAGATTTTGAAATTTCTTCGTTTGCTGTTTTGTTCTGTGTCTGGAACTTTTACCTTTGTTCCTTGTCACCGCCGTCGTTTTAGAAACCGAGAAAAGTTTTTATAACCTACGACGAAGTCTACCATAACATAGATCTCTAATGTTGATTACTACAACGACGTCGTTTCAATAAACGTAGTAAAAGGCTAAAAGCACATGTTCACTCACTAATCCTCTATGAATTGACAACTTTTATCACTTGGAATCTATCTGTACCTCATTATGCATAAGACTGGATTAAGGACAATGATTGAATATATGTATATGATTAATAACGACCGTAAGATCGAAAATAATCAAACCGAATCAAAAATTTGTTTACAATTTACATAATATCTACACACTTTTTACACAAACACTTAGCAAAAAGCTTCACTGAAACAGAGGAGCTCTGCTTTTCAACACATTTCATCTCCTTCCCAATTATCCTTCTCCTTTGGTCCTGTAGGACCTTCCTCGCCGTAAAGCTCAATAGGAAACAGACTCTCAAAAGAATACCTAACAATCAGTGGAAGAAGATCAATTATCTTATTGATCTCAGCTGCAGAATCGTACACTATAGTTGGTCCCCATTCTCTCATGAACTGCAGCCAGCACGGCTCTGAAACCGCTCCTTCGCCTAAATACTCCGCTGCTACGATTCTGTAACGTTGACTAGAATCCACCGCATACTTGCTTTTTGCAACATCGTTTCTCACTCCAATCCCGAGCTTCGACGGGCCTTGAAGATACATTCCCGGGTGTGGGAAACTCGCGTGGCCGTGTTTGGATGAGTACACAACCGGTTTGTTGCTTCCTTTGACAAACTCAAGATCCGATACATCAACCCATCCTCCACCGCTATGCTGTGAGAAGAACATTTGTGTAAGCTTGCCGTTGAAATTGCTTATTCGGAAAGTGAAATGTTCCCAATCACCAATATGCTCTCCAATGCGGTTCATGGGTACGGTGAGAAGCCCGATTTTGAGAGTGGCTGGACCATTAAATGGACAGAAAATCCACATCACAATGTCCGTGAAAATCCCGCCAAGTGCGGGTTTCACATGGACATAAAGCTCTGAGCTTTCTAGATTTCCCTTCTTTAGATTACTTCTAACTTCGTCGTCTTCAGGGAGATCAATCCAGAAGCTCCCATCGTTTTCTCCACCCGCGGGCAAGTTCGAGCCAGTAGAATTAATCGGTTCGCCTTGCGATTTCCCAGACCGGTACAACAAAGCTCCGTTTTTAAAGAACCATGGCACGGAAGAAGGCATGTAAGTCTCTTCGGGATGGAAGTAGACCATTGGTCCATAATGCTGGATAAGTGCATGGACCTGGTCAAGATTTGGCATACCATGTAGGCTCGGATCGAGATTTTTCAAACACGCAATGTTCATGGCGGCTTTATAATTAGAAGACATATCATTAGTAGAGCAAAAGAATGACCCAACCTCCACTCCCCGAGACCAAATACCTGTCTCGCACGGTTTAGTGCTCCAGACATTAAAAGATCCCATGCCAAGAACCTTCTCACCGGTTTCACAACTCTCCGTAAGATCCTCTCTTACACATCTCACTTCATCAACTTCAGGCTCCTCTGATCCATCAGTGACAATAACTCCCACAGCTCTATAACCAACCGGAGGATTAGGCAACCAGAAGTAGCAATCTGAATCTGAACTCCAAACTAAAGAATAATTCACAGGTTTTTTCAAGGGAGGGCGATGATCATCCGCTAGATGACCGGGATTGTTATCCCGAGCTGCAAGAACAAAGCCTCTTAATGGCTGATTGTTTGGCTGACAATAATGACCAAGGCAATGGAAACCTTCTGGTATCCCCACGGGCTTGTAAAAAGAGGCGCAACTCGATTTACCACGCGACCTACCACATTTCCAAACTCTATCGAACTCGGTGACTTTCACCACTTGGATTTCTCCAAGATTTATCCTTCCGGTAGCAAAACCGCTGCCTGAAACAAAGGCAAACCAACATTATATACAAAAATTCCAATTCTGATTCAAATCAAAGATAATTTGACAGCATTCTAAACTAAGATAGAATAACCACAACGACACAGTTGAATTATCAACACGTTATCATCATCAACCATTACTCAACATTATCCAAAGGGTTGTTGGGACTTGATAAAGAATTAAAGAATCATCAAAACATGTAAAAACTATGATAGAGTAATATATCATATCCATCTTCATCGTGCTACATTAATAAATAATAAGTCCATACATTATTGAAGCTCAAAAACCTACCTTGTCGCAAAACATGTGAAGATTAATTAGCTGAAAAGTCAGTAACTAATAATGTTGAACCGTACAACTTTTTTTCTTCAGTTCAATTAAATGTAATTAGTCCAATAACGTTGACCATGGAACAAAAATCTTGAATCAAATGTGTAACGAAGAACCAGTAAAACAGACAACAACAGGTGCCAATGTTGAATATTCCAACGAATTTTACCACAGAAAAAAAATTAAGAAAACATAACACTGAGTATCATGATGATATGGAAAATAAAACATCAATTTTGATTAAAAATCACGAAAATATCCAAAATTAGAAATAAAAATAGAAGCCTAATTAAAAAAATTGATAACAAAATTAGAAATCTCCAATAAAGGATGATAGTACTGTACCTTGTGGCCATCGAGGGAGAGGAGACGGAAGCGAGAAGGGCTTTGACTCGAACGATTCCCATTCCAACTCGGAGAATCCTTTGTTCCAGTAGAAGCAATCGCAAAACATCGTTTGATTGACACTCAGATTATCCGGAACAAATCGGCGATTTGTTTCTCCGGAGACTCAAGGAAACTCAAAGTTCCTATCAGATCGGAGCTTAACGGCGAAGAGAGAGAGAGAGAGGGTGAACTACTTGCGTGTGATAGACGGAGGAGGGGAAGTTCAATGGTGGTGTGCCTTTGGAGTTTGGCCTTTTTAATTTTTTTCTGTCCTTTTATTCCTTTTTCAGTTTTTGTCCCTTTCTTTCAACGTTTTCTATAAAGATCCCTGTATTTACAAATAATTCAAATATCACCCCCAACAAAACCAATTGTCAAGAAAATATATAGACAATTAGTCATCTTGAATCGATCCAAAGAAAAAAAAGGTCATCTCGAATGCCCAAAAAGAAATTATCTTGGAATAATAAACATTGGTTTTGATAATGTCAGTTTACGATAATTTTTCAGAATTTTTAATCAAAAATTGCATTTTTAAAAGTTTTGGGATTATACTTTTGTAATTCTTCTATTTGTTTGCTTATCCGCAAAGAAGAATAATGCTTACAAGTTTTATCATAGTGCGGGTCGGATTGTATTTAATGCCACACTTTTCATTTTTTTTTTTCTGTATCAATGTGTTTCGGAAAGTTCCACTACAGTTTTTCTATAAGCAAGAAAACTCCGATTAATTTCAGACATATTAAATACCATATAGTTTTTTTTCATTTAAACATAAAATATTGAAAACATTCTCTGATTTCTAAAGATTAAGGTGTGGTATACTACTTTCCATGATTTGCAAAGTGATTTCGCTAGTATATTAGTCACACCCTCAGTTTTTTGTAATCAATGTTACTCTATACCAATTTTCAGATTTGCGATTTTTTTTTAAAACGTACTAAAAGTCTAAAAAACATCTTTAGGTTTTTTTTTCCAAATTGTTGGTATAAAAATAAAACATGTGTTTTAGTACGTCAACATAAAAAAAAAATCACCTAAGTTTAATACTTTCATAATATTGTTAGAGGTAGTACTCATAATATAGAAATAAAATTGTAATGACTAGATTCAAGAGAAACTATCTAGTAACGGTAGACCGTTAATCTTTCCAGGGGCTAATTAATCAAACTAGTGAAATTGGCATCAACTTGATAATTTTACGTTATCTACAAACATAAAGTCATTTTCATCAGTTTGTCATGGAGATTATTATTTTAAAGATTCTTCAAAATGAACCAAGCCGCCTAACTAGACTGGACATTCTCTTCAACTTTGGACTTTATGAATTTGATTATATATCAACTAGATTGGGGAATGTTATTTGCTGATATATCAAAATTAAGTCTCAGCTGCTTAAATTAAGTAACACTCGTACTTTCACATGCATTAAAAATTACTCCCTCCGTATTTTAATAATTGTCGTTTTAGAAATTTTATTTTTTTGAATTGGATGTCGTTTTCAAATTTTTATGCAAAATTTCTTACTTTTTAATGTTTTATGACATCATAAAACATTAAAAAGTAAGAAATTTTGCATTGAAATTTGAAAACGACATCTAATTCAAAAAAATAAAAATTCTAAAACGACAATTATTAAAATACGGAGGGAGTATGTCTTTGTTTCGTTACAAATTATCTGCTGATAATGATATACTATATATAAATGTCGTTCATTATTTATTTTGTCTTTCTGTTTATCCAAAAACTTCAATGAGGTAATCTACTTGCATAAACAAAATTTGGAGAGAAAACAAAACATCAGACGTTTTTCTACATTATACAAATGGCATTATTTTGACATTTATTTATAATTAAACAGACCCAAAACAAAACATATGTTCAACAATTTCATTTAAGACCAAAAGTAAATGAGTGTTGTGTTTAGTCAAAGAGCAAATTAGATATAGTTTGACATTCCCATTAGTTACACACTCTGTCAGTTACAACAAGATTAAACTTTTTAGGTGAGTCTTCTTCTTCACTCTTTTTATCTGTTTCCTCACAAAACCAAAAAAAGTCTTCACCTTTACCCTTAAAAAAAAAAAAAAAAGTCATTCACATTGTTTCGTCTTCGTCGGTCGTCACTTTTGCTAGCTAATAAAAGCCAGAATAAATAATTGGATTAAATCTTTTTTTTATTACTGTTTATTATTATTATTATTGGAACACAGCTACAAGGGTAAAGCTTCAATCTTTCCCACTCACATTCATTTCTCTGGTCTTTGATTGCTTTTCTTTTCGCTGCTTAGGTTCTTTGTCTGTTAGGTTAGAGAGATCTTTTACAAAAAGATCCAAAGCTGGAAACTTTCAAGTCAATGCTGCTTAAGATCTGACCTTTTCCCTTCAATGTCGCTCTGAAATCCCCCAAATTATTGGCCCATCAGGTTCGTTCTCTCCCTTATGAACCCTAGTTTTAATTTTAAGAGTTCTATTCTTGAGTTTCTCAAGACTCTGTTTTTTGGTGTTCTTTGATTTGTGTTTATCAGACAATGCGACGGATTTTTATGTGTTTCTGAATAGTTTCTATTGTCGGTAGAGATTTTTCTAGATTAGCTTCTGGTTTATTTTTTTTTTCTTCACCTGTAGTTTTCTTTCCAGCTTAGTGTTTAGCTGGCGTTTGGTCTGAGAACTGAATAATCTGGCAGCTGGCAATTCTTGGGACTTAGGTACAATGTTGGTTTTGTTGAATCTGATTTTTCTTAGTCTTTGTTCAATTTCTTGTCTTTTTCCTTGTTCCTTTCCTGTTTTGACTTCTTTAAAGAGAGGCTATGTGCATTTTCTATGCGGGTTTGGTTAGATTTCTATGTCTGACTAGCTCAAATCTGATATTTGGTATAAGTTTTGTGTTTGTGGGCTGTTTTGATTACTTTGATCCAGGTCTAGAAATTATTCTTTTGATTGCCTTATTTTTGTTTAAGCAGCAAAAGTTATGGTTTATACAAGAGTTTTGAGTTTTAAATTCTTCTGTTTTTCAGGTGAATAAAGCGGAGGTCATAAGATGGGTTCTGGTTTAAACGACACATTATCTCGGAACTACAATGGTTTGGAGCTATGGGAGATAATAGTGATTGTTCTCTCCGCGATATTCGTTGTAGTTTTAGCTATATCACTTTGGCTTACTTTCAGGAGAAAAACCTCTAGATCTTCTACTAATCTAATCCCTGTTAGTCGCCAGATTCCTCCTAGTGTTCCTGAAGAGATTAAAGAGATTAGAGTTGATGAGGTTTCGTCAAGCAATGGTGGCAATGGATATCCCTCTATTAGTGAGAAATTTGGGGATAAAGAACCCGAAAAGGGGATAAAAGCAGAGTCAGAAAATGGCGATAGTAGCCGGTCAGGCTCGTTTAATCACTTGGAGAAAAAAGATGGATCGAGCGTATCTTCTGCTAATCCTTTGACAGCTCCATCTCCTTTATCTGGTCTTCCTGAGTTTTCTCACCTCGGATGGGGACATTGGTTCACTCTTAGAGATCTTCAGATGGCTACTAATCAGTTTTCGAGGGATAATATCATCGGTGATGGTGGATATGGAGTTGTTTACCGTGGTAACCTTGTTAATGGTACTCCTGTTGCTGTTAAAAAGTTGCTCAACAATTTGTAAGTCTTTCACAAATGGTGAATCAAGATTCAAGATTTCGTTTCTTGAACCTTCTTTTTTTAATGGTGATGTTTTGTATTCCTTAGAGGGCAAGCTGACAAAGACTTCAGAGTAGAAGTTGAAGCTATAGGTCATGTACGCCACAAAAACTTGGTCCGCCTTCTCGGATATTGCATGGAAGGAACGCAGAGGTATGATGTTCTGTTGTTAATGATCTGTAGATTTTCTTCTGGATTTTACTAAGCATCGAATACCCGTAACACTTGATTAGGATGCTGGTGTATGAGTATGTTAACAATGGAAACTTGGAGCAATGGCTCCGTGGAGACAATCAAAACCATGAGTATCTTACATGGGAGGCACGAGTGAAAATTCTTATTGGAACAGCCAAAGCGTAAGTCTTGTGACAGCTTCATGTATTTTTTTCTTGACGATGTTTTTTCGGTTATTCTCATCTGATGCGATGAGCGGTGATGCAGGCTCGCGTATCTTCACGAGGCGATTGAGCCAAAAGTGGTGCATAGAGACATTAAGTCTAGCAACATTCTGATTGATGACAAATTCAATTCTAAGATTTCTGACTTTGGACTTGCTAAACTACTTGGCGCTGATAAGAGTTTTATAACTACTAGAGTTATGGGTACCTTTGGGTAAGTTGTGGCATCTCTCTCTTTAAATCATTTCACATAATACTTTTGAAGACTTAAATGTTGTTGGTCTTGGAAAAGAACTAACCTTTTGGTTTTGGCAGTTATGTAGCTCCAGAGTATGCGAATTCCGGTCTTCTGAATGAGAAAAGTGATGTCTACAGCTTCGGGGTTGTACTCTTGGAAGCTATAACTGGTAGATATCCGGTAGACTATGCTCGTCCACCACCCGAGGTAAAGTTTTTTTGTAAGAACCTTTAAACACACATAAACTCTGCTGCCTCAAGAGAGTCTCCTGACATTTCTTATTTTTCATTTTGTAGGTACATTTGGTGGAGTGGCTGAAGATGATGGTCCAACAAAGAAGATCAGAAGAAGTGATTGATCCAAACCTTGAAACAAAACCATCTACAAGTGCGTTAAAAAGAACACTATTGACTGCTTTGAGATGTGTTGATCCAATGTCTGAGAAACGACCGAGGATGAGCCAAGTTGCCCGTATGCTTGAATCCGAAGAATACCCAATTCCTAGAGAGGTATGAATAAGGAAAAATATCACAACTTTGAAAACTGCTTCTTATGTCTATCAACCAAATATATCTTTTTGTTGAGTTTGGTGCTGAAAGCTTTTACAAAATTTGAGGATTTCAGGATAGGAGAAGACGAAGGAGTCAGAACGGGACAACAAAAGATTCAGATCCTCCTAGGAACAGCACAGACACTGACAAGAGTGAGTACCATGACCTAAAGCCTGAAGGTGGATAGCCACTGGAAATAATCGAGGTGAAAATTGTCGTAAAGTCTCGAGCTTTATGTGAAGTTTTTCAAGTCCTTGGTTCTTCTCCAGATCTTCTGCGTTATGTGATGTTTCTTTTCTTTTGTAATAAGGAGAGAGGGAGAGAGAGTGAGTGAGTGTTGCTTGTATAGTATTTGTTTGTTGTTTTATCGTTTGCTTCTCCACGTTTTGCAATGTAGGTTGTTTTTGGACCAAGTAAACGCTATTTGCAGGTTTTGTAGGGTATGTATGTTAAGTCTTTGAGAGAAACGTCGTGTAGTTTGCAATTTGCTTGTGGAAGATATTGTTATCCGAGATAACACAGGTCTTTAAAGGCTCACCAACTTAACTCTAATAATCGACTATACAAAACTTGGATAATTCTCTCCAGAGAGTGACACTATTGTTTAGTTTCCATTGAGATCTTCTTGAAAAGTTTCAGATCAATTGGCATAACTAAACTAACTCAGCAGAAACCCATTTTTGGTCTGGTTTCCTCTGGATTTCCATTTTCTACTCTCTGCCAAACTCGTCTCCATCTTGATAATACGTGTCTCCAGCTCCAATGCTATCTTCTCTATTGCAAGTTTTGTCTGCCTCAATCTTTTATCAACATCTTCTTCCTTTTTAGCTTTGCTGCAAAACTTATCAATGCATTTCTTCTTCATCTCTCTATCTTCATGGAGCCACGACTCTGCTTCCTTGATTGCATCATCGATCATTGCCTTTCTCTCTGCATTACTTCCATTTATATCATCACATGTTTGCCTTGTAATCTTTGTTTTTTTTGAAGTTCCATCATCCTCTACACTCCTTTGCTCTACTTCCATCCAAGCATGCTTTTGACAAGGCCCTGAATCATCATCGCTATCCACGACCATATATCTTCTAGTTCTTTTTCTAAGTGATTCAGAAGCATCACCTCCAGTTTTCTCTACATCACTAAACTTCTTCCTAGATCTGATCAATTGAAGAACGGTCATGTAATCATCTTCTTCATCCATAGAACTCTCATTATCATCCTCACGAGCTCCCGTCATGTGCACAGACTCACTTATCTTATATATCTTTGGTAACCTAGGCATCCTAGATCTTCTGCATTTTGCAGGAAAGCCTTCTTCCAACTTCTGAACCACTTGACTCAAAGGCAATACCTTGGGAGATACATCTATATCATCATCATCAACAACATCAAATGTATTACTTGCATTAAAAGCTTCAGTTGATTCTTCCTGCATCTCTTCAGAACGTAGAGAGTCTGAAACTGATTTCAACCACCAGTCTTGGTATCTCGCAGTGACAGAACCTCGATCGAGGCGTGAAGGCATATATAGCATTAAACCATCAAGAGACTTACTGTAATCATCCCAAGACTCCTTTTCTGTGAAGTTTTTTTGAAGAGTAATCAAACCAGGCAGATCTTGAGCCAGCCCGAATTGCATTGCAACACGATTAGGATAGTAATCCTCTACAAAACCAATCCCAACAAGCTGAGAACTCCTCACGCATCGAGCAAATGAAACAAACTCATCTTCAAGATTTTCATCAACAGTCACCCACATAGCTTCTTCAAGGTAAAACCGAAGTGGGTTCCAGTTCCTCAACGGTTTAGTGTAAGGACGCCAGTCAAAATCATCAAAACTCCATCTCACATTCTTAGACCTTTGTTGCAGATTGCTCCACCTAGCTATTCTAGGCTCACCTTGAGGTATCTCCCTAACTTCTGGTCTTATGTTCCTGAATCTCTCCCATGTCCAAACTTGGACTAACTTAACAAGAGACTTGGAATTAACTTTGCCAGCATATGTTCCTCTAGCGAAATCGCAGATTTGACCCAAATCTTTGTACAAGAATGCGAGAACAGCAGGGGCAAGAGCAATCCTTTCACCTCTAGCTAAACGAACAGCCATTGGTATAACTTGTCTCGAAATACTATGACGAGTACTAACTGGAAAAACAAAAAGCGAAAGCCACAATACAAGAAAAGCTTCATGCTCCATCTGACCACCTCTACCCATGAAACTCGAAGTCCATGATCTTTGGCTCACACGCCAATTGTCGTAACCAATATTCTTTACTCTTATTTTCTCGAGTTTATAAGCGGAATCTCTCATCTCTGAGGATTCTAATGGAGCAAAAACAGGAGAACCCAAAACAGAGAACCCTAGAAGCACCATTACATCTTCTAACGTAATCGTTGCTTCACCCCATGGAAAGACGAAAGATTTGGTCTCAGAACACCATTTCTCAGCAACAGAGAGAATCAAAGTCGGGTTTTTTGTGATTTTGTAAGTAGATGCCATGATTGCTTCAAAAATCCCAGCTTTTTGCCAAATGGGTTCATACAAAGCTTCCATTTTTCCAAGCCAATATATGAAATGACGATCTGGAACCCAAAACCCAGAGAAGGAATCACGCGAAGACAAGCGATTTAGTTGCGAAGAAAAAGAATCAGAGAGACGTCGTTGATCATCACGACGGGGAAGTTCGGTTACAGAGCCATCGATGGAAGTAGAAATGGGTTTTAGAAAATGGGTTTTTCGCAAGCAATGGCCTTTCTGAGAAACCATTACTTCTTCTCTCTCTTCTGTTAGTGGTGAGGGTAACGAATTCTTCATCGTTGGAGAAGAAGCAAAAGATTCAGGCGAAAAACTAGGGATTTTGACGATGAATTGCGATGTACGGAAAAAAAAATGCAGGTTTCGTTGAAGATGGGCAGAGAGACGAAAACAGTAGCTTTAAGCGCAAAAAAAAAAAAAACGAGCAAGTCCTCACTAATTTCAAATGCTGACTGTACATCGATTTTTCATACCTTTAAATTTGAAACAGTAACCAAACTCCCAAATGGTTTTAGTATTTTTACTGCCATCTCACTATAATAAGTAGATTAGTCCAAACTTATCAGAAAACATATAAATAGAACACACAAATGTAGGTTGTTTTCGGAACAAGAAAACGCTTTTGCAAGTTTTGTAGGCTATGTATGTGGAAGATATTGTTATCTTAGACACAGGTCTTTGAAGACTGACCAACTTAACTCTAATAATTGACTACACAAAAGTTGAACAATTCTCTCCAGAGAATGACACTCTTATTTTGTTTCCATTGAGATCCTCATGAGAAGTTTCAGATCAAATGGTATAACTAAACTAGCTCAGCAGAAATCTAGGTTTGGTCTGGTTTCCTCTGGTTTTCCATTTTCTAATCTCTGTCAAACTCTTATCCACCTTGCTAAGACGTGCCTCCAGCTCCAATGCTATCTCCTCTATTGCAAGCTTTCTCTGCCTCAATCTTTCATCAACATCTTCTTCTTTTTTAACTTCACTGGAAAACTTTCCAATACATCTCTTCTTCATTTCTTTATCTTCATGTAGCCAAGACTCTTCTTCCTTGGTTGCATCATCGATCATAGTCTTGTTTTCTGCATTACTTCCGTTTACAGCATCACATGTTTGCCTTGTAATCTCTGTTTTTTTGGCAGTTCCACCATCCTCTACACTCCTTTGCTCTACTTCCATCGAAGCATGCTTTTGACAAGGCCCTGAATCATCATCGCTATCCACCAGCATATATCTTCTACTTCTTTTTCCAAGTGATTCAGAAGCATCACCTCCAGTTTTCTCTACATCACTAAACTTCTTCCTAGATCTGATCAATTGAGCAACAGTCATGCAATCATCTTCTTTATCCATAGAACTCTCATAATCACCCTCACGAGCTCGCTTCATCTGCAGAGACTCAGATATCTTATATCTCTTTGGTAACCTATGCTTCCTCGATTTTCTGCGTTTTGTAGGAAGGCCTTCTTCCAACTTCTGAACTACTTGACTCAAAGGAAGAACCTTGGGAGATACATCTATATCACCATCATCATCATCTTTATCAAAAAGATCAAATGTATTCCTTGCATCAAAAGCCTCAGTCGATTCTTTCTGCATCTCCTCAGAACCCATAAAGTCTGCAACTGATTTCAACCACCAGTCTTGGTATCTCGCAGTGACAGAACCTCGATCAAGTCGTGAAGGCATGTAGAGCTTTAGACCATCAAGAGACTTACTGTAATCATCCCAAGCCTCCTTTTCTGTGAAATTTCTATGAAGAGTAACCAAACCAGGAAGATCTTGAGCCAAACCGAACTGCCTCGCCACTCGATGCGGGAAGTAATCCTCTACAAAACCTTTTCCAACAAGGTATGAAACTTTCACACATCGAGCAAAAGAAGCAAATTCATCATCAACACTGTCATCAACAGTCACCCACATAGCCTCTTCAACGTAAAACCGAAGTGGGTTCCAGTTCTTCAACGGTTTAGTGTAAGGACGCCAGTCGAAATCATCAAAATACAATCTCACATTCTTAGATCTTTGTATGAGACTATCCCACTGAGCTATTCTTGGTTCACCTTCGGGTATCTCTTTAGCTTTTGGTCTTATGTTCTTGAATCTCTCCCATGTCCAAACTTGTACTAACTTAAACAGAGACTTCAAACTAACTTTCCCAGCACATTTTCCGCTAGCGAAATCACAGATTCGACCCAAATCTTTGTACAGGAATGCGAGAACAGTAGGCGCAAGAGCAATCCTTTCACCGCTAGCTAAACGAACAGCGATAGGGATTACATTTCTAGATATAGAACGACAACAATCACCTGGAAAAACAAAAAGTGAAAGCCACAATACAAGAAAAGCTTCATGCTCCATCTGACCACCTCTACCCATGAAGCTTGAAGTCCATGATCTTTGGCTCACTCGCTTAGCCTTGCCAACACTGTCTCGTCTTACTTTCTCCAGTTTCTCTGCGGTGTCTCTCATCTCTGAGCATTCTAAAGGAGCAAAAACAGGAGAACCCAAAACAGAGAACCCTAGAAGCACCATTACATCCTCTAACGTGATAGTTACTTCACCCCATGAAAAGACGAAAGATTTGGTTTCAGAACACCATTTCTGGGCAACGGAGAGAATCAAAGACGGGTCTTTTGTGATTTTGTAAGTGGATGCCTTGATTGCCTCAAAAATCCCAGCTTTTTTCCAAATGGGTTCATGTAAAGCTTCCATTTTTCCAAGCCAATATAGGAAGAAATGATGATCTGCAACCCAAAACCCAGAGGAGGAATCACGCAAAGAAGAATCAGAGAGACGTTGTTGATCATCACGACGGGGAAGCTCGGCTACAGAGCCGTCAATGGCAGTAGAAAATGGTTTTAGAAAATGGGTTTTTCTCAAGGAATGGCCTTTCTCAGAAACCATAACTTCTTCTCTCTCTTCAATGAGAAGTTTCTTAGTGAGTGACGATGGTGATGCTTTCTCCATCTCTCAAGACGAAGGAGATGTATCAACAAATTCTGTCAAAAGTAAAGATTTTGACGGGTCAATTGCCAGAGAAAAATGTTAGAAGCATAAGAAGAACAATGCCAACAGTTGCTTTATATGGCAAACGGTAAGTCCGTTCATAATAATAACTCACTAAATTAAAATGATGACTCTTCATCAATCAATTTAACTAAAACAAAAAAAATCATTATTCTCAACAAAAAAAAATTAACTAAAAAAAAAACATTGTTCTCTCAAAAACGTTTTAATTAGACTAAAATTTTAGTTATTAAAATCAAAATATATTTTATGATCCACCTCAACATTCAACCAATAAATAAAACAATCTATTTAATATAAAAAAAATTAAAACGAAGAAAAAATAATTAATTTTACATTGAAAATTGAAAACATCATTTCTTGAGACATCATTTAATATGTTACAGCTGTAATGCTATTATTTTTAAAATATAATTTATGACTCACCTCAACATTCAACCAATAGTGAAACAAACAGTAGAATGTGTAAATAATTACAAGAAAAGAAAAATAATTAATTTTGCATTGAAAGTTGAAAACATCATTTTTTGAGACATCATTTAATAAATATAGATACTATAATGTTATTATGTTATTAATTTTAAAATATAGTTTATGATTACCCTCAACATTCAACTACTGTTATTATATGATTTTAAAATCAACTCAACCAATAGACCTAGCCATTTAAGATGGGAAAGACCAAAACCGGGATGGATTAAAAGCAACTATGATGGAAGCTTTATGAACCAGAACCAACGAACTACAACGGTGTGGATAATTCAAAGGGGAAGGTCAAGCCAGTGGTGCTAATGTTACATCTGCCTTCGAAGCGAAGTGTCAAGAGTCTTATTATTGCTACGCAACATCTGTAGATCAAAAGGCTATACGAAGGATACTCAAATGGATGAGATAAATCACAGAAATGAAAATATGATTTCTGTGGTGATTTCACACACAATTTTCCATTGCTAATATCTTAAATAGTAAAAAATAGTATATTTCAAATGGATGAGATAACTCAACCGATGAACCACCTTTGACCATCTTTTTGTTTTTTTTTGGTCACGGAACCTTTGACCATCTAAAATGTAGTGTTTTGGACGTTCCTCAAATTAGAGACTGAAAATATTCATTGAATCTTGTTTTGGTTTCCAACCCAAAGAAAATTACGTGTCATATGATAATGTAATTACTAGAATGAATATTTTCAAAAACGATATTACTAGATTTTGAAATTTGTTATATCATGTTGTTATTGTATTTAATTTTGATTGGTCGAACTTAAATTCCATAATTAAAGGATGTAAAAATGCATAGATTTTGAAATATTACTAGTAGAACGAGATAACTAGAATATGTATAGCTAAAAATCTTATTATTATCTAAAATGGAGTATGTGTTTTTCTTTTTGAGTCAACTGTATATGTGTTATTAAAATCAAAATTTGTTATATTAGGTGTTTATTGTATTTAATTTTGTTTGGTCGAACTTAAATTCCATAATTAAAGGATATAAAAATGCATAGAGATTCAGATCTGATTAGTGAAGAAGAGTATAAAACTCGATTAACAAACTTCGCCGACGGTTATTCAATCCTCCTCCTACACGTCTCTCTCTCTCAATTCCTCCCGGAGTAACAATGACGAAAATGCCCCTCTCCGTCGTCTTCATCCTCCTCCTCCTCGCCGTCGTGGTTCCACCTTCTACGGCGGAGATCAAATCTCTCGTCATCTCCGACGACGCTCGTCCGATGATCCTCTTCGAGAAATTCGGATTCACACACACCGGCCACGTCACCGTCTCAATCTCCTCCGTCTCCGTCGTCTCCACTTCCTCAGATCCAAATCCAGAAGCATCGCGTCTCGGATTCTTCCTCCTCTCCGAAGAATCTCTTCTTCAGGTCCTCCTCGAGATCCAACAGAACCCTAGATTCTGCGTTCTAGATTCGCACTACGTCACTCATCTCTTCACATTCAGAGATCTATCTCCTCCGCCAAACTCCAGATTCAACCAATCTTACCCAGTCACTTCCCCAAACGAATACTCTCTCTTCTTCGCGAATTGCGTCCCTGAAACCAAAGTTTCCATGGCGGTTCGTACAGAGATGTATAACAAAGATCCAAACGGATCCAAAGACTATCTACCAGCTGGATCTACTCAATTACCAACTCTCTACTCTTTCTTCTTCCTCTGCTACGTTGCTTTCCTCGGTTTCTGGAGCTACACTTGCTGGACTAACAAACAAACCGTTCATCGGATCCATCTTCTCATGGCAGGTCTGCTTCTAATCAAATCATTGAATCTGATTTGTGCAGCTGAAGATAAACATTACGTGAAGATCACTGGAACGCCTCATGGCTGGGATATTCTCTTCTACATCTTCCAATTCATCCGTGTTGTTCTTCTCTTCACCGTGATCATCTTGATCGGAACTGGCTGGTCGTTTTTGAAACCTTTCTTGCAGGAGAAAGAGAAGAATGTGTTGATCATTGTGATCCCACTTCAGGTATTAGCCAACATTGCTTCCATTGTCATTGGTGAAACTGGACCTTTTATCAAAGATTGGGTTACTTGGAACCAAGTGTTTTTGCTTGTGGATATCATCTGTTGCTGTGCTATTATCTTCCCGATTGTCTGGTCGATTCGATCCTTGAGAGAGACTTCGAAAACCGATGGTAAAGCTGCGAGGAACTTGTCGAAGCTCACGTTGTTTAGACAGTTCTACATTGTTGTCATCGGATATCTTTACTTCACGAGAATCGTTGTGTTTGCGCTTAAAACCATTGCGGCTTATAAGTATCAGTGGGTGAGTTTTGCAGCTGAGGAGATTGTGAGTTTG
Organism: Arabidopsis arenosa; assembly: GCA_905216605.1. Classification (NCBI taxonomy): domain Eukaryota; kingdom Viridiplantae; phylum Streptophyta; class Magnoliopsida; order Brassicales; family Brassicaceae; genus Arabidopsis; species Arabidopsis arenosa. Next base: position 6,924,128 of record LR999456.1, read on the forward strand.
GTGTTCTATGTGATCATGTTTCATATGTTTAGGCCTGAGGAGAAGAATGAGTACTTTGCTGTTGATGATGATGAAGAAGAAGCTGCTGCTTTGGCCCTTAGGGACGAAGAATTTGAGCTTTGAAAAGCATACAAATGGAGGATTTTTCTTGGTGAGCAAGGAGTTATTCTTTTTCAGTATGTCTATGTTTAAAGTCGTCTAATACTGCAACTGTTATTGTTGTTCCCTCTTTTGTTAAATTTTGTTTTTCTTTACATTTAAATTCTCTGTTATCAATACTTTTTATGGCTTTAAATCGATGTGGATTTTGGGGCTGTAGCAAATTTTATTTGAAAGAGTATACTACCATCATTTTCATGTGCTTCACAATTTGTCAACATTTGTGCTAATTCCAAAGCATATTCTTACAGAAAGTAAGAATTAAGAAACACTAAAGTAAGAATTAAGAAACACTATTTCACCACCTGCATCCACAATTCAGATAAATAGACCGACTATAGCAAAATTAAAGTGGTTTTCCAATGGCCAAAGTGGGTTAACAAACGAAAAGAAATTAAAAATAATACTATCAATCATTGCTCATTACTCATTAGCCCATTAACAAATCATTCCTCTTTGTCTCCATTACAATCATATCACTATATCAGTGATCGTGCTTGGCACTATCCATATTCCAAACACACAAAATTTTAAAGACAAAAATTACATAAGAGGCCGTAAAATTTGTAAAAAACCAATTATATAGTTTGTACTATATTTCAACAACAGATTCTCAAGTAACCATCATGTGCTCCAACGATGAACAATCTCGAAAATGGTAAAACACAAATGGTCGATAAATCCGACTTGACTCTTCCTCCCTTCTCTGCCATATACAGTTTCTGTGGTATAATCCGCTGCTGCTGTTGCTCCTCCTGTCAAGAGAATAACCGGACATTCTCACATACTTGTTTTCACGACGATTCTGTGCATAAACTGACTGAAAAGAACTGATCTAATTCTAATCTTGGTTTAGGCTTATAGCCAAAGGGATCAAGGCGTGTTTACTTTGAATCTCTACGTGAATCTCAATAAGGAGTGAGAAAGTACCTCATCTTGAGACTTTGACAGTGAGAAAATCCCGATGTTGTTTCTTGAGATGGAGATAACATCCTTGCCCCAGATGGAGAAATCGGAAACACCATCGTTGTGTCCTTTGACAACAAAAGGCTGTGGTGTCCAGCTCCTGTTTTACCACAAAGATAATAAACCAGCTGTTATTACATGTAGAGACCGTGGAAAACAAAAACCAAAATTTACAAGAAACTGAAAAAACCGTAATGATTGTTTTGCTCACTTCCTTAAGTCCCAGATCCGTAAAGTTTTGTCAAGAGAGCTGGAAACAAGTAAATGGCTCTCAGGAGCCATTAACTGCAAGACAATTGAAATTTGAAGATAAGAAGAAAGGCAATATTGGTTTTGGGAGGACAAAAAAAACTTATTTAACCTTTGTCACGTATCCGTCATGAGCTCTCCAGGAGGAAATAAAACCATTATCCCTCAAGTCAAATAGCCTACACTGGCCAGAACTAAAACCAGCTGCAATCCAAGAAGGTGATACTGAAGCTCCGTCTCCATGTTTTGTTTGAGTCCCTCCTGAACAAAGAGCAGATACGAGAGAAGTGAATCCAGATTCAATAGGTTCTCCTCCCCAAATTTGAAGCTTCTGGCCTCGTGCTAGATCGATAAACCTGAATTGTGCAGTGGAATTGACCAAAATAGTTGCATATTATCTCTAATGCTCAATTGTTTTGATTTTTTTAGTGTGATGGATACTATTTTACCTGAGGGCACCGAATCCGGTTCCAGCAACAAGCTGATCCATGTATTCTAGATAATGCATACATGTATACAAGTTCTCATCGAAAATCCCACTTGATAATCCGTGTGATGCAATTCTATCACACTGATTGGAATTATTCTTTGATGGCAGATATGAGGAAGTTTGATCTTGATACGAAGGTGACTCAGAGAACAAAGATATTAGTTTCCCGGTCTGGCTATTCCACACATGTATAGTTCCGTCACAAGATGCTATCTTTCCGGTGGATGACAGAATACTGATGTCATTAACAACCTAAAATATACAAGAAACAATTAGGTGCATACTTCCTATTTTATGGGAAAGAGTAATTATGCGCTTATCGTACGAAAGCTAAAATAATACAAGGAACCAACCTCTTCATGTGCATGATAACTAGATACACAACTTAAGCTTGCTAGTTCCCACTTCTGAACACTTCCCTTAAACCCTGGATCAATTCCTGAAGCGAAAACTGTACACTCATCTTCAGAAACCACTAAAGATCTTAGAGCTCCATGATAGGCACGCGCAGAAGATAAAACAGATGCTCTAATTTTCCATCGATGCTCATCTTTGGGGTTTCCAAAACGCCCAATGTCAATCCCATCCCAACAAGCTACTGGACTAGGAAACCATGACCAGGGTTCATGCACCAAAGGGTTTAGGACTGCTTCTTGTCCTTCAACTGGGACATGTATATGAGGTTTTAAGTGATTGGAATTTCTTAACCCCTGCAACTGGGGAACCGACCGTCCAGATCCATTGAGCAACATCTTAGGAGTGTGCTTAGATGCAGGGCCCTTTTTTAACACAGGCTTAGCTTCCATACTGTATCTAGAAGATCGACCTGTGTATTCCCACTGAATCACAATAGATTCAGTGACACATGTCTATAGCTCTTATGGAATTCTGTATATTAGATAATAGTATTAAAGCAACAGAAACCCAGAGTTCTATATATGACAGGATACCTTCCAGTTATGATGCTTTAGCAGATATTGCTCAAGGAGTAGCCAGGTTGGACAATTCTGGCGTAATTTCTCCATACCAAGAAGTGAGGCAAAAGAAGGATAGAGAAGCAGCCTGTAATTCCTATAACGTTAGGACATAAACGGAATCATACAAAAAAGTTATAAACAGATGATTCAGGTGAAATACGCACACAAGATCCATACGGTTTTTGATTGGAGATTCTGGATGGAAATTTTGTTCGGCAGTCCTGATCTTCCAGCTTAAAGAGTCAGATGCATCTGCACTTTTCTCAGAGAAAGCAAACTCATCAAAAAGCTCCTTCAACTGCGGAAGAACATGCAATGCAGTCATCTCTTGTCCAATCCGCTGGCAAATTGACATCAGGGAAGTTGCAGCAAACTGGAAAATTGGAGAAAGCAACATTTTAAAAGAAAATCAAATGTTAAAAAGGCTTTCCATGCTTGCAATGAGCATTACGGAGGTGTGCCATGATGGATCCATTTATAAATAAGGGATTGATGCATGCCTAATAATGAAAATACCAATAGAACATATTTCACAACAGAGCCCTTAAGATTAAGATAAATCTTCTTTTTTTCAAGTCAATCTTTTTTCACCACTTAGAGTGAGACACTCAATGACAACTTAAACCAGGTCGTACATCTTGATTATACATCATTATCCTTCCCTCAAAGTTACTGGTAAATAAAAAGAAAATGAAAATCAAGAATACCTGAAGGACCCGCAACTCCAGATTTTTCTGCATAAGAACTCTTACATGTAGGCACAACCTACCCTATGTGATGATAAGACAAACCACAACAACAGAACAAAAACATTAGGGTTTAACGTAAAGCTAGTAAAGATAGACAGAGAAAATTTTAAAACATACTTTGGTCAGCTCATGTATGAGCAACTCGTCTGATATAAGAGCAACTAGACCATCGAGTGTGATTAGGCAATCAGTCAGCGCTAAAGAACACCAACTACGAACAGGCTCTGGTTTTTTCATAGAAGAAAGATCAATACAGATGCAAACAACATTTTCAAGTAATGGCAGCATCTGTTTGACAATGAAGTTCACGCCCAACAGTCTCCCTGAAAAGTTAACAATACAACAATTATTTAGCTAGATATGAAATTTCCAGGTAGAGCTTAGTTGCATGAACCAACAGATAGGGTGTACCAATTCTAACCAGCACATCAATCCCATCAGTACATATTCCTTTTCCGAAGTAACTTATCAGAGGCAGTATAGTCTGTATTAAAGGACAAGTCAGCATCCAAATAAGAAATTTTAGAATCACTTAACATGCTCGATGAAAAGTATATATATATAAATGAGTGCAGGACATATAAATGAGTGCAGGACAAGAACAGGAAATCATTGTTGACCTGGTGTACTGTAACAGGGGCACCAAGCTCTTCGCTCGAACCAATCAAAAGCACAGAGGCTGCAGAAGCCGAGATCTTGTCCGGAGAATTATACAAGTTTGATATGACTAAAGGATGAATCATTTCAAGATATACTCTCTTTCCAATTTGATTCCATAATTCCCTCACAAACGAATCTTGAAGAAGAGAAACTTTCAAATGCGAGTAACCTGTGGTCTAACATATGATACTCTGTCAGAAGACATTAATTGAGCTTAACAAGATGTTGATACTATAACCACACAGAAGTTTAGATTTACAAATTCCATCAGGAACCAAGCATACCAGTAAGATCTTCTGGATAGAAGGCAAGACAAGTCTCTGCACAGCCATTGGTGTCAAAGATTTTGTAAATTCCTTGAGAACTACATAAGCCAATTCACACTCGTCGTCAGATAAAGGTGTTGTGACCAGTGGCAAACAGTACACAGCACACATCTCTGCCACAAATGTTCCCATTGCTTTCAGGACGCCCTGTTTGGCAAAACTTGCAGCATAACACAAGCGTGTTTGACCTTTGGCCAAAAGGTGAAGTGGAGCAGCAAACAAGTGAGCTGACCTCACTGTAGCTGAGAAATACGGAGAGTCCAAAAGACTCTTTGCTGAGGGCCTCCTGCATGTTTTGAAAGGAAGAGAGAGTAATTAGACATTCACACATCTAAAAAAACACTAAACGTGTTACTACACGTTTTTTATCAGCACATACCACACAGTCATAAACACAGTGAAGTATCAAAGAAGACCAGGGTTTAACCCAAAAAGAGTGAGAAAAAATACCTTCTCCAATCTTGTTCAATACATGCTTCGACAAGTACCTGAGTAGGAGGAGGAAGTTCCTTGATCAATTCAGGTAATTCACCACCTTCTAAATAATTAGCCAAAGACACTGAGTTGAATAGCGGCTTCATCAAATAAAGTTCTGCCAGGACACAGCCAATAGAAAAAATATCCCCTGCAATGTCCTTGGAAAAGTTTCCTGTGCAGAAATCTTTCCGCCATTGTAACAACTCCTGAAGTTCAGTCGATGCTTCGTCTCTCACCTCCATATGCTCCAAAAGATAATTCAAACTTATCCTTGATGATAAACCTTTGTTTTTTGAAGTTCCAGGGAGACTAGTATTTACTTTGTTAGCGTTTTCACTGTAAGATACATGCAAAGGAGACTCAACCAGGTTTTCATGAAGGTGATATTTCGGACTTAGATGTGCTGCATGATCAGAAAATGCAGATGCCTCTTCAGTTTCTTCCAGATACTCATCAGCTTGGAGAATGACGGACCTCTTGTTGTCCACACCAAAGCCATGAAATGTATGCATTTCTAGCTCATTTCTACTTTGTTCCTTCTCGCGGGAGAAACCAAGGCGCACCGGATGATGCCGGAAAAAGAGTTGACGGCGTCCAACTGACCTCGGTACTGTGGGCTCAGATGAAGACAACATAACATTCTTTGCAGTAATAGCAGCCTGTCCTGACATTTTGTAACCAAAAGTAATATCAATCCAGTGATGTATTAGAGATGAAACATGGGGGCTTTCCAGGGCATCTCGATGCAACCTAATGAACTCCTCGGGGCTGTTTGCCCATGGAGGTACAGCCAAATCAGACATACTAGGATGAAGGGAGCAAAAGATGCGGGGATCGCAGTAAAACTCAGGGATGCACTCGTCAGGGGTCCAATCATAAAGCCTTTGCATGTCAGAGGGATACTCATTAGGTTCATACACCGACCGAACTGCCTTTCGCAGGACACTCAGTGGCAGTCTCCTTGCTTTGTAGCTGCAAACAGCCAGCTCAGACAGACATTCATCTGAAACATGATGCGGAAATTCAAAAGTCGAATAGGTGAAATCTAATTGTTCATCTCCTTTTGCCAATCTCCATTTGCTTTTTCTTAAATCACGCCATCCTGAGTCACTATCATTTTCAGGTTTCTTGCTGAAATCTATGACCCATGGCATTACCGGATGAAATGTGTGGTCCCCCCACCTTCGACCTGCTAGTTTGTTTAAGACGAGTAAATACTCAAAATTGCTTAGCTCTCCCCTCCACCATTTATCAAAGTGAGTCTGCCAGTCCAAATGTGAAGAAATTTTAAGATCAGCATAAAGGCCATATGAATAACAATCCTCAACACACCAGCTTCTTCTTGAAGCAGATGAATCGGCATCTCCAGAACCTAAATCAGGCTTGCTATAGATCTTTAACCAACTCCATAATGAATCAGACAACAATATGCTTGACGGACAAATGCTCCCATGCGAAACCTTCAACCCATGCAAGTGAGCTAACGCAGACAATAGCTGATATATCATAAAATTTCTATGCCATTCTGACTTTATAGCACTGGGGCTGTAGTAAAGAATATTTTCCAATGTATACGGGGCTTTGGGGAGCACTGAGACCAAACAATCTGATGATGTCAGAAGTCCTAAGACCGGCGATAGGTTTGGATGCCTAATACATTGAAGCTTTCTTTTCTCTTCTGACAGCGGTAACCCAAGAAGACGAAGGAAACTATGGGCTTCTTGTCCAGACGACTTTCCAGTAATCAGGCGATTTAAAGAGGCTAAAATTTGATCTTCTGTACACTCATAAAGGAAACTAGAAGCAACCTTTTGAAGTTCAGATGCAGAACATTTGCTAATCTGAACAATTGGTAAAAGTGCAGCTATAGTTCCACAAGTAATGTTCTCTGTGTCATCATCATCAGCAGTAGCCTGAGAGACACTGGGTGAACAATCCAAACACTCATCAGTTTCAACAGCATCGTTTGAATTTCCACCCTCTCGATCCCCAACAACACATCTATCGCTGCAAGAAAAAAGAATAATCTGCTCAACCACAAATATTGATAGATTCAAGTCTTTTAGCCTAAGGAGAACATAAACGAGACCGTACACGTAGTTAGCTAAGCAACCATGTTCTTCTTTCCGGAGATACTCCACAATGAACTGAGACGAAGTGGATTCACAAGAAGAAGAAGCAGAAGATTCCTCGCTACAGTCAGAAACCTACACAAACACCATTCAAAGCAACTCTAATTACAAATACTTCCACCATTGAAATCTACAATTCAAAATTATGACTAGTGAGAGGGAGACCTCAACGACGGCGGATGATCCAAAAGGTAGCGGCGAATCGGAGACGCCGTAAGAGAAGACGATCTGGTCGGAGAAGTCAGAGTTGATACGTTGATCGAGGCAATCGAAGCAAAGGTCACTTGCTTCACCTCTCATCCTTCTTTCTTGGAGCAAGAGAGACGTTTAATGATCCGGATCCGATCAACCTCGGCGACCTGAAAAACAAAAAGCACGGCCAACAAACGCCGTCTTTTCTCCTGAAACGACGCCGTTTTAGCCTGTTGCTTTATTTTGTTTGTATTTTAAAATTAAAACTTTTTTTCTATTTCATAAATATCTCTTAATTTAAATTTCAAAAAAAAAGATATCAAGACGGCCGTCAAAGTTTCGGTGACGGAGAATATTTTTGCCGACGGAAATCGGAATGGGAGGAGGAGCCATTGACGAGGAGCTGACAGAAGATGAGAAGAGAGCTCTCAGAGGAAGCAAATTCGCTCCTCTTACTTCTCTTCCTTCGTCTTCTCGCTCTAAGCCTCCCAGGTTTTTTTTCATCACTCCTTAGGGTTTTCGTTTCCTTCTTCTCGAATTTGAAATTCTGATTTTACTGGATGTTGTTATGTATATAGATTGGCTCATCCAGGTGGACCCTTGAAGACGAATAAAGCGGCGGCTTTAGCAAAGTTTCTAGAGAGGAAGCTGCAAGATCCTAATGCTTCCATTGATCCAGCTCTTGTCGAATTGGCCGTCAAAAACGCCAAAGACACTGTTATTTCGAGTGAGTACTTTATAATACACATTTCCTTGATAATGTTTGGCCTAAAGGTTTGTAATTTGGTATAGGAATGAAAAGGGATTTGTTTGTTTGAGAGGCTTAGGCATTTGAAAGATGGCACTTGCATTGTCCTGTGACATCTTTTGTGGGTATGAGGCTTTTCTTGTTAGTGTAGAGGACCATGTAATTAGCCTAAAAGATTTTGTAGATTATTGTCATGGGTTGATAGCTCAGCATTAGCTGAGAGCTAAGGTGCTACGATAAATTTGTTGAGGTATTGATAAGGTGTTCTTGTTAAGTCCAATGCAGGACTATTGTAACTAGCGTACGGGTGGTGCAAGGAAGTTTAGTTTTGCGTTATCTGTTTAACAGATTCTGTTAGTTGACAGCTGAAGGTTTAAAGGGGAGCTAGAGGAATGAGTTGAGGTGATTTAGGATCTTGTTTTGGGGTGATGAGAGTTTAGGGTGTTCTAGAATTCACCCCAGGGTTCTATCTTTGGTTATTTGTTTCAGTTAGTCTTCTGTAATTGATTCAGAGAGTGAATAAAGAGAGAATCACATCTGGTTCGTATCCTGGATTTTTCAAGTATTTTGGTTGGGCACTAGGGTTGAGAGCTAGGGACAAGTTCTTCTGAAATTGTAGCTCCTCAGTTCAAGTTAAGGAATACAGAAGAACCTATAACAAACGGTTAACCTTCAGCTTTAATGGTGGAGGAGAACTATGAAAAGTGGGATAGGTCAGTAGAAACAATGTGTAGCATCAATTATAAGTTTGGCCAGAAGTTTGCGTAGAATTTTTTTCAAAGATCATGATAGTGCAGGAGATGTATATGGCATTGGAATTTCACTACATCATTGCAAATGAAGATTGTGCATTGATGCATTCCATGGGTGTTTACTCAATTTAAAAGTAGCTTCAAGAGGGTTTGGAAAGCATATGTAGCATTCGTTAAATGATTACATAGTGACTATTTGCCCGAAACTTTTTCACACTATAAGTTCATTGTAATTGTCGACTAAGTTTAGCTCACTTCAAAGTTTTGAATAATCATGTTATTCCTATATGGTCGGTGAAAGCAACATACCACACTGACATGGAGAGATTTGCTTTTATCTGAGCCAATCCATATGGACAAAAACAATACTGTATCGGTTATGTTATTGGGGAATATATATGGTTTCATGATATTTTCCTTAAGCTTTGGTGTATGAATGTGAAGGCGTAATCTGTATGATACTCTTCTGGTTTCAGGTGGGGCTTCGAGTTCAGGAAGGAGAATCCAACACGTTGCTTCATTCGAAGACGTCGAGGTATCTAATTCTCTGTACTCTCTTTCATTCTATCTGGACAGGGAATAAAACTTGTAGAATATGTTCTGCTGACCAGTTCTTACGCCTTCGTCATCATGTTTTAGGTATCTTCTGATGACGATAAGATAGAGAACACTAAGCTTAACAAAAAGAAAAAGAAGAAAAACGCAAAGAAGAAAAAAGATGAGAAAAAGAAGAAGAAAAACAAAAAGCATAAGGTTATCTCCCTCACTCCCTTTTACCTTATCTCATCTTTCTACTTGCTTTTCGTTTTCCCGTCACAGATTTTTATAAAGTCTTTATACGTTACTTTCTGGATTCCGTTGCTCATATCTGTGTGTGGAAAACTTTTGTGAAAGCAACAGATCACGGTCGATGAAGATGCCAAGTTAAAGAGACCCAATAAGAAGTTGAAGCTTTAGTTTCCTTTTTCTGGCTATACATTACTGGTCACATATTTGATGAAGATGGTTTAACAGGGACTTTAGAAGAACAAACTCAATCACTGGTATCTGTTTGATCCAAAGAATCTGTTAGTCCGATGGTTAGCTAAAGATTAGCATGATAATCTTTCTTCTTTATGTCGGTTAGATTTCTCCGGCTTTATTCGGTTAAATCTGAGACTGGAGTTGATTGTGATTTTAGAACGAATAGCTTCATGGATCTGAAATTTGTATTTTGGTTAAAGATCAAATGCTTGTGTTGCTAGTTATGAGACAAGTTCCAATTAGTAATGATCTGCATAAGTTCATTGCAGGAACATTTTATCTAACAGAGCTCATGGGTATAAGTGTGTGTCCTACTTCAAAGGGACAAGAGTAAACACAATAATTATAAATCAGGGAGAGAACAAACAGAAACAGTAAATTACTAAATTCCTATGATTTTCTTAGATTCGTTTATTTCTTGTCTACATGATGAGTTTTGAATCTCTTTTTTGTCAGTCGTTTTTAAAAGTATGTTTCTTAGAGATTTTAAAGTTGTTCAGCATTAAAAGAGTAATTCACAGGTCAGCCAGTACAAAAACACGTTTATTTTGTGTGTCCTGCAATGTTTAAATCACAACAGTATAAACCTCTATAAAGTGTTTTTTTTTTTTTTTGGTAAGCTCTATAAAGTGTTTTTTTATTCATTGCTTAGTATACAAAATCACAATTAAAATTTACTTAAAACATGAGTATTTTGATTGCTAATATAGTTCAAGTACTTTAGCATATAATATATTATGGCGCAAATTAAAGATGTCATGGTCCGAGCTTTAACAAACAAACAAAAAAGAAGTGTCAAAAAAAAAACACACTGTCCTAAAACAAAAAATGACCTCGCCGACATTTGGTAGATGAGGAGGATACGAATGTTATGGTCTAAAAAGATCTTTGGGTGAATAACACAAAATCTCTAAAAGCTGCTCACATGTGGCCAATACCTCCTCTCCAAGTCAAACCTTCTAATTCCATTTTTATTCATTCCATAAAAAAAAAAAAACATAATAATAATATTTATAATTTGTCAAGCCTCTCATGAAACCATGTTTATAAATGCACCATGAATTGAACTAATATTCGTAGTATAGTGATTTGGAATTTTGGTTATTCACATAATAATATTGATATTTTTTTCTTAATCTAGAGTTGAATTGTCTTTACCTACTGAGCCAAGTCGCCAAGTATGTGAAGACGTCTTATTCGTTTGTCCAGCAGTTGAGCACACAGAGAATCTCAGCCGTCTGATATTCAGACCAATGCCTTTTATAGCCGTTGGATTGATCAAATTACAGTGTCGCCTTTTTAAGTGATCTAAAAGTCAATACTCACTTTGCCCCAACACAAATCCTCCATGCGGCTTAAATTCACGCGCTTCAATCATTAACCATAAACATATTTTTATTTGTTTTGCTTTTATACCCAACAAAATTCATTGGTTGTGACCTATACTTCTCCACATACCAAAAATGTAAAATCCAACTCTACAAATATAAGTATACTAGTATTTTGGCCCGTGCTATGCACGGGCTTCATCATATGTAATGTATTTCAGTTAATTAAAAATCTAAAAATTAAGATAATATAATTGAACATAGAAAAAGATGAAGGGAGAAAACATTACAAACACTATAGCACAAAAACCTAACGTGTGGTTGTTAATAAAAGTCAACATTTTTTTAATTAAATAGAGAGTTTCATAAGAGTCATAATGTGAACGCAGGAGCAAAAGAATTATTTTCATTTTATTAAAAATAAAGAAAAGTAAGTTTTTACTTTCCAGCACAGCTCCTTCCTTGACTAAAGTTTGGTCTCTCTCTTATCTTAAAACCAAAATCTCGTCGGCGTTCTCAGAGAAAAAAAAAATTGATCTAAGTGCAGCTCGATTTTGATGAGAGTCTCAGAAAACAAAAAGTGATCTAGTTGCAGTTCGATTTCTGAGGAAAAAAAGGTTCGATTTCGTCCGATCTACACATATCCTCACGAAGAGATGAAAGATGTAAGCAAATCTGGGTGCAGCTCGATATATGGCCGGTGATATCTAGAGACCTTCTTTTCAATCTCCGCATCTGATTTCGGTAATGTTCACTATGCCACAAATTATTTTGCTTTAGTGTATAAAATTTGATACCATAATGGTCACTTCGTTTCAATCCCCAAATCTGATCCTATTTAATTTAATTTATCTATATCGGTACTGCAATTATCTGACTTTGATTTTGATTTGTTGTGTATATTGTTGAATGAACTCACACATCAAATTCAATAGATCTTTAACTCTCTAAGTAAAAGAACCATGAACACAAAGCATATATTGTACATCCTAATTAACTCCAAAGAAAGCAAATTCGTTTAGAATAACATTTGTAGAAAGTATCACTTCATAAGCATAAAACCAGGCTGAATATTAAATTCATGAAGCTCAAGATGCTTTTAAAGTCGTTCACATATGTACCTGAAAATAGCATGATAACTGTTAGAAGATAAGATTTTGCAAAGGTGAATGATGATAATAAAGTTATTACCTGAAGATTTGTCAAACTTGGCTGAAATTTTGAAAAATTTCTTTATATACAACATTTGTTGTTTTCTTTGCTCGCTTGCCTTCCTCGTCAATTATAAGGATCTTTAATCCTTTTCTACTTTTAACTCTTGAGACAGCAACATATAGTTGACCATGAGCAAAAACCGGCTTTGGTAAATAGATTCCAACATGAGATAAGCTCTGACCTTGACTTTTGTTAATTGTCATTCCAAAGCACGGTGAAATTGGAAACTGTCTTCGTTGAAATCGAAAAGGCAATTTGGCATCTGTAGGTGTAAGAACCATTCTCGGAAGATAGACTTTCTTGCCAACATTGCTTTCTCTGTTCCCAGCTGTGTTACCTGCAACATCGTTTCCAGTAATAATTTTTGCTTCAATGACATGAGTTCCTAACTGTGTTACCTGCAACCTAGTTCCATTGACCAAACCATATTTCTGGTCAAGGTTTCTTATAAGCATAACTGGAACCCCTTTCTTTAACTTTAGAACATGGTTTGGTACTCCTGCGCACTTAAGGGAGTTAAGGAATTCAACTGAGATTCCTTTATCTCTGGCTCGGCTGGAATCTGATTGCAAGATTTGATCAGAACTGTAATATTCCTTAAATTCTCCCGGAAGAAGATTCATGATATGATTGTTGACCTCGTCGACAACTTCATTTGTAGGGCATAATATTGCACGATCTTTAAAATAATTCTCATCTTCTAGATGTTCTATCAATGATGGATAGGTGGCATTGGTGATTGACGTGATTGGGTCAAGGGAGTCCATGAGAAGCATGTCATCTGGTATATCAATCTCTGCTTCGCCGTCATTCGGTACAGATAGCTTCCCATCACCTAGTTTTAGAATCCATTGGGAGAATTCTTTGATGGATTCAGCTTCTACAGGATCTGTATCAACAGTTAGCCGCATATTCTTTGTTAAACTAAGCACTTTGCAAGAACTCCACAGCACAGAAGAGGTGAGAGAAGCTTGTACAATTTGTTCCCTACTCCCCCTAGGAATTACAGGAAGCACTTGACGAAAATCACCCCCGAAAACTATAGTCTTCCCACCAAATGGCCTATCACTGTTCGGAGCCTTTGATGCTCTTAGAACATCTTTCAAACTTCTATTAACAGCTTCAAAACAATGCCTGTGCAACATTGGTGCCTCATCCCAAATGATTAACTTAGCTTTCAGAACCAATTCAGCTAGCTCGCTATTTGGGGTAAATGTGCAAGTGGAACTTTCATTCAGCTGCAATGGTATTATAAACCGAGAATGAGCTGTTCGTCCTCCATCTAACAGTAGAGCTGCCATTCCACTCGAAGCTACGTTCAAGACGATAGCTCCAGTTGAACGGATGTATGTCGACAAAGTCGTCCAAAGGAATGTTTTTCCTGTTCCTCCAAACCCACTGACGAAGAAAACACCGCCAGAACTTGTTACAACAGCTTCCATAATAGTGTCATATATACTTTTCTGTTCGAGCGTCAATCTAGGCAACAATCTTTGATGTTCTTTAGCACATGCGTCTTTGTCATAACACAGCTCGTCATTTATCAATCTATTGCTCATTGATGGGACATTACTGTTCTCAGGAAATGGCATTTCAGGAAAGTTCTCTAGAGTATTTCCACTCGAGCGCAACTGCTTCTCAATCTCTAATAAAACTTGATTTTTTAGTTGATCACTTGACATTTCTAGTCCTGAAATTTGAAAAACATAAGGCAACTAATTAGCAGTGACACAATAATTTATCTAGATTGCTGGTAAGTGTAGGAAATTAGGTGTAAGATAGTTTTTGTATCTCATTAATATTCTCAAACCTGGTCGTTGTAGGATTCTTCGTTGCATATCTAAAATGCCGTCCGCAAGCAAATTCCATGTTTCTAACCAAACATGGTGAGGTCGTGACAAACTTTCTGAAGCTAAAAGATAAGTGAATATTCGTCGTAGGTGAAAGCCCGACCCCCATTTGCTGACTTCAGTGATTGCTCCAATGTACTCTTTATCATCGTCAAGTAGACCTCGAGCATAGCAAGCATCCTTGTAGGTTTTATACACAATTCCATCAACGGTACGTATATCTTCAAAGCAAGTTGCTCCCTTAACTACGTTCAAAAGGATCCTCATGTAGAATTTCTGACCCGCAGACGGTGATATGTAATGGATTCTACCAACGGTTGAAAATTTTCGTTCACGTGTAGTCCATTGTTTAGGTGAGTTTTTCCATACAAAGGCTGTTGGAAAATCAATGTACGTTAACTTCCTTGCATCTGGGTTCCGATCATTCATCTTCATCCACTCCAAAAGTTGTGATGTTTGATTTCCCTCTTTTGTCAATACATCATCTACATCATCTTCGTCATCGTATGTGACGTTTTGTTCTCCTGGTAAATGGAAAGACAACCTTTGAATAGAGGTGCTGCTGTAATGTATCTCAAACCCAAATATTCTCCATGCTGCTTCACATGGTGATATATACCTATCAAATAGTTAGAAAAACAAACGTAAACTACATGTTATTCGTATAATATAAAATAATATTATATAGTTAATGACATGATGTTATATAAACTTACCGACAATCATGGAAACGCTTGATTTCGTCTACTACTGGAGTTTCAGACGTTTGTTCAGAACTTTCCGACTCATTTGTTGCTTTTGTTGCCGACTCTCGTAGTAGTTTCGCAGTTACTCGATCATTTCCTTTGTTCATGTATTTGAACAAATACTTGATTGCTCTTGTCTGGTTGCACCATTCGACATTTATATGCGCTTGGTACTTGAGGAGTAGTTGTGGATTATAAGGAATGATATATCGGTTATCAAGCTCAATCCCATTTTTTTCAACCGATCTACCATCCTCTCTTCTTCTGTAAACTGGGAATCCATCTTTATTGACATGTGTGTCAGTGCAGAAGTCTTTAGGAAATTTCTTTGTACACTTTCCTTTAACCATACATGGCGAGCTTGGATTTGCTAACCCACACGGACCATGAACCATTAAATCTCTAACTAAACCATATAACACTGGATTAGAAGATCGATCTGGAATTTCAGCGCATATAACCTTGTCTACGTCCTTCGTAGTAGGAAATTTTGATCCTCGTTCTAAAAACAACAGAATGTGGGCATGCGGGAGTCCTCTTTTTTGGAATTCGATTGTATATATCACTGTTCAATACAAAAGATTTCATTAGAATAATGGAAGAGACAAAATACTCATGTTAGTGAACATGAAATGAATTTACCTGCTGCAGCAGGACCGAAAAGGTTGTTGTTTTTTATGTCAAAGATAAGACTATCTAACTTCATCTTGAATACTCGTGAAAGAATATCAGCCCTGTCTTCTGCATGTGAACGTCGCAAATTTAGATATCTCGTAATTTCAGGCCATTTTGGATTGCAAGTGAAAGTTATGAACAAATCTGGATAGCCTATGTGTGAGCAAACAGCCATTGCATCCATATACTTTTCATGCATGTATCTTGGACTTCCCACAAAAGTTGAAGGTAAGACAACTCTTTTTCCGCACATTGCAGAATCTTTGTTTCCAGTAGAAGCAAAGGCTGAAACATTGCTATATTTGTCTGCACGCAAAGTCTTTTGATTAAGCTTGAGATATCCAATTCGCTCTGCTTCCATCATTGTGAATGCATCAACCAGAAATTGTTGATATAGCTTTCCAGAATGTTGTAAAACATTCAATTGGTTGGGACGTTCCATGATTCTATATGCAAAAAACTCCTTCATACTGACTCTACTTCTTGGATTTTCTGATGTAGTCGTTGTCTTCTTTAGCTGCAAATCAATATGATATCCATCTTCTCCATATGGGAATAAGAGTGGATATTGTAAAGGAAGATAAGCCGGATGAAGTTCACTGATTCTTGCCAAATTTTTGCTCTTTGTTTCCACCACTATATCTCTTACCTCAAAATTTTCATCAAAATCATCAACCAAAAGTGCAGCAACTTCTGAGCTTGTAGGCATATTATATGTGTTACTATCAGTTGAACGACGTGAAATCAACTTAACTTTGACTTTTGAGGATTCTAACGAATCTCCAAAACGATCTCTTGCGGTTCGAAGAATCTTTGCATATGGATTGCACTCGTTTAGCATAATTTTGATTGCTTCCACAATGTCATCCCGCAATGTTTTTAACTCAGAACTTGGTGTTGTTCTTTTCTCACTGCAATTATAGACAGAATTAGAGCATATAATATCATATCTATGAAGTGAAATATTACCATGTAATAAGGGTACAATAATATACCTGAATGCTGAAATTCTGTTGACATTTTCATTGACTGTATCAAATATGTAGAGTTGTTGAAATTTTGGAGGTGCCCCATCTGGAGGGAGTAAACTTCCAATCTTATGGAAATTTTGACCTATTAATCGAAACACATTGGGCCCACGTCCTGTGTTGATAGATGCGTCAATTTTTCCTCCCATGGAAGTGAATGCAAACATTGAATTGTAAGCTCTAATATTCTCTCTAAAATTTTTGCTTAGGTCGTCATCTCCAAAGAGAAGATCAAGAAGTGCTTGAGGCAACATAGGAGGTGCAGGAAGTTCTATCTTTCCATGCATACAACAAATGGAGAATTTTGGAGGTACAGAAACTCTTCTTTTATTAATACGCTCATTGTACCACATCAAAGCACCACAATGTTCACATTGAAATGTTGGATCGCCAAGATCTTCGTAATCTGTGAGAAAGGTAAATTAATTGAATATGTGAAACGTAGGAACACTAATCCATATTTGCGACCAGAATTTGTTTTAGTTAAGTACCTGGGTTTGGAATGGTAGTTTCTGAATAAGTTGGAATAGAATGCTGGCTAGAGCTTGCCGAATGAGCTGAAATTGATGAATAGTATATTTTGGTAAATAGTTAACTTATTAGATATAAAGCTTAGTTGATAGTAAGAGTTATACATGATACTCTTGGTTTAGCATTCTTCTTCCTGTCTCTCAAAATGCGCATCCGTTCACTTCTTGAGTGGATATCTTCTGCTAAGATCATAAGAGCATACCAACAAATGGGTTCATTAAAATTTTAAGAGCAGTTCTAATGATTATAGAATTGCAATGAGTTTCATAACTTTACCTAGATTTTTGTGGATTGTTTTCTCTTTGATCTTGCCTTTTCTTTTGGGACTACGCATTTCTGAATGTTTTGTAAATATTTATGAGTCAAGGAGGTTCGTGAGGAGTTAGTAATGAGAAGAAATGAGTGAACTTTTGCAGGTTTGAAATATAACTGAAGGGATAAGAAAATGCTTCACATGGAAGAAAATAGAAGAAAGGTGGGGAAGGTAAAGAAACAAAGCAAGGAAGAACGATTTGTCTCGAACAGTTATTTTTTGAATTAATTTCAAGTCCCTCCAAAAAAATCATTATTTTAAAGTGTCATTAGTGGAGTTGACATGTGTTTACGTTATTTAGGTAGACTAATATTTGAGAGATTCTTTTCCTCAATAACGTAAAAAGAAAGTGTATTTTGTCATTGTATTTAATTTTGCTTAAGTACATATTTATACACACACAAAAATACATAATTTTTAAAGTTATTTTAGAAGTATAACATCTACTTGAGTTGCAAATAACTGAAAAGATCATCAAATATTTGCAGATTGGAATTAAATATAAAACGTTAATTGACCTTAGAATATGGTTATACGAAATTATAAGTTGTCTTAACTCTTAAGTGTTTGTTTTGGTTCTGCTACATGATATATAGGACAAAATCATAATTAAGAAAAAAGTTAAACAAATATAAAACTTAATTATATGTTTTTGCTGAAAGTAGAAATATACAAAACATTTAGATAAAGGAAACACATGAAAATTGATCGAAAGCTTTCGATACTTGGTTAAAAAGAAAAACAAAACAGAGTAATCATCACATTTTCTCTTTCTTTGGAATTAGAGTCGCTGGCATTTTTTGTATATGCTTCGTTGATGAAAGGTTTGCGCCATCATCCTCAATTACAGCCTTGTTTGACTTCTCTTTAGGCTTAGTTGATGCAAGATTTGCACCATCATCCTCAATTACACCCATGGTTGACCTTAGTTTAGGCTTTGTTGATGAGAGTTGTCCAGCGTCTTCTTCAGTTATAACCACAACATTTGATTTCTGTATCTTTGATGAAAGTTGTGCACCACCATCCTCAGTTGCAGATGACGTTATTGCTAAAGTAAATGTTCGCTTTTTGCTTGGAGTAAGTGGACTTTCCGTCGAACCACACATCGACTCGTTGTTAGACGCTTCGAAAGAGGCATCATCCATCTGACAAAAACAGAACATAGATTGCTAAAGTGACGGGAAACACAACCATCAAGACTAAAGTAGAAGAAGGCCATACCATGTTGCTAGTGACTTCTGTGGAGTTTGAGAATTGAGAATCAATAGCAGGAGGATTAGCCTACATGGAAATTTTGTAAAATAATTAAGACAAACGAAATGTATAAGTGCAAGATAAAACAGAGAAATTCTATCATCCATACCGTGTTGTTATTGGCACCACAAAACATCAAAAGTTTCGCGGGGTCATCCGTGATTTTAACAACTTTATAAGTGGCCGGTCTATAATTTTTTGTTGTCGAAGGTTTGAAAACCGTGAAGACAAACTGGCGACCATCTAAAGCTAGGAGTTCAGGAGGAAATTGAGTCCCACGGTTGAACTGCAATAATGGTAGAAATCATTTACCATTAAAAATAGGAGACAAAAGATGAATATAGAGAATGAAGTTTACCTGAACTTGTTGCTCTAGCAACTCATACGCAGATTTGTGAATCAGTTGAATGACCTCCTTGTCAAACATAAGAAAAGAAATGGTTCCTGTATCATCGACTACTTTAACATGAACCTGGTACCTGTGAAATTTTTTTATATAAATTATCAATTATATTGGTAAATTATATAGCAAAATATAAGCATAATGATGAATGAAAAACCTTGTGACAGTGGAATCAACAACTTTTTGGCAGAGGTCACATGAAAATTTATCAGCCTCTATTTCTTCAGTATCTGGATTCAAATATTGGTTTACTTTTCTTAAACATGTTGGACAACCGATGTAGAACCAAGGAATCTCAGTTTTAAGTGCACATATTGTTGCATATATAGAACACGTCATTTCCTGAGATAAAGATGAAAACAAAATAAAAAAATTTGTGTAATTAGTATTATATATACAAATATGTGAGAACATTAAAGAATATAGCTAACCTCATGTGATGTAAGTAGCTCAGCAATAGTTTTGCGAGAATCTAATGAAAAGTGATGCGAGGAAACTTCTTTAGAGTTTGACAAAGTCAAAATAGAGCAACCACTGGATGTGGCAGAGACGACATCTTTAGGCATCCTATTATATATTTAAAAAGATATTACACATAAACTAAAAGATGTTACACATAAACGCAGAGACGATTGTGGTTACCTTTCTTTGAATTCGTTTATCTCAGCAATGTCAGAATTAATGAAGAGCTTTGTTGACGATTTTGCACTTTGGATTGTGAATTTTCCTAGATAAAAGATCAATAAAGAGAAACAATGCTAAGATTGGTAGGTTTTGGGAAAAAAAAAAAATAAGACAAAAATCAATTGATCAAACCTACCATTATAAACATTAATCCTCATGAGACTACAAAGCATAACAATAGGTCCACCAGAAAAGGATTGAACATAGGAATGTATGTCTTCAGCAAATTTTTCCCAAAATACACAATCAATTATTGAATCACTGCAAACATAAGAACACGATTTAAAAGGGAGATACATAATAGATTAATGAGAATGATTACCAAGTTGGAAGCTACTAACTCAAGGCTCTTGAGTTGAAGATTCAGCAGTTTACATGGAGCATTGCGAACAGTAATTTCCTTAAGATCTTTCATTCCAACGATTTCACCAATTACATCTGTATTAAAATCAAAAAGATGGAAAAATTCATAAGAATATAAAAAGATCCTAAACTTTGAATAAATATACATTGATGGTGATAACACGTACCAAGGAACACGTTTTCGTCATGTCTCTGAAGCTTATCAAAAGGGATGAAACTGAAACGAAGTGAGTGGTTTGGGATTTCCTCACAAGGCTTCACAATTGTTGACCAAGTGAAAAAGATTTTGAAAGAATGTCCAGTTGCCCTGTAACTCCCAAGATTAGGAGACAACTTAAAATTCATCAGTATACAACATTCTCCTTCTTGGAGATCTTTTTCGAACTTTTGAATTAATTTTCCTCTGATACATGCTTGTATACGGTCTCCCTGTCATTAAAAGGGAAAAAGTTGGATTACAAAAGTACAGAAGTATCTTAACCAAATAAACATAAACAACCAGAATTTTGTTTTCCACCTTATCATCCACAAGGAGTAAATCGAGTCCACCAGAATCTCCAGGCTTATCGTTATTGTGGAATCGCCAAAAACGGGCAACTCGTGCTTTAATTTTCCAAATTTCGTTCTCAGTCACGGACTCTAGTTGAGCAATCGGTGTAAAATCCAGTTTCATGTTGCAAGCAGAGATAGTAGTACCTGCAATTGAATAGATAAAAATCAAAACAGAGAGAAATACGATCAACTTTTACGATTTGGGTAATTGGAATTACCTGTTGAGAGGAGGAGCGTTTGTGTTAATTGACTGTGATATAAATTTTTATACTAAATATGTGGTGATTTCCAGAAGATCAGTTGATGAAAGTGATGGAGGTGGGAAGTTGATCAGAGGATCGTGGGAAGCCGAGGACACAAATCGTGGGCTTTTTTTTTTCTTTAGATTTTTTTTTTAATTAAAGAAAGAAAACTCTAGAAAAGAAATCCTTTATTAAAAAGAAAAGAAAAGGAAAACAATTAATTGTAATTGAAAAATGAAAAATGAAGATGACACGTGTCGCAACGAAAATCGCCGACTGACTTCTCTTTTATATAATAAAGGATAACGTGGGGTGGGAAAAAACTCCCACAAACTTATATCCGTTTTGAAAAAACTAATTTGTACTACTAATGATGACCTTTGTAATCAATCATCCAAAGCATTAAATTTACAATCCCATAGTATACAATATGGTTTCTAGTGTGAAGTGACTCTTAAACGTTTGGTGTTGAGTGCGATTCACACTCTTTGCGTGAGCGTGCAAGAAAAATACTTTCCGTATTTACATCTACTCTTTCTCAACACGTGGAACTTCTTTATTTGTTGCAAAACAAATCAAGTTTTCTTATTTGCCTTAAAGTCTATATTGTGTTCTTTTGTATTTTGATTGTTTGCTATCTAAACAAGTATATTTAAGCTTAAGTCCAAATCAAGACAAACTATAAACATTTCGAAGATGATGTTTAATAATACAAAATTAGTTTTCTTATTTTCATTTAGTTCAAAAATGAAGTCTAATGTTTATCTTAGACTGCCAAAACCAAACAATGTGATTAAGACCATCATCACACTCTTCGATTTTTCAAAACATGGTATATGTCAAAAGGTAACGTTTTTTTATCGTCCCTTCTTTTATTTCATTTTATCGATAATATTTTCTAACAGTTTTTGCATGCATGTAGAAATGTTTTTTATTTGTTCGTATAGATATAGTATTTTCCGTCTTGTTTGGAACGTTCACATGTTTAATAAAAATGAAACAGATGCCAAGAACTAAATTTTATTCTCTTATAATTTACGTATAGACAGGCTCAACAAACACAACTAGTCAAAAAGCTTAGGCGTAGATAATAATAATAATATATCAAACCTAGAAATATACTCAGATGAGCCGAGGTCAACATTAGCACAAAGATCTGACCATCATGTTCCGACCAGTGTAGTAGCGAGTAGCGATGGACTAAACAGTTTTTTTTTTCGTTTTCAGTTAAGATTAAAAATAATAGCAACAAAAAAAAATACTAATAATTAGCAGATGGAATGGTTAGTTGAGTAAACTAAAAATGTTACATCAATTAATAACACATGAATTAACTTTGACAAAGAAATTGGCATATTGCTATATTTGCAACTTGAGCCGACACAATTTGTTTTCTTTGACTTATTTAACTTATTATTTATTTATTTTACAAACTTTGACTATTTTTTTCTTAAGATATAAACAATCATTTGTATATTTTGTGTGTAAAACATCAGAATATATACCATTATTTTTACTCAAAAATACAGATCTTAACATTAGCTAGTGTTTTGTCGACAAAAAATTCACTACTATTAGCTCTAATTTTTTTTTATTATTACATCAGTCAGAAATTGATACATAATATATTCGAGTTACAAAAACATAATAAAATGTGACTTAAAAAAACATACGCATTCAGAATTTCTTATTGGCAAATGACAATCTTGTCCTTCACCCGCATATTCGAGTTTCTCCAGGGACGAGTTTACAAAGGGTTAACTGTAATTTACGCAACATTTTACATAGAAGGAAAATCAAAACTGAGTATTAGTGAATTTGTGAAAATGACAATTCTAATGCTCTCATAAACGCTTTAGAGTTGTATATTTTTGGTCTTCTAGTAAAACGTAAAATATAGTGATAAAAGATTAAAAATATACTCCAGGAGTATAATTAAAGATATAAATTTAATATTAGTTTTCATCTGTGTATAATACTTTTACTTTCATTTTTTCTATCTTAAATTTTGAACTTATATAAAATGATTAAAAAGTGAGAGAATAAGAGATAAAAAAAAAATTTCTTCTCTCTTTTAGACGACACAAGTTTATATCCTGTCTCTCTTTTTGTTTTCTGATTGCATATTTTTTGTTTTTTTGTTGTGAACACACCTATGGTGATTGGTAGATTTTTCAGAATTCCATAAATAAGTCATAACTGTGGTAAGAAATTACAATTAACTCCAAGGAACGAAAATAGTAGTTGAGGTTCAAATGAAGCCCTAAAAGTACAGTACTTGTTATATATATATGAACAGTGATTGTTAATAAAAAAAAATTTCTCTTCTATAATAATTTAGATCATAAAATGAAAGCGTATATCATGACTAGATAGTTAAGCTATCTAATATTGTGCATCAACTATTCCTAGGAACAAACATAAAAATATTGTAGATCATTAGTTTCAATTGGTAACATCGTGATATCTTATAATCGTATAGAAAAACATAAATGAACGGTGAAATAAAATAAAGAAAACTTTTTGAATTAACTAAAAACTTAAAACAATACATAGATAGCTTAATCATGTAAAAGTGACGGAATCGATGAATATGATCGTCATTTCGAAGACATATGTCATTCAAGAATCAACCGTTAAACGAAAAAACAGAATATAGCCGTTACAACTTTACAGATTACTTGTATCACCGAAATACGATGTTACTTTTAATAACTCTTCTAGAACCATTTATTAGTTAAACATGTTTAAGCTAGATTAGGTTTAAAACGATTAATATACCAAAAAAATAGTTTCCATCTCTTTTATTTTCTTGTTAATCATGTAAAGTGACGGAATCGATGAATATGATCGTCAGTTTGAAGACATATGTAATTCAAAAACCAACCGTTAAACGAAAACACGGAATATAACCGTTACAGCTTTACAGATAACTTGTATCATCGAAATACGTAATTACTTTAATAATTTTTCTAGAAACAATTTATTAGAACGTGTTTAAGCTAAATGAAATTTAGAACGATAAATATACCCGAAAAATATATAAATTTTCGAATTAATCATCAAATGAAGTGATTTTTGAACATGATTAAGAAAATATTGAAACAGAGAAAATCAATATAGATGGAAAAGGAGAAATAAAAGGCATTAAATTAAGAAAGAAGTCATTTATTCTATGTTTGGCGCGTATATTAACCACCACCGGCAAAACACCCACAAAAAAAGCGAGCACGCATAAAGAAAGATCAAAACTTCCCCATCCCTCTTCCAAAATCCATCCCCCAAAAAAATAAAAAAAAATACTCCTTTCGAAATTTCGCAAAAAAAATCGAAGCCGAAAAAAAAAAAAAGTTTCAGCTTTAAGGAAAGAGATCAAGCGACTGAGAGTGGTGTGGAGACAGAACCAACCACGATCTGTGGTTTTTTTCTTTTTCTTCCTTTCTCCAATCTCAGGAAGAAAAAAAGTTTCTTCCGACACTCCCATTTGATCGGAGAGCTCGACATTGGTGGGTTCTGTTTCGCCGCTCCGGCTAAAGGTTAGGGTAAAACAAAAATGGAGCGGTACGGTGGCGCCGGAGAAGATGAGTCACGGTCGGATCCATCACATGAATGGTCCGCTCCAGGAACCGAAACCGGTATCGAAGGTAACGTTGATAATGGGTTTCATACATTTTATTTCTCTCCTTCTTTCAATGTCTGATCTTACGGGCTTAAATCTGCGATTAGCGTTTTCGTCAGAACTGAAAGTGTTGGTTTTTTAAAAAAATGCGGTGTTTGTAGCTTCGATGTGGCGGTTAGGGTTGCGAGGCGCTGGAGGTGGAGGTGAATCGTTCCCGGAGCGACCTGATGAACCCGATTGTATCTATTTTTTACGAACCGGTGTTTGCGGGTACGGGTCTAGATGTCGGTTCAATCACCCACGAAACCGTGCTCCGGTAATAAACTCTCTCTCTCTCTCTCATCTCTCTGTTTTTCTGGGTTTTTTTTTCTTTTTGATAAAGTGACTGCCTTTTTTGTCTGCTTCCTATACGTTTTGATTAAATGGTGTCTTTGATGATGATAATGCGATGATTTAGATTTATCAGATGCATTATTGAATCTACGATCTGTTATCACTGAAACAGAATCTTGGATTATTTTAATTTGTTTGGAAGCTCTCATTGGATGTTGTTAGTTTCGTTTTTTTAGGTCTTGGGAAGTCTCAGAACAGAAGCTGGAGAGTTCCCTGAGAGAATGGGACAGCCTGTGTGTCAGGTATTTGATTCATCGATTTATTGGTTCCTAAGTTAAGCAATGCACAAGACAATTCATCTTCTTTGTTCTGTGTTTAAGACTCTGTGATTTAGTGTAGTCTTTTCTCATTTTGATGCTTTCTTGGCACAGCATTTTATGCGGACAGGAACATGTAAATTTGGTGCTTCTTGTAAGTATCACCATCCTAGACAAGGAGGAGGAGGAGGAGGAGATTCTGTTACTCCTGTCTCACTAAATTACATGGGATTCCCATTACGCCCGGTTTGTTCAACCTCTCCGTGTTCTCGGTTTCATCGGTCTTTTTTTTGCTTCCGTGTTGTGTATTGTAATGAATGATCTCTCAAAGTTACCTTATAAATTGGATTTTACAGGGGGAGAAAGAATGCTCCTATTTCATGAGAACCGGTCAGTGTAAATTCGGTTCCACCTGTCGATATCACCATCCCGTCCCTCCTGGTGTGCAAGCTGCATCGCAGCAGCAACAACAGTTATCTGCTGGTCCAACTATGTATCCATCGCTTCAGTCTCAATCCGTTCCTTCATCGCAGCAATACGGAGTAGTTCTAGCTAGACCTCAGCTTTTACCAGGCTCCTATGTTCAAAGCCCTTATGGTTACGGTCAAATGGTTATTCCTCCCGGTATGGTTCCATACTCGGGCTGGAACCCTTACCAGGTAATGCTCGAAAGAAACCTTATTCGTTTTAACTTTTCTTTCTCTTGTCTTAATAAACCTCATCCCAATTATATAGGCTTCTGTAAGTGCCATACCTTCTCCTGGGACTCAACCGTCAATTGGAACCAGCTCTGTTTATGGAATCACGCCATTATCTCCTTCAGCGCCTGCCTATCAATCCGGTCCATCTTCTACCGGTGTTACAAATAAGGAACAAACTTTTCCTCAGCGACCTGAACAACCCGAATGTCAATACTTTATGAGAACCGGAGATTGTAAATTCGGATCCTCTTGCAGATTCCATCACCCTATGGAAGCAGCATCGCCCGAGGCAAGTACCCTCAGCCACATTGGCCTCCCACTTCGTCCCGTAAGTCTCATATAGTAGCTTATACGCCATTAATCATGAAATTCTCATGATCAAGAGTAGAGTTTTAGTAATGACTAATGAGGAGTTCAAATGGAAAACTCTGTTTCTTGATGTGATCATGTAGCTCTGCTTTTTTTTTTTCTCACCTTCATTTGTTGCGCCACAGAAACAACTCCGTGGTAGATTTCTCATGATTTCAGACAAAATTTTTTTGAAGTTTCATTCGTCTTTCTATACAATTATGCATCTAATATCAAAGAGAAAGCTATTAATAAATAAAACTTTTGCAGGGCGCAGTGCCATGCACTCACTTTGCGCAACACGGTATTTGCAAATTTGGGCCTGCCTGCAAATTCGACCACTCCTTGGGCTCTTCTTCACTAAGCTACAGCCCATCCCCTTCTTCGCTCACGGACATGCCCGCCTCACCTTACACTCTCGGGTCCTCCTCGCTCGGCACATTAGCTCCATCATCATCATCATCCTCATCTGACCAACGCACTGAGCTTCTCTCTTCCAGCTCTATTGAACCTATAACCACAACAACAAGTGGCTCAGAAACTGTGGCTGCTGGAGTCTCTTCTTCTTCTTCTATGACCAGTGGTGTGAGCCACCCCGAGCCTGCTGAGACCAATAAAGGTGACTCAGGTAGCATTGAGGCTAAGACTTCAAGTTAAAGAGACAAATCTCAAAGGAGAGATGAGAATCTCTCTCTAATCTTCTTAGATTATGATCTCTCATATTCTCTCTATCTCTCTTCTTCTTTTCATCAAACTTTCATGAACTCAGGAACATAAAAAGGATATTTTTTGGGTGGAGAGACAACAACAGGAAACAAAGCAGAGAGATAGACAAAAGGAGCTCTCTCTACTCCTCTGTGTTATGTCTCTCCTCTTAGGTCTCTCTTACCATGTTCATATTATTCCTTCATACGGCCATCTCTCTGTCTTTTGTTGTTTTTTTCTTTTCTTTTTGGAAACGATGATTAATAAATGGCCTTATATATTCACAAAAATCATCTGATTACTTAGAATCCCCTGTTTATTTTTCAAAAGTTTATGGAATATTGGAATTAACTAATTAAGAGTCCAATTTTTATACTTTGCTTGCGTATGTTTACATGTTAAGGTATTGTGCTTCTTTTTTTAGAAAAGTACAATATTTTAGTGTTTTTATCAAACATTAAAAAGAGTATCCTAAACTTAAATTCTAACTATAGATACAATATGTTAAACAGTAAACGCAAACGCAACTTTCGTTTGAAACAATCCGATTCTAAAGATTTGTTTGGAAGAGCCTGACGAAACAGAAAGCAGAACAGAACAGATCTCAGGGTCACGTTCTATTTTTGTTCTTCTTGTTTTACATTCAGTCCGTACGACTTTGATCATGAGCTATAAACGTAAATATAAATGAAAAGAAGTAAAAATAATTAAATAAAAACTACTGTTAATGTGGAAGTAGTAGTCAGTAATTCTCGTACTTGGTTCTTTGTGTTGGTGATATAACATGTGCATGTGTGGTTTGTTCGTTGCGTCTAGTTTTACTCAAACAACAGAAAAACCATAATCATGAGTTTGTTCACTGAAAACATCACAACAAAAGTTCTCAACAACCCAAAAAAATTACTAATCATTAAATACTTTTTCTCTGAGTTACTACTTAGATCTACCATAATTAATACAGTAGACTTCACAAAGTTATGGAGATATTAATTGATTGTCTATTTCTTTTTAAAATTACAATCTCGACTATAATTGTTCTTAAATAATAAATACTAATCACAAAATATATACACATACTCTATGTTAGTTAATTGTTCTTATTTGTTCGTGTATTAAAATGTTAACTATTTGGAAGTAACATTTTTTTGTCAAATTAATATTGGGAAGTTATTTTGTTTGAAGCTAGACAAATTGTAAATATATGATGAATTCAAACGTATATATGTTTGACAAGTATTTCAGCTATGATTGGATCTTTGTTGATTTAATTTAACAAAAACAAAAACAAAAACAAAAGTGTATAGTTGATCAACATTGGAAAAGAGACTAACTGAGTTCTATGACAGAAAGTCAAAAACCTTAAACAGATTTAAAAATGAAATAAAGAGTTGTGATGTTGAGTTGTTGTAGACAAAAGTTAAGGCAAAATATAGGCAAAAGGAGGGAGACATGAAACAGTGATTGTGCAATGAAAGACCAAACAAGTCATGACCAAAACACATGTCCAAAGACCAAAAACACCATCATGCTACTTCACTAAAAGTCCATCTCTCATTAACTAATATTTTTTTTTAATAAACATGCAATATTTAATGACAAAATCTCCTATCTATAATCTTAATTTTTTTAATAAAAAAATCATAACCAAAACTCTCACTTATGATTTAATTCAAAATTTCAAACAAACGTCAAAATTTATAACTGTCCTATAAATAATCATAATATCTGATCACACACTGATCAAAATTAGAAAACTGGGGTACTTTGCATCCAATCTGATAATCCTAATACTGTATTAACATATATTAGTTGTTCACTCCTAGTCATTTATCCGTTTGGAGCAAGTCATTTGAATTCATTATTATACCACACAACACTTATTATATACATAATGACTTAATGAGTGTGTTGGAAGTAGCGTGGACAAAAAGTGGTCTTTAATACAACTCGCATAATCCTTTTTGCTAATCAAAACCATAATACAAATTAAAAGAAAAAACAAACAAATCAAAACTTCATGGAAAGGTAACCTTATGGTGCATGAAACAAATAAGCAGGATTTATATAATAAAGTCGGTAACATATAGCTAAGAACAAAAATCAAACGACCATCGAATAACGTAAATACTAATAATATTATTGCATATATATAAAACAGAAATGTAATATAGAATATCCTAAAAGACTGAGTAGAAGCCTGTAGTGTCTGCAACAACATCTCCAAAAGCAGCGAGAGAAGAAGAAGATAAATCTTGCGGCTCCATTATCGCGTAATCTTCCATTGACATTGAAGTAGCAGCAGCACCATAGTTAGTGATCATGGCAGAGAGATCACACGAACCAAACTCATGATGATGATGATTCATCATCTCACCATCTTCGAAGTAGCTATTACTAAACCCTCCGTATGATTCAGAGGTTTTGCTTGCTGCCGGAGTTGTGAAACTAACTCCGGCTAGATTTTGGGTGGTGGCGGCTTCCGGAGGTGGTTTAAGGCAGTGGTTTGGAACAATGCAGTCCAAGTAACCCGAGTTGTTATTGGAGTTATTATGTTCTTCGCTTGTTAACGAGAAGAAGAAGTTGTTTTCTTCGTCTAGTGAAGAAGATAACGAGCCGTTAGAAGATGAGTTTTGAGGACTATTACCAAACGATTGAATATCCGCGCTTTGATGACGAACTGGCGTTTTGAAAGAAGCCGCAGGTAAGACAGTTTGGGGGAGAGTGTGTTTAGGTTGTTGTGGGTGTTGATAGTTTTGATAATGAGGATGATGATCGATAACAAACTGTGGAGAAGAGTTTGGTAAAAAAGATTGGTTGTTGTTGTAAGGAGAGACAATGAGAGAGTGGAGATTAGGGTTTGTGAGGATGGTGTGAACATCAGTTGGAGTGTAAACGAAGTTAGTTCGAGCTTGAGTGCCTCTCATTGAAAGAGCGGCTCTATCGTAGGCAAGAGCAGCTTCGTGAGCTGTGTCGAAAGTGCCGAGCCAGTGACGTTCTTTGGTGGTTGGATCTCTTATCTCGGCTGCGTAACGACCCCATGGACGTCTCCGGACTCCTAGGAACCTCCCTGGCTCCGCTTGCTTTGATCTCCGGCCTCTTCTCTCTCCCGTTGTGGTGGTGGTGGTTGTGTTGGTGGATGTGTTTTGGTGGATCAGAGCAAACCCCATTTGAGTTTGGGATGTCTCAAATGGTTTATTATGATCTAGGGTTTTGGAGGTTGACATGATGATGAAGAAATGGTTTTTTTTGAAAGGAGGTTTCTTTTAGGGTTTTGGTTAAAGATGTGTTATGATGAGTAAGGTTTTTTTTTTTTTTGCCTTGCTTCTGTCTAAAGACGATGGTGCTGTTTGAGAATGGAAGTGAAGTCTTGTTATAAATAGAGAGACAATGAGCTTGATAGAGAGAGAAGATAGAGATACTTCACTTTTGATTCAACTGCTTTTAGTAGACCATCTTTTGTTTGTTTGTTTTTTTGTTTCTTTTACCACAGATATTATATTTTGCATATGAGCGACAAAAAATAAAAATAAACGTTGACACGTCAGTTGGATTTTTATATGGCTTAACCAGCTGAAGTAAATTCTTACAAATATAAAACAGCTTAATTGACTGATTATTATTTAGGTTTTTTTAAAAACAGTCTTAATTTCAACTGTGTAGTATATATATGTATGTAATATACACGAATGGCTACTTATGAAAGCCTAAAACAGAAGCCAAGAATCATTGGAACTACTGCAAAATCTGGAATGTCACAGTAACCAATCTTGAGTTGAAAAAAAGAACAAGAAATAAATACATACTAAATAATAATAAAATATTGGGAAAATTGTGATGTATATATTACATCATGCTATTTGAATCTTTTATTTCAATGGGATCAAGCTAATTGATTAACTCAGATAATCTACTTAGTGGTCACGTGCAACATGCATAATAACCCTACAGACCATAGCCTAAAGGTCAAGGGTCTACGTAAAAAGAATCGATATTTCATTAGGTTAAATCCCCTACTTAATTAATCAATTTGAGTGCACTGAGGTAGGTTCGATAATTTTATTATCTAACAAAATATATCAACAATTTGAAAATATATATTTTAAAATCAGCAAGCTTTAATTTTCTCTTAATACGTTTTTCAAAAATATGTTACATCGAATAAACAAGACATGAAAATTCGAGTTTTTTTTCCTATCGTATTTGATTTGGTTTAATTTGGTTAAACAAAAAAAGTGTTAGTTCTACAACCCCTGATCATATCACATGGTTACCCGCATTTTAAGCGGAAATAGAAATGAGAACAATTTTTTTTTGTCATCTTGTAATAATTTTTCAATGGGAGTGGTTTAAAGAAAGACACGATGAACCAAACAAAAATTAAAATGCTTAGGAAGTACGAATAAATTTGGTTTTAATTATATATCTCAGTGGACAATTTTGTATTGATGTCCTTGTATGCAAAGTTGCAAACAAGCACAAGTCAACAACAGTCTTAGTCTCTTTGTGTTTGTAGTATTGTAGGAATATTATATATATACATAGGAGCTTCGACTATTTTTCATATATGATTGCATTCGGAAGTTAATGCCTTACCCGACAACAGATATATTTGATGAAATCAAGAAAATTGTTCATAGTCAACCATAACACGACTGTTAACTAAGAGTTCCAAAAAAACAGTTAACAATTCAAAAATGACTATGAGCTCTAACTTTGAACTTTGGATCATTTAGTTTAGAGACTTTAAATCAAACTTTCCACAAGAGTAAGCACACGTACGTACGTTTAAGTCATTGGGTATTTTAGATTGATTTTGTTATGTATATCATGTTCGAAAAATATATAGTTAATAGAACGTTGTAGTTAATGAGAGAGTACATATTTTCATTAACTAATTTGTCTTGAGAGGAATATACGTACATATAAAAACTTTCTTCTATTAGAACTCAATAAAGGCAAACAGAGATGGATTTGGTGTGATAAGCTTTGATCTACATTAAAATCTTTTTGGTTAAGTGTTAGATAATCTTTAGTAGATCGTTGATGGTTTTCAATGGATAAAAGGCTAATGCTCATATGGATAAGTTAGTAATTTTGTGAAGATTATTTTGATTCATATACAACGGACCGAAATAATTCCCACTTCTTCTGCTTATCAAAATTATCCTTGCCTGTGTTAGATGAACTTTTTTTGTTTTCTTTTTTTAATACTAGTCTATTAGAAATTTAGAACAGGTAAATGTTTATATTTCTATATACTATATTGATTATGAGGGTATACTTACCAAACATCACGACCGCCTATGTTCATTCATTTCATTAGCCTTTACGTCCGTTTACGGTGTATATAGCAGTATAGGTCAATCCTCATATATATGATGTTGCATTCATGCATGATGCAATATTTGGAAAAGTTTAAAAGATTTTTAATTTCCTGCAAATATCTACGTAAGTTTTTACGGTGTTTTGTTTCATTTCTATGGTATTAATTTTTTTTTTTTGCGGATATACTATTTGTTAAATTGTTATAAAATCGAACATGTTTAACTGCAAAGTTTTTAAAAATAGACTAAAACTAAATATACAATGTATCGATTCCCACTAGACGTACGTATTTTTATGTGTTTTGTAATATTCACACCGCGCTCTAGCGCAGATGAAAGAAGAGTGTTACTCAATTTTACTTATTACCAAGGTTTCTATATTTTGACATTTTATCATATTTTCTACTGAAAAGGTATACTTGAAGCCATAATACTAAACTCTTCCTTTTGTTTCTCTTTTTTTTTTTTTGGCTTTCGTCTCCTTTTAATGTCATATTATAAGCCACGTAAACCAACAATCAAATTAATTAGATTTGAATGAATACCTTGCCTTTTTAACCGAATGTGCTACGGTACAAAAGTGTGATCATGGACTCCTTGTATTAAGGGTTGGAAATGTGACGATTCTTCGTAAAGCTTTTTGCACATTGCTTAATGGCATTGGGAATGAAAATTATAATTCTTTTTCATAGTAGAAATGAGTCAAACTAATAATATAATATACAACAGTAATACAATTGTGGTCGGTTTGAGGAAAAAAAAAAAAAAATACAATTGTGGTCGGACCACGGTATAGTCATCTTCTTGTGCATCCGTTCCCGATCTTAGCGATACAATTTACCAAACACACCAAAAATGTTGTGCGCCAGATATAACACAACACCACTGGAGTTTTATCAAAATAAATAGTTTGCGTAAATTTATTTCGGATTATTAGGCCGAGATATAGAGTAGTACGGTAATAGTACTGTATAACTAATCAATTGTATAGGTAGGAATGTTTGTATCAAAACTGTAGGCAAATTTTACAGAACTTAAATTCGTGTCCGGATATTACATAGAGTTCTAAAATGTAATGATTAGAATAAAGTAATAAATGTTTAATTGGATGAATTTATTAATATTGTCATCCCTTTTAAGAATTGGGGTTAAAGACAAGCTTAAGCTATATAAGAATCAGACGATCCTTGACTACTCCACTCAGATTTTGAACTTGATGTGGGACTAACCTTACATTTGACTATTTTTCCCGTGTACAATAATTTTTTTCTACGTATTATTATCACTGAAATTATAATCAGTGATAATGTAATTTAATCAACCATAATTAACTATATATTCACTTTTTTATGGTCATCCACATCCTACTGTAGTTTTTCTTACATATGTTAATTTATCTAGACCTAGATTCATTATATTTATCTAAAGACGAAGATATTCTCCTATAAAATTGATATCATTTTGTCGAAATATTTCATCAATTAAATTGAAATGTAAAACTGATATCATTTTGTCGAAATGTTTTGGAGTATTTTTTTAAAAATGTGTTTTGTATGAACAACATATGTATAATGAGTATAATTCATAGCAACTAATACATAATTTTTTGTTATTTATGCCTCACTGTTATATTTCATCAAACCTTTGAAAAGAATTATGAATCATAAAGTTATGAGTTTACAAAATAACACTATCCCATTGGTTAAGTGGTTATAGTTTAATGGGCTAGTTCAATAGTTTTGTTATGTTGCACGAGATAGTTGTTTACCTACGTTTGGTATGATTAACATAGAACTTATGTAATGGTTGGAAGATTTATAGTTAATCAGAATTTTCCCTACCAAAACTCGGAGAAGCCAAATTAATCAAACTACTGTAACTTTATTCGTGTTTTCAAAAAATGGGTAAATAATTTAAGATAACATGTGATAATCCCAATTGGCTTTGTGCACGATATTGGGATTGCACTATTGAAGTATTGAACACTTTTGGGTGGAAATCTTTTAGTCAAGTTCCATGTGATCGAGGCTTTCTTGGGTTTATGAATGGAGAATTTCTTCACATTTCTCCAAAAAAAGGCAAAGGAAATATACAGAAAATTTTGAACAGCTAAT
The DNA here is from genome assembly GCA_905216605.1 of Arabidopsis arenosa. Classification (NCBI taxonomy): domain Eukaryota; kingdom Viridiplantae; phylum Streptophyta; class Magnoliopsida; order Brassicales; family Brassicaceae; genus Arabidopsis; species Arabidopsis arenosa. The sequence goes on from LR999456.1 coordinate 6,958,673, forward strand.
GAAAAAGCCAAAACTTTTTCTTATGAAATTTAATAAATTTGTGTGTGATTTAAAATTTTCTTTTGTTCAAAAGGACATCCCCGGATTTAGGGGTAAAGGTTGTCTTAGAACAAACTTGGACTTTGACGAGAGTCCAGACAGTGTGACCATAAAGCCAAGTGGGGGCTTCACTATAGTTTGCTATTGAATTACATATATTTCAGACAATATAAGGTCATGAAGATTCAAATTAATTAGTATCAATAGTTATTCTTACTAAATCCGTTTATATTTTAGCAACCGTACTGTAATGTTTTTAAATGATTTTTTCATATAAAGAAAGTGTAAATTAAGAATGATGATATTCCTATAATCCTATTTAACAATTTCGATTTTTATGTTTAATAGTTTGATGTCTTTCGTTATTATTCAATATTTTGCTCAGAAAGCAGAGAATGCTACCTTTTTTTTTTCTCTGTGCGATTACACTCGTGTATATTAAAATAATAATTAATTTGTTCTAGAATTTGGGTAAATTATTGGAAAGTAATTATAAGCTCCGATCCTTTTGGTTACTATTAATTTCTTTAATTAAGGTCAGGTAATCAAAACACACTCGTGGCACCTAGTAATACATCATAATCATATCCTCAATTATGTTCATGCTCTCCATGTGCTTCTCTCTCTCTCTCTAATAAGTTGAAATGGTAACTAGATTGCTTATATCGCTAGTAATTTGTATACTAATGACAATATACGGCATATAAATTACTTAATTTGAATTAGAAGTAAAATTGTATAAACATGAAAGAATGTTATTATGGTTAAATAAATTAAAAAACATAGGTAGTATGTTGGAAAGTCGAAACACACGGAACCAAACAAGGCAACTTTTAGAAACCAAAGACATTGGACAGATACTTCGGGAAGGAACAAATAAACCAATGAGAAGTAAACACGTAAGCTAGGAAGAAAATGCCCCACCGAACCTAGTACGTGCATACTATGTGGGACACTGTCGATGACACGTAAGATACTGTTGCCGCACGCGACAACGAGGAACACACAAAAAAGTAACCTACTTTGGTTACGTGTCGTGATCTGAGCGATGGATGTTGTCTATTGCATCGTACGGCTACGATCTTCCAACTTAAAACAAAGAGAGAAGTGATAGTTGTGTTGTGTCTGTTTGATATGATGATGATGTGTGTGGTCAAAAAGAAGATCTTTTCTCGTACGGACCGTCTGATTTTTGGATTGGACGGCTGATATTAAAACTGCCTCTGTGATTTTCTTTCTAGACCATAACCCTCCTTCCCGTTTCTTCTCTTCCTGTTTTTTTTTTTTTATAAACCGGCCGGTTGGTTTTCAGCTAATTTGAATACCGGTAAAGTTGTTACTAATTATCAGCTAATTCACAAACTGTTGCAAATAATTATTGTTACATACAAAATAAATTAAATCAAGACATTGGACCGAGTAATCAATAATTTGCACAGACCATCTCATTTTCAGTTGGACAAGTATTGATCTATTTTTTTTAATAAAATGTTACTATCTTTATCCTCAGAAATTCTATTTAAGGTATAAAACAATGTTTTTCTTCTTTTACTTAAGGTCATATCATTTACAAATCATAACAAATCTCAGTTGAAAAATGATTATATAGCGTTTATTTTCATTTGAAAATACCCATATCACTATAACTTAAGAAAATGATACAATTTACAAACTTTTATATATAATACATAATCTTAAAATTTTAAAAATCACAAATTTTAGAAACCAAATCATCTGGCGATGTACTGCCGGTCGACCCCTAGTCTTATTAATAGTACATCTAAAAAAATCGATTCAATGATCTGCAACTGGTTCAATCCAAAGGCTGAGAAAGTAATGCGATTCACTTCTTGCGTCAGTTAAAGAAACACTCCAACTCCAAGAGAGACCTTAAATGGTTCATTTCCATTGAGGCCATCTGACTGAGTCTGTCGAAGTCTTGTTTGAATCCGTAGGACGGCTCGAGCCATTGGCTGAGTCATGCCATATCAACTCCATCTATTCACACACACACAAAGATTGTGAACGTTCATCAACGCAAATCTTAACCACTGTCAACAGACAAAAGATTCAGAGAAACTCATACAAACCTCTCCTACGATCACGGTATCGCCTTCTTTAACGCCCATATTCTTCAGTGATTTGTTCACACCACAAGCATCAAGTACATGCTGAAACCTTTTGTCTGAATCCATGTACCTATCCAAATACAAATCACATCGACATTGGTTAGTGACACTTGATTAGTTAGATTGCATGAATTTTGGCTGTAGTTTAACTCATACCTCCAGTTAGTCATCTGGACAAACCGTTGAAGCCCGGCTCCAACTACATGCCAAGCCCTGGTACCGCTATCGCGGAAGATCTCAAACTCATTAATGGCTGCTCGTCGTTCTTTATCAATCTTCTTAGCTACATGGTCCAGATTCTCATTTGCTTGATCGAACAATGCTATAGCCAATTTGAAAACAAACCACATCAATACACTGCATAAGCGCGGTTTCATTCTATAATGCCAAATTAAAAGTGTAACACACCTTTGGGTTCTGCGTTGGCTGCTCTGTACTTCTTCAGGAGTTCATAAACGGACGAGATTACTTCATGTGTGCCGTCTCTTTGTACTGCGCTCATACAAAAAGGTTCAATCCCACGGGCACGAAGAGTTTCCTGAAACATTGGCCACTTCTCGTAAGCATCTGGGAGGTCCATTTTGTTGTATGCCACTACGTAAGGCTTCTCGGCGATCTCAGGACTGAATAGTTCCAGTTCGAGACGAACAGCTTCAAACTCAAGTTCAGGTTGCGGAGCTGAACCATCCACGACATGTACCTTTACACCAAAAGAGAGGATCTTCTTAGAAAAAACAAAAATAAAGTATAAAGATTGAATCTAAAGATGGTTGTTTTACCAGTGCTGAACATCTCTCAGTGTGCCGTAGAAACTCATGGCCTAAACCGAAGCCTCTGTGCGCTCCTTCGAGCAAACCAGGAAGATCTGCGACCACCATTGTTGAATCGTAATCAAACGAAACCACACCTAGATTGGGAAGTAATGTGGTGAATGGGTAATTTGCTATGGTTGGCTGTGCGGCACTTATCACGCTCAACAACGTGCTCTTTCCTGCATTTGGAGCACCCACAATCCCAACGTCTGCGACCAGCTTCAGTTCCAAGTCCAGCCACCTATTGCAATATATTAACTTATAATCCTTAATCAGAGCCTCCCAGGAAAAAGACCCAAAATATAAGAACCACATATTACAATTCCTGGAAAGCAAACACAGTCTCATAATTCTCCACCAGCATGATAGTGTTGGACTCGAAGCCTATTCAATCCAATCCACGGATAACCCAGAAACTCATATTCATTCATAAAACTCTAACATCCCTGTACCAACATGAGCCATTCTACTAGCAGAATCAACAGTAAAAGAATTTTAAAAAGTCCTGTGATCTGTATCTATATGAAAAGTCTTGTATAGTGAGCTACAAGATGATTTCCTCTGGAGATTAACCGAGATACTAAACCTAACCCAGAAGATCAAATGAAGGAAGCACGCTCAGATGTAAAAATTAAGCTTTACCAAACAATAGAAACACAAATCAACCGCGTACAGAGTTCCATGAACCTAAACCAAAATGAAAGTTTTGTATCCTTGAACAATCTATGATTAGCTCATCCCTGCAGAGCTAATATATAGGGGTATTAACAGAATCCATTTCAGAAAACTCTACTACGTTTTAGTAACTTAAAATCCCAAACCTTACACTTTGCTCCCAAACCAAAGCTTGTTCAATCAAACACCCTAAAACTGAAACCAAACTCAAAATGAAGAAAAAAACAACACTTACATTTCAGGACCTTCTTCACCATTTTCAGCAATCCTAGGAACTTTATTCATCCCCGACTTAAACGAAGCATTCCCTCGTCCACCTCTCCCTCCAGGCAACAACAATGCCCTCTGTCCCGGATGCAGCAACTCCAAAAGCACCTCCTTCTCCTCCCCTTCCTCACCCTCCACCTCACTCCCAACCTCTCTAGCCTGTCTCACCACCGTCCCAGGAGCCACTTTCACCACAACATTATCTCCTTTAGCTCCACTCTGCATCTTCCCTCTCCCATGTTCCCCTCTTCCCGCCCTGAAATGCACACTCTTACGAAACGGCAACAACGAATTCATAGACCCATCAACCTCTACATACACATTCCCTCCTCTCCCTCCATCTCCACCTGAAGGTCCTCCAAAAGGAACAAACTTTTCTCTCCTAAACGCCACCACACCGTTCCCTCCATCTCCAGCTTTAACAAATATCTTCGCTCTATCGAAACACCTCATCACCGCCGGAACCCCTTTCTCCTTCACCCCAATTTCATCATCATCTTCCTCTTCCTCTCCCTCTCCACCCGAGAAACATAAAACTTCTCCATCCTTCAATCCAGATCCTTCACTCTCATCCGTATCATCACCATACTCAAACACTTCATCTTCCCAATCTTCATCATCTTCATCAATTGATCCTGAATTACCTTCAAACACATCCAATCTTCTATAATTTCCCCAAATATCATCATCATCATAACTCTTCACCTCTTTTTCTTTCTCTTCTTCCTCATTTCCCCCCAAAGGTTCAATCTTTTCCTCAACCCTTGCGACATTTGACTCAGATAACTTCACTTCTTCAGAAACTTTTAAATAAGATGAAGACAAAAGAGAGACATCAGAGAAATCCTCCCTAGGAGGAAGACGTGTATAAGTAGTGGCTTCGCCGCCGGCGTCGGAAACCGGCTGGAGTTTATCACCGCCTCGAGATTTAAGCTCCACTTCGCGTTGGAGCTTCGTCTTTCTAGGGTTTCGGGTTCTTCCCGAGACTTTGTCAGGTTTAGCGAAGATCTTCCGTGTCCTGCTGGGTCGGGCTAGAGCTTGAGGAGTGAAGAAACAGTTAATGGATATGGAAGCCATTTGTTTGGATTCTCTGCCTAAAAAAACTACAGTACTAACGGGACTTTATGTGATACAACAACATTTTGTACTAAATATTGATTTTTTAAAGTTTCGTGCAATTTTAATAATCGGTTAAAGTAAAGGGGATTTCAATCAAAAGTAGTATAAAAATGAGGACTTATATAGCAAAAAAGGAGAAACTTTTATTACCTTTGAAGTTTGAAGCTTGGATCTCGCAGATTTGAGCTCGAGAGAGGGAGAGAGAAAGGGGCGCTCTAGGGTTTCTGCAGTTCCTGGTTCAGTCTCACCATTTCTCTTCAAGGGTTTAATCTCTCTCTGCTTCATTTGGTGACTGACATTTTTCGTCGAGGGTTGTGACGATCTCCGAAAATGTACAGCGGATCTAGCGATGGTGAGAGTCATGATACATCGACGCAGAGGAAGATTCCACCGGCGTCATCGATGCTTTGGGTCAGAAATCTACGGCGGTATATTGGTTCCGGTGCCGGATTAGGATCCGAAGCTCTAATGGGTAAGATTCTTTTTGTTGGTTGTTGCGTTTTGGTTGTTGAGACAGTCTGTAGTTTTTTTTATCTTTTAGCTAAAGAATGATGTCATAAATTCAGGAAATATTGAATTTTTAATCACATTTTTGAGTTCGTTGTGTTTTTGATGTGAGTAAAGTTCCTGAATTTAGGGCCCTCGGAGAAAATGTAACACTGTTAAGCGTGATTGAGTCGTTGGTTTTGCTGAGTTTGATAAGGGTTTGTGTTCATTTGTTGCAGAGCTTGAGACGAAGAGAATCTTGCTCGAGATATTTAAAGAGAAGCAACAGAAAAGCCAAGAAGCAGGCACCATACCGAGCTTTTACAAGAAGGCATGTCCCTTACATGAGTATTTTACTCTGTATAAAATGATTAACTTTTCATTTCACGGCACTACCCGATTAAAATCTTGCATTGTGTTATACACTTCATAAAAGTTGGTTTTCCTTTTAAGTATTTGTGTTAGACAATAAAATTTTGTTCCTTTACTCTCGGTTCAGAAACCAGAAGAAGGATCTATTAGTCAAAGGGTCCAGAGGCTTGCAAAATACCGTTTCTTGAAGGTATATCGCCTGTTCTTATGTCTTCAGAAGAAGTTAGGTGTTTTTGCTTACTTCGATATGTTGATTAACTTCCACAGAAACAATCGGATCTTTTGTTAAACGCTGATGATTTGGCTGCTATGTGGGTTTGTTTGAGAGAGAATTGTGTGATTGATGATGCCACTGGTGCAGAAAAGGTATGTGCATCTTTTGTAGGATTTTTCTCTAGAGCTGAAATTATGTTTGTCTATGTTAATGATGATGCTGATATTTGTGCTGTCGTATCCATGTAGATGAACTATGAAGACTTCTGTCACATTGCCTCTGTATGTACTGAACAAATCGGTCCCAAATGTCGTCGGTTTTTCAGCCCTTCCAATTTCATGAAATTTGAGAAGGATGAGGCTGGGAGGATTGCCATTTTACCATTTTATCTTTATGTGATGCGCACGGTGAGTATCCTTATGTTTTTATCATTTGATGTCTTTGGATTACAGTTTTCTTCATTGTGCCTGAGTATCATTCTGTCGACATAAGCTAAATATACGTAGCTTTGTTACTGTGTTTGAATGGCACCAGCTTTGCTAGTTTTGGATGATTGTTTTTCAAGTTTTTTAGTTTGATTTGTCCTTACTTAAGCAGCTATAGTTAATACTTGTTTTGATTAACCATATATATGTTCATTACTGTTCAGGTGTCGCTTACACAAGCTAGGATTGATATGAGTGAGCTTGACGAAGACTCTGATGGTTTCCTTCAATCTCATGTAAGCACCCAAGTGGCTCTAAAGCTTTAACTTTAGAATTGGCCCAAGATGCTTTAAGTAGTCGTGCTCCCTGCAAATTTCAAACGGCACTGACTGCGATGTCAAGTTCCTTACTGTTAGTCTACTTTCTGTTTTTATTATAGGAAATGGAGGCCTATATTGGTGGTCTAATCCCTAATCTGGCACAACTGAGGGATATGCCTCCGGCCTTTAATCAAATGTATTGCCGCATAGCTTCACAAAAGTTTTTCTTCTTCTGTGATCCCCATAGGCGAGGTAAGTGAAAAAGTATATTATTATTAGGCAATTAGATATATGTTTGACCCAGTATATAATCGCCATGACTTAAATGTGATTTTTTTTGCGTACAGGAAAAGCCTGCATTAAAAAGATACTGCTCAGTAACTGTCTGCAGGAACTAATGGAATTGCATCAGGTAAGTTTAGATGAAGGATGAATGAAATACAGCTCTGTCACCGTATAACTTGCCACTTTCAGAAGCTACTTGATTGTATGTATTTCTGATTGTTCCTTGGTTACTCTACGTTAGGAAAGCGAGGAGGAAGTGACAGACACTGAACAGGCAGAAAATTGGTTCTCTTTGACTTCAGCTCAACGCATATGTGGTGGGTGTGCTATTCTGTCTTAATAGCTGCAGAGAAACTGGAAAGAACTCTCGCTATGTCTTATTAAGACTCAAATGAAAATTGATCTAGAGTTTCTCTTTCTTCTGTAGATATGTTCCTCGCACTTGATAAAGATATGAGTGGATCTCTGTGCAAACAAGAACTCAAAGAATATGCTGATGGGACCCTAACTGAGATTTTCATTGAAAGAGGTAAATTTAAGCCCTTTTGGTGATTGTTGGCTTGTGGTATTGATACTCACCTAAAGTAATCGAGACAAGCTTCATATAATTTTAGAAGTGTTTGGGTATAAACTAGTTTCCCCTTTGTTTTTGTAGTGTTTGATGAGCATGTCCGGCGTGGTAAAAGCGGCTCAGGCAATTCCCGGGAAATGGACTTTGACAGTTTCCTCGATTTTGTTCTTGCTTTGGAGAACAAAGACACTCCAGAGGGTTTAACATATTTGTTCCGTTGTCTTGATCTCCAAGGGAGAGGCTTTCTCACTACTGCTGATATTCACTCTCTTTTCAGGTAATGAATCTCTATCGAGCGACTGAATCTGTTTGGTTTCTTACCTTTTTTAGTAGATTTTGTTTAAAGACATGGAAGTAAAGAAGGGGAGCATCAAAGAGTTGTGATGTTATCTGATACAATCTTCCTAGATAAAAACTCTGCATTTCCTGCTTGCGGAAGCTGAGCTTTGTTCCGCGAGTCTCATATCTGCAAAGACACTATTGCATATCAAACACACCCTTGATGTGTGATACTGCCATTGTCTCTCTTCTAAATTCATCTTTTCAACTTGCAGAGATGTTCACCAGAAATGGATAGAAGGTGGGAACTATGAACTGTGCATAGAGGATGTTCGGGACGAGATCTGGGACATGGTGAAACCGTCTGACCCATTAAAGATCACTCTGGGTGATCTCTTGGGATGTAAACAAGGTGGAACCGTTGCGAGCATGCTTATAGATGTACGTGGCTTCTGGGCTCATGACAACCGTGAGAACCTTCTTCAAGAAGAAGAAGAACCACCTGAGGAAGAGTCTCAGTGATAATGTTATTTTCTCTGTCTACCTAAAAAAAAGCTAATCGTTGAGATCAAAAGTCCCTAGTGAACAGTCGCATCTCGACTCTTATGTGTGTGTATCAATGTAAGAAGCTTATTAGTTGGTTGACGTTTAATGAAATGGCTGTTTATATTGTCACTTGTCTTATTCTACTTGGAATCTGATTTGATTTTTGAGATATCTGAATTCTTCTTCTTTTTTACATTAATCCACAAAACATAGACATGGATTCAGTCGTATTACAAAATGTGGAAGCCTCAAAAGTCCTTGTGTTGTCTCTGGTCTGTGTTTAGACATGGAAAGGCTTTCTGGGTGTAGCAGCTCTGTTCTCCAGAGATTGTAATCTTTGCTTCAGATGAAACACTTCAACCTGCGTTCCCCTCAAGTTTTTAGAAAAATACTGCATATGAATTAGAGTGTATTGATGATGATAATGATGATACCTGCAACTGGAACGCTCTTGCTCTTTCTCCTGCAAGGACTCCTCTTGTTGAATGCAACTCCTACAAAACCGATAACACACAAAACGCTATTAAACTTTGATCCTCATGTTGAAAACGCTTGTATATCTACAAGGATTATTTTACCTTTTGTGTATCGTCTAGGACAGCTTTTAGGAACGCTACATCATGCTCGAGCCTGACATTGTCGGAGTGAACCATGTTTGACAAACTATTAGCTTCCTCCTGAGCAAGCTCTAACCCGGTAAGCTTCTCCTTAAGCAATTCAACATCTCTCATGGCGTCAGATAGCTTTTTATCAGTCTCTTGTTTGCTCCTCAACGCAACCGACACATTCCTCTCAGCTGCCTCTCTTCCCGCCAATGCTGCTTCTAACTGCCCTTCTAGAATCCCATTTCTTCTTATAAGAGCAGTCATTTTCGCCTCATGGAATTGGTACACGCTCGATGATGACGCTGATCCTGCAAAATTGATATTATCCATTTCCTGGAATATCAAGGTGCCATCCACGTTTTCTAAAGGAAATGTTTCAGAGCATTGCTTCTGGAGATTTAAGACTTCACGGTCTGAAACCATAGAAAGTGTTTTCTCTCCTGTAATCTTTGCTCCTCCTCCATTATTGTCATCTGCGGTCTGAAACCAAGACAAGGAATTGTAGACGTTTTAAAGGCAATTCAAGAACGCCAGTAAATGCAGGTGAATCATGAACTAACTATATATACCGGAGGCACGGAAAGTTCTTCTGAGCACTTTGCGGGTTCAATTACCGCTCTGTACTCCTCTTCAGTGCTAAACTGTTTACGCAAAGAGACATTTCCAGAAGATGGGTTACGATGATCACCGAAAGCAATCTCTGATAAAGACCTTCTACCAGAGCCACCATGCTCTTCAATGGCCGAAGCAAGTTTCTGTCTGGCGACTGAATCAATCAGCCTCTGTGAAGAGGCTTTGACCGATTCATCAGAGGTTAAAACTGCTGAGGAAGAAGATCGTTTTCCAAACAGTAAACGGCCGGGGTTTTTCTTGGAAGTTGTTTGAGGATGTGTTGGCGATTCACTCTTGTTCTTGTCAACGATAAAAGCCGCGACCTTCTCATAGAAAAGATTCAGACTTTGCATCAAAACATGGAGAAATATCGAGAACTTGAAACAAAAATGTGAACAATACAGCGGAATGATGAGGCCCGGACCTGATTTGAAGGATCTTTTTTTGTTCCTCCAAAAGCTACGAGGAAATCTTTATCCTTGTGTTGTAGAAGAACTAGACTAAATCCCTATACCAAATATACCACAAGACAATTGCTGAGCTTTAACAGATGGCGGTTGAAAGAATATAAAAGTTAGTTAAATATAATATGGGATTTTTCTATTTATCCACCTTGTTGGATGTGATCGAAGACTGAGAGGAGATGTTTGCTACAGACCACTCGACCTTAAGGATATCGAAGACCAATGTTTCCGCATGTCCTGGAAAAGTAAAGCAAACTTGTAAGATCCAAGTAAAATTTAGTGCAGTTTCGAGGTAGAGCTTACTCTTCTTTCTGCTTCCTCCTCCGGTTATATACCATTTAGTACCGCAAAGAACTCCACAACTACCCGCTCTTGGGGACGGGTGAAATCCTCTTATCTTTATTCTTGACCATACCATCTTGATGACAACAAAAGATAAGAAATGTTCAGTGTCAAGATGTCAAAATAAAAAAAAAACATTATAGTAAATAAGATTGAAAGATGGGTGTGGGCGAAAAGTATTTACCGTTTCAAAGTCGAGTGAGTATAAGTCATTTAGTGTTTTGTTCTTGCCCGAACCTCCAAACACAAACAGAATTTTGTCGTCGAATAGCGTGGCTACATGATGCGATCTTGCACACGGCCGTGTTCCTCTGGTTTTTTAGGAAAAAACGTATCAAGAAATCACAAGTAGAAGTTCAATGTAAACTATCATCAGAAAAACACGAAAAAACTCACGTGCAATTAAGAGGAAGCCATGTGGATGATTTGAGATCAAACATATGAAGATCGTTTAGTTTCCTCTTCTTAGAGTCTTCACCGCCGAAAAGTATCAATACCGAACTGGCCCTCACCACTGTGTGACCGTTGCGACTGACCTGCATTTTCATATCCAAATCAGCTTTTTTCTCAAGTCACTTCACAATCCAAACCGTAAAGCCACAAACTTCTAAAATGTGTATTGAGGAGTACAAATTACCGGTAAGTCTCCTTTTGCATCCATAAGCGACCAGCATTCCGAATCAGTATCAAATGCCCAAACTGCCAAAAATATATACAAATACAACACTAATTTAGCAGAGCGAAACATCAAAAACATAAACTTTAGAATCTAAATAACAATGTGAAAACTTTTGAATCCAAACAACAATGTTTAACCTGAAATTCTATCACTGGAAGGATCTGTTTTTCCACCCACCAATAGCACTTTTTTACCCCAAGAGACCTAACAACAGATAAAAAAACAATCAAAACCGAAAGGTGTAAAACCACAAAAACAGAAACATCTTTGCTCAAACCAGCAATCAATTACCAAGCAATGGCCCTTCCAAGCAGGGATCATGAGAGGAAGACTACTCGGCGATAAGTAAACTTTTGAAGACGCGGTGGACCATGTACATGAATCAAAGTTAAGCACCTGTAAATGCAAAACTGAGAATATTAATCTCTTAGACCGGATACTATTAGGCGTTGATTGGTCCCTACACTTTTTACCTGTACATCATCCAACAAGCCACTACCAGATTCTCCACCAACTACTATCATTTTGTTCCCAATAGCCGCGGCCGCATGCTGCATAAAAGTAAAAGTAAAAAACAATTAGTCTTTCAAAACAGTTCACTTTTCAGAAGCTAATGACTGGAATAAACAGCTGAGAAACTCGTTACATTAAAGCGTGGAGCGGGTTTTTCCCCACCAACCGATAACACCATCCAATTTTCAGAATTCCCCGATGAAGGCTGGAAATCAAATTCATCAGAATAACTAGTTGCAGCCACTGCAGCTTCATTCTGCATAATGTTTCTTACAGATCAGATAATAGTCAATGTTACCAAAAAAACAGTTAAGTATTGCAGTCTTCTTATATAACTTACACTAGAGTTATCAGCCAGTTTGGTCACTCGTAAAGGACTCTTATATCCTTGAACAGATTCCGAGAGCTGTACCTTCTTAACTCTGATCAATTACATCCACATTCAGAAAAGAAGCATAAACAACAGAATCTATAGTAACCATGAACCGAAATATTAATTAAAAAATAGCTTATCAACCTAAAAATAGAAACCCCCAAATTGAGAACAAATCAAATAATCAATGGTACTTCATAGGACTAAAGAAAGGACCAATACTTGAGCCTAAAACAATATTATAAGGAGTTGCTTTTACAGTAAGCTTAAACAGGAGGATACTCCAAAAGGTGATTCCTAAATCCGCTTAAAATGTAAAAAAATTGAAAAGTTAAAAGAAACCCCAAAAAGTTGCCAACTTTCAAAAAATCTAGACAGACCCACAAAAAGGTGATCTGATTTTACATAAGGGTAAAAGAAAAGACTAACCTGCCAAGTCTCATGCGCCTCTTAGAAAAGCTGAACATTTTCTTCCAATTTCTCAGAAATCCCCAGAAGAAATATTAACCCTAACAAAAAAAGTTGCACAGAGCAGCAAAAAGCTCACATTGTCATCATCCTGAGATGCCCAAAAGCAAGACATTTCTCAACTTTTTTCTTAACTTGTTGCGAATCTAAGATTCAGAAGTTTAACCCAAATCCAACAAAACAGAGATCCACATAACACCCCAAATCTAACCTGTTTGGTTTGCCGATAATATTCCCAGTAAAAAATAGTGAATAGAATCAAAATCAGAGAATAGCCATTATCCACAGCTGGTGACGAACCTAAACGAAGTCGTATTGAATCCTAGCAAGCTGTCTGGGGCCAGCGCAGGAAAATGATTGAAGGAGGAAGATGGATTTACCTTACGGAAGCATATAAATAAAAAAGTTGTCTTTAAGCAAATAACTATGAATGGGACCAAGTTCGTGTCTTTAAACAGTAAAAAGCGAATCTTGTAATGATCTGAGCTTACTTTAGCCGTTCGAGAGTAGAGACTAGAGAGAGAGATGGGAACCGAACAACCGTTGTGTCATGTGTGGTTTTTGGTTCGTTGAGTTATGGCGACATGTTTTGTCTGTTTCTGCGGAAGTGTGTGTGATTGGAGTTTAGGAGTTCGCCGAAGATATTTAATGCGACGCCTTTGTGGGTCCCAGCTTCTTTTTTGAAAAATGACTTTTCGATACATTTCTTTCAAATATGGTAAGACTTGCTAGTTTTTACTTTTTACTTATTACTTTTTACATTATTTTTAGAATATAGTATATTTATTTAATATATATTTAAAATGTGTGTTAAAAATGTTAATTAAATTCATTAAAGTATCATCTATATGAAGAAAAATAAATCAAACCTAAAACGTCAACTTAATTTTATAGGCAAAATTTTTTTTATATATTTTTGAGGAAAGACAAATGTATTATTATTAATATGTTGTTGGCTACTTTCAAATTTTTGTTGTTGTGTAAAAGTCAAATATTGATATCTCGGTACAATTTTTCTTTGATGCCCCCAATTATGTATTCTTAGTTTGCAATCTTGTTTTTTTCTTCATTACTATCTTAGTTTTTTTTTTGTCAAACATTACTATATTAGTTTATGCAGGTAGATATATTATTATTTTCGTAAAAGTTCATACAAGTCAATACATATTTAAAAGTAAGGTAACATCAAAAAAAAAAAAAAAAAAAAAAAAAGACAACACACTGATTATTGATCCGACATGGACTTATCATATCACCATGCCATAGCTCATATATGTGTTAAAATTTTATTCTGCGTACTTAACTTAGTGTTAAGTAAACTAGTTAAAGATATAATAAGTCAAACCCACAATGCACCAGCCCGCTTAAGCATAGGAATCAAGGATCCGTTAAGATGTAAACTCATGACCTCATTGGCTCCACCGACCAACTCTCCACCGATGAAAACCGCCGGAACTGCGGGGCTACACCCGAGCCGCAACAACGCCCGCTCGATATCCCTCCCTCTAGGTAGCTCATCCAGCTCGTAAACAGCTGGATTGGCTCCGAAATCGCAGAGCAAAGTCTTGATCGTGTGAGACATACAACAAGAACTCTTGCTGTATATCACCACCGGTCTCTCCATCACCATCTTCGTTATCATATCCATTGCTATTTTATATGGTATATATGATCCAACAGCTTCTTAAGTCGTTCCTTAAATAGGTTTATGAATCAATATGTATGTGCTCTTTATAGATCGATTTTTTTTTGTAGAGATTTAAGGAAAAGAAACTCTTGATTCTAAGTGGAGAATAAGGGTTTTGTGTAATGTTGTGTTGATATGAAATAGGTGAGTAAGTGTTTGTTTATATAGAGGCAGAGAAGACGATGATATTATTAGATTAGATGGGAAAAGATGTTTGGATTTTGTTTCTAACGATATCGTGTCCGAAAGCGACACAAGTTCAATTTTATTTTGGATCACAAAATGTAAGTGATTGAGAATCTATGATTTTCGAACTTATCTTTTATTTTATTTTTATTGTCCATTTAGGCATTTAGACCTATGTATATTGTCATGGCTAAAAGGTGAGAATGTCCTTCGTACGGTTCCATAAAGCGATCTATAGTCGATCTCAAGTAATATTAAATAAAAACCTAAATCATGATTGTTTTTAGTCTTGTTTTTTAAAAAGGTTTATATTGTTCTCGGCTATAACTTGTGGCTCAACAAAGATTTACTCACGGATTTTTTGAAATGGCGTAGATTGACAAGTCAGATAAACTCACGGATTTTTTGTCATGGGTCGAACCCAAGTGACTAGATAGACATAAGACATTCCATTGGTAGGTCACTGGATCAAGCATGCGCATTCATAAGTAATTTTCAACAGTTGAGTTTTTAAATTTAAAATCCGATAAATCCAGCATTCTAGCTACTCAATCTAATGTCGTTAATGATATTTGGTTCTGGACTTTAAATTCGAATTTAGTTAATCTAATTAGGATCCTCTAATCACCTTAAGTTTCACGAACCATTAAAACGTTTTAAGTTTCCGAATCTTTCCTACCATAATTATTAACTAGAAGGCTTAGAGCTAAGTTGGATTTCTTGCATATGCATTTTGTTCAATATGAGTCTCTCTCTTTCTCTCTAGAAATGGAATATGTAAAGCCTATCAGAAGGCATCTTATGAGTTGGAGAAATAGTTATCCATAATAAGGGCTCTTTTTTCTTTAGGCCACGTTCCCTTCTCCAACGTGAGGATTCTATTCCCGACTCGCCACTTCCACATTTTGCAACTCACAAAGAAAAAGCTTTTTGTAATAATTATAAGTGAGAGGAAGAGAGAAAGATTCTACGTATGAGCTAAGCATTTCATTTGCTTTCATGGTGACTAACGAATTTTAAGGACAACGAATGGAGAATACGTATGAAAGTAAGAACACATACTTATATATGCCCTTGAGGTCCCCCTTTAAATAAATTTTTCCCCCAGGCAACATGCGGTTTAGTTAAAACTCCATTTCGCTAATCATGGTTTATTGGTTATCTTAAAAGTCCAATCTAAACGTTTTCTTAATAATGTGTGTGTGTGTGTGTTTAATGCACACAAACATCAAAAACATGCATTGTGCCCATGATTTTTTAATTTCTTTTGAGGAGTTATAGTATCTGGACCAGAAATTGCTCATGTTAATTAATCTGTTGGTAGAACTCGAACTCAGTAAATGGTCATTCCCCTCCGGCCTCCCCTTCAAAAGCTCACCGGCCAAGATCAATTAGACCCATGATCTTTAAGATGTGAGAAAACATTGCATCAGCAATCAGACCAAGATCATTTTAGATATGCATAATATATATATTCTCACTAGACCATGTCGTGATGATCTGGTCCCATGATGTCGGATAAGATGCGTGACCTAGACGTACGGTCCATTGCAACATGCCAAACATTTGAGATTAATCACATGCATGTACATATAAAATATTAATGGTTCGACTTAACAGCTTTATAACAGAAGAAGACATAATTGGTATGTGATAATTTTCCAAATAACTAAATCTGTTTTCAAAGGGTGCATATGTTACTGCATGAGCTTTTGTTTCGAGATGCAAACATGATGCTAAATTATTTTTTAACTATATATATACTGTCATCCTAAAGGTTTTTAACAACAAAATATATATAACGAAAATGGACTAATCAGATCATTTATAATATAGAACTATTGTCATTCTTGATTTTCTAAGATTTATTTATAGCTTCTTAAAAGTAATTGTCCTTTTAATAATTCCACCGAATCCTTGGATGGCTACAAGCACGTGAAAAAAAGAACATTTATCCAATACATAAACGAACCTTTCTTTTTCCAAACTACAGATGCTCCTTTCTAGACTTGCTTACATATATCATAATACGATAACTAATAGATTCGATGATGGTTGCATGTACGACTCTTGGACCTCAAAAGTTGGCCTGCTAGAAGACCAATGGCCAAATTTGGGTTCATGCATGCATGGTGGAAATGCCTAAAATATTTTTTTTCTTAGTTTGCAAAATATATATCACCCATATAGATAACAAAAATGAAGTGATTTTTTACCAAAAAAAAATAAAAAATGAAGTGATTTATCATTTATTTATCGTGTTGTAGTACTATTACATGAATAAAAAATACTAATCTCTGATGAAGTCCTAAAATTTTGGTTTATACTGACCATTGATGAATTAAGTTTAGAGGGACCAAAATCAGTGTTGCGCACAAATAATTGAGTTGGTTAGTGAAAAAGTAGATTATATATGGAAAGAGATAAAATGTACGTTATAGGATAAGATTTTTTTTTTGTCAAAGGCTAAGATATATGGAGATCAATATACAGTATATATATGCCTTCGTCTCACCAAAAAAAAAATATATGGGATATGTTTTATTTATACAATATAAAAATAGGAAAAGAATGTCAACTTTCAATACTAAATACAGGATATATTAGAAATTAAAGGTGATATTTTTCTGTCACGCAATTTGAATACGTCGTGAACAGCCTATATGTAGAATAAAATGCGCTATTATATTTTTTTATATAATAAATCATGTGATTTACATGTATGCCACACTTTTATGGTTTTTAAAATTGTATATAAACCTAGTAAATTAAGCTTATAACCAATGTCGACGATGATAAGAATTAAGAATAAAGAGCGAGGACGGATCGCGGCGTCACATATTAGTATATTACCATGCATGTAATGTCGTCCGTACGTCGTGTGGTTGCAACTCAAATTGAATACATATACCGACCGATCCATGAATTAAATATTAAATTAAATTTCTAATTATAAGAGATATATAAATGCAAAAAAAAAAATCGAAAAACAAATTTATCTTTACATATATTCGTGTGTTTCTACACACATCTCTATTATTACGTGGAGGTATGAGATTGATAAAGATGAGTTTGGCGTCAGCTCAAGAAATGCTCCAACCCGCTACCGAGAAACGCGTGTTCCCACATACGATTCGGAATCATATTCCTCATTTTTATTTCTTGCACCAAATAAAATGAATTCTCCTTTTTTGGCGTCAAACAAATTCACCTTTTGCGATATAAAACTATAGATTCTTTTGCGCCTAAAATATAGATAAACATAGTGCTGGCTGTATAGTAATCCCAAAGGGCAATATCAGTATTTAGAATTTTAAGGTATTAAATTTTTTATGTGTATGTCTTAAAACCAAGCAATTCATTTGGATATGAAAAAACAACATCGAAAAATTGTCACTGAACCAGATAAGAAGCATATGTTTGTTCAAAATTAGATCATGCTATACAAAACAGCAATGCACATGAATCAAAATTTTGAACCCAAATTCTATTTCATGCAAGTCATACATACAACAATTACTTTTATATATATATAGTTTTTGCTTCATCATATTGATCGTCTTAATTCTAAGCTTCCATATAGTGCAGTTGGAGGCAGCAAAACGAGTGTTATAATATTCAAACGCCGTGTCCTAGTGCCAATGTACCATTACGGCTTAATCCTAAGAACGTGGTTTCGCGTGTTCGAGTCAGTATTTGCGTTCTCTTCTTAGTTTATTTTTTGTTCTTGCAACTATTTTCATTTTTAACTAATTCATTATTTTTAAAGGGCCTAGCTTTCCGGATAAGCTGTGTGGTACAAGATAAAGCCCATATGACCCAAGAAATGCTTGCCTAATCCAATTAAATAAGAATGTGAAAGTTCACTCAAGATCATAATTTAATTATAGGAGCATGTTTTTTTGGTTGTATTGTATAATTTTTATTCCTCCTCGCTCACAGACTTATTCCTCTTCCGACAAGACGAGAAGTTGAAAACACAACAGAAAAAAGGTCAAATAATTCATACAAGAACAACAAAATGACTCAAAGGTTACGTGTAGATCCGTGTTTCACTGTTTTGGAACGCTAAGTTTAGGCAGCGGTTTGACAACGTCTACCACACGGTTCCTCGAAAGTCGAAATAAAACTAGGTAGATTCTAGATTGGATCATTAGCACAAAGCCACACACGTCACTTTGTTTTCCAACTTTCATCATCATATATATAAAGACCATATCATTGTTTGCTTTTTCAAATTCATCAGAACAACCGGGTGCTTGTCTCCTGGTGGTATAGGAACCTCGGCTGAGGCACCCGCCACCCGGCTTCGAGTCCCGGCCACTGCGCAATTTACCTACGGGGCGCAGCGTCCCAGACCACCAGATCCGAGGGGCCCTTAAGTGGAGGCTTAAAAATCCAAGGAACGCGGGCTTAGGCCCAGTGGGCTAGTCGGATCACAGTGTGGTCTGGACACTGGGTTATCAAAAAAAAAAAATTCATCAGAACGTAAATTCTAATTGGGATTTGGGAATAGAATTTTATTCTGAATGACCGGAGTTTAGCTAAACTAATCCCCGTAGCAGAACTACCATACCAATTGTTAATATTTGTTAAGATGTATATTACTTCACATTAAATTTGCGTCCCGTAAAATTTTATCCATCTTTTATATAAACTCTAAGCTAGTCATAATTCTTATTTATATGTATTGTATGGTTAAATATCTGTTTTGTGGTTTGATAATGTATTGTCATGAATAGGGGAATTAATAAATTAAGCGAACCCCTCTACTCTATTAGTCCTGGTTACGTGTAATGAAACTATACGCTTCAATTAATTCGGTCCCGTTTCCTTTAAATATATTACGTGATATTTGGGAAACTCTTTCATTTTTTTTTTTTGCCCGACCAAGCTCTTTCAAGCAAAGAAAAGAATGTATAATGGATTTCCGATTTAATTATGAATCATATACTTATTTAAGGGCACTCAATGTATAATCAAATTGACTGATATATACGTCAGTCTGATTATAAATTTGGTCAGTAGTCAATTGATCACATATATTATTCTCTACTGTGAGAAGGAGAATGTATGGTTAAATTTGCCCAACGAGAACTTCTATATAAGAATATTTTGTCAACAGTCAGTTGTTAAGTTAGTGCAGGGAAAATTAATTACTATATTAAAAATAAATTAATTTAATTATCGCGTGTGAAACTTCTTTTCAACTATGAAATTGTCTAAAAAGGAGATCAAAAGAGTAAGATTCTGCTTTTGTGGGAACCAAAACAATTCATATAAATTGAACAGATTAAAAGATTACAAGTTCAACCACCGAAGCTGTATTACAATTGAAATTACAAAGTTGTTAATTACTTCTTTGTAAAATTTAAGCACACGTTAAGGGGTTTGGTCAAAATCATTTGACTACACTTAATTATGCCACGTGTCATATGGTGAGAGGATCGACGGTGGTCATCATTTTATTTATTAAAAAAAGAAAAGAAAAACCGTCCTCTTGATCACGTAACAAAGGCCATAATGTTTTTTTTTTCCGACAACGGAGGCAAATATCCACAACGCTCATGTGCATTGTCTTGTTAAGAAACTCTCCTTAGCTGTTTAACTGCCACGTGTCGTTCAATCTTTAACAGTGGAACATGGAGACAACGGTGTATCGAGAACCACACGATAATTCCCATAGCTCAGCTATATTTTTAATTTTTGGCCGAAATATAATTAAGTATTCGATTGTAAATTATACTATAGATTACGTAATTGTGAAGAGACACATGCAAATTTTCTTAACGACGCACTCTGGCACATTCAAACTTGTTGAATGTGCATATTGCATATATATTAAAAAATTATAGATTCGTCACAAAACTTACTGATATTTGACTCAAAAGAAAAAAAGTTTCATGGACAACATGAGTAAAGAAAAAAAGAAGATAAGTATGAAATTTGCATTGTCTAATGTCTACGAAGCCGTTAATCCATGCGATTAAATTAAAGTGGTGTTGTTTAAGTTTTTTTTTTTTTTGACATAAGTGTTGTTAAATTATTCGGAGTGTAGTACATTTTGATCGATGAAGATTATTTAAAAATACAATATAACTCAAATGATGATCTATAAAATGTATGAATATGGAAAATTCCTAGTTTTAAAAAGTATCATAAATCAGCGATGCAATACCAAAATGAAAAGAAAAAAAACGTCTCTTCAAAATGACAAATTTGTTCTTAATTTTTTTTTTTGTCAATGACTCGGTGTTTGCACCACTACCATGTTTGTTTAACCAAATATGAACTATACTTTTAGACGTGAATTTATCTTTGGATTAATATTTTGATATATAAAGACTAAGGAACGGTTAATAATAAGCTGGAGGAATAAATGTATAGCCTTTTTTTGTGTGACTCGTGAGTCAACTTGTTTGATGTTTCTTTTGAGCCGGCATTTAAAATTAGACCTTTTCCTTTTCTGGAAAACTCGATTATATAATTTGAAATAAATAAAAATAGAGGCCATAATTATTTTTAAAGTTGATAGACGTTATAATTTGACCAAATGACTTATTTCAAACACGAAAATATTCCTGTTATGAGATTTTTTTTGTGTCAATAAGACATTGGAGGTTATTATTACTCCGGATATTTGTTAACATTTTTTAATTGTAGGTATTTTACACTGAAATCCTACTGAACCCGAATCTATATTGGAAAAAAAACTTCAGATCTAGTTCTTTAAAAAACAAAACATAAACTTTTCCTACTATGACCAACTATTTACGTTTGTTTAAATTAATAAATTCGAATGAATTTAAAAATACTTGGTCAAATACAAATGAATAGAAATTAAAATTACAGTTCCAATAATCATTTCAAGTTAATTGTCCAGACATAATTATTTTTTTAAAAAATTGATCTCTAAATCACGTAGCACTGAAGGTATGTTAATTCTGATTCTATTAGCTATCACAATTTAGTTATAGTAAAATGTATAACTAATTAATATATTAATACAACAAAAATGTGCATATTAGTGTATACAATAATGTTAGTTATACACTTATACTTAATGCATAGGCCATAGAGTATTTGCAAGTTTTTTTAAAGGAAACAACATTACTTAATAGTTAATACTAATAAGAAATGATATTTGTCATTGTATCTGGAAATAATTATTTTAACAAAAAAATCTGGAAATAATAACGTATATTTTTGAAGGAGGAAAAAAGAAAAAGAAAGCGTGGGCTTGAGAATGTTGCTCACAAAGCGTGAGGGCATATCCTATACGTGGGCCCTACTTTCCGACCGCGATGATTCTTCTTTCCTCCCGACGCCGTTAATTTAGCCTCTAAATGTAATTTACTTTGTTTTATGTTTGTTTTTGAGTTAAATTTTAAGAAGATTATGTGTTTTCTTTCGAGTTGTGTCATTCTATAATGTTTAAGAAATGGAATTATCAAGAATTCTATACATTAGTTTCAGTAAGAACTTTGTATGCTACGGAATGAAATCGATTAACATTAGTTATAAAAAAACGATTAACATTAGTTATCAACAAAAATGAATTCGATTAACATATAATATAATGTCTTTGCACCTCAGATCGATATATACAGCTTGTATATCGGAAACATTTTAATATCAGAAACTATATTGAATTCGATTGAACAAACCAACCAACAAAAGAGAAAACAAAGAGTGTATAAATGTACTGTAACAACTTTAATCAATGCTAATATATATCTCTGTATCAAGATTTATATAAACGAGCATCACAACCAAATGCTTTTTATAGATCATGTTTTATCAATTTTAGTTCAAAAAAAAAAAAAAAAAAAAAGATCATGTTTTATCAACAAGATACATTATGTTGAATTGAAACGTGATGGTGTCATAGCAACATTTTTTATTTGAATTGAGTGTAATTTTTTCCAAACAAAAAAAAAAAAACTATTTTTTACAGAAATGTGTCTATTAAAAAAAAATACTAGATTTTAAAACCAGAAGATTAGAGCCTTGTACATAGCAACATTACTATCATAGTCACTATACTACATATTTTTTTTTTACTCAAAACCATTTATGTTTTTCTATTTTTAATAGTTTTACATAGACTGTATATTAACATTCACGATATATTATAAAATTGTCATACATTCATTCTAAAAGAATTTTTAAAAATGTCTAATACGTTTGAACAATATCCACTATTTTATGTTGATTACATGTCAAGTTGTGATATACTTGTGTTTATATATTTTACTATTTTTGTAACACATTTCATCACTTATCGTAATTGACACCACATTTGGTTCAGCTAAACTTGTTATATGTGTAAAACACAATAATAGGCAAGAGATCTAACATTAATCTCACATTTAAACGGATAATGATTCCCTTAATTTTGTCTTTAACTTTTCTCAAAAAAAAAAAAAAAAAAGATTTTCTCTTTGATGATTTATTAAATGTCAAAATCTATTAAATAAAAAAATTTCATATCTTTTCTTTACCTTCCCTTCTCTTCTCGCGTAGCACCCACATCAACCAAAAAAAAAAAAGTTTCCTCGATTTGTTGATCTGCCGCTGGTCTCGATCTCTCTCCAAAGATCTCAAGTGAGACAGAGAGATGCATTGAAAAAAAAGGCTGAGCCTTTTTCGTCTTTAGTTCTCCAGTTTCTTGTTTCGGGTTACAGTAACCAAAAATAAATAAATTGAGATGTGTTGTTGAGAGCTTATGTTGGGATTCTCCGGTTGATTGATTTTGTCGGTAGGGTTTTTTTTTTTTGTTGTATTTGAATTTCTCCGAGGGACTTAGCTTCGGAGATGAGTGGGTGTTTGCCTTGCTTTGGATCTTCGGCTAAAGACGCTGCTTCTAAAGATTCTGTGAAGAAGGAACTTTCAGCTAAAGACGGCTCTGTTACTCAGTCTCACCATATCAGCTTAGGTGAAATTTTTCATTCAAACTTTTTTGGGATCTGTTGAGTTTTCGTGTCTTAGATCGATTTTAGTTTCTGGGTTCTCGTAAAGTTTGTATCTTTGGTAATGATTTGGGTAGAAATGTTGATGTTTCTGATCTAATTCATCTGTGAGAGCTGTGTGCTATGGAGTTTGTGGACTTTAATACATGAGATCTGATGTGTTTTGGGAGGTTTGAGTATAGTTCTGATACAATTTAGCTCCAAATTGTTATTTGTGTCCAGATTGTGTTTAATTCTCTATGTACATGGATCGCAAATTAGGATTAGTTCTCTATCCAACAAACAATGAATCATAAAAATGTTAGCTTTAGGGTTTCAGTAATGAAGAGTTATTGATAAGGATGTTCTCTACTTCTAGACATCACTAGTTTAGCAATAGTAGATATGAATTTTGTTTTCTGTTGATTGAAGTTGAATGTGAAAGCTCATTATCTTTGAACCTGAAAAGTTTTAGGGTTTTAGTTGATTATGATTTTGATGGTTAATGTTATCTTGTTCCCTTTCTTATTAGTCTGTCACTTTATCTGCTGCTTCCCACACATTGCTTTTTAGAAAGTACTAACAGTTTCTTTTCTTTTGTAGATAAATCAAAGTCTCGACGAGGTCCTGAACAGAAGAAGGAGCTAACTGCTCCAAAAGAAGGGCCTACCGCGCATATTGCTGCACAAACCTTTACTTTCCGAGAGTTAGCTGCCGCTACTAAAAACTTTCGACCAGAATGTCTTCTTGGAGAAGGAGGTTTCGGACGTGTTTACAAGGGTCGTCTAGAGACCACAGGACAGGTGCAGTTCGTAAATCAAATATCAGAATCATTCTTTTGTTTTTCATAATCAAACTCGTCTAATTGGTTTTATGTTTTGCAGATAGTAGCTGTTAAACAGCTTGATCGAAACGGTCTACAAGGAAACAGAGAGTTTCTTGTAGAGGTTCTTATGCTGAGCCTTCTGCATCATCCCAATCTTGTGAATTTGATTGGTTATTGTGCTGATGGTGACCAGCGTCTTCTTGTGTATGAGTATATGCCACTAGGATCATTGGAGGATCATCTACACGGTAAGCCTAGTGATATTTCCACACTCTTAACATGGAGTTGCATTTGGAATTAAAAGGATTGCATTATTTTCCATAAGATAAGAAACCTTAGCATTTTTATGTGAAACTACCATGCACAGAATCCGTGGCACTGTGTACTGTATTGTAGAAGGATGCTTTGTTGCTGTATTTGATATATTGGGAAAGTCTTTTACTTTTCTTAATCTGTTCTTCAAAGGCTATTTATGGTGAACAAATGGAAATGTTAGCTTGTAATAGTTCAACGCAGTGCATGTAACGATTAAATCTTTGGTTTTTCAGATCTTCCACCTGATAAAGAGCCTCTAGACTGGAGTACTAGAATGACAATAGCGGCAGGAGCAGCAAAGGGACTGGAGTATTTGCATGATAAAGCGAACCCGCCTGTGATCTACAGAGACCTGAAATCATCCAACATTCTTCTTGGTGATGGTTATCACCCAAAGTTATCTGATTTCGGGTTAGCTAAGTTAGGTCCCGTGGGCGATAAAACACATGTGTCAACTCGTGTGATGGGAACATATGGTTATTGTGCACCGGAATATGCCATGACCGGGCAACTCACATTGAAATCCGATGTTTATAGCTTTGGCGTTGTGTTTCTTGAGCTCATCACGGGTCGCAAAGCTATTGATAATGCTCGAGCACCCGGAGAGCACAACCTTGTCGCATGGGTATGTTACTCAACTTTCTCTTATATCACCAAAAGGGAAAAATCACAACTTTTTTGAGCTCTCATGTGATATAGTCAATGTTTGGGATCTGAAACGTCTTTACTGACTTGAACTGTTTTGGGGGTTCTCTTTCGCTTGTTGGTCTTTGCTTGGTTATACAGGCTAGGCCGTTGTTCAAAGATCGTAGAAAGTTCCCGAAGATGGCAGATCCATCACTGCAAGGGCGGTACCCAATGCGTGGTCTATATCAAGCACTTGCAGTTGCAGCAATGTGTTTACAGGAACAAGCAGCGACAAGACCGCTGATTGGTGACGTGGTGACAGCTCTTACTTACTTAGCTTCGCAAACGTTTGACCCAAACGCACCAAGCGGTCAAAACAGTAGAAGCGGTAGCGGGCCGCCATTTATCAGAACGAGGGATGATCGGAGGAGCTTGGGAGATGGGAGTAGCTTGGATAGTCCTGCAGAGACTCGGAGTCGGTTAGGGTCACCAGCGACTCACAAGAACTCTCCTGATTACAGAAGAAGGGATATGGTGAGGGAAGTCAATGCAGGATCAGAAGGTGGAAGCGAGACAGGAGGCGGGTCAGGGAGAAAATGGGGATTAAGCGATTTGGAAGGGCAAGAATCACAGAGAGGGAGCCCGGCGAGTGTTGGGAGATCATCGAGAGGCACTCCGAGGAACCGAGATTTAGATAGAGAGAGGGCGGTGGCGGAAGCAAAGGTGTGGGGAGAGAATTGGAGGGAGAGGAAGAGAGCTACCAATGGACCGGGCAGCTTTGATAGTACAAATGACTGAAATGGGAAAGAGGAAAGCTCTGTGTTTGAAAAAGAGAGAACTTTTGTCATTTTGCCAAGAGGCAAAGGGAGAGAGGCTTTGGGTTCATATGATCATTTTGTCGAGTCGGGTCGGTCAGTTGTCGGATTTGATGTCTGAGTCGAGAAAGAGGACTCTTCAATATTGTGGTTGAAGCTCAAGAACATATGAGGAAGAATGAGTAGTTGAGCGATTAGGAGGGGAAGAAAAAAGTTTTTTTTTCCGGTGATGTTTTTGGGGTTTTTCTTTTCTTGTTCAATGGGCTGTATATGTAATATGGGAGGGAGAATTTGAGTCGATTTTTATAATTTTTCTGTACTATTTTTTAATGTCTCATTGTGTATGGATTCGAGTCTACAGACAGAAGGAAAAGAAACAAAAAAATAATATATATATATATATATATATATATATCCTTAAGAGACTTCTCTTATCATCTACAATTGTCACTCCCTTGGGAAGTTGTGACAACATGAGAAGAGACAAGAGAGTTATGTTTTGTTCAAATCCGACCACAAAAGTTGAATTGAGATTTACTTAAAACCACTACTAGGAATGTGGTGAATATTTCTACAAAAAATTGAAGTAAAATACACGTTGAAGATATAAGAGAAGTCGGAGACAATGCAGTAATGCTTGCGAGTACAAAATATAAGATCCTTGTCACTAAGAAGCTTTTTCTAACTAATTCCCCGGTTTGGAATCATACCTAGAAGTAACCATATATCTTTATGATTACTTAGTGATGGATTCAACACAGGCCTTCTTATTTCCTACGCTTTCCCTGCAGAGACATGAAGTTTTTTTTTTTGAGTTAGGATCAGTCGGGACCATTATGATTGTGCTTTCTAAGAAATGGTCTGTCTGCTTTGCCAGCAAATGAAAAACTCTTTATGTTTGGGAAATGATTTTGCGTACCGAGCTCACATAATCATCCATTGACAGCTGCTTTCGTTTCTTCAGAAGAGATGAAGGGCTCTCATTTGCTGACCTACCCGAAGGTCGCTTTGATGGCGTTGCACTCTGAAACAAGTTGTAGAACAGATCATGAGACAATTCCACAGCTTCTCACCAGTAAATGAAAATGTAAACTTAAATTGTTCCTTCAAGTCCTCACCTTAGCAAGCTTCTTCTCTTTTCGAGCTTGCCTCTCTCTCTCATCATATTCTTGATTCTCTTTCTCAATCAACCTGATTAGTGTGTCACATCTCCTTGCAAGTTCCTGAGTTGTGCGGGATTTTACAAACCAGTCAAACCTGAACAAGGGGGATGTCCGAAACGCTGCCTTTAGCTCATCCCAGTTTCCATACCCAAGTTTATGGACCATGCATATCTGATAATCACAAGTTCATCGGGTCAATATCATATTAGAATGAAACAATAACAATGAAATCTCAACACACAGAGTTTGATAAATAGATGTCAGACCATGAAACGGTCGCACTCTTCATTGTACAGCTTCCCTTTGTTCTGACCATACTGAATCTTCAGTTCCAGCCACGGGTTTCTGTAGCGATCTAGTTTCTTCCCAATAGCTTTCATGATTTCATCTTTCCTAGAGATTCTTGCTTCCCCCCTCTCAATATTCTTGATGATTCTGTCGTAATCTACAATTTTTACAAAGTAAAACAAGATGCAAAGCTTACTTAGCATAAGATTGTTTTGTGCGGCATATCAACTTTGTTGTACTGCAAACACTCATTAACTTTACTTAACAATCTAAAGTTACTAACCATTCAGCTCTTTATATCGCTCTTGGAAAACTTGAGCATATCGTTCAACCTCTTCCTCAGTTTTCCCTTCCATCTCAGAGGCAATACTCTTTATGTCATTCCGGCCATACTTCTCACAAGCCCTAATGAAGGCATTGAAATCTCTTCTGCTCCATGTTGAGAAACCCTATAAAATATCAACCCTATTCAATTATAAAAAAACCCATCAAAAACAAATGTCAACCCACAGTAAGGTCAAATAGTTTCGCTTGCCTCTTCCAGCAATAGCTCCTTTTCTTCCACTTCTTCAGCAGTTAAGGGATCTCCAACTTCTGCGAAAATATTTCTTAATCAGTAATAGATTCAGTAAAATAATGTAAGAAAGGAGGGCAAAGATTGAGAAAGACCTTCAGGTTCATCAACGTCAATTGTGTCTTTCATTTGAGTTTTCTGATGTGCTTGCTGAAACGAAAGTGAAACAAGTTGCTATTTAGAACTAATCAGACACAAAAGTTGCATAAATTACATAACTATCAACTTGTTATTCCCACCATAAGGAAGCGCACTTCTTTTTCGTACAGCTCAGTCAACCTCTGAATGTTAAAGAACTGAAAATCATGCCTGCAGGATGGACAAGAAATTAAATTTTTACAATAAAAGTACTATACATAAGACAGGGAAAAGGCTAAATGCAGAGTGGAGACAATTATGGTACTCACAATTGGGGCATGCGTGGAATTCTAGGCTCTTTAGGTTTAGCTGGAGCACCTTGTCGCAATGTTTGCTTGAAGTATTCAGTTTCAGAGTAGCTAAAGGGTGGGTAGAGAAAAGTAAATTGCTGAAGTTAGATCTTGTTTAGGAAGACAGGATAGACCACGTAACAAAAAAAGTAGAAGTAATATTTACTTGCGCTTTCTCTCTCTTTTTGGTGGATCATTCCAATTTTCACTCACAATCTTTTTAAAATCCACCTTGCTCTCATCCTACCAAACAAAATTAAAAAAGAAATCAGTAAAACGATATTCGAAAAACTGCATAACCACAGTATGCGTTAAACATTTCCTTCAACCATTCACTTAATTATCCAAGAGTACCTTATTGTCATCGTCAAAATCATAAAAGTCAGCACCTGCAACAAACCAAAAAATATCTTACATGGACATCTCATTACCCATGCAAAGGACCATTGGAAAAAGAGATAAATGGCACGCTTACTGTCATCCATTTTAAACTGTATTGCATCTTCAGTGAATTTCTTCATCTTGGCATCAAGTTCAGCCGTTGCCTCTTCTCCTTTGGCAATGATTCTGTCAATATCCTCATCCGTAATTGTGCTATCTTTAGAACTAAACACCATTTCAGCACCATATCTCACCATTTGAAGCAACTCATCCTTATTAACAGCTGGAAAGCAAAGAAAATAAATCATTATATATACATATATATATAAGAGAAAATCCATGCATTTAACAACCTCAGTACACAAGCACCTACTTTTCTGTTCTGCCAATCGCCCTTGCTGAATAACCAGAGCATCAAGTGCCAACTTCTTGTAAGCTCTCTCAATGACTTTCGCCTCAATAGCATTCTGCATAAGACCAATGCAGAATTAGTTCAAGTTCTCAATGTCATTCTTACTTCATACACATGGGTACAAGAGTAACCTCGGTGCAAAACCGGAATACTTGAACTTCTTTTTTTTGACCAATCCTATGTGCACGATCCTGAGCTTGCAAGTCAACTTGAGGGTTCCTGCCATAATCCACCCATCTCATTAGGCATAAAAGAAAACACTCATATATTACAATGGACACAAAAAGAGCCTTACCAGTCACTATCATAGAGGATCACAACATCTGCAGTAGCAAGATTGATACCAAGTCCTCCAGCTCTAGTGGATAACAAGAAAACAAATTTCTCACTTCCTGGCTTGTTGTAGGCTTCTATGGAAGCATCTCGTTCATCACCACCAGTATTTCCATCAATACGGCAGTACTGGTAACCGCGATACATTAGATAATCCTCAAGAATATCCAAAAGCCTTGTCATCTGATATAGATGAGCAAAATCGTTAGAATAAGCACAAAGAAACAAGAAAAATATAGCTCAGAAAAAAGGAAACAATGAATGCGTTAATGACTACCTGAGAAAATATCAGAACCCTTGAATCTCGATCCTTCAACTTAGGTAGCAATTTATCTAAGAGAACCATTTTACCTAGAAACAAGAAAATGTAAAAGAAAATAACTAAGCCAATTCCACTTATATCTGAAGGATCTACTTGTAATGTAAATCTTACCTGCATTTGTTACAAGGTGATCTCCTGTGGTATATGGGGGACCAGGCTCTGCACCCTGGAAGAGATAAGGGTGATTGCAGCATTTCCGCAATTGCATTGCTATGTTCAACAGACGTTTGCGTTCTCCACCACCATTAACCACTTCAAGATCCTTCTGCAGTAAAGCCTTGTAATACTGTTTTTGCATTTGAGACATGCCAACTTTGAGTATTGTCTCCTTTTTTGGAGGTAAGCCTTTCTCTACATCTGATTTTAACCTCCGAAGAAGAAATGGTCGCAGAACCTAAAAAAGATGCGGTAAATGATTAGCATAAGAACTTCGAGAATAACCTTGATAAATATGAGTACATACCTTGTGAAGTTGTTGGACAACTTCTTGCTGGTCGTTTTCACCAGAAATTTGAAACCACTCGTCAAAAGTTTCTGCTGAACTAAAAACCTCAGGGAGAAGAAAATTGAGAAGGGCCCACAATTCATGGAGATTATTCTGTAGTAGAAACATATATGAGACATATCAAATGATTACAGTATTATCTCAAGAAAATCAAGTACAGAAGATATTAAGAAGCATGTCTAAAGAACACGAAGTAAAAAAAACTGTGTTCAACAAACTCAAGCAAGAGAAGTAGTTTCAACATACCTGAAGAGGGGTTCCCGTGATAAGAAGCCGATAGTTGGTGCTGAAAAGTCTCATGGTTTTCGAAAGGAGTGAATTCTCATTTTTAATTCGATGTGCTTCATCAATGATTATATATCGCCAGCTAAAACGGCGCAATGTTGTCTTCTCTTTGATAGCCATCTCAAAGCTTGTAACACAAATGTCGAATTTCCCTGCAACTAGCAGTTCTTCACGAATATGTCTCTGCATTATTTAAAATATATCTAAGAATCCTGCTAGGTGCATATAAATGCAACCATTCAAATGTCAAAGCCATTATGACTTACCCTTTCCTCGGGATTACCAAGAAATTTCACAGCACGCAGGACAGGACAAAATCGGCGAATTTCATTCATCCAGTTACCAAGGGTTGATTTTGGAGCAACTACCATATGAGGGCCATTAATTCCCCTGTACTCATGCAGGTAAGCCAACAAAGAAATGGTTTGAAGAGTCTTCCCCAGACCCTAGACCATGTAACAAAAACGATAAAGATTAGCATCAGATAACATAGAGAGCTGACAAATCTTATTATATGCTAAGATAAGTAGTGGTTTACCATTTCATCCGCAAGAATCCCATTTATGCCATTCTCGTACAACCGTATGAGCCAGTTTAAACCAGCTAATTGGTAATCTCTTAACTTTCCCTGAATACCTACAATATGAAGAGTACGAAGATCAGATCTTTAAATTCTACAGAATTTATGCAGTACTACCTAGAAATTGTGAGGTCGCAACTGAAGAATATATCAAACAATTCTACCAATCAGAGAAGTGGGCATAAGGTGTCAAATCCTATAATAACTTCGACTCGCAATAGGACTTGAGAAAACATACGCCATTTCAAGATTTTAGGAGCAAAACATAGGTACTTACAAGCGGGCTGTGTGAGCAACCGTGTGCCTCCAGATCCAGCTATACCACCCTCTTCTTCTTTTAAACACTCTTCATCTTCCTCTTCCTCAGTTAGTTTGGAAGAATGGCGACCCCTGAAGATAATGTGAAACCCAATAAATTAAACATTGGGACTGTGCGCTCACCGTATTTCTGGAAACTTCAAATGAATAAGAACAATTAATTTTGAGATAAGTTGCACTCAACACACCTTCCTTTCCCCTTCTTCTGGGACGGAGACGGGTCACTTTTAGCAAAATGTGCAAATAACTCAGTTTGCTGCAGAAGATACTTCAATCTCCCCTTTCCTTTATTGTTCTAAATAAATGGAACGATTGAGTTATTTCAATATCTCTGTATACTAAAAGACAAGCAGCTCAGTTATTTACTAGCTTACCATATCTGCATCTATGGAAGCATTTTGGGAGTCTAAAATTTGCTGAATTTTCTGCTTCTTCATCTTCTGCATTTCTTTGAGTCTAGCCTTCTCACGTTTGCTGATCTCAGCTTTTTCCTCGTCTTCTTCGTCCTACATAATAATCATCAAATTATGAAAAAGTGACCAAAATATACCATCATAATGAGCGACCACCCATCATTGTAAGTACTTCTAAGCAAAAACCTTGAGACAAAGCGAATCGAAACCCTGTGACCAGACTCAAAAGACACCAAATATCGAATACACGACCCAAAAACACCATTCATTATACGCTCAGAGGAAACCCTAACAGTACTTAAATTACATTCAGAATTCCAAACACAGCAATCCCCGAAATCACAGCCGACATGCGAATGTAAATCGAAGAGTGGAAAACAGAAACGAAGACACACCTCTTCAGCGTCATCTTCTACAGGGACAACCTCGTCGTCAGAGACAGGTGCTTCGTCGGGCGCAACATCTTCCTCGTCAGAACCCGCAGAGCGAGCGACGGCCTCGAGCTCTTCATCATCTTCTTCCACATTGGCCTGATTGTTAACTTGCTCCTCTTCCTCCGACGAGTAAGCCTCGTCTGAAGAAACTTCCCGCTTCGAAGCTCTAGCCATCGACGCGCTTCTACGAATCCTGATTTCGTCTGAGATCGAATCGAGGGTTCCTGAGTTTTTTTTTTGCTTTGGTTAGTAAAAATAAACAAAAGTGAAATTAAAAGCAACAAAACCGACGTTTGAAACGACCGTAGGCTTCGATTTTACACCCGTTGATTTCGAGAGATTAAATCTACGGCTGCGATGTGCCACGTGGTATTGACTTATAAAGAATCTCCCGCCACTTGAGAAATAATAGTTTCGGAAATTCCCGCCTTGGACTTTGGTTTGCATTAATGGGCTTTAAAGGCCCATGGACTCGCCTCGTAGTTAAAACTTAAGAAAATAAAAAGTCAAAAGGGTCAACTTCTCGTTCTCTTTATAACCGCCTTATCCATTTTATCCGGCCGAATCACGTATCTGACACCTCAGCACTCGAAGTTGCGACACGCTACCAACTAAAATTCCAATAATACCCTTAGAAAGAGCCCACACGCTTGTCTCATGCACCTTTGCGTATAAAGGATGAAAGTGGAAGTTAAGAAAATAAAAACAGAATATTCGTATTTTAATCGCCGTTTCTTCTATCACCTTCTCGTTCGCAGATCCACGGCTTCTATATAATAATATATAAGTCGCCGTATAATTTTCTTGCCGGGAATAATCTCCGATCATCGTCGGAAATTTTCAAATCGTTGTAAAAGAAGTTCAATTGGATCCCCAGTTATCTTCTGGGACTTTTAGTTGCTGAAATCTCTTTCGGGTTTTGTCCTAATCCTCGTTAGTTTGGGTTTTGTTTTCTAAGGTAAAATAAATTTGGCTAATTTGCTTCCGGATTCTGCTTTGTTTTAGCTCAATTTGACCCTTACATTGGTTGATGAAACAGAAGATGATGTGGTTGTGTTTATTGTCTTCTTGCAGAATATGGGACAAAAGAGATGTTTCTTCTTGCTGGCAATTTTTGCTTGTCTTCTTTCCTTTTCATGTGGTAGAAGTGGTAATGCAACTTCTATAATGATTCTCTGTCTGTTTCCTTTATTGAGTCTTCAGCTTTTGATTCTCCTGAGTCTCTCTGAGCTTAATTAAGATTTGAAACTTCTGTGTAATGATATAGTGCTTGGGAAGATAGAAAATTAAATCTGGCTACAATACAATGTGAACTTTATTTTTCCACTGGAATAGTGATTATTCATGTTCTATCATGTTTGGAACAAATCAATCCATAATCCATTTAGAATCAGATGCATAAGGAACCATGAAGGTCAAAATATTGATTTCAAAGATTTATGATACCAACAATTTCGTGTACTTGGTATATGAGTTGTGAGGCTATAAGTGAGTTAAGCCTGAAGCAAGTGGGTTTATGGTGACTTCTTTCTTCTAATTGCAGTTCTCAAGTTGAAGAGTGATGATGATCGACCTGTTTACAACCATACGCTTGCCATTACACTTGTGGAGTATGCTTCTGCGGTAAGTTAATGGCAGATTAGTAAAGTAGTAAAAAGACCTGTAACAATGATTTTACTTGAAAACGTAATTCCCTGTAGTAGAACGAATGCCGTTTATCTCTAATTTTCTGCAAGATGAGAAGGAGTTACTAGATGTGTAATACTTGTCCTCTTCATATTTTCATTTATTTATCATTATTTGCACTACTAAACAAGAGAGATGATGTTGATAAAGTACATCAGATGGGTGAATCAAGTTTGTAATATGTATACAGGTCTATGAGTCTGATTTGACTAAACTCTTCACTTGGACTTGCGAAAGATGCAATGGTTTTACAAAGGTATAACATACGTTGAAGCAGATCCTTGTTTGAACTTTGAAGCCACAATATGTATAATAGCTCCAATTATTGAGTTCTAACGTTCGTTAGGATGGTGCAGGATTTCGAAGTAATAGAGATCATATTTGACGTTGAACACTGCTTACAGGTCTGCCCTGATATCATAAGCTACAGCTGGTCATGATGTTTCTTCATTGAACAATTATTAATATCAGTACATGTAACTTGTAACAACAGGCGTATGTTGGGGTGGCTGAGGATTTGAATGCTATCATTATTGCATTTCGGGGAACTCAAGAACACAGGTATTATTCTCGTCATTGTAACCTAAAAGCTACACCTTCACATAAACTTGGTTTTAATGCTTAATCAATCCAAAACTTGTGCAGCATACAAAATTGGGTCTCAGACTTGTTCTGGAAACAGCTCGATCTGAATTACCCTGATATGCCAGATGCAATGGTACACTTTAACGGCGAGCTTTTTATTCATCGAGTTGGTCATGTAGTAAGGTGGAATTTCTAATAGTTGTCTACATTGGCAGGTGCACCATGGCTTTTACAGTGCTTATCACAATACAACTGTACGGCCTGCAGTTTTGGATGCAATAAAACGAGCAAAAAAAGTCTATGGGGCGAACATCAACATCATAGTGACTGGTCATTCAATGGGTGGAGCCATGGCTTCCTTTTGTGGCCTAGACCTAGTTGTAATCATCCTTGCATAGAATTAATTTTGTATATCTTATTGTTTTGTTTGAAGTTGTTAATGACTTCAACTGGATATAAATCGCAGGTAAATGAAGGAGAAGAAAACGTACAGGTTATGACATTTGGGCAACCTCGTGTTGGGAATGCCGCTTTTGCATCTTATTACAGTTTGCTTGTGCCTAATACCTTCAGAATCACGCATGACCGTGATATGGTTCCCCATCTGCCTCCTTACTATTACCATTTCCCTCAAAAAACATACCACCACTTCCCAACAGAGGTAACATCGCTTTCTCAGTGCACTGGATGTTTATCAGAATAACAGTTTTAATTTAAGCTATTTTATGCAAAAATCTGGAACACTCAATGATGTTTCTAAGGTCTCACTGAATTCTTAGCTTGGTTTATTTACAAACTGTCTAGAAAAAAAAACAAAGAAAGTGGTAATGGTTTGTTTTGGGTTGCAGGTGTGGGTCAAAGAATTCAGTTTTTCGAATTTTGTTCTTTTTGGTTTGGAGAAAGTTTGTGACAACACCGGTGAAGATCCTACTTGCAGCAGGTAACTATCAATTCCTTTGAAACAACTTGCTGATATACCCCTCTCCGCAACACACCTACAATATAGCTAGAACAAACCTGCATTAAGAAGAAATTTAGGATCATTATTTACTACCAGATTTCACCCGAGCAATGACTATTTGGTCAGAAATCGTTACAACACACTCTATGTTTCATTCCAGACATTGTTTTACACGAAGCCAATATAACACTTGGCTATTGTTGTTTCAGATCGGTGAGGGGAACTAGCATTTCTGACCATTTAAGGTACTTTGGGGTGGAGTTGATGTGTGAGAGTTGGAGACAATGCAGCATAGTGATGAACCAGGAGATGGAGCGTTACAGCAGGAAAGATTCAAAGGGTAACATATTCCTCTCGCGGAACGTGATCAAAACAAGTACTCTATCGAAAACCGGAATCTCTAGTCCATAGGTGTTGGTTGATTCGAGTCTTGAACAAGAAAGCTTGCTGGAATGGGATGTTTGAGGGATTCAGTGTTGTGGAGGAAGAAGAAGGGTTCTTTGATTCTTTGTGGTCGTAAAAGAAGGTGAACAAATGATTTTGTAAATAAATCCTAGGTTGGTCGCATATATCATGTTAAATCTTTGTTAATTTAAATCCATGATCATGTAGATACTGGATTCAACGATATATGTAAATATGTGAATGAATAATGACATTGTACAGTAGCAGAATAGGTTCGAATCTTTAAATTCGTATTCATCAATTTGTTGTGACAATTATTAATCAAAATACAAACATCATTTTTACTTCATAGTCTACAGCTTTGTTCCCAAATTATTTTTGCAACATAATTGACATGTCTTATTGAATAACTAAACACATGTAATAATCAATTAAAAATCAAATTAAATAAAATACATATATTTTTCTTCACCTAACGTTGACAGAACATGAATTTTTGCAATGATTCATGACAAGAAAAGATTATAATTTTATCGTGTGTTTTTTTTTTCATAATTTGTCGAGTATAAATTTTTGTAAAGATAAAAATTGGAAACCTCTAGTCGGTGAAGAGTCTTCTGCAGAATATCGAATCTCCGTTGTAATAAAGTTGATCGGAAACAGCATCTTTCTGCGACTCGGTCGTTCCTGGCTTGTGGTTCGTCTCGTAATTATTAAATCTCATCTCTCACTCTCAGTTCCAATAATACCCCTTCCTAAAGAGCCAACACGCATCCTTCATCAGCCTTTGCGTAGAAAAAAGATGAAACTGGAGTAGATTTTATTCGTATTTCATCGACGTTTCTATTCGCAATCTCAATTGTTTTTTTTCCAACGGGTAATTTTCTCCGATCACTGTCCGAGATTTATATTTGTGTGTTCTATAAGGATTTGGTTCGATTGCTTTGATCCTCTATTTTGTCAAAGGTCTTCTTGTGTCTTGTGTGAGTCTATATTATAAGCTAAAACTGTGCTTTTGGCTAATTTGCTTCCGGATTCGGCTTTGTCTTAGCTCAATTTTGCAATTTGGTTAATGAAACAGAAGATGATGTGGTTGTGTGTTATTGTCATCTTGCAGGATATGGGACAAAAGAGATGTTTCTTCTTGCTGGCAGTTTTTGCTTGTCTTGTTTCATCTTCATGTGGTAGAGGTGATAATGGAACTTCTCCCTCTTGAGTCTCTATGTTAGCCTAATCAAGATTTGAAATTTCTGTAGAATGATAGTGATTGGGAAAGATGACAAATTTACTCTTGCTACTGAACAATGTGACCTGTTTTGATTTATTTATGTAGCTGTGAGGCTACAAATGGATCAAGACAGAGAACTTAGTGAAGTTATGGGGACTTTTTTTCTTTTATTTGCAGT
The DNA here is from genome assembly GCA_905216605.1 of Arabidopsis arenosa. Taxonomy (NCBI): domain Eukaryota; kingdom Viridiplantae; phylum Streptophyta; class Magnoliopsida; order Brassicales; family Brassicaceae; genus Arabidopsis; species Arabidopsis arenosa. The sequence goes on from LR999456.1 coordinate 6,996,154, forward strand.
TCTCAAGTTGAAGAGCGATGATGGTCGACCTGTTTACAACCATACCCTTGCAATAACACTTGTGGAGTATACTTCTGCGGTAAGTTATTGGCAGATTTCTACAGTATGCATTTCATTTATCTCTGCAAGATATGAAGGAAATTGTAGCACTTGTCCTCATATTATCATTTAATTAGCATTACTAGAGAAGAGAGCTTATGCTGATATAGTGCACAAAATGGATTTCTATATGTATGCAGGTTTATATGTCTGATTTGTCAGAACTCTTCACTTGGACGTGCGAAAGATGCAATGGTTTGACAAAGGTATAACATATGTTGAAGCAGATCACCGTTTGAAGCCACAATCTATATATAAAGCTAATAGCTTTAATTGGGTATTCTAACGTCTTTAAGGATGTTGCAGGGTTTTGAGGTAATAGAGATAATAGTTGACGTTGAGCACTGCTTACAGGTCTGCCCTGATATCATAAGCTACATCTTGTCATGATGTTTTTTCATTTAACAATTATTGATATCAGTACATGTAACTTGTAACAACAGGCATATGTTGGGGTCGCTAAGGATTTAAATGCTATCATCATTGCATTTCGGGGAACTCAAGAACACAGGTATTACTCTAATCATGTAATCTAAAAGCTACACCTTTGTCTAAACTCGGTTGATTTTTGATCATCCAAAAACTTGTGCAGCATACAAAATTGGGTCTCAGACTTGTTCTGGAAACAGCTCGATTTGAATTACCCTGATATGCCAGATGCAATGGTATGCTTTAACGACAAGTATTTGTCATTGAGTTGGTCATGTAGTACGGTGGAATTTGTAATAGTTATCTACATTGGCAGGTGCACCATGGATTTTATAGTGCTTATCACAATACAACTGTACGGCCTGCGGTTTTGGATGCAGTAAAACGAGCGAAGAAATCATATGGGGCAAACCTCAACATCATGGTGACTGGTCATTCAATGGGAGGAGCCATGGCTTCCTTTTGTGCGCTAGACCTAGTCGTAAACATCCTTGGATTGAACTAGTTTTTTTTTCTTTTCTTATGTTTTGTTCTTTAAAGTTGTTAGTGATGTCAATTGGGATGTAAATCGCAGGTAAATGAAGAAGAAGAAAACGTACAGGTTATGACATTTGGGCAACCCCGTGTTGGGAATGCTGCTTTTGCATCTTATTACAATTTGCTTGTGCCTAATACCTTCAGGATCATACATGACCATGATATAGTTCCTCATCTGCCTCCTTACTATCATCTTTTCCCTCAAAAAACATACCACCACTTCCCAACAGAGGTAACCTCTTTTTCTGTTTTTATTTTCATTATTTTTACAGCGTCCTCTAATCACTTGATGTTCATCACAGTAACTGTTTTTAGATTTTTCATGCAACATTTGGTAATGTATCTTTTGGATTGCAGGTGTGGGTGACAGAACTCAGTGTTTTGAATATTGTTATTCGTGGTGTAGAGAAAGTTTGTGACAACACCGGTGAAGATCCTACTTGCAGCAGGTAACTAACTCTCTTTTGGTTTTCTACTTGATCCCTCTGAAGCAACTTGATGATATTAATACTCTCAGCAATTGACCTACACTAGCGAGAACAAACTTGCTAATAGAAACATAAGATCATTATTTACTACCACGTTTCACCTGAGTCATCGTCTATTGGTCAGAAATTGTTACAACACCCCTAATGTCACATGTTTTCACTTGGATACAGAACAATTTTATAATGATTGGCTCTTGCTGTTTCAGATCGGTAATGGGAAGTAGCATATCCGACCATTTAACGTACTTTGGAGTGGAGTTAATGGGTGAGACTTGGAGACAATGCAACATAGTGATGAGCCATGAGATGGAGAATTACAGCAGGAAAGATTTAAAGGGTAACATATTCCTGTCACGGACAGTTCCTTCCACAGACATAATCAAAACAAAAAGTATATCCAAAACCGGAATCTCTAGTCTATAGGAGTTGGTTGATGCGAGTCTCAAACAAGAATACTTGCTGGAAAGAGAGGTTGGGAGATTCAGATGTGCAGGAAGAAGAAGGGTTCTTTGATTCGTTGTGGTCGTCAAAGAATGTGAACAAATGACAATCAAGACATTGTAAATAAGTCGTAGGTTGATACCATGTAGCAATTGTTATTAAATTTAAACACATGATCATCACATAGATATTGGACTCAGCTTTGTAAATATGTGAAAGAATATCCAATTGCTGTGGATGATGAATTTCTGTATTATATAATATTCTGTCCTTATCTTTTTATATCAAACCATGGTTTTCAATAAACCCTGCTATCTGAATGAATCTTTCAACCATTGTACCACCGCTAATTACAAGCTCCTAAAATATGAGCTTTTTGTTCTTCTCTTTTTACAAAATTCATTATTCATTATTATATTATTGGTAATTTAACAATAAAAGCTTATAATAAAAAAGCATTTTCCAAGACGATCTTGAAAGTATTAAAAGAGACGGGGGGATCCGAATATCAAGTGGCATGCCTGAATAAGATGTACACGAAACGAATATTTTTGTAGCCTTTTGACTAACATTCTCCACATCCCCATGTTATAAATTTTTTTTTTTTTGATGAAAAACATGTGAGTTTTATTTTTACTTTTTATTTCCATTTTTTTAACAATCATACAGTGATATTTTTTGGTTTTTACGTGGTCCATGAGTTTGGTGGGTCAATGTAAATGGCTTAAGCGAACACTTTTAGTAACGTTAACATCTCAATATATTTGCATAATATAAAATTTAGCATGTTTTAAGATCTCAATTAACTACCAAACATAGACACAAGATGCATGTAGAATGCTAGCTACTGCCAGATGATTTACTAGTGACGAGTAAACTACGACTGCCAGATGATCGATTAAGAGTGACAAGTAACTGACTCTTTTTTCATGGATCTATGTTTTTTTTTTTGCTAAAAATGGATCTATGTTTTTAAACCATAAAGCTGGGGTTTCTGGTGTTGTGTCTTTTGTGTGTTGTCAATGTCTAGTTTGCTAAAAGTCAGATGAGATTATCTAGAAGTTGGTTGCAAAGATATATGACTGAAAATGTTGATGAAGAATTGGCAGAAAACTGCTTATAGTCCTTGTAGAAAAAAAGTTCCGAAATTTTAGAAGAACCTTTAGGCATTATTGCCACTAAAAAAAAGAGGTGGATAAGGAAATTTATTCTTCTTCTATTTCTGTTCCCTTTCTTTGTTTTTTTTTTTTAATGTATGTTTTTCAACCATATACTATTTGCAGCCTATGGATGTATATTAAAGCATAATCTTTTTTCCATTTTTTTCAGAAATTCATGTGAGTGTTTTTTATATATTTCATTTTCATTTTTAATAATCATAAAATGTTAAAAATGGATAGGTTCGTGGAACCATCGCGTGGTCCATGGGCTTGGTGGGGTCAATGTAACTGACTCAAGCAACGAACACTTTAGGTTGTGATTGTGCTTATCATTATAAAGTTATTAATACATTTGCATAATACACGATTTAGCATGTTTTAAAATTTTCAGCTAACTACCAAATTCTACCATTTACCATTTTAATTAAAATTTGACATCATCCATTTTGATCAAGAAAAAAAAAAAGACATCATCCATATATACCAATACCTAACAAAAGAAATAATAAAATCTAAAACAAAACAAAATGAACAAATAAACAAATCATATAAACTTATATGGTAATAAAAGCAGTAACTAAAATCCAAATTTAGCTATAAATTCAGTAATTTTAGTCTATAGTATACAATTTCGAGAAACTCGAAGAAATATATTTTTAGGAAAAGTAAAATAAAGTAGGAGAAGTAAGAAAAGTACTAACTTTAGTAAAAATATACTACTATAGACTAAAGTTACTGAATTTATTATGATTTGTTTATAATAAAAATATACTAAATGACTAAAGTTTCCAATTGGTAAAGAAAAAGGTCATTTATTATGGTTTTACTAATTTTACAACTTACAACAAAAATAAATGTATTTAAGAAAGTGTTGGGAAATAAATAGAGATAACGATCTAGAATTATGATTGGTCAATAAATCGGCGCTCTCTGTTACGGTTTGTATCCATGTCATCATCCCATCTTCATCACAACTCCTCTTATCTCTCTCTCTCTCTCTCTCTAATTATTCCCATTTTTTTAAAGCTACAAATCTCTCTCACGAACTCCGAAGCTAATAACAACATTCACAAGGAGAGAGAAAACAAATAAAGCAAAGAAATCTTTTTCTTTCTTTTCTCAGTTCTGCAATTTGAAGAAGATGGAAGAATTTGTTGTTTATCTTCTTCTATAAAAACAAAGACGTGGGGTCTGTTTTCATTTCTGGCCTTGCGATTCCGATAAAACTCTCAGCTTTTCATTCAATCCAATCCAAATCCACTTCTCATACATATATATATTTCTATATTTTAGAGAGAGTTTTACCCTTTTTTTTCATCTCTCTCTCTCTCTCCTTCTCTGTCTCTTTGGCTTTTCTCCTCCTGTTCTCATGGAAGCTTCACCCAATGATCGACTTCATTTTGGCAAAATGGGTTTCGGGTAAAAAAACAAATCCTCTGTTTTTTACTCTGTTTCTTGAAATCTTTATTCTCTGCTTTGACAGATCTCTTGGTTTGTACTTTTGTGGGTCGTTTCTTGTTTCACGTTTGGTCCACGACGATGTGTCTCTTGTTCTTACTGATCCGTAGATTCCAAGTATTTTAAGATTTGATTCACAAAGTTTGTTCCTTTTTCCATTTCTGATTCATGGGTTTTCATCTGTTTCCAGCTTCTGATTCATTTTAGAACAACCGATTCGTTTCTTAACTCCAAATCATAGATCTGTCTCGATCCACACAAATTTGTAATCCATTAAACTGATTCTGATCCATGTAGATCCGTTTCTCTTCTATGTGTATTAGGTGTAAGCATTACAAGAGGAGATGCCAAATCAGAGCTCCATGTTGCAACGAAGTCTTCGATTGTCGCCATTGTCACAACGAGAGCACTGTATGTATATTCTCTATTCATCATCTGAAATTACTTTTTCCGTTATGTCCCAAAGTTAAAGATTCATTTTTTTTGTTACTCTGTATTGTGTTTCAGAGCACATTGCGCAATATCTACGACCGTCACGATCTTGTTCGTCAAGACGTTAAACAAGTATGATCCCTCTTAATAGAATTATGTTATCTTAGTAAGTTTGCATCTTTACTAATTTTTTGCATCTTTTGGTGTTTTTTTTTTTGTTTTGCAGGTGATTTGTTCTGTTTGCGATACAGAGCAGCCGGTAATTCTCATCACTGTAGTTTTGATTGCTTTAACTTGTCTTATGAGCTGTGAGGAACATTGATCACTCGCTTATCACTACTCTCGATGTTTCAATGTGTTTTTTCAGGTAGCTCAAGTTTGTTCGAATTGTGGTGTCAACATGGGAGAATATTTTTGCAACATCTGCAAATTCTATGATGATGATGTAAAGAACTTTGGTTTTACACCTGTTTGAATTTTTTCCTTCTCAGTATCGGATTATGATTATTGCTCCTATTTGTCTTGTTTCAGACTGAAAAACAACAGTTCCATTGCGATGAGTGTGGAATTTGCAGGTGGGAAACCTTCTTCATACAGTGTTATAGTGGTGATTCGTTTGTAGTTGTGTGCTGTTTGTTTTGTTGACATTTCATTTCTGTGTTGCAGAGTTGGTGGGCGTGAGAACTTCTTCCATTGCAAGAAGTGTGGTAAACGAAAAAAACAACAAAGCTTTCTTGTGCTCAGTTTCAGACTAACACAATCATTTGTTGTTGACTCGTGAAATTATCCATTACTTGCTTTTAGGATCTTGTTATGCTGTTGGTCTGCGCAACAACCATCGCTGTGTTGAGAATTCAATGCGTCATCACTGTCCCATTTGTTATGAGGTATGTGTGTTAAGGCAAAACTTTATCAAGAACAAGTGAAAATTTTCAGTAAAATGTATCGCGGTTTTAGCTAATTCTGTGTGCGTGGAATGCAGTACCTTTTTGACTCTCTAAAGGACACAAATGTGATGAAATGTGGACACACAATGCACTTAGAATGCTACAACGAGATGATCAAACGTGACAAGTAATTTACCATTTCCCTGTTGTTATGTCTCTTTTTCAACCTGAAAGTTGGTTTCTTCTTTTGGTGGATTGTGATGGTTTTAAAATGTGTGAAATTTGAGTAGATTTTGTTGTCCGATTTGCTCGAGGTCAGTGATTGATATGTCTAAAACATGGCAGAGACTAGATGAAGAGGTTAGTTTAAAATCCATTGTTGAATCTTTTAAGTATGATAGATCTTGCAAATTAGTTGCTGAAGAATACCAAATTGTTTTATTGGTTTCCTTAGATCGAAGCCACTGCGATGCCTTCAGATTACCGCGACAAGAAGGTAAATACGTTTTCTTCTCTGCAGCGCTAGAGAATCAAACTAAAGAAGAGTAAAGATATACATCAAACTTCAAAGTTGTATACTTTCTAACGAGATTGTGTGGAAATCACAGGTTTGGATACTATGCAACGATTGTAACGACACAACAGAAGTGTACTTCCACATAATCGGACAGAAATGCGGACATTGCAGATCTTACAACACACGAGCGATTGCGCCTCCTGTTCTTCCTCAATGACAAAACCAAGATCTTCCCATGTATTGCCTCCAGAAAGCTAGCAAGAACTTTTTGTTGCAAAAAACTGAGGCAAAGATTGATGATCATAACAAAAAAAAGAAAAAGAAAAAGATTGATGATCAGTTTGATCATTGGTCACAAAAGCAAAACACACATTTGTCTTCTTCATTTGATTTGTTGTTGTTCTTATACTGTTATATTTTACCATTTGTGTTTGGGTGTTGGCAAGCGAGGATTATGTATAATATACTCTATATATTCTTGATCCAGGAAAAGTTACCTGGATAATATGTTTTCAGGGATTTTTTGAAAACTCTGGTTTTGCGAGTTTGTTTCGAATTATACACTTAGTAATTTTACATCACGAACAAGTTTCAAGAATTGTCCACTGTGTGTCTCATTTTCCAATTTTTGACACTCTTCTACATCATCTCCTTCTTCTCTCTGCAAAAGATCCATTAGATATACCATATCTCTGCAATGTGTGCTTTCTATTGTTGTTTGAATCAACAAATCTCTCAAATTCACAGATTTTATATTTATAATCACATCAGTTACAAACTACACAGCCAAACTCAATTTGCATAAAAATTTCACACTAGAAGAACTGTTCACCGAGTTCTTGACCCGCCATTCCTTCTCTGATCACTTTCGCAAAGAAATCCTCAAGCGTGTCTTTTCCGTAACTCGGTGTCTTCTCCTCGCTATACTCTCCAGTCTCTGGATCAAGAATCAACATACTCTCTGCGGCGTAATACCTCCCGATCTTGCCAAACTCAGCAGCCTCTCCAACCGAAGGAAAAATCTTTGCGATAGAATCAAGAACCCCAATTACAAAATCCATAATCTCGATAGGTACTTTCAAGAACTTAGGCTCTCTCCCAAGAATCCTAAACAGAATCTCTCCTTGCTCCAATGGCGTTAAAGCCTTCCCTGGTCCACCAATTGGTAAAACTTGATTGATCTTATTCTCTTCCAACACACAATCTGCTATAAACGCTGCTAAATCCTGTTCGCTGATCGGTTTGCAAGCGCATAGCTTACCATCTCCAAACATCACATAAGGTTTCCCATCTTTCACAATCTCAACTTGACCACCTAAGCTCTTGAAAAAAGCCGTTGGTCTCACAATGCTGTAAGTAAAGCTCGAGTCTTGTTTCTCCGCCAAATCCATCAACTCGGCTTCGAACTTCAGTTTCGCTCTCTGAAACTCCAACAAAGGCTTCTGCACACAAATCGCAGAGAGCAAAACGAAATGCTTTGCACCAAACTTCTTCCCAGCTACAAGACTGTTCTTGGTAGCTTCATAATCAATCTTCCAAGAATCTTTAATCCCTCCATTACGACTAGCGAGACAGGACACAACAACATCAATACCAAACCCTAGATTCTCAATAGATTTCTCAAGAACATCTAACTCAGTAACATCAGAGAAACAAACATTGGCGCCTTGTAACTGCTTCAAAGTCTCTTCCTTGTCGTTTTTTCCTCTAATCCCACTCTTCTCTCTCGCAACAGCAATCACATTGAACCCTCTTTTGATCATCTCTTTCACAACAAATCTACCTATGTAACCAGTTGAACCAACCACTAAAACGTTTATATCTTTAGGGCTTTTGTTCCTGAAGGAAGACGATGTAGCGATCTCTGAAATTCCCGAGTCTAGAGATGAAATTGGTTCGAGTCTCGCTCTTTTAAACTTAAGACTCGCTGAGGATTCATGGGTTTTGAATGTTGAGGCTAAAGGAGACGACTTTACCTGAAATTGTGAAATGAATTTGGAATCTTTGAAGATGGTTTTGGGTTTTGGTGAGTACGAAGCGAATACGTTGAAGGAAGAACAAAGTGACATTCTTTGAAATCTCTATACAATGTTGTTTTGATGATCGGGAAAATTAGAGGGAAAGTGCGAGAAAGTGAGGGAAAATTATTCAAGAGACTAAGTGTGAGGCCATTGTCTCAACAAGCTTGATCTTCTTCTTCATCCTCAAACACAGATAATATAATTTCCACAACAGCCCAACTACTTTACGTTATTTCGTTTTATACCCCAATACTTTCTTGTATGGTGAAATTTTGGTGTATATTATGTGATTTAATCATTCTGATCCATATATTTGGCAAAAAAAATAAAAGACAAAAACCATATACCGTAATTCATATAGAACCAACACATACATATATAAAGAGAATCCGAAGAAATCTTTTGTAGAGATGTGATCTGATATATAGATGATTTATACCGGTCGGTCAACGGCACCGGACGACCCGAACGGCTGTACGGCGTTCGTTGGAGGTGCAAACGGCCATGACAGAGAGACAAATGACAATAATTAAGACGAGATGTGTTAATAGACTTGAACCATCATCGCCACCACCACCACCACCACAACAAGACATACTCATCCCACCCATTCTTCTTGTGTCTTTAAGATCCGATGATGAGTTTATAAGAGAGATGAGATGAGAATTAAAGAGGAAATGAAGTTAGCTGAGAAGGATCTGTCTTTAAGGAGTTTTTGATTGGTACTTTGTGTTTTAAAATGGTTTTTGTTAGACTTGAATCAGCCAACTTCGTGTTTTTAATTACTATGAATGTATAGATATTTTTAAATTACTTGATGTTAAGTTTTTAAAAAGATGAGTTAAAAGTCTTGTATATTTGTGATAGACTTCAAATTGGTATTTGCGGTTATTGAGAAAAGATTTTTTTGGACTCTCTTTATTTTGTAGGACTTTTAAGTTTTAAAAGACTATCATACCATATCGCATAGCATTGATAAACTGTATATGACCAATTATTGCCCTCGAATCATGGGTTCAAGTCTCTTCCCTTTGAACCCTTTCTAAGAACATTTTTTTTCTAATCAGGTTTCTCATAAATTTACACATAAACAAAAGACTTGCTACAACTATATAAAGAAATTGCTTAGGACCACTATGTCCAATTGACTAATTCTATGATGACCCTTAGGCACATTGTCACAAGTGTATTTTAACTAATTTGGACGTGAATGTGGCAGACGTGTGGTGCACACAAAACACATTCCATTTTAATATATCTGGGCTTGTGTTTACATATTTAAAAGCCCATTTCACCAAATACTTTAAAGTATTGTTACAAAACCCACTCCGAGCATTCGTTGGTCGTCACCGGCTGTACCATTATAACAGAAATTTAAATAGATTAAGAATTAGGAAAATGTGTGAACCGTATACGCATCGTCAAGTGTCAAGTGTCAACTGTCAAGTGGCAAGTGGAAGAAATTGTTACTTGGTTCCAAATGTTTCAAACTCAAACCCACCTAACACGACCTAAAGGCCTTTTGTTGGTTCCCAAACGCCGATTTCCTGTTGTTTTAGTATTAGTGATACATATAGTGCCACGACGCCTCTTATTGCATTTTTCCTTTAATGCGACAATTTTATTTATTTTACTAATTTTATAATATTAAATTGTTATAAGTATCTCGTTTTAAAGCCTTTGAAAAAAAAAACTGAATTATTTTCGCTGTCTTAGACTATAGAGGACTAAAAGAAGGTTTGGTGTTTTGAATGGTTTGATAATTTGCTATGTTGGTTAAAAATCAATCAAAGTTCAATATCTTGGGTAATAATAGCTATTTATACCGCAACTTGTAAAATGTAGATAAGTATTTTCTTAAAGATTTTATTTTTTGTCAAAGAATAAAGATTTGTAATAGTTAAAATGGAATTTTCCTAAAGATTTTAGAAAGAAAATAGATAAGTAATTACCGACGGTATGGTTTCTTTCGTCTCCTTTGGCATCATCTCATATCAAGCCCATATACATTGAAATTTCTCTAAGAAATCAATGCAGAAAATCCACAACATGTACACTCAGTTTATATATTTTTAAACTAAAAATGATAAAAAACCAGTAACCACATAGAGACGCAGAGATAGATAGAGGATGTGGTCGATAAACAAATCAATAGTTGCAGCTTCACAGTACTAGAGAGAATCTAAAGGGAACATAGTTGCATGGACCTGACTCAGCATGGATTTTCTTAACCTCCCATGTTACGACACGTGTTAACCTGTCTGAACCAGTACGTTAGTTTAAAAGATCCACACCTTCGTCAATGACAAGTTGACATGACGTGGCTTTTCCTCATTACCACGTTGGTTTCTCGGTACAATACAAATGTTATCCACTTACTGTTTCCGTTTTTAACGTAACATCAATTTTCAAACAACCTATGAATATGATTGTGTTTTTCCATTTGATGCATATATGGAGATAATTTGTTGTTCCTTAGCTCTAGCCAACTGGCCAAGCCCATCACAATAATTGGCAAGCAAATCATTCACAAAAATAATTTAAATAATTATTTAATATATTTAGTATATCGTCATTCACCAATCAGAACGTTTCTGGATATTGTTCGTTGAATGTTGCAATCATAGGTTTATTCGGTTAACTTGGATAAGATTCCAATCGTCTTTTAAACAGATTGCCAAGAATTATGATGGTAATAATGCACATGAATAGATTATAGGAGAATAATCAGTTGAATAAAATAAAATAAAATTTCAATCTAGTTACCACCGTACCAGGGCCGGTCCTACCATTTTTGTGGCCTAAAGCATATTTGGCTTTGAAAAAAAAAAAATTTAAAAAATTTAAAAACATCATCCATGGGGACTCGAATCTGAGAGAGTTAACATTTCATGCAAAGGTTTTACCACTAGACTATTGGGACTTTTGAGAAATGTGGCCTCATTTTTTGGATTTATAATCTGTGGCCTAAAGCATAAGGCTTTAGCTGCCTTATGGACGGGCCGGGCCTGCACCGTACGCTACTCGCCTTAAACGATGAGAAATAAGTTTTTCAAATGCAAGGAATTTAAAGATATGGTCGATTTGTTTAAATTCTCCATGATCGATTTTGTATTGTCGTTTTTCTCGATTGAACACTATACCACTAGAAATACTTTTGAAGTTTTTGAAAACGATACTATTATGTATCCTCTCCGTCTCCGTTGAAGAAAAAACGAAGATTTAATTTCCTTAATAGTTTCATTTTTCGTGGTCACACACTTGAAGATTACTAGATTAGTATTGTCATTAAATGCAAAAAAAAAAAAATGAAAAGTGAAAATTTAACGGCTACAAGTATGGAAGCATTGTGGTGATGACACGTGTAAAGTCCAAATAGGCAACGTTTATCCACTACCTTTCATCTCATAGAGCCCACATAAGCAGATTACGTTTCCCTTTTTTTCTTATATAAAGCAAATCCATAATCCTCACGATATCCACAATCCTAAAGCTAAAAGCTTCTTTGGTTCTTTTTACTCAAATTTCAAAACGCTTTTTTTTTTTTGCGATTTAACGTAATCCATTTTTATCTGCTGCTACAAATTTGGGTCTTTTTTTGTTGATTTGGATAAAATCATAATCTCCTCTTCGATTTTTGTATCGGTCTTTTTGTGAAATGGAAGTTTCAGTGATTGGAAATCCTCAAGCGAGGATCTGCAGAGCAGAATTAGCTTACAGAGAGCTCGGCTTTAGATTTGGCTCCGATGTCATCTCCGGTGAATCGAGAAACAGGGTTAGTTTCTGCAACCAAAGCTCTAAATGGAAGGAGATCGCGATTCGTTGCTCTTCGAGATCTGTCAAATGTGAAGCCATCGTCTCCGATGACGCTCATCCGTTTCTCAATTCCGCCCCAAAATCTAAATCGGTAATTAACCCTCTTCTCTCCTCCTTCAATTTGCAAAGTTGCGTTCTTTGGGTAATTCAATCATTTGAAATCTGCAGAAATCGGAGACGTGAGTATTTAGGTGATACTAATTCAGATCTATTAAACATAGAAACTTAAGAAAGATTTAATCTTTTTCCTCTTGATGATCGAATTCTGGAACAAGTTTTAATTTTTATTCTTTGTTGCAGCTCGAGAGTGTGAAATTATTTGTTGGGCTTCCACTAGACACAGTTTCAGACTGCAACAACGTGAATCACTTGAAAGCCATCACAGCTGGGCTCAAAGCTTTGAAGCTACTTGGTGTTGAAGGCATTGAGTTACCAATCTTTTGGGGAGTTGTTGAGAAGGAAGCAGCTGGGAGATATGAATGGTCAGGGTACTTGGCAGTAGCTGAGATTGTTAAGAAAGTGGGACTTAAGCTTCATGCTTCACTCTCTTTCCACGGATCGAAACATCCGGAGATAGGTCTTCCTGATTGGGTGGCAAAGATCGGTGAAGCTGAATCTGGGATCTATTTTACAGATAGATATGGACAACAGTACAAAGATTGTTTGTCGTTTGCAGTTGATGATGTTCCTGTTCTTCATGGGAAGACTCCTATGGAGGTGTACAGAGGTTTCTGCGATAGCTTCAAGTCTGCTTTCTCAGATTACATGGGCAACACAATCACGGTATGATGTCATATCATCTTTGTTTTGCACTTACATTCTGAGTTTATATAATCTGGTTTTTAGTTCCTGATTGTTTGCTCATTGTTTTGCAGGGAATCACATTAGGTTTGGGACCAGACGGCGAGCTAAAATATCCTTCTCATCAACACAACGCCAAGCTCTCTGGCGCGGGAGAATTCCAGTGTTACGACAAACACATGCTTTCCGCTCTCAAAGGCTACGCTGAATCCACTGGAAACCCTCTTTGGGGTCTCGGTGGTCCACACGATGCTCCTGCTTATGATCAACAGCCTAATTCCTCTTCATTCTTCTCAGACGGCGGGTCCTGGGAATCTCAGTATGGCGATTTCTTCTTGTCTTGGTATTCGTCTCTTCTCACCTCCCACGCAGACCGAGTCCTCTCAGTTGCTTCATCTGCATTTAGCGGGATTGAAGTGCCTCTATGTGGGAAGCTACCTCTCTTACACCAATGGCACAAGCTAAGATCTCGGCCTTCTGAGTTAACAGCTGGATTCTACAGCTCTAATGGTCAGGACAGGTACGAGGCTATCGCAGAGATCTTTGCAAAGAACTCTTGTAGAATGATGATACCGGGAATGGATCTATCCGACGAGCATCAATCACCTGAATCTCTCTCGAGCCCCGAGTCATTAGTTGCTCACATCAAAACATCCTGCAAGAAACAAGGAGTCGTTGTTTCAGGGCAAAACTCGTCCACCCCGGTGCCTGGTGGGTTTGAGAGGATCGTTGAGAATCTGAAGGATGAGAATGTAGGAATTGATCTGTTCACTTACCAGAGAATGGGAGCACTCTTCTTCTCTCCAGAGCATTTCCATGCATTCACAGTCTTTGTCCGGAACCTGAGCCAGTTCGAGTTGTCCTCAGACGATCATGCAACAGAGGTTGAGGCCGAGACAGTGAGCATAGGTTCAGGCACTGGTGCACCTAGTTTGCAAACCGCATAATGAAATGCAAAATCATATTTTTATGTAAATAAGAAAAGTCTCCTGTTGTTTTAGCATTTATATAGATTGTCATATTACTGTAAAATTATTTGCAACCATGTCTTCACAAAACTTAAATCCTGAAGTTTAAGACAGAGAGATCTCTTGTTTGAGTGATGGCACAATATAGCAATAGAGTTGATGTTATTGCAAGATCGCAAATTACAAAAATGCTACAAAACAAAAGGAACTGTAACATCATCAAATACAAGACAACGATTCATTGTTTTTTTAAAAGAACACAATTTACAGAAGGCTACAAATTGCTCTTAAAAGATAAATACAGGGATATCTTAACAAAGTCTTATAAATCATTCACAAGCGATTCTAGTCTCAAAGCTGCTCAAGCAAATGGCAAAAGCCTGGAAAGCTGAGATCGGGTATCCATAATCCATCGTGAACATATCTTTCCCGACTTTCCCAAACTGCAATATAATCCGCTCGTTCTGCCTCTCTGGTGACAATCCCGTCCCACCGCCACCGCCACCGCTAGCTGCTGCTGCTGCCACGAGCTGAAAGTTCTTCACTGATGCTACTGTGACACGGCCATGGAAATTCAAGCACCAGCAACGTAGCTGCTCGTGCCACCGTGGTGTCTTGTTGCTCAGCACTAATGGTGTTTCTTTCAGGTGGCTTGAGCTGCAGCGTAATGGTTTCGACTGAGACCTGGAGAAAGTTGACCGAGTACCGAGGAAGGGAAACTCAGATGGTTCTGAAGCTACTCCTTGGGACTCCATTGCGTTTGTAGGTATTGTATCCATTACACATTGCATCTTTCTTGGTCCCCTATCAGTGACATCAAGAGATTACAAATCAGATTTGATTGAAATCAAAGGTTGGCAATCCGGTTTAACCAAAACGAATCGGAAGTTCGGAACCAAAGATAAATCATGCAATTAACTGATTAAAGCCTTATTTCTTAGAAAAAATTCGAAAAGGATTTGAATCGCAACCACATCAAACTGAAGTTGATGCTATTCGGTTTCTATATATCATAATTTTGAAAATTCAAAAAGGGAAATTTCCAAACCATTTTCAGCAACTCTTCTCAAGAATCTCTAATTTTGATTTTTAAAACTACGACTAGTCCTACCAGAGACCAAAGTGATGTTGAAGAAAAGTAATTAAGTTGAGACATAAACTTTTGAATTGGAAAGTTAAATCTGAAAAAATCATTACCGGGATCCTAAGACATTCAGCTCGTATGTGATATGAGCAACAGGGTAACTTCCCAGAGGCACTTTTGGTGAAACTTTTGCGGGATTAGAAGATCGGCTCTTTCTCAACTTAGCGGCTCCCGTTGAAGGTAGCAGATTTCCATCAAAGACGGTGAATTTTGTTCCTAGGAAGTTCGATCTTCGACAAGTTTAGAAAGAGCAACATATCAACAAGAGTTTCGATAGAAAAAGCAAATTACAAACAGGCAAAACACCTTTTGTGAAACTGCATTTAGTTTACTAAATCATGTTAAGTACTAATAATCCAATAACTCCCTTAATCAATACTAGAAATTTGAAACCATTTTAATTCTCACACAAATTTGGGGTTCCAATAGGTTAAAACTAGTAACCAATGTGTCATAATAATGAAATAGAGCTAGTTTGATCATATATACACACCTCACTTTGCCAACATACGCTTGGCTTCTCCTCGACATATCATCAGAACGTAAAGAGATAATGTAATCAGTACAAGTTGTGTGCTTCAACTTACACGCAGCAAGCAGAAACTTCCCATCATCCGTTAAAGCTATAAGAACACACACAAAAAAAAAGGTCTCAGTATAAAAATGGCAGAACCAAAGAAACACGAGAAAAGAAAACAGACTCCAATAGATATTGTTTGTTTATCAAATAACATGCTAAACAAAGATTGATGCTCACAGTTGGTTAATCCAAGATAAAGATGATATGATTGCGTAATTCGATTACGTTTGATAAAACATTGAACCAGAGAATCCCTTGGACCAGGCTGCAAAAAGATACACACCAACAAACAAACATTTTAGAAGGACTACACAATAATCAAACTTATACAACAATCAATCAAATGATCTTATATCTCTTGTTTCATGATCAATATCATAGTTTAATAAGAGCCTCTCAGAGTTTAAGAGCAAATACAAACGCAAACGCAGCGTTTTCAAAACTCAGTCTTGAAGATTTTGAAAGTGATCAACAAAAATCGTAACTTTATGTCTTAATTTCGATCGAAGTGGACATGGAAAGAGATAAAGAGAATTCGAACCTGCTTGAGAGAGATGGGGAAAGTCAACTTAGAAGAGATCTCAGGGACAACGACGGTTTCGTTCATAAGTAGCCGCCAGCCACGGCAAACGCCGGCGCAAGCCACCACGCTGCGTCGTGACGGCCATCCGCCACCGTCCG
Source organism: Arabidopsis arenosa (assembly GCA_905216605.1). Classification (NCBI taxonomy): domain Eukaryota; kingdom Viridiplantae; phylum Streptophyta; class Magnoliopsida; order Brassicales; family Brassicaceae; genus Arabidopsis; species Arabidopsis arenosa. The sequence continues at coordinate 7,012,613 of LR999456.1, forward strand.
CCGCCTCAACCCGAATTAGAATCTCCCTTAAAAGCTCTTCAGGGATATCTGACCAGCGATAATCTTGCGATGACCCAGGAGTGGAATCGGCAGCTGCGGCGGCGGCAAGGTCGTGGACCACACGATGTGACCTCGAACGCATCTCAAGGATTAAGCTACGTAAGGTCATACGACTTGTGGGGATACTTAAAGGATGGGTTTTTAGATGATGATGATGATGATGATGATGATCGGGTTTTAGGTGGAAGAAGGAGAAGTGGTGGTGGTGGTGTTGTTGAGAATAACGAAGTAGATTGATTGATTTCAACAATTATTGAGATCAACGTTTTATTACATTCTAAGAAAATTTTGTTTTTTTGCATTTTTTTGGTTCAAATAGGTAAAATATTATTATACCCAGTCGGCAAAAAAGGTACATTATAAAAACCAAAAAAAGAAAAAAAAAAAAACTTTTAACTTTACTTGAAATTGTTTCTTTTTGTTGACAAATAGTTATCCTTAAAACATTCTCTTAATTGATTTTGATTTTGATGTTGAATTCATCTTCATAATTCCATAAAATGACAGAAACAACGTTTGTTCTTTTGTTTCAACTGACGACATTTATATTTAATTAATGTAATTTGTTTCAAACAAATTTTATCTGATAACAAAATGTAGGAAAGCATGAAATTTTATATTATTTCAGTTAAATATTATTACCAGTACCAATAGGAAAAATACAATTATGGTAGTTAAGAAATTAATAAAACCAATGGTGGCTGAGAAAATGGGTGGGTTGGATAAGATAACGCTTATAATAGGAACAGAATATTCAAAATTAAAATATATTAGTTAGAATTAGAAATATTTGTGTCGACAAAATTTTTTTAAGTTCAATTGACCTTAAAAAAAATCATATCACATAAAATATTATCAGAATTATTTTTATGTTTACAAAAAAATTCGTATTTTTGTATTTGATTGAAATACGTACATACTAAAAAAAAAGACAACTCATGTGGGCTATATAATAAATTATACAAAAAGTATATAAGAAGGTTTATGGTCCACTTAAAAATATCTAACCATCACCCCTAACCAGTACATAGTAGGCCATGCTCTCGACTTCATTTGGTCCCTTCCTATTTATTAACCTTCAATGTCATTCCTTATCTTTTGTGTAGCAATCTCGATTCGACTATTAGATCATGGAAAACGAATTAAAAGAGATCTAAGAAGTAAATAACAAAAGCTATACAAATCGAGGAGGTGCTTAAGTTCTTACCCCTATACTTGTGTACTTGACTTCTAAATAACATTCCATAAATAATATTAGGCAAAAACAGAACCATTGTAATAACACATATCTATGATTCATTAACCATATTTAGAATCTTAGAACATTTCTTTATATAAAAACTAACATTGGGTGGGTTAGTAGCGTGGGTTAGCATCTTTGCTTTGTTCATGCGAATGATTGGATAAACAAAAGCGGCTTCTTTAATGTTAATCCTTCGTGGTTTTGTCCCTTTCTTCTTTTAAAGCCAAACCTAACTAATTTGTTGACAATTGGAAAAGGCCTATGATTATCAATAAAAAATAATAAGAAAAAATAATCAATCAGCTGGATAAGAATGGATGCTTAAAATTCAGTTAACTAATCCTCTCATCTTCTAAGTACTTCCACACATTGTATATTTAACAGTAGAGTACAATGTGGTCCACAATGGGCATTCCAAAATCACTGTTTCAGTTTGTAATCTAGATTTTTTTATAGTTAATAGCTAAAATACATATTTTTTTTAACCGGCCATGATCTCGTTCACGTCTCTTTGTAGTTTCACCGTCATCATTCCTTTCGTTTATTATATCTTATGCAAACCAAACCATAGTAATTACTACACATTCAGAGGATGATATAATATGGGATCTGGGAGCGTTTCTTCTGAGTTCTTAAACCCGTTTTAGTTAATGGGTTTTGAATACAGGCCTGGGCTTGGGCTTCTTATGTGGTCTGTATCAAACATATGATATTTGTTGTCCAAAATATATAGATAGATATGTTTTGGTTGCTGATTTTGTGTGTTGAATCAGAACTGAGTAGACTTCAGTTGTGGAGTTTTATGAGATCTTTAGTTTTGAGATAATTAGTTGTTGTATTTTTTGGTTGAGATGTATGATCAATCACACTGATTGAGCTGAATTTGTAAATCCCGCATTCCATTTTTTCCCCATCTTTTCTGTTCTTTTGTTATAGTTACTTAAGTTAATTTTATTTCATAATTGAGGATCTCGAATCAAAAAACCAAACTTCGTGGCATATGAAAAATCAATATATGTTTAAAGCATTTACATTGGTTACCAAAATTGAAATATGATAATTGTTTTCTTTCTCCTTAATCTGTTCTTTACAAATTCGACATCGATCTTCATCAAGGCTCTGTCCATATTTAAACATGGTATCATGTGTTGAGTTGTTACGAAGATTATAAAGTTTGATGAATGATGAGTGTGGGTTCTTTCATTATATATGTTGGAGTTTCATAATTCTCCCAATAAGGACAAAATATAAGTGGACACCAACACGACATTCTAGTGATTATACAATCTGTCACGCACATAACCTTAAATTGTACACTCATATACATTATTTCTATATACTAAATTATTATGTTTGATTTGACATAAAGTATTAAGAAAATTAGAAAGTAATTAAAAGTACTGTGAGACAGGAGAAGAACACTTTTATGCTTTGGCATCTTCAAGACTCAGGAGCAACTCACATGCATGCTCTAACCCTTTGGAATTTTGGAATAATGCAATTAGTTGATTATATTTATATGGTTACATATTATATATGATATTTTTATAATAAGAATATTATCTTTAATCAATCTGCATATCCATGTTTTAATTATTTGAGTGATTCATATATCTTACTCATATTTTTTTGTTTTTGTTTTGTTTTGAAGTAGTACACAAATCTTTTTAATTAATACAAGAAGTAAACATGTGTATAGGTTCTTCATCTTTTGGTTTTTACCATATGAACAAAATAACTTTGGTATATTGTTTATACACTCATTAGTCATATAGTTAGGTCTTTAAATTCGTAAAGCATTTCATATGATATTGTATAATTTAAACTTTTTCAAAAGGCCCTTTATCAGAAAAAAAAGCAACAGCAGAAACAGACAAATGAACTTCACCTAAACATTGATTCTCCTAATTAACCAAAATATTATTTAATTGCTCTTTTAAACAACATATAATGCATATGTACATAAATAACAGTAACTAATGCAAAAAAAAAAAAAAAAAAACAGTAACTAATGCTTATTGATTTTGTACGATGTAAATGGTTTCCCGTCAATTGGTATAATATAATAAATGGTGAACTTAATCGTTGTGATTACATATAAAGCATTTGATTGCTTAAATCGAAATGATTAGCAATTTAGCATCTCACATTGTCAAGAGAAGCAACAAAATAAAAAAATGTAATATAGCTTACGACTGAATAAAATGTTAATATATATTTATTGAGGAAATGATATACATTTGGACAAACACGTGAAAACCAAAACGTCCGTTGATGTATAAGCGAAGTGAACTACAGTAGTGTTATTACGCCACGAAGCCGGAGCGAGGTGGAGGAGAAGATAACGGTGAGGAGTAATACTCCGGCGGGAGGATGAGACGGCGGAGAAGGAGAAGAAACCGGTGGTGAAGCGAAGGGAGCAAAGGCCAACGGGTCAGGGTAGGAGCCGTCGTTAGTGTCGGGATCAGGAGGGCTTGGTGAAGATGGGATTGTGCCGCTGCCGTCGTCTGAAGGTATAGCGTCTCCGGGGGAAGGGAGGAGAGGGGCGATCTCCGGCGAAAGCTGTTGGAAGGAAGAAATGGTCGGAGAAGAAGAGAGACAAGGAAACGAGAGAGAGATGAAGATGAAGATGATGATGAGAAATGTTTTGAGAAAAGAGAAAGCCATTTCTTTTGTTTAAATGATGAAAATCAAAGTTGAGTTTTTTTTTTTTTTGTTGGATCTGTCTTTCTCTATCTACTGATCGGAGTGCATTTTGAGTTGTAATGATGATGTCTCTATATAAAAGAAGCTTTCCTCTTTTTTATCCTTTAAAATAAAATAAAAAATAAGTAAGTTTTTGGAGGAAAAGACCTTGTTTGCAAAACTGAATATGTATGTATATATATTTTTTTTCAATTTCCAAGCAAATACCCTTTTTTTTCATCGATAAAGTACCTTTTTTAAATATTATTTTTCATTGTAACAAATAATCATTCATGATATTGATATAGAATGAATTTAGTTTTATTTTGGTTGCTACTGTGTGATAGCCAATAAAATAATTTTTTCCTTTTTTTTTTGCTTCTACATCCCCAATTTTTTTTTTTTTTTGAACATCATCCATAATATATTATACAAAAGATTGTAAAGTTCCATAATAATACAATTTAAATTGGCTAAGTCTAAAATATTGGAGTTGGTTCAGTGGGAGGGAAAAAAGTAGTTTCTTTTCGTTAACCACGTGGCGATGTTTAAACGGTTGATGTGTTTGGAAGATATAATTGAAGACTGAGAATTTAGTGAAAAAACGAAAGACTTTCCACAAGGGATGATAATTCCTTCATTTTTTTTTCCTTTTTACTATAAATAAATAATACAAACATCATGATATTATAATTGAACTCTTTTATCTATCAGCACATAAATAATTCAGCAAAATCTAAGAAAAAGATCCTACCTTATTTTTACTCAAAGCAAGCAAACTCAACTTTTTTCTTAGATCAGTGTATGTTTACTTTCTTCTTCTTTTAATTGACAGTCTACGTTAATCTTAGTTAACCATCAACTTTTTAAACTAATCTCAAACATTCAACAAATGTGTGTCTAAATGAAGATAATATTAAGGAAGTAGATTGTACTAGTGGTACAAAAATTGTAATGGAGAGAAGAAATATACATTAAAAAGAGACAAATCTCGATTCTGGGTTTCAATTTGTCACATGTTTTTGCGTTTGTTTTACCTCGTACGTACTCCAAATCTACAGCTCAGCGTCATTGTTGTTAATCCTGGTTTAGCAACAAGAGATAAAGAAATTGTAGAAAGACTGATAAAAACAACTTAATTATCAATAAACTGTTGTTACCTTTGTTCAGAAAACTTCAAACTCAACGAGGCAATCTCTGCAATTCCATAGCAACGAGGGTGGCAACGTTATTAAGACCAGCCACGTCTGAATTCTTCATCTCAGAGACAATGGTGTTGATCTTCGAGACATCGTGTCCTGATATCGACAAAATCATCGCCTGCGATAGATACTGCTTGCAAGCGTAACCCAAACAATGTAAGACTCTCTTCAGAACCAACAAGTGTAGCTCTGTGCTCTTCCTCCTGCGCCACGAGTCCAGAATCGGTGTGATCTTAGGAAGATTGGTTAAAAATCCCGTCGTGGCTTCTCTCGAAGCCGCTTTGAGTAGCAGCACAACACATTCAGAGGCAATATCTGCGACTGCGATGGTTGTGTCGCCATCTAAACCTGCAAAGTGCAAGAATAGGCCAATGTTGCTACCGAAATCTGCAATGTCTCTTATGCATTCCTGTGGATCAACCTCGAATGTAAAAGATATCTCTGATAAAAGCGTTGGCTCTTTTGTGTAGTTGGAGCTGAGACCTTTCTTGTTCCCAAGTGACCGTAGCAGAAAAGCTCTGCAGAGACTTAAAGTGGGTTCGAGGAAATCTTCCATGTCTTTGGCATTCACGAATTCCAACAGATTTCCGATTCTCCTCACTACTTTTAGCTGAGAGAGTAGTTTAGTTTCCATCTCTGGAGCTGAAGCTAAGGCAAGACAGAGCTTGACATTGTTCACATTTGCGCTTGATAAGTCTCCGAGAAGAAACTCGAAGCATTGCGAAACTGTATTATGATGCAATAAGTTGGAGATTTTGATGTAATCAAACTCAACGAGCATGACAAGGAGCTTTTGAGCGTAAGCTGGGATTGGATCTTCATCTTGGATCAGTGCAGGGTAGAGTGGGAGGAAATGAGAGTTGGATATTGATTTCAAATCCTCAGATGTTTGTTGCTCGATTTCGGTGCACTCAGTTAATAGAATGGTCATTGAATCGAACCAGATCTTCAAACAGAGAAACCGAGCATCCCCGTCTTTGTTTCCATTGTAAATTACAGCCAGAGATGGGAGAATCTCACGGATAATAATCTCACCATTTTGTGTAACCAGAGGCGCATCTCCTGCTATGCATTCTAGAACTTGAAGAAGGGTTATACGGAAGTCATCTCTTCCCTGCAAAATAGTTTACAAGTCATGAAAATTCGAACGAAGTGTTTTCAAGAAATTGTGCTGTGTTCCTGCCTTCATAAACCATGGTTAAGACAAGAGAGCAAACGGAGAAGATTATTAAAACATCTAAGCATCTTAAACATACATCTATAGTGAACAGAGGAAAGGAGTAATTTAGTTGAAAGTTCTGATATTCGTTGTATGAAAATCTTAATCCTATCCTGTAAGAAGCAATATTAACCATAAATAAACGAGTAATTATCATAGTGAAGGTAAGGCATTCAAACGTTGATGAGCAATTGACCAATCCCATTAGTGCAAAATAAAAAAACAGATAGCATTTCATTAATATAAAAGGGGATGGCAATGTTGTAACTACTGACCTGAAATGATGCTTCCACAAGTTTTGTAAGATTTGCCAACTGCCTTAGGACTTGTGGAGTTACCATCTTGTTCTTAAACGAAGAGCTTCCGAGAAGATGAAGAACCACAGGGAACAGGTGTGCATTAGTCTTTAAAGGAGCTCGACTGTTAAGGGGAGAGACAGGTCCATGGCGTCTTCCTGTCATCAGTTGCTGGATATCATTGGTTATTGTATCCAGCAAGCCCGGTATTATGGTGGCGATTACATTCACAAATGCCTCAAGACATTGTTGCACGTAACTGTCTTTTTCTTTAGCTAATCTGTCCACCACAGGAAGAAATCTTGCATTGCAGAAGAAATTTGTCAGCCAACGCCTACTGTTTTTGCAGAGAAGTGCAACAAAGAGAAGAGCTTTTCCCCTCAGAACTTCCGTTCCTTGCTCTATGATGGCGAGTAAGCTAGGGAAAAGATTTTTCTCCTCTGTCAATGTCACGAGATGCCTTCCAAAGCTTGTGAATGTATGACTTCCAATCATAGCCATGTTCAGAAGATTTAAGCAGACTTGCTGCTCTCGTGGGCTGCCTTTGACAAATGACGAAGCTATTTCTTTCAATGAAAGCTTTTCCACGACCGTCTGAATGCAAGGAGGGTTAAAGCGAGCAAGACGGACTAAACATGATCCAGCCGTCTGCCTCATGCTCTCCTGTTTCCCAGTTGCCCTGTAGATATAGCAGAGGTTGCTAATCAAATCTTGGCTGGAGAAACGGGTGGCCCAGTAAGCTCCTTGACTGCAGATGTTTTCTATCGTCCTTAACGCATAGAGCTGAGTCAGGTCATCTTCTCCCTTCCGTAAGACAGATGATACAAGAGAGATCAAGGCATTCGAAACCTAGTTGAAGAAAACAAGGATCTGTTTAGATAGGAAACAATGGAAAGATAGAACATTCAGATTAAGCAATGGACTTTGGTCCATTAGAAATACACCATAAAAATTAAAAGCCAAATGATCCACATTTAAGAGTAATAATTCAGAGATGCTGACCTGCCAACCCGATGCAGACCGGGTTTCTTTTGATGGGGATTCTGGTGGTTTGAAATCCTTATGCTCATTTTGAGTTGAGATGTAGAATAGCAATTCACCTAGAGCTGCCATAGAGAATCTTCTCACTTTTTCATGCTTGTCTCTGAGGCCATTAGTAAGAGAGTCTAAAATACCAGAATTTGCCAAGTCATCTTCGATTGAAGTAGAATGCCGAATTAACAAACCAATTAGTGAAGCAATTTGTACACGAAATGCTGGGGTCTTGGATAATCTCAGAACTTTAACAAGCACAAGCATTATTGGTCCGTTGGTCAGGATGTTGGCTGCATCAGCATTGCTACTCAATGTCTCGAGGTATCTGATCAAATTCTGTTTCTCTGACAGGCCAGAACTGCTCCCACTTAGAACTGTTATGATCCTATTGTTAAGCGGTTCTAATTCTTGCTTTCCCATCTTACCAAAATCAGAAGGCTGTGGTGTTTCGAATGAGAGAGAAGGCACAGCTTCTTTGTCAGATTTTCTGCTGGGCATGACAGGCCTAACAGAAAGATCAGATATATGCCAAAGGACGTCAGTGAGGCTAGTAGGTGTTTTAGATGAGTCATGATTAACAGCAACCCCAGAAATTTCTCTTCCTCGGTGAGTTTTAAGTTGAGGACTAGCACTAGGTGGCGCAGCTGACACGTCCATTGGCTCTGACTGTTCTTCATGGCAATCTCTTGCTTCACCCGAGGTTGGTGTTTCATTTGCAGACGAGTTTTCATCCGGCACATTACCGCTTATAACTCCTTGTCTTCTGTGACTCTCATTTTGGCTCACAACTCTTTCTTCTTGTGCACAAGAGGTGTTCTCGGTTCCTTCTGATTCATCAGGTCCCTCATCATCATTGTTTTCATCAAAATCAAGTTCCATGTCAGTGTTCTCAATCTTCACTTCTGCACAATTCTCGTTGCTATTAGGTAAGGGTCTCCTATAGTTTTCCTTCTCATTTTCCTTTTGAAGATTTGCCTTTGCTATCCTTGACAATCTCAGAATATTCATCTGTCTGTTAGCACCAGGACGACCTCCATGCTTTTCCTCAGTTGCTCTACTAGGAAGCTTTGTTTGAGCTTTAGAACCACCAGGCGTACCCTTTATCGGCGTCTCATGGCCTTTTGAACCTTGAACGGGGTTCTCATTTTGCTTTGAACCCCCTTTTGAATCTTTCTCCCGATACTTTGGAGGCGTCTTATTTGGTCTGTCTCCATTTCGCTCGGAAAGGCATGGCTTTGTGTATATGCCAATCATATTATCAAAAGCAGGCTGAGTAGGCAGCTGTACTAAGTTTATCTTACTCTTCCAGAATGCATGACCACAGAGATCTGCCCATTGTATTCTTTGAGCTGGGTCTTTGATAAGAAGAGACTCAATGAGATTGACAAATGAACGGCTTGCATTTCCAGGGAGTGGAGGAGTTGGATCTGAATGAATAGATTTCACAAGCTGGGTAAACTCTCTTGCCACAAAAGGAGGTCTTCCTGTGTAACATTCATATAGTACACAACCAAGTGCCCACAGATCAGAAGCAAAAGAATGGATCCCTCCATCTTCATATAGCTCTGGAGCCATATAATACGGGGTACCACGTTTTCCCTGATGCAAGTTATCACAAAAGATATAGAGCATTAACGACGCACAATTTCCAATGTAATTTGAGATCATAGATTCACTAACACTGGAACAAAACGATGGACAAAACTATTTACCGTGGAAGGAGATTTAGAAATATCATCCAGCTTCCTTGACAATCCAAAATCACACAGCTGCAACACACGGTGTTATGAGATAATTTAAACGATATAAACTATCATCATAAACTACACACCAGACAGAAACATGCGTACCTTAATATGCCCGTTTTCATCAAGTAAGATGTTTGATGGTTTCAGATCACAATATATAATTCCTTTCGAATGTAAGTACCTGAGAAATTTAGAAAACAGTGTCCATAAGAGAAAATATTTTCTAGATGCACCTAGAAGTTGTGTCAAAATGGTTTAAAAAGGATCTTACTGCAGAGCTATAACAAGATCATAAGCAAAACCATAGATTGATTCTTCTGGCAGTTTACAGTCCTGCAGAACAAGTGAATTTCAGAAAACCTGTGACCATATATCATCAACAAACATAGCCAAATTACAAGCAATACCTGCTGCAATAATGTCCTGAGATCACCTCCAACGCAATATTCCAGAACTAACCACATGTGAGCAGAAGTTTCATACCTGAGACCACAGGACGACGACAATTAGAAACAAATGTATACATACAGGGAGCCAAATAATTTGTTTAGATAATAGCTACTAAGTTTTACCAAGCATAGAACTTGAGTACGTTTGGATGATTTAGCGAGTGAAGGATCCTGACCTGAAAAGGAAGTGCATAATTACCAAATTTGTCAGTATCCAAGTCACTCCAAAAACCAGAGATAGTGAAAAATCAATTCGCAAACATCACCCAGAAATAGAAACTTAAGATCATCGATTTGACAAATCCAGAGTGAATCCGTCACAATCCAGAGATAAACTCCTTAAAATCAAGCAGTTAAAGCAAAACCGCAGGAAAATCGTAGGTAGCCCAAGCATTAATCACTAATTCGGCATCGCGAAGACAGATCTACTGATTAGATTACCTCTTGAAGAACCTTACTCTTCCGCGACTTATCGACACTCTTGCAGGCAAAATACTCGATCGTCTTCTTCTTCCTTCCTTTATACACAGTCTGCGAACCGATTTGAACAAGAAATTACTATACAAAACATTTCAGAAAGAAAAAAGTTATCGGAGAATGCTAAAGCAGATTCTAATTTACCGAGCATTTGCCATGTCCAATGGCTTCGTATATGTGGTACTGATTCATCGTCGGAGCTTCAAGTCGCCTGAGATCTGATTCGGAATTTGTCAGCTCTAAGGAGAATCAGTGGCCGTTGTTGAATGGATTTGGGAAGAGAGAGAAACAGAGGGGGAAATTGGTAGAGAGAAGAAAATGGACAATTTCAAAATTCAAACCCTAAGGAAATTTAGAACAATTATTATATCTTGAAAATAAGGAAGATAAATGTTTCACCGGATCCATTTTTTTCTGAAGCTGGGCTTGTTGGGCTCATAATGATCGTTGGCCCATTTATCTATCCTCTTCTCGATGAAAGGTTTTCCCGCCAAAACTAAATTGCCAACAAGGTTTTTTACCGCCGTGAAGTGAGAAGAGGGGTAAATTTGGCAGAGAAAAGTGAAAGAGTTTTAGATTTTCATTCTCCTTCTGCGACGACGTAACCCTCGCCGGACCACAGTTCTCTCCGTCGTCGGCCTCTTAGACAGAGTAAGCTTTTTATAATCAGCTTTATTTTCTTTGTCTTCTCTAATTATCGTTATCCGGCGAAACTCGCTGCCATTTTTTTTTTCCGTTGTTGCATAAACCCTTGTTTGAATCGTTTCGTCGGTCTGTTCTCTCTATCACAATTCATCTCTAGGGTTTTGATGTATTAGGGTTTTGTTCAAATGTGGGTTCTTTTAGTAAGATACTTCGTAATTTCTTCCGATTTTAGAAATTTCGGTTGTTTACTTCTACTTGTCTTGCCTTTTTCAAAGTTTTTCTCTTCTTCTTCTCTGCGTTTAATTTTGAGTATATGACTAAGGAATAAATGCTTAGATCACTTATTCGTGTGCCTACTGTTTTGATGTTTGCTTGGTTTTTGATTACTTTATTTGCTCATTGTTGTTAATGAAAAGGACTGACCCTGATCAAGTTGAGATCAGATTGGAGGAGCCACTCAAGGCTAAAGCTGTGATGGAGAAGACTAACCCTGATGGTGTTCAGGAGCTTCATTCACCGGGTATCGAACAGGCTCCACTTCATCACAATCAGAAGTCTGGTGAGAAGAGAAAGAGAGAAGGATTGGTGAGAAAACAAAGTGAAACTGGAAACAGCAGCGAGAATGAAGAAGTTATTATAGTTGGTGACACTAAAGCTATAGAAGATTTATGTTTTGATGGAGGAGAGCAGTCTCAGAGGTCTGTGTATAGCAAGCGACAAGCTTTCGATGTTCAAAGCAACAGAAATGGTGAAGGGTCTTTGGGAAAGGAAGAAGTAGGAGAAGAACCAGAAAGAGCAAAGCAGGTTTTAGCTTTCAATGACTTTGATAAGCTGAGGAAAGTAAGCAATTTTGCAGTTGGCCAGACTTGGGCTCTTTATGATACAGTGGATGGGATGCCTAGATTGTATGCTCAGATCAGAACAGTTTCAGCTTCTGGGTTTGATGTTAGTGTCACATGGCTTGAGCCTGATCCATATGACGAGGAACCAATACAGAAGTATGAAAAAGACTTGCCTGTTTCTGTTGGTAGGTTTAAAATTGGAAAAGATGAGACTATCAAAGATCACAGAAGGTTCTCTCACGAGGTTCATTGCAATGAAGTAAGTAGCGCGGGTAAATTCAGTGTATATCCAAGAAAAGGAGAGACATGGGCCATCATCAAGGGTCGCTACAAGATTAAGTACTCGGAAATTAATTGGTTAGCTGACCCCAATTCTCCAAATAAATATCAGTATGCATTTGTCGAAATCGTGTCAGAAAATGCTGGACCAAGGGAACATTTATCTGTTGGGTTCTTGCATAAAGCAAAAGGCTTTTTAAGCTTGTTTACTCGCTTTACTGAGAAAGTTGATGCATCTTACATTTGTTGTGGCGATGAATATCAATTCTCTCACCGTGTTACATCATTTAAGACGACTGGGAAAGAAGCAGAAGGTGTGCCTCGAGGTGCTTATGAGCTGGATCCCGCTGCATTACCAGCAAATATCAAAGAGATAGATGTCCCTTTACATCTACTAGCAGAGCCTAAAGTGTCAAATTCCGAGAATAATACGCATTCGCAATGCGTGCACTTTGCTAGTAAGGGAAGGACTTTCCAAACTGGCCAAGTCTGGTCATTTTGCAGTGGTGAGGATTATTTGCCCCGGTACTATGGCAAGATTCAGAAAATCACATTTGTTCAGGCATTTGAGCAGGATCCGGTAGTTAAATTGCATGTAGGTCGGCTAAAGGCTACACCAACCAAAGGTGTCATCCAGTGGATTGACAAGAGAATGCCCATTGGCTGTGGGAATTTCCGGGCAACAAAAGCTCTTGAAATATTCACCGATCTTGATGTATTTTCACGTCAGATTAGCTCAGACTCATCCGGGGATGGAAATAATTACAGTATCATGCCAAAGACTGGTGATATCTGGGCTATCTACAGAAACTGGACTAATGACATTGATGTCGTTGATCTTCAATCCCAGACATATGATCTTGTGGAAGTTCTGGATGATAAACAGGACTACAAGGTTTTGCTGCTGGCACCTGATGGTGGCTTCAAATTAGCCGATCGTGCAGGTTTTGGTTCGGTGTATTTAGCCGCTACTGAGCACTGGTTTGATGGCGCGGATGTGAGATTTACAATCCCGAAATCTGAACTGTTCAGATTCTCGCATCAAGTTCCTACTTCGAAAGTGAGAAAAGAGATACATGGAGCTTTGCAAGAAGTCTATGAACCTAATATTGAGGCATTACCCGTTAACTTGATTCTATGACTCTGGAGCTGAAACAAGACAGTGAATCAACTGAAAGAGAGAGAAAGATTTTTTGTGTTTGCTTTTTTGGTCAAAAGAGGTACTTTTGGTGGTTTAGATTAAGATGAGAAACTTTGTTCATGTTCACTAGTCCCTTTGATCCATTGTAAGTTCTCCATCTATGAAGTAGCAGTATTTGCAGTTTGGTCTAAAGCTTTCTTCCTGCATATTATAAACACGCAGACTAAAGGATTTTTATATCAAGTATGAAAAATTGATAATATGATATACGAAAATAAAAGACAACACCGTTTTTGACACAATTTTGCAATTAGAAAATTCATATTTGATCTCTTTTTATGTTAATCAATATCAGATTTGTTTCCCGCGCATTGCCTATGAACTTTTCCCGCTAAAAGGATTATTATTTTGTCTACAGTAGTTATATTTTCCTAACTTAGGTCCTTTAACGCACGAGTGCACGACGGATCGTCTTTCCTTTTCCGGCAAAAGCCTCCGCCGCTTACGACTGCTGTTCCCTTTTGCTGCTGTTGTTCCGGAATCGGTTAGTGGATTGTCTCTAAATATTTTCATTTTTCTTAATTTCTGTAACCTGAGGGAACTGATTGTTCTTGTTCAATCTAGGATTTAAGGTTTTGTCCCATTTTTGCCTATTGTGAGGTTTTTTTTTTTAAATAACAACGACGCTTGCTTTTAGGTTCTTACTACTTTGTGCTGCTTTTGAGATGCTTTCTAAGAAATATCCCAACTCGCACCAGATCCTTATCTGATGGCTATAAACTGTATTCTTCTGCAGGATACCAAAATAGGAGGAAGTTATTTTCTCGAGGGCTTGTCCACTCTGGTTTCAAAGTTTGTTAGATGATGGATATCAACATTGGCGAGCTTCACAGAAAGAGAGATGCTTCAGAGACTTTGACTACAGCTCAATCTCAAGCTCCTTGCAGTGACCGTCCGATGTTTTGGACTATATGTCCATTCTGTACTGTTAGGTACAGATCCTATAGAAGCCTTCTCAACAAACCATCCCGGTGTCAATCTTGCTACACGAAATTCTTTGCGGGCGAAACCCTTGTTAAAAGGGCTACGCCAGGGGAAAAAGCAAGTCAGACAACTTTGTCTACTATGGAGAAAAGTGCGTTGAGTCAAAACCTTGTTACTAGGAGCAAATTGGTTGCATCGACACCTAAGAACCAGCTTCAGCTGCATAGAGCTCACCAACCTCAGACAGCTCCAGTAAGTTTCCGCCCGAGATTTTGTGCTATGTGTCCATTCTGTGAGTATAAGTATCGTTTTCTGAGAAAGTATATCAACAAATGGCTCAATTGTCAGATTTGCCAGAAGAAGTTTCATGCTGTTGAAGTGAATTTCTCCTTGCTCCAACCGAAAACAGTCCCAAGTAAGAATCCAGGCACACATTTGTCTAGAGAGGAAAGTTCCTCAGGGTTGAGCTATGGTGAGAAGAGACAGAGGAATGAGTATGGTGATATTTCCAATACTGCAAATTGCAGCAACTCTGAAGATGTTATTGTAAATCTAAGTAAAAATTGCAGTAGAAGAGTGTCAGCTGATAATGGAGATACAAGAGAAGATTCTAGAAGCAAAAAGCAACTCCATGAGGTTGACCTTTGCAAAGAAACATTGCCAAATGTCATGAACAGGAATGGTCAGCTAAAGAGGAAACAATATGCTCAAGTGAGAGCTGCAATGGGGATCGCTCAGAATATCGAGGCAGATAAAAACTCTGGTTTTTGTGATACAAGTTCAGAAGTTGTAGTACAGCCGAAGACTTCTGAATGTGCTGGTCCAATGTTTAACGACATTAGGGGTGATTTTCTTGTGTCGACACCCAAGAATCAGCACGACAAAGCTCAAGCTTTCTCCTTGCAACAACAGAATAAAGTTCCAAGTAAGAATCCAGGCACCCATTTCTTTGGAAATGAAAGTTCTCCAGGTTTGAGCTGCGCTGTGAAGTTTGGTGAGAAGAGAAAGAGGAACGAGAATGGTGAAAATTGCAATACTGAAAATCACAGCAAGTTGGAAGATGTTATTGGCAGTGCTGTACACAATAATAGAAGAGGAATCAATGATAATGGAGATGCAGGAAGGCTAGAAGCGTCGGGATGGGGGAAGAAACTTCATGAAGTTGATCGTTCTGATGAAATATTGCCAAATGTCATAAAGACGAAAAAGAGGTTGAATAAAAACCAATATGCTTTGGGGAGCTCTGGTTTATATGATCCAGGTTCAGGAAAGAATCCAGACACAGATTTCTCTGGAAAGGTAAGTTCCCCAGATTTGTGCTGTGCTATGAATGTTGATGAGAAGGCAAAGTGGGATGAGTATTGTGAAATTTTCAATACTGAAAGTTGGAGCAAGTCCGAAGATGTTATCGTAAATCTAAGTAAAGATGGCAATGGAAGACTGTCGGAAGATAATGGAGTTGCAGGAGAAGAGTCTGGAAGCGGAAAGCAACTCCATGAGATTCATCTTTGCAAAGAAACATTGCCAAATGCCATGAATAGGAATGGTCAGCTGAATATGACCCAAGATGCTCAATTGGGGGCTGCAATGGGGTTCTCTCACAATCTCGCGGCAGCTAAAGACTCTGGTTTTTGTGATACAAGTTCAGAAGTTGTAGTGCAACCAAAGACTTCTGAATGTGCTGGTCTAAAGATCAATGACTTCGATAAACTGAGGGAAGAAGTAAAATTTGCAGTTGGCCAGGCCTGGGCTCTTAATGATACAGATGGGATGCCTCGATTGTATGCTTTGATCAGAAAAGTTTCAGCTCCTTGTTTTGGGCTTAGGATCACATATCTAGAGCCAGATCCAGGTAATGAGAAAGAGATCCAATGGTTTGAAGAAAACTTGCCTGTTTCTGTTGGTAACTTCAGGCTTGGGAAAAATCTGAACACAAAAGATCGTTCCATATTCTCTCATAGTGCCGTATGCAGTGAAGGAAGCACTGGTCATATTGTTGTCATCCCAAGAAAAGGCGAGACTTGGGCATTGTTCAAGAACTGGGATATTAACTGGTCTTCAGAGCCAGATTCTCACCGCAAATCTGAGTATGAATTTGTCGAAATTTTGTCAGATTACACTGATGGAGCTGGTGTATCTGTTGCGTTCTTGCATAAAGCAAAAGGCTTTGCAAGTGTATTCTTTCGATTGGGAACTAGTAATGCAGACATATCGCAGATTCTTCCTCACAGTTTATATCGGTTCTCCCATAGGATTCCTTCCTTCAACCTGACTGGAATTGCAGGAAAAGGTATGCCAAAAGATGCTTACGAGCTGGACCAAGCTCTATTACCTGAAACAATCGATGAGATAATCGTCCCTCCACATCTATTAGCAGAGCCTAAACCAGAAGCTCTCTACTTTCCTCGTGAGGGAAAGGTTTTCCAAACTGGCCAGATCTGGTCATTTTACTATGGTAACGTTAACTTGCCTCTATACTACTGTAGGATTCAAAGGATCACTTTAACTCAGGCATTCGAGCAGGAAGCAGAATTTAAACTATCTGTAAGTCGGTTAAAGACTAATCCTTTCCCTGAGGATGTCATTCAGTGGGAGGACAAGAGAATGCCTGTTGGTTGTGGAACTTTCTCGGTGAGGAAATGTTTCGAAGTACTCACTCCAGATGATGTTTTACATCAGATAGTGCCTCAAACCTCCGTGGATGGAAATGATTATACCATTCTTCCCAAGATTGGGGATGTTTGGGCCATATACAGATTCTGGACTTGTCACAAGGAGTTCAAGGACATTGGTTCCTGCAGCTATGACATTGTCGAAGTTCTTGATGACACCATGGACTATAAGGTTTTAGCATTGGAGGCCACGATGTTTTCTAATGAAGAGGAAGATATAAATACATTCTTCAAAGCAGCTGAGAGTAGGCATCCTGATTGTGACGATGAGGATGGGTCAGAAGTGATATTTACAATCCCCAAGTCAAAAATGCTAAGATTCTCGCATCAGATTCCTGCTTCCCGAGTAACCAAGGAGATAGATGGAGATTTGAAAGAGTTTTTTGAAGTTGATCCTAAAGCATTACCTACAAACGTGAGGTTAAAAGACCATTGACCAAAGGGAGGAAAGTGAGGGAAGGGTAGAGATGGATTCCTTTTTGTTAGCTGTTGGTGCATTTTGTCAAAAGGTTTGTTCTTTGGTTTAAGATGTAGGAGTACTGGAACTTACTTAGAATTTCTCAATGGTTTAAAAGCATGTGCTACTTTTGTTGGTTCGAAATCCATGGAAAATCATGTATTTTGAGAAGGTAGGAGAATTCTAGTTTTTGCTCTCATTTTTTTTAGTCAAAAGGATAAAACCAGTAGTTTAGATTAGGATGAGAAATGGTGCTGAACTTTCTCTCCATGTTTATTAGCCATTTAATCCGTTGGCTAATGGTGTAGCAGTATCTGGTCTAAAAGTCTCTTGCATGTATCTGCGTTTGAACTAAAGTAATCTCAAGAGCATGTGTATTGTTTCATGGTTTCAGCCGTTCACAGCTTCACATGAGTACAAAACTAAAAGCTAGTAATAACTTGAAAATTCAAAACTCTCTCATAAAATGATCCAACATCGACTAAAATTGCCCAAAAGCTTCACACTCTTAATTATGTAAAATTGCCCAAAAGCTTCAAAAAATGAAATAGCATCTATAGAAAAATAAATTATATTCATTGGAAATCATTTTTATAATCAGAAAAATTGATAAATAGAGGGCTATATCATTTTCCCGCCAAATTGGACTATTTAAGTCACATCACGACCACGATTCACCACTTCTCTCTTTTCCGGTAAAAGCTTCCGCCGACGAAGACTGAGGTTTCTTCCGGTTGCCTAAATTGATCGAATCGGTTCGTTGATTGCGTATCTATATGTTTTGTTTTTGTTAATTTATGTATCTCTAAGTCGCATCCGAATCTAGGGTTATTGCTCAATCTAGGGTTTAGGTGTTCTCGCATTTTCCCCAATCGTGAATTGTGGGTTACATAAATACAAAAGAGGCTTAATTTAGAGTTCTGATTACTTTCTTCACACTTTCTACACTTTGTCTTTCGGGCACTTGCAAATTTAGCTCCTTTATAACCTTTGATCTGTCTGATTTTCGAATTATATGCTTGTCCAATACATAGATTTACGTTTTGTCTCTATGTGTACGATCTTACCAATGTTAACCTTTTGATATTGTCTCTAGGGGATACCTGTTCAAACGAGCTTTTTAGAAGGAAAGGTGTTTCAGAGACTTTGATGACAGGGACTTCTTCTGACGGTGCTGCAACATTATCATCAGCTTGTGCTGTGTGTGTTGGCGAGAAGAGAAAGAGGAACAAGTATAGTGATAGTTGCAATGATAGAAATCACGGTCCTGTAAGTAACAATAGAAGAGGATCTAATGATAATGGAGATACAGAAAGGGGAGAAGAGTCGGTACAAATACAACCAAAGATTTCTGAATCTGTTGGTCCAAAGTTTAACGACTTTGGTAAGCTGAGGGAAGAAGTAAACTTTGCAGTTGGTCAGACCTGGGCTCTGTATGATACAACTGGGATGCCTAGATTGTATGCTCAGATCAGGAAAGTTTCAGCTCCTTGTTTTGGTCTTAGGATTACATATCTAGAGCCAGATCCAAATGGTGAGAAAGAGCTCCAATGGTTTGAAGAAGACTTGCCTGTTTCTGTTGGTATGTTCAGGCTTGGGGAAAATAAGAGCACACAAGATCGGTCAATATTTTCACATGTTATTCATTGCAGTGAACGAAGCAACACTCTTTGTTTCAGCGTCACATGTCGTTTCATCAACACTTGTCATTTTAGTGTATCCCCTAGAAAAGGCGAGACTTGGGCGCTTTTCAAGAACTGGGATATTAAGTGGTCTTCAGAGCCAGATTCTCACCGCAAATTTGAGTATGATATTGTCGAGGTTCTGTCAGATTACGCGGATGAAGGTGGTGTATATGTTGCATACTTGCATAAAGCAAAAGGATTTGCTAGTGTGTTCTTCCGAACAGGAACTGGTTATGAAGGTATATTTCGTATTTTACCTCACAGTTTGTATCGGTTCTCTCATAGGATTCCTTCCTTCAAACTGACTGGAGTCGAAGGAAAAGGTGTGCCAAAGGATGCTTACGAACTGGACCAAGCTGCCTTACCAGAAACAATCGAAGAGATCATCGTGCCGTCAAACTCTGAGAGTGATTTAAAGTCTAAACGCCAAGCCATCTACTTTGCTAGGAAGGGGAAGGTTTTTCAAATTGGCCAGATTTGGTCATTTTGCGGTCTTTATCAAGAGTTTCCTCTGTACTACGGTAGGATTCAGAAGATCACTTTTACTCAGGTACACGAGCAGAAGGCAGTATATAAATTACATGTAAGTCCTTTAAAGGCTACTCGTTTTCCTTTGGATGTGATCGAGTATGAAGACAAGAAGATGCCTGTTGGTTGTGGAACTTTCTACGCTAGAAAAGCTCTCGAAATAATCAGTCCAGATGATGTTTCACAACAGATAGTGCCTCAAACCTCCATGGATGGAAATGAATATACCATTCTGCCTAAGATTGGGGAAGTTTGGGTGATATACAGATTCTGGAGTGAATACAGGGAATTCGACAAGGTTGGTTTATGCAGCTATGATATTGTTGAAATTCTTGACGACACATTGGACTATAAGGTCCAACTGCTGGAGCGCCACCACGGTCCTGATGAATATGAAGATGAAGATGAATATGAAGATGATAAGTTGCTCTCCCGTTTACTCAGAAAGAAAAAAAAGTTCTTTACAGAAGTCACGGAGTATAAGGATAATGAAATTGATGGGTCGGAACCAATATTTACGATCACAAAGTCGGAAAGGCTCAGATTCTCGCATAAGGTTCCTGCTTTCCGCGTAACCAAACAGATATACGGAGGAGAGATAAAAGACCTTATAGAAGTTGAATCAAAAGCATTACCTGATCATATGTCCTGATCAAACGGTTTGGGGTATGGTTCCATTTTGCGTTCTAGGGATGGGGAGGTCTTCATATCATTGAGCAAAGAATGCTGAGGGAAGCCAATGATTCCTTTTTGTTAGCTTAACCTGATTACATGAGGTTTCCACACCATTTGGTGCATTTTGCCGGGTTTGTTTTCTCGTTAAGACTTTCTCTATGATGTAAGAATGTTCTTCTTATTCTTCTATGGATATGAAACAGCAGGTATTTGCCGCTTGGTCTGAAATTCTATCTCAAAATATATATGTGGGTTTTAAGTTAAAAGTAGTTAAAACTATTTCTTACATATGTTGATGTAATGTGATGTACATTTGGTTGCATCGACGCCCAAGAATGAACAAGAAAAAAGCTCAAGCTTTCTCCTTCCAACTGCAGAAAACAGACCCAAGTAATCTGAAGAACATGTGGCCCTTAAGTATCTCAGGCAGCAGCTCTCAAGGCTTCTGGCATAAGTTCTCAAGTTATATAACCCCATGTGGTTGAGTAGATTTTGTATGTAGAATGAGCGAATACGGTGTCGTTTCAGTCCTTTGGATCATACAAATCCGTCATGTATTGATTCGTCCGCTTAATCTACTGTGTTTGCTCTGTTTTCTTTGCTTTACCAACTATGCTCTGTTTTTTTTTCACTATGTAATTTAACTATCAGAAAAATAAATATATCTAACCAAGATAGAAACGTAACAAGATAAGAGCGAGGTACTTACTCACTAGTCACTACTGTAGGTGAAAAGGGGATAGGGAACAAACTTGACACTTGACAGACGTAGAGAGATACTACTTGATTGCTTCAACGAACGTGCATAGTGTTCATCTTCAATGCATGCAATGATGATTTTCGAGAAAAGTGGATATTTTCTTTAAAGCGATACTATATTATAAGTTACACTACGATTGTCTAGACATTTCGTCTCTCCCTTTTTCGGCAAAAGCTTCCGCCGTCGACGACTGAGGTCCGTTTGTTGCATCTACTTCATGTTCTTTTTGTTTCTTAAATTCTGTATCTATGTCGTATCTGAATCTAGGGCTCTTGCTCATTCTAGGTTAGGTGAGATTTGGGTTTCATAACTATAAAGAGTTCTTATATATTAATACTTTCTTCTTGTTTCAGATAATGATTCACACTTTCTTCACTTTGTATATACGTCTCTAAGTGTATCTCTTACCTTTGTTGAAGTATCTGATGGCCATTTATATATATGTTCAGGAACCCTATAAGAGAAAGTAGTCTTCTTGTGTGTTTATCGTTCCTTTCTTTGACGATGGATATCACTTCTTCTGACGGTGCTACAACGTTCTCTTCATCTTGTGCTGATAATTTTCTCTCCCCTGCTTTGAGTTGTGCTGTGAGTAGGAGAAGGAACGAGGATGGTGAAAGTTCCAATACTAGTTGTAACCGGAAGGTCTTTCAAACTGGCCAGATCTGGTCATTTTGTAGTGGTAACGTTGACTTACCTCTCTACTATGGTAGGATTCAGAAGATCACTTTTACTCAGGCATTTGAGCAAGAAGCAATATATAAACTACACATAAGTCGGCTAAAGGCTATTCCTTTCCCAGAGAATGTTATCCAATGGAAGGACAAGAGAATTCCCTTTGGTTGTGGAACTTTCTTGGTGAGGAAAAGTGTCGAAATACTCACTCCTGATGATGTTTCACTTCAGATAGTTCCTCAAACCTCCATGGATGGAAATGAATATACCATTCTTCCCAAGATTGGCGATCTTTGGGCTATATACAGATTCTGGACTAGTCACAAGGAGTTCAAGGACGTGGGTTACTGCAACTATGACATTGTCGAAGTTCTTGATGACGCCTTGGACTATAAGGTTTTGGCGTTGGAGCCTGCCTTTTATAATGATGATGAAGATAAAAATACATTCTTTGAAGCAGCCGAGAGTAAGCATTCTGACTGTGACGAGGAGGATGGGCCAGAAGTGATATTTATGATCCCCAAATCGAAAATGCTCAGATTCTCGCATCAGATTCCTGCTTCCCGAGTAACCAAGGAGATCCGCGGAGATTTGAAAGAGGTATTTGAAGTTGATACCAAAGCATTGCCTTCAAGCGTGAGGTTTCAGTTCTATTGAGCAAAAGAAGTGAGGGAAGGGTAGAGAAGGATTCCCTTTTGTTAGCTTTTGGTGCCTTTTGTTAAAAGGTTTGTTCTTGGTTTAAAAGATCTAATTCCCTTAAACTTAGACTTTCTCCATGTTTTATGCAGTTTCTTCTTTTGTCTGTTCAAAATCTAAGGAAAGTCATGTATGAACTCTCTCTCCATTTCTACTAGTTACTTTATCAGTATATCTGATGTTTGTCTCGATCTAAATACTATAGTAGCAGTATCTGCAGTTTAAAGTCCAATACTCTCTTGCATTTTATGTGGTTTTGAGCTTCTTCATGTGCAGGTTACTTAATTTGTGGTTTGTCATCTTAATTTGTGTTTCACTTGATTTAGTGTTTCTTAACTTTACACCAAAAAACTTCCAAGACAACATCAAATCAATTTCTATGACGTACTTAAACTCAACTCCTAATTCCCTAATATAAACATGATTGAAAAATATTCCTTAGTATACTGTCAATTAATCTGTGCTAAAATGCCAATTAAAGTTTTAACCTAATTTAGAACAAAATCTATTTAACACATTAAAAAAAAAAAAAAAACTAATCAAGTTTTCGCTATCAGATAATTTGATATGATCCTTGGTTTTTCGGATTAATAACTTAAAATTGAAATCACATATGTAAACAACATTCCCAAGAAATAACTATTTTTAGCGATAATTAATTGCGGATGATAAAAAAAAAAGTAAACTTAAAATTGAAATAATAAGATCCTTTATTATATAAAAGAGAAGTCAGTCGGCGATTTTCGTTGCGACACGTGTCATCTTCATTTTTCATTTTTCAATTACAATTAATTGTTTTCCTTTTCTTTTCTTTTTAATAAAGGATTTCTTTTCTAGAGTTTTCTTTCTTTAATTAAAAAAAAAATCTAAAGAAAAAAAAAAGCCCACGATTTGTGTCCTCGGCTTCCCACGATCCTCTGATCAACTTCCCACCTCCATCACTTTCATCAACTGATCTTCTGGAAATCACCACATATTTAGTATAAAAATTTATATCACAGTCAATTAACACAAACGCTCCTCCTCTCAACAGGTAATTCCAATTACCCAAATCGTAAAAGTTGATCGTATTTCTCTCTGTTTTGATTTTTATCTATTCAATTGCAGGTACTACTATCTCTGCTTGCAACATGAAACTGGATTTTACACCGATTGCTCAACTAGAGTCCGTGACTGAGAACGAAATTTGGAAAATTAAAGCACGAGTTGCCCGTTTTTGGCGATTCCACAATAACGATAAGCCTGGAGATTCTGGTGGACTCGATTTACTCCTTGTGGATGATAAGGTGGAAAACAAAATTCTGGTTGTTTATGTTTATTTGGTTAAGATACTTCTGTACTTTTGTAATCCAACTTTTTCCCTTTTAATGACAGGGAGACCGTATACAAGCATGTATCAGAGGAAAATTAATTCAAAAGTTCGAAAAAGATCTCCAAGAAGGAGAATGTTGTATACTGATGAATTTTAAGTTGTCTCCTAATCTTGGGAGTTACAGGGCAACTGGACATTCTTTCAAAATCTTTTTCACTTGGTCAACAATTGTGAAGCCTTGTGAGGAAATCCCAAACCACTCACTTCGTTTCAGTTTCATCCCTTTTGATAAGCTTCAGAGACATGACGAAAACGTGTTCCTTGGTACGTGTTATCACCATCAATGTATATTTATTCAAAGTTTAGGATCTTTTTATATTCTTATGAATTTTTCCATCTTTTTGATTTTAATACAGATGTAATTGGTGAAATCGTTGGAATGAAAGATCTTAAGGAAATTACTGTTCGCAATGCTCCATGTAAACTGCTGAATCTTCAACTCAAGAGCCTTGAGTTAGTAGCTTCCAACTTGGTAATCATTCTCATTAATCTATTATGTATCTCCCTTTTAAATCGTGTTCTTATGTTTGCAGTGATTCAATAATTGATTGTGTATTTTGGGAAAAATTTGCTGAAGACATACATTCCTATGTTCAATCCTTTTCTGGTGGACCTATTGTTATGCTTTGTAGTCTCATGAGGATTAATGTTTATAATGGTAGGTTTGATCAATTGATTTTTGTCTTATTTTTTTTTTTTCCCAAAACCTACCAATCTTAGCATTGTTTCTCTTTATTGATCTTTTATCTAGGAAAATTCACAATCCAAAGTGCAAAATCGTCAACAAAGCTCTTCATTAATTCTGACATTGCTGAGATAAACGAATTCAAAGAAAGGTAACCACAATCGTCTCTGCGTTTATGTGTAACATCTTTTAGTTTATGTGTAATATCTTTTTAAATATATAATAGGATGCCTAAAGATGTCGTCTCTGCCACATCCAGTGGTTGCTCTATTTTGACTTTGTCAAACTCTAAAGAAGTTTCCTCGCATCACTTTTCATTAGATTCTCGCAAAACTATTGCTGAGCTACTTACATCACATGAGGTTAGCTATATTCTTTAATGTTCTCACATATTTGTATATATAATACTAATTACACAAATTTTTTTATTTTGTTTTCATCTTTATCTCAGGAAATGACGTGTTCTATATATGCAACAATATGTGCACTTAAAACTGAGATTCCTTGGTTCTACATCGGTTGTCCAACATGTTTAAGAAAAGTAAACCAATATTTGAATCCAGATACTGAAGAAATAGAGGCTGATAAATTTTCATGTGACCTCTGCCAAAAAGTTGTTGATTCCACTGTCACAAGGTTTTTCATTCATCATTATGCTTATATTTTGCTATATAATTTACCAATATAATTGATAATTTATATAAAAAAATTTCACAGGTACCAGGTTCATGTTAAAGTAGTCGATGATACAGGAACCATTTCTTTTCTTATGTTTGACAAGGAGGTCATTCAACTGATTCACAAATCTGCGTATGAGTTGCTAGAGCAACAAGTTCAGGTAAACTTCATTCTCTATATTCATCTTTTGTCTCCTATTTTTAATGGTAAATGATTTCTACCATTATTGCAGTTCAACCGTGGGACTCAATTTCCTCCTGAACTCCTAGCTTTAGATGGTCGCCAGTTTGTCTTCACGGTTTTCAAACCTTCGACAACAAAAAATTATAGACCGGCCACTTATAAAGTTGTTAAAATCACGGATGACCCCGCGAAACTTTTGATGTTTTGTGGTGCCAATAACAACACGGTATGGATGATAGAATTTCTCTGTTTTATCTTGCACTTATACATTTCGTTTGTCTTAATTATTTTACAAAATTTCCATGTAGGCTAATCCTCCTGCTATTGATTCTCAATTCTCAAACTCCACAGAAGTCACTAGCAACATGGTATGGCCTTCTTCTACTTTAGTCTTGATGGTTGTGTTTCCCGTCACTTTAGCAATCTATGTTCTGTTTTTGTCAGATGGATGATGCCTCTTTCGAAGCGTCTAACAACGAGTCGATGTGTGGTTCGACGGAAAGTCCACTTACTCCAAGCAAAAAGCGAACATTTACTTTAGCAATAACGTCATCTGCAACTGAGGATGGTGGTGCACAACTTTCATCAAAGATACAGAAATCAAATGTTGTGGTTATAACTGAAGAAGACGCTGGACAACTCTCATCAACAAAGCCTAAACTAAGGTCAACCATGGGTGTAATTGAGGATGATGGTGCAAATCTTGCATCAACTAAGCCTAAAGAGAAGTCAAACAAGGCTGTAATTGAGGATGATGGCGCAAACCTTTCATCAACGAAGCATATACAAAAAATGCCAGCGACTCTAATTCCAAAGAAAGAGAAAATGTGATGATTACTCTGTTTTGTTTTTCTTTTTAACCAAGTATCGAAAGCTTTCGATCAATTTTCATGTGTTTCCTTTATCTAAATGTTTTGTATATTTCTACTTTCAGCAAAAACATATAATTAAGTTTTATATTTGTTTAACTTTTTTCTTAATTATGATTTTGTCCTATATATCATGTAGCAGAACCAAAACAAACACTTAAGAGTTAAGACAACTTATAATTTCGTATAACCATATTCTAAGGTCAATTAACGTTTTATATTTAATTCCAATCTGCAAATATTTGATGATCTTTTCAGTTATTTGCAACTCAAGTAGATGTTATACTTCTAAAATAACTTTAAAAATTATGTATTTTTGTGTGTGTATAAATATGTACTTAAGCAAAATTAAATACAATGACAAAATACACTTTCTTTTTACGTTATTGAGGAAAAGAATCTCTCAAATATTAGTCTACCTAAATAACGTAAACACATGTCAACTCCACTAATGACACTTTAAAATAATGATTTTTTTGGAGGGACTTGAAATTAATTCAAAAAATAACTGTTCGAGACAAATCGTTCTTCCTTGCTTTGTTTCTTTACCTTCCCCACCTTTCTTCTATTTTCTTCCATGTGAAGCATTTTCTTATCCCTTCAGTTATATTTCAAACCTGCAAAAGTTCACTCATTTCTTCTCATTACTAACTCCTCACGAACCTCCTTGACTCATAAATATTTACAAAACATTCAGAAATGCGTAGTCCCAAAAGAAAAGGCAAGATCAAAGAGAAAACAATCCACAAAAATCTAGGTAAAGTTATGAAACTCATTGCAATTCTATAATCATTAGAACTGCTCTTAAAATTTTAATGAACCCATTTGTTGGTATGCTCTTATGATCTTAGCAGAAGATATCCACTCAAGAAGTGAACGGATGCGCATTTTGAGAGACAGGAAGAAGAATGCTAAACCAAGAGTATCATGTATAACTCTTACTATCAACTAAGCTTTATATCTAATAAGTTAACTATTTACCAAAATATACTATTCATCAATTTCAGCTCATTCGGCAAGCTCTAGCCAGCATTCTATTCCAACTTATTCAGAAACTACCATTCCAAACCCAGGTACTTAACTAAAACAAATTCTGGTCGCAAATATGGATTAGTGTTCCTACGTTTCACATATTCAATTAATTTACCTTTCTCACAGATTACGAAGATCTTGGCGATCCAACATTTCAATGTGAACATTGTGGTGCTTTGATGTGGTACAATGAGCGTATTAATAAAAGAAGAGTTTCTGTACCTCCAAAATTCTCCATTTGTTGTATGCATGGAAAGATAGAACTTCCTGCACCTCCTATGTTGCCTCAAGCACTTCTTGATCTTCTCTTTGGAGATGACGACCTAAGCAAAAATTTTAGAGAGAATATTAGAGCTTACAATTCAATGTTTGCATTCACTTCCATGGGAGGAAAAATTGACGCATCTATCAACACAGGACGTGGGCCCAATGTGTTTCGATTAATAGGTCAAAATTTCCATAAGATTGGAAGTTTACTCCCTCCAGATGGGGCACCTCCAAAATTTCAACAACTCTACATATTTGATACAGTCAATGAAAATGTCAACAGAATTTCAGCATTCAGGTATATTATTGTACCCTTATTACATGGTAATATTTCACTTCATAGATATGATATTATATGCTCTAATTCTGTCTATAATTGCAGTGAGAAAAGAACAACACCAAGTTCTGAGTTAAAAACATTGCGGGATGACATTGTGGAAGCAATCAAAATTATGCTAAACGAGTGCAATCCATATGCAAAGATTCTTCGAACCGCAAGAGATCGTTTTGGAGATTCGTTAGAATCCTCAAAAGTCAAAGTTAAGTTGATTTCACGTCGTTCAACTGATAGTAACACATATAATATGCCTACAAGCTCAGAAGTTGCTGCACTTTTGGTTGATGATTTTGATGAAAATTTTGAGGTAAGAGATATAGTGGTGGAAACAAAGAGCAAAAATTTGGCAAGAATCAGTGAACTTCATCCGGCTTATCTTCCTTTACAATATCCACTCTTATTCCCATATGGAGAAGATGGATATCATATTGATTTGCAGCTAAAGAAGACAACGACTACATCAGAAAATCCAAGAAGTAGAGTCAGTATGAAGGAGTTTTTTGCATATAGAATCATGGAACGTCCCAACCAATTGAATGTTTTACAACATTCTGGAAAGCTATATCAACAATTTCTGGTTGATGCATTCACAATGATGGAAGCAGAGCGAATTGGATATCTCAAGCTTAATCAAAAGACTTTGCGTGCAGACAAATATAGCAATGTTTCAGCCTTTGCTTCTACTGGAAACAAAGATTCTGCAATGTGCGGAAAAAGAGTTGTCTTACCTTCAACTTTTGTGGGAAGTCCAAGATACATGCATGAAAAGTATATGGATGCAATGGCTGTTTGCTCACACATAGGCTATCCAGATTTGTTCATAACTTTCACTTGCAATCCAAAATGGCCTGAAATTACGAGATATCTAAATTTGCGACGTTCACATGCAGAAGACAGGGCTGATATTCTTTCACGAGTATTCAAGATGAAGTTAGATAGTCTTATCTTTGACATAAAAAACAACAACCTTTTCGGTCCTGCTGCAGCAGGTAAATTCATTTCATGTTCACTAACATGAGTATTTTGTCTCTTCCATTATTCTAATGAAATCTTTTGTATTGAACAGTGATATATACAATCGAATTCCAAAAAAGAGGACTCCCGCATGCCCACATTCTGTTGTTTTTAGAACGAGGATCAAAATTTCCTACTACGAAGGACGTAGACAAGGTTATATGCGCTGAAATTCCAGATCGATCTTCTAATCCAGTGTTATATGGTTTAGTTAGAGATTTAATGGTTCATGGTCCGTGTGGGTTAGCAAATCCAAGCTCGCCATGTATGGTTAAAGGAAAGTGTACAAAGAAATTTCCTAAAGACTTCTGCACTGACACACATGTCAATAAAGATGGATTCCCAGTTTACAGAAGAAGAGAGGATGGTAGATCGGTTGAAAAAAATGGGATTGAGCTTGATAACCGATATATCATTCCTTATAATCCACAACTACTCCTCAAGTACCAAGCGCATATAAATGTCGAATGGTGCAACCAGACAAGAGCAATCAAGTATTTGTTCAAATACATGAACAAAGGAAATGATCGAGTAACTGCGAAACTACTACGAGAGTCGGCAACAAAAGCAACAAATGAGTCGGAAAGTTCTGAACAAACGTCTGAAACTCCAGTAGTAGACGAAATCAAGCGTTTCCATGATTGTCGGTAAGTTTATATAACATCATGTCATTAACTATATAATATTATTTTATATTATACGAATAACATGTAGTTTACGTTTGTTTTTCTAACTATTTGATAGGTATATATCACCATGTGAAGCAGCATGGAGAATATTTGGGTTTGAGATACATTACAGCAGCACCTCTATTCAAAGGTTGTCTTTCCATTTACCAGGAGAACAAAACGTCACATACGATGACGAAGATGATGTAGATGATGTATTGACAAAAGAGGGAAATCAAACATCACAACTTTTGGAGTGGATGAAGATGAATGATCGGAACCCAGATGCAAGGAAGTTAACGTACATTGATTTTCCAACAGCCTTTGTATGGAAAAACTCACCTAAACAATGGACTACACGTGAACGAAAATTTTCAACCGTTGGTAGAATCCATTACATATCACCGTCTGCGGGTCAGAAATTCTACATGAGGATCCTTTTGAACGTAGTTAAGGGAGCAACTTGCTTTGAAGATATACGTACCGTTGATGGAATTGTGTATAAAACCTACAAGGATGCTTGCTATGCTCGAGGTCTACTTGACGATGATAAAGAGTACATTGGAGCAATCACTGAAGTCAGCAAATGGGGGTCGGGCTTTCACCTACGACGAATATTCACTTATCTTTTAGCTTCAGAAAGTTTGTCACGACCTCACCATGTTTGGTTAGAAACATGGAATTTGCTTGCGGACGGCATTTTAGATATGCAACGAAGAATCCTACAACGACCAGGTTTGAGAATATTAATGAGATACAAAAACTATCTTACACCTAATTTCCTACACTTACCAGCAATCTAGATAAATTATTGTGTCACTGCTAATTAGTTGCCTTATGTTTTTCAAATTTCAGGACTAGAAATGTCAAGTGATCAACTAAAAAATCAAGTTTTATTAGAGATTGAGAAGCAGTTGCGCTCGAGTGGAAATACTCTAGAGAACTTTCCTGAAATGCCATTTCCTGAGAACAGTAATGTCCCATCAATGAGCAATAGATTGATAAATGACGAGCTGTGTTATGACAAAGACGCATGTGCTAAAGAACATCAAAGATTGTTGCCTAGATTGACGCTCGAACAGAAAAGTATATATGACACTATTATGGAAGCTGTTGTAACAAGTTCTGGCGGTGTTTTCTTCGTCAGTGGGTTTGGAGGAACAGGAAAAACATTCCTTTGGACGACTTTGTCGACATACATCCGTTCAACTGGAGCTATCGTCTTGAACGTAGCTTCGAGTGGAATGGCAGCTCTACTGTTAGATGGAGGACGAACAGCTCATTCTCGGTTTATAATACCATTGCAGCTGAATGAAAGTTCCACTTGCACATTTACCCCAAATAGCGAGCTAGCTGAATTGGTTCTGAAAGCTAAGTTAATCATTTGGGATGAGGCACCAATGTTGCACAGGCATTGTTTTGAAGCTGTTAATAGAAGTTTGAAAGATGTTCTAAGAGCATCAAAGGCTCCGAACAGTGATAGGCCATTTGGTGGGAAGACTATAGTTTTCGGGGGTGATTTTCGTCAAGTGCTTCCTGTAATTCCTAGGGGGAGTAGGGAACAAATTGTACAAGCTTCTCTCACCTCTTCTGTGCTGTGGAGTTCTTGCAAAGTGCTTAGTTTAACAAAGAATATGCGGCTAACTGTTGATACAGATCCTGTAGAAGCTGAATCCATCAAAGAATTCTCCCAATGGATTCTAAAACTAGGTGATGGGAAGCTATCTGTACCGAATGACGGCGAAGCAGAGATTGATATACCAGATGACATGCTTCTCATGGACTCCCTTGACCCAATCACGTCAATCACCAATGCCACCTATCCATCATTGATAGAACATCTAGAAGATGAGAATTATTTTAAAGATCGTGCAATATTATGCCCTACAAATGAAGTTGTCGACGAGGTCAACAATCATATCATGAATCTTCTTCCGGGAGAATTTAAGGAATATTACAGTTCTGATCAAATCTTGCAATCAGATTCCAGCCGAGCCAGAGATAAAGGAATCTCAGTTGAATTCCTTAACTCCCTTAAGTGCGCAGGAGTACCAAACCATGTTCTAAAGTTAAAGAAAGGGGTTCCAGTTATGCTTATAAGAAACCTTGACCAGAAATATGGTTTGGTCAATGGAACTAGGTTGCAGGTAACACAGTTAGGAACTCATGTCATTGAAGCAAAAATTATTACTGGAAACGATGTTGCAGGTAACACAGCTGGGAACAGAGAAAGCAATGTTGGCAAGAAAGTCTATCTTCCGAGAATGGTTCTTACACCTACAGATGCCAAATTGCCTTTTCGATTTCAACGAAGACAGTTTCCAATTTCACCGTGCTTTGGAATGACAATTAACAAAAGTCAAGGTCAGAGCTTATCTCATGTTGGAATCTATTTACCAAAGCCGGTTTTTGCTCATGGTCAACTATATGTTGCTGTCTCAAGAGTTAAAAGTAGAAAAGGATTAAAGATCCTTATAATTGACGAGGAAGGCAAGCGAGCAAAGAAAACAACAAATGTTGTATATAAAGAAATTTTTCAAAATTTCAG
Organism: Arabidopsis arenosa; assembly: GCA_905216605.1. NCBI lineage: Eukaryota > Viridiplantae > Streptophyta > Magnoliopsida > Brassicales > Brassicaceae > Arabidopsis > Arabidopsis arenosa. The sequence goes on from LR999456.1 coordinate 7,044,719, forward strand.
CCAAGTTTGACAAATCTTCAGGTAATAACTTTATTATCATCATTCACCTTTGCAAAATCTTATCTTCTAACAGTTATCATGCTATTTTCAGGTACATATGTGAACGACTTTAAAAGCATCTTGAGCTTCATGAATTTAATATTCAGCCTGGTTTTATGCTTATGAAGTGATACTTTCTACAAATGTTATTCTAAACGAATTTGCTTTCTTTGGAGTTAATTAGGATGTACAATATATGCTTTGTGTTCATGGTTCTTTTACTTAGAGAGTTAAAGATCTATTGAATTTGATGTGTGAGTTCATTCAACAATATACACAACAAATCAAAATCAAAGTCAGATAATTGCAGTACCGATATAGATAAATTAAATTAAATAGGATCAGATTTGGGGATTGAAACGAAGTGACCATTATGGTATCAAATTTTATACACTAAAGCAAAATAATTTGTGGCATAGTGAACATTACCGAAATCAGATGCGGAGATTGAAAAGAAGGTCTCTAGATATCACCGGCCATATATCGAGCTGCACCCAGATTTGCTTACATCTTTCATCTCTTCGTGAGGATATGTGTAGATCGGACGAAATCGAACCTTTTTTTCCTCAGAAATCGAACTGCAACTAGATCACTTTTTGTTTTCTGAGACTCTCATCAAAATCGAGCTGCACTTAGATCAATTTTTTTTTTCTCTGAGAACGCCGACGAGATTTTGGTTTTAAGATAAGAGAGAGACCAAACTTTAGTCAAGGAAGGAGCTGTGCTGGAAAGTAAAAACTTACTTTTCTTTATTTTTAATAAAATGAAAATAATTCTTTTGCTCCTGCGTTCACATTATGACTCTTATGAAACTCTCTATTTAATTAAAAAAATGTTGACTTTTATTAACAACCACACGTTAGGTTTTTGTGCTATAGTGTTTGTAATGTTTTCTCCCTTCATCTTTTTCTATGTTCAATTATATTATCTTAATTTTTAGATTTTTAATTAACTGAAATACATTACATATGATGAAGCCCGTGCATAGCACGGGCCAAAATACTAGTTAGAGATAATGCCGGATCATTTTCCCGCCAAAGAAAAATGACCCACGGGCTATTCTCGCTAAAAGGGAGGTTAGGTTATCGATGCTTCCCTAATCTAGTTCTCTATCTATCGGCGACGTATCGTCTCTACCTTTTCCGGCAAAAGCCTCCGCCGCCGACGGTTAGCTTTTTTTGCTTGTTCTTGCGTAAACTCATCGAATTGGTTCGTTGATTGTATCTATATGGTTTGTTTTTTTTGTTAATTCCTGTGTCTATACATTGTATCTGAATATATGGTTATTGCTCAATTTAGGGTTTAGTTGTTCTCGCATTTTCCCCCAATGGTGAGATTTGGGTTTTCAAAAAATACAAAGAAGCTTAATTTAATTTAGGATTCTGATTACTTTCTTCTAGTTTGAGAGGCTTCTTCACACTTCTTACATCTTTCGTTTCCGCCGCCGGCGACTGGAGGTTTGCTTCGGTTCCACATGTTTTGTTCTTTGTCAATTTCTGTATCTCTATGTATAGGATCCGAATCTACGGTTATTGCTCATTCTAAGGGTTAGGTGAGATTTGGGTTTCATGAATACAAAGACGCTTGTTTTAGGGTTCTTATTCTACTTTCTTCTAGGTTTGAGATGCTTCACATTTTGGACACTTTGTGTTTGTATCTGATGGCCATTTATAATTGTATCTTCTGCAGGAACCTTAGAAGAGGAAGTTGCCTTCTTAAGTGCTTATCATTTCTTTGTTTGACCATGAATGTCACTTCTTCTGACGGTGCTACAACATTTTCTTCATCTAGTATTGGTAATATTCTCTCCCCTGGTTTGAGTTGTTCTGTGAGTAGAAAGGGTAACGAGGATGGTGAAAGTTGCAATACTAGTAAGGGGAAGCTCTTTCAAACTGGACAGATCTGGTCATTCTACAGTGGCAACGATGACTTGCCTCTGTACTACGGTAGGATTCATAAGATCACCGTTACTCAAGTGTTCGAGGAAGAAGCAGAAATCAAAATGTGTGTACATCTGTTAAAGGCTGATTCTTTCCCTGAGAATGTCATTCAGTGGGAGGACAAGAATATGCCTGTTGGTTGTGGAACTTTCTCCGTGACTAAATGTTTCAGAAAATTCACTACAGATAATGTTTCACTTCAGATTGTGCCTCAGACCTCCATGAATGGAAATGAATATATCATTCTGCCCAAGATTGGGGATGTTTGGGCCATTTACAGATCCTGGACTTGTCACAATGAGTTCAAGGACATTGGTTCCTGCACCTATGACATTGTCGAAGTTCTTGATGACACTTCGGACTATAAGGTTTTAGCGCTGGAGCCTGCGTTGTTTTCTAATGAAGAGGAAGATAAAAAGACATTCTTCAGAGCAGCTGAGAGTAGGCATCCTGATTGTGACGATGAGGATGGGTCAGAAGTGATATTCACAATCCCCATGTCGAAAATGCTCAGATTCTCGCATCAGATTCCAGCTTCCCGTGTAACCAAGAAGATAGACGGAGAGTTGAGAGAGCTTTTTGAAGTTGATCCTAGAGCATTACCTACAAACGTGAGGGTTTCAAGACCACTGAGCAAAGGGGAAGTGAGGGAAGGGTAGAGAAGGATTCCTTTTTGGTGCATTTTGTCAAAAGGTTTGTTCTTTGGTTTAAGATGTAAGATCTGAAACTTATTTAGACTTTCTCCATGGTTTAGAAGCATGTGGTTCTTTTTATTGGTTCAAATCTATGGAAAGTCATTGTACTTTGAGAAGCTTGGAGAATACTAGCTTTTGCATCTCTTTTCTGGTCAAAAGGATAACCAGCGGTGTAGATTAGAATGATAAATTTACTGAACTTTCTCCATGTTTACTTGATCTGTTAGTAGTACTTAAGTTATGAAGTAGCAGTATCTTATGGTTTAAGACTCACTTGCATATATGTGGGATTAAGCTAAAGTAGTAATCTCAAGAGCATATGGCCTTTAGGTGATTTCAGCCGTTTACAGCTTCACATCAGTACTAAACTAAATGCTATAGTAAACTTTGAAAGTTGAAAACTTTCTCATAAATGATCCAACATCGACTATAATTGCCCAAAAAGTTTCACACACCATGCTATCTCTTACTAATCATCATGTAAAATACATCCTTTATTTCACAAGTAAATGATAAACATATGGTCTTTTAGACTTTTGGTGCATATGTTCTCTCATAATCAAACCTTAATCCATGGCCTAAATACCAGGCTGTCTCAAATTATTTTATCAATTATAAGTAAATTTGTATGTATAATTAGAAAAATTATAAACCACCAACTTCTTGTGTATAATTAAGAAAAGTTTTAAAATTATATTACCCTATTTGTATAATATTCGTAGGGGAATTTACTTTTTTTTTTTGTAAAACTAAAAACATTAGAATTCTTGACCTAATTAATATACATATTAGAATTTATGATCAGGAAATTAATAGGGCTAAATAATTTTCCCGCCAAAAGGACAAATCTCGGGAAAAGTGGGATATTTTATTTGGAGATATACACAACGATGCTTCTCTACTAAATCCACTTCTCTCTTTTCCGGCAAAAGCTTCCGCCGACTACTACGACTGAGGTTTGCTTTGGTTGCGTAAATTTATCGAATCGGTATGTTTTGTTTTTCTTAATTTATGTATCTCTAAGTCCCATCCGAATCTAGGGTTTAGGTGTTTTTGCATATTCTCCAATCGTGAGGTTCGGGTTACATAAATACAAAGATGCTTAATTTAGGGTTCTTATTACGTTCTTCTAGTTTGAAAAGCTTCACACTTTCTACACTGTTTTTGGGCAATTGAAAATTAAGCTCCTTTTTAAAAACTTTAACCTGCGTGATTTTAGTGTATTATCTTATCTTACCAATGTTAAAGTATCTTGATGTGCATATATATAATTGTTTTTTCTGCAGGTTATTGTTTCTTTGTTGGATGATGGATGATACTACTTCTTCTGACGGTTCTTCAACATTTTCTACATGTTGTTCTGTGATTGTTGGCGATAAGAGAAAGAGGAACGAGTATGGTGACAGTTGCAATGCTAGTAATCGCGGTGCTATACCTAACAATACAAGAGGGTCTAGTGATAATGGAGATGCAGGCAGGGAAGAAGAGTCTGCGGCACAACCAAATATTTCTGAAAGTGGTGTTGGTCCAAAGTTTAACGACTTTGATGAGCTGAGGGAAGAAGTGAACTTTGCACTTGGTCAGACCTGGGCTATTTATGATACAGCAGATGGGATGCCTAGATTGTATGCTCGGATCACGAAACTTTCAGCTCCTTCCTTTGGGCTTAGGATTACGTATCTAGAGCCGGAACCAGATCATGAGAAAGAGATACTATGGTTTGACGAAGGCTTGCCTGTTTCTGTTGGTAAGTTCAGGTTTGGGAAAAATCAGAACACAAAAGATCGTTCCATATTCTCTCATGTAATCTGCTGCGGAGAAATTTACAATAAAGTAAGCAAGAAAGGTCATTTCATTGTTTCCCCATTAAAAGGCGAGACTTGGGCTCTGTTCAAGAACTGGGACATTAACTGGTCTTCAGAGCCAGATTCTCACCTCAAATTTGAGTATGACTTTGTTGAGATTTTGTCAAATTACACTGATGGAGCTGGTGTATCTGTTGCGTTTTTGCATAAAGCAAAAGGGTTTGCAAGTGTCTTCTTTCGGATGGGAACTGGTGATGCACACATATCTCGGATTCCGCCTCACGGTTTATATCGGTTCTCCCACAGGATTCCTTCCTTCAAACTCACTGAAATGGGAGGAAAATATGCTTACGAGCTGGACCAAGCTGCATTACCTGAAACTATCAAAGAGTCAATCGTCCCTTCACATCTATTAAGAGTGCTTGCCGCTTTGAAGCCTAAACCAGAAGCTGTATTACCTAAACCTATCAAAGAGATAATAGTCCCTCCAGAAGTATTAGCAGTGCCTACCGCTTTGAAGTCTAAACCAGAAGTTCTCTGCTTTCTTTGTAAGGGAAAGGTTTTTCAAACTGGCCAGATCTGGTCATATTACAGTAATAATTGGAACTTACCTGTGTACTATGGTAGGATTAAAAAGATCACTTTTAGTCAGTCATTCGGGCAGGCAACAGTATTTAAACTACACGTAACTCGGTTAAAGCCTGTTCCTTTCTGCAAGAGAATGCCTATTAGTTGTGGAACTTTCTTGGTTGGGAAAGGTACCAAAGTCATCGATCCTGATGATGTTTCATATCAGATAGTGCCTCAAACCGTCATGGATGGAAATAAATATACCATTCATCCCAAGATTGGCGATGTTTGGGCCATATACACAATCTTGTCTCATCACACTGATGAGGACTTGGAAAGATGGTATGATTATGAAATTGTCGAAGTCCTTGATGACGCCTTGGACTATAAGGTTTTAGCGTTGGAGCCTGCGTTGTTTGTTAATGAAGATGAAGGAAAAACAAAATTCTTGCGAGCAGCTGAGCGCAGGCAACATGATTTGGAGAATGAGTCAGAAGTGGTATTTACAATCCCTAAGTCGAAAAACCGCAAATTCTCACATAAGATTCCTGTTTCCCGAGTAACCAAGGAGATAGACGGAGATTTGAAAGAGCTTTTTGAAGTTCTTGATTCTAAAGCATTACCTTCAATGGCCGAAGAGGAAAGTGAGTGAAGGATTCCTTATTGTTAGCTTTTGGTGCATTTTGTCAAAAGGTTTGTTCTTTGGTTTAAGATGTAAGACCTGAACCTTATTTAGACTTTCTCCATGGATTTAAAAAGCATGTGCTTCTTTTGTTGGTTCGAAATCTGTGGAAAATCATGTATTTTGAAAAGGTAGGAGAATACTTGTTTTTTGCTTTCTTTTGTTGGTCAAGAGGGTAACCAGTGGTTTTGTATTAGGATGAGAAATGGACTGAACTTTCTCCATTTTTAGTAGTTACTAGTCACTTGATCCGTTGGTATTTCTCTATATATGAAGTAGTAGTATCTGAATGATGATTTTATCTTCTATAACAGAAAAATCTATCTACATGCAACATTTGAAGTTTCAATGTATTACAAAATCGATTTTTCCAGGATCACATATAGATTTACGATATATGTCTCCGATAAGTTTGTTGTATCTATAATATAAGCTCTCCTAGAAATCACTCCAGATGATGTTTCGCAGCAGATAGTGTCTCAAACCTCCATGGATGGAACTGAGTATCAATACTTGGGAATGTTTGGGTGATATACAGATACTGGTATCAATACTTGGAATTCTGAGAACGTTGGTTTATTGAGCTATGACATTGTTGAAGTTATTGATCATACCTTGGACTATAAGGTCTTACTGCTGGAGCATGAGCCCAATTCCGATAAAGTTGTTGATATTCTGCATCTTCCGGAAAAACTGCATTTTCAGGCAGTTAAGGAGTATAAGTCTAACCTGATTGATGGGTCGGAACCAATATTTACGATCCCAAAATCGGAAAGGCTCAGATTGTCGCATAAGGTTCCGGCCTCCCGTGTTACCAAAGAGATATACGGAGAGTTAAAAGACCTTATAAAAGTTGTTTCAGCAGCACTACCTGTTAACCTGCAGAGCACTTGAGACTTTGATTTTGATTGAACAAAGAAAGTGAGGGAAGCCAAGGATTCCTTTTTGTTAGCTTTTGGTGCATTTTGATGCAAGTGTGTTTTTATTTATCTATGATGTGAAATAATAGCAATTAGCAAGTATTTGCAGCTTGGTCTGAATTTCTCTCTTACTAAATGTGTTTTCTAATTTGTAAGTTAACTATGTCGTAGATTTGTTGTAATGTGATGTTGTTGTTCTATCACATATCTGCCTTTTTGTTTAGTTTATAATTTTACATTTAATTCCCGCCGAATATATTGTTAATGAAGTTTTTTACCGCCAAAAGATTTCTATAGTTTTTCTTGAATCGAGAAATAACACTGAATATATTTTACTCTATCCGCTCACTATCACTACCCCTGCAAAAGTCTCAGCCGCCGCCGACGATTTGCTTCTGTCGCTATTGTTGGTAAGTTGATGGAACCGAACCAATTCGTCGATTGTATTTTTTTTTGCTTGATGTCGTCTCTGAATTTAGGGTTAGGTGTTTTTTATTTGGTATAAGGGAAGTTGATTTAGGGTTCTTATTACATTCTTTAGACTTGAAATGCTTTTATCTTTCTTCTTCTGCGTGATTTTTCTGCAAATACACATCTGTTGTCTATTAGGGGTTTGTATTTTTGTGTCTCTTTTTAGACTGATTCCAACCAGAAACTGCATATTCTCATTTTCTGCAGGAACCCATAGGGGTGGAATTTGTCTTCTCGACTGTTTACTTGTTTGATGATGGAAAATGCTGTCCAGATCCATCCGATTAGGAGTGATTTGGTTGCATCCACACCAAGGAATCAGCAAGAAAAGGCTCAAGCTTTCTCCTTGCAACAACAGATAACAGTCCCAAGTAAGAATCAAGGCATACACTTCTCTGGAAATGAATGCTCCCCTGGTTTGAGCTCTGCTGGTAAGGTTGGTGAGAAGAGAAAGAGGAATGAGTACGGTGAAATTGTTTATACTGAACATCGCAGTAATTCTGAAGATGTAATTGTAAATCTAGGCAATAAAAGAGTGTCAGGTGATATTGGAGATGCAGTAGAAGACTCTGGAAGTGGAAAGCAACTCCATGAGGTTCGTCTCTGCAAAGAAACATTGCCAGATGCCTTTAACAGGAATGCTCAAGTGGGAGCTGCAATGGAGATCTCTCGGAATCTTGAGGCAGATGATTACTCTGGTTTTTGTGATATCAGTTCAGAAGTTGCAGTACAGCCAAAGACTTCTGAATGTGCTGGTCCAAAGTTTAACGACTTTGATAAGCTGAGGGAAGAAGTAAACTTTGCAGTTGGTCAGACCTGGGCTCTTTATGATACAGCAGATGGGATGCCTAGATTGTATGCTCATATCAGGAAAATTTCAGCTCCTTCCTTTGGGCTTAGGATCACTTATATAGAGCCAGATCCAGATGATGAGAAAGAGCTCCAATGGTTTGAAGAAGACTTGCCTGTTTCTGTTGGTAAGTTCAGGCTTGGGGAAAATAAGAGCACAAAAGATCGTTCCATGTTTTCACATGTTATTCATTGCAATGAACGAAACAACGAGTTGAATGAACGAAGCTACACTCGTTGTTTCAGATTCACTTGTCGTTTCATCAACACTTGTCATTTTAGTGTATCCCCTAGAAAAGGCGAGACATGGGCGCTTTTCAAGAACTGGGATATTAACTGGTCTTCAGAGCCAGATTCTCACCGCAAATATGAGTATGATATTGTCGAGGTTCTGTCAGATTACGCTGATGAAGCTGGTGTATATGTTGCATACTTGCATAAAGCAAAAGGGTTTGCTAGTGTGTTCTTTCGAATGGGAACTGGTTATGAAGGCATATTTCGTATTTTACCTCAGAGTTTGTATCGGTTCTCCCATAGGGTTCCTTCCTTCAAACTGACTGGAATTGAAGGAAAAGGTGTGCCAAAAGATGCTTACGAGCTGGACCAAGCTGCGTTACCAGAAACAATCGAAGAGATCATCGTGCCTTCAAACGCTGAAAGTGATTTAAAGTCTAAATGCCAAGCCATCTACTTTGCTAGCAAGGGGAAGGTTTTTCAGACTGGCCAGATTTGGTCATATTACAGTGGTAATGATGACTTGCCTCTGTACTACTGTAGGATTCAGAAGATCACTTTTACTCAGGCATTTATGCAGGATCCTGTATGTAAACTACACATACGTCGGCTAAAGGCTACTCGTTTCCCTGAGTATGTTATCCAGTATGAAGACAGGAGAATGCCTCTTATCCGGTATGAAGACAGGAGAATGCCTATTGGTTGTGGAACATTCTTCGCAAGGAAACTTCTAGAAATAATCACTCCAGATGAGGTTTCACATCAGATAATTCCTCAAACCTCCTTGGATGGCATTGAATATACCATCCTCCCCAAGATTGGCGAAGTTTGGGTGATACATAGATACTGGAGTAGTCACACTGATATTGAGGACTTGGAAAATGAAGTTTATGACATTGTCGAAATTCTTGATGACACTTCTGACTATAAGGTTCAACTGCTGAAGCAACAACCCGTTGATGGTGATCGTGATAACTTTGAATATATGTTATTTAGGGCAGGTAAGGAGTATAGTTATAACGAGGATGACGAGTCAGAAACAATATTAACGATCCCAAAGTCGGAAAGGATCATCAGTTTCTCGCATAAGGTATCTGCTTCTCGTGTAACCAAAGAGATGGACGGAGAGTTAAAAGAGTTTTTAAGTGTTGATTATAGGGCAACACCTTTTAACGTTAAACACAGGTGAAACAGAGGAGCCGAGAGAAGAAAAGAGGCAAGAAGCTAAGGTTTCCTTTTTGTTATCTTTTGGTGCATTTTCTGAAAAGGGTTTGTCTTTTTGGCTAAGAATCGTTAAGACGTTCTCTATGATGTAAGAATGTTCTTCTTATTCTATGGATATAAACCAACCAGCAGGTTGGTCTGAAATTTTCTTTTTTTTCACTAAATGTGTATTTTGTGTTAAAAGAAGTTGAACTATTTGTTGCTGTAATGTGATGTGGTTTCCATACTTAAGTGATCTATCTCTCTGCAGATCGCAATGGTCAACCTTGTCCAATTTCTCTTTTACAAATATCAAATCCTTGGCACTTTGTTTGATTTATAAAATATATTTTGACGATGAGCAAATGATTCCTTTTTTTGCTAGCTTTTTGGTCCTTTTTAGTCAAAACTCGTTTGTTGCTGGTTTAAGATTAACACCTGATACTTACTCCATATTTTATTATAACCTCTGTCAAAAGGTTTCTCTAAATTTTCTGATGATCCATTTGTGCTTTGAGTAAAGTAATCAGAAGGGGCATTTGGTGGAAGTAGTAAACTATTCTTGAATTTGGTTTGAATAACATTCATGTTTTGCAGACTTGGCTGATCTCAGCAGCTTACCGATTTCGATCATTCTTGTTAGAGTTCTCATCATGATTCAAATTGATCGAAAGCGGATTGGTCAAAAGGTTAGCTCATGCTCATTTTTCTGAAAGGAGATAGCTTAAGCTTAAGAATATGGGTGTGTAGATAAATTTTGTCTAGGTTAGTTATAAAGTTAAACTGATTTTTGTTGTTGATCTATCAAAGTTTATGGAGATACAACACTTTCAAGGACATCATTTTAGGTTTGTACGTTACTGTAGATGGTTGGTCTTTTGGTCTGAGAGAGCCATGTTGAGAATTTTACATTAGTTTCCCGCCAAATATATTGAAAATTAACTTTAATTACCGCGAACAAAATATTTTAGATTTCTTTTCTTAAATCGAGAAATAATTAACACTGAATGTAATAATTACTTTTATCCGGAGGCCACTTTCACTACTTAGCCCGACAAAAGCCTCCGCCGCGGACGACTGCGATTTCCTTTTGTCGCCACCATTAATTGGTAATTTGATTGAACCGATTCGTCGATTGTATTTTTTGCTGGATGTCGTCTCTGTGCTGCAGTTGAGTTCTAGGGTTTAGATTTTCTCGCATTTTCGCCCATTGTGGTTTTTTATTGTACATGGTGGTTGATTTAGGGTTCTTATTACTTTATTTAGATTTCAAATGCTTTTAACACATATCTTTTGTCTATTTGGTGTTTGTATTTTCGTCTCTGTTTTAGACCAATTGTAACCAGAAGCTGTATTTTCTCTAGGAACCCATAAAGGTGGAATTTGTCTTCTCGATTTTTACTTTGTTTGATGATGGATATCACTGTAAATGAGTTTCTTAGAAGGCAAAATGCTGTCCAAAACCATCAGATTAGGAGTGATTTGGTTGCAGCCACACCAAGGAATCAGCAAGAAAAGGCTCAAGCTTTCTCCTTGCAACAACAGATAACAGTCCCAAGTAAGAATCCAGACATACATTTCTCTGGAAATGAAATCTCCCCTGGTTTGAGCTGTGCTGATAAGGTTGGTGACAAGAGAAAGAGGAATGATTATGGTGAAATTGTTTGTACTGATATTGGCAGTAAGTCTGAAGATGCTATTGTAAATCTAAGTAAAATTGGCAATAGAATAGTGGCAGATGATTTTGGAGGTGCAGGAGAAGAGTCTGCAAGTGAAAAGCAACTCCATGAGGTTCATCTTTGCAAAGAAACTTTGCCAAATGCCATTAACAGAAATGCTCAAGTGGGAGCTGCTATAGGGATCTCTCAGAATCTTGAGGTAGAATATAACTCTGGTTTTTGTCATACAAGTTCAGAAGTTGCAGTACACCCAAAGATTTCTGAATCCGTTGGTCCAAAGTTCAACGACTTTGAAAAGCTGAGGGAAGAAGTAAACTTTGCGGTTGGTCAGACCTGGGCTATTTATGATACAGTGGATGGGATGCCTAGATTGTATGCTCGGATCATAAAAGTTTCAGCTCCTTGTTTTGGTCTTAGGATCACATATCTAGAGCCAGATCCAGGTAATGAAAAAGAGAAACTATGGCTTGAAGAAGACTTGCCTGTTTCTGTTGGTAAGTTCAGGCTTGGGGAAAATAAGAGCACAAAAGATCGTTCCATATTTTCACATGTTATTCATTGCAGTGAACGAAGCAACACTCATTGTTTCAGCATCACTTGTCGTTTCATCAACACTTGTCATTTTAGTGTTTCCCCTAGACAAGGCGAGACATGGGCGCTTTTCAAGAATTGGGATATTAAGTGGTCTTCAGAGCCAGATTCTCACCGAAAATTTGAGTACGAAATTGTCGAGATTCTGTCAGATTACTCTGATGAAGGTGGTGTATATGTTGCATACTTGCACAAAGCAAAAGGGTTTGCTAGTGTGTTCTTCCGAATGGGAACTGGTTATGAAGGTATATTTCGTATTTTACCTCGCAGTTTGTATCGGTTCTCGCATAGGGTTCCTTCCTTCAAACTGACTGGAATTGAAGGAAAAGGTGTGCCAAAGGATGCTTATGAGCTGGATGAAGCTGCGTTACCAGAAACAATCGAAGAGATTGTTGTGCCTTCAAACTCTGAGAGTGAAAAAAAGTCTAAACACCAAGCCATCTACTTTGCTAGTGAGGGAAAGGTCTTTCAAACTGGCCAGATCTGGTCATTTTACAGTGGTTATGATGATTTGCCTCTGTATTATGGTAGGATTCAGAAGATCACTTTTACTCAGGCATTTAAGCAGGATCCGGTAATTAAACTACACATAAGTAGGCTAAAGGCTACACGTTTCCCTGAAGATGTTATCAACTGGAAATACGGGGGAATGCCTGTTGGTTGTGGAACTTTCTACGCGAGAAAAGTTCTAGAAATAATTACCCCCAGTGAGGTTTCACAGCAGATAATGCCTCAAACCTCCATGGATGGCATTGAATATACCATTCTCCCCAAGATTGGTGAAGTTTGGGCGATATACAGATACTGGAGTCATTACATTGATGTGGATGGCTTGGAATTCGGTCTTTATGACATTGTTGAAATTCTTGATGACACTCTGGACTATAAGGTCCAACTGCTTGAGCAACAACCCGTTTCTGATGATCGTAATGATATGGAACATAGGTTGTTTAGGGCATGTACTGAGTATACTTATAACGAGGATGAAGGGTCGGAACCAATATTTACGATCCCAAAGTCGGAAAGGATCAGATTCTCGAATAAGATTCCTGCTACGCGTGTAACGAAAGAGATGTCCGGAGAGTTGGAAGACCTTTTAAGTGTTGAGTTTAGGGCAACACCTATAAACGTTATACACTGTTGAACAGAGCAACTGAAAGAAGAAAAGACGAGAAGTGACAAGGATTCTTTTCTAATTAGCTTTTGGTACATTTTTTGGAGTAGGGTTTGATTAAGAATCTTATGACTTTCTTTTTTTTTTTTTTTTTGAAAACGAAATATGACTTTCTCTTATGTTGATGTTCTTATATGTGATATAAAACATCAAATATTTGTAGCTTGGTATGTAGTAATTTTCTCTCACTTATTGGTAGTTTGAGTTAAAATTAACCAACTAATTCTTGCATTTGTTGTTATAATGTGATGTGGTTTTTGCTGTTCTGCTTTTTCAGACTTCTAAGTAATCTCTCTGCAGAGTGCAGACTACAGATTCAAGTATTCAACCCTACTCAATTCTTTTTCCAAATACTTGGCTCTTTGTTTGATTAATAATTTTAGATTGTTTTCCCGCCAAAATATATAGCCAATGAACCAACATTTACCGGGAAAATGGTTTCCAGGTTAAATCAAGATTTACTAATTTACATTAGCCGTAGTAAATAAAATAACTTTAATCCTCTTATTTCAACACTTTTCCGGCGAAAGTCTCTCCACCGCCGCCGAAGATTCCGATTCGCTTTTTGTCACTCTCTGTTGGGTAAGGTTTATTGATCGAACTGGTTCGTCGACTGTTAGTAGTTGCATCTGAGTCTAGGGTTTATACGTTTACGTGTTCTCGCATATCCGCCGATTGTAGAATTTGAGTTTATTAATATATAGGGAGGTTGATTTAGGAAATAGGGTTCTTATTAATTTCTTTGATTTGAAATGCTTCTGGGTACTTCAAAAATTAGACCTTTCTTAACTTTTTCTGGTGTGATTTAGACAGATTCTAACTATATAAACTACTTGCAGGAGCTCTAGAGAAGAAAGTTGTCTTCTTGAGTGTCTATTTTGTTTCATGATGGATGACACTGTAAATGAGCTTCTAAGAAGGAAAAAAGCTGTCTTGAATCATCAGATCAGGAGTGATTTGGTTGTATCGAATCATCAGGAAAAACCTCAAGCTTTCTCCTTGCTACAACAGAAAGATGTCCCAGCTAAAAGTCCCGGCATACATTTCAGTGGAAAAGAATGTTCTTTTGGTTTGAGTAATTGTGCAGTTAAGGTTGGTGAGAAGAGACAAAGGAACGAGTGTGGCGACATTTGCAGTACTGAGAATCGCAGCAAGTCTGAAGATGCTGTTGTAAATCTATGTAAAGACAGGATTGTACACAGCAAAAGAAGAGTGTTCAGTGATAATGGAGATGCGGCGGAAGAGTTTGGAAGCGGAAAGCAACTCACTGAGGTTGATTGTTCTAAAGACCCAATGAACATGAATCCGAAGATGGATAGGAAACAAGATGCTCAAGTCGGAGCTGCAGTGGGGATTTCTGGAAATCTTGAGGTGGATCAAAACTCTGGTTTATGTGATTCAGGTTCAGGAGGTGCAGTACCACAAAAGATTTTTGGATGTGCTGGTTTGAAATTTAACAACTTTGATAAGCTGAGGGAAGAAATGAACTTTGAAGTTGGGCAGACCTGGGCTGTTTATGATACAGTGGATGGGATGCCTAGATTGTATGCTCAGATCAGAAAAGTTTCAGCTCCTTGTTTTGAGCTTAGGATTACATATCTAGAGCCAGATCCAAATGGTGAGAAAGAGCTCCAATGGTTTGAAGAAGACTTGCCTGTTTCTGTTGGTATGTTCAGGCTTGGGGAAAATAAGAGCACACAAGATCGTTCAATATTTTCACATGTTATTCATTGCAATGAACGAAGCAATACTCTATGTTTCAGCGTCACTTGTCGTTTCATCAAAACTTGTCATTTTAGTGTATCTCCTAGGAAAGGCGAGACATGGGTGCTTTTCAAGAACTGGGATATTAAGTGGTCTTCAGAGCCAGATTCTCACCGCAAATATGAGTATGAATTTGTCGAGATTCTGTCAGATTATTCTGATGAAGGTGGTGTATATGTTGCATACTTGCATAAAGCAAAAGGGTTTGCTAGTGTGTTCTTCCGAATGGGAATTGGTTATGAAGGCATATTTCGTATTTTACCTCAGAGTTTGTATCGGTTCTCCCATAGGGTTCCTTCCTTCAAACTGACTGGAATTGAAGGAAAAGGTATGCCAAAAGATGCTTACGAGCTGGACAAAGCTGCATTACCAGAAACAGTTGAAGAGATCATCGTGCCTTCAAACTCTGAGAGTAATATAAAGCCTAAACGCCAAGCCACCTACTTTGTTAGCAAGGGGAAGGTTTTTCAGACTGGCCAGATTTGGTCATTTTACAGTGGTTATGATGATTTGCCTCTCTACTATGGTAGGATTCAGAAGATCACTTTTACTCATGCATTTAAGCAGGACCCGGTAATTAAACTACACATTGGTCGGCTAAAGGCTACCCGTTCCCCTAAGGATGTTGTCGACTGGGAAGACGGGCAAATGCCTGTTGGTTGTGGAACATTCTACTCAAGAAAAGTTCTAGAAATAATCACCCCAAATGAGGTTTCACATCAGATAGTTCCTCAAACCTCCTTGGATGGCATTGAATATACCATTCTCCCCAAGATTGGTGAAGTTTGGGTGATATATAGATACTGGAGTAGTCACATTGATGTTGAGGACTTGGAGTTTGGTCTTTATGACATGGTTGAAATTCTTGATGACACTTTGGACTATAAGGTCCAACTGCTGGAGTATGAATCCGTTCATGATGATGATGATGATGGAAATGGGAATAGGTTGTTCAGGGCATGTACGGAGTATACTTATAACGAGGATGAAGGGTCGGAACCAATATTTACGATCCCAAAGTCGGAAAGGATCAGATTCTCGAATAAGGTTCCTGCTTCGCGTGTAACCAAAGAGATGCTTGGAGAGTTAAAAGAGTTTTTAAGTGTTGATTATAGGGCAACACCTATAAACGTCATACACTGTTGAACAGAGGAACTGAGAGAAGAAAAGGGACGGGAAGCGCCAAGGATTCCTTTTTGTTAGGTTTTGGTGCATTTTGTGAAAAGGGTTTGTCTTTTTGGCTAAGAATCTTCTCTATGATGTAAGAATGTTCTTAATTATGGATATGAGACATGACGTATCTGCAGGTTGGTCTGAAATTTCTTTTCACTAAATGTGTATTTTGAGTTAAAAGAAGTTAAATTATTTGTTGTTGTAATGTGGTTTTCATACTTAACTGCTCTCTCTGCAGATCGCAACGGTCAACCTTGTCCACTTTCTCATTTACAGTTATAAAATCCTTGGCTCTTTGTTTGGTTTATAAAATTAGATTTGTTTCAGTAAAACGAGCACAGTCAAAGGTTAGCTCATGCTCGTTTTGTTGAAAAGGAGATGGCTTAAGCTTCAGTTAATTGATAGTTCATTGGCAAAAAATTAAAACTTTTCTTTGTTGTTGTTATGTTGATCCATCAAAGTGTAAGGAGTAACATACTTTGATACTTTTTAAGGACATACTTGCATGTTTGTACTTTATTGTGGATAAGTGGATTGTTGGTCGTTGGTCTGTGTGAGCCATGAACTGTAGCAGCTTGAGAGAGAAGTTGTGCTTTTAAATGGAGAGACTCTGAATCAGCTTAAAGCTCTTGTTGATGAGCAAGAGCAGGATGTGGAGCGTATTAGGCAGAGAGAGTTATTTTTGACCAAGGTTGACTCCACGAAGAAGAAAGTGAAGACTGGGTGGTGGGTACATGGATATTAAGAAGAAAATAAAGAGTGAGTATATCTCATTTTTGTATATGTTCAACAAATATTATTTTTTATATCTAAAACAAAATATAATTTTGGACTTCTTTTATTACTAGGCTCGGACCATCGCCACTGCCAACAATTCTGGATGCATGTTTTTTTAACAAAGTAAGTATAGTTAAAATAAGAGATTACTTGGCGAAAAATAAAAAAATAAATAAGAGATTACTTGCCTTGTGTCCAACATTGACAAAGACCTCTGAAACATTTGGGTTTTCTAGGCCAAGCTAGTTATTCACTATTAATTCGACATTTCATATTATATAGAGGAACTTTATTTTTCTTAAATTTACATTCTGGTTTAAGAAAAAATGTTTTTTCGTACTCATAAAATTTGTGTTCTCAAACATGCTAATTATTCATTATTGATTCAACATTTTGAGTCTCATCAATACTCCACCGCCAAAAGTTTTTATCGGTAAGCTACTTCCCAAATGTGTGCTTCGATCATGAACGGTCCAAATAAATGATGAGTCCTAGGTACATATTGATTCAAAATTTAATTATTATATAGGTTGATGAAACTTAGTTTTCTCCAATTTGAGATTTACTTTAAAAAAAAATTTACATAAAAGATACACTGATTAGATTTAATGAAAAATTAAAACAAACTCAACATAGGAAAAACATCCATTGACGCGGTGATGAAGGGACACTGATAAATATTGCTTGCTTATAAGCACTCCTAAGTCTTAACCTACTGAAAACAAGATATATTATGTACTTGAATTTCATAAATTTTAGTTTAAGGACTACTATACCTAAGCTATAATAAACATAGTGGTCTGACATTGACTCTACAATCAACACGACATATTCTCTTTCCTTTGCATGCATATTTTGGATTAAGATAATCAAGTTAATCGTGGGTAAGAGAACTTCTTTCAAATCATTTCGCAATGCAAATTAGTGATGATGTGCATAGTCTGCACATTTACTCGCAATTTTTGCTGAGATAATTGTAACATTTATCTAATTATTTATTTAATTACAATTTAATTACTTATGACATATACAAAGATTTACTTAATTTTCATATCAAATTGTTGCGTTTTGAAGTTTTGGATAATAATAAGTTACTTTTTTTTTGCCTCAATAATAATAAGTTATTAACTAATGTAAAAGATAATATAGTTTAGTTTAAGTGTATTTTAAATTTCTATTTGGATTCATTGTTAAACAAATATATGAATCTAAAAATAGTTGTGGATTTTTTTTTTTTTTTGGATTTTAAAGCGGTGTCAATTTATCAAATACTTTAACAGTAAATTCATACAAGAATTTGGTTTGATTTTCTGTTTAGTTTATTCGAATCAAGATTTTTTCTGAAACCCTAAAACGAAAATATCTACTCTTATCGAAAAAGACTTTTATACCCCTAAAAAGTTTAGTTTGGATATAAAAGTCTTTTCCGCCGAAAACAAAATGACCAAAATACCCTTTTCTTCACAAATTAGTAGCAATTTAGCTAAACTTGAAGGGCTTTTACATAAATAAATAAGAATACAAAGTTCAAATGACCTTAAAGTTTCTAAAAAATTACAGTAAAACCAGAGAACCATATAAACCGTGAGGTGTTTCCCCACAAACGAAGACGAAGACAGATTCCAGTCAAAGAGGCAGTTAGGCATCGACGTGAGCTTTGACGGTGACCTATCTCCTCCTTTTCCTCTCTCTCTTTCTCCCAACTCCGGTGAGTTTCCGACGCTCTCTTTCTCTCTGTCATTCTCTTACTCTTCAGTGCGGTTCTGTTTTCTGAAATCGCTTAGTCTTCTATAGGTAGTCTTTGGTTTTGTCAAAAGGCTCATAATTTTACCTTCATTTCGGAGAAATTCGCCGCTTTTATTGTATGTTTCTCATGTCTGAATTGAATGTATTCGCTGTGTTGTTGAAAACATGTTTGGTTGTTTCGGTTTTTTGCTTTTGACAGTGCTGAATTTCGAGTTTTTACATGTAGGGTTTAGCAAAAGAATAGCTTGAAATCTGGGACTTTTTTTTTTAAGTATGAGCAACCAAGATGTCTGAATTGAATGTCTTTGTTGGAAAACTTGTTTGGTTTTTGCATTTTTTACAGTGCTGAATTTCGAATTTCTCTGTGTAGGGTTTACAGTGCAAGAGACAAGATTGGAATCTGGGAGATTTTTTTAGTATGAGCAACAAAGATGAGGCTCTACGAGCCAAAGAGTTAGCAGAAGATTGGATGAGCAAGTCAGATTTCACAACTGCTCGTAGAATTGCTTTAAAGGCTCAGAAAATGGATGCAAGTCTGGAGAATGTTGTTGCTCGCATGATTATGGTGTGTGATGTGCATTGTGCAGCATTGGAGAAATCTGGGGATGAGACTGATTGGTACAAGATTCTCCAAGTAGAGCAAAATGCAGATGAAAATACCATTAAGAAACAGTATAGGAAGCTTGCCCTTCATCTTCACCCGGACAAAAACAAACTCCCTGGTGCTGAATCTGCTTTCAAAACCATTGGTGAAGCTCAGAGGGTTCTTTTGGACAAAGATAAAAGAAGGTTTCATGACATGAGACGGAAACCCGTTTTTAGGCGGCCTGCACCAGCACCAGCAACGTCATTTCAACCCCAACAAGCCCCGACCACGCCTTTCTTCACTCAGCGTGTTTTCCAGATGAACGTTAATGCGGAAAGGAAGAGACCTGAAAACCAGAAGAAACCTCAAGCTCAACCAACTGGGTTTGGTGGTAACTCCAGGTTTTGTACCTCATGCTCTTTTTGTCACAAGGAGTATGAATATCAAAGGGGATTAATCAACACACGAATGAATTGTATGCGTTGCGGTAA
Source organism: Arabidopsis arenosa (assembly GCA_905216605.1). NCBI lineage: Eukaryota > Viridiplantae > Streptophyta > Magnoliopsida > Brassicales > Brassicaceae > Arabidopsis > Arabidopsis arenosa. The sequence goes on from LR999456.1 coordinate 7,064,108, forward strand.
GCAATACATTGCTATTCAAGAAAATTTCCAGGGTCCACCAGGTCAGGCGACTTTCCCCTTCTTCCAACAGAGCAAGGTTCCAACACAAGAGGCAGGCAAGGCAGTGGAGAAGCAGCCAGAAAGTTCTGCTAAAAGTTCCTTAAGTAAAGAGGGTTCTAGAGCCAAAAGCTATGGTGTTTCTGCTGAGAACATCAATGGAAAGAGAAAGAGGAAGAAGGTAGTTGAATCCAGTGACAGCTCTTGCAGCGAGAGCAGTATTGAGTGCAAAGAAGTTCCAGCTGGTGGACAAGATTCGGGGTCCAGCGGTGCACAGCATTCTCGGAGGTCAGTCCGTAGCAAGCAGCAGGTTTCATATAAAGAGAATAAGAGCGATGATGACAGTAAAAAAGAGGATGCAGAAAGTGCTGAGGAGTCTGATTTCAGAAAGAAGTCACATGAGGATCAACTGTTTGCAGAAACCTTGCCAAATGGTATAAACAGGACGAAGAAGATAAAAAAAGACCAAGTGGGAAGCTCTCGGGATTCTGGTGTCTGTAATGCAGCAAAGGATTCAAGTTCAGGGAGCGCATCAGATGCCGAAATTGAGTGTACTGATCCTGATTTCAGTAACTTTGAGAAGTCGAGGGAAGTGACGTGTTTCAAAGCTGGTCAGACATGGGCAATGTATGATGACATGGGTCGAATGCCTCGATACTATGCCATCATCAGAAAAGTCATAAGGAAACCTAGTTTCATGCTCAAAATACAATGGCTAGAGGCTAGACCAGATGATGAGAAAGCAATACAGTGGGTTCGTAAAAAATTACCCATCTCTATTGGTAAGTTCAAACTTGGTGGAAATTTGAACACAGAGAAAACTCCATGTTTCTCTCATCTGATCTACTGTAGAGTAGGAAGCATGAAGGATACTGTCAGAGTATACCCAAGAATAGGAGAAACATGGGCTCTTTTCAAGAACTGGGACATCAATTGGTCCTCTGGTCGTCGGCGTTCTTCCCATGAGCATGAGTATGAGTATGATTTTGTCGAGATCCTGTCAGAATATGTTGAAGGGGTTGCAATAGAGGTTGCGTTCTTGCGTAAACTAAAAGGCTTTGCAAGTGTATTTTGTCGAATTGCATTAGGTGGTGGATCAGACACAATTCAGATTCCGCCTCATGAGTTGCTTAGATTCTCCCATAACATCCCCTCAACCAAATTGACAGGAAATGAAGGGAATGGCGTTCCTACTGGTTCTTATGAGCTCGATACAGCTGCATTACCACAGAAAATTGAAGAAGAAGAAGCTGTCCCTGTCTTACGAGAAGCTGCCAAGTTAAACCAAGTCCATCATCACTCTCCACCCTCATCGGAGCCAGACTGTATCGTCATTCCTAATTTCCAGTTTAACAACTTCAGCGCTGAAAGATTAGAGGGAAAGTTTGCACCTGGTCAGATATGGTCACTGAACAGCAAAGAGGATGGCTTGCCCAAGTGTTACGCTAAGATTCAGCAGATAGTATGGAGGCCGGTATTCAAATTGCAGATAAACCGGCTAGAGCCTAAATCATTTCTTGGGAACGTTATACAGTGGCATGACAAAAAAATGCCAGTCAGTTGCGGAAATTTCACTTTGAAGGAAGGCCGGGACGTGACACTAACTAACGTGACTGATTTTTCACATCAGATTAAGGCAGAAAATCATTTCAGGAAAAACGAGTACATTGTCGTCCCCAAGACCGGTGAAATTTGGGCAATGTACAAGAACTGGAGTGAAACAATCAAGGCCGCAAGCTTGAAGAAGTGTGAATATGAGGTTGTTGAAGTTCTTGATGACAATGACAGCCACATCGAGGTAATGCTGTTGGAACGGGTGGATGGGTTTATTTCGGTATTCAAAGAAAAAGTGGAAGGAGGCATCGATGTGAAGAAGAAGATCCCAAGGTGTGAATTGTTGAGATTCTCACATTATGTTCCTGCATTCCGCTTAACTGGAGAGAGAGATGGAGCTCTTAGAGGCTATGTTGAGCTCGATCCAAGTGCGTTGCCCCGTAACTTGCGCAGATCTTAGACTAATTCTTGTAGGAAGGTTTGTTTCTTTGTTAGTACTAGTAGTAATGGCTTTTACATTTTGTCGAAATGTGTAGTTTTCAGTTCTAGATTCAGATGTTAACTTCCATCAAAATGTGTTGGTGAAAAAACCTTTTCGCTTATATGTGCCTCTTGCTCTGTCTTAATCACGTGTATAATACAGAAATTGTTGTCTGTCAATTTCTGTCTTCTGGGTCGTTTTTCGTTTAGTCTGATGAGAAACTAAAACAAAGGTAAGTGCAGAATCATGTAATTAGTGAGTAAATGCTGCTACCTAACAACAAGGGCGTTTGGTCTAGTGGTATGATTCTCGCTTTGGGTGCGAGAGGTCCCGAGTTCGATTCTCGGAACGCCCCTTTTGTACACATTTTAAGGAAGTTGACAAAAAAAACTTCTCAGTTCTCACGAGTCGACAAGTTTAAACTTTCAAAAGATTCTTGAACCTAGAAACTCATTCACAACAGCTCTTTCACTTGATGTACCTTCACAAATCACACATTCTCACTGTAATTCCACAAAAGCTTCTCTCTTTCCATACAAAAGTACAAAGACTTGTATATCTACAGGTCTCAAAGTTTTAAGTGAACCCCATCTATCTATCCAGCAAGTGAACCCCATCTATCTATCCAGCAATTTGCCCTTTCAAATTCAAACTTCAAGAACAGAAGAAACTAAAAAAGTAAGAGACTTTCTTTATACTAAGTTTGTATTTTGCGGAAACCGCACAGGCCGAGAGGAATAACAAATGCACAACAAGTTTAAGCACATTGCCATCCCGAAACCCAGAATCCCCGCGAAAAGCATTGCATAGATAACCGGCACACCAAGCTGCAAAAAAAGATATTTACATGAGAACGTTTTCCAATATGAGATTAGAAGTAATTCAAAGCCCAAAGCATATGGTTTAGGATTACTTACTGTAGCATATAACAGATGAACAAGCAATGCCACTAGTGCAAACTCAAGAGCTGCGTATGTCCATATGTATTCTCTGATCGCTGCAAGTCCGGATAATAATAATTAACAGTTTTACATAATTGTATTAGGGGACGAACAATAAAGATTGGAAATTTTTATTTAGGTAATGGTCTTATACCGAGGATGACGGCGAAAGTTGAGGCTAAGAGAGCTAGGGTGAATGAAAATGGCGCTGCGACAAATATTGCCTGTGAATTCAAGTCACGAATCTACAGAATAGATAAGACTCCCTGTTATGTTGTCTTTGTGATGAAAGGTAAGATTTTTGTAATGAAAGATAGAATATTTTTAATCAAATACAGAAAAGGCTGTGTTTCTGAATAGTCAGGGTAAGAAAAAGGAAGCATTACCAGTAAATGTTCAAGGAAGAAGAAGTAGCAGACGGTGCTGATGAGTACAAGCACTACAAACTCTTGCCCTACACTGCACCAGTTATTCGATCTTCAATTATTAGATTTCTTTAAGGAACTTTGGAAAACGAAAAAAAGGATAAGTTTTTAAAGCGTCTGATTTACCTAATGGTTTGTGGCTGTGAACTCTGCTGAGTGAGTTCCCGTCTATTGGTAAGTTGATTAATTGTTGGGACACGAAGCAGTATCACCGGTAAGTTCCGGACTTCTTGTCTGCAAACATCGCAGATTCGCGTTCCCTTTGTACTAAACCACTTAATGGCACAATGCTCGTGAACGAGTCTGAGGTCACCTTTGCAACTGCATTCCATTTTCAGTGTGTTACCTTCTTCGCACACATCAAGACAAATCCTGCATACTGCTTCTTCTTCAGGGATTTCTTCTTCTGTTTCTTCTGCAGGAACGGGAGTGATTTGATCTGCCAATGAAAACAAAAGAAAGAAGGAACATAGGAGTGTGAACTTGCCGTTTCATTGATCAAAGTCAAATTTCTTTGAATTGATAAAGCTTCTTGTGAATCAATCTATTCCTCATATCAATATTCATGAATTCTAAAAGCAGCCGGCAAAAACAAATAGAGCTCAACACTATCGAGGAAAGTTAGCAATATACCGCCATTTGCTTCATTAGAAAGGTGATTTTTGTTGTCGTCAAAAGAGACAGCTCGTACAATCACTCTGTTCATGGACAAGGATCTTGAAACTGATGCATGAACACCATTTTTCTGCACCAAAAAAGTCCAATCTTATACTTTTGAAAATGAGTTTTTTGAAGAAAATTTAAATACTTTAGCACACTATAGAATAGAAATGAGACTGTAAAACACATATAACTCACATTAGACTTAGGCTGTTCACTATGCACCACAGCTGATACAGGCGGTGTAGATACAACCATAGACAGTTTAGCAGCATTAGTAGAAGGAAGTGACAAACATCTCTTCCAGTAAGGCGATGTTATCGGACTTGCAACAAGAGGCCTTTCACTGGTTTCTGAAACACTGGGGCTTAGTAGCAATCTTCTCTCATAGTTTGGTAGAGAAGCTTTCCTTTTCAGACTCAAATTTCTCAAAATTCCTAAAGTCGGTTTTGGTGGTATTTGGATAGAAACATCCAATTGGCTTCCACTTGGCTGAGATCTGGATTCATCTCCAACAGATTGTTCTTTAACCTGATGATTAAAATCTCATATTGATAAATAAATAATCTTCCTACAGTGAAGCAACCAATTAAACAAATCATTGTAATAAGGGACTGAAGAACACTAATCATACAATTTTCTATTTCCTTTCTTTCTGATTGCTTAATTTCAGATACCAGTTATATAATAAACCCTAAACACTAGTGCAAAAACAGAGACTTTGGATTATAAAGATTTCAACTTTACCCTAGAATCAATCAAAAGAAATACAAAAAAATAAAGATTTCGAATACCTGAGAAGAAGAAGAAGAAGATGAAGAATCATTAGCGAGAACAAAATTTCTGGGTGGTTGTATTGAAGATCCTTCCATCATAATCGAAACCAAAACAATTTTTCAAGAAATCAAGTTTGATCGACAAAAATTCTGAGCCACGGAGAGAAGCAATCAATCTAAAGAGATAATTTGTCGTTTATTAATGTGTGTGTGTATGCAACTATGCATGTATCAGAAGAATCCAGCATTTTACTGCTCTTTAATTACCCGCTTAATTCAATTACCAGTCAAACTCACTCTTCTTCTGTTACCCATTTTACTTTTATTCCACTAAAATGTGTATACATTAGTCAAACTCTCTTCGCATTAATTGTATTTTCCCTCAAAACTTCAAACTTCAAAGTTACAAACGTTGACCCCCAAAATCAACAAAAACAAAAAATTTACTTAGCTAGTATATTATGAAAAAAAAATACACACACATATATTTATATAAATATGTTATATATTTCAATGACACGATAATATTTTTTAAAATTCGATATTCATTCTTATTTTTTTACATACAGTATGAATTATTTAAAACTTACTACTAAAAAACCACACTTTAGGCTAAAAATGCATAATTTAATCGGTTCACATGTTATGGTCTATGGATACCCAAAAGCGATACACATTTCCCAGAAGAGTTTGTCCTCCATCATCATCATCATTTCCTTACTCCACCACTTCTTTCCTTCTTCCTCTTCTTCTACTTCTAATTCTACTTCTTCCTCCTCCTCCGCCGCGGTGAAATCTACTCTAACGTCAGAGAAGATCATCGCTTCTTGTTCCTTGGCAAGTAGCGGCGCTAGAAGATCATCGTCCCAATTGGCTTCGAGATCCTTGTAAATGTCACCTGTGTTACAGTTGCTCGATTCTGCATCGTTATCGTCGTGGTCTTGATGGTAAGAAAACCTACATTCGTCGCAAAACTCAAAACTCGTATCGGAATCAGCCGTTTCTTCTACCATTATATAACAAGAACCGTCCATCGATATCGTTGCCGCTACGGACAGTTGCACACACACACAGATATATATTTATAAATGATCAAACATGTTCAAATGTATGTTTAAAGCCTTAAACCATTTAGTTTTATTTTATATACACAGCACTAATAACTCCACCAATCAATTAGATGTGATGGGACCAGAATTGACTCGTAACTAGATCCGGCCAAACCATATTAATTTCAATTGTACTTAAACCGAGCTAAACCAAACAAAAATGCATAGACCATATATTCTGCTTAATTATTGAAGCTGTCTGTAGTGGTAAACAACAATGATTCAAAGCACAAGATAATTAATGGATGGATGACTCTAAATTACATCTTCGTAACTAATTAGTTGTCTTTATAATAATGATGATTAAGATCTCACACTCAAATATATCAGATGCGTTTCACACAATCAAGTTTTGTTTTTGTATTTTTGAGTAAGTTTGTACGAGGAATTTATTTCCCATCACTATCACTTACCAAACACACAAATCAGAGTATAGTATTCACTCAGATTGGGCCGACCAGTCTGAGTCCGGATAGCCCATTATATCATTTTTGGGCTGAAAATATTTGCTGACGGAAAAAAAAAAAGAACCGCGAGGTTGAGATAGATAAAAGAGAAAACGAACAGTTACGGTAATGCTCACAAACCCTAACATTTTCAAGAACACGAAGAGAACAGAAGAGAGGTTAAAATGGTTAATCTCATGCGGAAGTTCGCAAAACGGTAAGTTCCTGTTTCATATCATTATTATTATTTGACAATCTCGTAGTTAGGTTTCGAGAAATTGCTTTTATAAGGAAGTTGGATTCAGAACTTATTAGGGTTTCTGATTCTCTCCATTTTGTAATAATCTTTGAATTTCAGGGTTGGTCGACCAGGAACACAAATTTGGAGAGGGGAAGATATGATAAGCTCATTACCTGATCATTTGCTATATCTTATACTTCGTTTTCTTACAACCGAGGAAGCTGTTTGGACGAGTGTTTTGTCTTCTAGATGGAGACATCTCTGGAAATGGGTTCCTAGCTTAGAATTAGACACGTCTGATTTCCCAGATGAGAGAACTTGTGCTGGTTTCATCGACAAGTTTCTGAATTTCCAGAGCGAATCCTACTTGCGCGAATTCAAGCTAAGAATTGACCAAGCTAACTGTAGAAGTGATGTATCTCTTTATGAGCCGTGTCTCGGTGTAGTGATTAAGAAGCCCAATATTCGACATTTCCAAGTTGAGAGTGATCTGCTTGAACATTGGTGCACTAATGAGATACCATTAACCCTTTCTGCGTGCGAGGCATTGGTGTGCTTAAAGCTCCATTTCGTAAGGCTTAATGATTTTGAGTCTCTTTATTTACCCTGTCTCAAGATCATGTACTTGGAAGACGTTTTCTTTCCTAGCGATGCGGCTGTAGAGACGCTAATCTCGTGCTCTCCGGTTCTTGAAGATTTAAAAATAAGCCTCAATGGAGATGATGTTGTAGTTGTTTTACGTGTCTACTCACAGTCACTAAAGAGCTTCACTCTAAAACGGGCGGATCCTGTTAATGCTATAAACGGTGGACATTCAGTTGTGGTCGATACTCCGAGACTTGAGTATATGAGTCTCATAGATTACCAATTCAAAAGCTTCAAGATAATCAGTATGAGTGACTCTGTCAAGGTTGATCTTGATGTCAACTTTGACCTGATGCGTGATAACTTATCGGAAAGAGATATCATCTATAATCTTCTCAACAATTTTTCAGGAGTTAGAGATATGACCATCTCATGGACAACTCTTGAGGTATGTAAAACTGATTACAAGCTCTAAACTTTCCCATTATCATTATTTTTCTCACTTTCATGTTCTGTTTACTCTTCTCTTTACTCGCAGTTCATCTATAGATTCCATGACATGAATCCACTACCCAAATTTCATGACTTGACCCGTTTGCGTGCTACTATGTCCTTAAACGCCTCTCTGGAAGTGTTGCCAATCGTTCTTGAGAGCTGCCCGAAGCTGAAACACTTCCACTGCACCTTGGTAATGATTTGCAAGTTTCTTACCTAAGAAAGGTTTTTTAATCTACTCATTTCTGGTTTGGATCTGTTGCTTTGTATTTGCAGGAATTGGTTAATGATTATCCAGTGGCAGTAATAACTAGACTCTCGAGAGTGTTACCTCGTTGTTTGGTATTTTCCCTTGAATCCGTTGAAATGGAAAGCCCGATCACGGAGAAAGCAACGGAACTGAAACTGGTCAGATACTTTCTGGAGAACTCAGCAGCACTCAAGAAGCTTGTTCTACGTCTGAATCATGAGTCTACTGGAGAGAAACATGAGCCTGGTGTCTTGAAACATCTCATTGAATCTCCAAGGCGCTCTAGTTTGTGTCAGTTTGAAGTTCTTGCAGTGCCTCCAAATCCGGAACCGTGGTGGATTTATGTAAAACCACAGAGGTTCTAAACCCAATTTGAAGTTCTTTAGTGCTATTGCTGATGAAATTCTCATGGCTTCCTTTATGTTGCTCTGTTTTTGTTATGTCTATGTTGTAACCTACATCAAATTTGCATTTGACAAAGGGAGGAGACAGTCTAGTCCAAAAGTTTACCACTACCTCATGCCATTCTTTTAAAAGATTAATACTTTCGGAAGTGACTTGGACGTCCGTCACTTTCGAAATTACGGTTCATGTGTGAGTTTTGTCGATATGTTCCACAACGGCTCAAACTTGAGTGCATTCAAGTTAACCTTGGATCATTTTGTCCGAGGCCATAACTTTTCTCCTTTGGACCCATGTCTTAGTAGAGTGCTTGAGCGCAAGATTCAGCATTTCGAAGTTTTGAGTTGCTTTGGATATTTGATAGAGATACCGTTAACCAATTCTGTGTGCAAGAGATTGGTATGAATAAGGCTCAGTTTGGTTAGGTTGAATGATTTTGAGTCACTTTACTTACCTTGCCTCAAGATTATGCACTTAAGACATGTCATCTTTTCCTCCAATAGAGCTGCAACTATGCTAGGTCATTGCTCTCCGGTTCTCGAAGAGTTAGTACTACGGAGGCCATTAAATGATGTAGCTGTCTGTTCTAAATCACTAAAGAGCTTATCTCTCTCAATTTTGCATAATTCTGATAAATTGTGATCGACGCTCCGAGACTCTAATGTCCGAGTCTCAAAAAGTGCCAAGACAAAAGCATCAGAATAATCAATGTGAGTGATTTGGTCAAGGTTGATGTTGATGTGGACTTTGATATGAATAATGCATATACGTTAACGGAAAGAAATATCATCTATAATCTTCTCGCCAATGTTTCTAAGTGTTGGAGATATGACCATCTCATGGGGGACTCTCACTCTTATGTAGAACTGTCAAATGGGCTGTCCAAAGCCCAATGGTCATGTCCATTTGGACCATTATTTTCATGGGCTCTAATGGTTTGGTTCTTAATGGACAATGGTCTAAAAATTTGTTTAATTTTAATTTTAATTTAATTTTTAAAAATGAGTTTAATTTTTCCCCAAAATTGAATAACCCTAGTTTTTAATGAAACTGGGCCGACCAATTGTCCGTATGGGCTAGCCCATTATGTCCATGGACAAAATTAGTCTTTTGACCAAATGACCTATTTTATTTATGGGCTGACCACGGACCGTCCATAATATTTTGGACTGGGCTTAGCCCATGGTCGGATGACCATTTGACAGTTCTACTCTTATGGTATATATACACAATCGATCTCTAAACTTTTCCATTAGTCAATTTTGTCTATTAAATTATTGTTTTTTACGCAACCCCACCTCTACCAGATCTTTTAAGGCACACGACTAACAAGAAGTTGACGTAGTTAAACGTAGTCAACCGCAGACGATTAAAAGCATAAGAAGAGAGTTTCATTTCCGCCGGAATATTTCATCTCCGGTATGTTAAACTTCACCTTACTCTACCCTCCGGTCACTGAACCATGTTTGCGCTTCCACTTCATCTTTTGTTGGTCTATATAACGTCAATTTTTAGTTTAAACGATCGAGAGCACAAGGATCTCTCAAGCATGCTTATATATCAGAGGCCAAATTTTGAGAAATTAAGGTTTGCAAATTGTGAAATTCGTTTAATCTGGTTGTTTTTGAATGAATTTCAGGTGTCTTTGTAGTTGTCAAGAAAATCTTGAAACAAAAGCTATGCAAGGAGGACGAGTTGGTACAAGTGGGGAAGACAGGTTAAGCATATTACCTGAACCATTGTTATGTCATATACTTAGCTTTCTTAGGACTAAAGATTCGGTTAGGACAAGTGTTTTGTCCTCTAGATGGAGAGATCTCTGGCTTTGGGTTCCTAGATTAGACTTGGACAAATCCGACTTCTCAGATGACATTCCCTCTGCCAGTTTCGTCGATAAGTTTCTGAATTTTCGAGGTGAATCTTACTTGCGTGGATTCAAGTTAAACACTGACCACGATGTCTATGACACTTCTCCACTCGAGGCCTGTCTGATGAGACTTGTTAAGTGTAAGATTCAGCATTTTGAAATCCAGAATTCTTTTGGCTTTTGTATCCTCATGATGCCTTTGATCCTTTCGATCTGTCACACATTGGTAAGCTTGAAACTCAGTTTCGTAATTCTGAGTAAATTTGGGTCTCTTTCCTTGCCCTGTCTCGAGATAATGCACTTCGAAAAGGTTATATTTCCCGGTGACAAGGCTGCAGAGGCACTAATCTCATGCTCTCCGGTTCTTAGAGATTTGAAAATAAGCCAGAGTAGAGATGATGCTGTAGAAGTTTTACGCGTCTGCTCTGCCTCACTAAAGAGCTTCACTCTGAAACGGACGGATCGTGATTTTGTTGGAAATGGTGGATATACAGTTGTGATCGATACTCCGAGACTTGAGTATCTGAATCTCAAAGATTACCAATGCAAAGGCTTCAAGATAGTCAGTATGAGTGAAGATGTCAAGGTTGATGTTGATGTTATATTTGAAGTGATAGGTGGTACCGTATTGTCGAAAAGAAATATCATTTGTGATTTTCTGTCCTGTGTTTCAAATGTCAGATATATGACCATCTCTAGGAGGAGTCTTGAGGTATATATATACACACACAAACTGATCTCTAAACTTTTCCCTTAGAATTTTTACTCAATCTACTCTATCTGGCAGTTCATCTATCGTCACCTGGAATTGAAGCCACGATTCAAATTTCATGACTTGGCTCGTTTGCGTGCTACTATGTTCTCAAACTCCTCTCCGGAAATGTTGCCAGTCATTCTTGAGACATGCCCGAATCTGAAACACCTCACCTTGGTGATGATTTGCTTAAACTTTTTACAAGTTCTTAGATAGTTAGCTTCCTATATGTTATTCACTCACCTTGGTTTCTATGTTGTCGATTTGGGGTTTACAGGAATTGGTTCATGATTCTCTAGTAACAGAAGGGACAAGTGGACTTTTGACTGTCCCGCCTCGTTGTTTGATATCATCCCTTGAATCTGTTAATATCGAAAGCCCGATCACGGGTAAAGCAACGGAACTGAAACTGGTTAGCTACTTTTTGGAGAACGCGACAACACTGAAGAAGCTTGTTCTACGTTTGAATCAGTCTTTTCGAGATAAACACGAGCCGGGTCTCTTGAAACAAGTCTTAGAATCTCCAAGGTGCTCTAGTTTGTGTCAACTAGTCATTATCTGACAGCACGTTGTCGATGCAGTACACAGTTGATCTTGGTTTATGATAAAGTCTTTTGCTTTTTTGATACACACTGAGTAATGAATGTATTTCTTCTCAAGAATGCTCAAACTGAAACTTACAAAGTCTAAACATCAACTTAACTTGAGAAGTTATTCTTTTGATCTTGGCTTCAAAAGAATTCCGTCACTTCATCTTCTGCTCAGTGAAGAGGACATGACGGTTGACACGAGGATCGTACTTACGGAACTCGAGCTTCTCAAGAAGGCCCTTGGTACTCTTCCTCTTGACATAGAAGAATCCAGTTCCAGCAGCTGAAACAAGACGGATGAACATGAACGTCTTCTTCCTCTTGTCCCCCATTTTCTCACTTCAAAACACTACAACCATAGAGGAGTCCATTAACGATCAAAATTTCAATTTCAATAATTGAATCATGCGACCTTAAAACCTAAACTAAAGACCAAAGTACAATGACGAACTCTTTTCTTCAATAGCATTGAAAGATTCCGGTGAATTAACAAAAAGATGCAAATAAATTGTTTTTAAAGGCCTAGATCACTCGATGAAATGGGCAAGAAAAAGCTTGCGCTAATCACAACATGAAACATTAGAATTCACCGAATGCAACTTCAACAAGAAAAAAATCACTCACAGATGATCAAACACCGATCTAAAAGTAACAGAAACTAGAAAACTTACAGATGGTAAAAGCCTAAAAGGCGACGACACGGCGGGGATACGACGGCGGAGATGAAACGGGAATGAGAAGAAGGAACACACTGTCACTAAAAAAAGTGAAGACGACACTAAATTATTTTCATTCGGCCCATTAAATTGAAACTGTGCACTTTAACTTTAAGACTCTGATTAGGCCCAATGTGGCCCATGTGCTTCAGCTACTCACCTGGTTTTGTTCTCTCTCTCTTCTATTTCCCGTCCGACTCAGTGGAGAAGAAGAAGAAGATCCAAATCGATCCGTTGAAAAGGTATGTCACTGTTCATTCTTTGCTCCTTCACTCGTTATCTTCCTGTTATCTTCTGGTGTGGATTCTTGTGTTTGGATTTTAGCTTTTAGCTAAGGAATTGTAGATTGGATTGGATTAATTTTAAATTTCTCCATTCGGATTCTGGTTCAGGGATTTTGAATTTCTGAGTGATGTCGAGTGCGGTTGACGCTACGGGTAATCCGATCCCTACTTCGGCGGTGTTGACGGCATCGGCGAAGCATATAGGTATGAGGTGTATGCCAGAGAATGTTGCGTTCCTCAAATGCAAGAAGAATGATCCAAACCCTGAGAAGTGCCTCGACAAAGGTCGTGACGTCACTCGCTGCGTGCTTGGCTTGTACGTATCTTTAACTCATTTTTTGGTTCTCTTTCGCTAGTTTAGTAGTTCTGGCTTTCTTTGGTTGATTGTCTTTAGGAAGCCTTTGTGTTTATTTTGAATATGGTAGTGAGCATCAAATGATTGATTTAGGGTTCTAATCTTAGTGTGTATGCTTGGAGTTCAGAAATGGGAGCCGAACGGGTAGAGATTCCGTGTTGATTTTCTGGACCTCACGAAATTGGGGGCTTCAGGGATTACTTAGTTCGAGTCTTGATTTTGGATTACTTAGCCATGAGCATGAGACCGTAAAAAAAAGCACAAATAAGTAGTTATGGAAGTCATAGGGTCACCTAGATCAGCCATCAAATCTTTCATAGAGCTCAGGTCGTTTTGAACATGATTAATCAACGAGTCAAAGTTTGTATATGGTTAAGAGTTCAGAAAGAGCTATATTTGCCTTGCATTTTCAGCATTGTGGTATGCCTGATATTCGTAACCCATGCCATGTCTTTTCTGCATCATGTTTTCTTGAACTGGCACACACCAAGAAATAGTTCTGTACTCTCAGATGTTGGCCAAGTAGAGATAGATTCATACTACTAAAAGCCATTAAGCAGCCATTTCCTTTCCCTCCAGCTGCTCTTCTAAGACTTAGCATTGATGTTTATAAGTTGATTACTCGTATACAATATGATGTAGTGCTCTAATAGTATAATATCAAACTAAGAAGACTTTGAACTTTTTGAGCATAGTGACCAGCAATCTGAATCACTCAGACCGTAGATTAATGATGTTAGGACATCATATGATTACCTCCGGTAACGGATTAGTTTTTTACTTTTTCTGATGAATTTTGCAGGCTGAAGGATCTTCACCAGAAGTGCCAAAAAGAGATGGATGATTATGTTGGGTGTATGTATTACTACACAAACGAGTTTGATCTGTGTAGGAAAGAGCAAGAAGCCTTCGAGAAAGTGTGCCCCTTGAAATGAGAATCACAAGTTGTTATGTTTTGATTTGTATCTCCCTAATAAAGCAAAATGTTCATTTTTGAATGAGCTTTACTCTCTTGTTTGTTTGTTATCCCATTTTTTCCTCTCAAATGCTTTCATAGCGAGTTCTCAAAGAATGACTCAATTTAAGTTGTACCAAGGAATAATGGTTTTATCTGCTTATGTTCTACCATGCTTGAAAGTTGACACTAGTAGCAGTAATAGAGAACCCTATATTGCAGTGATATTATTAAGGTTACGCTTGTGAATTGGAAAAGCATAAACTTTGATTAAATAATATTTTCGAGAATAATTTAAGGTACATTACAAAAGAAGAAAGGGGAATTTAAGTTGGGTTAACTAAGAACGAAACAAACAAACAAAACACAGAGAGCAAAAAAGACAGTGAAACACATTCATAGTAAAACTTCAGATCTTATGTCCACTGAGAAAGTTGCCTTCTTCAAAGCCAGAAGAACATCTTAGAACTTCAACGACTGCAAAGAACCACGTTAATAGAGATAGAGACAGACAATATAGATGAAATCAACTCAATCAAGTCCTCAAACTCAGGGAAGCGTTTTGATTAAATAACAATGCAGCTCTTTACCTCAAGGATCGAGAGCGTGACCCTGACAGACTTCGAGACTTAATTGGAGTAAGCACTCTTTCCTCTCTAGGACTTCTACAGTTTCTCCTTGGGCTTCGAGACACATTGCTAGACTTGTATTCCCTCTCATTTTGGGGCAAAGGGGAACAGGAAATAGATCTTGGCCTTCGAGGAGAGTACAAATCCTCCTCTCGTACTTTATTGTGTCTGTGCCTGTGGAAATGTGAAAAAACAAGGAATAAAAACACTTAACATGCTGAGACAATTAACTTGATTTCCCTAAACACTTTAAAGATAACCTGTTTAGGTTTAGGTTTAGGCATTTGTTATTGTATATGCTCACTCTCTCTTTGATAAGACTCTAGCTAACCAAAGCTGGTGAAGATGATATTTGGTTTAGGTTTTAGAAGGAAAAAAACCCCAAAATAAACATTTTTCTACAAGACTTATCAACTTAGAAGTGTCCAATTTGTGCCTTTTCATTGTATTATCCACAAACAACTGACAGACAATCTAAGTGACTATGAATCAGTGCTGCTTGCATTCACATGATCGAGTTACAAGAACAAAGAAAGAGTCTTATCAAAGAGAGAGTGAGCATATACAATAACAAATGCCTAATAGACGAGAATCAAACCTTGAGTCTCGCCTTGGAGGAGAACGCGAACGTGAATGAGCTGATGAACAACAAAGGACTCAGTTAGTAAACATCACAAGGTACATAGGTATTGTTCTAACCATAAACTGTAGTTGTCCTGAAACATATCAAATGGTTAGAAGCAAACTAAAAAGCTACTTACAACGATATCTACGCCTTGGTGATCTCTGTGAAGACCTCTTGTAGTCCCCGTGTCGACCACTGTATTAAACCAAATAGGAGTTGGAAGTAAATGAGATAATTACTTACAACGCATTTACATTTACGGAAAACCGATTCTTCACCTTGTATGATTAGTTGTACGCATTTCTTGTGGAGTTTTCCGGTTCTCCTCAGCGAAAACAATGGTTATCTCACGTCCACCAATAACTTTGTGATTCATTCGTTTCATCGCCTCAGCTGCATCTTCAGCATTACAGTACTTAACAAATCCAAACCCTCTCGGCTCCCTAAACCACAAAACATCATCAAATCGTAGTTATAGGTACCTGCTCAAACAACACATACTTGAGGTAATGAACATGAGCATTTGTAATGTCAATTCTCAGAATCCATATACATTGTTAGAAGAAATCACCAGTAAAGCTAAAGCTCTTCTAGGAAACAACTATAAGCATCTGATTATAAAAGAGAAAGCTTGAGGACATACCCAGTATAATAATTCCTTGGCAGGTATATGTCCTTGAGTGGACCAAACCGTTCAAACGAATCCCTAAGATCGTTTGGCCTGAAAACAAAAAAGAACAAACATTTCAGAAATTGTGCCAATTAATCAACAATTCGTTGAAAACCAACACATGTCGATGAACAATAGAGAAAGAGGAAGACCTAGCATCGAGAGGGAGATTACGGATGAGCAAACCAGAAGGACCAGAGGATTCCTGGTCACGAGAAGACGGGCGTTCACGGTGGCGATTATCGTCGTAGCTTTTCCGTTCACGAGGACGGGGACTATAGCTTCTGCTCTGGCTCCTAGCTCTAGCCATCGAAGATTTCACAGTTTCCTCTGCTTTAGGTCTTCTGAGTAATTGAATCGCGAAACCCTAACCCTATCGGGGAACGAGTTAGAGAGTGAAATTTGGAGGGAGACAGGAAGGAATCGACGACTGTCTGAAAGTTTCAAAACAACAGTTGTCGGAAGCTGCTATGGTCTGGCTTGTTTATGGGCTTATAGATTTAAAAATATTATGGGCTTGCAGATAAAAAATATTATGGGCTTAATCTAATCAAAATTTACAAAAATAATAATATTACGGACTCGTCCCTTTTGACTCGTCCGGGTCATGGAATTTCCTAAAACTCGGTCACCCAAATTAAAAATCAAAACCCTTCGATAAACCTCCCTCGCATCGTTTCCATAACAACCCGGCGGAGACGAAATGTTCGCCGTTTCACCGTCGTCCTTCTCGCCGACAACCATATCTCCGGTAAGTTCCATTTCTTTTCCTCGCCCCCATTTCTTTCCCCCATTAGAATCTTCGTATTCTGACTGAACAATTTCTCTCGCTCTTGTAGAGCCGTCATAGTGGACAGAGGAACAAACCTCGAAAATTCTCGGTGGTGAGAGCAGGAGCTAAGAGAATACTGTACGGAAAAGATAGCAGAGAGGCACTCCAAGCCGGAATCGATAAGTTAGCTGATGCTGTTTCCATCACCTTAGGTCCTAGAGGTGACTGATTTGATTTAGAATTTGGTTAAAACTGAAGCTGAGATTTGCTAGGTAGTGATTCTTGAATTGATTTTATTTGAATGTGGAATTCACGATGCAGGGCGTAATGTAGTGCTCGCTGAAAAAGATACAATCAAAGTGATTAACGATGGTGTCACCATTGCTAAATCTATTGAGCTTCCTGACACGATTGAGAACGCTGGAGCAACATTAATCCAAGAGGTTATTCATTCATGGTGGCTAAATGATTCCCTTTCTTCTCCTCGTTACTTCATTGTTTGAGCTCTACATGATATGAATTAGTAGTAACCTGAAACTTGCGAGTTTTATTTGTTGTGTAGGTTGCGATTAAAATGAACGACTCAGCGGGTGATGGGACAACGACTGCAATTATTTTGGCTAGAGAAATGATCAAAGCTGGTTCTTTGGCTATTGCTTTTGGAGCTAATGCTGTTTCTGTGAAGAATGGAATGAATAAGACTGTTAAAGAGTTGGTCAGAGTGTTGCAGATGAAAAGTATTCCTGTCAAAGGGAAGAATGATATTAAAGGTTACTTTATACTTATTACCATAGCTAAGTTTTGATCCAACTCCTGTCTTAGTTTTGAAATAATTCTAAAGGGATTTTTGTATTCTGTAGCCGTGGCTTCAATCTCTGCTGGTAACGATGAATTTGTGGGGGACTTGATTGCTGAAACTGTGGAAAAGATTGGTCCTGATGGCGTCATCTCCATTGAATCATCTTCCACTTCAGAAACGTCTGTTATAGTTGAGGAAGGAATGAAGGTTAGTTTCATACTTTAGTTGGATGTTTTAAAAGCTTCACAATGGCAGTTTCACATTTACATTCTTTAAGATTATCAAACAATTGAGTTTTCAGCGGTTTTATGAGGAATATTTCTTTTGTACAGTTTGACAAGGGCTATATGTCGCCTCATTTCATCACAAATCAAGAGAAATCTACTGTGGAATTTGACAAAGCTAAAATCCTTGTGACGGATCAAAAAATCACTTCAGCCAAAGAATTAGTTCCGTTACTGGAGAAAACTTCACAACTGAGTGTTCCGCTCCTTATAATTGCGGAAGATATCTCCGCCGAAGTGCTGGAGATACTGGTGGTGAACAAGAAGCAAGGTTTGATCAATGTCGCTGTTGTGAAATGTCCTGGAATGTTGGATGGGAAAAAGGCTCTGCTACAAGACATTGCACTCATGACAGGTTTTTCTCAATCAATTGTACTTTCCGTGTGTATTTTCACCAACAATTTTCAGTTCTAACATGACAAATGATTTAAATCAGGAGCTGATTATCTTTCCGGAGATTTAGGCATGACTCTCATGGGTGCAACTTCAGATCAGCTGGGTGTTTCTCGGAGAGTTATAATTACAGCTAATTCAACAACAATAGTGGCAGACGAATCAACTAAACCGGAGATTCAGGCAAGAATTGCTCAGATGAAGAAGGATTTAGCTGAGACAGATAATTCATATCTTTCAAAAAAAATCGCAGAGAGAATTGCTAAGCTCACAGGAGGTGTGGCTGTAATAAAGGTCCGATTTTACAATAACCCCTTCCTTTTTTTAATATATTGCAACAACTTGGGGATTTCATAAGAACTTTAATTTTACCTAAGTACGACACAAAAAACTGTTTCAGCTCTTGATATTTCTTTTGAGTCCTCGTGAAAAGATTAGCTTAACCCTGTCTCAATTTAGGTGGGAGGTCACACTGAAACAGAACTTGAGGACAGAAAACTTAGAATAGAGGACGCAAAGAATGCTACATTTGCAGCCATGCGAGAAGGTATAGTTCCAGGTGGTGGTGCCACTTATATCCATCTTTTAGATGAGATACCAAGAATCAAGAAGAATCTAATGGAAGATTCATACGAACAAATAGGTGCAGATATTGTAGCAATGGTAATGATGAAGTGAAACCTGTTTTTTTTTTTTTTAACCATTTCAGGTATTGTTAAAACACCTTCAAAAGTTAAAATCACTTATTATTTGCAGGCACTCACGGCACCTACAATGGCCATAGCAACCAATGCCGGGGTTGATGGATCAGTTGTGGTGCAGAAAACCAGAGAACTCGAATGGAGAAGTGGTTACAACGCAATGTCTGGAAAGTATGAGGATCTTCTAAACGCTGGAATCGCGGATCCTTGTCGGGTTTCAAGATTCGCCCTCCAAAACGCGGTTTCTGTTGCCGGCATTGTTCTCACGACTCAAGCAGTGCTTGTGGAGAAGATCAAGCAGCCTAAACCTGCCGTTCCTCAAGTTCCTGGCATACCCACCTCATGAACACCACCAAAGGTGACAAGCAGAAAAACCAAACTCATGCAGCCGATTTTGTCTGAATCGAAACCTTCGCTCACAAAATGGTGGTTGATGTGTTGTTTTTAACTAAAACATCAAAATCTGTGATGCAATGATATGTGCAGAGTGTGAAAAAAGATTATTGGAATCATTGTTGCTTACTGTGGAAGCCAAGCTTGTTGTAAGCCTCCAAATTATCCGACAAAGCAAGAAGATTGCCCTTGTAATGTTAGATTCCTACGTTGTAAGACCCTAATTTTTTATTATGGTAGACATTAGACATATATATATCGTTTATAGCATTGTCTTTTATCACTATGTCTGTATGTAATCTTTCATCATTCAATAAGCTAACGATTAAGTCAAATATGCATTTTCAATGTTACTCGAAAGTCTATTCCAATAAGCCATCCATCAGTACTTGGTAATTTGCTCTCCGTTGGACTATATATATAAGAGACTTCTCAATCTCACCTGACCCTTCTGCTCTCCCAGGATTCAACTTTATGTTGGTGATTCAATCATTCATGGTGTCATCATTGATTCTTGGGCCCGTACTGGCCCATCTGAAAAGTGGGCTTATCTCCAATATTCTTATTCCCCAATCATTTAATTTAAGCATGTCATGCAAAAATGTTATTTCTATAAGAAAACAAAATAAAGTAATGTTTTAGTAGTACCGAAGGTTATAATATACATCACATGGCAGATGAGAGACGTGTCTATATTCTGGTGGTAAATGACTTGGAAGGAGAAGGCCAAAATTCCACCGTTATTATTGGAGAACAAAGAAAAAAGCGAGAGAGAGAGAGCACTTGGGGTCGCTCACCTCCCAAGTAACACTGATCCGACGTCGTTTTCGATAACGATGGAGGAACCGTTGATTTCCTCAAACTCACGTAGCTTACACGCGACTCTCCTTTCAACCAATCACGTGCTGCCACCATAAGCGCGTCTCTCTCACGCCCCGACACTCCCTCCCTACGACACAGAGAGAGATAGCTTTGCATAAGTGCAAAGCTGGTTTAATTAGAGCACCCACAGTGGCATATGTGTGGGTATAGGTGTTAATAAATTTATATTGTTATAATAAAAGAGAGAGAAGTCCCACCAAAAAAAAAAAAAAGAGAGAGAGAAGAGAGAGATAGAGAGAAGATAAATGATTCTCCACTCATAACGCGCCACGTGGCCGTAACACTCGAGTCTTATGTAACACCCGAATGCAACATCCTCAGCCACTGTTTACTTATTTTCGAATTTTTTAGTCCTCACATCCCACCAAAAAATATGCCACTGGTTGCTCTTAGTACTAACTTCTTCTTTTTTTTGATAAAAACTTAATGCATCTACTTCGTATTAAAGATTGATTTATGAAATATATATTGCCATATGATTTTAAACCCTTGTGGATATTATAACAAGATGTAGTAATAAGTCCAACCATTATGCAGTAATCCCATTCGAAAACGATTGTGTTATGAAACTATTTTGGGTTTGTATTAAGTTGTTCTATGTCAAAATATTTTACATTGTGGTGGTGAAATTTCGGTGTTTTACTTTATGGCGGGTCTGCATTGTTCTTTTCTTCGGTGGATGTGGAGTTGGCATTCATTGGCCGTCGCTTCTCGTTCTACATCTTGAGTTTTTGCTCGTCGATGCGAATGTGGTGGCGTTCATGGTGGTGGTTAATGCATTTGATAGTTTGCTAGGAAAAAATTGTAAGCACCGCTTGATCCGAGGTATTAAGAGCTAGCTTCAGATCGTGGTTCACTCCTGGCAACACAAATGACTTTTTCATGTCTTTTTCCGTCAAAACCTATTTTTTTCATTGATTTCATTTCTATTTGTGGTAGTTTTTCGTAATGTTGCTTGTGTGGTAGATTTCGTTATTTTATATATTTTCGTTGTATTATTTATATGGTGTAAAAAAACTTTAAATAGTTGAAAATTTATAATATTACCAAAAGAATATCTTTTCACATTGAAAATAAAATGAATCATTCTAATTTTTATGAATCAATTTTGACTTGAAAATTTATGATTTTGAAAATAATAGTGCTATATATCATATGATGAATTGTCTGATTTTGTTTTTTGTGACAATATGTGAATAAACTATATAGCACGATTAACTAATCATGATTGTGTTTATTAGTTCAACGAGTTCATGTTGATTGAGTCATTTCATAAAATAAAAATGTAGACTATTTTAGATAATCTATTTTATTTTTGTTATTACTACAATATAATTCATGTATAAAAAAATAAAATAAAAGTTTTGGTAAGAAAGCTATTTTCCCAGAATTTGATGACTTTATGCAATTTTACCTAAAAGCTAAAACCTTTCAACCAAAATCACCAACTTCCTTAACAACCGATGGACCTTTCAATATTTCTCTGAATTGAAGACTCAGATGTCTTCTCTGTCGCAATCGCCAACCCCGCCGGAGATGGATATCCAACCGCCGGCATTGGTTAACGATGATCCTTCCACCTCTTCCTCCGCTTTGTGGGATTGGGGAGATCTCCTTGACTTCGCCGCCGATGAACGCCTTCTCGTCTCTTTAGAATCCGATCAAATCTCTTTCCCTCCCGTTCCTTCTCCTCCTCTTCCGCCGCTGATTCCGACGCAAACTCCGGCGGAATCTGAATTGTATCCTTCTCCTGAAGAATCGGGTTCTGGTTCGGATCGGGTTAGGAAGCGAGACCCGAGATTGATTTGTTCCAATTTCATTGAAGGTATGCTTCCGTGTTCGTGTCCTGAGCTTGATCAGAAATTGGAGGACGCTGAGCTGCCGAAGAAGAAACGGGTTCGCGGCGGGTCGGGGGTGGCTCGATGTCAGATTCCGGATTGTGAAGCGGATATAAGCGAGCTCAAAGGGTACCATAAGAGGCATAGGGTTTGTCTCCGGTGTGCTAACGCCAGCTCCGTTGTCCTTGATGGAGAGAATAAGAGATACTGTCAACAGTGTGGAAAGTATGTTTCTTTTTTTTGGTTTTCTTGGCTTTGAGATTTGATCATGGAATTTAGAATTGGATTTGATAGCTGAATCCAGCGGGAACTGTCTTAGTTAATCTCCTATGCATCTCCTGGGCTTTTTATCTGTGGTTGACTTAGGTGTTGTTCAGAATTGTTCCTGAGATTTGAATTGCAGCACAAAAATCATCGAAGATCGGGATGGTTTTCTGTTGTCTGTTTGATTGGGATAGGAACTTTGAATCTCTTCGTTAGGAAATTGGATAACTTGGGGAGAGATTTGAATGATTCCACGGAATTCACATGAATCATTAAATGAGCTTAACTGGGTTTTTTTCGCCGTTACCAACTGTTTAGTAGTCAGTATTATTGTTTATGTATTTATTTTTTCCTATCTATGCTGTATCCATCATTACAGTGAGTACTATTCTGGCAGGTTTCATGTGCTCCCGGACTTTGATGAGGGAAAACGCAGCTGTCGGAGAAAGCTAGAGCGTCACAACAACAGACGGAAAAGGAAACCTGTAGATAAAGGAGGCGTTGCTTCAAAACAACAGCAAGTGCTATCACAGAATGATAACAGCGTCATTGATGTTGAGGATGGAAAAGGTATAAGTGAACAGCAAAAAACATATCACCATGTGGTTTATTTGTTTTAGTTGTTTGCTTTGCATATTATCCTAGTTACCAATGTTTTGAGTTCTCTTGGAAAATCAAGCTGATTTGCTTGTCCATGCTATCATTTTTAAGCAGATAATACATGCTCTAGTGACCAGAGAGCAGAACAAGAGCCTTCACTGATTTTTGAAGATCGGCATATTCCCACTCAGGATTCTGTACCTTTTACCCAAAGCATCAACGCAGACAACTTTGTCTCTGTTACAGGTTCAGGTGAAGCTCAACCAGAT
Organism: Arabidopsis arenosa; assembly: GCA_905216605.1. NCBI lineage: Eukaryota > Viridiplantae > Streptophyta > Magnoliopsida > Brassicales > Brassicaceae > Arabidopsis > Arabidopsis arenosa. The sequence continues at coordinate 7,087,149 of LR999456.1, forward strand.
GAAGGAATGAATGACACAAAATTTGAACGTTCACCTTCCAATGGCGACAATAAAAGTGCTTACTCAACTGTGGTGAGTTTCTCTTCAACCACTCTAACATCAAAAACGTTTGTGCGCTTTATGAACTAATTTTTCATTTCATTGTAGTGCCCAACTGGTCGGATCTCTTTCAAGCTCTACGATTGGAATCCAGCGGAGTTCCCACGGAGACTACGTCATCAAGTATTCTCAAGAATTATATATTACAGTTTAGTGTTCAGAGACTATGTTTACCCTTTTCAGAATCTCAATGAACTAATATCATGTGATTAATTGAATTTGCAGATATTCCAATGGTTGGCTAACATGCCTGTTGAGCTGGAGGGCTATATCCGTCCAGGATGTACAATTTTGACAGTCTTTATAGCAATGCCAGAGATTATGTGGGCGAAGGTACATTCTGTTATCTTTTACTCACCATTTCCATGTTCTTGATGCGGCGACACAACGTAAGAAATTGTTTCTTTTCAGTAGGGTGTAGTCTCAAGATGTCACCTTACCCTCATAAGTACCTTATACACATTAAAGCTCTTACGTTTTTGTGTGACCTAAAGTTCTTTTGTCGTGCACAAAAAAAAAAAAAAGTTCTTTTGTTTCTAAAAATTGTGTATTATTTGGAAGCTTGTATCCTGGAGGGAGAAAATACAAACTTAGTATCTTCTTCCCGTGAGCTCTCTTTTAACTTTGCACTGTAATAAACTTTTCCAATTTGTTCCTTTAAACAGTTGTCTAAAGATCCTGTGGCATATCTGGATGAATTTATTCTTAAACCTGGAAAGATGCTATTTGGAAGAGGCTCGATGACGGTCTATTTGAACAACATGATTTTCCGTCTTATTAAAGGCAAGTTGGTGTGCATTGCTTGTTTTCTCTGTGTGTTTTTTTTTCACTCCCTATCATATTGGATAACCATAATTTCGTGAGCTTACAATTAATGTGAACTAATACTTATTTGTTTTGGTTTTGACAGGTGGAACAACTTTAAAGAGAGTCGATGTAAAATTAGAGTCACCGAAACTTCAGTTTGTGTATCCTACATGTTTTGAAGCTGGAAAACCAATTGAACTCGTTGTTTGTGGACAAAACCTTCTGCAACCCAAATGCCGGTATGAATGTCAACCCTTATTTTGATCTATGCTTTGGACATCTCTGGCATTTTTAGTTTTGTCTTATTTCTCATATGAGGAAGCTGATATTGCAAGAACTTTCAAAATGTTGCATTTCGATTACTACCCATCATTTTTTGGTTTGATTTCTTTCACTTGTGACCACTATAATGTTCTAGATAGGAAAGAACAACATGCTGCTTACAGATAATGGTTTCATTGTAGGTTTCTCGTGTCTTTTTCTGGGAAGTACTTACCACATAACTATTCTGTTGTACCTGCACCGGACCAGGATGGGAAGCGTTCTTGTAATAACAAGTTCTATAAGATCAATGTTGTGAATTCTGACCCAAATCTCTTTGGCCCTGCCTTTGTCGAGGTACCCATTTTTTTGCGGATATACATTTTTAGTAGTAGCTCTTTCTAATATGGTCCTCATCTAATCCTTTTGTAGGTTGAAAATGAATCTGGTCTATCAAATTTCATACCTCTAATAATTGGAGATGAAGCTATATGTTCAGAAATGAAACTAATAGAGCAGAAGTTCAATGCTACACTCTTTCCAGAAGGACAAGGAGTTACCGCTTGCTCTTCTTTGACTTGCTGTTGCAGGGATTTTGGGGAGAGACAGAGCACCTTTAGTGGCCTCTTGTTAGATATTGCATGGTCAGTGAAGGTGCCCTCTGCAGAACGCTCTGAGCAACCTGTGAACCGATGTCAGATAAAAAGATACAACAGAGTGTTGAATTATCTGATACAGAATAACTCAGCGTCAATCTTAGGAAGCGTACTGCACAATCTGGAAACTTTGGTGAAGAAAATGGAGCCAGACAGTCTCATTCACTGTACCTGTGACTGCGACGTGAGGCTTCTACATGAAAATATGGATTTGGCGAGTGACCTTCACAAAAGGCATCAAAGCCATAAAGAGTCAAAGGTGAATCCAGGGAATGTTCTTTCTTCTTCAGGTTGCTGTTGTGTGAGTAGTTTCCAGAAGGACATACCATCAAGAATATTAAACTTCAATCAGGTTTTTCACTAATACCTGATATCCCCATTTTCCTGTTTGATCTATACTGGACTCTGCCCACAATATTCACTTGTCTTGCACATTTGGTTTCTTGCTCCACTGCTGATAAATTAATTTTGTGTTTCATGGTATCTTTGGCACGTTATGACGATATTACTGGAGTCTGCGCACAATCTTGTGTCTGTTTCGTGTTTTTTTTTTTTTTTTGGCACAATTTCCTTTATTAATGTTTGCCATTCATCATGTTTACAGGATCCTGAAGCAGGATTAGATTGTAAAGAGAGAATACAGGCGGACTGTTCACCAGATAGTGGCGGAAAAGAGACTGATCCTCTTTTAAACAAAGAGGTTGTCATGAACGTAAATGACATAGGAGACTGGCCAAGGAAGAAGTCCTGTATAACAACACACTCAGCTCTAACATTCAGGTCCCGTCAAACCGTGTTCTTAATCGCTACGTTTGCTGTCTGTTTTGCGGTCTGTGCGGTTCTCTACCATCCAAACAAGGTCACACAGCTTGCAGTGGCAATCCGAATGAGATTGGTACACAAAATTTGAATAAAAGTTCAATAGCAGAGCTAGACTCTCATTAACGTGTGTTCATCAAAAAGCTTGAAGAGAGCTGTATGAAAAGCTTGTCTCAGGTTTCAACAGAGCTCAGCTACAACAGCTTCTCAGAGAGATTCCCTTCAGAAAGAGACAAGATGGTTAATGATCAGATTAGTTCTTGCTCTTTCTGTGTGTTCTTCTTCCCAATTTCTTTAATACTGGTGATGCTGCAACTGTAATAACAAGAAATGGTCTGATTAATGATTGATTATCCCTCATCGAATAGCGTTTAATGTATATTAGGGTTTACTTTGCTCACTGGAACTTGTTTTTTTGTTTGTTTTGTTTCTTGGTCTAAGAAATGATTCTTCAACAAACCCTAATCGTAATTTTCTACTTCAAGCAATGTCTTGGCTCTTGAGATCCCTAAACTGTTTGATCACCTCTATGAGCAAGTTTTAATTGTGAATTTTTATTATTATTGTCAGTCCAATAGATTAACAAGTAACATAATAATTTGATTTTTGGAAAGATAATAATTTGACTCTTTTTTTTTTTTTTTTTCCTTTTTTGAAGTACCTACTGTATTAAGAATTTAAGATAATAAGAGGCATGTTGGATTGAGAAATCGGCAATGAGATTGATTGCAACATAGAAGGCAAATGGGTAGAAAAAGACAAAGGAGATGAGATTTGAAAACAACGAAGAGACACACATATATTTTAATGCGTCAGTTCTGAGTCATATATTTTGGTAAACGACAACATTCTAACATTTTATTAATTGGCTAAATAGTAGTATTCACCTTTCTTTAAACATATCAAACGCTAGCTTTAACGTGCTGATTTGAACAAATATACTAATCTATTTTGCCTTTTAAAGTTTGCTTAAACTAAGCCTTTCTCTCTAACAAAAGAAAACTATTAGAGATTGATTACTTGGACGTATGCAAAAGATATACAATTTTTACTAGAGATTTTGTATAAGTTCATTTCATTTTTGCGTGGTTGCTGCGTTTGTTCAACAACTAACGTAAAGAAATTGTACTTTAAATTTGTCTCATTGATTGGAGATATTTGTATAAATTCATTTCAGTTTTGCAATGAATTATTATGTTATTATAAGAAAAAATAAATAACACCTTATATTTTCGAAAGAGAAAAATATAATGCTGAACTCATCTTATTCCGCACACCAAAATAGTGACTTCATGCGTTCAAACATATGATTTGGTACATCAAAATTATGTCCGACCGTACGTGCATGTACCTATATTATTGGAAAATTCAGAACTTGTACCTAACAACACATCACATGATTCAGTGAACTATATGATATGCCATGCCATGACCCAAATGCGTTGTATGATAGCCTAAAATCACTGTCTTAAGATTTTTTTAAAAAACAATAAGCAAAACAGTTATATCAAATTTCGTTTGTAATTACAAAAAAAAAGTTCTTTGATTAAGGAAGCTTTATTTAGGTCATGTTTATTAATTTAATGATAATAAAATTATCTAGAAGTAAGATAAACCATCGGATTAGAAAAGTCCATGCATGAAATCCCATATCTACGGCATAAACAGAACCCAGACACAAATATCTGTGGAAAGACGATTTTTGATAAGATTTTTTCTTTATTGAGAACAATCGAGAGGTTGAAAGCTGACAAAAGGTAAGATATTACAATATACAAAATTACGTAATAAAGCTTAAGAAGAAAAACCAATAAACGCAAACAAAGCTAATATAAAAACATATCTAGCTATATAAGTAAGTATATATGTGGACAAATGTAGCTGACAGCCGTATGTGGTCGCAATCACGATGGCTAGTTTAGAAAACAAAGACCCACATGGTAAGCTATCAACATGAAATCCGAAATTATTTTCAAAACAATTTGATAGAGAATGACAAAGGTTAATTTATTGTAGAGTAAAAGTTAAAATTTTATGATCATTTCGATCTTTTTAATATGAATTCTTTCCATTTCATGAATATTAGACTTTTAGATCTTTTCAATACCATTGTTTTAGTTTTTGTGTAATATAATAATGAATGACTTAAAACATGAAAAAAAAAAACGTTATATGTTTTGTTCGATGTATACAGTTACATATTACATTGAATCTCACAAGAAAGGAAAATTGTAGTAATATGAGATTGCATTACACTTTAAAGATTAGATCTAAATAGTAATAGTAATGTGAAAGAACAAAAATAAAACTTATTAGGTAGTAAAAAAAAAGAAGAGAGTGAACTGGAGATGACTAACTCTAGCTAGGGGTAACATCAGAGCCAAGTCAGTGACAGCTTCATCCCACATGAACTATTTTTGTCAGTACTAATCTCAATCATTATCGCATTTAATATTTTATTTATCAAATTTGCCGCCGAAGGACAAATATCTTAAAAATCTTCGTCCCATGTCGAGACTTTACATACATCTATTACCTATAAATACCCAATTCACAAACCAAACTCTTCACATCACTCTCTCTTTCCTTGCAAACTTTCTGCTCTCAAAGAGTAAAGAGTTGGAAAGAGAGAAGATGGCAATTAGGGAAATCAAAGACGAAGAGAGGGGTGAGATAGTACATAAGGTAGAGGAGGGTCTAGGGAAACCATTTTTGACTCATCAAGATGATGAAAAAGAGAGTGAAATTAATGAATCTTATTTGATGGTTCTCTTCAGCACTTTTGTTGCTGTCTGTGGCTCCTTTGAGTTTGGCTCTTGTGTAAGTTTTTGCCTTTAGAGAGAACACTCTCTTTCAATCAGAGGTTTCCTTTATAGTTTCCAACCTCTGTCTTAACTAGTTCACCTAACTATTTTCTCAGATTTTCTTTTGTAATTATTTGTTAAAGGTTGGATACTCATCCCCTACTCAGTCATCTATAAGACAAGATCTCAATCTCTCCCTTGCAGAGGTTTGTATCAACTAGGACTTTTCAATATTTTAAGTTTACATTTTTGTATCCGTAACTTCCCGAAATCACAAAACCCCAGCACGAAAAGTGTGAAAGAAAAAAGGTATTAACAAAAAAAGAGAGCTTACAGTTGGTTCATGACTGGCAGATTATATTGATTTGTCGAAAATTTAATTTGGACATGAAGATTCTAGACAATTAATTTGTGATTTTCGGTAACTACTACGGAAGAAATATACTTTATCTATTTGCAAAATGATATTAATTGACAAACATTGTAGGTTCTCTGAATTACACATCTTCAGCTAAAGCAATTTTTACACCTAGCTATCATTTAACCTAGTTAGTTAATATGGCTGATTGGCTGTGAACCAATTTTATTCCACCAAGCCATTTAACTATAAATTTTAAATTACAGATTCACAGTATATGTGAGATCATTTTTGTGTGTTGTGTAAAAATATGCAGTTCTCAATGTTTGGATCCATCTTAACAATTGGTGCAATGCTTGGTGCTGTTATGAGTGGGAAAATTTCAGATTTTTCCGGCCGAAAAGGGGTAAATCTTGCAAATCCTAAACTTAAGGGGCCAGGCCAATAATACAAATTCCAAAAAAGATCAATGCTTATATATGTCAAAACTCATTTCAGGCTATGAGAACATCAGCTTGCTTCTGCATTACAGGTTGGCTCGCTGTCTTCTTCTCCAAGGTATTTAACTTTACACATACATACCTATTTGCAACACCGAAACTACATATGCTGAAATTAGTATGGATTTTGATCTTAATATGATGTTAAAATGTGGTGCAGGGTGCATTGTTACTTGATGTAGGAAGGTTCTTTACAGGATTTGGAATTGGAGTTTTTTCTTATGTGGTAATTTACTATCTTTTTTACCAAGTAAATCTTATATAATAACTCTTGAAATCAACTTGTTCTACAGTTTTTTGGGTAAATTATGTTGATATTTATGAACCAATGTTTATAAAACTCTCAGTCTTCAAAGTAACTAAGTCAACAAAAACAGGTCCCTGTGTACATCGCTGAGATATCTCCCAAGAATCTCCGAGGTGGACTCACAACACTGAACCAACTCATGATTGTGATCGGCTCATCGGTTTCTTTCTTGATCGGATCTCTCATTTCTTGGAAAACTCTTGCCCTAACCGGTAAATTTCTCTCTGTTTCTTGGTTACTCTTTATAGAAATTCCCTTTGAAAACTGATCAATATATGTTTTTGGTCTTAAAGGACTTGCTCCCTGCATTGTTTTGCTCCTTGGCTTGTGCTTCATACCCGAATCTCCTCGATGGCTGGTAATTTCCTCTATCTGATACATGATTTTTATCAGTATTTATAGAAAATAAGTTTCCAAAAACTGATCTAAATCTTTCATTCTTTTGCTTTTCCAGGCAAAGGCAGGCCGTGAGAAAGAGTTTCGCGTAGCCCTGCAAAAACTGCGAGGAAAAGATGCAGATATCACAAATGAAGCACAAGGTATTCAAGTCTCGATTCAAGCTCTAGAGATTCTCCCACAAGCAAGAATTCAAGATCTTGTGTCCAAGAAATATGCTCGATCTGTCATTGTAAGTGTAACTCAGAAGCCAAAACACAAGAACTTATCAATCTTTTGTGTATATTTGATTCATTCAACTCAAATCTTTCAGAAGATTAAATGTATTATTTCTCACTTGTGATTGTATATTCTTCAGATTGGTGTTTCTCTGATGGTATTCCAACAGTTTGTTGGAATCAATGGGATCGGATTCTACGCAAGCGAAACGTTTGTAAAAGCCGGTATATAAGATAGACCTCAATATATTTTCTTGTATCAGAACCAAATTCATTTTAGACTCTAACATATTTGTTTAAAACACTTGCAGGATTTTCGTCTGGGAAACTCGGAACAATCGCTATCGCTTGTATTCAGGTGCATAAACGTTTTTGCTTCACTTTATATTCTTCTCTATAATGATCTTATATTCACTACTGTTTAACACAGGTTGATTCGTTTTTATCAGGTTCCCATAACTGTTCTTGGAACAATCTTGATAGATAAATCTGGACGAAGACCATTAATTATGGTAAAATCTTTTAATCTACGAAAAGCATTTTCGAGTCAAATGTTCAATTTATATATATATACAAATGTTGCTGTAGATTTCAGCTGGTGGTATCTTCTTGGGATGTATACTCACAGGGACATCTTTCTTACTCAAGGTTTCATATCATTAACCCTAGCTAAACCCTGTTTTCACTTTGAAATCTATTAATCTGTGCGTGAACGTTCGTCACATAAACTCTGTTATATTTTGGATTCAGGGACAAAGCTTGTTGCTTGAATGGGTTCCTTCGTTAGCCGTCGGAGGTGTACTTGTAAGTAAAACTTAGTTAGTTCTTACTTTTTACTAAAAACAGAATTCAAGAACAGAGCTTTGCGTTAAAGAAATAGTATTGCTCGTGAGACTACTATTAAAAGTCCTGTCTCTGCTTCACTATTCAGATTTATGTAGCTGCTTTCTCTATCGGAATGGGACCTGTTCCTTGGGTGATAATGTCTGAGGTATGTTCCCTTGTGTAGAAAGCAACCTTAATTTGAAACAGATTGTTTTCTTTTGTAGCAAGTAACTTTGTTTAAAAACAGAGTCAATAGTTTTATAAGAGTATACTGAAATGGTGCTCTGTTTTTTGGGGATGAAAAAAACGCAGATATTTCCCATAAACATTAAGGGGATCGCAGGAAGCTTAGTGGTACTAGTGAATTGGTCCGGTGCTTGGGCTGTTTCTTACACTTTCAACTTCCTCATGAGCTGGAGCTCTCCAGGTAACAACACTCTTAAGGGCTTGTTTGCTAGAACAATGTGATCTAACCGCAAAAAAAAAACCGCGTTCCAGAAATTCTTTATTGAGTTTTTTGTTTGTGTAGGTACATTCTATATTTACTCTGCTTTTGCAGCCGCAACGATAATCTTTGTGGCGAAGATGGTGCCAGAGACGAAAGGGAAGACACTGGAAGAGATCCAAGCTTGTATTCGAAGAGAAACATAAGGCGGAATGATACAATCAATTTTTATGGGAATGTTATCAAAAGACTCGAACTATTCCCGGTGGTGAGCTCATGAATGTCGGACGACAAGGGTTTTGCATGAATGTGTTAGAGATAGGTTTATTTTATTTTTATCTATCTGTTCACGTTAAAGTTTTCATCATTTTAGGTTTTTGATTGGTATATGTCGGTATTGTGTAATCGTTCGTGGAAATTAATACACTGAAACCCTCTAGGGTGATCTAAGTTGATGACGTGGCGAAAATTTTATTTATATTATTTTTGTTTTTTGGAATTTGAGTTTTCTCTGTTCTTTGGATTTGGATCACTCGAAGAAGATTAAATGGCGTCTCCATCATCGTCACCGAAAACAAGAATCTGGTTCCGTACAGTGATCATGATCTCTTTAATGGTGGTTCTCTTCTATGTTGGTCGTCCTCTTTACTGGAAGATCTCCGCCACAATTCACGATATCCGCCACAACAAACAATCCGTTAGAGAAGGTAAAACACAGTCACTTTCTATCTCTCGATGGATTCTTGAACTTTCCCGATGCGATGTGTTTTTTTGGATACAGGTATATCGCAGATCGTACACGAAGCGCAGAGATCGGTCGGATGGTATCACGACGAGTCAGATTCAGGGTTCCGGGAAGGTCACAACAAGAAATCAGGAGTCGCTGTATCTAGGAGGCTTCTCTTCGCCGGAGATCAGTGAGAAATTTTCTCCTTTGCTTTCTCAAGTTTTCGAAAAATAATTTGTACTAGTGTTATTGTGTAATGTTGATTTGATCGGATGGGAGTCTCCAATTACAAATCATATCTCAAGTTTTTTAGGTCAACATTTTTGTGTATCGTCTTGTGATGATATGTTGTTATATGTTAAGTTATGGATTTTGTTTGGCTTATACTTTTGCAGATTTGTGAGCTTTTTGCTATTGAGTTTTGAGATTTTACTCTTTTAGTTTGTTCTTTAATTGTGTGATGTTTTGTTTTTCATTTTTTTTATATAACTCAGGTGATCCTAAATGATAATATATGTTGATATTTTTTTGTGGGAATAGATTTTATCCAACGATGAAAGAAAAAAAAAAGAGAAAAAAAATACTAATAATGTATGCAAAAGGATAGATGTATATGTATGATTTTCATCTTGGTGGTGACAAATTTAAGTTGTTTAGTGATGATATATAGATTATAGACGTAAGCACTTTGGTTATTCAACTATTTATTTCCATTAAACAACTTAGGTCAAGCAAAAAAAGAGACTTTCCTACACTTACTATCATTATGGGCCCAAAACTCAAGTGGGTTTTGACCAAACTGAATCATCAAACTCCAACAAAACAAAGCACGTCACCTTTTGGTGCACACGAGAATATTCTTTTTTTTTTTTTTTTTTTTTGATTGAACACTGAATATTCTTTTATGAAGTTTGTATCTTATATACATATATATATCAAGTTGTATCTTCGATATGTTGCTTTACTATTTTACATCCTGAATTGATATGTTTGCAAAAGCGGTGGTCGATAATATGAGTTCACAGTAGCGGTGGTCGATAATATCCGTATTTGTATTCGAGACTCGAGAGTATGTACATCAATTACATAATGTAACCAGGGCAGCAGGGCTGGGTTAAGTATAGGGCTAGTAGTGCGATCACTCAAGTCTATTGAGATAAGAGATTTATTATTTTATTTTATTTTAACAAAAACAGTTTTAAAATAATAATTTATGACCAAAAAGGTATAACAAAAAAAAAGCCCAAAAGAAAATGTTATGAGCAAAAGAGATCTATTTTTAAAATTTATGGGCATAATAAACTTGTTTTAGAAATTTGTCTCAAAACCTATAAAATGCTTAAGCCGGCATTGAATGTAACTATCCGTTCTTGAAATTTTAAATATTAAAAATTTCGAAATGATTCCATGATTTAAAGCTATAATTGACCCTTTTTATTTCAGCTCCCACCTTTAGTTTGTAGTGATGCGAAGCATGCATAGCTATGTCCAACTGGGCATTTTTCTATACATATTATAAAGTATTTTGTATAATTTATCCATGAAAAAAAACAAAAAAAAAAGATAATGTGGGGACCTCCATTCGACCTAGAAAACTTCTATAATTTTGCGGGTTCCTGCTTTGTTATTTGTTAAGCTTATTTCGATCCACATAATTAAGATTCAAGAGTAATTACAAATAATATCAATTCTCGTTTAATAAATTACATGATATATTGTCCAAAACGTAATGTTGAAATGTTGGAAATTATCGTATGAATAACACCAATATATCGTTTTATCCTTTTATATAAAAACTACCACCCTTTGGACAAACTCCTTGAAACCATAATGGAAATTCCAAAAGAATCATAAAGTTTGGATCTTCCGATTTTGACTTCTCGCTTCTTCTTTTCTTTTCTGTGTTGCGACTTATCTTCTTTATTTGCTTATTGAAGTCGAATCTTCTTATTCATAATTACATGGTTACACGCTATGAATATTTTATGGTTTTATGCTATGAATATTTAAATGTATAATGTGGTGTATTTTTAAAACTTTTTTTGCTGGTCACGGTGGGAAGTTCCCATCAGTGTACAGTCTTGCATATCAAAGCGCAAAAAATAAATAAAAAAAGGCATAGGTTGCTTAAACTTTGAAATCAACATCAATATCGATCATGTATAATTAAGATTGTAGAGGATTAAAGTTTGAATACAGCTAATGGAAATGGTATTCCGTACTATTAGAGTTTATAGTTTAATAATTTGTACTACTATATATCCTCAATGTGTTATTATCCAAATCTAAATTTATATCCTACATACATGTTGTTAACCAAAAAAAAAATTAAATTCAATAAGCTAATGGTTGGGCATGCCTATATTTCGTGGTTAAGTCTTCTATTCATGTAGTCTTCCATACATATTAATGGAGTATAAGCTAATGGAGTAATTTTAATGTAAATGGTCCGTTCATCATTTCACATCCTACAAATAAATACTATCACGCATCACATAAGAAAACGACTTTGACTGCTTTATTTAAAAAAAAAATTGAGCAAACAAAAAAAATAGAAGAAAGGGGTCACAGAAAATCATAATTTTACCGATTTAATTACGAACAAAAATACAAAAAAAAGGAGAGCTAATTATATACATTAAACTAAAATAAAACTTGGAATACGTGGACATCTTCCATCGGTGGACTTTCCAACAAGAACCGATCACGTCACGTGATCTAGACGTCGTATTTTCCACGTGATTATGAAGTCAACACTTTTATTTTTCTGTAAACTGTTTGAAAAAATCAAGTCAAACAAAAAAAAATATGTCGGAGAAAATCTTTTAAATTAAAATAAACACACACCCATAACGAGTTTCGTGGTTACACATTTCTCGAATTTTCTCTCTCATTGAATTCTATTTCAAAGTTTATACATCTTTTAATCACAAGTTGTGTGATCTGTTCCTTTTGTTGATGGCCACTCTCTTTGATGACGGATCCGAATCTTTTTCGTTTGGCTAATACTTAGAAGAAAACGTGATCACAAGTGGAAAATTTCAATTAAAAAACTATGGTTGATGAATATCCGATCTCTTGTACTATTTGTAACAAGTACGATCACATCCCAGAAAATTAAACGAAAATAAAACAAAGCTATACATCATGTGACCAAGGAAATTTAGAGATATTGATCTCTTTTGGTGACCAAATAAATATCTAAATGTATGAAACATAAGAAATATATAAATACACGCACGTGAATCATGTAAATTTTTTTTACTCTTCAAAATTTTCATTTATGGTCGGATGTACGTGGAACCAAAATTAAATTTGTGAATATTAAGTTTTAGGTACATAAATTCATGTACTTTTAACCTTTTTTTCATAAACAAGAATCACATAGATGATGTCGCTAATGACGTGATTTAAAAAAAAAAATTAAAAAGAATTTTATGTACGTAACTAAAAGGGTGGTAGTCTAGTGGTTTTTTTTTTGTGTTTTGAAATTCAAACTTTTCTTGGTATGAAAATATAATTATTAAAATCTAAAAGTTGATTCAAGGCCATTAGAAAAGATTATGGGTCAAAAATTAGGAATTTTTACTGTTTATAATGAAAAATATATATATTTATGCACGTATTATTGAGGAGCAGAAAGAATATTGACCGGAAAATTAAAAGAAGTAGGGAAAAAAAGACCTCATTAGTCATTAGTCACAAAAAAAAAACCGTGGGAACCTTCAAGACGCATTCGAAGGAAGTTGACTACAAGTTTTTCCGTACTTTTCTTTTTATATTACCTAATTTAGATGTCAATAACTTTTTTTTTCTTCTCTTTTTTTAATATCGATATGGTCCCTCGTTGCCAACCATTTATCCTTTCCTTTTTTCGTCTCTCTCTCTGCATCTGCACGTCTGTTTATCTTATCTTGATATCCTGTTAACTTGTCACAGAACTGTTTCTGTAAGCCTAGGCTTTTTAAACTTTTACTCCTACAAATCATATCCTTTTGCCAAAAAAATTTCCCTCTAATTTGTAAGGCTTTGATGTAACAGTCTCTCTCCTTTGATTTGTGCTGATTCGTCACTTGATGAATTTCTAATTTGTAAGGCTTTGAAGAACCATCTTCCTCATTCTTTTTACCTCTCATTGATTTTAGTTCATATAATGCTTTCTTGATCTGAATCTTTTGGTTCTCTTGCCATTTGGTGAAACAGATCTTGGGTTTGTTTCAGATTCAGACAAGAAATAGAAACACCAAACTTTCTTTCATCTTCTTCTAAAGATGTTGACGAGCCCAACTTTGAAGAGTTTATGGTTCTTGTTCATCACAGTAGTCACTATTCTTGGAATCTTAGGACAAAACCTCCCTTGTGTTACGTCTACTCCACACCGTATTCTAGTGGATACAGATGTCGACACAGACGATTTATTCGCTATACTCTACCTCCTGAAACTCAACAAATCAGAATTCGATCTAGTCGTAAGCCCATTGCTACTTTATTAATCCCCCCACACCAGCTTTGTTTAACTTCTGTTGTCAATAATGCTCTGTTTTTGAAACAGGGGATTACATTGAGTGCAAATGCATGGACAAACGCAGGACACGCCGTGAATCAAGTGTATGATTTATTGCACATGATGGGTCGTGACGATATCCCCGTTGGTGTCGGCGGGGAAGGTGGGATTCGCGAAGACGGTACTATTCACTCTGACGTCGGTGGTTATTTTCCGATCATCGAACAGGTTTCTTCTTCTTATTTGTTTTCTTGAATAAGTTTTGGTATTAGTTTGGTTTTGAAAATGTGAAAATTGGTGTGTTTAGGGGATGACCACAACAGGAGAATGTAGATACAGACAAGCCATTCCTAAAGGTCTTGGAGGCCTTGTCGACATAGACTCTAATTATGGATTTCGTAAACAGTTTCTTCCTCAGGTATTTATTAAATTTTGACTTTGTATACGTAAATAGAAAATTTACAAAAACAGACACTTTTCGTCACTATTCAAAGACCCTAGAAAAATCCAATTACAGTAATTATATTTTGACAAAATTTCGAAAAAACGAAAACAATGAATTTGAAAATTTCCTGTTTTCAGAAAATTAGTGATTTTCTTAATTAACCTTATAAACATACGGCAGGTTATATAAATGACTTAACTGCAAAAAGTATATTTTATTTTTAACTGTGAAACATAAACGTCTTTCACCGCACTACTTTTAAGTTTTAACTACACTCATCGTATTAACTATACACTATAACTATAATAGCGTCGGTTATCTAAAGAACTATACTAGCTATATTTTATATCATATAGATCGCATGATCCCATCGCACCAACTAAGCTACTTTTAATTGCAACCACCGTTAGAATCTTTTATACTTTGTCAAACTTTGTGGAGAGTTTTGTGTAGACATTTGTGTTGGTATCTCTTCGGCTACACGTGTCCTTAGAACTTAGAATCATAGTAATGGTGGGATTCCAATTGAAGTAGCTGACTTTGTACATCCAAACACTTGTCGGCAACTAATAAGATTCCGATATAGTAGTGACACATATAATTGGAGGTTTAAGATTGGTCGTGTCGTGATATTCCATCTACAAAAAACATAAGATTAATAATTGGTTTCTTTCTAAATATTTTAAGTATCCCTTATTCACTTTTTTTTTTTAATGATATCACAATTTCTTAAAACTTTTAGTGATATACAAAATAATACGAACCTTTCCTAAATTATCTTAGACTCCTACTTGAACGTTTAAGAATCTGTATTTTATATATATACTTTCTAGTGATATTTTTTATATCAGAATTATTATATTTTTGATAAAATTCGTGTTAGTTCAAAAATCTGTCTTAAATAAGAGTAAAAAAGCTCAAAATATCGGTAGTAGCCATTTGTTTTTAAATTTTAGTAATTGTAAGTTGTTTTATATCTAACTAAATATTAAAAAGACGGTTTTTTTGGTTGGTTATGTAATTGTGGGAAAACAGGGGAACAGAAGATACACTCCTCTCCGGCAACCAACGTCTCAAAAAGTGATCGCCGACATAATTTCCGAAGGTCCAACCACTGTGATCCTGATCGGATCCCACACCAATTTCGCACTTTTCTTGATGTCAAACCCTCACTTGAAACACAACATCCAACACATCTACATCATGGGCGGTGGTGTCCGGTCACAAAACCCCACCGGCTGCTGTCCGGCGAACTCCACTGCGGCGGAATGTCAACCTCGACAGTGTGGGAACCGTGGAAACTTGTTCACAGATTATACAAGTAATCCTTACGCTGAATTCAACATCTTCGCTGATCCTTTCGCTTCTTACCAGGTACATTCTTCTACTCTTTAATTTTCTCACAAGGATTTGTTTGGTTTATAAACTACTAATTTTCTTTAAGTCTGTAACGTTTTATAAATAAATATGACATTTGTCTTAGGTCTTTCAAAAGTAGACATAACATGTATTTATTACAGGTGTTTCATTCAGGTGTTCCAGTGACTCTGGTTCCCCTAGATGCAACCAACACTATTCCGATCAACCAAAAGTTTTTTGAGACGTTCGAGAAGAACCAGAGAACATACGAAGCTCAATACGTTTTCTTATCTCTGAAAATCGCCAGAGA
The DNA here is from genome assembly GCA_905216605.1 of Arabidopsis arenosa. NCBI lineage: Eukaryota > Viridiplantae > Streptophyta > Magnoliopsida > Brassicales > Brassicaceae > Arabidopsis > Arabidopsis arenosa. The sequence goes on from LR999456.1 coordinate 7,102,989, forward strand.
CACTTGGTTCGACGATGAATTCTATAAGGTAACATTTGTGAATCCATCTCACCAAACTAGATTAAATCAAGAATGTTTCTCTCTTCTTCTTTTTTCTGAATTTTATTTGTGATATTCTCCAGAGCTACTTCATGTGGGATTCTTTCACGGCTGGTGTTGCAGTCTCAATCATGAGAAACTCTGGTAATAAGAACAACGAAAATGGTGAGAACGATTTCGCGGAGATGGAGTATATGAACATAACCGTTGTTACTTCAAACAAACCTTATGGAAGATCCGATGGCTCAAATCCATTCTTTGATAATAGAAGAACTCCAAAGTTTAACCTAACCGTTGGAGGAGTTCATAGTGGTCATGTTCAGATGGGTTTGCGAGATCCAGCTTGCTTACCGAAAAGCGGAGAAGGAAGAGGAAAGTGTAAGGTTTGTGTTTCATGAATATACTTTTTTTTTTTTTTTTTTTCTTATTTGGTTTTGTTTCAGAGTAAACAATACAATTTTAACCTCTTTAATGATTAACATTAGGATGGTTACACACAAGAGATCTCTGGACCTGATTCTGTTCGTGTTCTTGTTGCGACACGAGCTAAACCCAACATAAACATCAAAAGTAAACTTGACAGAGAGTTCTATGTTGATTTCCTGGAAGTAAGTTTTCATATTCTCAGAATCTAACCTGGAAAAAGTTACATATCAAACGTTTTTTTTTTGTTTGTTGTAACGGAGTTGCTTACATAATGAACAGGTTTTGAATAGACCTGAAGAAACAGGGAGATTTAACTTTTCATCTCAGTTTCCATACTACAAAGAAGAACTGTTTAGACCAGATCTTAGCAAAACACGTCTCGGAAAGCCGGTTGTTTTCGATATGGATATGAGCGCCGGAGATTTCCTTTCCCTCTTCTACCTCCTCAAAGTTCCAGTGGAAGAAATCGATTTGAAGGTAAGGTTTTACAGAGATCTAGCTTATCCGTGTTACAGAACTATTCTGTAACAAATAGCTAAATTACAACAGTTTCTTATTACACAAGTCACTAGGCTTGCTACACAAGTAACTTGGTGATTATGCTGTTTTCTTCAATATCCTAACACCCACTCTCTCTTGACTCGAAAGGCTATTATTGTGAGCCCAACTGGTTGGGCTAATGCAGCAACAATCGACGTGGTCTATGATCTGCTTCATATGATGGGTCGGGACGACATTCCAGTCGGTCTGGGAGACATGTTGGCATTGAACCAATCCGACCCGATTTTCCCACCGGTTGGAGGTTGCAAGTACGTCAAGGCTGTTCCACGAGGCTGTGGTGGATTTCTGGATTCCGACACTCTCTACGGTCTTGCTCGTGACCTTCCGAGAAGCCCACGCAGGTATGTATGTATATGTATATCAAAAAACCAATTGATAATATTAATGAGTGATGTGAAAAACTCCTAAGTTTGTTAATATTTATACAATCCTATCATTTAAGCAGAATAATATATCTACATATTTATGCAGATACACTGCTGAGAATTCAGTAGCAGATGGAGCTCCAAGGGACACTGATCGGCCTGAACTCCGACAACCTCTGGCTCTTGAAGTTTGGCAAAATCTAACCAAATCTGGTAACGGAGTGTCTAATATCACTGTACTAACCAGTGGACCGTTGACTAGCTTAGCCAAGATTATCTCATCAGATAAAAAATCATCCTCACTAATCAAGGCAAGAACTTCTGATACTTTCTCTAATGAATTCCATCAAGATCCGAGATCTAATAGATGGCTTCTGTTGTAAATTGCAGGAAGTTTACATCGTGGGTGGACATATAAACCCTGAGAAATCAGACAAAGGGAATATATTCACGGTTCCTTCGAATGCATATGCTGAATTCAATATGTTTCTTGATCCTTTAGCAGCTAAGACCGTTCTTGAATCCGGTCTAAACATCACACTCATCCCTCTAGCAACCCAACGCAAGTTTTCTTTCCAACCAATGCTTAATAGACTCAATCCCTCAGCGAAAACACCCGAAGCTCGGTTTGTGAGACGGCTGCTTGCAAGATTGCAAGCTCTTCATCAGAAACACAGGAGATACACGCACATGGTAACGCCTCTTTTGTCATTATGTTTCATCTTAAGAAAAATATGATTTTGTCCTTGATTTTTTCAAACACGCAAAGGCAAAAATAATCAAGACCCTCGTCTGGTTTTCAAGCTAACCCTACATTGTTGTTACAGGACATGTTCTTAGGGGAAATTCTTGGAGCAGTTTTCTTGGGAGGCGATCATGGTTCATTGAAGCCGAAACTGAGAGCTGAACACTTAAAAGTGATCGCTGAAGGGGACGAATCGATAGATGGTAAGATATTGATCGATAAACTGCGCGGCAAACAAATAAAGATACTCGAAAGAGTAGATCTGAGAAGCTTTTCTGAGAGTTTTGCTTCTAGACTCGATGATAAGAAACAATCTGCAGTCATAGGAAGCTTTGAAGAACAAAAGAAGAAATGGAGCACACCACCAAGCTGACTAAACATGTTGGCATAGATTTATGTACAAGAATAAACCAGATTATTTTCTATTCAATTTTGTTTTTAGACTGTTTTCTTTTAGTGTATTCCTTTTCTAGGGTTCATCAAATTTATTTCTCCTACTCTATATATATTTGTTTCCGTTTTCCTGAAATCTTCCATCTAAATTTCAAAAAAATTCCATGTTCTATCTATAAAATATTAAAATGTTGCAAAATATATTTGGAAAAACATAGATAATCTGATTGTCTAGATTCTATACTAATGCGTATGTTATAATTTAAGCATTAGTTATCCATTAGTTTTTAAAAATATGGATAGAAATTATATTACGTTAGGACTAGATGATTAGTTCTAAATAAATAAAAATTATCAACAAAATAAAAATATATAATCATAGTATCAAGATTAGTTACTTAAAAAATGTAAGGTTATCAAGATGATGTTTTCTTAAAAATGGTAACCTTGTTGTTAACCTTTTTGTCCTTTTTCGTAGTGTTTTTGATTTAAAATACAGACAAGAAACAGAATTCTCTGAGTTTCTTCTTCTTCTTCTTTGCGATGGTTAACCCACAAAGGTTTGTTCTAGTCGTCACCATTATTGGACTCTTAGGTCATGACCTCACATGTGTTCTGTCTAGCCCACACCGTATACTATTAGACACAGATGTCGACACAGACGACTTCATCGCTCTATTGTACCTCTTGAAGCTCAAGAAAACAGAATTCGATCTAGTCGTGAGCCTTAGCACATCACTTCGCCATCATTCTTGAACGTTTCTTTAATTTCTGTTAATGCTCTGTTTTTTGAAACAGGGGATTACATTAAGTGCCAACGCTTGGACAAACGCAGGACATGGAGTGAATCATATATACGACATTCTTTACATGATGGGTCGTGACGATATCCCCGTTGGTGTTGGAGGTGAAGGTGGGATTCTCGATGATGGTACTATTCTTCCTGACGTCGGTGGTTATCTTCCGATCATCGAGCAGGTTTCTCTCTATTGGGCTGATAAACAAACAAAAAAATATATACAAATTTATTTTTTATATGTTAAAATATAATTATATAATAAATTTACTCTTATATATACATATAAAAATATATTGTATAATCTTTTCAAAAGTTTCATATTTTTATGATAAACTATATTAAATTTATTTTTGATTTCAGGGGATGACAACAGCAGGAGGATGCAGATACAGACAATCCATTCCAAAAGGTCATAAAGGCCTACTCGACATCGACTCCAATTATGGATTTCGTAAACATTTTCTTCCTCAGGTATTTTATTTTCTTAATAAGATGATTTAGGTCTAGAATTCTAGATGCGTCTTTCTTTTTGTTAGTTTAGAACAATAAAAATTATATTGTTCAATTAGACCACATATTGGTGGAGACTGGAGATAACTGTTGATCTTCTGACATATATTTCTATTTCAAAGATGTTTGTTAGTCCTGTGGCTCATCCTATGTTTTGCCATTGATCACTCTGTTTTAATTTGTTTTCCTCCCTGAATTTCTTTACTGATAAATAATTCTAATATGATTTTTTTTTTGTGTGCAATAATTAAAGTATGATGTCAACAAATAATGCTATTATTATGTAACAAAAAAAGTTGTACATAAAATTATCAAATATACTGTTGTGGGAAAACAGGGGAACAGAAGATACACTCCTCTCGAGCAACCAACGGCACAAAAAGTAATCGTCGACAAAGTTTCTGAAGGTCCAATAAGCATCTTCGTGATCGGTTCTCACACCAATCTCGCTCTCTTCATGATGTCAAATCCTCACCTCAAACATAACATCCAACACATTTACCTTATGGGTGGTAGTGTACGCTGTCCAAACCCCACCGGATTCTGCGGGAACTTGTTCACAGATTTCACAAGTAATCCTTACGCTGAATTCAACATCTTCACTGATCCTTTCGCTGCTTACCAGGTTTTAAGATCAATCAAAGATATTATAGTAATGTGTTTTGTGTTTCTTCTATGTTGTTTAATGTCATGTGTTACGTGTTCAATACAGGTGTTTCATTCAGGTGTTCCGATTACTATGGTTCCTTTAGACGCAACCAATACAATACCAATTAACAAAAAGTTCTTTGAGACATTCGAGAAGAATCAAAGAACATACGAAGCTAAATACATTTTCTCGTCTCTGAAAATCATCAGAGACACTTTGTTACCCGAAAACTTCTATACGGTGACACTTTGTTACTTATCATTTTTGTTTCCTTTAGAATCCATCAAGATGTTTGAAAGTTGTCTAAAACGTTATGAAGTTGATTTGAATTGTTTTCAGCGGTACTTCATGTGGGATTCTTTCACGGTAGGCGTTGCAGTTTCGATCATGAGAAACTCTGGTAATAGTAATAAGAACAACAATAAAGGTGAGAATGATTTCGCGGAGATGGAGTATATGAACATAACCATTGTTACTTCAAACGAACCTTATGGAATATCGGACAGTTCAAATCCATTCTTTTATACAAAAAGAACTCCAAAGTTTAACCTAACCCTTGGAGGAGTTCACAGTGGTCATGTTCAGAGGGGTTTGCGCGACCCAATCTGCATATCGAGAAGCGGAAAAGGAAACTGCAAGGTATACACATGTGTTTCCCTAATCCTTTTTCAGTTTTAGAGTACAAAATGCAATCAATCTCTCTTTTATTTATGCTCATATTAGGATGGTTACACAAAAGAGACCTTCGGGCCTGATTCAGTTCGTGTTCTTGTCGCAACACGAGCCAAACCGAGCAAGAACTTCAACAGTGAACTTGATAGAGAGTTCTATGACGACTTTTTGGAAGTAAGTTTTTATGTTCTCATGAGGCCAATATAATTTAATCTGCCCTAAAAAAATTTGAGAGATCAAATGTTTCTTTTATGTTAACCAAGTCACTTATATAATGAACAGGTTTTGAACAGGCCTGGAGAAACAGGGAGGTTTAACTTTTCAACTCAGTTTCTGTTCTATAGAGAAGAATTGTTCATAGCAAATCTTAGTAACACACAGCTCGGAGGAAAGCCTGTTGTTTTCGATATGGACATGAGCGCCGGAGATTTCCTCTCTCTCTTCTATCTCCTTAAAGTTCCAGTGGAAATTATAGATTTGAAGGTAAGGGGTTAAAATCATTTCTTGCTACATAAGTTACTAGGTGAAAAAAGTAACCCTAATAAAATAACTATTGCTTTTTACACAAGTAACACTTCAGCTCTCTCATCAGTCTGAATTCTCCAGGCGGTTATCGTGAACCCAACCGGTTGGGCTAATGCAGCGACAATTGATGTGGTCTACGATCTTCTTCATATGATGGGACGTGATGACATTCCGATCGGTCTAGGAGATATGTTCGCCTTGAACCAATCTGAACAGGGTTTTCCATCTGCTGGAGACTGCAAGTACGCCAAAGCGGTTCCACAAGGCTGTGGTGGTTTTCTTGATTCCGACACTCTCTATGGCCTTGCTCGTGACCTCCCAAGAAGCCCTCGCAGGTACCTATATATACACCATGTAGCAATATACACCATGCGGCAAAATACTGCAGAGAACTCAGTGGCACATGGAGCTCCGAGGGACACTGATCGGCCTGAAATCCGACAACCTCTGGCACTTGAAGTTTGGCAAAATCTGACCAAATCTGTTAATGAAGTGTCTAAGATCACTGTACTAACCAATGGACCGTTGACTAGCTTAGCCAAGATTATCTCATCAGATAAAAAATCATCCTCACTAATCAAGGCAAGAACTTTCTGATACTTCTTTGATAAATTCCATCAGGATCCTAGATTTTATAGATGGCTTCTGCTGTAAATTGCAGGAAGTTTACATTGTGGGCGGACATATAAGCCGTGAAAAATCTGACAAAGGGAACGTATTCACAGTTCCTTCGAATGCATATGCTGAATTCAATATGTTTCTTGATCCTTTAGCAGCTAAGACCGTTCTTGAATCAGGTCTAAACATCACACTCATCCCTCTAGCAACCCAACGCAAGTTTTCTTTTCAACCAATGCTTAATAGACTCTATTCCTCGGCGAAAACACCGGAAGCTCGGTTTGTGAAACGGCTGCTTGCAAGATTGCAAGCTCTTCATCAGAATCACAGGAGATACAAGCACATAGTAAAGCCTCTCTTCTCATTCTGTTTCATCTTAGACAAAAATGATTTTGGCTTTGATTGTTTTCAAACACGCAAAGGCAAAAAAACAATCAAGATTATCGTCTGGTTTTCAAACTAACCCTACAATGTTGTTGCAGGACATGTTCTTAGGGGAAATTCTTGGAGCAGTTTTCTTGGGAGGAGATCACGCTTCATTGAAGCCGAAACTGCGAGTTGAGCACATAAAAGTGATCGCTGAAGGGGATGAATCAAAAGATGGTCAGATATTGATTGATAAACTGCGTGGAAAACAAATAAAGATACTCGAAAAAGTAGATCTCAGAGGCTGCTATGTGAGTTTTGCTTCTAGACTCGATGATAAGAAACAATCTGCAGTCATGGGAAGCTTTGAAGAACAGCGAAAGAAATGGAACACACCACCAAGTTCAGAAACATCAATGCTTGATTAGACAAAAACTGAGTTAGTACAGAGGTCTTTTCCAGAGACGTTTATCAACGACAATAATACTCCACCAGAAATTGCAACAATACAAGAAAAGGGTGAAACCTTAAATGGTTTGTGCCACTGGCCAGACATGCTACTTAGTTGACAATACCAAGAAACAAACTTATATTACATAACCTATAAAGTATTTGACTGAATCTATGTGTTTACATTATATTCTTTTCAGGAACAGTTATAGTTTTACAAAACTCCCCTTAGAACAAATTTCATTAACGACAACAACTCTACAAGAAACAACAACAAAAGAAACTCCGAAAAACAGAAAACTTTGAGAGTTTTATGGCACAGAACAAGAAGAAGAAGAGGTAAAATCAAGTCTAACAAGCCTTACAGCTATGCCTGCAATAGCCAGGAAGCTCTGTAGTTCCAACCATGTACTCTGGATTCTTTGTGCATTCCCCAAGAACTGCCCATCTCTCACAGCTCTCGTGCATATTCGTGCAGTTTCCACTTGGTGTCACAATCTTATCGAATGAGTCCACGTGGATCCACTTGGTTGCCGACCATTTCTCTCCTTCGATCACGGGACATCCACCGTGAAGGCTCAATGGGTCTGGGATTGCGTCTGGGTGGAGGTTGAAGAACAACAAAGCATCCCCTTTCCTTGGTTTCACTGATACCCATACAGCCACAAAAGATGTAAATTTTCTACTTATATCTTTTTTTTTCTTTCCAGGAAAAGAAGTATTATTATTATCGGTTTTCTTTCTCACCGGCGATTCCTCTCTTAGCACAATCAGAAAGATCTTCTTTGTTTTCAGAGAGTACTCGGCGAGAAGGTACCTATAAGAAAAAGATCTTTATAAGAGAGAATGACCCAAGAGTGATCTTTTGGGGGAAATGTTAAGCAAAAACTCATCGATAATACTAACCTCTGCATCAGGGAATACGGTTTCTCCACCTTTAGTCACATTGGATAGATACATAAGAACTGTTGCTATGCGGTGTCCACCACGGACAATGTTGACTTTGTCATGAAAGTAGTCAAAGTGAGCATCGTATTTTTGTCCGTGCTCGTATCTCAATACCTGAATGTCTTCCCCGTTTTCTGTCACCACAGAAAATGAAGGACTTTATGAAGATTATTTCTTGAAATCTTTCAAGAATCCAACATATTGAGCTTTCAAGATTTTTCAATAACTTAGTTGTGAACTTGTAAGATCTTCAGAGTGTATTGTACCTTTTGGAAGAAATGTCCAAGTGGAAATCTTGTCTTCTATACCAGAAACAATGGGATCCTGTAATTCACCAAAGAAAACTTCAGGTGATAGAGTAAGAGATCAAGGTAATCATAACAATGACACAACATTTACAGATCTGAATCCAGAAACTTTCATAGTTGATTACCATTTACACACAAAAACTTAACTTAGTCCGGGATTAATTTGTTAGCTAAGTAACAATCTAACATAATCATCAGGTCAATCTTCCAAAGTCCAAAATCCAATTATTCAAAGGATAAATGTCATAGATTGCTTAAGGATCATAAGCTGGTCACACATTGAAGTTTGAACTATCAAAATCTGTCATTTGCAAAAGCTAAGAAACACGATCTATTCCAAAACTGAACATGTCTGAGAGAGAGATCCAGTTTCTACTTGTAATTAGGGAAGCAAACAAAAGAAAAATCGAACCTTTCCTTTGGAGATAAACGTGCCAGAGCTGGTTCGAACCTCGCTGAATTTGCTCTCTCCACTATCATTATCAGCAACAGCAGATCTCTTCAAGCTCGCTTTTGCCTTTTCAACACATCGAAATTTAAAATCTTTAACAAAGAGAAGTTTCCAAAGTAAGCTCAAAACCGAAGATGAATCAAGACAAAAAAAAAACTCACAAGAGAAACCATATGATCACATTCCAATTCCGTGAGAAACCCTTCATACACAAACGCCCTGAACACAAGAAAAAGAAATTCGAATTTTTCAGAATTGCTAACATTCAAAGTTTTGAAATTTCCCAAAATCAATTTAGGGTTTTTGAGGAAACCTGGGTTTCGATGAAACCTGCTTGACTTTGGAAGGATTGTTGAAGACGCTAGAAGAACTAATCTGGGAAGTGGAGGATTGAAGCAGGACGGAGAATATAGCGAAGAATAAGAACAATAATCCACGGAGATCCATCGAAATCGCTTGGATCTAGATGTGCGAGAGACGGTAGAAGGAAAGGAGATCGGAAAAGAGTAAAATTTTGATTTTTTTTTTTTCCGGGAAAATAAAAGACGAGGAGAAGCTTTTTCTCGGGAAAGTGTTCAACGGTGATGACAAGTTTAAGCTCTGCCTAACGATACAACGACAAAACGCACGCGTCGCTTGCGTTTCGGTTCTATGAGAATTTTTTTTTATTTTTTTCACTCGATGGGAATTGGACAATTGGTTATGAACCGAACCGGCTCCTTCCGATTGCGCAGATCTATGTAACTATGTCTATCTGTGGTTTAAGAAACAAAAAAGATTGTACAATAATATTGTGAAAACATTTGAAAAAGAATTAACTAAAGAAACTTTCAAAAATGGCGAAATTTATTTTATGTTTGTACTTATTTTTTCAGGTTTTTTATGAAATTGTAATTTTTGGAGTGATTTTTTATACATTTTTAGTTATATATTAGAGTAGAGTGGATCGAATAATTGTTGATTTTGATAAAGCAAGTAAAACGGACTACTACGAATACCATAAATATTCAAGATATCTGATCCGCGTTTTTTCCTAAATAGTAGGTGAATACGAAACGAGGAACAAAAATTCATTAAAAAAAAAAAACAATAACAAACAGTAGTTCAAGTGAAATACGGGAAAAAGGAAAGAACACAACATCAATACATCATGATCATGACCATGACCAAATACATACACCATGGTACAACATATTTTAAGCAATATTGAACTTTTTTGTCCTTTCTCTTCTAACTTAATATCCAATCCTGATCGGATTCATCTCGCAATCCTCAGCAATCATAGAAATTCTATAGTGAACAAATATGGGTACTCAATGAAATTTTTGTCTTGCATTTAGCAAGTATAGAACATTTCAAGAATCCTTAGATGTTCCGAGAACGGTCTCCATGTGTCGGTGAATATCGTTTAAATATCTTGTCGAGTTGTATTCTTCGTTATCCAATAGTTCTTCAGAGTAAGTTCTCTGGAGTTTGGAGTTTTCTCGCTCTCTTAGCTTATCTAAGCTGCACTTGTCTCCCCTCAAAATCTCCACAACCTGTATAATCATCATTATAAAAGTGACCAAATTAACCACTTTAGTTAAAGAATAGTGGTTACTAAGTTATGGAATTGATTAATGTTTTCTTAAGTATGCCTGGCTCATCTGAGGCCGGTTCATGGAGGTTTGATGTATACACAAGGAAGCGATGAAGACAAGACGGTCCAACTCTTCTACGTCGTAGTCATCTTCCAGAATCGGATCAACAAGTTGTTTGATCTTGTTCTCTTTGATCAATGGCTTGGCCTACAAAAACATAGATGACGACCCATGTTAGTGATTTCACAATGAAAAAAATATCAATTGGATTTACAACTTCTAAGATCTTCCCAGGATTTTGAAGAAAGTACGAGATAAGGATTCTATCTAGCTAGGGTTTAAGAGAAGGCCACATCACATACCCACATGACAATGCTATGTTGTGAGCTGTCGAGGGCTTGTCTACCGGTAATGAGCTCGAGAAGCAGGACACCATAAGCATATACGTCTGTTTTTTCGTCTACTATCCCATGCATGAAGAACTCCGGCGGAAGGTAACTGCTCGATGAGCACATAAGATATTATGTAAGATAGATATATTATCAAACAAATGATATTTGTGAATCTGCGTATCAGATCTATAAAAAAGAGAGAGAGAGATTCCAAACCCGAATGTTCCTTCGACTTTCGATACAGTATGGTGAGTCCATTGGTCCGGTAGCCATTTCGCTAGCCCGAAATCAGATATCTACAGTCATCATTTGTTCGCAAGAAAAAAAACAGAGACGATTTTTGAGTTCATGCTTGTTTCATAATCATATCTTCAAAACATTATTAATTAGGGTATATATAAAGATCTTAGGTTTTCCTTAACAATCATTACCTGAGCCTCAAAGTTCTGAGTGAGAAGGATGTTAGAAGCTTTAATGTCTTTATGAATGATCCTTCTCTGACAACCTTCATGGAGATAGTATAGTCCCTCTGCTGTTCCCATCGCCACTTTGTATCTCATGCTCCAATTCAATTTCTCCTTCGCCTCTACAAAGTGTTACAATGATCTTTGTTAGGTTTTTGATCCAAATTATAGTTTGAGATGACATTGAAAACATCAAACAAAAGAGAATTATATATCACCGTAGAGCAAAGAAGCAAGGCTTCCATTAGGAGATAGCTCAAGAACAAGATGCATTCCTCCTTCAACACAATAACCAATAAGCTTAGCAATGTTTGGATGATCTACATGAACTATGATCCCAAGTTCGGACAGATAATCCATCGTCATCTCTTCTGCAGAACCTCTAGTCAACTTCTTTATAGCTACTATTTGCCCATCTGGCATTTGTCCCTTATACACCTCCGCATATCCTCCTTCTCCGATCAGATTTTCTGCCATAATATCCACATGTTTTCATGTTACATCACTTCATAAACAAGTATTTATCTATTGAAAATGTAACAAAGGGTTCTTTAGAGGTTTCCGGACCACGGCTGTAGTCATTTGTGGCGGTTTGAATATCTTGGAGAGAGAAGTTCCTCCAGGAGGGTTTGAAGTAGAACAAGTCATCAGTGTCAAGAGCAGGTATAACGGGAACCATGTTGTCCCTTATGCGTTTGCTCTTCCGTCTGGTCAGTTTTGGAACTCCTTTGAGAGGTGTGAACGTGTTGAATGGCATTGCGGATGATCCTTTCTTAAGTAAACGGAAGAAACCTCTTCTCCAGTGACCGTTGTTGGGACCTCCAGACGAATGGTGATGACGGTGATGGTGATGAGCTTCTGATGATGATGAGTCTGACGTACTCACCACGGAAGATGAAGTTTCCGATTCTATGCTCCTTAATAAGTCATCATCTAATTCCGATTTGATGGGGCAGAATGTTGTTATTTCTTCATCTCGACAGAATGATGATAAATCTGTTGCACAGAAAACGAAATTCATGCCAAGGACAGGGACAAGGACAATCTCAAGTCAATGAGATCTTTATAAAACCTAATGATGCAATTATTATTAATTACCATGAGAAGAGAAAGAATCAGAGAAACCAGCTCGAGATCTTCTTGTAGAGGGAGGAGTTAATTGTTTTCCACGATTCTCAACGTCTACATCGCTGAGTTTGTACATTTTCATATGAAATGACTTGTGAGACACGGTACATAATCATTTGCAAATATTTGTAGATGTTTCTGAAACAATCAAACAGTATCTCTAGAAAAAAAATGAAAGAAAAATTACCAGGAGGGAGACGAAGAAGACGACGTCGTGGAAGAGAGAGCTTGTGACGATGAGTCTCGAAGGCCTTCCATGGATTGAAGACAAAAAATGAGACAAAAAAGGAAAAGAGAGAGAAAGAGAGAAGAGATCAAAGACTAAGGAAAGAGAGAGAAAGTAACCATGATCATTGGTTTTCTCTTACACCACCTCATCTTCTCTTCTGTTATTAACTGAAAATCCGCCTCTTCTCTCTTTCTTAATTTTAGATGAAATATAAAATCCATTTTTGCATTTTAGACAGAAAATTGCCAGAGAATATACTCCATAGTTTGATAAACGTTTAAAATCCTAAATTTAGAGTAGTAACAGAAACACCATTTTGCAACAAAAACAATGACATTTTCTTCGATATTCAAGAAATGAAAAAAAAATTGTTTATGTGGTAGTTTATTCACTATTGATTGTGATAGCTCCCACGTTGGTGGGGTAACGCCACGTGGCACAGTAACCCGACAAAGGTTAGTGGAGCTGAAGTCATTTTGAGACAACAATCTTGTCTTTTGTTCAACTTCGAGTCTTCGACTTATCTCTACATGTTGACCACTTATGCATGAAAAGAAAGCTTCTTCTTAATTTAAAAATAAACAATACAACAACTAAACGGGCCTGGGCTTTAGGTTCAAAATAATTTTAAAAGCCCAAAAGAATAATTTAAAACGGAGACTTTCGATTTCTGAATCTTCGTCTTCTGCTGAAGAAACCAAAATGGAGAAGAGAGTGACGGAGAATCCCAATTCCGAGACGCAACCTCCTCCTCCTCCTCCTCCTCCGCCGAATCATCAAATGGATGCAGACGACGACGATGAGAATGTGAAACAGCTCAAGGAGTGTTCTTCTCTCTATTTGTCTTTACAGGTTTGTGTTTCTCACCTCTTTGATTTCCCCCAATCGAATTCCTTAAATCATTGATTTCGAGTTGTTTTCTCCGATTTTTTTGTAGGATTGTCTTGTTGATAGCAATAGGGACTGGAAATCTTGCCAAAAACGTACGTCACTCTTCTCTATCTCAATTTTTAAATTCTGAAATCTGAGGGTTTTAGAGGGTTTTAGGGTTTTTTACCTATTCGAACGAAATTGGGATTATTGTTGACTAGTTAATCTGAGTGAGGAACTAGTTGATTGATCAAAGAACTGATTGGATTTTACTTAGGTGAGGGAAATTTAATTAACAATGTTGTTGATAAGCTTTTGTTGTTGTGTTTTGTTTAAAGATGTTCAAGCTTTGAAGGAATGTCATGAAAGGAGAATGAAGAAATGATAGAGATGATTAGTTACTTACTTCTTATAGAGAAACCATATAAGTATGACATTTATATGTTCACGGTCTTGCAAAAATTGAATAAAAGAATGGTTTCCTCTGATTGTGTTCTTGTTGTAGGGATTCCAAAATGCACAAGCTTTCATACAATGTAATCTTGGTTTTGTTTTGTTGCTCGTTGGTTTTGGTTCATTGCACAGAATCTTTCTCTTGAGACTTTAAGTGTCACAGGGTTATTATTTCACAGAAGAAAACAGCAATGGTGTTGTTGTTCAGACTTCAGACAGCTTGGTTTGTTGTCTTCCTAGTTATATTTGGTTTTTTATTTTCTCTTTAGTACATATGAATCCTTCGCAAAGAACCTTTGTGCATCACTCTCCCAAAAGCTATATTCTTATAGTATGCTGCTTCTCTATGTTTTTTTTTTTTTTTTTTTTTTTTTTTTTTTTTTTTTTTTTTTCTATGTTATTGATTAGAGCATGAACCGTCTGATGGTAAGAAATTATACGAATTGACGGTGACTGAAGAAGAGCAAAGAAGCTTTTTGAAAGATTTAGTTTGGTTATTACTTATGAACTGGAGATAAGTATGTTTTGACAGTGGAAATAATAAAAATTAAGGTTTACTTTTAGCAAATTATTGTCACGTGCAAACTGGATTTTGATATGTTGGGGTGGGAAAATTTACATGCGCGATTATTAAAAGCAATTACATACTACTACAGTACTACTCCCCAACATATATGCGGAGAATTAAACAATATTTATTATGTTTTTAAATGGTCAGCAACAAAAAGTGTAACCTTACTTTTTTGCCTTCTCTTTTGTTAACTATGAGTTTTTTTTATTTATTGCATTTTAATTTTTGTAGTGTATTTCATTCTTTGACTGTTCTTAATGTTAAATGTCAAACGCACAAAAAAAAAGAAAAACATTTGCCTTAAGCCGCCAAACCCATAATATTATGTAAATTTTGGACCCCAAAAATTTGTGCATAATTTTTTGATTCAGTTCATTAGTTGAACGGTTCAACCTGAATACTTGACCGTGTCCGGTATAGTAGAAGTTTTGCGCTAGAATCAATCAGTGACAAATTAAAATGACAAATGTCGGAGTCGGAGACAAGCAACAAAATTATACGGCCGTCAATACTACAAATTTGTAAAAGTAAACAACGATGCTAACAATAACTTGAACGAATTTGTAACGTCAAATATTAGTGTCGGTAATATTATTGTGGTGCTAATTCTGACTTAAGATATGTTTGGTAACGACAAAACATATCGAACAGTAGTTAAGAAGGATCTTTTGAAGTTGTTTTACAACATATTTTGACATCATGATTAGTTTACTTTTAAGTAAAAATACTTCTTATGACTTAGGGTGGTGAATGAATTTGTAACCATATAAAGTAAGACCGATTAAGAGTTTAAAACCGTATATCAACAGTCTGATATAGAGAATTAAGATAATTTAAATTGAAAATATAAAAAACAAACATAAGAAGAAAAGAAAGAAACAAAAAAACAGACCAAACCATTTTTACCCTCCCCCACTAAAATTCTACAACACTGAACCTCAAAAATGCTTAGGCGTGACATTGCCACAAGCGCAAAGTGGGGTGCATGATCATATATGTTCCCACTTATATCATCCTTAAACCCAAATCAACCAATCATCTCCATCCACGTCATCACCTGTTTCTTTTTTCTCCTCTCAGCTAATTTAAACCTAATTAAAACCTTTTTTCCTTTTTTACTCCTCCGGCGAAGACTATTTCCGGCGAGGCGTGAACGACTGATAAACGACGGTTCCGGAGCCTGGAAACTCATCCATAAGACGGCTTCGGCACTTAAGACCAAGCTTCTTAGCCAACAAGCGCTCCACGCGCTTAGTCACATCGTTGTTATAATCATCGCCGCCGTAAGTGGTGGCGATCGAGACGTCACTTGGCCGGAAAACATCAATAGCCCGGCTTAAAACTTCAGAGATATCTTCGTGACCGTCGTCGTAGAGAGACAAACCACACTCGAAGCTCGCGTAGCTAAAACCGTCTTCAGGCGTTACGTGGATAGTTGAGTAACGGTCTCCGTCGACGCCGTTCATCGAGTAACCGCAAGGATCAAACGCGAAATCGCATATAAACGCGTTTGCGTTTATGTTATCGATACCGCTCAGCCGCGTCATCTCTTTCCCTGCGGAATCGCTGTTGTTTTTCTCGTCGCCTTTCCGTTTAAAGAAGCTCCGAGCGTTGACTCTGTCAAGCTCCGTCATACATACTTCAACGACGACGACTGACTCGTCGGATTCCACGTCAGCGCTGGCTGTGAACACGTGCCAAGCACGTGAGGGGTTATTAGAAGGCGTCATAACAGAGGCTTTACGGTAACAGAGAGATTTGGGAAGGCTTTCTTCGACGACTATGACTTCGTCTTTGAAGCTTGTGTAAGGGAAAGGCTGAGCTTTAGGGAAGATGAAGCTGCCGCGGGAGTAGCGACACGCTCGTAACGTGAGGCCGAGGTTACGTGCGAGATGGATCAACGGTCGGATTGATTTGAGGAGTTGCGTGGTACCACATGTTTTGATGATGATTTTTGTTGGGTAGACAAAGAGGCTTGACTCAGAGAGAACGTAAGCGTCGAAGCAACGATTCGCTACGGCGGAGACAACCGTACACTGCACTTCGTTTAAGACTTGGTCTAAAGATTCGAAGTCTATTAGACGGAGTCCCATAGGGTTATTGGTGATTGGTTTGTCATCGTCGAAGAACCGAAGTTCGAGTCTTTTCTCGAAACCCTCGAACCCAGACACTGCCATTGCAAAGATCAGAAGAAGATGTTAGGATTAGAACAGAGGAAGTTGCAAGAACAGAGCAGAAGAAATGTGTTTGTGTGTGTGTAGAGAGAGAAGAGAGAGGTAGTGGTGATTAGTGGGAGAGAAGTGGTATTTATATAGGAGAGTGTTTGGAGGATAGAGAAGAAGGAGCATGCGGGTTAAGAGACCAAGAATCATGATTGTAGGCATAATGAACGAGAAAGATGATGAGAGTTTGTGTTTTGTTTTGTATGTACGCATGTATGTATCTGTGTATGTGAGAGATCTAGTTAGTGTGCGTCTGATTCTGTTCTGTTTTCTTGTGTTCTGTAATGAGGAGGAGATTTTTGGGTTATGCGCATGCAAATTTGGATGTTTTTTCCACTATTTTACAAAATTAAATCTTTCTTGATATTCATCTTCCATTAGGTCTAGTTGATTATATTACAGAACTGATTTGTTAGTTCTAGTTGATAATATTGCAGAAATGCAAAATCATGAAAAAAATGTAGAATTGACGACATAATAATTATACCAAGAAACATGGTTTAACTCCTTTGACAACAAAAAAAAGAACTATGAAATTGTGAAAATCATTTATTTTGAATCATTGAACTTACTGAATAACGAAATGGATTAATGTAAATTTTGGATTCCGCATAATTATGTTATCAGTAAAACTATATAAATATATAAAATAATCACAAAGATATTTAGTCATTTAAATTGTTAGCCATAAAATGTCTCGCTACAAAAGCTACCAATCATGTTATTAAAAGATTGATGACACTAACACTTTTTAGAGGTGGTTTATGCAATCCAAAAATTTAAAGGGGAGACTGTATTTCTCCTTACATATAGTAGGGTTTGAAGTTGATAAAACATATAATTAATTAAATCGGTTTAAAGGTTATATTAAATAGTTTTTTTACCTATATATATTACATGAAATCGGAAGCGGTTACTTTTGGAAACGCGAAAAACAGATTTTTTAAACTTATTGGAATCGTGTACGTTTTGAAGAAAGAAATTTCAGAGTTAAATCTACTTTCATAAGTAGAAGAAACGATCCTTGCGCAGACTTGTTTGTACAAATGAGCTTGTCCATAAATTTCTCAATGTAATATCATTTTCTTTGTTATTCCATGGTCCATGGATGTCAATATTTGTGAACAAATAAATAATACCGAGCTTAACCTATAAAAATATATTAAGCTAAAAGAATATTACGAAAATAAAAACCGTGGTTTCAATTCAATTCGGTAATCAGCCTCTCCTACATTGGTTCCAATCAGCCGTTACGTATCACTCATCATGCCAAAATAAAGGACCCATCTTTATTTACGTTGCTATTATCCATACACACACACTATATCGTGGACAAGACACAAAAGATCTTGAAAGGCAATGGAACAAGTGTCTGCAAGAAACATCAATTTTACTGGCTTGCGTGTCAAACAATCGCTAATGCACATAAACGTTATATAGGCTTTGATTATTGGTGAACAAAAATAAAGTACTACAAGTGGTACAGTTTTTATTTTTACCAATCACAAAAATTTTATCAAAAGCGTTACTAAAAATTTTACTCTCTGTTTTTTTGTACAGCTTTCTCGTACCGCTCTTTCATACAGTTTTTCACTATTCCGATAAATTTACAGCTCCAGCTAACAGCTAAAAAACTTGTACAGGTTTTGGTTACCAATCAGACCCATAACTTTCATTTTAAGACATAGTAGTACATAATTAGACCGTAGACGCAGCATTATTTTCTCCCTACTTGTTGGTGAGCATGCCTCGTATCTTGTAAAAATGGGTCGCATTTTTTTTTTGTAGACTATAATTATTTTCTTTTTTGTTTATGGGCTTTCTTGATCTAAATTTTAAGGTTTACTCTGTGTCATTGACTCGTTGTAGTGCGGATGGACAGAACCCGCAAAAGTTCCCCTTTTTTTTTGTTGATTTTTATAAAAGTTTGTGTTTATACAACAAAATAAATATTATTCAGGTTGTAGGAAAATCATGGTATACTAGTTAAATTAATAAGAATGACGGCCTGAGATGTTTTTTCCGACAATAAGAGAAAAATTTGGAATTGAATACTATAATGCATAATGAGAAGAATGAATGGTTGTAGCAGAAGCTCTTTTTTTTTTTGTTGGAAAGAGAAATGATAAATCGTGTGCTAATTTGAAGATGATTTTGTTGGGGGCTAACTTTAGAGAGACCTTATTAAAGTTTGAATCATAAGTAGACTCCATTTTGTTGCCTTAATAAGAATCATTCACCATTTACCCCTCAATTCATTTGACCACAACTAGTTTGGTCATATCCAGAAAGGGATCGAGACTGCGAAAACTTAATAAATAAAGTTGAAACACAAGACATATAATCATACATAATTTAGTGATCACCAAAAGAGAAAATGGGTATAGCTATAGATTGAGAGATAAATTTTAATCGAGCCGGACTAGTATTTATCAATAGTCGCTAGTCCACCATCACCACACTTCTTGGTATGTTTTATACAGATTTCGATTAATAATCGTATACCAATATATAATTAATTTAAAATATTTATCGGTTTTAGTTTTACATCGAATGCGGTTTTAATCTAATGACTAATATTTTTTCAAATAAATTCAATGTTAAAAATATATTAGTATTCTTTTCAGTTCGTTTCAGCGTTTCAATTTTTCAGATATAAAAAATAAATATATTACACTGAAATTTGGTACTTGGGATTGGTATTCAACCAGTTGAAAACAGTTTATCAAAATTAAACACTCTTATAATTGTACACTACCAATGACAACCCTGATCACTGCAACATTACACATTAACCATGTGATACGCATCTAATTAATTATTGTGAATCGTATATAAAAATAAATAATATATACTCTTGCTGTTTTTGTCGTCAAATATACTGTATAGTCTTGTTAAGAAATCGAGATCAAGTAAGATTATGCTTAAAGTCAACTTATTCATCCAGTAAATCTATGGAGCTACTCACAAAAATATCATTGCAACTATATATAATTCCTTTGTACTAAACTCCAGAATTTACTTTTGTAATGGTGACTTTCTTTAGTACACAGCTATATGTTAATACATACGTTTTTGTGTTTTTTTTTTACATTTCTTTTTCCAGCTAAATTTAATTATATCAAATCGAGATTACAAAATCACTATATGTAACTCATTTACCTATAAATTTTAATTCTTTTTGAGAAAGAAGATGAACTTTTTTTCCATGTAACTATGTAAGTTAATGTCAACAAATGTGTTGATTGATTAAGAACTTGGTACAAATTTAGCAGGTGTAACCGTAATAAATATTGATAACATTTGTCGACGACCACGGCTAAACCAGTAGTCAACTCTTAAGAAAAACAATAGTAATATTTTGTCGTATGTTTGTTTATTTAACTGAGAGCAAAAATTGAAGTAAATCGACAAATCGTGGTATGTGGCTACGTGACAAAAAAAAACACATGTTGTTAGATCTCTAGTTAAAAAAATTATCGACCGGGAAATTACGAAATAAAAGACGATCAGGCGTGGCAACTTGATAATTATATATTTTTCCTTTTTTCAATTTTAGTTAGGACTGAATGAAATGAATGCTTCGTTACGTGATACCAAAAGTGCCCTTTCAACATCATTTCTATTCTCCATGCAGTGTTATGTCTAACTCTCAATTCCGGCATGATCATTATCCATTTTTGTTACATAATTCTGTTACATATATATAATCTGTCATATTGACAAAAAAAAAAGAGAGTATATATATATATAATCTGTAAAAAAAATACTTCTCATTATACATGTGTGTACATACAAGCAAAAGTATAACCGACTCGTTGTTGATTTGTAAGCAAATATTACTACTGCGAGCCGGCCCGGAGGACAGGCCACCCAAGCGGTGGCTTGGGGCACCACAATTTTTTTTTTTTTAAAAGGTTCTTTTTTTTTTTTTTTTTGTAAAAAAGGCCCAATTTTAGAAGAAAAAAAAGAATTAAGCCCATAAAATGAAAATATTTGGTAGAAACTAAAGCTTTTTTCGAAAAAAATAAATAAAATAGGGTCCAAACAATTAAATTTGAATGTAATAATATTCAAAATATCATTATTTTTGTATAATTTACTAAAAATAGGTCAAAAAAAAAATTTTAGCCCTAAAACTTATAAATATATTGGGCCTCATTTTATTTTTCGTGTAAGGCCTCACAAATGCTCGGACCGGCACTGGCTCCATTCATGAAATATGTTTTCAGTGGTTTTCATTAGACATGTATTTTGGGTCGGGTCACTAAACTTTCTTTACCTAATCCAAATTATTCATACTTTTGGGGTAAAAATAATCAAAATTATTCGAGAATTATTGGTAATTTATTCCAATGGATAAAATATGGGTTAATACCGAATTATCCTTTCGGATGATTAAAAAGCATGAAGGTTTTTCTTTAATTTGGTAAGTGGAAAAAAAAACTATACTATATAACAAATCGATCGCTTAGGCGTTGAGATTTTATTTATCCGTATTGTTTTAACAAAATCAAAAAAAGGGGGGATATATTCGGTTAAGGCATGAATCCGTTGAATTGAGTGGACAATACCCTTTTGATCAATTCTTCCATTCAATTTGTTAGATGTTATTATAATCAATGTTTCCATTTAATTTAGACTAAATTATTACGATTATTACATAGTCACCAATATACAAGTCTATAGGTGAAAGGGTTAGGGACCAGATAATCTGTCAATAACTTTATATACTAAAAAGGAAAAATAATCGATTGATCTAATGCTTAAAATTTCTTCCTCATTACTATAGATAGTAGTAATCTTAGCTTTTAATTTAAGATAGTTTTTTTAAAAAAAAACTAGAACTATTCTTACCATTCTTAACATATGCATGGTTACATATATAAAACACAGCAATTATATTCAATATCCCTTTAAGACTCTTTGCATTCAATGAAGTTTTATCCATGACTGGTTGTGATGTATTATTATTAACCAAATCCTTTGGACTAGGTAGCTTCTCGCTAGAAAACAATCTCTCATGTCTCATCCTTTTTTAGCATGTACACAATATATTTTGAAAGATTAGAATTACAGACATATATAGGTGTAGCCTCTAAACTGAAATAAACAAAAATTGATTCAAATTAAACTAAATAAAACATACCTAAAGAAAGTTTGGTTTACTTTGGGTTAGAGCCAACTTTCAGTCAAATTGATCAGACCAAAGCAAAGATAAAGAAACCAACATATAGTGTGGACTAATCTGAAATAAAATAGTAACAAACTACAAGTTAACTATTTTAACTTTGGAGGAAGAATAAACATCAAATATAAATATCTTCAAATAAAAACATAAGTTTATGGTTAAGATTTTATCGAAATGGATTAATCTAAAATGACAAAAAAGAAAAGAAAAGAGGAAAGGTTTACTGGTAGGAGAGCAGTAAGCATTATGACCACAATCCCACAAATAGAGAGCTGCACGCGCACCCACCAATCTTCTCTCTCACTTGTCTCTTCCATCACTCCATCACCCACACATCCTTATTTATTAATCAATCAATTAATTGATTAGTTAGTTTACAATTTTATATACCAAAAAGAGAATATTCTACACCCATATCTTAGTTAGACAATAAACAAAATTTGAATTTCATAAGATTAGACATATCACTTTCACCACTTATACTAATTAGTTATGTAACATGGAACCAAGGCTATAGTGGATCACTCCAAGCGTGCCCATGTCATCTTCATGACAGTTTTTATTTGGAATAATTCATTACTAAGTTTCTAGGATTGTCCAAAAGTACTTACGAACAAAAGACCAACTAGTTTGTTTGTAAACAAGACCCAGTTATATAAAAACTTACCTATTAACATTAAACCTATACTTGTTCAACATGCAAACCCTCGATTCTATGATATTGGTGAATTCAAATGATCCTTAAATGAACTTTATGACGTAAAACAAAGAAGAAACATGTATTTTGAGACGAAAATCCTTTCGTCTATATATAGAATTTCCTCTATTAATGGTGTGAATTAAATTACAAACTATAAAACATATTTTTATAGGCTTTTTTGCAGTAAACTTTGATTTTAAAGTCTTCTTGAACATAATATTTCTGTTAAAGGTTTCATCTTAAACACATATAATATACAAATTTAAATAATTACACTAAAGATGGTTTCTTTATTCTGGCATCAAAGGTTTATGGTTTTTTTGGGTAAACCCATCATGTTAGCTTTTGGAAAATTGAGCTAGTGAAAGTCCTTGGAGCAATGGATTTAAACTTCGAAGACATTGTATCATACATGGCTCTAAAAGGTCAACCACGCATATCCAGTACATAGTTGTACCACGTGACTCAATTAAACCTTACATCACATTATAATAAAAAAGAAGTCTACGATTTCTCTTTTAAAAAATGTCTGCGATACCAAAAAAGCAATTGATCTCCACAAAATCTATCTTCTTTTCTTCTCCCCTTTTAAAGCCGCGTGCCGTATTTACCTGTTAGGTATTCTTTCATCCACTTTAAAGTCTTAACTCCAATGACCTCGAATAGAAACTATTTAAGGAAAAATAAAAACTAAGATTGTTTTGTTTATTTTAAAGATCTTTTTCGGCGATGGAGACCTATATAATCAAATTCTTCTTCCATCATTTTTATTTTCGTAGCTTTTGTATTTAACCTTTCCACTTGTTTTTTTTTTTACGTTGTTAGAAATTTTTTGATCAATGGAAAAAAAGAAAAAAAAATTATCGCAAAGATTGTGAAAATTAGCATGAGATACTATCGCCTAGATACGAGTCGTCTTCTCGATATGTATGTTGTGGAGCCAGCAATTTGGATGGAACCGCCGACGTGGAAAAGGGCCACAACCACACACAGAACAGAAGTGTGAGAATCTTACAGTATCATTGGAAGTGCGCCCTGAATCGAGGGCAAAAGAGGGAAGTTAGGTCCCACAACTAACAAGTCTGATTTCTTAAGACAGTGACATGTGAACATGGTGACCCTACATAAGTCACTCCTCTGGATGACAACTACGCTTATGCATGTTTGGTATATTTGTTGTTTTTTTTCTTTTTTCTGTATTGTATTTTCTTAAGATAAAGAAATGTAACTAGTTGCAAAAACTGATTGATGTTTGTTTTATTTACAAAAAAAAAAAAAAAATAGTTGACTGATGAAAAATTATTGAAGCAAACGTTGTTTTCTTTATATTTTAGGCTACAAAGAAATCGTAAACATTGAATTTTTAACCCCAAAATTATTGTAAAACATAGATTTCGCGTTTCTGAAGCTCTGGTGGAAGCCAAGAACAAAATATATATATTGTGAATTGGTTAGTATATGGTCATTTTATGAATTACGATTTATTCAAATATAATTAACTGTTTTTCGTATTTGGCAAAAAATAGAATAAATTTTTGTATATAATTTTATATAACTTACCAACACCGGGCAAAATTTCAGTTCTAACGTTGTTCAAGGTGGATTTAAGTCACATCAAATCATAAGGTCCTTTTTTCCTCTAGTGTTTACTCTTGTGTTTTCTTAATCTGATGTTACTTTACCAAACTGAAAAAACAAAAGAAAAAAAGGGTCGGATGAACATTGTTGTAGTGGGGCTTCATTAATCCAATTCAAAGAAATATTTAAATTTATGGGTTTAGCATGATTGTTAATAAACTAAAACTACTAATACGTACTCTAATTTAATCATCTGTATGTAAGTGTAACATTGCTTTAGCATTGTTCTTATTGAACGACAATGTCCTTATCTGTGCAGAAAGGCACCTCTGTAATCCCTAGTGTTTATTATATATAAAATGGTATCTCAAAAAAAAAATACACATTAACAAGTTACCAAAAATAACCATGATTCAAACCGTCAAATATGATGATGTATACAAAAGATAATTATTAGAATAAAATTCGGACATGCATATATATTTCAAAATAATATAATCACTGGAAAACAACAACGTTAGCTATACTTAATTAAGTTCTCTAGTTTAAATCTTTTTTAGTAGATGGAGCATAAACTAAAATGGGAGTAGGGGAATATGAGACTATCAGGCTAATGAGGATAAATCGAGTGCTACTGTATCATGCGCACACAAGTTTATATCCAAAATTAATTAGCGAAAGAGGCCCACTCTCCTTCACACACACCTTATGGTAATTCATCACTATCTCATGTTGTGTTCCTAATAATCTTTCTCATTATCCTTTTTTTGCCTATACATATTTATGTCTTTTTTTTTTTGTTTTTATTTTATTTTATCAAAAGTACATATTATAGATATTGTGAACATATATCTCAATCCTCTTTAGTCGGAAATCATGACCACTCCGGATCATTTTTCATTTTTTGATAAATCTCCGCTGCAACGCTAGGATCAAACTTAGAAATTACACCAAAAAACAGACACTTCGCTCATACACTAATATAACTGGAATCTATCCCAGCTAATAGGGTTTTAAAAGAAGTATTCTTGCAGTAATTACATTAAATCTGCAAGGAAGATGAATAAAGAGACGCGCATGTGGAGAAAGGAGACGATGCGTATAAGATTAAGATGTGCCTCGAGCCCAAAAACCAAATCTAGAATCAATCTCGACACTCGATAGTGTTATTGCTATATTAATATATAATCATAAGAAGAGTATTTTTATTCTTATGAGGTTGTTTGGTACATATGAGGCAATTTATTATTCGATGCAAATCATTCCCCGTGCCTCTTATGCTGTGTTTTTCTTTATAATAAACATCAGAATAATTATTTTGAAATTTGATTATGTTGAGAATTTAAAATAAAATAAGAAGAAGAGGAAAGAATCTGATGGACCCTTGTGGTTTCTCCACGCAAGAATCATACCACTGAAAGGGCTAATACATGCATGCATTATACTTTCGACTCCTGGACCAACACTTGCTTCATTATTTAAGTCTGTTAAAATTTAAACGATTAGACTTTGCTATGCTAATAAAATTTCTAGGACCACCATTATTTGATCTGAAATCAGTAAAACAAATTAAACATAACAACTACAATCATTACATATATATTTTAAAATTCTGATGATAACATGCCTCAACCGTAACAAGCCGTAGACTATAGCTAGAAACACAAGTACATCGTCGTCATCTCTTGAGCATAGTTTTGTTTATATAAAGTTGAACAGTTTCCACAATAATGAGACGTGCTGGCGTAAGCATGCGTCATCTCTTTGTCATATTATGCAAATCCAACAAGACATTATTATACGCTACACTTTTGTAATGGAGAGACTTTCAAGAGATTTGGTTCAGTCTATCTTATTTTCTCTTCTATATATTACTTTTTAATAAGATAGCTGATGATGAGAGAAGGGTGAGGCATGGAGGCCATCATGTTCCCTCTTCACCGAACCCTTTGTCCTCTTCAAAAGGTATCTGATTCTCTCGTTAAAAAAAAAAGATTATGTACAGTTTTGTACATTAGATTCATTTTACCCCACACACTATATTGCTTCTATAGTTTCTTCAATAATTTACGTACAATAACTTTTTCAAACAAATTTTGTTTATTCAATTTCTGAGTCGATTAATCAGCCAGCGTATCCAAATGAATATAGTTATTTGAAATATTAAGCTTCGGTTTTTGTCCAAACAATAAGCATAGTGTGCCAAAAAGAAAATCCACAAAAAAAAAAAAAAAATCCACTTTGAATTTCGCATTGAGGTGTGCTCATAATGGGAGGATTAATTATGGACATCTTGGAACTCTTAACATAATCTATGGAGTATATGATGCACTGACTAATAATCAGTTAAAACAGCTATTCATTTATTTTTTGCTTAAAAAGAATCTGGCTCTGTTGATGCATTTAAATAGAGTATAAACCCATGCATGTATACCTCATAATTACTTATTTTGTGCAATGTTATAGAATATTCATCTAAGCTTTGGCTTGTGGGCTCATTCATTTGCTTATAAACCATGTCTCCTACTCCTTTATATGTTTATTCTAACTAATATAGATAGTTGATGATTATCCTACTACGCCCCTATATATAGCTAGTAACGATAATCAAATTGTCATGCATGTGAATATCGACTCAAACTTGAGAGTTTGAAGGAACGCTAAATAAACTTAATTATGTATTTTATTTATTAATTAACAATCGGTTACCTCATATGAGTTTTTAGGGTTTGATATATTATATATATACTTTTACAGGATATATATATAAATGATTTCATATTTAATTTTCTCAATTAGGTTTCGGTTTTACTAGTTTTTCAGAAACACCAAAAAAAGGAGGTAAATTTGTTACTGAAAAACACATTAGATTTATTAGAAAAACTGGATTAATATCCGTCAGTAATCTTGTTGAAATATTCATTTGCATATATTTACTCTATATATATGTCATCTCTCTGAACACCATATAATTTGCGTATATTGAAAACATTACTTTAAGAGCAATGAGGAATTTTTGGAAGGGATGATGAAGGAGGAATTTATATGATGATGATGATGTTGCTGGGGATATGAAGAGTTTGATAGAGAAGGGACACATTGATATGACAGTGTCTCCAAATCAAAAGCCCTAACTCCTATGCAATAAACACACATGTTTGGGTTTTAGGGTTTCACTTTTGAACTCTCTAAGGTAGACAAATCATAACCATATAGTCTAAGCAATATAGGGCACTTATAGACATATATCCACTAAATGTATTGTATTTTTTGTTCTAGAGGAATAGGTAAGTGTATCGGTTTCTAGAGTAAAAAAAAAGAAGGTTGCTTGCGACGTGTATACACGAAACAAGAAGGTCTAATGTTTTCGTAATGACACATAGTTGGGCTTTGTTGGGCCGAAATTGAACTAAATAAAGATATACGTCTATTGCGTTGCGTCCGTCCATTGGATCTCTAAGAGCGAACCAATGAGCATTTATATTAGATACTCTCATGTTTGATATTCGTCATTGGATGTTGAAGCCTCCTCATGCTTCTCTTGAACATGTTAACAGCGAACAGAATGCAGCAGTGGATGCTCTAACTCGGAAAGCTCATTCTATTAATTCATTGTACCAAATCTTCTCTATTCCTCCTGTTTGTCTGCTTCCATATTTGTATCAACCTTTTACGGTATAATGAAAGTTCTTTAGATGTTAAAAAGGAAAAAGATAAAAAAAATCTCTAATCTAAGAAATATAAACCCTAATGTTTATGTTGATATGCGTCGATTTTAGTACAACATATACATACACAAAAACACTGCTTTTTAAGTAAGAGTAATTCTACTTTTAATCCATAAGAGTGTCATTATGTGTGGTTAAAACTTAAGAGATTTCATTCTATGAAATATTTTCTTTATTATTCTAATACACCAATTCTCATAGATAACTTATGATTATAAATATCCCCAAATTCGAATTATCCTAAATATTACAACAGGATAACATTATCTATAATCCTTGCTAATTAGTGGACTAAAAATTCTCACAATTGATTTTTAGATAAGATTAGAGAAGCTGATTGCTTGTAAAACAGTAAAGGGAATGGTATTTATCCATTTTCGTTTGGTCAAATTTGTCACAAAATCGTAATTAGGCAAAGAAAAAATAATGTGCATATGATTTGACGATCTCTGAGGAAGAAGAGAGAATCGAAAGTGTTCCCCTTTCTGTTGTTTTCGTAGCTGTTGAATGAGTTTCCTCCGATCCACGATTCCGTCTTTGAGCTCAGAATCATCATAAACGCGGAATCCGAATCTGATCTCATGTCCTTCTCCTTCTTCAAGCCCTCTAGGCCTAAAACGCCTCAAGAGGTCGTTAAAGCGATCAAAGATAGTCTTATGGCTCTCGACACCAAGACCGTCGTCGAAGTTAAAGCCCTCGAGAAGGTTTTCTCTCTCTCTCTCTCTCTCTTATTTCTCTATAAAAAGTTTGTACCTTTATGCCTAACTTCTCAATTTTCAATATGGGTTTTACTGATTTGTTTGATTCATGTTGCCTTTTTCACTTAAATCATTTGCTTGTAGCTCAAAATTTTGCCTTTAGGTTCTGTGAGATTTTGGCAAATCTAAGAAATGTACTGTCTTGTTGTCTTTTTAGGCTTTAGAAGAAGTTGAGAAGAATATTTCTTCTCTGAGAGGAATGCTTTCTGGAGATGGTGAAGTTGAACCAAATGCTGATCAAGCTGTACAATTAGCATTAGAGTTTTGCAAAGAAGATGTTATCTCTCTTGTTATTCATAAGCTACACATTTTGGGATGGGAAGTAAGTGAGATGTTTAGATTTGTTTCCCTTTGTGTGTGTGTTTAATAGAATCTGTTATGAACCCGTTGAGTAATGATGCAGGCAAGAAAAGATTTACTGCATTGTTGGTCTATCTTGTTGAAGCAAAAAGTCGGCGAGACTTATTGCTGTGTGCAATACTTTGAAGAGCATTTCGAGTTGCTCGACTCTTTGGTTGTATGGTAAATATTGTAAAGATTTCTTTTTTATTTTTCTTATAGGGCTAAAATTTTGCTTAGTTGATTTGATCTGTATCTTTTGAGTCAATACTGATAATTCAATGTTTATGAGCAGCTATGACAACAAGGAGATTGCTCTGCATTGTGGAAGTATGCTTCGGGAATGCATTAAATTCCCAAGTCTTGCTAAGTAAGACAAACCCAATATCTTGCTTTCTCTTTGTAATGTGATTTGAACACTGTTTAATGAGTTCACTGACGCGCAATGGTCGAGATTTTTTCTTTCAGACGGTTAAGTTTTACTTAGTGCCTTTTCAGGTACATTTTAGAGTCTGCCTGCTTTGAGTTATTCTTCAAGTTTGTGGAATTGCCAAACTTTGATGTTGCTTCTGATGCATTTTCAACATTCAAGGTGATTTTTATCACTATTATTATTGACGTGGAATTGTTTCAGATTTTGCCTATTTATTCATTGTACTTTCTTACCTCTCTCGCAGGATCTTCTTACAAAACATGACTCTGTCGTCTCTGAGTTTCTCACCTCTCATTACAGTGAGGTTTGCTTCAGCCTTTTTTCAAGTTTAGATGAAAACATGAGAAGCATTTTTTCGGTTATAAATCCTATAGTGAAATGAAATATACATCATGAACACTTGCCTCTTCTCCTTAAGCTGACAGACTATTTATTTATGGTTATTTCAGTTCTTTGATGTTTATGAAAGGCTTTTGACATCTTCAAACTATGTGACGAGAAGACAATCACTCAAGGTTCTCTTCCCTACAAATCATTTTTTGGTGCTATGTTCATCTCTGCAATAGTGTAGTTAACAATGAACTATTCGTGGTTGATTTAGCTTCTCTCGGACTTCCTATTGGAGCCTCCAAATTCCCATATAATGAAGAAATTCATCTTAGAAGTTCGTTATTTGAAAGTCATAATGACACTTTTGAAGGTGAGCGATGATTTTTTGGTTTCATCTTTCTTATTTTTCGATTAATTTTTCACAATTTCGTACGTTATTTCATGTTAAATGTTCATGCTTATTTGAGTAGGACTCGAGCAGGAACATTCAAATATCAGCCTTCCATATATTTAAGGTAACAGATCGCTTTCTTAAAACTGCAGTTAATTTGGTAACAACTGAGGATGAAGTTATTATCAGATTTTGAAGCCTTTTAAACCTTATATATTTGTGTGCTTACAGATCTTTGTTGCGAATCCTAATAAGCCGCAAGAAGTGAAGATCATATTGGCAAGAAACCATGAGAAATTACTCGAACTCCTCAACAATTTGTCCCCTGGTAAAGGTATGAACTATTTCAATACTAAATTCTATAAATCTTACCTTCTAAACTAGACTCATTCCGTTACTTAAAATCTTGCTTAGGTTCCGAAGATGATCAATTCGAAGAGGAAAAGGAGCTGATCATCGAGGAGATTCAAAAAATGTCTGGCTTGAAAAACCTCGAACATTAAACATTCTTTCGCCTGCTCATCTCTCTCTGTTCCATTCGGTGATCCCGAGCCTGCAAATGAAGTCTCTAGAGAACTCTGTGTGTTCAAAGTTTCATAACTGCTCGTCTTAACATGAAACTGCTGCTTTTTCTAGTGAGTGTAGTAATGTAACTTTTGATTTTCTGTGTTGTCGCTGAGTTGTTCAGATTCATGACTTGTCCCATATTTAAAGACCATAACATTTTGTTGCCTTTTAATATCTTTTACATGAAGATTGTGCTTTTGCATGTAATCTTTGAAATGGATAAGACCTATCTATCCGCTTAACAAATCATTCAATGAAAGTATGAAACCATTTCTGTTTTATTTCCTAAACGAGAACCAAAAAAATACAGATATGCAAAAAAAAGGGAATTGACCTTTTTGTGGATTATGAATCAACCTAATGTTACAGTTCTAGAGTCAGACAAGACTCCCAACAAAAATTAGTTTCTTTCAGGCAATCTCTAGATTCAAAGAAGTTGCAACAGAATCAGACATCTTCAGATTTCTCACTAGTGCAGCATATGCCGCACCAGAAGGCTTCAGCCCTAAGGCCTTAAGCTCCTTGTATAGTTTCATGCCTTTCTCAACCTTGTTTTCTTTGCAAAGTCCTTTTATCAAAGCGTTATACGTGATTGCGTTTGGTGTAACCCCTGTTTCAGACATTCTCTTGAAAATCTCGAAGGCCTCGTCTGATTTTCCATGTGAGCAGAAACCTCTTATCACCGTATTGCAGCTTAGCGTTGTTTCTCCATAGCCATTTCTCAACATCTCATAGTAGAATGCTTCACCAAGCGAAATCTCGCCTCTTTTAAAATGCCCGTGCATCATCACATTGTAAGAGAACTCATTTGGTCGCATCCCCTTATTAATCATCTCAAACCACAGCTTCCTCGCGCTCCCTAACCATCCCTTCTCGCAGAATCCATGGATCATTGTAGTATACACAACTCTGTCAGGTGCATAGCCTTTCTCTTTCAGATTCTTGAATATACAATAAGCCTCAAGCTCCTTCTTATTCATACACAACCCCTTTATAATCCTCTGGTATGTATATATACTCGGGAAATGGTTCCACGCTATCATCGTATGAAGAATCTCCGATATACAAGCATAGTTCCCAATCTCACAGAAACCAGATATCAGTTTGGCATACACATCATGTCCTGGATCAAGCCCTTGATTCAATCCCTGCTTCAAAAGCTCATAGCCTTCTGAAACCTCCCCACCATCACACAAAGCTTGAATCAAACACCGAATTCTCTCTAAATCCAACTCAGATTCTATCATTTCCTTATGAAGTTCCCAAAACCGATCGAGTTTCCTCGCTTTCAAGCAACCTAATAAAACAGAATTGCAAGTCACAACCGAAGAACTAATTCCCATCTCTTTCAGTACATTATACACTTCAATAGCTTCCTCTACCAACCCTTCTTCACTAAGACACTTCACGTATTGCTCTAATAACATGGGCTCAGGTTTAAAACCAGTGGTATCGAGAAAACTTTTCGCAGCTTTCACGGCTTTTCCATCCAAAAGAGCACCAAATAGAAGATTTAAAGAAACAGAATCAGGTGTGTAATCATAATTGGAACACAACCACCGGAAGAACCACAAAGAAAACATAACATTGTTCTGAGATTTCAACAGTTGTCGGAAAAACAAAGGATCTGCGAAATCAAACGAGGGAAAATCAGATACCAGAGTTTTTTGCCATCTCTGTCTCCTTCTCATGATCGTAGACACAGTTTCAGCCATCTCCGTATAACTCACAGCCGATTTCTGCTCATCGGGCTTGGATTCACTATCCCGATACTCAACAGTTAGACTCCGTATCTGGGCATTAGGGTTCTGTCGAGTTCTGTTTCTGAAGAAGTTGATCAAATACGACTGACCTCTACTCATGGCGTATCGCTAACTCGTAACTTGTGGGCAAACTCGAAATCGAGCTCGAAAGAGAGCCAGACTCAAATCGAAGAAGAACGGAGGTTTTGTTATTATTCCGGGAGAAGAATGTCGAATACTTTCACCGGAACCCTAGATTTTGATCCCCAATTTCATTTCTGTGTCATTTCCAGGAGATGATGAAAAAGGTTTGGACTTTGGAGTAAATAAACATAAGTTTATTACAGCATCAAATATAATTTGTCAATAATGTTATGACGACATCGATTTTAGATTGGTCTTAGTTCAAAAAAAAAAAAAAAAAAAAGGTCAATTTGACGGATAAAAAAAGGGGCTTGCTTTGCTTTTGCTTCGTCTTCTTCTCTCTCTCTCTCTGTATCTGTATCTATCTATCTATCGTCTTCGCCGAAATCCCTAATTAATTTGTTCCTACAACCATCAATTTCCCGCGCAAAGAGAATGTGGATGGTCGTGAAATGAAGCCTCTTAGTAAAATTCCAATCGACGACACATAGCTGAAAGTTTCAAGCTTTCTCGCAATCTCCGTCCTTTTACCGATTCGGTTGGTCTTTGGGTCGCTTCGACGAGAATGGAGAGGTAATTTTCTGGGAGAAAAAACTATGGCTGATTTTTGTTTCTATATTTCCCCTGAATTAGATGATGAGTGTACTTAGATATCGAATCTTCTCTGGTTTTGGATAAAGCTTCAATTTTTGAATATTGTAGTCTTTGTTACTGTGAATTGGTTGGATTTTGATTCACTCTTTTGTGTATTTTTTTCAATTGCAGTGCAGATACTGAGCTTACTAGTTTCAACAACATGGTTGCTAAAGCATATCCTGTACGGATTTTGCATCACAACAATGGTATAAGTGAAGATGAAGAAGGAGGTTCAGGTGTCGAACCTTATGTGGGTCTAGAATTCGATACTGCAGAGGAAGCTCGGGAGTTCTACAACGGTTACGCTGCTCGGACGGGTTTTAAGGTTAGGACTGGTCAGTTGTATAGATCAAGAACTGATGGTACAGTTTCGTCGAGGAGGTTTGTTTGCTCTAAGGAGGGTTTTCAGCTGAATTCGAGAACTGGATGTACCGCGTTTATTCGTGTGCAGAGACGTGATACTGGGAAATGGGTTCTTGACCAAATCCAGAAGGAGCATAACCATGAGCTTGGAGGTGAAGGTAGTGTTGAGGAAACGACTCCGCGGCCTTCAAGAGCTCCAGCTCCTACAAAGCTAGGTGTTACTGTTAATCCACATAGACCCAAGATGAAAGTTGTTGATGAGTCTGATAGAGAAACACGGTCCTGCCCGGGTGGTTTCAAACGATTTAAAGGTGGTGGTGAAGGAGAAGTGAGTGATGATCATCATCAAACGCAGCAGCCTAAGGCGGTTACTGGTACTGAGCCGTATGCAGGGTTGGAGTTTGGTTCAGCTAACGAAGCGTGCCAGTTTTATCAGGCGTATGCGGAAGTTGTTGGGTTTAGAGTTCGTATAGGTCAGTTGTTTCGATCCAAAGTTGACGGTTCAATCACATCAAGACGGTTTGTTTGTTCAAGAGAAGGGTTTCAGCATCCTTCGAGAATGGGTTGTGGAGCTTACATGAGGATCAAAAGACAAGACTCTGGTGGTTGGATTGTCGACCGTCTCAATAAAGATCATAATCATGACCTCGAACCAGGGAAGAAGAATGACGCTGGTATGAAAAAGATACCGGACGATGGGACAGGGGGATTGGATTCTGTTGATCTTATTGAACTAAACGATTTTGGCAACAACCATATCAAGAAAACGCGAGAAAACAGAATTGGTAAAGAATGGTATCCGCTGCTTCTCGACTATTTTCAGTCTAGACAAACCGAAGACATGGGATTCTTTTACGCCATCGAATTGGATGTCAATAATGGAAGCTGCATGAGCATTTTCTGGGCGGATAGCCGAGCAAGATTTGCTTGCAGTCAGTTTGGTGATTCTGTTGTTTTCGATACTTCATACAGAAAAGGAAGCTACTCTGTTCCGTTTGCTACTATCATCGGTTTTAACCATCACAGGCAACCCGTACTTCTTGGGTGCGCCATGGTTGCTGACGAATCTAAAGAGGCTTTCTTATGGTTGTTCCAGACATGGCTTCGTGCCATGTCGGGTCGTCGTCCTAGATCCATTGTAGCTGATCAAGATTTGCCTATCCAGCAAGCTTTGGTCCAAGTCTTTCCCGGAGCACATCATCGGTACTCAGCTTGGCAAATTAGGGAAAAAGAGCGGGAAAACCTGATACCGTTTCCAAGCGAATTTAAGTATGAATACGAGAAATGTATATACCAGACTCAGACAACAGTAGAGTTTGACTCAGTTTGGAACGCTCTCATCAACAAATACGGTCTTAGAGACGACGTATGGCTCAGGAAATCTACGAACAACGCGAGAATTGGGTTCCCGCGTATCTAAGAGCAAGTTTCTTTGCTGGAATCCCAATAAACGGAACCATCGAGCCCTTCTTTGGTGCTTCACTTGACGCTCTAACGCCTCTCAGAGAATTCATTTCCCGATATGAACAAGCGCTAGAGCAGAGACGGGAAGAGGAAAGAAAGGAGGATTTCAATTCTTACAACTTGCAGCCGTTTCTGCAGACAAAAGAACCCGTGGAAGAACAATGCAGAAGACTCTACACGCTAACTGTCTTCAGAATCTTCCAGAACGAACTCGTCCAATCTTACAATTACCTCTGTTTAAAGACTATGAAGAAGGAGCAATCAGTAGATTCCTGGTGAGGAAATGTGGGAACGAGAGTCGAGAAACATGCCGTGACTTTCAGTGCGTCGAATCTCAATTCGAGTTGCAGCTGTCAAATGTTTGAGCACGAAGGACTTCTCTGTAGACATATCTTGAAAGTGTTTAATCTCTTGGACATAAGAGAGCTCCCGTCTCGGTATATACTGCACCGATGGACCAAGAACGCAGAGTTTGGGTTTGTGCGTGATATGGAATCAGGCGTGAGTGCTCAGGATCTGAAGGCCTTGATGGTTTGGAGTTTGAGGGAAGCTGCTTCTAAGTACATAGAGTTTGGGACATCGTCTCTGGAGAAGTATAAGCTTGCTTATGAAATTATGCGTGAAGGTGGGAAGAAACTTTGTTGGCAGAGGATGATGAACTCGGCTTGACCATGTAAGACCAATTATCTTCATTGATGTCTGAAATTAAAGATCATCCGTGTCATGTCTGAAAGTTGTTGAAGTTTCTTGTGTGACAGTGTGAGAAATGAAAGATTTAAGAGGTTGTTATCGTTGCTGTAGGTGTTTTTGCTTCACCCTTGAAGAAGATGAAGTCTTGGTCGATAATCTTAACCTTTTTGATAACATCGTCGCTGCAAGAGGTGGACCAGGTGATAGTGGAGGTGGGAGTTTTGTGGTCATTGTGGTTCCTAATGATAATCATCATAGTAATGACGCTTCCGGTGACATGTTCGTTCTCTTGTGTGTTTGTTTATGTTGTTCCAAAAGATCTGAGAAAGTGAGAACAGATCAGAATTAGCATTTTGTTTTTTTTGGGAATGGGCGGGGAAGATGCATGTTTAGAGAATCAAATCGTTTGATGCTAAGTTGTTGCAAAGAATGTAATGTGTAATATTATTATCAATCTCTTTTTCTTTTCTTCACATCAACTAATCATTTACATGATCGTAATAATCAAACAAAACAAAAGAATAAACACACACACAAGACACAACACACAAATTACACGATCTTAAGCAAATGTAAAACCGCTTTTAAGAAGAATCTTGAAACTCAAACTCTCCCAAGATGAGGCCTTTCTCCGGCGGCGACTGTTTCTCCGACTCCAGCGTGAATAGCTCCGGTGCACACCAACTGAGTAGCACTTACAATTATTGTCAGAACTTCAAGAGTTCTCTGCAAAATAGAATCAACAAAACAGAAAAACTAAGTATCAACAAAATAAAACACAAAAAACATATTACACATTCACTTTCTTAGAATATAATTTAAAACAGAGAGTAAAAGCTCACTAGATTGGCTTCGGTCCAGCCAATGTTGATCTCCTTGCAGGCCAATCTGTACCAACATCATATCGGTTTAGATTTCGTCTTAGAAGAATGAAAAGAAATTGAACCGGATAAAACCCGTGATTAATACGGTGAGTTTGTTTACCCCATGGCGAGGCAGAGTGAGAGACCAGGATATGAGAGAGGAAGCCGCGGCGGAGTGGAGATTCGGAGAGTCCCACTGAAGAACGTTGAGGATTCCGGTGAGTGATGTCGCCATTCCGACGACGCCGGCGATCAACGTGAATATTACGAAAAAACCAGTCGCCATGTTACCCACCGGGAAGTATATCGGGAAGATCTTCGCCGGAAGTGACAGTGTCGACGCTGCCAAAAACCAAAAAAAAAAAAAAATTGATGACATTCAATTCTAAAAATGTTGGATTTATTATAATTTAAGAAGTTGATAATCTTGTTAATTAAGGTGTTAATTACCGGACTCGTGAGTTCTCTCGATGCCGTGATTA
Organism: Arabidopsis arenosa; assembly: GCA_905216605.1. Classification (NCBI taxonomy): domain Eukaryota; kingdom Viridiplantae; phylum Streptophyta; class Magnoliopsida; order Brassicales; family Brassicaceae; genus Arabidopsis; species Arabidopsis arenosa. The sequence goes on from LR999456.1 coordinate 7,140,122, forward strand.
ACAGCCCATGAGGCGATGACAGTGACGACGAAATAAAGACCAAGATTCAGCATCAGAAGCATGAAAGCTGCCGACTTTGATCCCCCTGAAGCCATGTCTATAAGATTCTCCGACAAAAAAAAATATAACTTCTCAGAAAAACCAGACAGGTCTTTTACTCTGGTTTTTGTCTTGGGATAATCACAAGATCTCTGTGTGTCATGTTCGTATATTTATATCTATCCAGTTTATAGGAATAGATGTTTCTTCAGCTGAAAGCAATGTTTTCAATTCTTTACTTTGTCCTTAACTTTGGACAAAGAATCAAATCCTAAGCTTCAATTTTCGTGCGAGCCCGTTTTGTTTATTTGCTGTCTTTTGCGCAGAAGAAGAAGAAAAGAATAGTTAGAGATAGAGAATGAGTAAAAAATATAATATATAAACCCTTTTCCCGGGAAAATCTGTCAGGATGAAACTTTTCCCGGAAAACAGAGTCGCAGAGAAAAAAAGCTTGCTCTGCTTTAGACCAATAAATTAAAGAATATATTCAATAACCATCACATCTGTACATTGTTGATTCATTCTTCTTACAAAACAATTGAGTCATATTTGCAGCTCTAATGCAGAGCTTTGAAGATATTTTGCAGGATGAGGTGTATGGTTCATTTATCCTCTAAGAATTTCCAAGGCTAGCTCAGCTAGCGAATGCACAGTTCTGCTGTGACGGCTTAGTCCAACAGTACCGGAGAAAACATCAAAGTTCTCGAGCTCAGCCGTAGTTTCTAGAACCTTCTCAAGCTCTTTCTCTAGACCCATCTCTCTAAACAATGCTACATTATCCTCCAAATCATCTTCCATCATCCAAATCGCCAGCTCAATCACAAACCTCCTGATTCTTGGAACCTTAATCGCCGGCTTGTCGTTCTTTTTAAGAATTGAGACCAACGAGTTTGCCAGTTCTTGTCTCTTGATGCCTGAATCCAAGAAAACATAGCTCGATTCTTTTGAACTCATGAATCTAAACACTTGGGCTGCTAATCCCACCATCACTTCCTGTAATTTGTTGTCTTCTGAAGTTATTGACTTCAAGACCTGCAACAAAATGAAAAAAAGTTTCCCGACTTGTTACTCAATATAGTTTATACTAGATTCGAGTTGTCCTGTAAGTTTTCCAATCGAAATTGTATATCAGAATACTAACTGTTGGTGCTGCTGCTTTAACGAACTTCAGGTCATGAAAGCATTCATCCCCGGAGTATAAGCACAAGTTTCTCAACACTCTTGCAGCGTTCACACGGATCGGAGGAACTTCAAGTGCTTCCACAAGTCTTCCAATAACCCCAAGCCTAAGAACATGGAGGCAGTTGCTCTTGCTCTCCAACACAAGCATCGCTATCGCTTCTCCTGCAGCGATCCTCACACATCCCTCATTCCGCTCGTCCCCGTGTGTTTCCCGTTTAAAGAAAATGTTGAACAACTCTTTCAGAACACCACCAGTTCCGCCAATTCTCTCCCGAGCTTCGGCCTCAAGCGCAAGGTTGGTCAATATCCCGATCCCGAGCTTCTGCAGCTTTGGGTATCTCGCCCCGTGTCTCAGGACATCCCTAACGTTGCTTACTGTGAATACAATCTCAGAGATCTCTCTCCGGAGGCACTTCCCTGTGTTTCCTGTTGTGCTGGCTAACATTTTCACAAGCTGAAGTGACCGTTTCAGAGTCAGAACACATGACCTCGCGATGTCTGCGTTCTCATCCCTCAACAGATTTTCATCCGCGTGTGTGAAATCAATTATCTTCGGGAGAAGACCTCTCGTGTTGCCGAGTTTTCCACAGTTGTCATGATCTTTGGCTAATTTCTTCAGAATTAGAAGGCCCAAATTGTTGAATCTCCAGAAATCGTAGTGTAGATTATGGTCATGGAACACTTTTTTCTCTCCAATCTCATCAGGAGCTTCACCTGATGATCTAGTGTTCTCTAATAACGATGAAATCGATTCCATTGCACCAGAAATCCCAGCGACTCTTAAAGAGTTCTGCTTTTTGCCAGCTAGTTTCGATAGTATCTCAGCGGCTGATCTCCTAATCTCTTCCTCTTGCAGATCTTTCCAGTTCAACATCTCCACCAACCTAGTGAAACAGAAAATTAGCAACAATTACAAAACTTCCTCAATTCCTTTCTCTGTAAATCTAACATTTTCATTAGTAAAAACCAAACCTTTCAATAACTGGAAAGTTGATTCCGATCTTCTCAAGTGTATCCTCCGAGTACCGTTCAGTCACTGCAAACTGCCTAAGAATCCTCACTCCAATAAGCTGTTCATCAGAAGAGTTCGAGTCCAAGAGCTCCATACCAAAGCTCACTATATCCATCTTCAAACCATCAAATATACTCCCATTGACACATTTCGAATACGAATCATAGAAAAACCTCTTGATCGAAACCAAACCAGTAACCCCAAACTCACACTCTCTAGTCACATTCTCAAGCAAATTACAAACACTGACTTGCCACTCCCAATAAACTTTCTCCACAAGAAACAACAACGCCTCCGCAAAGGCGAGCGAGTAGAATATATTGAGAGCAGACTGTCTATTCCTCTTATCCGTATCTCCTTTATGAACATCTCCATAGTTATGCCTAACAAGCTTGTAAGAAGACAGAGCAACACAAGCCGTTGCAGATAGAAGTTGGAGCCAGTAAAGAAGACGACTCACTGTACTGGAGATAAAGAACCATCTCGCGTATGGAAGAAGAGGTACGTCTGAATTCTTCCATGTCTCTAACGTCGTCTCCGGAACGACACAGTCTCTTGCCGTCGCTTCCCTCGATCGTGGCTTGAAGATTGAAGCACTGTAGAGAAACAAAAACGATCGTTAATCAAATGTTAACCCTAAATCTGATCGAATCCAGCTCGATTAAGGCAAAATTGAACCTGATTCGTTTTAGATTCTTGAGAAGCGAGGCTGAGCTTGATCGGAGAGCGCGAAAGCTACTGATTCCGACGCCGGCGACGGTCCACGTGGCTTGGTGTTGCCACTCGAGCTCGTGGCTTCTACTGAAGATTCGAGCACCTTCGATTAGGAGAATGATGGTGATGAACCAGAAATCGGAACCGTCGAGTGTGATCGCGAAGCCGCCGAGAAGAACCACCGTAGCCCAGATAAACCCTAGGGTTCCGATTCCGGTGGCGGTTTTCTCAAGAATCGCGAGTTGGAGAGCGAATAGCGTTAGCTTCTTCTCCGGAGCTGGGACTGTTGATTTTCTACGAAACGCTGTCGCGGATGAAACAGAAGCTGCGTCTGCGGTTTCGCCGCTGTCGCCTTTCTCAATGCTGCTTCTTAGATCGAAAACGGTGTCGTTTGAGCCTCTAGCTTCCTCCAATTTTTGAAGCTCAGAGACCTATACAAAGATATAAATAATTTTTAGCAAATTACTCCATTAATTAAACAAACTGAAAAAGTTTACAAGTATTTGATCGGCACTTTAAATTGAGATATTAATCATATTATTGATTTTAATGTTAAGAGCACAACATTAAGTGAAAATGTAGAAGCATTAATTAAAAGTTTTCAAGAAAATCTACTTAAAATGAAAAACAGTTTAAAGACAAAGTAAGAAATTTATGTGATAAAAACCTGCAAACGAATGCTTCGATCTTCGTCTTCTTCGAACTTTCTTGAATCCATTATAAACCTTTCGTTGTGTTTACTCGTTTCCGACTCAAATCGCAATCGAAAACTTTTCACTTTTTTGTTTGTTTCTTTTAGTTTTTGAATAGTGCGTAATGACTTGAGGAGTTGTTGATGATGCAGAGAAAACGAGTAAAGCGTGATTTTACATCCTTCCTATAAACATATGGATGTATATATATGTAGAGAGAGGGAGGCAAAAATTGGCAAAAGGAGTGGAGAGAAAGTCTGCAAATAAACCTAAATAACGCAAGAGGAAATGTGCAAGAAAGTGTAACTTCAAGATTATTGTTGTATCATGTCTTGCTTCATCAAGCAATTTTATGACCAAAAGTTATATTTTATAACAGCAACAAAAGAAAAACTACTTTTATGACATGTTACAACCTTCTTCTTTTATCTTTTTTATGCCTTTAAAAAGGTCAATTTCTTCTAATTTTTTGTTCTTTATGTTTTTTTTTGTTTAGTTATTTTCTTTTCTTATTAGTTATTATAGTAAACTAAAAAGGTAAAAGATTTATATTATCAAAGCAGCCCTGACTCTTTTTACCATCCATCAACGATAAACTGAATGTTTTAGGCAGAAATAAAACAAACAGATAATTACTATTTTTAGAATCCAATGTGATCAGTTATTGTCCTTATATCAATTATTGTATGATTTATTTGCCGTTTTTATGTTAAGAAAAGCCGTGGGGATTGTTCAAATTTACGATTACAAGTAAAAATAATCTGTTTTGCTTTGTATTGCGTCTAGAATTTCTAGAAAAATGTCTGGTAAAGCAATAATATCTATTTTTCTTTAATTTTAATGTAAACATATATAGTAAAATGTAAACGAAAAAAACCAATACAATATAATATGGCCAAATAACTTAGTCTAGCAATTGGGTAGCTCTTGAATCGTTAGCTTTCTGGTTTCAAGTTACAATGATGGAAGATTTGTATTAATGTTTTAGATAAGTCACGAATTATCATTATTGGTACTAAAAAAGTTGACGTAAGCAAATGTAATGAAATCTAGATTGTACTTAATTTAATTAAAAACAATTAGTGAGTCAATAATTCGGTAAGAGTAATGGTGACTTGCAAGCATGTTCCAGCAAAAGTCTTCTTGTGTGAAGCTAAAGTCTCAAATGGTATTAGGAATTGATAGAGTTAGAGATTTAGGATGCAAGTTTAGAGCGCAGACGTATGAGTTTTTAAATGATTCATCATAAAATTCCATAAGAAAATACAGAATTATATGTTGTATTTATACTTTTGTAAAAATAAAATTATTAGTAGAATATTATACTATGTTTAAAATCATAATAATATTATACTGTTTTCTTTCATACCAAAAAAATATTTAACTAATGTTCTAATTTAGTAATATAAGAAAATTTAAAACAACTATTTCCATATAACGCCTTAAGAATTTATCGGAAAACCAAAACAATTTGTTTCCATTCAAGACCAAAGACCTCCGAGTGTGGTTATTTTCTATTTCCAAACCAGCTACTTATCAATTTGATATATGGAGGCTCATATCAAAAATATGGATAGAGTCGTCTACGAAGATTTAACCTAAGACACCTATTTAGTGTATTTTTTTCTTTGGTAAGGACACCTATTTAGTGTATTATTAATTCCAAGTTTCCTACCAATTTTAATGTAATTTCTATTAAAAAAAAATCACTATTATCTTCTTAATCTTGTAACAATTACCAAACGAATAAAAAGTCTCGACCACTAACTTTTACAGATACCACAATCACAAAGATTACAACTTCCTTTTTGGTTTCTGACCTCTCACACAAAACCAAGATTTTGATTACCAAATCTAGAAACAAACCTAAACTTTCCAGTTTCATTAAGATTCTACTTTAACTACACAATCAAAAACCATACATAATCAAAAGAAAATAAAGTAATAAAATCTTCATTAAAAATATCTACAAATTGATTAAAAAGCATTAATCTCACGACCTTGTTAAATAATACATTTCCTCCACTACTCTCATTTACCCCACCTCTCTTATAAACTCTTACAGTTTTACGTTTTGATATTATCTCATCAAAATCAGAAGCTGTAATAATGGGAACTCATCGAATTATCATTGGTCTCGTCGCTCTTTGTTGTTTTTGTCTACCTCATCTCATTGAAGCTAAACCATTCGGAGTGTACCAACGACAAGTGTTCGTGGATCAATCGGGCCATGGAAATTTCAGGACCATACAAAAAGCTATTGATTCGGTCCCAATCAACAATACTCATTGGTTCTTCATCAACGTTAAAGCCGGCCTTTACAGGTCAGTGTAGCAAAAATTTTAATTGACTCCTGTAAATGAAGTTACATATGTCTATTAGAGAAGTTACATATGTGAAAGTGTTTAGTAATGTTTTTTCTCTATGTCTTGTAAAATAAAGAGAGAAAATAGTGATACCGCAAAAAAAACCGTTCATAGTAATCGTGGGAGCTGGGAAAAGGTTAACGAGAGTAGAATGGGACGACCATGACTCGCTTGCACAAAGCCCTACCTTTGCTACTCTCGCTGATAACACCGTCGTTAAAAGCATCACTTTCGCCGTACGGTGATTTTATTTTATTTTGGCATTTTTTCTGATGATTCCTTCTTTTTATTATATATATAAGGGGTTTCTTTTAATATTTTATCTTTTATAGAATTCCTACAACTTCCCTAGCAAAGGGAAAATGAACAAGAACCCTAGAGTTCCGGCCGTGGCAGCGTTTATCGGCGGTGATAAGTCAGCTTTTTACTCGGTAGGATTTGCTGGAATTCAAGATACCTTGTGGGACTCGGATGGCCGACACTACTTCCACCGATGCACCATCCAAGGCGCGGTTGATTTCATCTTGGGGGGCGGCCAATCTATTTACAAGGTGAACCGTTACATTCTCCACAAAATGATATTGGTTTTATATATTATACTAACATCATACTAATACCAAATCTAAATTAATTCTGAAACTTTTTGAAGATTTGCCTTTAAAATGGCTAAGAATTTTATTACATTGTCTATGATTGGAATGTTTTCCTAAATCCGAAAAGGAAACAAATCGAACTGAAATTTAATTTTCTATGGAAAGTAAAGATATGATCAAAAATTTAATCCAAACTAATAATGTTGTCGATTTGATTTTGGTTTGGTACCATTTATCAAAAAAACCTTAAAAACTAAATAAACAGCCCTTGTGTTTTTACATATTAACATGGGCTCATTGTAGAACTCAAATCCTATTTATCCGGGTCTAATTGATTTAAATCAAATTTGTGTGGTTGTAGAGCTGTGTGATACAAGTGCTAGGTGGGCAGCTAGGACCGGGGGTAACGGGTTACATAACGGCTCAAGGACGGGACAACCCCTATGACGCGAATGGATTTGTATTCATCAACTGCCTCGTTTATGGAACCGGCAAGGCCTACTTGGGCAGAGCCTGGCGGCCTTACTCTCGAGTTATTTTTTACAACTCGAACCTGACGGATGTGGTTGTTCCTAGAGGATGGTGGGAATGGAACCAAACGGGCTACAAAAAACAGCTGATCTTTGCAGAACATGGATGCTTCGGAAGTGGATCAAATACTGGAAAACGTGTGAAGTGGGTTAAGAAGCTGAGTGGATCTGCCGTCCAACAATTGACTGATCTCAGCTTCATTAATCGTGGTGGATGGGTTGAAGATTTACCCATCCCTGTTTAATCGAGACCTTTGCTTCTAGTTTTTTTTTTAGATTTCTTATTGATCATCCCCTTTTTCTTTAGTTTAACAAAATGTAGTAATTTGTTATGATTTGTGTCCTTTAAGCTTTGACATTGACATTAAAAAATAATAAAACATTTCAACGAGAAAACAAATAATCGATTTCAACAAGTAGCTCATGAGAAAACAAATGAAAGATCCATCAAAGTCTAACAATTCTCTGATGATTCCACACGCTTAACAGAATCATGAAGCTTCCCTTTGGCATTCACAACCAAATAATCAAAATCCTTAACAATATGCCTAATCTCTTCTCTAACAAGCAACTCCTCTAATCATCAACTGAGTTATGGGATCAATGGTGAAGCAAGAACACAGATGGGTTTCGAGTGAGCGAAGCAATTCGGGTTTAAAACTTTGTGCTCTTATATAATTCGGGTTATGGTTGCTTGATGCGTTCCAAATGTAAGTGATATCTTGTGATTTTAATGTTTTTTGGGCCTTGCTTTACCATTAAACTATGGCGTTTTCATGACATTTAGGTTGTTTAGATTGCATTTGCATCAAAATCTTTGACTTTAGGTTCTTGGAGTGGAAATTCAAGTTTTGGAGCACTTTGAGTCATTATTTGGAGCAAAATGGAGAAGAAATGGTGAAGCAAGAACAGAAGGCTCTACGGTGTCAAGCTTCGGCCATAACAAAACCGTAGGATCCCTATGGTCTCAAGCTTCGGTCAGATGCCCACCGAAGACGCCCAGACGACTCAACGGACAGAAGCAACTTCGGGATTGTGCTTCGGTTTGAATGTCTCCGAAGTCACCCTTCGTTCTTTTCCTTCGGTCAAAAGCATACTGAAGTCGTCTTCTTTATAGTTGGATCCAATTTGCGACCGGGTCAAAACCCGGTTTGTTCCGGGTTGACCCGTTTCTTTTATGCTTTGCTATAAATACTCTTTAACCTATTTAGAGTTCTCTTATGCTTTGTTTAGAGATCAAAAAAAAACTTCTCTTAAGGTTTCTTTCTAAGTTTTTGTATGAATCTTTGGTTCTTAAGCTTAAATATCAAGTACTTCTTTTAAATTCTCTTATCTACCTTCTCTAATTATGATTTCACAAAGATCAAACCTATTGCTTTGTGTAATCATGATCATGAGTGAGTAGTCATTTAGAGTTCTTGGGTTAAGGTAGATTAGGATGGTTTAGTTGTTGGGTTATGGAGTTTAGGGCTAGATTACTTAAGGTCCTTACTTATTGGTTGTTTATAATGCTAGATTAGCCTTGATCATGTTGATTTAGACTTTAGGGATTTCATGCCCGGAAGGTGTTCGATGAAATTCCCGAGCCAAAACCTTTAAGTGCTTTACATTCCTTACCTTTGGAAATTGTTGACTAGGGTGTTAAGTGGCTAGATAGACTTGTTTATAATGCTTGTTAGTCAATTGATTGCCTTTGGAAGAAGTTGATGATTAATTGATTAGTAAATGGACTAATGTCATGGAAATGTGTTAGTGTTGCTTAGTGTTCTATGGCCTAGGGATCATTGCTTATTAGAAGTTGTTTGAAGCTCCATAATCCACTTCTTAATCATTCCTAATCAATTCCCTTTAACCCGAGAATTCGCCTTTAGTTATCGTTTAGTAATTCGTTAATTTTCCGCTTTGTTTACTTTCGAAACTTGTTAGTCTTTTGCATTTTGCTTTCATTTGTTTTGTTTTGCATTGTTTGATTGTTATTTACTTTGTTGGTCATGTTTACAAAACCAATCATCTTAATAGCCTAGATTAAGCTTTTGCGTGTATTCCTAGTGAGTTGATCAATTGCGAATTGTGGTTCGATATTTAATTGAGTAAAAAGTACTACATCAGTAAGTGTGTGTAAGTTTGTTTTTTTTTGGACAGATTGTTCATGAGCTCTATTCTTGTCTCAGATGAAACATGAACTTTGTCCAAAAAAAAAAAAAAAAAAGATGAAACATGAACTTGATGTACTGATTTTAAGAGGCATGAACTTTTCTTCTTCGTGTTTTAGCTGATGATAATGGTTAATTAGAAAAGCTTGAGAAGTGAAGATGAACCTAGAACACGAGACAATCATGTGATGAGAAGCGCATAACAAGGATTAATCACAACCAAAGAACCTAAAATCTTAAAAACAAGAATCTAATGAAAAAACAATTGCCTCCCGCAACATACCAATCTTATTAATACTAAGAAATATCTTAACAAAAAGAAATAACTTATGTTTAATTTAATAATATACTGACACTGGTGAAGAATGTAAGCGTTTAATCATATACTTTTTCAACGATTATCCAACAAAGTGGCCAAAGCTAGAAATTTTATGCAACAAAAAATAAAAATCATGGTCAAAATAGGCATTAGTTTGCTGGTTTTGTTTTCCCGTTTTAACTTTTAAACTGAAATGTGTTCAAAACTCTAAACACGTTTTACGTTCGTAACTTCAACTTGTGTGGTTCGTGTTTGGCTTATAAGTAAATAAAAAAATATTTGTTCAAATCGATGGCCCAATAGACCCAAAAGATGTGAAAGCACTTCAAAACGAAATTGACCAAGTGGAAATAAATTAATTAAGGGAAAAAAAATATTTTCTGCTATTTTATTTCGTGCACATTAAGATTTTATTAATGATTAAATTAAAATTATATTTGACGTTTTATAATTGGCAACTTTCTCCCTAACATTTGTGTTTAAAACCCCAAATATCACTTTCCTTCTTTCATTCTCTCTTTCTCTTTCCATTTTCGTTTCCACCGACGTCATCGATCTAACCTCACACGCTCCATCTCTGCCGGAGACTTTTGCCGATTATCACTCTCCGTTCTCTCTCCTTCCGATTCCAGATTCCAATCTTCCTTCCTTTGTGATTTCTTTCGAAAGCCCTAATCTTTTTTGTTTCTCATCCTTGATTTAGCTTCTGAATCTGGAAAGTTTTTCCTGGAATCTTCTCAAATTTCAAGACTTTGATTCTGTGTAAGATTTGTCCGAAGGGATTAAATCAAAGATCTTATCTTTTTTGTTTTGGGATCCTTGTCTTGTTGATGGGCACAACTAGGGTTTGCTCGGAGGTTTCTTCTGGATCTTCGAAATCGCTTAGCCAATCTCTCACGGTATCGACATCTACCACAGAAACCGTCAATGGTTTCCATGAATTCAAGATCTGCGGCTATTCTCTCGCTAAAGGTGTTGGTGTTGGCAAATACGTCGCTTCCGATACGTTTATGGTCGGTGGTTACTCGTGGGCAATCTACTTTTACCCAGATGGGAAGAGTCCGGAGGATAACTCGTCTTACGTTTCTTTGTTCATAGCACTCGCTAGCGAAGGAGCTGATGTGAGGGCTTTGTTCGAGCTCACGCTTGTGGATCAGAGTGGTAATGGGAAGCATAAGGTTCATAGCCATTTTGGTAGAGCTCTCGAAAGCGGTCCATATACTCTCAAGTATCGTGGAAGCATGTGGTCAGTATCTCTCTCTATGCATGGAAAGTTTCAAGCTTGCTATAATAGTTCACGCTTTTTGTGATGAATTTAGGATTTTTGGATATGGGATTGTGATAGATTGATATGTTCTGGTTGCTTACAATGTTGATAATGTGTTTGTTGGTTGCTTGGTTTAGGGGATACAAGCGGTTTTTCAGAAGGTCCGGTCTAGAATCGTCGGATTATTTGAAGGAAAATAGTCTCTTGGTTAGGTGCCGTGTGGGTGTGGTGAAGTCAGTTACGGAGGGACCAAGGTATTACAATATCCCTGTGCCAGTCTCTAACTTGGGACAACAGTTGGGAAATCTTTTGGAAAGTGGGAAAGGCTGTGATGTTATTTTCCAAGTTGATGGAGAAACATTCAAAGCACACAAATTGGTTCTTGCAACGCGTTCCCCGGTTTTCAAGGCACAGCTTTTTGGCCCGTTAGGAGACCGAAATACCAAATGCATAACGATAGAAGACATGGAAGCACCCATTTTCAAGGTCTCCCCTTTAACCCTCTTTCTGGGAATACATCTGTTAGATTTGGGAATGTGTAAGTAGATTATCTACAGTCAATGGGTCTTACATGGTCTTATAGGAAGAGAGAGATTTCTTGGTTCCTTGCCTTTTTTTTTTTTTTTTTTCGGGTGAGTGATGGTGGTGTCATACAGGATTGTCTATTCACGGATGTACCATCCGGGATCTCCTGGGGCGCTACTCCTGTTCTCGAGTTTACTCACCCGGGATAAGGTTCTTTCTTTCTGCTTCTCTTCTTGTTTTCTATGTACCTAATACATGGACATATCTATGTGTTTATGCGTCTTAATTCCTTTTCCTCTTAGACGTATTTATGTGAGTCAACTAGATGAACTAATTGTGTCTTCAGCATATTAGAGAGGTTGGCTTGAGGGTTTAGAGTATAAAATTTCATGGGCGTATTTGACTGTAGAAACTTCATGTTCTATGATGTAAAAGTATGAATTTCTCCGTTTCCCATTGTTGCTTTTAGGATTATGAGTTCGGGCTCAGATCCTCACTCCTGGTAGTTTTCACCTGGATGTGTAACCTGACACAAACCCTTTTTCTATGTTGTTTTATTGCTGTTTTGCAGGTATTGCTCCATTTTATCTACTGGGACGAATTGCCTGATATGCAAGAGTTAATGGGCACGGACTCAACATTGGCGTCTACTCTTCTGGCTCAGCATCTACTAGCAGCGGCAGACCGTTATGCTCTTGAGCGGCTTAAAGCAATCTGTGAGTCAAAACTCTGTGAAGGGGTCGCCATAAACACGGTTGCAACTACCTTGGCCCTAGCAGAGCAGCATCATTGTTTCCAGCTAAAAGCAGTCTGTCTCAAATTCGTGGCACTGCCAGAAAACCTAAAAGGTAAACAAAAATATCATTCCTTTTGTTGTAAAATCGATCTGAGTCAACTGTCTGTTCACACATAATGAGACTTGTGTCTGTTTTTTTTCCTTTTGTTTTGATCAGCTGTGATGCAAACAGATGGGTTTGATTATCTGAAAGAGAGTTGCCCATCTTTACTAACTGAGCTATTGGAGTATGTGGCGAGGCTAAGTGAACACTCTGTTATAGCATCTGGACATCGGAAAGAAATATTTGCCGATGGTTGTGATGCGAGTGGAAGACGAGTGAAGCCCCGGTTGCACTGAATGGGAGAGAAAGAAGAAAGATTTGTGCATTGTATAATCTCTGTTATGGATAATGGCTGATCTAATCGGATCTAGCAAGTACAATGAATCATTTTCAATGCGTTTTTTCATAAATCAAAGATCCAATGAAATTTGGGGATTATTCTTGCTGTTCATCAGATTGAGTTCTTAGGATTTAAGAATTGTTGGCAATATAAGTGTTACAACGTAGATAAATAAAGGTTGTTTTTAAGAACACAAAGCTATGAAGACAAATTACATGACATGATCTGTAAGAAGACTCTCATTTCGCTCTTAAGCCATGTCTCTCTCATTTCGCTCTTAAGCCATGTCTTAGTCTCTTCCATGTTTCGGCTCTTAATAACACGATGGATGATTCAAAGGGCTACTCTTTAGCTCTCCCTGAGACGTGCAGTGGTAAAGCTAAAACTAGAACCAAAACATCATGTTTAATACCAGCGACTCATTGCAGTATCTTGTGCTGCAGCCACTTTTTGTGGTATATACTGAGTGTTTGGCTTCAATCTGCTTGGACCTTCGGCGGCGGTGGCGCAATCGTCATCACCTCTGTTGCTTTTGCAAGGTTGAGTCCTCTTTGGGTATTGAGACGCAGCAGCTGGATTTCTGACCATCCTTCGCTGTTGTTGTTCAAGAGCTTCAACGCCTGTGGCTGCGCCGCAGTTGTTATAGCGTAACACTGATCCAACTACTTTTCCAGGCCTAGCTACTGCCGCACCTGCTTCATTACAACCAGATAAATGTTCAGGAAACATATTTATTCTGCATCATAACATTTTATACAGAGAGGGTGAGAGACCTTGGATTGTTTGAGGGACGTTGATAGGAATTCTCGACATTGGCATCTGGGCATTCCTGTCTGCACCCCGAGGTCTCTCGTCTCTGATGCTACACTTGGAGAGTCCATCAGTGACTTCAGCTGAACTCTGTTGTGCCACCGGATGATTGTTATCGGAGTACAATACGCAAGCCCTGCAAAACATTTTAAAAAAAATAAGACTTTATTGAGCTGTTCGAAAGAATCCCAAAATTATCAAATTTTTAAAGGAAGTAAAGCATACCTTGGTAATGATGCATGCTGTTGTCTCTCAGGGGGATTATGAGAAGTACCATTCTTGTAGTGTTCCTCGAGGTAAGCAAATTGTTTCTTGAAATGTTCCACCGCACTGCAGAATGAATAATACATAAACCAAAAGAACATGGATAATACACAGGAGTATAGTATGAAGCAGGTCAGCTCAGGACGGTACCTCGGGTACATAAAGTTAGTTGGCTCTGATCCATCCAAGTATTCTTTCAGCATCTTTGGGTGGTACTCCAGAGACTCTCTGTATATGAGCTCTCGCACGTCTTCTTTTGTGATCCTCCGCCTTTCAAACTCAAATTCTAACTTTGTGACAGGTTGAGCAGAGGGCTCTCTTTCAACCTTAGCTAAACCCATGAAGTATACATCTGCAAGCGCCTGAGGTAACACATAAAACCATAATAATTTAGTAAACTATAACCAAAGTTACAACATAAGGAGTGTGAAGAGTGTGAAGAGTGTGAAGAACGAAATGTGTGAACCACCTCTTCAGCTGTAGGCCGGTCCTTGGGTTCAAAAGACAACATCTTTTCTAGAAGACGAAGAGCAAGAGGATCAGCATGTGGGAACTTATGTGAAAAAGGAATAGGCTTCTTCTTCCTCATGCTGCTTAAGTATCTTCGAGCTTTCTCGTTCCTCACCTGTCACATTCAGAACAAGCAATTCAGCCACAAAAAGAAACAATGCAGCTACGTTAAGCATTGTGGAAAGGGACACATACCCTTCCAATGGCTTCAGCAGATGGAGTTCCCAACATATCCGTCATCAGATCCAATTGATGGACCACATTTTTCCCAGGGAAAAGAGGTTTCCCTGTTAAGAGCTCTGCAAAAATGCACCCGATGCTCCATATATCTATTGCCGGTGTATACTGAACAGAAGCATAGATATAAAAAAAATGTTATCACAAAAATTTATAATCTGAATGAGAAAGCTATAGTGACTACTGACTACTATTCCCTATGAAGGATTTGAAACATTTGATGAAATGATGTATGCAAAATCATGGTCAACCTTTGAGAAAAATGATCCACACAGTTCTGGAGCCCTGTACCATCGAGTAGCTACATAATCCTGCGATCAGAAAGCAGTAGGAATAAAAATTGGTTTCATACCAAAAAGAGTACTCTTGTAAAGAGTAGGCATTTAAATTACTCACAGTCCAGAATATCGCAGTTGGTGTATCATTGAATGCGACTCTTGCAAGTCCAAAATCACATATCTTGAGTTTGCAATCAGCATTTGCCAATATGTTTTTTGGTTTTAGATCACGATGAAAGACATTAGCTGAAAGGAAGAGAAAAAAAGTATGTTGAGAAAGATGATCAAAAACTTATGCTAATCTATGAAATTTTATAGCTTGCTAGCTTAACCTGTGTGTATATACTTGAGGCCACGGAGAAGCTGATAGAGGAAAAACTGGTAATGCTCACGAGTCAAATCATCATTTGCCTTAATAACCTGATGCAAATCAGATTCCATGAGCTCAAAAACCACGTAAATGTCTTTAAACTCTCTTCTTGAAGGCGGTAACAAGATGTGTTTGATCTCAACAATGTCTGGATGGCGTAATAGTCTGAGAAGTTTGATCTCACGGAGAATGCGAGTTGCATCCGAAACATGCTCGAAAATATCATTGATTTTCTTAATCGCAACTTTCTCTCCAGTATGTGTATCGTAAGCCGAGCAAACAACTCCATAGCTTCCTTTACCAATAACTTCCTCTATTCTATATCTGCTTCCTTCACCGTATTCCGTGAAGAAATCTACCTCAACTGATGACTGAATATAAAGAAAAATCTATTGTCAATCAAAAGCTTCAAGAGAAAGAGAGAGAGATTAGGACTTCAACTAAAAAAGGCAGTGATAGTGTACAAGGATCGTGACAGATCCTAAGTAAGCTAATCGGATCTCGTATATCTCTCTATGAAGCAAATTTGACACATAAAGAGAGAGAAAAATTGGACCTTTTTGCGCTGATCAGGTTGCATCTTCTTCAGCTACAGAGCATCCAAAATACAGTTACGAAGAACAAATGGAATCTCTTGTCAAACCCGAACTTAGTGAGCTTTGAATCAAAGAAATGCAAAGACAGAGATCGAATTGAACTAATAGTCTACAGAGTTTTAGTTACAACGGCAATGTCAAAACCCAGAGCTCAATATCCAAATACCTAAATCCAGAATCGAATAGAAGAGAGATTGAAACAAATCAGGGTAGTTCCCGAGACCAAAAAAGGAGGCAAATTTCTGGTGTGGAACAACGAATACCTAATCGAGATTTGAGGAATCAGAAGAAGTAAGATGGGTAATTTGAGAATCAATCACTGAGAATGAAGAAAGACGAGATTTTTATCTTGTTCGATCAATCTCTGCTTGAAATAGCAAAAAGGAAAAAGGAGACAGTTTTTTGAAAGACGAGAGAAGCCCAAAAATGATTATTCTGAGCTAAACAAGTTTAAAGGATCTGAATCTCACGAAGCAGACCAAGGGGCTAAGTTTATTTCTCTCTGTGTAGAAGAAAGTGCAGAGAGAGAGATCTAAAATTTCTATGAGATGAAGAAGAACAGAATAAATATTAATTTATTATTCTTCTTTTTTTTGTGATAATTGAAAAAGTGGATAAGTGGAGTCTGATTATCGTTGTACGAAAATTCCAATTTGCCCCCAGGTTTATTATGGGTACTTGCGACTTTGGTGTTAAATCTAGCTTTTGGATAATGTCCGAACGACCAATATAATAGTGTGGATATTTTTGTATCAACTAGTATTTTTATATTTTCATCATTTTCATCTTAAGCCTATTAATAATAGGCTATTATTATGAATTAATGAACACTTATAATTATTTAAATAATAACATTTTGTTTGTTTTAATTATTTATTTGGTGTTTTTGTTGTTATTTAAGACATATAAATGATTTTGGATAACAATCTGCTTGCTTTAATTATTTATTTTGTGTCTTTTTTTGTTATTTAAGACATATAAATGAAGTGGATGATCTTTTGCTGTCAAAAAAAAAATGAAGTGGATGATCAAATAAACAATGAACGATCCTCTAAATGTTGTAAGACAGCTTGACTAGACGGAAATCATCACCATCATCAGCGCTGTGATTATCACCTAGCTAGCGGCGTGGTTAACACCACGGTCGATAGTATCGTTGTCACTACGACATGCGACAATTACGAATAACCACCTTTAATTAACACGAAAACAACTTGTGTTGAAATACTAACTTTTATGTTGAGAAATTATTTTTAAAAATGACGATCAGAGATTAAAGCACAAAAAAAAATTGCATCAGAAAATGATAGTTTTATATGATCATCTAACTAATTAATAGTTTTTAAAAAAACTAATTAATAGTTAGATGATCATATATTTAGATATTTCCGTTAAAATTAAAAGTGAATAGTTAGATTTTTTGTATTTTGAGCATAGTTAATGAATAACTATAACACTTCGAAACAATCAATTTATTTTTTAAATCGAGTTTGATAACAATGAAAAATAAAGAAGATATTTAAGTATTAGAGACAACAATGAATTATGTATTATGTACAACAATACAAAAATTCTTTTATAAATTAGTCTACCCAACATCCACTCTAGTTTTTATTTCAGGTATGTATTTCATATTTTCTCTATTTTTTGAAACAATTATTTTGATTTTCTTATGCGTATATTAATATCAAATATTTTCTTTAATTTGTATCTTACTTTAAAATGTATCATGCCAACTAAATAATAAAGGTATTAATAAGACAGAACAAAAATATACGTTCATTTTCAGATAATAAAATACTACACCATTAATAAACAAACCCAAAAGAAATCAAGGGGAGAACGAAGGGCCACGAAGAACTGTGGAAATGCTTCAGTCCATGTGCATCACATGACTTTTATTATTAGGTATCATTACCAAAAATTAATATGTGGACTAATTATTATCTTTTTATTTGTTAACTTCTCTAATGATTGTTTCTTTTATGCATTAAAAAAATGTAAACTTTTGAATGTTTCTTAAAGAATGTATTATTCAACGCATTAATATTTAAAAAGGTTTTTAAAAAATTCTTTCTTTTGAGCATTTCAAACCTCAAAGCTTGATCCATCTCAAAAACTCAAATTCATTTCATTACAAACATCTTAGGATCATACTACTTAATCATATAATGACATATTAAATGGACATACAAGTCTATGCCAATTAAATTCTACTCTCTACGGAAAACAATGGCTAATCCGTCGAAAGTCATTTTGCTAAGTTCAATCTGACCATTTTGTAAAATAGTAACCAATACAATAAGCGATTTGTTTGATCACTTCTTAGAGTGTGGGTAGCTTTCCCCTTATAAAGTTTGAAATTACATCTTGAAATATATGGAGATATTTTAAATTTTAGAATTGGCAATTATCATTTTTCGGTTGGTTTATATCGGTTATTTTACCATAGAATTCAACATAAAATAAATTGTTCACTTCAGAAAATTCATAGAAATTTCTTTTTAAGATGGAACCATTTTGTAAATGAAAATCTTTAGATATTGACCAAATTTTTTATTTTATTTAAACAGTCCATGATGTACGTAAACTACGATCTAAAGGGAAGACAGTAAAAAAATTTCCCAACGCGGATTGCCTCCCACCACACGATTGAAGGGAATTGAAACATTCAAATTATATAATTTTTACTTTTTTAAGTAAAAGTTATATAATTTTTAATATTAAGAAATAATTAGAAAAATTCATGCGCTTTCGTCTGGGCAATAACGAACGAGCTCAGCTTTGGTAGAACCGTAGAAGTAGAACCCACAAACAAAAACACGAGCTGACCAAAGTACAGACGCGTTAGCCAATTCACCGTGTAGTCCAACGCGCTAATTATGTATTTAACTCGTTTCTACTAGGCCCTAACAATAAGCCCACTAAAGAGCTTACGAGACTCGAAACAATTCACACAACACCACTGAAGGCACGTGACCACTCAACATCTCTTGTTCGCATCTCTTCTCTGACCAAAGCTACATCTTCCCATCTCCCTGCGTCTGCATAAACGTTCGAAAGCATAACTTTGCATCCTCCGTGAGATGGATCAATCGCCGCCAGCTCAGCAGCCGCAAGCTCAGCAATCTCGACGTTCCCGTGAATCCGTGAAGCCGATAATAACATCCCCCAGATCATCACATCCGCCTTAACCGGCATCTTCTTGATCATTTCTTTTGCTTCCTCTAACTTCCCAGCTTTTCCCAACAAATCAACCATACATCCGTAATGCTTGATGTCTGGCTCGATCCCGTGATCGCTCTTCATGCTTTCGAAATACGTTTCACCTAACTCCACTAGGCCTGCATGGCAGCAGGCGCTCAAGACACCGACAAAAGTGATGCTGTTTGGTTTTATTGGGAGAGATTGGAGATCGGAGTAGAGATCAAGTGCTAGTTTTGCGTGGCCATGTGTCGCTGACCCGCAAATGATGGCGTTCCACGGAGAGATTGTAGAAGAAGAAATGTTCTTTGTTTGGCGGAAAATGTTTAGAGCGGTTTCGATGCTTCCACATTTGGCGTACATGTCAATTATAGCAGCGATTAGATTGTCGTTGGGAGGAATCGAGCTACGGTTTAGATACTCATGTGCTCTCTTCCCTTCTTCCAACGATCCTAGAGAAGAAACTGCAGAGAAAACACTAACCATTGTGATTGCATCTGGTTTTACTTGGCTACTACTGATCATTTCGCGGAAGAGATGTAGAGTTAACTGAGGCGATAAACTCTGCGCGTAACCCGACATCATAGCGTTCCATGAAAAGATATCTTTATCACGAGTCTGATCAAATACTTCTCTTGCCAGCTCAACCATTCCATTCTTCACAAATCCTGCAATCAACGCGTTTCTCGATGCGATGTGGTCCTTAACGCTCGCTTCAAACTGCTGAAGAGCGAGTTCCATGTCATTAGAGACAGCGTAGAAATGTATGATCGTTGCTTGTATGAAATCATAACAATCAAAACCCGTTTTCACAATGGTACCATGAAGTTGCAAACCCTTGGAGCTACCCACTGATCGAGCTGAAGCCGAGAGAAGGTCCACCATCATAACTTCACTAGGCTTCATTCCACGGCGCAGCATCTCGGTGTAGTAAACAAGAGCTTCGTCAAGCTGATTCTTTCGGAGACACCCATCAATCATTGTACCCCACGAGACAATATCTTTCTCAGTAATCTGATCAAACAATTCCTTAGCTTGTTCGATAAGTCCAGCTTTTGAGTACCCATTTAACATCACGTTCCAAGTAACTAAATTTCTCTCAGGCATTTCATCAAACAACTTCCGAGCATCCTTCAAACATGAGCAGATACAATACATATGCAGCAAATTCGTCGAAACAAAAACCCGATCATCAAGCTTCAGCTTAATAGCCAAACTATGCAACATCCTACAATCCCAAATCCCACCCAAATGTGAGCAAGCAGATATAACAGTGGCTAAAGTCACTTCATTTAGCATAATTCCCAAATTTCTCATCTCCCTAAAAAGCTCCATAGCTTCACTCCACTGATTGTTTTGAGCATAACCCTTTATCAAAGTAGTATACGAGACACAGCTTCTCTCAGGCATAACGTCGAACAACTTAAGCGCATCCCCAAGTCTACGAGATCTTACATACCCATCAACCATAATATTGAACGAAGCAGAATCAAGCTTCGCGTGAGCCCGGAAAACAGATTCCGCATCAGCCAAGAGACGGCATTTAGCGTACATGTTAAGAACGCTATTACAGATGAATCCATTAGAATCAAGACCTGATTTCAAGACACGGCCATGGATTTGTCTGCCACAAGTGACGTCATTACTAGAGGCGCACGATCCAAGAGCGGAGACAAGAGCTCGTTCAATATTGGAGCTCTCGCCGGAGAAATCGAAGTGGGTCAGACTCGGAGAGGAGAAATATCTCGCCTGCTGAGAAGAAAAGACCCGACAGCGACGAGAACAGAGAAAAATAATCGATTTGATCATAAGAGACCATGAGATCAACAAAGCTGAAGGTTAAAGCTCGAGTTTTTATACTTCTCTCTCGTCTTCTAAAGCGCACAGAGCAATATATAGGTTCGTGTGTTTTGTTCAGAAAAAGACAACATTGTCTGCTGTGAATTAATGACCACAAATACAACAAAAGGCATTTGATTTGATCATTCGAATTGGATTTTTCTTTGTATATAAGTTCCACAGAGGAAGTGTTGGAGAGTAATAAGACATTTGAGTTTCAGGAATTTAACTCTAAAGGAAATGGAAAAAATCAATAATTTTATATTTCTCTCCTAATCCTAATGAATGTTATCCGAGAAGAAGAAGAAGAACCTCTGCAACTGCAACATTTCAATGTGATAATATGTAAGTATAGATTGGAAAGTTTCCGGATCAGCGATTGTCGACACATCCCTTTACAGCTAATTTGCCCGGCGATCTGCAGAGAATACGTGCAAACAAAGTAAGATACACAACAGAAGATTGTAAAATCATATACTAATCGCAGTGAATCAAAAATGGAATCCTGAAGCTTTATTATAATCAATAACCATTGGCAGTTATGATGAATTTAGAAACCACCAAGAAAACAGGAAAGCAAAGCACCAGCAGATTTAAATAAAGGTATTAGTTACTACAAATAAAAATGGACTGTTTCTCCTCTATGGTAGGTAATAAGCTAGACAGAAGCTATCCATATTGTCCTAGAGTGTGGAACTACTTTTCACCGGAAAAGAAAAGAAGAAGACAAGTTTATGGCAAATTATGAATAACTCATCCAAACGCAGTTTGCGTCATGTTAGAACAAAATCTCATCGAGTCAGAAGAAACATTTCCCGCCTTCGTTGCAATTGACTCACCCATTACTTCATATTCTAAACATGATCCTAAAGTTTGAATCTTTTAGCATCTCACTATCCAGTTGAGCTATTACATAACTACTTAAAAGTGATATTAGGGACATTTCAAATCACAACCGGTATATGATGCACATGTTCTATGATAATGGCTGCATGTGCGTTAACTCTCTCAACCAATATAACGTTATGGTGATAGAGGCTACCATACAAACATTACTTTAAACAAATAGATTCCATGTTCAACTGTCTCTTTCATCTCTCAAAAACAAGATTCAATCTGCTAAAACAACCACAAAACTACTCATCTATCCACAAATTGACAATGTCATTCATCATTACAACTGGAATAAGCCAACCTACCACGAGGAATAACAAAGCCGAAATCACCATTATCGATAAGAAACGAGTATCAAAGCCTAAAGACTTGTCTTAAAATCCATAGCCACTTAGCCAGTGAGGATTACATAAACATATATGTTCACTACAAACTGATCTCAAACTTATCAATGGCAATAGAAACGTTGCAGGAATTGGATTAACAGAACCAGTGTGGCCTAAATTCACAACTCATTCAAGACTTAACTTTTCACACACCAAACAAACTACAACATTATGAGTTCGAAAGACACTTACTTTTTATGACGCCGACCTCTCTTAGGTCCCCAACCTTCAAGCTTAGCAATAGGGCAACCACATTTTGATCGGAAAATCAAAACAGCTCGACCATTAACCGGAGCCATCTTCCTCAGCTCAGCTCTCAAACACTCATAATCAGGATTACTCTCACTACCTCCTTTCCACGGTAACCGATCAATCTCCTTAACCGTACCGGATTTAACACATTCCTCTGTCTGTAACTGCAAATCAAACTCCATAGCTTTCTTCAACCCTTTACACTTAGGGTTACGACATTTCCTCGATCGTGAACCACAACACAGGTCAAGAAACGCAATTGACGCCGCGAAGAAAACTGCGAATGCGAAGAAGAACGATGCCGGAGGAGGAATTACTCCGGAGGGGTGATGATCTTCATCGTCGGTGTCGTGATCGGAGGAGAAGAAGAAGATTAGAGGAGGGAGGAGAGAGGAGAGGGAGATGGTGATTGAAGGGAAATGAGAGGAGAGGAGAGATAAGGAGTGGATTAGGTAGGAGAAGTAAGAGGAGAGGAGGAATGTGCCGGAGAAGAGGACGAGGATTAGGATTAAGAGGTCGAGAGTCGCCGACGGTGAATGTTTGCAGAGATGGAGAGAAGAGGAGGAGCTTTGATTAGTGGTGGATCTAGAGGATGGGGGCATGCTGGTGGAATCTTCTTTTGCAGCGGTGGTGGTGGAGGCGGCGGAGGAGGAGGAGACGAAGAGGAGATGGAGCATGTTAGGAGGAGGACGACGGTGGCCGGTTTCTTTTACATGTAAGTCTCTGTGTATGTATAGGTTTGGAAATAAAATTAATTTTTTGAAGAATTCTTTGTGAAATATATAAATACTGGAAAATAGTCACGAGAGAAGTAATTAGGTAGAAAAACATTTTGGAAAACTTATTTCAAATTTTTTTATTTAAAAACTTACACAACACGAAACAAGAATAAAGTTGCCGACATGGTCGACACTGCTCGACCGATAGAATGTAGCACGAATTTTTTTTACACAATAATCTATTTCTTTCCGAAATTATATTATAAACAAAATTAAAAGTTTAACTTAAGAACACATACTTATATAATTAATTAATTATATCTAATTTGTTTTGCAAAATAATACAATAAGCTTGGATTAATTAGGAACAGAGGAAATAAATGTTAAGATCATTTATTTACAAAAAGGAAACCGGCATGTGGTCTCCGGCGACGGGACAATCCAGGCTGACCAAATTTAACAAGAATGAACCTGCCATCAAAGAACTAAACCAAAAACCAGTATCAACAACAATTTCATGTTACTTGTTCAATAATTAAAACCAATCTAATCAAGAACACAAGCTACTCTCGGGCGGGTTTTGGTGGGCATCCTCGAGAGCTTTCGGGTTCTTACCGGGTTCCTGAGACCCGGGATCAAGCTACTAGGTTTGGTCAAAAGGATCTTGAAGACCCACCAAGGTATGAAACCTACACCGCAAAGCATAAATTGAGTTTCAAAGAAGTTTAAATACCTTTCCGTTCATGGCATCGACGGCCAACTGTGCGTCCTCTTTTCTGTTGAACCAGACATATCCGTATCCTAGAGACTGCCGAGTCCTTTCTTTTACGATGATTTTTACTGCCAAAAATGAAGTGCTCACGGTAAGAAAATAAGATCGAGCTGGTTTTGACTGATTCTATGAGCAAGCTGACCTAATGCTACTCTTAATGCTTTTAAAGCTAAATCCGCAAGTAGGTTTCAAATCATAAAATAGACTCACCAACCACAAGCTTTGCTTTAGTTAGCTGACCTAGCTTATGTTTTAGAGTAATGTTTTCAAAAACGAGGGGGAAAAACAATCACCAAGAAGACACACAAATACTAAAGAGAATGTATAATCAGTAACAATTCAATAGAAAAGACCGGGAAAATGATGACGACGTATCGATTTACATCAGCAAGATTTTATACTTATGTCCTTCGTAAGTCATTGATTCCAGTTCCACCATAAACACTATTAAATGAGAGCTCATGGGAATGCAAACATGAAGTTGTAGTAATCCACATGAATATGAAGAAGAAAAGCAGAGAAGTTTTTAGCAAATCAGTGGCTTCAGTTTAAAGCTCATGAGGACTTAATTTATTCGTTTCAGAGCTTCCATTTTTTGCTTCTGCTCCACACCATTTTGTGATATCAAAAGCACATACTCTTCCATCATCATATCTTGGTTTTGATTCGGACCACAACTCATGGTAACAAAAACCTCACCAAAACAGATCATCGATTTTGTACGTTTTGCTATACTAATATAACTTCTCTGTTTTAGTACCACAAGCTCTAGTCCGAATAAGATTAGGAACTTTTGATATCACTGAGTGGTCCAGATCAGAGACAATGGAAGCACTGACAGCATTGCTTATCACAGTCAAGAGCTTGAAGAGAAACCATTGATTTGCATAACAAAGTCTCTGCCTTTTCTTCTTCTCTCCCTAATGGACCTCATCAATTTCATTCTCGATTAGGATTGATCAGTTGCAATTTAAATAATGAGGTTCAAATCAACCTATTGGCTATATTCAATGTTCATGTACAGGAATCATCCTACAGAGAGACTCACCATTGGTAACTTGTCCAAACTCGGAGAAGACTTTCTTCAAACGCCCTTCACTCACTGAATCCGAAAACCCTAATAGTGGAAACGGATTCAATTTCGTAAAAACCTAAGTACAAGAACATAATTCAAAGAGGAAGGATAAAATCAAAACATACCCTTCACGAAAACCGAAGAGATCGAAGTAGGAAGAGAAGATGCTTCTCTGGTTCCATCGTCTCCGGCGACGCAGCTAATGGTCCGGAGAGGAGAAGAACAGGATTTGCTTCGCGCCGTATGAAATGACGAAATCAAACGACATCTGGGAATTTCCGTCGTCGGTAAATTAAGTGTTCTCAGATTTTGAGACGTTCCGAAGAATTGGTGTTTGAATAACGGAATTTGGGAAGTAGACGAAGACAGTGCCATCTCTGTCGAAGTACGTCGCCGGCGACAAAACCTTAGAAGTAACGACGACCTTCTTCTTATTTTCGGCTCGTTAACATACCAATAGGCTTATCTGACCATTTGGGCCTAATATTTTGGCCCATAAGAAGCAAGATTTTTGTTATACAATTTTGGTTTTCAAGAGATGGAGATAGTCGAAAAATGAACGGTCTAGTGAGTGAAGTCTATGCCCGGTAGATAAATGGTGATTAGTATGAGTGAGTAGAAGATTTGTAAGAAAGTTTGGAACTACTGGATCTAGTCATACATGAAAGCAAATCCAAAGCAAGATAGGTTTGTGTTCAAATGAGCTTAATAAACTATATCTAAAACTGATTATAAGATAGCTCATTGAGCTTTATTGAACAAGAAATGTAAAAGAGGAAATGAGATTTAAATTGTCACCAACAACACAATAACTATAGATTTGATTTTATAAAAGGGGAAAGAAAGGAGCGAGCAACCCTCTAGGTTAACAACTTTGATGTTCATTATGAATTTGCTTAAACCTAATTTCATGGACTAATAATGCGTTTCTCATAAGACTAATCTTTGAGTTTATACGGATTCTCTAATAATCCAAGCGTTAAGCGAAAGTAAATCTTGGATGGAAAACTAAGATTTCTTCCTCGCATGCATGTTACAGAGGACGTCATATCTAGACATAAATAGTTTAGTAATATTAATCTAATAATAATGGTCATATTCATTTATATAAGTTTGACAAGATAATTTTAAGTATAGCAATTCTTTGATATTTTAAAATCACTTAATCTTTGTTGAATTAGATATTACATGATGAAGTATTTTCTTTATTATTTTCCCGTTAGTAATATCAAACTAATCTACTCAGACATATGTATAACCACATCTTGATACACTTTTTGTGATGAGTTAGAAACATGTGATTTTAGAGACAATTGTGTGTTAAAACCAAAAGAATTTTTTTTTTTAATGATTTTGAAAAAGAATTTAGTGACTACTGTACAAATATAATTCTTAAATATCGCAAACGCATCTCATCAAAATTTCTTCATGTCTTCTCGGCCAAAAAAAAAGTAAAATCTTGTAGTGGCCGAAAATTAGACGATAACTGCGTACTTCCACCAATAGCGTATGAGAATAAAGATTAGCAACTTGTCTTATAGACATAACTAATCATTAATTAATCATTGCCCATAACTTTACTTTAAATTTCAAAGATGATGAGACTTAACTGACTAATGCATGCATCTTTCCAAATGACAGTTTTTCGTGAGTTATATTCTCACATAAATAATTCATATAAGAATAACTCACGAAAATTAGAAAAAGTATATGTCTTTAATGACTGATTTGAAAGTACATATAAGTGGAACATACTTTACTTAGCTTAAATAAAACTGAGTTAGTCAAATCACACGTTAATATTCGCTTAAGAAAATGAAAATAATTCAACAATGCCAATTGATATCGAGTTGTTTTTCTTTGACGACACGCATTGATACAAAGCTGTAAGATAAATAAAGTAATACTAATTGAAATGTTGGAAAAATATATTATTGTTATGAAAAACAGCTTGTGGCTCGAATACATCTAACGTGACAATGCCTAATGATTGAGGCATTCAAAACTCTAAAACAACTTGCCTAATGGGAATAGTTTTTGACATCCATCCCACATTTTGGTCCAATTATTGCAGATTTACAATATTTATACCTCAACAAAATGCAATTTTTTTTGTCAAAGAACAAAATGCAATTTAGTTATGATAAGAGACAATAAGTATTTATCTAATGGTAGCTAAGCTTAATATACTAAAGCCTAACGCGTATTGGTAGACGATATTGATGGTTAGCAGAACCAACATGTTACATATTCTAGTATGATTATATTCACCCTCAAATTCAATGCATGCAACTGGTAAGCATAAATATCCTAGTTACCAAAATTCAGCTACTTTTTCTTTTCGTTTAAGGGATAAATAAACTACCATTCCTTGGGATTTGGGTGTAGTAAACTAATAATCCCCCAAGATACATAGTTGTTGTGTTTAGGTTTAACTTCTTGTGATTCCTAAACTCTCGTTTTCTCATTTTTATGATATTTACATTATTATTAAGGGAAAAAAACTAGTTTGACCCAGAAATAAGGTTTAATTACTAAAATAACTCATAAAATATATGGGTTAATCTAGTTATTTTCCTGACCAAAATACCCTTTGTCTCTTTGTTAGGAAAAAAAATAAAGTCAATATTACCCTCTGATTTTTTTGGAAATGTGGTGAAATTTTTTCGAAAAAAAAAATCTGCCGTTAAAAGTCTGTGGGCGTCGTTGTGACAGATTTATTTTCCCCGACAGATTTAATAGTCTACGACAGATTTTCTATGGCAGTTTTTTTTCCTCCCACAGACTTATTTGAATATGGTTACGACAGATATTTAATTTGTAGCAGATTTTTTTCCTTTGCCAGACTTATTTTATGATGACGCCTCAGACTTTCGTAATTTTGACAGTTTTATTATAATATGTAGCAGATTTTTGTTTCTAGTGGTGTCAGACTTATATTTTTTGGAAAAAAACTGTCATAATACAGCAGATTTGTTAATAAAAAATAATTACTAATTTGACTTTTTAGTGCTCACAGATTTGTTTTACGTTATGACAGATTTTTTAATGTTAACAAAAAATCTGGAATGTTATAGCAGATTTGTTTAAAAAAATTAAAATTGCTAGAATGACATATAGTCGCAACCGATATGTTTAACGTTATGACAGATTTTTTTTATGTTATGCCAGATTTATGTTTAATTTACAAAAATCTGCTGTTTCATAGCAGATTTCTTGAATTAAAAATAAATTATTGGAATGACTTATTTAGTGACAACAGATTTTTTCATGTTATGACAGATTTTTATTTTATCATGACAGATTTGTCGTATTTTATCACGACAAGATTATGTTTGGCAATTTTTAAAAATATCTGTAAAATTAGGATACGGCAGACTTAATTTTAAAGTAACAGACTTGTTAAAATTAACTGCCATATTTGATTTTTAATTTAAAAAAAAACGAATTTAATTTTTTTTTTAAAGGAAATGGCATAATGAAAGGTTAAATAGTCTTTTTATATAAAATTTGGGTTAGTCCAGTTATCCATTTGGATTGAGAGTCATTCTAGTTATTTTTGCTAAGTTTTGAGTCAAACTGGGTAAATTTAACTATTATTAATAGCGCAAAATAATGACTTTTTAGACAGAAATGAAAACAATTTTGGTCAAGAAATTGTTTTTTCATCAAATAAATTTAAGTTTGGATCCGACAGGGCTGAAAACAACAGTTTTCTTAAACTATTAAATAAACTGCATAAATGTACAATTGTCACTCTATTCTGCATTTGCACGTAACAATCAATAAACAAGACAATTTACAAGAGTTGACGACATTGAGCTATATAATTCAAGACAAGTATTTAAGAAAATTTTATTTTCAACTATATATTTTATACATACATCTCTTCAACTTACTCAAGCCAACTAATCCATTGAAATAAATAAATGAAACACATAAACTGTACATGAAATTCCTTTTTAATCAAACCGCAACACACTCCAACAATCCTAAATTTACAAATCATTTGAAAATAACAAAGGAGTCATATGGTAAATACAGAATAGTGAACGAAAAAAAATATATATACAGAATAGTGAAGATTTTTCTTTACGTATGCTAACAATATAAACGGCAAATCTTTATAAAATTCCAGGTTTTTAATAAGTGATAAAGACTAGTTTGGTTTCGACTTTCGAATTTTCTGATTAACAAATAAAAAATCTATAAATGGAACGAATAAATTTAGAATTTTAAGCCATGCCAATTTTTCGAGAAAAAGGCATGTATTCATATTTTGGGTGTGTGGCGGTGGGTAGTGGGCATCAACTCACACAAGAATCTCTCTTCGAATATATAATTTTTCCTCACGGACAAAAACTGATGTATTGTTTTTAAATCGTAATAGAAAATCCATTCGTCTTTCCTCATTTTTTTTTAGTAATGAAATTGATATTACTAATACATACAAGCTTATGGACAAAGACGATTATAAACAATATTAACAATAATCACTTCACAGCCGTTTGATTGGATTATTTAACCACATCACGTCACCCAAACACGTATCGGACGGCAATCCGCCGTCAAAAGTTGGATCCTTATTCTTTTTTATTTGGCAAAACCGCGTTGACCAACGACTTCTTTTGTCTTAAACCTGACTAATCCACCGTATTAACCGTACACTAATCCGCATCACATCCTAGCCCTAAAGTACTATACCCCGAAAACAAATTACAAGGGAATCATTTGTCTGTGTCCGCCCCGCGCGTGCACTTCACTTCCCTTAAAACTGATTTTTTTTCCGTTTAACCGTAACACACTTTTTTTAGTAACATAACAGAATAAAAAGGTCATCATCTTCTCCGAGACAGCGACCCATCTCGCCACGTGGCATTATCATGGCTATATCCTCTTTCCGACCAATCTCGCCACGTGGCATTATTATCGTTTTCTTTTCTTTAAACTTCCCTTTTTCCGTCATTGATTTGTTCCTTTTTGTTTAACCTCACCGGGAAATCGCCGCCACGGCGGCTGGAAGAGGTGGAACGGCAGAGATCTCAGGTAGGAGAATATCGGCACCGTCTAAATGGTGGTCATCGTTGTAATTAAGGAACCTTTCGACGGCGAGTGCGCTCGGATGAGCCACTGAGTTATCCCAAGCCTCATCGGCTTCTTCTCCTCGTCGGAGAAAAACCTCCGTAGCGTCGACACGGTGCATGTTCCATTTCCACTGCTTGTAAAGCCTCTGAATCTTCTGCAATTGTCGACACGCAAGCAAACAAGTGTTCTCTTTAATTTTCTCGATCGCCGTTTCAAGAAGTCTCTCCGTCGTCTCCGCCGGATAATTCCGTAACTCCGCCCGGAGAAATTCGTCGAGCTCTGGAACTCCGATGGCACGTCGGATTCCAGCGGAGTAATCCGATGAAGACGGATCGAAGATGCGGCGAACCTCGTCGACGAGACCCATCTCAACCATCTTATCGACTCGCTCCGAGACAAAAGAGTGTAAAACCGGTCTAGAGACGTCGACCCACAGGAAGCAACAATTATACCTTAACCGGAAGTCAACGCAATCGTTGACCAGAGCCTCGATGTAAGAATTGGAACCACCAGCTATGATCGGGACACGGCCCCTCTGGACAATTGACTCAACGGCCCTGATCGCTTCCCGTTGAAAATCCTCCGCCGTGAAATTTTCGTAAGTGTCGTGGACGGTGCCGAGGAGGTGGTGAGGGATGCCAAGGCTTTCCTCAGGAGTGACTTTGTTTGTCACGATGTCTAGACCATTATAGACTTGAATCTTGTCGGAGTTTACGATCTCCGCCGGGAAACGAGTGGCTAGGTCAATGGCTAGACGAGATTTGCCGGTTCCGGTGGCGCCCATAACGAAAACAACCTTGTCTTTTCGCCGGAAAAACGGAACATCAACCATGTTTCCGTGGAAGTTCAACAATGGTTGAATCACTTGTCTTAGAGCCGTCATGCATGGCTTCATTCTTATAAAAATTCCTTCAACTTCACCTGCTGGATTAATTATATAATTAATATTTTAAGACAGATCTAATTAGAAGCATAATAACATGCAATAGATTCGTTTGAGGTCAAAGTAAAGACACCGTTACCGGATATTACTAACCTTGAAGTGGCTTGTTCCCCGGAGCACTGTCTCTTCCCTGTCAAATTTCTATAAAAAAATAACAATAATTCTTCTTTTTTTCTTGGTAATTAGGAAATCTTGAAGAAAAATGTGAGGAGAAGGCAAGTTAAAGATTCTAGCTCAGGTGTGATAGTTACATATATAGAGATACTGAAACTATATTGCTCTCAACGAGCATATGTTGTGGAAAGGATCGGGGCTTCGAATTTATAGTGACTGGAGGATTGTTACAGTGACATGTTATTCATTTAATTTTGTTTTATATTTTACAGACACTTGCTCCATAACACGTGTCGTCTCAAAATGATACATACATATATCACTATTTCTTTCACTTAAGAATCACTGGGTGATTGGCTCTTTCACCAAGTTAGTACGTATAACGAAAAATAATAGGCAGTAGGAAGAATATATTCAGAAAGAAAAAGAAAGAAAAAAACAAGTAAATATTACTTCTAGCTACATCAGGGGTTAGGAGTCTGATTACCAGTAAATGCGAGTTATGTAAACTAATGGAGGTGATTTATTCATATGTTGTGAATTCTAACACATATAAGAAAACTCAAATACCCTCGCATGTTTGATCGGGTTCGGATCTTATCACTATATACATATAAAAAAATTCAATTTGAGAAAAAAAAACAATTCAATGTAAATATATAGAAAACTGATTTCAAAGTACTGGAATCAACTAAGATTAAATTGGTGCTGCGATTTCTGACTCGAATTAATTATGGTCTCGAAGCTTTTCTATATTTTGGCTTTCGGTTTTTTAGCTTTTTGCTATTTGGCTTATTCCCAAACATCCATTTTAATTTTTTTTGTTAATTGCCACTAACTATTCTTAATTGAAATGGGACGTTCAAAACATACATTGTTAACGGTGTTTACTGTTTAGGAAAGCAAAACATGTAAAACACTAAAACTTATGACTTAAACATACCCTAATAGCCTTTCAAATCTAAAAGCTTTAAAAACAAAAACAAAATATTCTACTCGATTTGATTGAAATTTGTTGATATAAAGTATAGAACTTTTTTGTTGTAATTTTTCTATACTAATAAGCAATTATCGTCATTAAAACAGCCTAGAATCATAAGAACTAATTTGTCATATGAGTACACATCTTGAAACAACCTTTAGATATTATAACTTTATGGGTTTTAAGTAAAGATGTGTTTTGTTAGGAAACTGAATGTGACCGTTTGCAAAAATGAATGGAATAGTACAAGATTTTTTTTGCAATTCAGTTCATATATTTGCTAGACTAAGAAAACAAAAATAAATCCAAAACAAAATTGTATTGGATATCTAGAAAAGATCACTACCACTCAAAACCTAAAATAATCTTATACGTTTCTTATGATAAGAGATAAATCATATAAAAATTTGCTTGTACGAGAGTCCTTATCATTAGAGGAAACATAGATTATATGATGAGTTTAAGTTAGTGGGTTGGACTAAATTTATATTGATTGGACGTTTAGTGAATGGAATAATTTAAGCTAGATATCATATTGGGTTAACTCTAACGATAAAACTGATGATGTATAATGTCGTTCAGTTTTAAGAAATAATGTTTATCGAATTCAAAAATTATATAATTACATGCACGCTTGTATTACAAAGACAAAATATACATCATAAAAAATAAATTCCATTTTCTATGGCCTCAAAGACCAACCAAAAGCCTCTCTAAGGTCAGACTTTGAGATTTGATAGGCCATTGACCACGTCGAGTTTTTTTTGTTCCTTCCGAAGAATGCCCTCACGTGGGTCACCACTACAGAGAATATAGAAGTAATAACATTAAAAAAACATTGATGGTTGGTGTGCAAATATTACAATGAAAAAATATTGAGTAATGCATCACAATTGATCAAGTAGTACAGAAGATAAAATGAAGTATTTTTCAAAAAAAAATCGAACTGGCTAAAAATAATGTGATCAACAGAAGAACATCTATATAAAATCATTACAAGATTATTAACTAGTTGCATAGTTTGCCAACTCTTCTATATATGAATATATTAATCATATTTGTGTTCCAGTTCTATATATAAGAGCCAATACACATAATATCTTATTTTGCATTATGAAATTATAGATATGCATAGTGTGCAATAAAGGTATTGCATAAAAAAAAAAAAAAACTAAAAATGACATGCACGGTCGAATTAGGGGTTGACGTAAAGTTGAAATAGACTTTTAAATTTATATTGGTTGACAAAAATAAAACTAATTGACACAAATATATAATTCCAAACAGAAGTGGGGCTGTTTATGGAGTGTATTGTATTGTTATATACTAGCTTTTAAGCAATTATTAAATTTTATAAGAAGTAAATATTATTGTAGTATATAATATTAAAAATGATAATTATGATGGTATAGTTGCAGACTAAAGGATTAAAAAGAAAAATGGGTATGGTCAACTTAACCTAAAAGAAGTGGCTGGTGGATTCCTCCATACAAAAATTTATTTAGTTAAATGTATTTGTTACCAATTTTAAAAATATTTTTTTGTTTTGCTTTTAAATATGAAAATATGTTGGCCATACTTGTAATCTAATAATCTATTTGTGTCAATCTCCCAATAATCTATATGTTTTTAATCTAATTATAATTTATTTCTGTGTAATGGGTCTATGTTTAATCGTACATCATATAAAAAGTAGCAATCACGAAGTGACAACAATTTGGGGGATCTATTTGTTTTCAACAAAGCTACGAGCAATGGAATTTGCTTTTCTTTTTTGAAAACACAATTGTTCGATGCCTTAATTAATCACTAATAACATCCCTTGATATTACAAGACGGTAGATAATTCAAATTGTTATAGTATTGTCACGAAAAGATATCTTCCAAAAATTGTCTAAAACTTATCTTAAGAAACTGGTAACCAAGATTTAGAGTTTTTTTTTCTTAAGTTTGAAAGTGCTTAGATGCATTAATTTACACTATTTTACGAAAACTTAGATGCACCACAATTGCTTGACCACAAACAAACAAAAAGATGCACCACCATTAAAAAACTTTAAATTTGTAATATTATATATGAATACTGATCTAAAAATCGTAGTTAAACATTTGTATTAGTTGGTTTAACAGCTAAAACAATTTTCTGTATTAACATTTAAATGGTAATATATATTTATTTCGCGGAAACCATCTATATTTTATTTTTTTACACTTTTATTGACTAAAAAACCTTACACATGTTAATTGGGTTATACTTAATTTTCCGTTTAGAAAAGGTGTCCGTACACTCGTTAGATTTGACATTGATAGCTATTTATTCTCTCGGAATTTTCTTTTTCCTTTTTCCTAATCTTTAGTTTTTCTTCTTTGGTAGGGGCCGATGCCAAAGACTTACCATGACTCATTATTATTTTAGAAATAAAATCAAATTTTATTCGGTTCGACAATAGTAATACTACAACTATCAAAATTTAATAGAAAAATAACAAATTGATTAAAATTATTAAATTAGAGTGCCCTTTTAAAATTAAAAATGTTATCATGGTCCAAAGTGGAGATAGGGTTTCTCATATTTTATAACATATTTTGGAATCCATTGGGGAAAGGCATAAGAATAAATACACATACAACGAGACAAATCAAGTAATAATTAGATTAAGAACACAATGAACAAAAATACTACTATAATTATAAAATATTCCCGTGGAAGCTCAACTAGAAGGTGTAGGTGGTTTACATCGTAAATTCGCTGTGAAAACTTCGAGCAAAAGATTAAGGTTACCGCAAAATATATAAACCAGCATATGAACTCGTTTGGTTCATCAATCATAAAGAAAAATAGGGATCACGACTTCTTTTTATTAAAATGCATACTAATTAATTTAAAAGAAAGTATTTTAGTAATTTTATATATGTGAAACAAAAAGTTGAATTTACAGCCAAACTCTAATTAAACGTCACCAATATCGAAGTTAGAAGCTAGCCCAAACTAGCCAGCTTACCTTCATCGCTAAAGTATAGTTGTTGGATTTAAGCTCAAGTGTTGGCTGCGTTGCACGAATGTAAGTAGGAAGTCTTGTTCCGTTAGTACATAACTCACAATCTCTTTTTATAACAAAACTGAGTACAATACAATAATAATAATAAAAAAATGATTCGTGTGTATATGTATATATGACTATATGGTGATGTTTTGGTTAAAGAGTACTATATGTATTTTGGAGCACAAAAGAGGGCTTTTTCTACATGTGTAGTCATTTGCAAATGATTAATCAACCACAACAATTGCATTTAGAATCTCTCTCTCTCTCTTGGAAGAAAATAATTACACCCGTACGTTATTTTGGATTTGATAGAGTATTCGATAATGGGACTTTGATATAATTTAGAAAGAAATACATTATGTACATATTTAGATTCGGACGCATGTAGCATTTATCTTCACTCCTATTCGTGTTCCGATCCTATTTACACATTATTATAAAGAAACTTTTAAAATAAAAACTAAATCATACAAAATCACCAACCATGAATGTTTCATTGTGTTTCTCTAGAGTCTAGACTCTTTAAGTCGTAAAATATCTGATTTTATACACATTAATTTATAGTTCAAAGTAATCGTATAAAACCTTGAAAATGTAGAATCATTTGGTATAAATATTAACTAAGATAAGATATTTCTGAAAATTATATACGCACCAGTAATATTGCATACTACAATGCTGCAATTGTTCTCATTCTCATTTTTTTCTTTATAATAGTTCTATTTTTTTTTTCCTTTTGCTTCTTATTAAAGTTCATCAATATATATGGCTATCTTGATGAACGGTCAAATCAAACATTCTTCTCTGCCTCTCTGGATATTATAAAATTATTGCTAATGTGTTATTATCATTATCAAAATATTGTCATTAACGAAACAATAAAAAATGTGTTAAGCAAAGCTAATTATTAGTCCACTAGTAGATTAAGAAAATTGCTGGCGTGGTGCGGAGTTCTGAATCAGACATTTTGTTTTGTCGGATGGATTGGGCTTTGTATTATATGTTTGCACAGAAACACAAAATTTTAGAATAATCATAGCGATAAAATTATCTCTAGATATTTTTGATCCAAAAAAAAAAATCTGGAGAAAGTCACTACACTAAATTTGTTTGTTAAAGGTTTTAGTCACTATACTAAGTACTAATCAATAATCCTTTATCATTTCTGAATCATTTACGAGACAACAACGAAAATCTTTTTTTTTTTTGTTACCGATAATTATATACCTAAGATAAATGGTCTCATAACAAAAAAAAAAAAACATGAAAGCATAATTCATAATTCAAAGATTTTGGTCCTTCTACTCAACCAAAGCGGCAACCTAAGGGAGTTTGATGAAGCGATGACGATTTTGCTTGTTCTTTCCGTATCAGTTACTTAAGGAGAAGAGTGATTGCAAAATGCCAATCGCCGAGTTAGGAAAAGCTCCAACGAAAATCTTTGGTTTCTTCTACGGTGCCATCTTGAAAATCTTTATCGTTTCTTTAAACTTGTCGTTTGGTCAAAGAAACAATACATGCTCCTATTAAAAGTACAAATGGTACGCATGCATGTATACAAGGTATACGTTTTTGTGTGTGGTTGATGCTTGCATTTCCCATTTTATAAAAAAAAACTAAAGCAACATCTTTAAGAATTCGTAAACATTAAAAACCCACAATGGATGGCAAAAACATGTTGGGACTTGGGCTCAATGATTCAATCCTTGTAATTCTCAAGTTGGCTTTTAAACTTGGCAAGTCTTTTATTGGGCTTTACTGTGCCAATATTGGGTACCAAAATAATTAGCCTTAGGCCTTCTTATTAACTTAAGCTCAATAAGACAATAAGTGTCTAACAATTACTCGTCAAATAAGAATTATTATCTTACAAACCATACATGACAAAGACACGAAATAATATTATAATTACATTATGAGCCATCGTAGTTAAGATTAGAGTAGACTAATTATGTATTTAGAAGTTATAACATGAGATTTATAACATAAAAATTGAGACGCAATCAAAACATCAAAAGTCCGACATGTATACCAACGACTTTCTCTCGTCACGCTCATGACGGCGCGTGGAATTCACTCTCTGAAATTTTCATTCATTTGTCTCGAAAGCGAAATCTGAAACCGTCACACACAGTCGCCAAACATGTCTCTCTCGCTTCCCTCTTCTTCCGCCGCCGCTGCTGCTGCTGCGGCGGCGTCGACATCGGGATCATCGTCTTCTCCGGCGGCTGCTTCGTCTTCCTCAACGACCACGTCCTGGTTCTCCGGAATCGTTCGCGGCCGTGGTGACAAATCCGGCACCGCGAAGCTATCTAAAAGCTCTTCCATGGCTGGAGGAGGAAGCGGAAGCGGAGATTACGGAGGACCAATCAAAGGGAAGAACCAATTTCGAGGAGTTTTGTTCAAATACGGTCCCAAATCCATCCAGGTTCTCTTCAATCTCGATTTCGATTTGTTAAATAGGATTGCTTTTGAGTTACTTCGAAGCAAAAAGGGAAAATTTTGAATAAGAAATTATCATTTCGTAATTCTTGGGTTGCTTAAACTAAAAACTATAGCTTCTTCTGGATTTCTTAGTAATTTAAGCATTTGTGTTTGTTATATTGCTTCGTGATTGTTTGCTGATCATGTTTAAGATTCGTTTAGGAAAGACAATGAAAATTTAGGTCAACGTTCCAAGCCATGTGAGACCTTGATTTCAACTTTTGCATCAAGTTAGATGATTTTAGTTGACCACTTACTTAGATGGTTCCTTTCTGAATTTTCAGAATGGATATTACTAGAGATTGTTATATATGAGTATCTATGGCTAGTGATTTTTCAAGGGTAGATTTCTGGTTGTAACAACAGTTTGCTTTTCTGTTTCATATGTATCTCCAGGTTGCTTTTAAGACCGGAGAGTATAAACAACAAGTGATATTTATCGGTGGATTAACCGATGGACTTTTAGCTACTGAGTATGTAGCTTCTCCCTTTGACCAGAAATTGTGTACAGAGCAGATTGCGTACCGTAACTCGTTTTTTCATGTATATTAATTGATAGAACATTTTTACAAATTGGCTGTTTCAGTTACTTGGAACCTCTTGCAATTGCTTTGGATAAAGAGAAATGGTCACTTGTTCAACTACTGATGTCGTCGTCATATTCTGGATTTGGCACTTCCAGCTTGAAACAAGTAAAGAGTTACTTAATATGGATTTCATCTTACCTTGTGGCTTGTAATATTGATAGACTGTGGGGGAAAACTAAGAATTTCTCAGTTCAGGAATGTACTGAACAATATTTCCTTGTTTCTTTTGATGAAGGATGCACAAGAAATCGACCAGCTAATAAACTACCTCATCAATAAAGAGAACTCTGAAGGCGTTGTTCTACTTGGTCATAGCACTGGCTGCCAGGTGATTGGTTAAGCCCATAAACACTTTTTGGTCATGGTTCTGAAAGAAAAGTTATGACAGATACTATTGTCTTCTCGCACTTTGAAACAGGATATTGTGTACTATATGGGAACAAATGCTGCATGCTCCCGAGCTGTCAGAGCTGCAATTTTGCAGGTGCTAGTTCTAGATTTTTTGACTTGTACGTTTCGTGCTTCTCTTAAGGCTACGTGTTCTCTTATGTGAAAGACCTTGAGTTGGATCTTGTGTAGTGTGCTATATCGTATGTTTTGACTGGAGTGTAGCTTTGATCATATTGCCTAATGCAATGTTTACATAGGCACCGGTCAGCGACAGAGAGTACAAAGCAACGCTTCCTGAAACACCAGCTATGATAGACTTGGCTGCAAACATGATAAAAGAAGGTCGAGAAGAGGAGCTAATGCCTAGAGAAGCTGATCCTTGTGCTCCAATCTCTGCTTATAGGTATTCCTTGTACCATAGTCGCAACTTTGAAAATTGAAAATGGTGTTTTGAACATGTCTATATACAAAAATCAATGTTTTGCTTACGTCATGCAGATATCACTCCCTCTGCGCTTACATGGGAGACGACGATATGTTTAGTTCTGACCTTAGTGATGATCAGTTGAAAACTAGACTTGGGCATATGGCTCACACACCTTGTCAGGTAAAACAAAACTAACCATACCATCGCAAGCATTTTCATACCCGGTGAAAATAATTGTTTCTAGGTGTGGTCAATTGGGTATTGACTAGCTTCTTATATCATCTATGTTCGGGTTCTACACAGGTGATTTTCTCCATGGGTGATGAGTATGTACCAGATTATGTCGACAAAAAAGCACTGGTTAATAGGTGAGTCCATATAAGTAAAGCAACAATAAGAGAATCTAGAACTGAGGATACCTTTACATATAAAAGGTTGTCCCCTTTGTGCTCATTATGTTTGGAATCTAAGTTAAAATAGGTATATGTAAAGAACTATAGATGCAAACTTTGGATCAAAATGATATCGAAATGATTGGACATGAACAAGGAGATCAAAAGGATTGATTTGATGTCTGTGATTACAGATTAAGTAAAGCAATGGGAGGAGCAGAGAAAGTGGAGATAGAGCATGGGAACCACTCTCTCTCCAATAGAGTTCATGAAGCTGTTCAAGCCATTATTGGTTTTGTCAAAAGAGAAGGACCCAGTGGTTGGGATGATCCTTGGAGCTAAATCTGTTTTTTTTTTTCTATTTATGTGGATGAAAAACTTATCCAAATCTGAATCTCATGAATTAATTCACTTCTTGGCTGATTCATAACCATTTATCCTTAAAAAGTAAAAAAAGTAAATTATTGTCCTTTTGTTCTGATGTATACTTGGATCATTAAGAAAAATGTCTTCCTTATTATATAATCCTTCTTTTGTTGCTTTGTTTTGTCTTTAACCTAAATTGTAATCTTGTTATATAATCTTTAATATGCCTAATCTTGCTGAGTCCTTAAGTTCAGTTCGAACAGAGATGCTTAGGAACATGAAAAGTCTGAATCAGTAAGCAACCAAAGGTAAAAAGGTAAAGATGATAGAACATAAGGAAACTGTTACCAAACACTGACACCAATAAATAATAGGCATTGAGCTGTCCCAATGTTGGTAAATAACAGAAATTTCCATTAGTATAGATATAATAACTGCTTCCTCCTAAAACATTCAACATCAAACTAATAAAGCTATATCTTCTTCTTTATTATTGTTTAAAATTTATACCAATATATTCCAATTTAGAATTAATTATGTAGATTATTTGTTCAACAAAAATGTCTATCATTGTTAGCAAACAGGTTTTCAGTTATACAAAAAGGAATTTCTGAGGATAACCGTATCATTGGTGGCAGCCTAACAAAAATACTGTAAATGTTTTTGTAAAAAAACTGTAAATTATGAAGTTCCAATCTCAAAACCTAATCTTTAACTAATTAGTGGTTTAGCCACTAAAATCTCAATATCTGTTATTAATTTTATCCCGGCAGAGAGTTTTGTAGGCGCGGTGCGACAATGGCCAAACAAACAAGTCACGTGACGCCAACATTGTCATAAAAATCCCACCGTACATTATTACAACGTCACGCCGACGCGACTTCTGAACACGCTTCCTTTGGCCAACAACACATGTCGGTGCTCATTAGTTGGCGCGATCATCGGTTCGAGCCAATGCTAATATCTGCTGATTCACAAGGGTATAATAGTCTGTACATAAAATTGTCATTTCCTTACTCTTCCGCCTTTTGGCAGAGCACATTGAATTTCCGACCAATCTCTAAATTCTTACCTAATTACTTTTCGGGACATTTTAATGTTCTTCTCGAGAAAATAGAAATTAGGAAAAATAATAAAAATCCCACCTTTGGAAAATTTTTTTTTTTTTTTTTTTTTTCACCTTTGGAAATTGACTTGTCGCCAATTTGATTTCTTTCCGATTGTCATCTTCTTCAGGCTTCTTCAGATGCCGGAGAAAGTAGTGATTCCGTCTCCGGCGCTGAGTCCTCTGCATCAATGGAGATTAAGCGCTTTAACATCCCTCGTCTTCTTCCTCATGGTTGTTGTCTGGAGCATTGACGGTTGTACAATCAAAAGCTTCATCGAATCATGGAGATTCAACGCTTACTCCATACGACTCACTTCTCATGGAGATCTAACTTCGAACACAACCAATCCACTGGATCTGAATCCGACCCGAGTGAAGTTTTCTTGGATCTCCGTCGAGCAAGAGCAGAACTTCACGGCGAATGTACTGAAAAACTGGCTAGCTCCGGGAGGAGAGAAGTGCAGAGAAGCAAAAACCGTCGAGATTTCGGTTCCGGGAATCGACGGGAAGGATTTAGTAGAGTTAACGGCTGGTGAGATTCACGAATTCAGATTTCAATCTTTAGATGATTCTGGAAAACGAGTTTGTATCGGTGGAGATTACTTCGAGACTGATCTTTCCGGTGAAAACTGGAAATCAAGACCACCGGTGAAAGATTTAGGAAACGGAACTTACTCTTTATCTCTTCAGATTCATCCTGATTTCGCCGGAGATTATAATCTCACTGTTGTTTTACTCTTCCGTCACTTCCAAGGTCTTAAATTTAGCCCCGCGCGCTTCGCATTCAATAAAAAGCTACGAAATTTTAAACTACGGTTTATCAAGAAACCCGACGTTGTTTTACCGGAGCTCCGGAGATGTGATCGGTCTGATTTCGACAGAGATGTTTGGTCCGGACGGTGGATTAGGCTTGGTAAGAACGACGAGTGTGAAATCAGCAACGACGGGCGTTACCGTTGCTTACCGGATGGTTTCCGTTGCCGGAATCCATGGTGCGACGGAGCTGTCTCGGATTTAGAAAGCAACGGTTGGGTTTACTCGAGCCATTGCTCGTTTAAGCTCTTCTCTGGTGAATCGGCTTGGGATTGTTTGAAGAACAAATGGATTTTCTTTTGGGGAGACTCTAATCATGTTGATTCGATCAGAAACTTGTTGAATTTTATCTTGGGTCATCCGGAGATTGGGGCAGTTCCGAGGAGGTTCGATTTGAAGTACTCGAATCCGAAGAATTCATCGGAAACAGTTAGGATCACGAGTATTTTCAATGGACATTGGAACGAGACTCAAAACTATCAAGGTCTTGATTCACTTAAAGATGATGGATTTAGAGAGTTGCTTAAAAGCTATTTCACCGAAGAGACCGGTGTACCGGACGTGATGATCGTTAACTCGGGTCTACACGACGGTGTTCACTGGTCTAACCTTAGAGCCTTTACGAAAGGAGCAGAAACCGCAGCTCGGTTCTGGAGAAACGTTTTCGACTTGGTGAAAGCCCGTGGATTGCAACATCCGGAAGTGGTTTTTAGGAACACGATCGCGACGGGCGGTTACGCGAGGACGCTTGCGTTTAACCCAAGCAAGATGGAAGTGTACAATGGGGTGTTTTTGGAAAAAATGAAGGGGTTAGGATTGGTCTCGAGTGTGATTGATAACTTCGATATGACGTATCCGTGGCATTTTGATAACCGGTGTAATGATGGGGTTCACTATGGGAGAGCTCCGGCGAAGATGCGGTGGAGAGACGGCGAGATTGGGCATCAGTACTTTGTTGATCTCATGCTTGTTCATGTCTTGTTAAATGCAATTTGTGTAAGATAAGAGTAGATTGAAGACTAGAGCTGTTTTAAGTTTGGTTACTTAGGAGATTCTTTTATTTGTCTCATGTAGACTTTGTTGATTATGTTAGCCACAAAATTTCGTATTTAGTCAAAGCTGAAGAAAAATAAATCGTCATCCTTCATTTTCGAATGACAAATCATCCTTCATTTTCAAATAACAAATCATCCGCTTACTCATGTTTTTTCTTTTGAAAACTTCGTCATTCAAATAAAATATTTCTAAAACTAACATTTGTCTATAATGAAGAATCGGTACTTTGAATAATTAAATGTTTTGATCATGAAACTAATATACAGGTCATATACATTTTATTACTATTAATTTTTCGGTCAACCATTATCTTATTCTTTGTTTTCATTGATTTATAATTCTAGGATTGTTTGTTTCTTTTCTTCTTCAATCTTCATCTTAAATCGAATAAAATAAATCTTTATGGTTCTAAATACTAAAATCTCATCCTATTTAATTTTAAACAAAATAAAAATAAAAATAAATAAATAAATAAATAATTTTAAACAAAACAATTATAGAGTATTTTTTTAATAAAAAAGGAATTAGATAATATCGAAATCGATTGAGGACGGCAAGGAAGTCGGTACGCGCCACGCGGTTTAATGAAACCAGTCACAGTTCTTATGCTTACGCTAAACATGGAGTCCCCAAACCAAATCAACGACAATTGAATCCACACCTTCACGAAACCCCCCAAATCCAAAACAAAAGTTTGTCTTTTTCGGTTTCGGATTACATCATCTCCAAGGCAAGCACCAGCACCAGATTTTCCGCATCCTTAAAGATCTCGTTGCGGTTTTTGTCTGAAATTTCGCTTTGTTGTGGTTCAATAGCTCGCTTGTCAAAGAAACAATCAATAGATCCGGCAACGCCGTTGAAATAGTAATCGGAGGCGATTTAGCATCGTAGAGTCGCCGTTCATGGCCTTCACGTGGGGATCTGCTCTCCGGATTTCTGTTCTCCTTATCCTTGTAGCTGCAATCGTCTTAGCTTGTTATTTTCTCCCCGTTGAGAAGGTTCGTAATCGGCCAAATTAGGGTTCTCAATGTGGTTTTTCTGAGATGGGTTTTTGTTGGTGTTGTATGATTTCTGGAAATTCACATGCTTTTCTTTGAATTTCTGGTAAATGTGGCGTTTTTGTGTTCTTCAAGTCTCGTTTGAAGTTTCGTAGCAATGAAAGGATTGAGCTTTGGTCATGGGAAAGGAGAATTTACCCTTTTGATATGATTTTTGTGTAAAGCTAATAGATTTATCTCTTGAAATTATGTTTCCTTCTCTGAATTCGTTTCATTTGAAGTAGTGATTTGTAGCATTAGCTGTTTATGATCTGAAACTTACTCATTCATTTGTTTTTTTTTCAGTTATTGAAGGATTTTTTGTTATGGGTTGAACAAGATCTTGGGCCTTGGGGACCTTTTGCCCTGTAAGTCTCTCTTCTTTCTTGTTTCTTGAGCTATGGAGCTAATTAGATTCTTGCGTGAATGGTAGCAATGAGCTACACTAACGGCGGTAGCTTAATCACTGTTTCATTGCTAATGTTTATCCATGGATTGGGAAGTCTTTGCAAATTAATACTTCTAGAAATATAGGAACATAAGGTTACCTTGGTACTGAAATTCTCTTTCTTTTGTGATGTGTGCAGGGCTGTTGCGTATATTCCTCTAACAGTTTTGGCTGTTCCAGCCTCGGTTCTCACGGTATGTACATGTTTCTTTTGTGTGTGATATATTACGGCTATCATCCACTCTCACTTTGTTAGATTGAGTGGTTTATCTATAAAATTGAGAAATCTTATTTGGTTGAAGCTGTGATATATTCAGATCGGTGGTGGCTACCTTTTTGGGCTGCCAATTGGTTTTGTGGCGGACTCAGTCGGTGCTACACTTGGCTCAGGAGCCGCATTTCTTCTAGGCCGTACAGTAAGCCTCTCAAATTTTTATTGATTTGCAGACAGAACCATTAGATTTGTGAACTGACCTGCTTAGCGGCATGCATAAACCGCTGATGCTATCCTTTTTTGATATTTTGGTACTTACATGAAAATGCTCTTATGCAGATTGGAAAACCTTTTGTTGTTGCAAAATTAAAGGATTATCCTCAGTTTCAGTCAGTGGCACTCGCGATTGAGAAATCCGGCTTCAAGGTTTGCACTCAGAACCAATACAAATTTTGTTCTGACCACTCTTCTTTTGAAACTTATGAATATGCAAAA
This sequence comes from Arabidopsis arenosa, assembly GCA_905216605.1. NCBI lineage: Eukaryota > Viridiplantae > Streptophyta > Magnoliopsida > Brassicales > Brassicaceae > Arabidopsis > Arabidopsis arenosa. The sequence continues at coordinate 7,184,884 of LR999456.1, forward strand.
CTGAATATAGATATGCTTGCTGCTCCGGCTTGCTCCTCTTCTCCCCTTCAGCATGTTGAACTACCTATTATCTGTCACGCCAATTCGGCTAGCCCCATACTTGCTTTCTTCTTGGTTAGGGATGATGGTAATCTAATCTAATCTAACCCACCTCTCCATAACCACTGTAAAATATTTAAACTGTAAGATCGAAATAACACAGCTTGATACATTGTTAATTTGCAGCCAATAACACTTGCGTTAGTGTATGTTGGAACAACTCTAAAAGACCTTTCTGATGTAACTCACAAGTGGAGCGAATTCTCGCTAGGTCGCTGGGTAAGATCTGCACAAATTTTAATTACATTCTCGGCTTCTTGCTTTAATCTCTTTTCTGACCCGTGTTCCGCAATTTGCAGGCGTTCTTGATTTCGAGCCTTGTGATATCCGGTTAGTTCGACATAACTAATGTTACTAGCTCCTTCACTTGCGCAGAATCACTAATGTCATTAGTTCCTTCTTTTATCTGTCTCCTTGCAGTGATATTAATGGTGTGTGTTACGAAGGTGGCGAAGGACGCTCTAAGAAAAGCTTTAGCAGAACACGGAGGAGACATGAACGAAGCGGTTGCAGCCTTGCCAGAGCTGACCGTTACTGATGAAGCTTCGACGGATTTAAATGAGCCTCTCTTAATAAAGATAGATGCTCAACAACCTCAGGACCAAGTAAACCATAGTCATTAAAAAAAGCTGCTGAAGACTTTGTATAATCTTTATCTTTTAACTTACAAAGCATAGTTTTATTGGTTTGTATAATAACATAGATTAAAAATTATTTTTAAAAAGTTGTTTTACTTAATAACTTTGAGATGTAATTATTAGTTCACAGGGATTTAAAATATTGGATGAATAAAAAGAAACTACATGGATTTTGGGTTGAGTTTCTTCTAATTGCTCCAGCTAATCAGACAGTTTGTTGACATCCACAGGTTATGGAAACATTCTAAGCATATATCTTTGACCTAAAAATGTTATAGATATCTTAAAAATCTCCTAAACTATTAGTATATTATCATATATTGTGGATAAAGATTGTTGAATCACCGGTTATTCAATGAAGATTATTGAATCCGACTTAGGTATATAAATACACAAAATCTGTTATGCATAAATTGAACCCATCAATTAATATATGGGTATTCATAACCAAAATTGGCTTTTATTATATTGGCTCAACTTTTGTTGGATTATTTAAAATCTCATCTTTTTTTTTTTTTTGGGCAAAATTTAAAATCTCATCTTATTAACGAAATTGGAAGGAAACCAAAATTAAGATGAAAACTTGTAAACTTTTATAAATTCAGTATCTAAATATAATTTACTAACATAATATTCAAAGTTAAGAACTTATTGATATGTGGTCAACTTTGAAAAACATCACTTTTGAAAATTCATATATTAAACTAACGTGTATAGTAGTTGATTTTTAATAGATTT